>OY720357.1:11083762-13483762 GCA_963082945.1 Cerastis leucographa
GCGTGAGAGTACAGAACCGCTTATTTTTCTATTATTTTAATTCGTTACAGGTTTTGATCTCGATTTGTATCTTGGTGCTTTCGACCGTAAAACTCTATTCACTATAAAATTTTACGCTCGCTTTTATTGACCAGACATGAGTCTAGTTTAGTATAGCGCGTATCTGGTTGCAATTTCTGATGCCATAAAAAGCTCAGATGGCAAATAATCATTATCACCATCATCTGCCTAGCCTTTTCCCAAACTATGTTGGAATCGCCTTCCAGTCTATCCGGATGCAGCTGAATTCCAGTATTTTACATGAAGCGACTGTCTATCTGACCTCCACAACCCAGTAACTGGGTAATACGATTCCCCTTGGTAAGACTGGATGTCAAACTTTCGGCTTCTGACTACTCGTAACGACTGTCAAAGATCTACAAATGACAGCCGGGCTTAACGTGCTTTCCGAGGCACGGAGGAAACTCGGTATGTAATTATGGTCACCTATCCACGGAACAACCTCGGCAAGCACGGCTTAACCTTAAAGATCCACCCATGCGGCTGTTATTATTTAGCCACGAGCTCCTGGATCCATTAATTGAATACTAACTGTCAGCAATAATTAAATCTATTCAACTGAAATTTTTGGCTCTGCTAAGCACCAATTACAGGTACAAGTTGACCAACAATTTAAAACAGACTTTTAATCGTGAGTATTACGCGTCGATTAACGAAATGTTGGTTAATGTGCCTCTAAATGACTACTGATAGCGCAGCACAGTTCCAAAACATGTTCCCTGGTTACTGACAGAGATAAAAGCCGGTCCGACGAGAATGGAAGCCGTGTAGCTCGGAACTACCTACAATTTTATTACATACTAGCTTGGCGCCACATTTGATTAAATTATGTACTCCTGTAATAGGGGATACCCCAATTTTTTTTTTCTTTGTCCGTCTGGTAGTTTATTGAAAAGTATTGGATACGTATTTTTTCTTTTTTCACGTGGTCATAAAATTACGGAGATATATTGAGCTGAAATGGCGCATGACGTCACATGTAGATAAGTTTTATACCTACTTGTGACGTAATAAGCCCCCACTCTCCAACTTTAATGAGTTTTAACTAAGTAAGTTTTTTGATATTTTGATAAAACAAAAAATAAGTGTCTAATATTTTTGTATTACTTCTCTGACGGACAAAATATAATGTCGTTTTCTTTACCCAGTCCGCACCCCTATTAATACTATATAAGTATTAAAATACGTATCCAATACTTTTCAATAGCCTAAAACTTAAAATATACTTGATTGGATTAAAACATTGTGTCTTAGTAAGTTTAGAGGAGGCAGGAACCCGGTTGATCTCCGAGGTTAAGTCGCTCTTGCCAAAGTCGGTCTACGGATGGGTGTGACCAATTACTTGGGTTCTAGCTTGAGTTTCGTCCATGCCTCGGAAAGCACGTTAAGCTGTCGATGTAACTGAACGACTGTCGACAGATAGTCGTTCAGTTACATCGTAGATCATCAGTTACATCGTAGATCATCAGTTACATCGTAGATCATCAGTTACATCGTAGATCATCAGTTACATCGTAGATCATCAGTTACATCGTAGATCATCAGTTACATTGTAGGTCATCAGTTACATCGTAGATCATCAGTTACATCGTAGATCATCCAGGTATCATCTGTAGATCTTACAGGTAGTCAGAGGCCCGAAAGTCTATCAACCAGTCTTACCAAAGAGGTATCGCATTACCCAGTACTAACTGGGTTGTGAGGGACAGATAGGCAGTCGTTCCATGTGAAATACAGGTATCTAGCTGCATCCATTTAGACAAGCTGACCCCTACTTAGTTGGGGAAAGGCCAGGCAGATGATGATGACATTGTTTATAAGTATTAATACATAGATCGTTTTATTAATATGCAAGTTGTATACGGCTTTATAGTCTCTAACGGTATCTTTATGCCAGGACACCTAATTCTGTTCTGTAAAAAAATAATTAACACTTATAGGTATTAATTCAAACGAAAACTTCAAAATTGATGGTTTTGGCCATAAAGTTTATCGTTTTAACTGTAACGGGCTTGCTGTCTATGTACATTACATTTTAACTGAAAAAGCCGACTAAGAAGAGAATTAATTGAGTGTAATAACGCCTAGGAAAATTAATTAAACACATGCATACGAATAAAACTGATATTTTAAACACCGTAAATACAAAAGTTTAAATGCTTCGTAAACAATATGCAGAACCCTGTGCAAAAATACCCGTTATCGGTTATTCCCGTTACTAATATACCTCTAATGGGTTTTCTGCACTTGAAAACTAGCCAGAAACGATAAAATGCGCATCTGGCTACTCAGACGCGTCCATATTGATATATTGCCACACTTTAATGTTTCAATTTGGTGGCAAAATTCAAATAATCGCTTCCGAGTTCTTGAATATTCTGATAAAACTTTTATTGACATTCTTCCTTTCATTGTATCGATTTGAATATTCTTTCTAGGCTAACCAAATATGGGAATTTTTATTTGAATGAACTTTTGGCTAGCTTGTTCCAACATCAGATTTGGAAACGTCTAATGCGAAATAAATAATTTGTTCGTAAGCGCGAAACATTCTCAGGAACTGCTCGACCGGTTCTGACTGAATTTATTATTTTATTTATTTTATTTATTTTTATTTTATTTAACAATTTATGTACACACTAAATACAGAAAAGAAGAAAGGAAAAGAAAATAGGTACAAAGGTAATGCTTATTTCTAAAGAAATCTCTTCCAGCATACCTGCGAAAGGAGATAATAAAAAAAGAGATGTAGACAAAGTGTGTAAAAGAAGAAGAGAAAATGGAAAACATAAAACATAAAGCAAATAACTATTTCAAATATAAAATACAATATAAAAATATACTAACTTACTTTTACATACAAAAACAAAATATATAACTATTATATAAATACAATTAAAATAAATACAATAATATAAATACCTATGCAACTATGACGGAATGGAAAGATAATGTTCTTTCACTCTTCTCTTGAAAACTGCAATAGTTTGGCAGTCCCTTATGTCAGGCGGCAGTGAGTTCCACAACCGCACAGCGTGTACAGTAAAGGAGTAGGAGTAGAAGTCGGTAGAATGGGGAGGGGATTTAAGGAGTTTCCTAAGATGCGACCTGCAAGGTGCATCTGAAGGACGAGAGTAGGAAAAGCGTTCCCGCAAATAGGATGGCGTTTTAGGGTTATGAAGGATGTTAAATAGCAAACACAATATCCGAGAGTTCCTGCGAAGTCGAATAGGGAGCCACTTGAGTATGTTGCGAAAATTGGAAACATGGTCGTACTTCTTAAGGTTAAAAACAAAACGAATACAGATATTTTGCAAGCGCTCAAGTTTATTTAAAAGCTCCTCGGTGGCATCCAAAAAACAGGCATCAGCATAATCAATGATGGGCTGAATGAGGGTTTGCGCAAGGGAGATTTTGGTTTTCAATGGCAAGAAGCTTTGGAGGCATTTTAATGAGTGGAACGTGTAATGCACTTTGCGACTAACTTCTGAAACATGGGAAGTCCATGATAAGTAGGAGTCCATAGTCACCCCCAGGTTTTTAGCCTTGGTTGCGTAGTCAATCTGAACTCCATTCAGCCTGAGTGGAGACAGCGACGCAACATCGAGCCTATTCCGCATATACCTGCCCCCGATGATCAGGGCCTGAGATTTCTTAGGATTGATTTGCAGTCCAAAGGACCGCGACCACTCGCTAATCAAATCCAGGTCCTTGTTCATCGCAGACACAGCGGCTTCCGCATCTTCCCTTAAGAAATGATTGTAAAGCTGCAAGTCGTCGGCATACAGATGGAAAAAGGAAGAAATAACTCTGGTGACCGAGTTAATAAAAATAGAGAAGATAAGAGGAGAGAGAACGCCACCCTGAGGAACACCCGCGCTAAGAGGGCACCAATCAGAACAAGACTCATCAAGACGAACACGCTGCGAGCGGCCTTTAAGATAGGAGTCAAACCAACTAATAGTGGAAGAGGAGAAATTGAGAGAATTGAGGATCCCAAGAAGGATGTCGAAATCAACAGAGTTAAAGGCACTGCTAAAGTCTAGAAGAACAAGTAACGTAAGAGACTTGTGGTCCATAGCCCAGCGAATATCATCAGTAACTTTTAAGAGAGCCGTCACAGTGCTATGACCAGGACGAAAGCCAGATTGAAAAGGACTAAGCAGGTCATTCTTCGAAAGGTAGGCAGTGAGTTGCTGATGGACAATGTGCTCAAGAACTTTAGAGAGATATGGAAGGATGGAAATGGGTCTGAAATCGGTCGGAGAGACAGGATCGGAAATTTTGGGTAAGGGGATGATATGGGCTTGTTTCCAGGCCTCAGGTACAGTAGAAGAAAATAAGGAGTAGTTAAAAATGTGAGTTAAAACGGGAAGTAATGCGGGAAGGATAGGTGAAATCATTCTTAAGCAAAGGTTGTCATTACCAACAGCAGAGGAGGAGATGGCAGAAATTGATTTTTTGACCTCACTCTCACTTACAGGTCTTAAAACAAAGGGTTCACAATGCGGCAAAGGCAAAGAGGAAAGTCTATTTAAAGTAATCGACCTGACGTGTGGATCCAACGTAACAGGGGGGCGTGAGAAATGATTGTTAAGAGCACACACGTCAGTGTCGCTACCAGAAACAACTGGAGACTTGCCAATGCCGACAGATTTTAAAAACTTCCAGACTTCAGAAGAATTGCGGTTGTCGAGAGAATTGTGGAAGTAGCGTCTCTTAGCATCTCTACACATACGACTGCAGCTGTTACGCAACAATTTGTACGCAGTTAGATTGCGCTCGGAAGGACAACGTTTTAACCTTCTTTTGGCTCTATCTCTACTAGCCATCGCATCTTTAATGGCAGGAGTAAGCCAGGGAGCCGGAACATATTTAACCTTCACTCTACGTATAGGGGCATGGCAATCATATAAACTCAGTATTTTGTTATTAAAAATACGAACCATTTCGTTGATACACGTACTCTCCAAGATGTCCGTCCAGTCGATGCTACCAGCATCATGCAGTAATGCCTCCAAATCTATGCCCTTGTAGTTCCGGAGGAGAATAAATTGCGGCTTGCGCTTAGGAGGTCGTAACTTATAAGATAAAAATATGAGATCGTGGTAGGAAAAACAAGCAGTAAGCTGTCCGTGGATAGAAACATTATTAGAATTAGAAACAATTATCAGGTCCAGAAGAGAAGGGGTACAATTTGGGAAATGATGAGTAGCAGAAAGAGGCAGAATACTGAGATTAAAGGAAGAAAGGATAGATTGAAGTTTCTGAGTACGATTGTCATTTTTAAGAAGGCATGTATTAAAATCACCCATCAATACTACGTGGTCGTAAGCTGGGCAGAAATCGTTTAAAAGCGAGTCAAAAGAGTCAAAGTAGTCGATGCTGAGGTTAGGACTATACACAACCCCCAGAAGCATTTTAACGCGGCGTAGTGAAATTTCAAGAAATAGATGCTCCGCTGATCCCGAATACGTAGATGGCGATGTACTAACAACCCTATACGGAATATCAGCGCGCAAGTAAATGGCTACACCACCACCACCCTTCCCGGTTCTATCATTACGAATAAGGACATAACCAGGAAGGGCAAAGTGTACTGATAAAAGAGAGGGTTTAAGGAAGGACTCGGAGATCAGTAAAGCATCTATCTGAGCACAGTTAAAGGAAGCCAGAAGATCAGAGTAGTGACCAGGAACACTCTGGGCATTAATGTGGGCTATGTTAAGATTATTTGGGAGGTGGGTCATCAAAGAGGAAATCTGATCACTGAGAGTCAGAGGGCAGGAAGAACCACTAGCCGCACTGAGGAAACTGCTAGAAGAGGAAGAACAGGAGAAAAAATCATCATCAAGATCGACATTGCTCATAGTTTGCATTAATAATAAATAAAAATACTAATAAATATATATAGGTATGTATGGTTTAAATAGTACTTAACTTAATTACTAAAGTAAACTTAACTATTTTTGTTTTGCTTAGAACAACAATAGTCAAATACACATAACTAATAAAATCACCGAGGCGCTACAGCTGATAGAGACATTAACAACACTCATCATGGCTGGTATAGCGTAATAATGTAAAGGAAATCAGTTCCAAATGGTAAACAGAAAAATTAAGAGAAAAGTAAAAAAATATCTAGAATAACAGCCGCAAATTGTAAACAATAAAAAGGAAAACAAAAAGAGGTGAAACGGAACGCAACTTACAAAAAATTAAACTGACTTTGATGATTTGACAGACGTCACAACATTACAACAAATGTCAAATTTACAAATACGTCTACCGGCTAGGGAAAGTAAAGTGAGGAAAAAGTAGCATAAAAACTAAGGGTAGAACAACAAAGATATAAACATGAATGTACTGACAATAAGCGGTGTAGGTGTAACAAACAAAATAAAATATGGTAGCAAACTTAGCGACGAGCTTTCCTCACGAGCTTCCCTCTGGGGGTTGCGGTTACAGGCGATGTAGATGCTGTTGCTGGCGAGGCCGAAGCGGCAGGCACGGGGTCGCCAGGAGTGTTAGCACGGGTGACAGCGGGATAAAGCGCGATTAAAGTATCAAGCTCACCCATAGATGAAATCGTCTGGCGTGACTTGTCAGGTGTCAAGACAAGGATTTTTCCCTCTGCAGACCAGCAATTATTAATGCTAAAGTGCTTGCGGGCAGCCATAAATACCTCGTGTCGTGTTTTGGTCAGGAACTCGGAAATGGTGATGCCGCTGCCCTTGAGTGAAGTTTTACTGTCCCAAACTGACCGACGATATTCCATGGCACTGAACCGGACCAGCACCGGTCTAGTTTTACCTAGAGAAGCTCCTAGCCTGTGGCAAACTTCTAGGGAATCTGATTTGAAGTCGTCTAACTTAAGCTGCTTTGAGACGACATGGAGAATAGAGTCGTTCAATTTTTCATTGGGCTTCTCAGGAATACCATGGAACAGCAGGATCTTTCTTCGCATAGCAGTTTCATGCTTGTCCAAACTCAAAGAAAGGTGTTCAATCTGTGTCTTGAAATGAAGAAATGTTTGGCACACAAAGGACTTGAACTCTGAGAAGTCTTGTGAAAGTGTTGCTAGATCAGAGTGTGCAGGGATACTTCCAGCTGTAACTCTCTGCAGCTTATCTTCATACTCACGCATGCGAGAGCTAAACAGCTTCTCCATTTCCTCCAAACTGTGCACAAGTTTGTTGTCCATTTATAAGTTGTCAAGTTTCAGTGTTGTGGTTGTTGTAGAGATAAAGTGAGAGGAAAGTTCAGAGCGAAGGTGGGTTTATTAATTATTTAACACATTAAAGTAAAGAAAAACAACTATTAACTATTTTTAAATAAATATTAAATAAGGAAGCCACAAAATACGTTATATGTTAAGCCTACCCACATGGGAAAAAAAAAGTACGGCGAAAATACAACTGGTATTAAATATAACTCAATGATTAATATAAACTTGAGGTTTTACGTCGGTTATGTGAAGTTACACGTAAACACGTCAATTTTACTGCCGCATTTTATAATAATTTGTGAACGGATATCGCAACATTAATTTTGATATTTTCGTTCACGGTCATGACGTTCATATTACTTTCTGATGTTAAAATACAACATACCGTCGATTTAGTTCGAACTCAGCAACAAAGATTT
The DNA here is from genome assembly GCA_963082945.1 of Cerastis leucographa. Lineage (NCBI taxonomy): Eukaryota > Metazoa > Arthropoda > Insecta > Lepidoptera > Noctuidae > Cerastis > Cerastis leucographa. The sequence continues at coordinate 11,091,470 of OY720357.1, forward strand.
AATCGATGTTCCCAGGTGTATTCTAATCTTATGTTTAATTACTTTACAAAATTAAAAACAACTGATAATGTTCTAGATTGAAATATTTTCTCACAGAATCTAGCACGTCGTTGTCCGAAATTAACGCGATTTCACTTGCTATGTGTTAAATTGCCGTACCATTGAAATATCAGTCGAGACAAAGAAACAATGGAATATTAAGATTTATTAAGCATGTAGCAGTTTACGACTTTCCAAACAATCGGTTAAGCAGTGGTCTGGGCCCGTTGGGGCCCGGCCAGCTTGCGTAATGGAGCGTAAGACCTAACGATGACCTACCTTTCCTAAGAACCACGCCTCGTTAGGATCTTTATTATTACAAAAACTTACAAAATGTTTCCTTGTTTCGTACGCGTCTACGTGCATCGTGATTCGTGATAAAGAAAGAAGAGTTTTCAATCCTCTAATAAAAGCTTTTAGGATTCTCTGAAATAACCTAAGTATCCATGTTACTCACAAAATAAATAATTGTTCAATGTCTTAATACCCATGTGGACAAAACTAATAACTAAATATTGAAAAACACTGGAAAGCGTGCACTACGCACACATCAATAAATCAACACTAGAAAGTGAATTTGAATAGTCCAAATCCAGTAAGTACTCAACACTATTGTTCAATAATAAGCTATCATTTTTTGTGAAAAAAAATGTCCGATAATAGAGATTATATAATTTTATAACACTTTAGGGAAAACGGAAATTGCGTGACTGTCGTAATATAAAACAATCTACCATAAAAGGAAAATTATTTAACAAATACTCAACGAGTCACGATTATCTGAAGACAGTGGAATCAAGATACTTTCGGACTGCGAGTTTAGCGAAATCGTGACTACGACTGTTATAAATACGAACTAGCAGTAGTACAGCGAACTATTGCTGTTGTGTTATTATTATTAAACAAAGCTTTTATAAAAAAATAAAAAATAAAATTAACCTACCACAATAACTTGTCAACATGGGAAAGAACGGCTTTTAACCAATTAGAAAACAAACATGTGTAGAGAAAATATAATTGACATTGACCATTAAGTGATTCTTAAATAACCATACGACACAAAGGATGTAATGGAACATAAAAAAGAATCCAAAGACGAGACACGAAAAAATGCATTAATTGGTGACGCGGCTAAAACGAGAAGGCCCGAAATGGATGTAAGACTATACGAAGTTCAAAGCGTAACAGAAGTGCTAATGGGCGGACTGCATTATTTATGTATTTATGAGAACTTTCGGTAATTAGGAACATTTTTATGTTGCCGACAGTCAGTGGTTCTAACCTACCTAATGTAGGTACCTATTGAATGCAAAAAAGTGGATTTAGTCCAAAGACCATAAGAGTTTGCACAACGCTGTGTCCGATTACATAATACGAAATAGCGGGCGCATAAATTATACGCCACCAACCAACAAGCAAAAGCCTTGTAATACGACCACTTTGTATCCATTACCTATGAATGAAACTAACTGACACGTCAAATACAAAATAACCAACCAATTAGTGGACTGAATATTCGGATGCGTTTCAAGGAACAATGAAGAAGTAAAGGAAGCGATAAATTTAGTGTAAGAGTCCTCAATGACGATATTCCGGGAGATGCGCTTTGAGATGATCTTATAAAGGAAGAGATTAAAGGACGTGATGACAACCTTACTGGACGTTACGCTACATTACTTTTACATGAGCAGACTAATTAGTCATTTTGAAGAAAGAGAAGAGAACTAGACAATGCATCATTTCTCAACTCACAATGCACAATGTAGGTGGCATTTTAACTATAGACATAAAATATTTAAACATTACAAGATCGTATAGTTCTCATATTTTTAAACCTACCTACAGCTGGCTATAAACAAATTTTAGGATGCAAATTGGCCAATTTTAAAAACTCTGTCCTCCCACACTCTGCGCATAGGACATACTTTCTTCCATTGAGAGAATAACCACCCACGCGAGTGTATTGACACGATTCATTCCGGTTTCATAATGTGAGACGGAAATTTCGGCGTTTTGATTTGTTATATCACTATGGGTGCAAATGTATCCTATATGCATAATTGTGTAAACGCGACATGTTAATTGCGAGTTCTTTCAATGTTGACGCTTCAACTGAAGGTTCCTTAATTCGTTCAGCGAAGCAACAAGCCTTATTAATGTATGAAACAGAAGTGTAATTACGAAAATAATGAGGCATTGAGGTGTTCGTCTTGTTATTTTACCGTGTATTATACCACGAATCTTAACTGCTATAGAAAGTTTCCGCAAAATAACTATCCACAGTTGGCGCTTTCACGATCATTGCTGTTTTACTCACTAACTCAATTGCTGCGTGTTACAAATAGAATTGCTCGTTTCTTACAATATTCACAACGCCGTACAAGTAACTTTATTTTTATCTACAAGGTGTTGTTTTGCATCCTCGTCAAAATTCAAGAGGATGTCACAAAAGACATAAATAATCAATTAAAATTACGGTACCTAGTTAGGTAATTATTAATAAACGCTGATTTTTTTGGTTGTTTAAGTTTGTCAGTATTTCAGAATAACCCCCTTAACGTGGTTTAGGGAATAAGAAATTATCGAATAAACGTTTGAGATTGTTTGTATGTATGAAAGCGTGGTTAGAGAGCGAGGATCAGACGGGCCGCGTTTAAAACACTGGTGGTTCACACTTACCGATTTTCGTAAATAAGAAAAATATAAAAATTATCTACCTATTTGATTATTGATTTGGGACGAGAATCATTAGCATAGTTACCTCCATGAATTTGAGGAGGATGCAAAACAACATCTTTCATACATACCTATCTACTGTTTTTGTTACAGTATGGTTACTAAACGGGTTTCCAGTAACTACTAAGATAAGCATATCATTTATGCGACTATAATGGAGAAACAAAACGACCATAATGAAAGAAGTAATACCACCCACATCGTCGTGCTATCGTTTATAAATGGCATTGCGCATCCGTTGTAAGACAGACACTTTAATGCATTAATGTCAATAATACTCCCATCTACACGTCTACTTATAGGTATTTGCAGCACCTCTAAGATCAATTTGTTGAATTAGACGAACCCACAATGTAAACATGAACGTTTCCTGAAAGTTATTAGGGTCATCATCGTCTGCCTAGCCTTTCCCCAAACTATCTTGGGGTCGGCTTCCAGTCTAACCGGATGCATCTGAGTACCAGTATTTTACATGAATCGACTGCCTATCTGACCTCTACAGTAACTGGGTAATAAGATATCCCTTGGTAAGACTGGATGTCAGACTTTTGGCTTCTGACTACTCGTAACGACTGTCAAAGATCTACAAATGACGGCCGGAACCAACGGCTTAACATGCTTTCCGAGGCACGGAGGAAACTTGGTATGTAATTATGGTCACCCATCCCCGGACCAAGCACGGCTTAACCTTAAAGATCGACCCGTGCGGTTGTTATTATTTAGCCACGAGCCCCTCGTGGAAAAGTTATTAGGGTCAAGGAAGTTTATTTCGCAGATGCATTCAACCATGTTTGGACGTTGTCAACAGAGTTTGCCCTTCATTTTGGACTTTCCAACAATATGACATTTTAATGTGCTGCCTGCGTATATTTTTAATTTATAAAAATAATAAAACGAGAAGAGGATAGTCTGTGAGAAAATTGCGACAGGATTATATCTGAAAGGTCAACTTTGCCTTAAATTGAACAAAACTGAAGGTGGCAATTTTAGCTTCGACTTGAGTAATAAACATTAACTGTAGGTACAAGCGCATTTGTACGTGAAAAAATGTGTTACAGGTACCTTTACACTTGCGGTATCCATTGAGCGATCCCCAATGATTCTTCTTAGCGTCCACACTTCCACTGCAGATATTCAGTTCACTGGAGAATATCTTGTGATGTATAAGACTTTTATTATTATTTTTAGTGTCCGATTGAAAAAACGATACGAATTTATGGAGCGGACTCATCGTGAAAAATAAAAATTTAGATCCGCATTAAGTTAAGATTTATAGACGACAAAGTTGGAAACGGTATCACAAATAGCGAAAATTCACCATGAACCATGACACACTACTAACAACAGTTTTAACACTGGCCGAAAATGTGTATAACTTTCACCCGAATTATTTTGATTTTCGAAGTTAATAAAATGGCTAAGCACTAATTGTTGTTAATGAGCACGGCACGGAAGAGCTCGGCTGTGAATGCGGCGAAGTTTTTTGTCGTCACTGAGCTGAAGCGCGCGCGCCAGTGTCGTCGGACGCTCTTTTACCTATTGCCACTGCTTCGAGCGCACTTTCATCAAGCCGACATCGGCACCGACGACAGGGACTTTCATTGGGCACCGCTCACCCTCTATGTGGTGGTTTGTCATGCTCTATATTTTCTATGATTACATTTTATGGTTGCTTTTCTCTCAATGAAACCATGTAATTTACTCGTAGGTACATACACATAATTTAAAATGATGACTTTACAATAGTTAGTGTATGTTTATTTTACTATAGGAGCTAAGTATACCTGCTACCTTTATTGATGATAGGTATAAACCAATACTTTATTTCAACATTTAGATAGAGTCATAAAACAAAAATCCATGGCTCAAGCGCGCATATCATGTATCTATTCATTAGGTGCACCTTGCATTTTCGCAATTTAATCCACCTTTAGGATAAGGTACCTACCTAATCCTAAATGTGTATTAAATTACTTTATCCTCGATACTTAAGTTGACATTTATTATTAAACATGCTACATTAAGAGGGGACTCCAATGGGTCTTTCTCCATCATCATACAAACTTCCGCTGTTTTCTTCGTGGATAATGCGTCTAAAGCAATGATATTTTTCCAAAAAATGTAGGTCTTATTAATTAATACATGCCCCAATTATTTCCTTTTTTTCAAAACATAATCATTAAAAGAATTATGACAATCCAAAAACCCCAAAAGCTCGTTTTTACCGCCATGTTCAGACGACTATCAGACAAATTAGATAAGTTTTTAACAAAAAAGAAAATGATAGAAGCATACGTTCTCACCATAATAGATGGTGCTACGTATCCGAGACGTTTAATGCTAAATTTACCCGAGCGAAGCTGCGGGCAAAAGCTAGTAAAAATAATACTTTTCCTCTAATTTTTTATATAACAATTATTTAGATCAGTTTAGTTTTGAAGAAGAAAACAGCGGAATACAAAATGTCTTTTGGTCAAGATTTTTGTAGGTTGTATCAGCCTGAGCTGCAGTTGTCTCTTTCGCACTCTACGGGGGCTAGGTCGGGCGCAGCGCGACGGCAATAGTTTCTTCAAATACCTATTCTTCTAATTCGTCGGGGCTAGAGTCCCCTCTTAACTAAGTACCGAAACATAATATAAAATTTAAGTACCATATCAGATTTGTGAATCATATTTTTAGTGTTACAGCGGACGCCCAAGTCACAACAAATAAAAGAAAGTATCTTATTTATATTTCAGCTATGTGATACCCTTCACTAAGTGGCATTTATTACTACAGGACGTGTCTGATCACATGTGGGTAGATATTACAATAGGCGAGATAATTATCACTGTGTGAATCCTATACAACTTTAAAAACAGTTTCCAAACCATTATACAGAGTTCTTACATAACTAAGCTCTGGCACACGTAACTTGTTGGCTGCATTTTATTGTATTTGCTTTTTCTTTTAATTACACATAATAAAAGTGCACATTCGTGGCCAGTGCTCTATAAAATGACGTCACGACTTTTTACTAACCCTGCTACTGCACATTAGGTACGGGCTATTTATTCTCCTTAGAATTTTTATAGCTTATATTTTCACCTACACGCTTACTGCTTAGATACAGAGATTCATCTGTATTCGCATCGTTCTTATGATAATTGAGTTGCGCAATTATAACGTCCATGAGTGCGAATGTAAATGTGAATTATAAGAAGCGGGTGAGGTAATCAGACTGAGGAATACTGATGATAGCGTTTGTCCTTGTGTTCTAAGATTCTTTCAAGATTATTCAGAGTTCAAGCAGCATAAAAATTACAAAGAATGTCCGTATTGTTAATTTAACAGTTGGGTGACCGTGATTATACGTATACTTCTTTTTAACCCCCGACCAAAAAAGAGGGGTGTTATAAGTTTGACGTGTGTATCTGTGTGTCTGTGTATCTGTGTATCTGTGTATCTGTGTGTCTGTCTGTGGTATCATAGCTCCTAAACGGATGAACCGATTTTGATATAATTGGTTTCGTTTGAAAGGTGTTTTAATCGAGAGTGTTCTTAGCTATGTTTCGAGAAAATCTGCTCAGCCGTTTGAAGGTTATCATCTCTTTTGTAGTTGAAGGGAAATAAACAACTTCCACAGGTCAGGTCGATTCGAAATTTGAAATCTTGTTACTTAGCCATGGACATCGCCGGGGGGGGAATGCATCCCCCCCCACTCCCCCCTAAAAGCTCGGGTTTTTTTAACTAATAACTTTCGTTGTTTTCTTTAATTAGCGAGAAGAGGCGCAACACCGAGAACAAGACAGTAAGGGCCAAGATAAAATTATATAAGTTTAAAAAGCATGAAATAAATATTAAATTAAAAATTTAAAAAACCCCCGACACAAAAAACCTCTAAAAAATCATAAATAAAATAATCCAAGCGTCGTAGCGTCGGGGGACCGCTAAGTAGATCGCGTAGTACAAGCACAAAACAAAGCGGACCCCCGATGCTACGACGCTTGGATTATTTTATTTATGATTTTTTAGAGGTTTTTTGTGTCGGGGGTTTTTTAAATTTTTAATTTAATATTTTTCTGCATTGTGTGTGAGGGCTATGGTACCCCATAAGATGACATACTGCATAACATCAACAATCAATGATCTTTTCCATTGGATTTTTATACACTATTCGTGGGAGTTTTTAGAGATATATCTCAAATTAATGAAATTTTTGCTTTGTATATACTGCCCGTAGATAATATTACAGAGCACGTGTAACTATGTAATTTCGTTAGAAAACATAACGCCAACAAGATGGCAGGTATGTTATATTTCTCAACTTTTCGTATCACATAGAAAATATTCAAAGGTAAATACTTCCGCACTAGGTACATATGTATATCTAAGCAGCATGTATAGTAAACCTAGCTGCCATACGTCGAAGGCACGTGAATAGATAAAAACGGACCTGACAGTAAGTACGTCCGCACATAGCCGGCAGATAAATAAAACTCCTTTTAGAGTCACTACTGTAATTTTATAGTCCCGTTACATCGAATGTAATTAAAATTCGTACCGTTTTTTACCGCATCTTGGCGTTTTTATTGCCTCGCTCAGTTTGTTTTATATATTTTTGTGGTTCGCTGCAAAAGCGTTATTTATTCCATATTGAATCATGGGCACATCAACCGGTTTTATTTGGGTAAGAGCTTTTTTATAGTTTTTGATTTTAGAATGTTTACCTAAATTTTGTATTTATAGGTAAATACAAAATTTAGTAGTGTAAGTGTTTAAAATTTCAGCCGGGAATAACTAATAAAACCGAACCAGCACCCTCGACGCATAGACGCCAGAGCTGTCCCTACGTATGAAGTGCAGCTGGGTACTGAAAATTTAATTTATCGAGAAGAAGTGATAAAACCGACCGGTGGCTAAACGACAACTTGTATTTATGAAATTACGCATTTTTGAGAACAAAAGGTATGAAAACTTTCCTGTCATTTACAACGGGTTGTGTGTGTCACTACAAGGTGTTGTTCTGCATCCTCGTCAAAATTCAGGATGTTGTCACAAAAGGCATAAATAATCAATTAAAATAATGGTACCTAGTTAATTATTAATAAACGCTGATTTTTTTGGTTGTTTAAGTTTGTCAGTATTTCAGAATAAGCCCCTGAACGTGGTTTCGGGAATAAGAAATGATCGAATAAATGCTTGAGATTATTTGTATGTGTGAAAGCGCGATTATAGGGCGAGGATCAGACGGGCCGCGCTTAAAACAAGGGTGGTTCACACTTACCGATTTTCGTAAATAAGAAAAAAAATAAAATATGCTACCCATTTTATTATTGATTCGGGACGAGAATCATTAGCATAGTTAGGTTAGTATGCTAATGATTCTCGTCCTTGAATACGACTAATATATATAACCTTGAATATGACGAAGATGCAAAACAACACCTTGTATATGCCTATTTGGTCTTAGTAGGCGTTCAGCCGCTGAGTTTCGTCCGATCCGATCGAAACCGGAATTTCATTATTACTTGAAACTAAAAATCAATAGATATCTAGTTAAAAGTAGTTTACATTTCGATTGATTCAACAAAAGTATGGCCGTATCGAAAGCAGAAGCATTGGGATCGCATGGTTTTATCTTATACCCACTACGCCAAAAGGCCTGAATTATTATTCCTTTTGCTACCCTGAACGCTGAAAATGGGCTAAGTAAAATTAGGCTTGTCCATCAGGAATTATTCAGTAGCTGGCAAGGAGCCTAAGGAGCCTGGAGTTGTGTCTGGACTGGGACTCAAACATAAGTGGCAAAATGTAGGTGTAGATACACCTCTGCCTAACCCATCTAGGATTCAAGGTTTGTCTCATAATAAGTAGATAAAGCGCCATCTACCTTAAAGCGTACGAACTTAGCGACCGACTACAAGCGACCGTGGCGCCACTGTTAAGTCAAGCGCTATAAGATCTCGTTGGTTGGAATGTCATTGACCTTTTTATAGACTCGTTGTAGTTGGTTCAGAGTATGAGTAGTGCTGCCACCTAGGTTAGTTACCAGGTTTTCACGATTTACTCAATAGATGGCAGCACTATGAACTTTTTTTGCGTACCTATTGGAGATTGCATATTGGGTTAATGGCAGGATATGATGAATTAATGTCCAAAAATATTATTAATGATGCGTAGGTCTGGAGATATTTATCCTTGTTATGAAGCAAGGATAAAAATTAGAAAATGGAAACGAGTAGGCACCACGAAGAACACACAAAAACAGAATGCGTAACCCGCAGAAAGCATGGAGCAAAAAAAAACAGAAAACAAAACGGGATATTCATTCATTTAAGAGCCGACTAACAAACTGAAACGTTTTCCCACATTTTGTTTTAATTTTTTTTTTGGAGAGACTAATGTTATAAGTTTATAACCCTTCGCCACACGGCTACATTCACACGATTTTCAACAGCTGAACTGCCGACACAACCCATAAAACAAACTTCCGGAAACTTTCGATACCAAATACGACATTATAATCTAATTAAAGATAATTGAGTTCCATTAAGGAAGTGAATTAACTTTCCACTGACCTTTGTTAGTAGGCAGGGTATTAGGCCTCTGGGCCGGCGGCACTCGGTTAGGCGCAGGCTTTCGGGGCGAAGGGGGTGGGGCCAAGGAAGTGCGTGCGCGCACGGCCACCGGCGATGACGACAACTTCGGCACCACGCCATTCTTCTTAGCTGAAACATACAATTGGAAGGTTAATAAACATTTTAGTACACTGTGCCATCTTAAATTAAATCATCTTCCTGTTCTTTTTCTATGTTACTTGTGAAGGGTGCAATATTTTTATTTTTTGTTCATTCTCTTCTATCAATCGTCACGCTATCACTTATATCTATCATATTATTCCTCTCACACAATATATTATCTTTGCTTTGACCATCCTCTCCCTCTCCATCACATAAGATCATTTGCCAAACTAAAAAAACTGTTTATTAAGACATAATCTACTACACATATATATTACCCTACAAGACGAACATCTGCAATCCTGCATACTGAATATTTACCAAGAGTATCCTAGATGCATTTAGATCGATTTAGTAATATTCAAATGTTGAAAGCAAATAACAACATAATGGACAACGTGAATATCGTAGCAAGTAACCATCAGAAAGCGAACGGAATGATAAGGAAACGACCCAGACTCTTGATGCAACAATGCAGAGTCAATGCAAATCAGTGATAAAAATAAACCGTTGCAAAATTACAAGAAATGGATACTAGACGACAGTTATAGACGGCTATATCAATGCTAATTATATCGTTTATATTGTTTGAATTGTATTGTGATTAGCAGACAATAGGATGACAAGTGGATGCATCAACGGGATTGATGATCCATTACTTTTGGCAGATTGGAGAAGAACGACAGACACATTGAAATTATTTACAAACTAGCTGTCCTGCGCAATAGGGGATAATCCATTTTTTTTCTTTGTCCGTCGGGTAGTTTATAGAAAAGTATTGGACACGTATTTTTTCTTTTTTCACGTGGTCATAAAATTACAGAGATATATTGAGTTGAAATGGCGCATGACGTCACATGTAGGTAAGTTTTATACCTACTTGTGACGTAGTAAGCCCCCACTCTCCAACTTTAATGAGTTTTAACTAAGTATTTTTTTTGATATTTTGATAAAACAAAAAATACGTGTCTAATATTTTTGTATTACTTGTCTGACGGACAAAATATAATGTCGTTTTCTTTACCCAGTCCGATCCCCTATTTCGTCTGCGTCACATTTTCCCCGTTTTCGTAACATTTTTCCTCCCTCCTGTTGGTCGTAACGTGATGATATATAGCCTATAGCCTTCCTCGATAAATGGGCTATCTAACACTGAAAGAATTCAAATCGGACCAGGAGTTTGAGATTAGCGCGTTCAAGCAAACAAACAAACAAACTCTTCAGCTTTATACATTTATAATATTAGTATAGATTTGAATGAAATTGTGAATTATCAGGTATAACTTGTTTGAAACCCATACAATCATCACTGCATCAGCACGATCTGGTGCGTTAATGCACGCGTGGCTCGTATATATTCTAGTGCGCTTGAAGTGATCGGACCAGTTACCATCTGACACAGTTTTCAAAGGACAACCTTTGCCAGACGCCATTGTTTACACTTCAAAAATGAGTTGCGTAACAAACTTACGAAATCGGTTTTGTATGCAGAATATTTTGAATTTGTTAAGTGTATTGTTTTTGCTACGGCCTGTACTTATCTATCTCATTATATCTTTGACAAGGAAGGCAGATGTTGTGTATTTAAATTGCTACGGAGTCAAATACTTACAAATACATATCTCAACTTGTCAACACCCAACGATATTTTCAACGAAAACTTATTTTTAAAACTCAATATTAATAGCTTTGACGTTGACTTGTTGTTTTATCTCCAGTTATATTATATAGCAGTCATAATTAAAACAAATTGGGTGATGTTTAGAACAGGTCTGTTCTGCAATGCATTGAAATATAAGCCGTGCCAAATTGTATTGCACTCTTAACTCGATAATTGGCGCCATATGAAGATTAGTGTTAAGGGCGTCAAAAGATAATTATTCGCTTAGTTTCAATCCCTCATTAAAGTTTACATAGTTGTTAAGCTTGATGTATTTAGTGATAGGTTTCATTAAGTCTGCTTATCCGCTCTACTGGTTGTCTACTATCTCATTAAGCAGTACACAGCGCATGTTTTATGTAACCCCAAGACACTTGACTTCCTTCCTGCCTGCACCTGCTTATGGCTACATGGATACTTGTCAAGTAAACCTTTCCATGACTGCCAACACAACATGAATTAAGGGTTTAGTTTCGTCTTTCGTTAATCCAACTTATTTGCCCGTTACATGAGTTTTTTTTAAGTGGATTAGTTAGTAATTAATCCTTTTATTTTTGTTATATAAAGGGACAGGTAATTGGTGTAACTCTATTTCTTCATCTTTGTTCCCCGGATGTAACACAATACATATTTATTTTCTTTGATTTCATTGAGCTCAGGTTCTAGTGCATATTTTCTCGATATCGATGTGAGTCTTCAAAGCGTTTCAGGTCGACCGGTCTCAAGCTTAACGCTTGGCTTGTCACCGTATTGCTGATTAGTCTTACTTCCGATACAAATACCTAGTACCTATGCACACGTACGTATTTAGCCGGATGGAAGTGTAAACTATAAATGGCATCTTTCACGTGTTCTCACGACTCTCGCCCGCTTCGGCCGTATGTCATCAATCTACTTCAGTGTCAACCACTGTTGTCTTGTCATTAGGCTGCAACTTGATACTTTTTTCGGCGAACGGTAGCCCTAACGACATGTGTCTGTCAACGTTTACGGCCATATATTCAAGTGCTTCTATTGCACCATTATATGGATATAATAACAATTATGTAAATGACTCAGACGATGACTCACCTTGAACAGCTTGGGGTTGCGGAGGGGTGGGCGGAGGGCGGGCGGGGGTGGTTGGCGTGGGGGCGCTCTCCCTTTTCTTGCCGTTCCCTGGAAAAGACGGAAAACACTTATAAGTATATACATGTATCTACGCACTATCCAAAGATACGTCATCTGTACATGAAAATTAAGAACAGCTGCGAACACAGAAACAATGGGTATAGTTCTTTGTTTTTTCACAAACGTACTTAATTACAATTATAATTATGACTTCACTACCGTACTGTTTAAGTCAGCTATTCGTAAATTGTATATTCGTTTTTAATACAAGAACATCCAGATTTCAATAGCATTATTGTTAATCTTTTGGTTATATTAAATGACTGGTAAATCTAAATATAAGTATGTTCAATACAGCATCATTAATATGCTTAATGACAAAAAGGCGTGCAATAAAATCATTTCGGTACACAAAAAGTTCTCCGTGATAATAACTTCGGACAAATAATTTAAAATTACATAAAGTAGCCTTCCAAAAACATGTTTGTGTACGTTACCACATAATGTACCTGTTTATTATCTGCATCACGAATCTCGTATCGCATTAGGAGATACCGTGGGAAGACCAAAGTTGAGAAAAAGATGAGATAAGTAAAAATGCATGGAGAGAATGCTTTTATCAGCTTATCTCTGTACACGTCATAATGTGTATTGTAATGAACACCTATTAACTCATGGCAGCCATAATGACTGCAATCTTCAAGAAGAAACAATAAAATATGACAAAACTAGTCATTATTTTCAGTACTTTATTTATAGATAAACGCAATCCGTTTATCTCCTTCGTGAGCAGAACTCAAGAAAATATCTCTAATATCATTAAATGTGCGGTGACTTGTAAGAGGTCTGTGGTTAAAACAGCAAGTAGTATCGTGAGGATTGCTTGAATCCGCCATCTTCAATTACCAATAAGCGGTATTGCTAACATATTGCGAATTCATTGATCTAATCTCGATAGTTATATATCTAGCTCGGGTACAATTTTTCCGCCCGACGATGTGTGCGGGAAAGTGTCTCTCGCTTTGGGTTTCTCCTCTATGAATCTTTAAGAACGTTTTAACGAAATGAGACCAACTTCAGATTTCTTTTTGAATCGAACCTTATATCAAGTCAACATCATCGGCCTTTGTACAGACGCTAGCACCTAGCACATCAAGCTACCTGAAACTGTCAAATTTTCCCAATCAACCTTGAACCTAATTCTTTGACGATAAAGTTGAAAATCTATTAAAGAAATATGACAGATTGTTGTAACTTGTACTTAATATGCTGGCGTCTGTGCACCACAACAATCATTTGATCATCAACCTATAACCCTGTAATTATACTTGTCTTTTATACCACCTACATACTTTTACCAAGTAACCTATAATACCATTTTTCCGATAATTCTTTCTTAAGCCGCTGATGTGAACAAAACTCAAGAATGACTTCAGGAAATTAAACTGTAAACAATAATCCGTTTGACGAGGGTGGACACAATGGCAATCACAGATATCGATATAAACAATTAAAACACAAACAATATAATTGCTTGTTCTAGTAGTTTTACAAGTCATAGTATTAGCTTTGTGTAAGTTACATAAAATAATAATAAGTTCACGTAGGTCTCATTTTACGAGAAATGCGAATAGTAGGTAACGTTATTTCAGTTAATACTGAGAAATAGTAAAGTAAACATTGTGTGTTGTGCCATTCCCTGCTCTGATTTCTGTATGTGACGAATCATAAATGATGATAACGTAATATCATTTTTCCTGTATCTGGCTTCTATTGAGGTGGCCTGTGTCTGCACTCAACACTGGACTGAATCGGTAATCGTCCGTTGCGATTGCGACAAAATTTCATTAACCGTTAATGAACTTAATTCATTTAGCAGTCGCAGCAATTTACCTTGAAAGGAATATTTTGTAGTAATCTTTGGTAACATCATACTGTAGAATGTTAACTGCAAAAGTTTCGTGTTAAAGGCATTAATACTGACTAACACTATCAGGGTTTCAGTTTTAAGTAGAACTCGTTAGCAACCACCCACACAAATTCAGCAAGGTTAAGGCCAAGTTTAACTTAAGATAAAGATTATTAACGTCATAAGGTTACTAGTTCGTTTGTCGCTGACGATTGTGATTTTCCTAATAGTGTATTTCCATAATGGCGATTGATAACCTTTAGGTCAGATCATGTGCATCTTGTGTAACGAGAAAATATAGATAGATAAGAATATATTCACATGAAAATCTGAATTTGACGGTTGAAACATCTAGTATCCGCCTGTGAACCTTAGTTTAAAATTCGTGCATGCACTCGTTTAAATCATCGGCAAAGGTGACGAATTTCCATACAAAATTCAAGTCCTTTTAAGGGAAATTTCATGTTTCTACACCCAGTGGCTAATGGCTCTTAGGTTTTTTTTTATTACGTCGCCCCACACTAGGAATTTCTCCTGTATCGTGGGTGCGTTTACAAACATTTAAACCGACATACACAAACAGCCAGACCCGGAACCACTATCTGTAGGCCTTACAAATATGTATTTGTTCCGTGCGGGGATCGAACCCGCAACACGCAGCGCAGCAGTCGATCGCTCAACCATTGCGCCACCCGTGCCGTCAGGTTCTGCGATGTCTGTCAGTGAACATTTTTACAGTTCCCATCATCATCTGTCTAGCCTTTTCCCTAACTATCTTGCGGTCGGCTTCCAGTCTTACCGGATGCAGCTGAGTACCAGTATTTTACATGAAGCAACTGCCTATCTGACCTCCACAACCCAGTAACTGGGTAATACGATACCCCTTAGTAAGACTGGATGTCAGACTTCTGCTTCTGACTACTCGTAACGACTGTCAAAGATCTACAAATGACAGCCGGGACCAACGGTTAAGCCGTTGCCGTGCTTTCTGAGGCACGGAGTAAACTCGGTATGTAATTATGGTTACCCATCCACGGACCTACCCTGGCAAGCACAGCTTAAATTTAAAGATCGACCCGTGCGTCTGTTATTATTTAGCCACGAGCTGCTCTTTTACAGTTCCCATGTGAAATACAATAATAGATCATATTCATAGGCACGTGATGTATATAACACGGATTATGCACGTAAGGCTTCCACCTGTGCACCTGAACGCACATGTGGACAAGTCGTTCTTGATTTACCGCGGATTTGTCGTCCCATAATACTTTGTCGCTATTTTAAAAAAAATAATAGGCAGGCCGGAGATATACCACTTTGTTACCGTTTTATTTTAATAGCGTTCCAAATAACTTTTGAACACATATTATGCATGATACAGCTATTTCCGCAAGAGTTTGGGAACCAATAGTCTTAGTACTTAGTCTTATAATAGTCTTAAAAGAATCAAAGTCCAAACTTAGATTATTTTAAGACTTTTAACATTTGCGGTTTTCGTATGTTATTCAGGTAACAATTTAGCATAATTATCTGCTACTTCTACTACTATTCTTGAATGCTATGAAAACTAAATCGTAAATTTCCAAAATGGCATTCTCATAAAGCTCACGGCTTTACTGTATATACTACCTTGTTCCTAAGCTTTATAAGACTTACGATATCAGCGATTAGCTACTGCCAATTTACATTATTTTCCTTTGGTGCTGCTTTCAACCAATTTAGGTACGAAACACCAAAAAGCTATGCTAAAATAACATCCAAAACGATTACGTTTCGTTACGACGTGTTACCATCTTCTTCAACACCAAATAAAAAGCGATCACGCAATTTATGTTACGAGATAGTTTTTTGTTTTTTGATTACGACTCGCTTTTAGATCACTTTACATTCGCAAACAGTGTTTATACGATTATACTTGCTCCTAAAGGTCGTTATTGAGGCAATCAAATTGTTTCTGGTCTGTGTAAACAAGGTTTTATTGATCCGCTGGCAGGATTCCTATCCTGACTTGCGTCTCAGGTTTACTGTACGCCTTGCACTTCTTATATCGTTACACTAAGCTATTTCAAGTAAGCCTTGTATTTATGACTGCCTTGTATTTATGACTGCCTTTTACCTCAATTTATCAGCTGCAATTAAAACATTTAACTGTAGCAGGTCAATGGTATTTCCAAACGATAAACTTTTCATTTCGTAGTGAAACAAATAATAAGTGTTCAGGAAGAGACGGGTCAATAACTTGTAGAGTATTGTCCTGTATTTACCTCTATGACTAATTGATGATGTATTCTTATAGTATACCACTAAGTATTTATTAAAATAATTGCCTATACACTGTTAAACTTCATCGACCTATCAAAGTATTTCTACGACCCGGGTGAAGGAACTTAACTTTGAATCACGTCTTCACAGAACTTTTTGTTGTTATTTTTCAGCGTCCAACCAAGCTATTAACTCAAGGTCAAAGGTGTTTCACCCGAACTTACGCAGTCAGTGAAACACAATTTTTGGAAACCATAAATCATTCAGCAACATCAGAAGTGGACATTGTAACAATGCAATTCTACCGAAATAATGTGACTCATTTGTACTTAATTTGAACATAGCAAATTTTCCTGTAAAATCATTATTATGTTTGAAGTTAAGCTACCTTAGGTTGATACTTACATTCACATTCACATTGTATTAAGCTTTAAAATGTATGTTGGTATGATGAAGAGAAAGCCATTGCAACCTAAATAGAAATAAGGACATATAGTTAAATGTCCATCAAGAGTATAATGAAATTGGTTAGTTATTTTCCGACGCTACTCACCTCTGGTTCCAAAAGATCCGAATCTCTCTCGATTCACCGCTATCTTATACTTTTTGTCATTCGGCACCGGCAGCTTAGAAGGATACTTCTCGGAGTTACTTCTATATAACTTTTCTTTGGACCCGTGTGCCCCCATCTTCAATTTCTTCATTAATAGTCAAATCATTATATTATTTTTCCATCTCACTATTATCGTAATTAAGCACTTTTTAGGAACTTCGTCAGAATTTTTTATCACTTTAAAGTCACATCATAATCGTTTTAGTATAATATTTCTAGAATTTATTGTCGTCATCTATATTGTTTTGTACTTCTATAATAGTAATATAACTAATTAGTTACTTCAAAGAGCAATTAAATTAGAAGTTATTTCAGTGTCATAGTTTAAGTTATGATGTCTAATAGGTTATTTTGTTTTGAAAGTGTATTTGCAAGCACTTGACATCTTCTTATTCGTAACATAACTTAAAAGGAAAGGCAATTTATTGTGAGAAGGCCTGAATAATAAACTTATAAAAGCTCACACGTGTTTGGTTTACGGTGGTCAACAAAGCCCATTCGCTGATATAATTATTGCAACGCTTTAATCTATTTCTGTAGGCGACTCACTACAAATGTGCCAGTGTAACAGGAGCTCCCTCTCTGTTCTTGATTCTTTTATGGACAACTAATGAGACTTTAATAAGCGAAATCTGGGAGCTCTTCATAAAATGGTAATTTCACGCGTTCTGTTTAAAAAGGATTTTCTCTAAAGAGCTTCCATTTGTCATTCAACGTTACATTAAAGCGGGCGTGTTTTCTGCGTACAATGTATTTAGTGAGAGACGCGGCGACGACGTCAAAAGAAACATGTAATTTTCATTGGACATCGATTATATCCATAAACAAAGAATTTATTGTCCATTTTCTTGTCAATACCTGCATAAATTAGGTCAGTTTAGCAACAAAAAGGAAAATGACCATACGAGTTTTCGAATTTTCCAAAGAAAATGTAGACGAATAGCGTCGTAAAGAGAAAATATTTGTCGACGTCTTCATTTCCTACCGGAGATTATTGTGAGATCCGATGAGAAATGTTACTTTACTATATGACTTTATGAAACTGAATTAAATACGGAACGATATTTTAAATATAAAATTTATCAAAAAATGTTCGTATTGTATTGTATAGCGGGCTGGTTTCCGCAACTCCACGTCTAAAGCGCGTATTTTGCGTACGGGTGGGAACATTACTCCAACCACCCCAGCTCACCGAGAAAGGCCAGCAGCCCCTTGGTAAAATCTTCGTATTAAGATAGTATAATGAAATAGAAACAGTATACCTAGTTCTAATAAACATGAATCACTCGTCAGCTCCTTATCCGATGTAAGTTTTCTTTTCTCAGCTTCGGCTGTTTTATAATTAGCTCACGGCTAATTGATCCCAATTTAGCTCACGCTCACGCATATTTATCACATTAACGAAATGTCGCTGTGATTTAACTTTATTTTGTAAGTACAAGAAGAGAAGGAACGTAAAATTATCCAAATTATTTAACGCCAGAAGTACCTAATGACAGCGTTATGTTTGGCATCAAAATAAACATCACAAATCATCAATCCAATTTGAAAACAAAATAAATTAAAGTGTCACGTATTATAATTTAAGTTTAGCAGTAATAGACGGTATTAGTCACTCCAAAACATAAGCAAGTGTTACCAGTTCTCTCAGATTTGTTGCTATTTCGGTAAGCTATGCTTTCAGGGTTAAATAACTGGCTTGAAGGAGCACTTGTGTCCTTTAGTGCGGCTGAAGGAGATATTTTAAACACGTCCAATGTTGCGCGGTATATTTAGTTTATGGAGATAAATGCGCTTTAGTGCTCGGATTGTGTTACTAGCTACAGCATTGATATGGAAAACAGAACTAACGGTGGAGCATTTTCTATGTATAGTGGAGGAAAATTACAACTTGCTAGGTGTATTTGTAACTCATAATTACCCCAACACGGCAGTCTTTGATTTTATTGAGATCAACAGCGCGTAAATGATTGAAGCCTTCGCAACGAACAGAGATCTTCAATCGTAGGTAGAGATTCGCAATTTCACGCTAGCGTTAAAGTACACTTCACTTACGTTAATTTTGTATTTTTTATTGTAATAGTTTGATATCAAACGCTTCTCACAATCTTTTGCTTTTATTAGGAAACAGCTCAATGGAGTTTTCAATTTCACACGGTTATTTTCACACATTTCCATAGAAACTATCACGCAAAGTTTTTATACATAACTGTTTTGTCCGTAACAGGTTATTTCAAAAAGAGAGTTTCTGATAACCACAGTTGACTTCAACTAATCAAAAGGTCATTGTTTTCAACGTACGAAACGTTGAAAACAATGACCTTTTGATTAGAAAGATTTTCGATGGGTCTTGCTTCAAGCAGGACCCATCGAAAATCATAATTAAATTCCCAACGAAAAAATAAGTGAAACTGACACTGACAATCGAAACGTCAACACAACTTTTCATTTAAACCAATAAAAAAACAAAAGAACGATGATACGAACGAAACCAATTTGTTCACGAAAGAGTGTTAACTACGTACGTACCTACGTCAAAAGACTGCAGAAACCACTTAGCACCCCACCAGACTATGTTTGAGTAATATGTTGCTAAAAATTAATTTGCATTTCAATGAATTTTTAATAGAATTGTTGTGAGCGACAGTAGGTTTTGCCTATTTCTCTTCATGTGACTCCTACACAGAAGAATAAGCTCTTCTTCCATATTAAAAGACTGTAATCAAGACAAACTATAGGTACTTCAATTTAAAATGTTGTTTAATTTTCGAACTCATTGTTAACAAGAAACTATTCAAAAACTCAAACCTGGCATATATTTTTCGATCACCTATTATTGATTTTGAAGAACTTGTTAAAACAGTCGAGCGAATCAAACAATCACTTGGAAAAACCTTGAGAAAAGAGTGGTCTTTTCCCAAGGTCCCAAGTAAAGAGGTATCCTAGCAACAACTTATGTAGATACTCATTAATACTTGAAAACCATTAACGTTTAATGTTCACATTTAAAGTGCCTAATGAATGTGTTTCCAAAATACGTTCACTTGAAGCCGGTTCGCAGTGTTGCGTCATTTTGGTGCATCTAAAGTAGCTATCGTAAAATTTTAACAAGCTACGCTTCAATACCCTACCCCAGTTGCATAGGACGATGCACGAATGTCTGGTTCCTACCAAATCGATACTTTCGCTAATGAAATGTGAAATTGTATGTCCAACGTCTGAAAGGGTTGAAGAAATGGAATCATTGTTGTTGCAAATTGAATTGCAGTTTAGAAATTTTTCAGAGAAGATCTATTTATTTTCAGTGGTTACAAATCTGAAATTGATGCGTACCTAATTTAAAGATTTATTGCTGACAATAAACATTGAAAACAGGGCAAATCTCAATAGTTTTCCATTTGTCTGGTAAAATTTGGGTCAAACATACGGCTTTATGGTCGGTTATTTTAGTTGCACCTATTATACCGGCCTAGTTGATGTAAACTTGTGTTTTTAACTTCAAAGATAACTAAATTACTGCCAGATTATCGCACACACAGTAAGTTGCGCAATATCTCAAACGATTCAAATTCTTGTGTGTATTTATTAGCTTCACTAAAGATAAATCGTTGATGGGTTTTCGCAAATCTCATTTCGAAATGTGAGTAGATTTAAACAAACAATAACATTATGTGTACCTTAAAGGTCAATTTGTGCAGATAACATTTACTGCATCGACAAAAATAGCCTTAAGATGATGCCATTAAAACAACAAATATACCTACTACTGGTATGATTATTACCTAGGTGCAGTCGTTACGACAAACACTGCGTGACGATACTTAATTATAAAGTCATACAAGATATTCTAAGCCTTATAAATAAGCACATAAAGAATATTGTCTATAATAAATGAGATAATCAGCAAATGATCGCCACCAGCGAGCCGTGAATTGAACGTCTGTGTGTTGTTCTATCGGTATTTGAAAATCACTTTGATAAAAGTCAAAATGCTTCTGAAAATAACGTTGAATATTGAAACCGCTCTCTAATTTACTGGAAGAGTTTCATTTCAAATAAATAAAAAGCTTATTTTGTCGTTCATATTTTGGATACGTCAGTAAAATATTCAACGGTTAAGTGTTTAGTGTGACACATAAATCTAATAGTTTTCAACGTTTCTTTTAGTTTCGAGATAGAAAGTATGTAAAAAGAACCGTAACTGCTGGTATTTTCTACTTCACAAGTAACTTCTGGCATTCAACTCGTGACATTTTGTGAGTTTGACCTATCGACGAGCGGCCAGTCGAACCACCTTAAAAATAAACTGTTTATTTGTTCGATCTAAAAGCTTAACAACAGGGAATTAAAATGCCTAGTTTTTTATGCCTCTTCGATCATTTAGCACCGTTATGATAATAAAGAACGCGTCTAATTTGAATAAATTTTCTGGTTTTTAACAACCAGTTTATTTTACTCACGGAAATAACCAAAAAACTGTCATAGATAAAAAAGAAACTAGTAAATTACCACCCAGAAGAGTCCCTAAAATGAAAATTTCGTAATACAAACACAATACACACGTCTATCGCACAGTTTATGCTCCAGATATATATAAAAATAGGGCTAGTCTACCTGAAATCGGTCACCGATACGAACTCACCCATAAAGTGACTACGGACGACTGATTTCAAAACGGATGCTGTTCTGTTTCACGAGACACACGAACTACAACCTGAATGACTTGAGACGTCCAGATATCTGCCCTAAGTGCACAGCTGTCAAGTCCTCAAGCCGCCTGGTTAATAGCCCGGAAAACCCGGTCATGCGAAACATTGAATAGACCCAATAAATAAGATAAACACAACGTTATTCCCAGATCAGTACTAATATTACTAATGTTTCATGCAATAGTAATATTCATAAACTATAACTCTTATTGCGAAACTGCAATGGATCGAATAAACCGATTTCATACTTCGTTATTTTTAGCAGTTCAAGGAAGGGCCTTGATTCTAAATAAATATCGCAGCCCTATTCTGCTTAATTTTAAAATATTATTTCTGGCGTTATTAAATGGTCTGTTATAGAATATAAAGGTAACTGAACAATTTGGGTCAACGGCCGAGTCATGGAGAAACATGGTGGCGTTAGCAGCTGGCGTGGTGTCGATCAGATAAAATTGTTCATTTCAAACCTATAATTTAGTACTGAAAGAAAATGTTTAAGCTGGACACCCATGTCATGTTATATGGACGTGAAAACTTTAACTACGTGGTACACATAGCTTCAAAAAACTAATTTGTTATATTTATTTTTTATTTTTGTTGTAATTTCGGACGTCCTTAAATCCAATTCGCAATGCATTGCAATTTAACCGAACAAGTTAATAGAGTATCGTGCGTTTTCGTAATAAATAATCACGTCATATCATAACAGCTTCTGAAAATGGGGTCATTCCTGCCTCTACTGCAACGGTTTTGGCAGAATTTCGTAATATACAAAACATCGGGGCGACTACTGCTGGCTCCGAGCCAATTGCAGTCGACTTTAAAGGAACTGAGCTTCGGATGGTTTAACACCTTTTTGAACCAATTTTTAAACTTCTACCGAGAACTACTTCATAAAAGATATTTGGTAATGTTGACGAAAGTTGACATTCTAAAAACTAACGATTTTGCTACCAAAATTACATGTGATTATTAACTTTCAGTTGTTTCGTCCATTAACAAAAGACATGCCACAAATACTACAGCTCTAACCGTCTACAATTTAACTAAGTAGGTAAGACTGTTAGAGCCTATACATACAATCTCATACATTTAAACGTGTGTTTCTATTTAGTAAATGGATACACACGTTATAAAACAACTGCTTTAGTACAAGTATTGGTGTCAACAGTTATTACTGAGCAGCAAGAGATCCGAAAGTCACGGAGGTCAACTTCGTTAGTACTTATAGCAGTCATGCTCTCGGATAGGTGCTCAACTGCTCATATAAATTCAAACAGCAAATTGCTCGCTTGCACCCAGCATGGGTATCGCCAACGAGATTAAATCACTGCGTGAGGACACATGCACAGATTAACATCCGGCACGTGATTGACTTGGGTGGGTAAAATGGCGCTGGACGCCGATTGGCGCCGACTAACATTTTAGGCGATAAAAGTTAAATTCTAAACGGAATGTTCAGTAACAAATTGAAATCAATAACTTTAGAGGTCGGGACAGGACTAAATCGTGAAATCTTAAATTTAAAATTCTATAACTGACTGTAAAAAAAAAGATTTTCAATTGCAACAATTTGAAGCAAGATTCTATTCGTTTAAGATCTAATCATGCAACATATTGTAGCCAAACAATTTTGGATGATAATCTAGTTGCATTTATAAAACATAATACAAGGTGTTGTTTTGCAACCTCGTCAAATTTCAGGAGGTGGTCACGAAAGACATAAATAATCAATTAAAATTACGGTACTCAGTTAATTAATACTAAACTCTGATTTTTTAAACCCTTAACGTGGTTTAGGGACTAAGAAATTATCGAATAAACGTTTGAGATTGTTTGTACGTGTGTAAGCAAGGTTATAAGGCAAGAACCAGACGGGCCGCGGTTAAAACAAGGGTGGTTCAAACTTACCGATTTCCGTAAAAAAGAAAAAAAAAGAAAAATTAGGTACCTACCCATTTTATGATTGATTCGGGACGAGAATCATTAGCATAGTTACCTCCTTGAATTTGACGAGGATGCAAAACAACACCTTGTATATGAATGCAAAAACCATTATTCTTTTTTGCATTGCTAAAAAACTTAAAGATACTTTTTGAATGGAATGTTCCGACGTCCCGTCACACGCCTGAGAACGATCCTATGGAGCGATCGAATGAAAGCAAAATAATTATTAATGTCACGTAACGTCGAATTATGAAGTCGCAACGCGTTCCCATTTGTTACGCGAGCTTGTTGCGAGGCGACCGGCGCGCGGCGACCGTGCAACATACATGCGGACAACATAACCCGTTCTCCTAAACAGTATCCGTAGTTTAATTACCACTTCTAACGGGTTCCATGTCGTAAATATTGTGATATTTAGGAGATATAAACTATTGGTTTAAATGTCAGTACTCATATCACTTTTTGGAATTATAACCTTTCTTAAGATCTCTGGATGAAAGCACAACCAGCACTATAATAGGCAATAATTAGTGCTCTTCAGTTGATTGCATCGCAAACTATCAGATATTTTTTCTCTATATGTGTCAAAATGCATATCAATAACTATTGCAACGAAACTTTCATGAACAAAGTGCTATTAGTTTGTCATGCTTATCTCATCTCAATCAGTAGCCTAAAAAATTGCTAATGAGCATATTAAATATGCAATTAAGCACTAGAGAAAAAAGAACACTAAATTGTTTCGACTTCAACTACGAAGTAAAAACGTGTTGGTAAGGCCAACAAAGTGGCGAACGGAGATTTGAGAGTAATATTTCGTTAGCACCAATACGTTGAACAGTAGAGCACATAATTGAACACATCCGCACGTAGCGGCAGTAAACGTTGGTTTGTGACGGGTATATCAATAGGCAAGAACGTACCAAAGCAGACAACGCTAAACAAGTTGCGGCGAGCAAAAACAACACACAGGTAGCAATTACTTTGCTTTCCAAGCAATGTCTGTGCTTTCATCCGTTCAATCTCACGATAGCAAACCTTACAAGGAGACTCCGTGGTTCAGTATATCACTAAAGTCGCCATCGGTAGATATAGCTTATGGCGATATCAAAACATAAATTCTCCGATGGAGGAGTAAAGTCTGATGCGAAAATTGTTAATCCGAAAGTTACTCACTTCGCTTGTTAAACTTGACTGCGTAATTGCTCTGATAGCTTGATAATAACACATTTCTTAATAATGAATATTGATACGAAATAGTTAACTCTCACTACACTTAACTATAAGAAAAATATTGACACATATACATAATTCAGATCTTATTCATTGTTTATTATAGGAAACGTTCACTTCATTATTTTACTGAATTATGAATCTTGAATTCTTGATCAATTCCGATTTCATAAGATTTACCTTCCCCGGCACAGGGCCTGATTGCGGCACTTTGCTCAACACCGGTACTTACAACTTCCCTTCAAGTAAAAGTAGTCCTGACACGAGCACAAATTATATCGGTTCGTTCACTCACTGGACAAAGAAGTCGGTTTCCAACAATACGAAAAGGAACCTGTTCTTTGTAGGCATCACCTGTAACTATCTTGCGCTGGGACCGGTTTAGCGGTCAGAAAACCATAAAAAGGTGGTCGTCACACTTTCGACTGCTAGGAATATATAATTTTATGCAATATTGTACAGTTTTTTGAGCGATGTGGATGTAATTTCTGGTTCTAGCTAAATCGTAAATCTAATTGAGTTGAAGACGCTAAATGGGACATGGTCGTTGCAAAAATTTAAATATTGCAACTCGGTTCCGAGCAACTCATACCGTACCAATACAAAATAACGATAAAATCAACATTCATCATACGCGCGATTGTAATGTCATTTCTCGGAAACGCAACAGCTTATAAATGAAACAAACATATCCTGGGAGGCTGGAGCAAACTTAGCACCAAACAATCAACGGGAAACCATACTGGGAACTGTAAAGTGATAACCGGAATCGATTAAAACGGTTTACGTTTTTGTATCTAAACTAAGTGGCTATGTGACAACTAAATCGAATGGACATAAAACGGTACCGCTATCGATTTTCTACACAAAATTAAACGCAATGATTTGCATCTCTATGCCACGTCAGATTCTTCATATCGACGACAAGAATCCGCAAATAATAAACAACAAACAATCAGATGACTCGGATGTTTTATGTTTTGCGATATATTTCGAATCGAAAGTGAATATGAAAGGCAATGCAGTAATTAAATTTATCATCCATTCAGAAGTCGCCCATTCTCACAAATTATGAAAGCAAAAACCATATTATGGCGAATGTTGGCATTTAATTTAAGTGACAAGACGGTACTTAGGTGGTGAAGTTATGAAGTAAATTTAAAAGTAGAGTCCCCTTGATACAGTATTTTGGAAGACTGAAAGAAAATAATAATTCTCTCTCACGAAACAACGGACTGTTATCAATAAAAGAACAATTTGCATGAGGCAAAGAATCATTTTGAATTAGCAATTCCCAAGCTAAAAACGTTGAATGGCTCATTTGATATTTCGTTTGCAGTTGCAAAACCCAAATCAACCTTCACACGTTGGTTTGATCTAATAATCATAACACTAGTACTGACTTAATTAGAATTTTAATATTAATTACGGATTCTTAATGAGGAACTATTGTCTTTTATAAATGGCCTTCACCAACATTACAGGTGGTAATTATTTAAGAAGACAGATAGTTATTCCTATCTGTAGTTTGGTATAATCTCGAACATCTTAAATTGATTGATTAGCTTAATATCGCATGCGATAACAACGACTATCTCCGGCAGGGTTTAGTCTAAGCACGAGTAGGTATCTATAGAGAATATTGATTGGAGACCCAAATGTCGAAGACAAGATAAACGACCTATGAAACCTCATTCTTTATCTACTTCAAATCATAGCAAGCTATGTAGCAAAAGTAAATTAAGGAATGCTTTTAGCCTGAAACAATCTTAAAACTCAAATTACCTACTCTAAGATACGGCAAAGAATGAAAATGATGGCAGAACGATCGTATTTGTAGTGCGTGGACTATATTAAAATTTTTGAAAGTGAAACAGTGTATATATTATAATCTGATAGCATTTTATGGTTTGAAGTTTTAGTGGGTAGCTTATATGAGCACGCAGTGGGCGACCCTATACATTTTAACTGCAAGCCTTTGATGTCACTAATGACAGTAATGATATAATAGCAGAACGCCGTGTCACGTAGGCTTTTAGGCCATGGTTTAATAGCATCGAATGTGGGTCAGACGAGACCTCATAGTTCGGCTGAGTACACATTCGCTTGTCCTAGAATCGAATCCAATGAGACAGAATTGGGACAACTATTTCAAAAATTTCTTAGTCCATTGGAAACTGACATTATATTTATTTTTTCATTATGCTGTTTGATGCTGCTAACTGGTAGGTTTCCAATCAAATGAATTTTATTGACAATATTTGTAAAGATTTTCCATCACTTTGAAGCAGTAAAATCCATCATAAAATAGCATCACTAAAAATACTGATCGTTTCTTCAAAGGTTTGTAGGCAACTAGGTTAATATTGGCAACTCGACAACATTAACAGCACAGGATAACTATTTTGTCGACGTTAGTGATCATACTGTCAGCTGGACAGTTGCTGGGAGCTCTGTCAGATGTGGTTTTAACATCAATAAGTAGTGGATGGAACAGTTCGCATTCGGTTTCGCCTTCACCGACGGGGTCAACGATTCTCGACTCGTCAACAAATCCATCGCCGAGAATAACCCGTTACACTGCATCGGCTTCCAGCGGATTTCACTCGCAAGTATCGCCTAGACCATTTATACTGTCCCCGCTTTAAACTATATTTTTAGGGTTAACCTTAAAAGTCTTTATTTGGAAACCTCCACCGATAATAATATCAATTATATACCGAGTTCGAGTAAAGTTGCGATAAGCATTCGAAATATAACCGTTATGATTAACGACGTCGAAGTTTTGTATTTAAATTAGTTAACTAATGAAACGGTAAAACTGGCAGGATATTTTGAGAACCCATTTGGATATGTTTCTTTCCTCTTCCGAATGTTCAACATTTAATATTTTTATCATATTCAGATAAGTAATGGTCTTTGTTGCAATATTTATCTATGACGTGATGAGTAACGAGTTCACTACATCGTGGTACTCCTACCATTTGGTAACTTGTTTTAACTAAATAGATAAAGATCAAGCTCTTGTTACGTAGAATACTTTAACGCTACGTTTAATAACTGTTGTGACGTAAAAGTTTGAACATGTTAGTTATGGTCGTTACTTCACACATGTGGTTTATGGCAAACCGAATGCCATTTATTGCATTCACTTGTGTTGTTACTCAATGAGCATTCATAACATATTCATACAAATATCGTAATACATCGCCCTCGACAATATCATCGTCACGAAAGATGCTAGGCTCTGGATAAGATTACAAGAAGATTTTTCCCTTCATCTCACCAGTCTGTCTGAACCTAACCACATTTTGGATTTTACTTTTGAAATTGAATATGCATTAGCAAATTCCTGTTTGTATAAGGCTCACGTTTAGTAATACCTAATAAAATCAATACACGATTTAAGGTGAATTGAGGCTTGAAATGGTAAAGTACTAAACACGGCAATGTGGTTTATGTGAAATGTTATAATATAATGAGCTAACTGCGCGTAGCCTGTCGCCTGCACTTGCGACATTAACACATTTTCCCCAGTTGTCTCCAACAACTTCGTTGTCTATACTTATTGTAATATCTACTACGTCCTCTTGTTAAAATTCATTTGTTTTGAAATTGTCTACTATTATTTTAGCATGTTTTTCTTAAAATTTTGTATAGAAATGTGAAGTAAGTAATATCTCTATTGGAGATTTTTTCGAGAAAAATATCACGTATATTTAGATTATGAATATTGATACTCGTTATCTAAGAACCGAACAGTTGAAATATTTCAATATTCTTTCAAAAATATCTCAAGTAGATGTGAAAGATAAAAAAATATATCTTTATCATGACTCTCCAATTTCATGCTTTCGAATCGAGTTAGCTGTGTCAATTAAAAATTTCGTACAATTACTTTTTGCGTGTAGAATATAGTTACCTCTAGATATTGTAATGTAAGTATGTTACAAAGTTACAGTGAAAGGTGATACAGATTATTTTATTCCGATTACTATTCAATTTACCATTACCTAAGATGCTGAAGAAAAGTCTACTCAAGTTTTTGCGGTTAATTGAATCCATCTTTTTGAAATAATTCTTCGATGTGGCTTTAGCCTGAAGAGAAAATGTGAAAAACTTGGGTCTCCATATAAAAACAATACAAATTGTGTGCGTTTGTTTATAAATTACTTTTTAATTATGTGTTGGAGACTTCGTTGCATGTGAACCAAGCATGTGCGTTAATGTACTTTCTATTTGGCCCATTATTTTCTGCTGTGTCTGCTATCTAACAATGAGTTACAATGATTTATGTAATACCCACCTACGCGAAGTTAAATAATCGATTTCTAATGGGTCTTGTTACTTGTATTAAGTTACAATTGATATGCAGTTGCGTTTCATTAGCCGTGATCTTTGATTCGTTAACTAGATAGCTAGGTAGAGTTACAGCATGCCTGATTCGAATTTCAAAGGATTTAACCGTTTTTAACTGTTTTTATTCTGAAGCTTTTAAAGAGTTGTTAATTTATGTTCATTAAAAATCAAAATAAATTCGAAGAAAATCAAGTGTCAAGTCTCATACATGACATTGTAACAAATGTATGATTAAAAAATAATAGCTTGCCTGTCGTGTTAACTTGTTTAACCAGTTGTTGGTACACATGAAGTAAACGAAGGACAGTCAACTAGGTGCTACAAAATGCTAGTGATTTAAAAAATACCAGAGGATTTTCGTAAATGCTGTCAATTATTTAAGGGACTGGGAATTCTTTCTAAACAAACCACGACGATTCCAAGACGTCAAGACAAGGTAAACAACAACACTGATACTTCAATCGTGAAAGGAAATGTCAAGTGTTACGTTAATTAACGGAAATAAACAAACGGAACAATAAAAAAAAAAATAACTTAAAATATGACACCACACAAAACAGAACTTGAAAGTAAACCGTTCACGTGACGCGTTGCATTTTACATCGTAGTGTTCTTATCATTATCAATGAATTAGTATCCCAGGTGCATGTATCGTCAACACTTCACTGACATATGACACATTTTCTTTGAGAAAATGCGGTATGCGGTTAACCTTAGTGTCGGAGGGGAATCCATTGATTTTTCGCGTTGCAAGTTGACGTCACGAACGCGACAGGCTGGCGGTGGCGGCGCGCGCCGGCTCGCGTCTCACCGGCAACTGGCAAGCAAACTGAACCTAACCGAGAGGAAACGCTCGTTGCCATGCGGTCTCAACTTGCCTGCTCCTTTTGCTTGCCGTAGTCAGCCGTAGTGTTGACCTTCCGCATCGATTGGTGCTTGTGTTCCTTGCACAGCTGATTTTTAATTGGGGGAAGTGTGCAAGGACTTCCCGGATATTCTACTTAATAAAATTCTTAAATTCATTTGTTCACTCACAGATAACGCACAAGCCTCAACACAGGTCTAAAAACATACTTTGCACAAACTTTTCATTTATAAAAAAAGTGAGCATGGAGGACAGATTTTTGTGATTTCATTCCATATTGGGGTAAAGAGATAATAGGAATTAAAATTTTGTAACGAGGTTCGTCATTGTCGCCATTGGCAAGTCCCATCACGTCGGGGGCCCACACGTCCTTTTGTTATGAAAGAAAAATGTAAGCAAATTATGAAACTGCGCATAGAGACGTGTTAGTGATTTTTGGCTGCAAAGCATAGGTAGGAAGATTCCAATTACCGATCAAATTAATTTGGAATGTGCTTAAGTAAATTTGTAAATTCATCTTTGATTGGCAAGAAAATAAACTTCGTGTTTTTAACTGTAAGATCATCTTCATAGATAAAACCGTGATTGTTTTTATCTTGTCTGTAAAATTACACTTCTTGAACTTTGGGTTGCAGGTTTAATTTTACTTTGCTGCTAATTTATAGAACATACACATGCATACATTAAACACTACTCACCCCTGGTCCCCCAAACATAATTTCTGACTATATACAATCTCAATCAACTGAGTGCCTTCGTCAAATGCAATCAATAGCTTACAAACAAATATTTGCTTTACAATCTAAGCAGGCGCTCGTACTTCTAAAGTTTAGGGGGTCAAGTTCCATTTTCCTACTAATTTTTTGTAGGTAATTTTAGTTCGACCACATCTTAACTATAATTAGTAGTTAAGTATAAATTACTAATGATATTCACTTTGATTTCATAGACCTAAATTAATATTTACAAGTGCCTGATCATTGCTACATAGCAATAGCTATGCCTGATCATTGCTGCATAGCAATAACTATGCCTGATGCATTAGTCCTAGCAATGTTGCTTAGGCGCTAATCAAAAATTTAGATAACTTCTGGGTTTATCACTGCCTAACTTTTTAACGTCTCCTATGTGGCAATCCAGGTTATAAATTATCCGTGTGCGAAATTTCCTCCAAATCCGTTTTGTACTTTTTGCTTGAAGAAGTAACAAATCCATACTTATATTCCTCCATTCTCACAAACTTTCGCATTAATAATACTAGTAAGAAAGATTAAATAAAGATTAACTAAAAGTGTATACATGCAGTTAATAAAATCTTAAACAGTTAAAGAAAAGTTATTAAAGTCTGAAAGTTCGTTCGTTAGCTCACGTTGTTTCAAGACACTCGTGTACTGACACGCTTACGTGATAATTGCTATCAACAATACATAAGGAGGTGCTAAATCACGCGAAACCTTACAAACAAGGACAACACATTGCCATGAACTTCTGACTATGTCATAGTAGAATTTACAAATGATTTAGGAGCACAAACAATAAGCATCGGGTTAACATTGTGGCATGCCACTGTCACAATGAATATTCATAGAAATATGACGTAGATACATAGTAGCGATAGCGAAAGAATAGAAAATTTCACAACTATAAATGTTTCATGGAGAAAATGGAAATTGCATTTCCATATTTTATGCATTTACTTTCAATAAGAATACTTTATGTATCAACTACAGCAGCTTAAAATCATTCCTCATACCTACAAGGTACCTAGTCTTAATGAGTTGCGACGTGAATTGTTTAAGAATTCACACATGTCATTGAATCACATGAAGTCAATGCTAGCCAACCTTGAAGTAGAGTTGTGTGTCAAAACAGAAACTAGAAGTATTGCGACGTTATCACGCAGGTTTCACGGCGACATGCGTGATCTTAGATTTTCCTACAACTGTTTTGAATATTTGCGTAGGTTTTTGTAGGTATGCACTCCTGAATTTCATGTCATCAATAATAATAGACGTTGCTTATGAGATTGAACTATGATATCGCTACTGACAGATAGGAAAATATAAGATTGGGTCTCGAGTGTTTTTCATTAAATATTATTGATAATCTATGAGATTTTAGTTGACGTCTACTGAACCCCAAAGGCCAACTTTAAAAGACTCGAGTTGCAAAATCTTGTTCCATTACAGGCAATCAAGCTTCGCAGTTTAAAGGAATAAGTGTTACCCGTCCTCGACAATAAGCCTATGTGCTCGCAGAGGATACTGCATCTTATCCTCTTGAAATTGTAGCATTTTGGATTCCTAGGAGCTAATGCAGTGAGGGCTTTTTTTAGGATAATTTTCAACCATCTTAATGGAATCTAGCCACTAGTATCAGTTAATTACTATTGTGCTAAATAAGCATCTTATTTATTGAATGTAGAAATTCTGAAGAAAATAGCTCCAGCCAAATTCTGATGCATCGACTTAAACAAAGGTTCTAGTGCAACGAAGTACGCAGCAGTCTACAGATTTTGTCTCCCAGTTCTTTATGTGTTCTTGACGTGTATTGTCACACACACAAAATAGCGTAAACCGACTTTGACAAATTAGTACTAGGCCAGGCATTGAGGTTGAGGTTTTAATCAGGTTTACTGCCCAAAGCCAGCCGAACATTTAAAGGACACGCCTCATCTAGCAGCACGGAATCACCGGAAGCATCGCTTAAATATGAAGAACCCATGAAGGAAAAGCAGATTTCAGAGAACTTGAAAAACCCATATCTAAATTAGGTTCAGTACTTACTAAGCAGGGGGAAGCGACCCGTGGAGTGCTTGCCGAGCGGGGTGCTGCTGGCGCTGATGTCGCTCTGGGAGCTGTGCAGGCTGCTCTTGCCACTGCCCGCCGCCGAGCCCAGCTCCATGCGCATACGCATGTGGCGGCTGCACACAAACGTTATGGTGAGACATAAAAATATAAGTCAAAAGCCGTAATTGCTGGCCCTACAATATTTTCGAAAAAGATTTGTACTGTAACTAAAATTACTTTTTACAATTATTTATTTCTTATTAGTTAGTATTAAAGTATTTAAGACATAAAATTCATTGACTACTATCACTGCTAGATGAGACTCTTATACCATAATATAATGTGATTGTCTTACAAACAAAGTTTACTATTCTGAAACCCAATTTTAATGAGAACAATTTGAAATCATTCGTAAACCTATATTCAAGATTTTAAAATTGTTAGGTACTTATAATGATACTCGTAGAACACGCTGAATTTTGTTTACACACAGAAGTGTAGTGTTTTGGGGGACTGTCTCTTGTAATTTTGACGTTCAAAAAGTGCTGATTATCAGCCTAGTTTGAATAAATGACTTTTGATTTTGATTTGATTTTGATTTTGTAAATATTTTAGTGATTTATCTACTGCAAATTGATTTTAGAAAGTAAACTGCTAACAGTAGTCATGATTTATGATTCTAATGCAGGTGCCATTCTCGTTTATTTGAAAGAATTTCATTCCATTCTAAATAAACATCCTAACGTTTTCAAACAAAGTTTCCAGTTTTACTGTGCTGCAATTTTCTATTCTAACCTAGTATGTTACATCATAATCGTTACACAAGTGTATACCTAACATGATATTAATGATCACTCACCTTTTAGGTTTTACGTTGTTATTTGTAGATTTTGAGCTTAACATTCTACTGACACTACACGAAGTTTGAGAGCGTTGTAATGAGAAAGAGCAGTCCACCTTTGACTTGATATCTTTAAACGATTTTATCTTATAATCGTTCTTTGTTTCAATAGAACTCTTTTTCGCCAAATTCTCTCTCCTTTCGGTCTTTTTAACAGTTTTTGGGCTACTCTGGACACTGTTATCCGCATCAGTCTTTCTGTTCGCTAGCATACTCTTCAGTTTACTTGGCACATCACGCTTAGGCATTTTGTACTTCTTTAATGTAAAGCTTCTCTTCTCTTCTTTATTCTTTTCTGTACATTTCATATCCTTCACACTGTTCAACGAATTTCTCTTGCTGGTATTTTTCGGTGTCTCATCATCATCGATTACATGAGACGTATCCGATTTATGGTCATCTAGTGTATCTTGTAGTGGTGAAAAATAAGCGTTCAAATTACCTGTGCTAGCGTTTTTCTGACTACATTCTGAACGGGTGGAAGGAGTGGACCCATCAGGTGACATGTCATCGATGACGTTCAAGAACACTGGAGATGTACGATGATTTTCGAAGTCGGTGTACACTCCACTTGATTCCATGCAAGAATCTTCGTTTCTGTTTACAATGAGAGGCGGGTTACCATTTACTTTCTTTCCACCATAAAGAGCTCCATCAATAACCTGAGCTCGGCGGTCACCTCTTTGCATGTGGTCATCTAAACCATCGGCATCACTTTCTGTAAAAAAGTCTGAATCAGTCATGGGATCCGCTCTCCTAGCCACCGGCACATTTTGCCAGTCCATTTCAATTGCATCTTCGCGATGTTCAATAGAATGATCAGCTCCTCTGCTCACGGGTCTAGACATTTCACCATCACCTTGGTATCCATCTAAACTTGTAATGCTAGTAATACTTGTTATGAAGCTATTGGACACTTTAGAAGTTTCCATAGATTTTGGGTAGTCATTTTTACCATCTGAATAAGTCTGCGAGTCATGCAACGTCGATGCAGAAAACTGAGAGTATGTACTTATTTCGCCTTGAATTTCAGAACTGTCTAGTGGTAAGTCTTCCGGCGATGGTGTTTGTTCAATTCTGTTGGTATTTAAAATATTTTCATGTTTACAATCTAGAGCTATTTGTAAATTGGCGACATTTTCAGCGATAGAACTAACTGGCTCCAAGATGCTGCTGTGTATAGAAGGCATGAATTCTTCGTCTATTAAATTCGAAGACAACTCATCCTTCCCTATTGTGACATCTTGAGAAGGTATATCAAAAGTTCTTGAAGTAATCGACAATGGTTCTTGCATAGACAATGTTTCACTACATTTATGAGCTGGAGAATCATAGGATATTAGTGAATAGTGATCTTCGTTATTCATGATTGTTTCTAGGCTTACAATGGGAGCCAGTTGACCTTCAAACATGCACCTTTTATTCTCTAAGCTATCAAATCCATCATTTTGTATCGTCGATGCTGCCGAGTTACTTTCAGTCTTATCAGTCGATGGGGTATCACCATTATCTGGAGATATTTTACTTTCATTGCTATCACAGAAAATCGGTAGTCCCTCCACTGTAGGCGAAAAAGCGTTTTCTAAGTAACATATATCATCCATTTGGTCTGGAGTCAAAATGCCTAAGCTATCGTCCAGTGAGTTCTCTTCATTCGTCCTACTCAATGAGTTTTCATTAGGACTCAAGTTGGATTCAAATAATCGTGGGTGAACGTGTGTTTTTAATTGTAAACAGAGATCAGATCTGGAATGTGTGTTAAATGTCTTTTTTACCGGAAAGGTAAACTCGTTTTCGCAGGAATATTCAAATTCTCTCATCGGTTTTTCGTCGAAATTCAGAACGTTTGGTAGCCTGTCTGCGCTCTTGTTAATAGGATTAATTAGCTTCTTAAAGGTTTGGGAGTGTGTATCACTCAGGACCTCTGATTTTGGTCGATTCCAAACGTTCACTGCTGCGCTCTCGTGTAACGATGTAGAAGGATCGGACTGTAGATCGAACAACAAACTATACGGGCCAGACTCGTCTTCATCTTTCTTGTCAACCAGGTGTTGTGTTATATCATTAATTAGTCCTTTTGTCTTCTTATCAACATTATTACTATCTTGTTTTTTTGTTATTTGATTCAATTTTTCACGCAAATCTAATATTCTCGGGTTTTGCTCAATTACTTTTTCCAAATTCAAGCTCATTTTGGGTATGAATGATGCATAAGCCTTACAAAAAACTGGTTCCTTTATATCATTTTTAATTTTCGTAACAGTATGTGACTTTTCTGCAATCTCAGCAGTTCTTGATACATCAAGGGATTTTAGCGTTTCTAAACTTTTAAATTTTGAGGCGGAGTAAACTCCTCTCAACTCTAATGTTCTTAGCTTGCCATTCTTATCCACAGGTATCTGAAACAGATAATAAATAGAGATTTATTATAATTTCTTAGGTAGTACATGTATTTTTAATACATTTGCAATAAAACACTGATAACTGATAAATTGCCTTAAGAGCTAATCTTCTCAGTAAGTTCGAGTTAGCGAAAAAAAAATGGCAAAAACAGCAAACAAAACACCCCGAATACGGATTAGATCCAAAGTCAGTTATGAGGTATCTCTAATCTAATTAAGACTTAGTATGTCTATATGATTCATACAACCAATTACGCTAATGCTCTAAACTTGAGCCCGTGCTCAGCTGCTGAGCACTCCCTATTGTCTGCTCATCACGGTTCAGAGAACGGTCACGCATGGTGCTTTTCATGCATACACTGTTGTAGGGGGCACGTGTACTTATATTGCGTTGCAATGTGTTACTTTTTTTCTTCATTGAAGTAAGGTCATTCCGTATATTGTAGGTCTAGGATACCTTTACTTTCCCACGACATTATCACAACTTTTTAAAACACGAAACCACCTAACACTGTCTTCTAAAGGATGATAAATAGACCCTTAAAAAAAACGAAAAGCACTTGTACTCCTCGTTATTGCGATATTTTTTTGTTCTTGACCATACCTGGGAAATTTCTAGTTACTGAGATATTGGACGTCAAAGATCCAACTTTTTCACAAGTTTTTTTTTTAAATCTAGTTTTTATTTTTGCAACTGTACTTTATATACCTCCATGGCCGATTTACTTTTCAATACATCCATCAGCACAATGTTTTGAGTGCGTTACATTGAGTTTTACCGTAAAATGTGACTTTTACCCCCAAAAAAAGATTTCGTTTCACAGCAATAATTTTCGCGTAGGGTTACTTATTATAGTTTGATGTACAGAATGCTTGGTTGACAGCTTCGTGAAGGGTCGTTAACACCTTGTAGACATAGAATGTCACGATTTTAAAATAATCGTCAATGCTTATTTTCGACAAAAAACTTCATTGGCGCAAAAACACAACACAAAACACAATAGAGAGGTCGTTACTCGTTGGTGAGGCATCATCATTCATCGTATACGATAGAGTATAAAAACTACATCGTCTACATGTTATTGGAGCGCGAAGTCACGAATGAACACAACGATACCAGGAATCTTTGACACCAGCATTAATTCCAAGTGAGAAGACAACCGGCAGTTCTCGACCTGATTCATCTCGCGAGCACGACTGCTCATTCCCGCTCATTATTTCACACTAACTTAGTCTAGTTAACGTCTTTATTATTAAAAAAATCGTTCGTGTTTCCACGTCGCAAGCGAATTTCGTACTGAACCTGTGGAATAATAACATTGTCGTTTTAGATACATATACATATTTTACGATGCAGTTACTAATATCGTGTTAAATAGCCCCAGTACCACAGCTTACGTGGATGTATAAACCAAGTAAAATGGTTTTATTCATTCGCGCATTGAACGTTGCTCAACCGTCAAAAGGAATTAACTTTTCACAATGCAGTAACTACTTCGGTCATTTTCCCTTGAACGGTAATAATTAATACTTCAAAACGTTACGTTATAACAACAGCGAATCAACCTATAACGGGTCTTGAGTAATATTTAATGGTTATTTATTTTTCATTAGACGTTTTGCAAATCGGTAACTGTTCTCCGGTTAGGTTATTAAAATAGTATCGCGTTATCTACAATTGGTTTATTTTGCTATGCTGTTATCACTTAACTGTTCCACAAAGTCAACGTTAACGCCTCATAGATTAGATATATGTACTTTTCTATCTAATAGTATTAGCACATGTTACGAACGAACTGCCAGGCAGTTTTTTTTTTTTAAACATTGCCTCTCACTAGGAATTACTCCTGTATAGTGGTTGCGTTTACAAACATTTAAACTCACATACACAAACAGCCAGACCCGGAACAACTATCTGTAGTAATCACCAAAATCATTTTTTTCATGTACCTAACATTAAAATGTCCTACTGATTCTGGTGATGCTGATGACAAACAAAAATATTTTTTTAAGATCAACATTATAAAGGGTGTAAAACACCTCTTAACGAAGCCAAAAGGCACTTGTTCTCCCTGGTCATTGCGATCATTTTTTTGTTCTACACCATACCTGGGAACCTTCTAGTTACGGAGATATTAGGGGTCAAAGTTCCAACTTTTTGACAAGTATTTTTTTAAATACAAGTTTTTAATGTAAGATTTTTACTTTAAACACCTCCACGACCTCCGTACTATTCAATCCGTCCATCAACACAATGTTTTGAGTGTGTTACGATGAGTTCTACCACAAAACATCATTTTACCGCCCCCAAAAAAAAGTCGTTTCCCAGCAATAATTTTTGCGTAAAGTTACTTAGTTTCATGTACAGAATGCTTGGTTGACGGCTTCGTGATGAAGTGATTTACACCGTGTATATTTTTATTCGAAAAAGCTATATATTTCGAGGACAATAGTGTTAATTTGATTAATACGAATACGTTCTAAATGTAAACATAAAATACTAGTCAAATGAGATCATTTAAAACTGTGTTGCTTACTA
The DNA here is from genome assembly GCA_963082945.1 of Cerastis leucographa. NCBI lineage: Eukaryota > Metazoa > Arthropoda > Insecta > Lepidoptera > Noctuidae > Cerastis > Cerastis leucographa. The sequence goes on from OY720357.1 coordinate 11,130,265, forward strand.
AATAAACAAGAATTTATACTCAGTGGTGATTTTATCATATAGATGTTTGGACATAATATAAATATATGCCTCATACGTTTGTATGTAACGTTGGTATGATAAATCGGACGGCTCATTAATTAATGTTACCTATACATAGATAAAATACATATCATTTAGACAGATTGGTGCAAACAGGTAGTAAGTATTAATTCCAGTATACGATGAAATGTTCTAATATCAATATCAGTTTATCTTTTACTGAATCCATACTAATATTATAAATGCGAATGTCACTCTGTTTGTTTGTTTGTTTGTTACCTTTTCACGACTAAACGGCTGATCGAATCTTAATGAAATTTGGCAAGAAGATAGATTTCAACCTGAGGAATGACATAGGCTATATATCATAACACTACGACCAATAGGAGCGGAGCAGCGATGAAACATGTTGCGAAACGGGGAAAATGTCAGACGAAGTTGCGCGGGACAGCTAGTTATACATAAAAGAAAGTAGGACTACCTATATATTCGACACAGGTAGGTATATACCACATAGTCAATGGTAACTTGATGAGTCGGTAACTCACCTAAACTAACAGAGTGAAAATCGATATAGTTAGACTGCCCGGAGTAAATTGTGCATGTTTCAAAGCAATTGTATGACATACTAGGTATTTTATTGGCTATCTAAATAGATAGGTATTGCATACAGTCTGCTACAAAATTACCATTTAAACCTGTATCTCGTACAAGGTACTTTCTGTTTACGAAAATCATAATCCTCCTTTTTGCTTCGCCGTAGTTGGTTAAAAATAGACTGATCATATGGCTACGTCAGTTTGCCCGCATTATACCACTTGAGTACTATACCGAGTCTGTGACCTTACTTGGTGATCTAATAACAGCGGATGATGCTAATGTATCTAATTCAATCTTGAGCAATTTGCCTGCATAGCGGTTTAAATAATGTAGATATTATAACATCGCGGGTATTCCACTGATTATATACGTATATGGACGATAGGCAATTACTTAGAGATATAAAGGGTGTAAAACACCTCTTAACGAAGCCGAAAGGCACTGGTTCTCCCTGTCCTTGCGATGATTTTTTTGTTCTACACCATACAAGGGAACCTTCTAGTTACGGAAATATTAGGGGTCAAAGTTCCTACCTTTTGACAAGTATTTTTTAAAATACAAGTTTTTAATGTAAGATTTTTACTTTAAACACCTCCACGACCCCCGTACTATGCAATCCGACCATCAGCACAATGTTTTGAGTGCGTTACATTGAGTTCTACCACAAAACATGATTTTACACCCCCCAAAAAAAAGTCGTTTCCCAGCAATAATTTTTGCGTAAAGTTACTTAGTTTCATGTATAGAATGCTTGGTTGACGGCTTCGTGATGAGGTGATTTACACCGTGTATATATATTACATGGAAATAAAGGGTGTAATTAGACCCTTAACGAAGCCGAAAAGCACTTGTTCTGTCCGTCATTGCGACCATATTTTGGTTAAGGATCATACCTGGGAAACTTCTAGTTACTGAGATATTGGACGTCAAAGTTGCAACTTTTTCACAAGTTTTTTTTTTTTTTTAAATCTTGTTTTTAATTTTATAACTGTACTTTAAATACCTCCATGACCCGTTAACTATTCAATGCATCCATCACCACACTGTTTTGAGTGTGTTATACATAGAGTTTTACCGTAAAACAGGATTTAAACCCCTTCCCCCTCTTAAAAAAAAAGTCGTTACCCATCAATAATTTTTGCTTAGGGTAAGGCTAGTTTGATGTACAGAGTGCTTGGTTGACAGCTTCGTGAAAGGTCTCTTTATACCCTGTATATGTACAAGGTGTTGTTTTGCATCCTCGTCAAAATTCAGGAGGTGTCACAAATGACATAAATAATCCATTTAAATTACGGTACCTAGTTAATTATTAAAAAACGCTTTAAGTTTGTCAGTATATCAGAATAACCCCCATACCGTAGTTTAGGGAATAAGAAATTATCGAATAAACGTTTGATATTGTTTGTGTGTGTGAAAGCGCGGTTATAAGGCGAGGATCAGACGGGCCGCGTTTAAAACACAGGTGGTTCATACTTACCGATTTTCGTAAATAAGAAGAAAAATAAAAATTACCTACCCATTTTATTATTGTTTCGGGTCGAGAATCATTGGTATATTACCTCTTTGAATTTGGCGAGGAAGAAAAACAACGCCCTTATATAATAGAAACGTGTTCACAGCTACCATAAATATTTTGAATCTACACGTATTCAAAAGAAATTACTGTTAGCACCCACTTATCTATTTAACAAAATTTAATACTTAATATTTTATCTACGACTACTCGTAAGAATCAATGTATTCATAATTATGTATTCAATATAGATAAGTAACTATTGATAGGTAAATAGATAGTTACCTGCATCTAAAATTAATGTATCAATGAATATTGAACAATATTAATTAAGTATAGGTGTTTAGCGTAAACGTATTGATTATTACAATCTATCAAGTTATTACATTACAGATAGTCAGAAACGTTACACATACCTACGAGTTGTGTCAAAGGTGATTTGATAGTATTATAGTAGGATCTGGGTCATACAATGCTAACATTCGAATATATTTTTATAGCTAAATATTTACAGCATAAGTGTATAGCAAAAGGAACGAGGTCGGTTATATAGGAGTCTGTAACAACTGTAGTTTGTACTCATCCCCAGAGATAATGTAGGCATGTTTGAACTAAGGGAGAACTTAAGATTTTTCTGAATTTTATCTTTTTTTATTTTCAGAATAACATGTTCCGCAAAAGCTATTACTGAGGGCTCACCATACAAACATCATTTAAATGTGGAAAATCGTAAAATAACTACTTACTACCTACGGCCTACGCAAGTAGTGCTCAAAATAGGCCCTACGCCTACGGGCTACGAGATCTACGCTACGGCTACGGCGTAGCAAAATTTTAGGTTCGATACTAAAAACTTTCATAACAAAAATAATTATTTTATTTAATCCCTAAAATACCTAAACTTTCTTAATAAACTTTCTTCAGAGGTAATTTAAAGTTACTATAACATGTAAAACCTTTATTTTATGAAACAAGAAATGGTTGTCTACATAAGAACGAATGCAGGGAAAAATAAAATTAGAAACTTAACAACGTACTAATTCACCAGCATCTTGCTTTCGTGAGAACCTTCAATTAGTATGTAAGAACTAAAAAAGAACTTATTCACCCGTTAGATGGTAGATAATAGTGGATAGGTATTCAGAATTTAAGATCGTGCGAAAATACTTTGAATCTTACAAGAGGAAAACAATGACAATCTCTCAGTAAATACAAAACATATTTCTACCTAGTTAACTTATTTCTTGTCTTGTTTCTTTATAACATCGTGTGTAAACTCGTCTTAATTTCATCAGCGCTGTGTAACTATTCGATCTTTATCAAAATCTCATTTACACACATTTAAACCAGTTCGATATTTCTTAATATTTTTTATAGTTGAATTCTGATATGCGCCACTTAAGGTCAATATCTTGCATACCGAACAAAACGAGTCATGTATTTAAATTAATACAGAAGATAAACACGAAAAGGCCATTTTAATCTAGATATGGAAATAAAATCGAAGTGTACGACTATGTGTTTAAATAAAGAACTTTTAAAACTACTATTCGCTTATTAATTAAACCTTGAGACGTGACCCGCGTCCAAATGCTATAGTTATTATTCTGATTAGTATCTATTGTATTCGTGTGAATTAGGTAGGTAAGACAATGCTGGTCACAATAATATTGACTTTTGAAAACACGTTAATTTTCATTTTGCGATTCGGCGATAGTTATTCCAGAGCAATCAATATAGTTCGAGTTGCGACAGAACACTGAATTTATGGGTATATTGCCGTAACCTTGGGGCTAAGAGGGCCGTCTGGAAATATGCCCTTTGCTTCACAAAGCTCCATGAAAACCTGTCGATAAACATACAGTGATAGTGAAACCAGAAAAATGCAAGAATAAATACAAAAGACATTAAAGAAATATCAATAAGTAATGTGATCAGTCCTGCACGCGTAGCATGACCACTGTAGAAACGGGCTATGTCGTCGGAAGAATCGACAAAATGACAGATTGTCATTGTCTATCTGTCATTTTGTCGATTTCCGAAGACAAAACTCGATTCTACAGTGATCATGCTACGCGTGCAGGAAATTAAGCTGTATTTCAGTTTCTCAATTACCTACATTATTATCCAACGTTAAATAGGAAGCAATAATTGAACACAAAATAGAAAGCTATTACCCACATGTCATGACATCACACGTACTCACTATGTCACCGGTCCATTGTAATGTCAAACATTATCATAACTGCGTTAAACGCTGGTCATCATTCGCCATTACATAAATTAGAAACTATTTGACTTTGTAACTTCCTAGGTTCACGGCAAAATCAAACAAATCAACAACTCATTCACATGAGTAGACATGTATTGGATGGAATATTCCATGCACTCCTAGTATGGTGAAAATAATGTTTTAATTCTAAAATATGTCGTTTTCAAATCAGCATCTTGATCAGTAGAATATAAATACATATGTAGGTACCTATCTAAACTAGCCTTGATGGCATTATCAGGTACCTGAGAACTTTGAAGGAATAATATAATAATGATTGCAAAATGCAGTGACGCCAGCAGCACCGACCGCGCCAGGCCACTCATGTCTGATGTCATAAAGTAAAAAAGGTGATCCAAATATCCAGATTGTACCGTATTAATGTACTTGGAAAGACGTGGACATTAAAAACCTGACTTTCTCCTGTAGTATTCAGAGTATTCTACATTTGCCTTGAAAGTTGTACCTATTCTCAAGTCAGTGCACGCCAAGAAGGAAATAACTGCATTTAAGAGCTTTTACACCTTACGGCATTTCATACTTACTTTAAGTCCTTATTTTCCGAAATGACTGAACCGATTTTAATGAAACTTAATGCGCATAAGCAGGATGCATAGATCTAAAAAGTTACTAAAAAACATTTTCGAAAGGTCTTTAAAAAAAAAAGGTACCTAATTGGAAATATCAGTTTCTACAGATAATTTATAATCGGTTTAATTCAGCTGTAACACTATTTTTCGAAAATGTTTGTACTTTGTTACCCATCTGCCAACTAATTAATATTTATGTAGGGAGTCAAATACCATAGATGGTCTTAACTTTTCGAAACTTGAAAGTTTTACCCACATGAGGTTAAGGTATCTGACCTAGAAAAGTACTAACTTAATCAAGGACACAATTAAACCTAATAATAGTATAAAGTTAAAGGCCCATGAATTAAATATTAACATCGTTACCTAATTTAAGGTTCAAGACGTGACACAGTAAAAGGTTGTCGATTCTAACTTAGGGTAATATTCTCAAAACCATTCAAATGTAGGCTTTATTGATTTTACATAATTAACTAGGAACAAATGGACTGAGTTACTTAGCTCACCGCCTGGCATTAATCTTGTATGCCTTCGTGTAGACATGCTCTTGCAATAAAACAAGTTTTTTTCCTCATACGGACTTAATCCTTGACCATCATTTCTTATGATTGAATCGTAGGCACCATACAATAATTATGTTTAATATCTGAACTACTAGTATCTTAGAGATTATTAACACGAACCACGCAATTTAATACATATTTTGGCATAGCAAAGGTTCTTATTCTTGGTAATAAGAATTTCACCTTTCAAATCTGCTGTGTGGCACAGCAGATTTTTATTTTGTTGTTGATATTTTTTCTTCTATTCAAGTTTATGGTGGTACGCAAAGCAGAAACATATTATACAGTTTCCCTATTTTAACACTAACTTTGTTTCATGAAAATGATGAAAATTTGAACTAACTTAATCCTTAATAATGTCGGATGGGTGGATCTTAATTTAAAGAGACAATAAAATTACCTACAGTTTGTACCTAGGTTAAGAAAAAGTAACAAAGGATTCTTTGAAGCAATTCAGGATGTTTATACAGTGTTACCTTGAACTTAATTTTATTAAATAAATTCAATTGTACCAGGAACTTTAATCTTATTACTTCCTTTACATCGAAAACATTAATTGGACATTGTTCTAGTTTATAATAGACACCCTTCCGCTGAAAAAATATTAGTTATTTGTTATTTATTACCATTTATTGCCCCTAACCGAAGCAATAATTTACGCACTTTATCGAATTACCCACACAGACAACTGAGTTCCACTACCGAATAGATTGTTTTATAAATACGATCAAAACTTTCATAGGTGTATTTCTGTATTAACATAACACCTGTGGTATTTTATAAATACTTAACAATATGTTATCCTCATCTATTTTAGTAAAAGACATCTTCAGCTTGCGGCGTGTCCCTCGGTCGTGAACACTTAAGTATTTTCCATAAACACAAGGCAAACACATTGGTGCCTCCAGCCTGAGTTCGTGGCAAGTCACGACTTCTCATTATATACGAACACCTCCTTGTAAATATTGAAAATACCCAGACATTTTAAATTCTCAAATGGTTACCTTCAAGCTTAAAATATATTTAGACTTTTAAACCGGTCTCGAACATAATAATATCAATACAAATAAAATGCAGAACATCGGTAGCAGTAAATAAAACAAAGTCTTTGTTTTTGTTTAGGTGCATAGTAGGTATTCTAAAATCACGAAATTAATACAACAGACTATCATTATAACTTTGATTGCTAGCCTAATGAATTTTTATGAGAATTTTACACAATTTTGCATATTTGGTGGCCAAATTACTTGATGAAATATGATCTACAAGGCAGTTTTTGAAATCATTACCATGTCTAACACTATACCAATTGGTTTTATTAATTACTTTAAGTTTTTATTGCCTACAGGCACAGTATTGATTACCCAAGTATTTCCGCCAGCAGTGTAAACTTTTTGCCATAGACATTAAAAAAATAAAAGGAAAGGTCAGTGGCGCCTCATCAAGGCCTTTGTTGTAAAGAGATTTATAGCACACTCCAATGTTGCAAGATTAACAGCCTACGGAAATTAGGCACTAAGATCTTTAGAGTGTCTGTGTAGTGTGTACCTCTAATTTATCCCGTTCACTTTACCGATAAATCGTGAAACAAAATAACATAATTGATATTTGCGAATGCCAAAACAAAGCTAACCGCATAACCCTCGTTGTAGCGCGGAAGAAAATGGCAGTGAAAATATGTATGCTGAAGATCGTGTGGTTGATTAACAAGGGTCGGTTGTGGGAGGCCCAAGGCCAGGGAAGTTTGGCGTACAATAGAGAAAACCTAATCTCAGCATTGTATTGATACTGGTTGAAAAAGCAATAAGAGAAGAACAAGGCAGAACCCCACTTCTCATCTTTCCCATGATCGGTCCCCTCTGAAGTGACTGAAACTTATAACCAACATAGCTTGGTCAAAGCTAAAGCAACGATATTTCATGACAAAATGGATGAATACACGTTTCATAATTATGATGAGGACACATAAAGCCGTATACAGACATTGCGAGGCATGCGCCGCGAACAACGCACAGCGAATGCCTCGCCAGGTGTGTACCTTTATATTCGTGGCGAGGCATGTGCTACGCAAGTGCGAGGGCGAGCCAACGTATGGCCGAAGCATTCGTTGTGCGCCGTTCGTGGCGCATGCCTCGCAAAGTCTGTATCCACCTTAAAATGTCCCATAAAATAATGTTTGTGGCAGATTGTACCCCAAAATTCTTCCTGATACTGCATTCCAGCTATACTTCATTTCATAATTGTGCTGTAAACCCGAAAGGATTGTTTCTTTTCAGAAATAGGAATCAACGAAGTGAATGAAGGTTCTACAGACCCCAGCAAAACGCAGTACCTCCTTTGTATTACTTTAGCTGGTCCTCTGAAATATCTATTGCAACTTAGGTCAAGACATGCTGGTTTGGTTGGCTGGAGGGTTGTCTCGATTCCGTAAGACCTGAGACCGGACTATCAAGTGTAAACTCAAGGCAGCCACAGGATAGTCCGGTTGAGTAGACGACAACCTCCTAGGTTGACTTGCAGAATGCCATTTACAAAAAAGCTGTTTTGGTTTCCTCACGATGAGATATATTTCTCGATGGCATCTAAAGCCAAGACAGAAGCCCATATGGCCGACATAAACCTCTGACGCCAGGTTACGCACTAACCACACGAAAAAGAAGGAATTCAACTGTGCAAAACAATTTTCAGTGTTTATATTTCTTAAGCTTTATTTAGGGTATCAACCAATGAAGAATCGATTGTACTAATTGTATGTTAAGCAGCAAGTCATGCCCCACTGAATTGCGTTGTTTTGTAACGAGAACATCGACTGTCTGCGTTAGGGTCCCGGTAACCCAAAGAAAGTATTTATTATTTCGAATAGGAAAGTGCAATAGACGCTAACACGGCACCGCTACACTTTCCCTCGTATCACTGTTAACAAAGTAGGTAAAAACGTTAATAAATTATTGACGATTGCCAACATCGCAACGCAACTACTGAAACGTGCAATCCATACTTACCGATCCGATACGATGCCATACGATACGTCTAAAATAATAATATTATACCGGTTTATAGTCCGGTTCTTGACTGTATACATATTTTTCCAAGGTTTTTTATTAGCCTGCGCATTCAATTGTTAAAAAAACCAGCCCACAATTCATAATTCATTAGCCATTATTGATTGGTCGTACCCAAAACCATTTCGTGAGAGCAGCCAATTTCTAGTATTCGTGGTGCAATGGAAATCAGTTTACAGTTTGAAACTTCAGCCACGATAGCTTTCTACGAACTATTCGTAGCGGACTGAAGCATGAGTTGCTATCATTTGATCTCAAGCAATCAATGTGTAAGTAATTAACTAAACGTTCCAAGTATTGCCACCGCATTTTTTTTTATTTCCTGTTAGGAAGTAGGTAACTACACTGAATCAAACTATAAATAGTTCGCAATTATAAGGTATTACATTACGCGGTAATCTTTTTTTCAAGCCGGAAACGTCGTAACATCCTACAATTTCAAAGAAATAAACATTTAAGTTATACGAAATTTTAATATTAGTCCAATCCAAATCAAACACTTATTGTACAGGTTTCAAAGCGTGCATCGATTTGGTCATGGAGTCCGTGGATTTGTCGGCAAAAAACTCCGACACTGCCCTGTCAACGACCTTTGCTTAACTTTTTGCCATGCATGACGTAAGCTAAGATTAGGGTAGCTTTGAATCATGTTGGCACCCACTTCTTATTAACACAGAAGAATCCACACAATACAATATATTGTTTATCAGGTTACAAAGGTAGGTAGATACACCCTAAATTGATTAACTACTTCAATTTGCAAGCAATTGAATTTAATTAAGATCTTTGCCGAGTAAAATGAATAACGTAGCTGGGTATGATCTCATAGAATCATAAAAACGTCACAATAATATATGGTGGGAATTAAAACATATGGTGTAAAATAGAGTCAGATAGATAGACACAGTGCTAAGAACGGCAACGAGTTAATTGGCGACCAAAGACCCATTAAGCTGAAAATGCTTTCGTTGGATCAAGTGAGCTTAAATTTGGTATGAACCAGCGATAAAAGCAAAAGATCAATTAAGAAGACCCTCAAATATTAATTGAAGGCGAACCGCAGACAAAACATCACAAGCTACTACGAAGATGGCGATCAAAACAGGCTCTGAAAAACCGGCTGCCAAACTGACAGCATACATGAAATTAATCTGATACGGCGACACTCAGGTTTTATGGTGTAATAATTTTTGTATCACATAAACCAAGGAATTTTAAGATAGAAAACAGCAAAAGCGCTGTTTTACTTACCAATGAAATCTACGAAATATTGTGCCCAATTTTGTAAACCTACTCTCAAACTGATCACTATATTTGTATAAAGCTAATGATATTGCAAAAACTGGTACAACCCGTACAATAGGATCAATACTTAAAACGATACGGTTCGAATAAAACCAGACAGATTCATTTAATAGATGCTGCAGGAAAAGTACAATAGGTAGTACATTAAATCATAAGGACTGGACATGCATGAACGCATGTTTTGTGAAAGAATAAAATAAATCTTATCTACAATGTTACAGTACCCCAGAAACGTATCGGATGTGTGCACAGGCTTCGCCATATATCGTGTATTATGTAGCTATTCGTAGGTTGGCTATAAACACCAACTGAGGACTGCGGTTTACATCTATTCCGTCGAGTTTTTGGAGTAGAAAATGATTTATCAGGAAAAACTGGTTATGTTATAATTCTGCTTGAAGTAACAAGCACTAGGATAATATCTACACGCATTAGGAAATGTCCATCCCAATAACATATTTTAACGGAAAGACGGGCGTTTGATAGAACGATTGTGCTCCAAAGCCGTGGGTTGCTTGGTTCCACTAAATTCGTAGTTTTTTCAACATTGACCATCAGAACACCTGCAAAATCTACCATAAAACGTCCCACGTCCTTGGCAGTGATTTCTGCAGCTACCCGCATCACCACAATCCAAGTTCTAACAATGGCTCAATGCGATAACGCTTACCTTGGACATTTCGTCAACTTGTAGAGCTATCACTCTAAACAACTTTTCTCACTTCTCCATTTTGAGGGTTTTTCTAATTTATCAGGTTTACAATTTGCAGTCGAACACTGGTTAAGCGCGGAAAAAATCGTGTCGCATTTTCGAGACGCCGTTTCGTGGCGAACACCCGATCAATACTGTCGGTCGCTCGGTATGTCGTTACCGGCGGATAAGGTAAAAAACACAGCGTTAGCTACGCGTGCGCGCGCAATCTGTTGTTGACTGACACGGCGCATGTGTATCGGATGCCGCGACCCCTGCCTTCCCAACCACCAGGGACATGAGTCCACAGCAATGCATTTCAAGATTACAAATGTGACTAAACAATAATGAATACGTTGACAAGCTAGTAATCTATGCGATAAAGAATGATAATTACTGATTAGTGGTTGTGATTAAAGGAACACCTATAGGTACCTACTTACATTCTACGTGTATGTACTTATACTAGTATACTCCCTTATAAAACTGCATTTTTTTAAAGAATTTACTAAGAAAAGCTAAATTTGCTACTGTGATCAAGAAACTATGATAAATTTTATAGATAAGGGAATATAAAAGTAGTAGGTGGGGGTACCCAAGTAGTAAAAAATTAAATTGACTATGAAATTAACTTATCCAATAAGTATCCAGTATTAAACTATTATACCTAACGACAGAAGAGCCCATAGCAGGAGCTTCCCAGTCCCCAGTTTATTTTCTGCAGTAGCCTTGTAATCAGATCAAAGTTACTGCTACAAAATTTTACCACTTCATAATGGTGGAAAGATCTGGCCCAAGAATTGCGTCTTCGTACCTACTGGGAGGTGAAGTATAAGTGGGCGATGAAAAGATAGATCGATGACCTGGCGAAGATCATCGATCCACGCCTGATTGTATAGGTAGTTCAAAAGTGTTGTAGTAATACTTGCCGGGGCAGTCGGGCCACACCAAAAATATTACAAAACTAGTAGAAGAATACTTTAAGTATTGCAAGGGCGTATTGAAACATGGCCGGCAATTTGTTCCACAGACAGTTTACTGGAATCATTTTGTCCATTTAGGAGCTTTCTGTAGTCTGTCTCTATAGTTGTTTACTTTTATCGATATTTAATGTCACGATCGTTTTCACATCACTAGTTTTAACAATTTTCTCGGAATCCGCTGGGCGAAAGATGCATAGCCTAGGATTGATCGATGAGACAACTTTTGGTGGGAACTAATGTCTAGCAGTGAACATCCTACTTAGGTAGTTACGTCCAGGTCGCTGAATGATGACAGTGATAATCTGGCCCCTGCCCATAAAAGTTATGTGAGATCCTTGGAGATGTATTTTATACAACATGTGAATGGTTAATTAAATGTAATGGGCTCGCCTTAATAATGAAGCAATAACTTTATAGCTAGACCGCTACCTAGGAACAGTCATTCGATGTATCAAAGTTTATCACTAAATTAACATTCATTATACAATACAACAGTCATAGCGGTCCTCCTTGTTGATGATCCTCCCTTGTCAATGGAGGAACGCGCAACTTATTTCATATACCTCTTAACATAATTGGCGCATGTGAGCATACTGTACATTGCACAGTGCACCCCTGCCTCCCTTTTTTGGGGAACGCAGGCGGAATGTTACGTTCTACTTAAAAGACTAATACCCATTTCTTTTCTTTTTAATAAATATCTCCGACTGACAGTGACACTGACATATTATGACATTTTACGTTGAATGTTTGCAATTGTTTTCGCATTTTTGTCTACACCTTGCCTCAACGTTGTAGTACTGAATACGATGTAAATAAACGAGACGAAAAACAAATTTGGTGAAACGAACGAAAAAATAACGAATACTAGATTAATAAATGAAGTAAATATATCTTGTGTACAAACAGTGAAAATGGGCATAACATCAATGACCATTCAAGATCTCATACCGTATGGGGCAATTAAAACTTGTAGGAAAGTGGACAAGGATGCAATATTGCCGTATCTAATTCTTCCAGGACTATTTTTAATAGCCACCATATCAAGACCAGTCACTATCATAGTCATGGTGGTGATTGGAATGGGTGCTTTATACGTACACTCCAGACCGCGGCAAAAGAACAGGTAGATACATTCTCCTCACTTTCACTTGATTATTTTATTGCTTAGTTGTTAGATTGTTCTTTGTGTATGCCTAGGAATTGATTATGATGTTTTACAACTATTCAATGCCCAAACATGTGTTACATGGAATGTAATCTTAAATAGTGCATTATTTTATATTGCCTTTAACTTTACTGAATATTTTACAGTTACATGATTATTCCAATTAAAACTAACAAATGAAGTAGGTATGTTTCCCTGCTTTTATACAAGTTTATCTTCACCATTTTCAGGTCCTCATTTTTCTATTCTTGGACACTGTCTTCTGCAATATGCTTGATTGTGGTATTTGAAAGTGGAGTGCTGGGTTTCTTTGAAATAACCCAACTGGAAAATTTCATATTCCTGATACTTCTCTCATGTACTTGTTATTTCTTCTACAAAATGAAGGCAGTTGCTGATTTTGAACTTGCTACTGGATCATCGAAGGGAAAGGAATACAGGTAGGTAGGAAATGAAATCTTGGGCTATAAATAAAAATCATGTGTTATTCTTAGCATGTTGGGAATGTGTAAAGGCGCTCCCTCACCAGGAGCATTTGCCTCTAATGCAATAGTTCAGATTCTAGCATTACATCAGTCAGGGAGGAGAACAGAGTGTTACTACCTGTAATAGTACAATATGTAAAGCTCACTTGTTAATGCACAAAATTGAATCTTGTATTGTTACATTACAGGCTCATGCTCCAGTGAAGGAGTGCCTTAATGAGTTGACCCAGAACTTATTTGGGCCATACAATATTCCATTAATTAAAAATATATATTATATTTATGATAAGTCAAATGTGTGTTAATTGGAAGGAAAAACCATATCTCAATAAATAACTGTTATACTGTTTTACTGTGTACCTACAACAAAATGGAATGAATTTGATTATTTTTGGGCTTCCTTCCCAGATTTAAACCACCACCACGCATAGCATGGCCACTGTAGAAACGAGTTTTGTCTACGGAAGAATCAACATAATGACAGATAGACAATGAAAATTTGTCCTTTTGTTCAGGGCCGGATTATCCATAAGGCGAACAAGGCAACTGCCTAGGGGCCCCGCATCGACTAGGGGCCCCGTGCATGCACTTACCAAGAAAAATAAAAAGTTTTATCGAACGAAATGCCTAACAATTTGCTGCTAGTTGTAAGTTAGAATAAAAGTAATAAAAAAAAAGGATTGTGTAATTTTATGAAACCACGGTAAAAGTGAAACTTATTTTCACACTATAGACAATTAACTAAAAATTTTTGGAATAATATTCCATTAAGGGTACGAAACGCGGAGTCCGCGGCCGAGCGTCACGCGACATGCAACACAGAGACGAAAAAGTTTGAGACGATGTAATAAAAGTTTCACTTTAAAAATAGTGCGTGGAGTCCCTCCGCGCGGAAGGAGTGAAACTTCGTTCGAGTGCCACGCATTCACTCTCGTTATTTTATTGAGCTTCTAAATAATATTTTGTTGTTTTCTTGTTGTATTATTTTTATTACATAAGTTTATGGAGGTTATTCTACTCATGGAAATTGAGCGAAGGCTGGTCACACCGAAGAGTCGAATGCATGACTGTTTGCACGCCATCTTGCGTACCTAGTAGAACTACGTAGTCACAAATCTTGTAATACTGCCATCTCTTAGTTAGTTATAGAAAATATTCCCCCTTCATGGTGGCGTTAAACTTGTTGGACGTCGCATAAGAACTAATAAGAAGTTTCACTTCAAAAAGGTAATCGTGTGTGATCTGTTCAAGTTGGGGGAAAAAAGTTAACATGTCTAGGTCTTAGGATCTAATAAAATTAGGACCTTATAATTAGCAAAAGGCATGTTTCAAATCGTTCGTTCCAGCCCACACTGACGCACGCAGTAGTGGCGCGCGAAGCATGCGACTTCATACAATCCTTTGCTTTGCTAAGTCGTGCAACTAGTAAGTCGTTGCGACTTGCGTCATACCATATAGTTTAAAATGTCAGCGCCGCCGTGAGCGTACAGGCCGGCTGGTTTAAGATGCGCATTTATTTGGTCTATCTATGAGCTCGTGATGTAATGCGCATCATAATTTGGCTGGTTTGGACGCTTATGGCGCTGCTGACAGCACGATTATTTGAACCGTACCTACCCAATGTGTCCTGCACCTTCGTCTGTAACTGTTACAGATGTTACAGTGTAACATCTCATATCATCATCATCATTTCAGCCGAAAGACGTCCACTGCTGGATATAGGCCTCCCCCAACAACATCTCATATAATGGACCGTAATTCATAAGTGTCTCCAAACATGTTGCGAGTTCGGATACATCATTCACGTTGGACGGGGAATCCTCGATTCGTTGGATGCGTTCCGTAGCGTAATGTATGGTAAACAATAGTTACAAAATGTTTGATCTGTAATTGCGATATCTGAATTCTGCGACCCCGAATTTAATTTAAGAAGTTTTACTGTGCTCCGTGTTTCAAAACTTACCTACGAATTTGTATAAGAGTACTAGATATTTTTAAAGTATAAGCCTTTATTCAGAATGCAGCTGGCGGGCGGTCAGCTGAGTGAGTAGACAGGGTATATAACTAGATACTACCTGTTGCCGTTACTAACATCGAGCAAAAAACGGCAAAAAAATCACGTTTGTTGTATAAGAGTCCCTCCCCCTTAAATATTTATTTTATTCTGTTTTAGTATTTTTTGTTATAGCGGCAACAGAAATACATCATCTGTCAAATAATAAAATAAAAGTAAAATTTCAACTGTCTAGCTATCAAGGTTCCTGAGATATAGCCTGGTGACAGACGAAGGGACGGACGCACAGCGAAGTCTTAGTAATAGGGTCCCGACGGGACCCTAAAAAGTAAGAAAAGAGGAAAAGGAAAGGGGCCCAGACAATGGCACTGCCTAGGGTTACCCTGATAGGGTTAATCCGGCCCTGCTTTTGTTGATTCTTCCGTAGACAAAACTCGTTTCTACAGTGGTCGTGCTACGCGTGCTGATATTCTTATGTATTTTGATAATTATGTCAGGCTCTTTTAATACCCTACTTCCGAGGAATTCAAAAAGAAATAACAACATTTTTTTTTTCCAGCCCAGTCCTGACCTCAGATTCACATTACTGTCAAATATGCCAAATTGAAGTCAACGAACGATTTTTCCATTCAATATGGTTGGTACTCTTTACTTACTGTAAATAATATGTCAAAATTATCAATTCAACTTGAAATGATGGTTATTTTCTTTGCAAATATGTTTTTTACTAACACTTTATACATTGTCTTTTTTTTTGTTTAATTCTTATTTATTTAAGAGGTCTTTGTACACAGTACGTGACAATGTCAATCCCATCGAACTTTTACAGATATTAACTAACTTAATTTTACTAATGAACTTAATCCAACACTCGCAATACCCAAATGAACTTAATCTAATTACTTATGTAACCAAAAAGGATTATAATATTTTTGCTGCTTCCGAGGTAGGATTAGCTAACATACCATGGAATGAATACTCTATTTTTCTTTTTAGGTGGGACTGCTGTGTACTGAGGCCAAACTATATTTATTTCCTTGCTGGCCAAATATTCGCTTTCGCCACACTTCTCTTTGGAACCAATTTGGGTCTAACAACAGTTTGTCAACCCTTTATATTTTATGACGTTTTTCTTATGCCGCAGGATTGTGATGATGTCTATTCTGATTTCAAGTAAGTATAAAGCCCAGTTGTACTGATACAATGCAATATTTTAAGGCATTGACTTATTATATTACCAATTTATCATAAACCCACTTTGATCAATAATAGTAACCCACCCTTAAATTATGTCATTTTTTAATTATGTCATTATTATTAAATTATGAGCTTTGCCTGCGATCTTAACCCGCGTGAAATTATTACTTACTTCCCTATTTTAATCGGATTTTGTTAACTTTTTTATGGGTTTTACAGGATCCTATATGAACTTTTTCTAAAATAAAAGTTAAACATAGAATCATATCCTATGACCAAATAAAAAAGGGAACTATATTTTCTATCACCAAAATTTATATTTGTCATCAAGTTGTATCACCTAATAAATAGATCTATCGCCACTAAATATTTTCGTTCTCAGATAAACAAAAATTGTTCCCAGGTATGAATTATCAAATTAATGTTAATATATGTGTAAAATAAGAGATCGATAACCAATAAAATTATATTACATTACATGAATATAAACTTCGTTCTTATAATAACAGTTTTGTTACATAATAGCTCTGTGCTCAGAATGGTAGATCTGTCACCAAATAAATAGATCAGTTCCTTAGAGACATAGGGCACATCAACTCGGGTGTTAGGTTACTTTAAACCCTCCGTCGACTACGCCTTAGTTTGGACCTGTGGTTTGGAGTTTTATGTAAACATTTTTACATTGTTTGATGATTCAATTTTCGTGACACTTCTATTATTTTGAAACCTAATAAAATTACTTGATGATTGATATTATTTCCAAGTAATTCTTAATTAATATTTAGGTAAGCGTTTTGATATTATTTGATGATTCCATTTAGGTGACAGATCTACTATTTTGAGGACAAACCCTATTATTTAAGAAACACAAAACTAATTAAATTGGTGATAGCTTAAATGATACCCAATAAAAAATAATGTTTATCTTCTTATTTCCGTGATAAATATTCATTTTAATGTACCTATAGTAAGTATTTTACACTGCCTCGAAGAAATACAGTTATGTAATTTGAGATCAAAATGTCCACATTCTCTATTTTTGCAACCTTGTGTATGCCATAATTACGTATTAAAGCCCAGCAATGGGCAAAGGGCTCCTAATTTATTACAGCCTCTGTCTAAACAAGATGTTAGTTTTAGCGGTAGTACGCATACTCACAGCTGATTTTTACCTTAAAAAAAATTGTTTGAAAGTGATTATACTGTACGCTACAATTTATTACGTACTTAAATAATCTTGACACTCTTTCAGCTGCCGCCCCCACCGTTGCGTTTTTGGCGTTTCCAGGAGGAGGGGTCCTCCTGGAAACGCCAATGTAACTATTGTTAATCATTTCAGCTCGACTGTGTGTTTCGTGGCCTGCGTCTATGGATTGGGATATTTATTCGTTATTGCCCTGGTTTTAATTCGACAACTTCTAGTCTACATACCTAAATACAGCGGTAAGTCGAAAATGTTATATAATAAACATTTCTTTATAAAGCTTTACTTATTTTTTTTTCTGACAAATCATTTGAAAAAAAAACCATTGTCATATTGTCAATGATTTTCTGATTGAAAGCTTTAAATCAATTAACCACATAATTGTTATATCTTGTTGTTACAGAACCACAATGGAAAAAGCTAGTCAATGTACTGAATGTATGAAGAGAACACATCGAATCTAGGATTTATGATTTATAAATGCGCTTTAATAATTTATCTTCAAAGCGTTCGTTAACACGTCCTTTGTTTATGTAGTGAATAGGATATTAATAATGATCGTATTTATTACTAATAGGTAGATGGGATAGGGGCAGGAGAAATGATGTACTTTTCCATGAATATTTGGTTATATTCTCACTATTTATTTAAGTAAGTAACTTTGTTAAATTTCATTATTCCTGCTCGCGTCATCTGGCATCTTAAAAAGTTTAAAAATCTCTTGAAATATCTTAGAGTAATTGCATTATTACTACCTGGTTAAATGAAGTATCCAATCACTACCGTACCATTTGATAAATAAATAAGAGCACATATCACTGAAGTTAATAATTTATTTGTATATACATACATTATTGTTATAAAACGCTGTAAATATCATTATTGTTCTTAAATAATATTAGATACGTTAGTGTACAACAAGCGTATTGCGAGATTACAAAGACTTCGAGATTTTCCAAATGCCTAAAAAAAGCAGCTCGATTTGAATGCCAAACAAATATCAACATTACACTGTGTAAATTAAAGTTTGAAATGCACACTGAGACGAGCAACTCTGCCTTGCAAGACGTGCTATAGGTACTGGCCTTAGGGTGATACTGAACTCAGAATGGCACCTTGTGAGAGTCAGCGGGTATCTGGACTCGCTACCATTTTATTACATTACTCAACCACAAAGTAAGATCAAGGAGGTAAGATTTTAAGCAATTTTCAAACAAATTCAATTTAAATGGAATATTTTGTTAATACAGCAGCCGAAAAAATGAAAATTCAATCAAAACAATCACCTTAAGGTGCTTAACTTATTAATTCATCAACTTTTGCGTTGGTACCTACAAGAATCTGGACAGCAACAACACCGTTCTTGGGCTATTAATCTTTCGTCACTTGTAGGTAATACTTAGTGCTTATTGGCACATATTCGAAATATCATTAATTACACCAATTTCTACACGCAGGTACAGTTGATATACCATTACTTACTGTCGATCATTGGAGTGGTCACTATGGACGGATGTAGTAGCCCATGACGACGCTGGTTTACCTAATAATTTTGGCCAAACGCAGTGTCAACACAACATAAACAGTATATTATTATCCACTACACGCAATAATTATAATGGTTTATTTACTCTCTCCTCAGTCCAGGTAATCTTCTGAATTAATTAATTTGTATCCATAAATAATATTAATGTAATTTATGAGATAATCACGATGTAAATACCTTCTACACGTAGGTAATTAACATTATGATAAGAGTTTTTTCTTATTAAAGCTTAATTAAATTAATTTTAACTGTATTTACTCTTTTCTTATACTTAGCTGAAATTCTATAAATCAGTTAAATAAAACATGTTTATTAGTAGGTTCTTAGCGTGCTATGGTTATAAAGAAATCCTTATTATTTCATATTATATACAAAAAACGAATAATATACATCCACCTTATAAATATTACCTAACTAGTGCTCGGAATAAGGAACGTTAAATGTACAGACAAATCTAGATAAAATCGTATAGCAACAAGAGAAATACAATAAAACTATTCCCTACTACTTATTTGTAAGTAAGGTAAAATATTTGTACTTGTCAAAACTGGAAAAGATTAGGGTGAAGTTATGTGAGTGGCTGGAGCAATATACTTCCACTCGTAGTTATCAGCTTTTTTCGATCGTCCACTTCTATAGATACCACTATGTGGTACGAAATTACGATGATGATACTCCATTTTGTACATAACTAAGTATAAATGCACAAAGGCTTAATAAAAATAATAAAAAATTAACCTCTTGGGCATTGCCCTAGTCTGATAGAAAAGCATGCTCTTAATCATCAGGCGGTGCATAGTCAGGCACAACTTGTAGTACTTTCTCTCGCCATCTTGCTTTCCTAGCTTCTTGTTCCCTTTTCAATGCATTTAAAGCTGGCAATGTTCTCCAACATGTGAAAGTTTTGAAGACAAGATTACTGAAACATTTTAATAGGGTTCACTGACTTAAATCACACTATTGGTGTTGGATTTGGTCATAGATCATCAAAATAAGTATCTGATGATACAGTAAAACGCCTAGTGCACTACCTTGCGGAACACCAGTTAGAAAATAATGTAATGGACCCATTTTTCCTTAGTTTGGAAACACAAAATGCGAAAGCTACATAACTCTTTAGTATAAAATACAAATATTAAATTAGGAGCAGATTATGCACAGTCACATTTCAGTTCACAAGCGCATTTGATGATGCAGTCTATCAAATGCTTGCGATTGCGACGATGTACTGTAGCATTTTTCGAAAATACTTTAACAGTTCTAGTTGTGTTTTATACTTAGAGGTGAATACTCCAGCTACCTTCACCGTAGATTATTTGCTGGTAATTTCTGTATATTTAATTATTTTACTTCATCATCAATAGGTGTTCATTTCTGTAACTGCTCTGTAGGGATACATGCATGTCATAAATAGATTAAACATTGCGTTTTGATTGGGAATATCTTTACATATTTGACATTTTAGGTGCCTTAGTCCTAAAACACTTACAACAGAAATTGAAAAAGTTTTTGCATCGTTTGTGAGATAAGGCCCCCTATTCACAAACGCTCGGATTCGATTTTGATTCGCTAAGTCGTATGTCTATCTTGTTTTGGCATTACGAAAGCGAGCATGATAGACATACGAGTTTCCGAATCGAAATCGAATCCGAACGTTTGTGAATACGGGGGAAGATCAGCTAATTTCGACTACTCAAACATCTCCACCCAATCATAAATAAATAACAAACATACCTGCTATGATATAAAACTGCTTTCTGCCACTTTGTCTCGTTTTCCATCTTTATTACATTTACGCCTTCACGGAACATTCTAAAAGCCATCTGCGTGAGGTATAAATCGTAGTAGTCGTCGGATACCTGTTTCTTCAAAACCAAGCCATGGTGGTTCTGCATTATTTGAAAAAACATCAATTTGAAAAATAGAGAACAAGAGCAAAATTCTTTAGTACTGTCGAATTAAATACTAGTAAAGAGTTATTAGCAGCGGTGACCACTAGGTCACCGCTGCGCCACCACTAGGTGGCAGCCCCGACTTACGAGGGGAGGCGCATTACTTTGTGTTATATATTTCATCACCGCTGTAACGGTGAAAGAAAACATCGTTTCCTAGTAGTAAAAAATCGAAGACGTGTGGCATGTGTTGACATTCTACCAACCCGCACTGGGCCCGCGTAGTGGATTACAACCCAATCCCTCTCATAGAGAGGAGGCCTGTGTCCCAGCAGTAGGAACATTTTAGGCTGATGATAATGATGATGAATGAGTTATTTATTATTAACACCTACCCTTTTAAAAGCTTCAAACGCTTTTCTTAACAATTTTTTACGGCAAAACTCCTCTGCTTTATAATTTCTTTCAATCCACATATCCTCAGTATGCCACATCCAATGTAGAAATGTATTATTTTTAAGTTGGAAAATATAGTGAGCTTTTGCCTTTTCAATATTATCTCGCTTCATTTCTATCAATATTCTCAAGGGCCTTATACCATATTTTGCCTTTAATGTTTTCTCATAATGCAAATCAGCCATAACGATGAGCGCCCTTAATCTGGACGCCCATTGTTTCTTTCTTATATTCTCTATTTTTTCTTTACGCCGTTTCTCTCTTAATTCTAGTATTCTTTTCGCCTTTTCTTCCTTGTCCATTTCAAGTTTTGCTAAGTCCGCCTAAAATAAGATTCCGGTAGGTATACTGAGTTTTTTTTAAGTTTTCTGTTACGGATGATATTTTACCTCGAAGAGTTATCATTACCCACCTGTTGTTTTAATCGTATTCGTTCTTCTTCCATCTGTCGTCTTCGCTCACGTATTATTGCATGCTTTTCTTCTCGTTCTCTAGCTCTCTTTTCCATTCTTTGTAAAAACTGCGGAACTTTCAAACAGTGTAATACAAGCGATGGATCTGAAAGTAATAAAAACAGGATTTATGGAAAATTAAATTGCACAAATATTTAAAAAAATACCATCATTACGTAATCGAAGGTGCCTAACCTTCAATTTCAGGTATCCTTAACTCATTAGTCAAGCACTTTATCTTGGGTTTTAGATGTCGATCTATTTCGTAATACGTTCTACGTACTTCTTCTCTCATATCATCCACTGACTGACGAGAAGCTTCAATTATCTTATTATACTTAAGTTCTTCTATCAATCGATTCTGTTCTTCTAATTTTGCTTTTTGTAGCGCTATTATGTGTTTTTGTATTTTGTACCTAAAATATTTAACCTGGGGATATTAATTCCAAACGATGGAAATTGGTGCTATGTCTTCACAGTCCGCAGCCTAAGGCAGTGCTACTTCGTACAGATTCGTACCTCCGTTTTCATCGTAGCTCACTACATAATGTATTGGTCTAATTTGGCATACCTACATGTTTTGACTTCTGAAATGCTTCTGGTGCTCGACGTTTTGTTCCCCACGTGAAATGTACTAGAACACAAGCCTTCTCTATGAGAGGGAGTCAAAAGTGATCCACCACGCGGTTATGGGGGCGTGGATGTTACTTGTCTTTGAATTTTTGTTTCTCGCATCCTCAAGAAGTTTTCCTTTACTGATTTTCCTTTCAGAGCAGTGGTGGCCCAGTTCTAACGGAGACCTGACCTTAGGCCGCGGCGAGTTCGAACCCGGACAGACATGCTAAGTGCATGTCTGCCAATTTATTGACTCTGTGCAATTAATTCCATCACTACTTCACTCGGCTGGTGATACAGGCATTTATTTTGTGACTTTTAAGGCATTTTGAGGCATTTAGTTTGTTTTTTTGCTAGATCTTCTGCAGTGACTGATATTAATGTCAAAAATCAAAATCATTTATTTCAAGTAGGCCAGTTACAGGCACTTTTGAATAGTCGAAAAACAATAAAAATGAAGCTACAGTCCCAGTCACAAGACATAATAACTGTGAAAGTACTGTAGTTGCCCATTCTAAAGCGTAGATCTCTCTATGGAGAAGAATGGGCAAGAAACTCCATGGACACTCTTTTAAATCAGAATCTTTTTACAAAACCTTGGTTACCTACATCATTTGGTACATTATGTGAGAACGAAGTAGCAAGACGTGCACGTTAAAATAGTGTCCATAGTAAAAACGAAAAGAACAATTAAAAGATGAAATAATTAATGATGCATGACAAGATGAATTAATAATGCATGCCTATAATCGTGTTTAAAATAAAAGTATTAAATAAATTTGCATACCTCAAGGAATATTGAAACTTACCTGTGCTGGTATGTGTTATAATCCTTAGCCAAAAGTTTGGACTTATTTTCAGATTCCGATAATTGATTAATATCCTGTTTTTTCTTTGCTATTTTATCGAAGAAATTATTCAAAGTTTCCTGCCTCTGCTCAGACATGTATTTTTTCCTATTATGTACATAACATTTCCATTTATTAACAAACTTTTTTAAGAGATATGTCTCCTTGCTTTCAATTTGTACTCTAATTGGAGAAATACTCAAAATGTTATTAATTCCTTCGGAGGTTCTAGAGCTTTTTGGGTCATTGTTCACATCAACATTTGAATAGTGTACTTCGCTTTTTGGAGTTTCGACGTTATTGATTTCGAATTTTTCATCAACTTCCTGGTTTTCATTATTTGACTTGGAAGACATAGCCATCATTATTAAAAGGTTTTGTAGATCACTTGCTGTCCTTGCTTGCCCATCTAATTTGCTTTGATCGTCATTTTGCAGTAAAACTGATTTGCTAGGCTGTTCCACCTCTTTACTTTCCTCCAAATTATGAGGGCTACTAGATTTTTTGATGCATTCTACTCGAAAAATATCTTCATTGTTTTCGTTTATGTCTTTGTTCAAATCCAGTAATCCTCTGTTTACTTTCCTTGGTTTTCGATACCATTGAGTTTCTCTAAATATCTTAATGTGTTTTAGAGGTTTGATCTTCGGATTCACTCTAAATTCAGTATCATTGCGGATTTCCAATTCAGTCAATTCATCAGATAACTCATGTAAAAAGAAGTTATCCTCGGCTTCATTTGTATTCAAGCATTTATCAAATAATGGCTCATCGTTGAAAACGCTAGATTTTAACTTCAAAGGTTCAAGGTTTTTTAACGTTACTCTATTTTTCAAATTGATATTGTTGAAGTCATGTCGTAATTTTACTATTTCCTTGTTAATGTTATAGCTTTCTTTTGTTTTTTTCATAGATTTCCTTAAATTTAGAATAAGACTTATTTTTTTATAACTTACAAATTATTCACGAGAAGTTAGTGCTTTTAATATGTTTAAAAGTCCGATTTAAGTGTTGTGGCGTAGTGCATAAAATTCGCCGCCTCTTTGTTTAAGAATGACATAACATCACGCTGATAATCCTCGAAAGGTTAGGTAGAGCTGTACCCAATAGTACACCCACATTTCGCAGTTATGTTCAAGTTCCATGTAATACGGGGCTAGCTTATCACCATCAACAGGGCACAAATTCGGACTCCGTAGCTAGTTACTGAGAAATTCGCGACAGAAAAAGTCAAAAACACTTTTCCGACCTGGGTTATTTTAATAGTGAAGGCAACACACGAACGGGGTAAACATCGAGCGCAAAAAAATTCAAATCTTGAGTAAGGTACTCTGTGATGAATAGTACTGTTTACTGTTTATTATGAAGAAAAGCTTTTCGCAAGAGCGAGGTTAGGTTAGTCAGTTAGAATAAGCAGGTTAGGTTAGGTTTGGCCATTCATACAGGAATAGGAGTAACCTCTTCTTTCGAGTAATACAAAAGAGTCTTCAGGGGAACAGATCTTAGGTCGATCCCTACTTTTAATAGTAAGGAAACGCGCAATGACACGGCGTTAGTAGCGATACAAAATGGTGAGCGAAGGCACAGCCAGCGACAGCATCGCGACTGTTTTGCATTTGTATTCGCATTTGGAACGCCTGACAGAAGTGATGCAAACACAAATGTTTCTAACGAATCTAACAGAACTACATCCATCTTACAACAGACTACCCGTCAGAAACCATTTCTGTATCATATATGTTTCCGACAGCACGGAGATAGCAGTGATACCGAAACGTGATTACGAGGGCGAAGGTACACAGCCACAGACAGTATCGTGGTTGTTTTGAATACGTATTAAAATCACGGTGGCCGATGTACTTAACACAGGCCTAAACAAGAGTGCTGCGCCACCCGAAGCTTTCATTTAGCCAGAAGGTTGGATGACTGATGTTCCGGGCTCTTTGTTTTTTTATTTTTTTTATTTTCCACTATATCATGTTAGTCCAGTACAACAAAGTTCAAGTAAATAATAACTTAGTTACCTTGTCCAGTTGGTGTTTTTAAGAATACCATGATTATGCGTATCTTTGACCTGAAAAAAGTTTTTTTTATTTTTTATTGATATATTTCAAACAAATCTTCTGACGACATTTTCTTAGAATGTTTAAATTTCAATTTATTTGCAAGCCTATTTCTCACGGCTGGGCTAGGGCTCCCCTTTTCCCTTCCAAACTACTCTCTCCTCTGCGATACCTGGCCATGCTTCGCTTGCAAACATGATTAGATCTTCCACCGTGGTCGACCTCGACGCTCCGCTGCATAACCCAAAGAGCTGATGTTAAAGAAAAAGTTCTGGGCGGGCGGGCAACGTCTTACGAATGCATCCGGTATTCTATCAATAAAAATATTATTGATTGTTTACTTACCAGTGTTCTTCGCATCTGCATCCGTAATACAAAATTCTGAGGATTATAATCTGGCGAAAGTTCGTCTAAATCGCGATCGTTAAATATGTCCTTATTTAGAATGTTCTCCATACTTTTTCGATACCATAGTACCTGTTCGTACGTAAAAATACCTGAGAACTTTTGGTGATTTATTTGCTACTAGAAATGTGGTTTTGAATATGTAAATTAATGATTTTTCAGTTGCTATGAAATATCGATAAAATAACGAAACGTAACATGCACGATCCGTTATAAGCTATTATGTTTATTTAATTTAACTTAATTGTGCACGTTGATTTTCATATTTTTTAAGTTGGACTAGGTTGATCCATTTTTCCTATTGATTTTATCACGACAAATTGCTAGTTTTTTTTTCTGATTTCCCTCGGTACACATTAAAATGGAATGCAATGTATACCATGACAATTTGTCTCGCTTGTCAACCATCCATTACTGTTGTCATGTGGTTGTCAATTCAGTCAGCTGTTGGGCCGTCATGTCATCAGTTTTTGAATCAATTTGACCCTATGAACTTCTTGTAATTGTCAATAAATGTATTTACCTCTTTACAATGAATCACAAAAGAAGTATTACATCAAAATACCTTCGAAGTTGTGCTTCTCTGCCGTATCGGTACCATTATTTGCTTTTATAACATGTGTTGTCATAACAATGTACAAAGATTTTGAAAGCGCAAATAATACACATTGCAAAGTTCCCAACATCTTCCCATCAATATCAGCATCTATAGGAAATTACGAACCTCAAAGTACAATATGGAAGATTGCTATATATGGCCATGCGCCTATACGATTCTATTTACTGTATTTAAGATGGAATTATTATAGGAGTATTGTGCTGGAGAGCTGTGTTATTATAGTGAAATTAGCAGTATTTTTAAATATCATAGAAAACATAACTTTGATAGGACTGACACATTGGACGTCATCCAGAAACTACTGTAAGTATTGCAAAATTGGAATTTATAAATAAAATAAATTTGAGTGTATTAGAATTACTAACAGTACCTATATTTTCACAGCTTACCATGAAGTATGTTTCAAAACTTTTATTGGGACATCAGTATTCTATATGCTCTTAACATGTATAATGCTTTCAAAGTTACGAAGAAGGCCAAACATCACCTACAGAGAACAAAATTCAGTGAAATTAAAATGGAGAGCTTTCTTTGTAAATATTACTTCATTTGCATCTGCTGCTTATTTCTTTCTGAGACATAACAGTCGGTGTGAACCTTACAGTAAGTAATTCTTATTTAAGTAGTTTTACCTATAAGTAATTACAAAATAACAATTTGTCCATCTGAAGTAGAACAATCTTTTATCCCAATATGTAACTGTGAGCCTATTTAATTAATTTGCTATACCCACACATAATTTCGCGAGCCCTCTCTGTGTGAGACAAGGCTTCTGCCCTGCAGTAGGACAGCATCAGTGGCCTCCAAAATAGGGTAGCCATCCATTCAGGTTACCCCGGCTTTGTCCTAGTTAGATTTTGTGTGGAAGTAGGTATTAGTCTTAAGGGATTCAATCAAAGATCTGACTTTGTGCTCACAGTAGGGGTGCGCAGAAGAGAAGATAACCTTTTCCAATTATCATGTATTTTCTTAACAGAAACTTAGTGTACTGGCTTCACCGCTAGGCCTCCTCCTGTTATCTAATACAATGGCAACCCATCATGAGAGAGATAACAATAAAATAACAAAGCTGGTATTAACATAATTTATTTTTTCTGTTTTCAGTTTATTCAATGTTTGGACTATCAGAGTACATAGTGGTTATCAGCAATATTGTGTTCCATTTGACGACCGCCTACGATCTTCAAATCGATTTCATATGCATTACTAGTCAAGGGGTTGTCACTGAATAATGGCAAAAAAAAATATAAAGTAATATTAAGTATTCAAAGGGTTTGAATTCGTCCATTTATAGATCATGTTGTTCTAGGCGGGTTAGGTATGTAACAAACTGTAGGACAATTTAATTATAATATAACAACTTACATTCATACTATGCTATATAAAAAGATACACATAATTATATTCAATATTTTACTACTACTAGTTTTAGTGACTGTCATTTAGCACCCAAAGTTTTTTTATAATCTTATAAATTAATAATGTACATTTATTTAAATAATTATGTCTTCCATATTGATCATATAAATATTTAACAGTTTACAGTTAGTTGTAAAACTTTGAAAACTCGTAAAATAAATAATAAAAAATATAAGTATAATATTCAGATCACTTAACAACAATTTGATTATATCATAATATTCTTCTCCATATAAAATCGGAGCCGCTTTAAATTTCTAGATAATAATAATATATCCCACGAAATACATCGATTCTGAGATATTAAAAACACAATATGAAGTAGTGCGTAGGTAGAACCTATGACAAATTCTGAAATAATTTATTGATTTTTGTGCTATATAATATTGGTAATTGATAGGCAATCAAGGCTTTATTTGAAGATCATTGCACAATGATAATTATTTAAAAATACCCAAGCAGTAATCAATTGTTTCAACTTCTTCTAAAAGCATTCATTTTATTAAACAATCTGAGCTGTTTATTTTGATAATAACATCAAAATAATCATTTCAGATTATTTTGTTTTCACAGAACATACTAACATTCAGTTGAGGAATCGTGTTGTCTGCTGTGCTGAATTTTGAATTTGTACTGGTTTTCCATTTTGTCTGCTATCATTTTCGCGATAGCAAGGGATGACGTAGCCCCTGGTGAAGGTGCATTCCTACAATGTAGAACTCTGCTTCCTATTGCACCAGACCCGGGCTGAGAATCAAACACGAAGTCTTCTACAAGACTACCTGAAATCAGTAAACAACCATGGCTACTGTGATCTGAGGGTTACGCAATTGTGGTGTTCAGCACACAACACACACATACGAGTTTAACCATTAGCCACGTACTTACTGAGCGAGCAGCCTCGGACGTTTGCTTTGCAACGTTTGCCGCGCGAGGCAGCCTCGGTCTGTATTTACATTATTCATGAGGCGGCCGCGCGCGGCAAAGCCTAGCCTGAGCGAGGCTGAGCCAAAGTCGGTCGATCGATCTCGATCCTGTGTTACGGCTTTTCTTTTCACTGTGCCTTTCCTTCCTATAGGACCTATCCACAAAGACTCTTTTTAAGTCAGTTATTGGAATGTTCATTTCCCGAATGTTCATTTGTCTCTTAGTCCTCTGTTGGTATAATCAAGACATTGCGCGTCCTAAAGTAGTCTATATTCGCTATTTACTTGTATTAATTTGAGACATTGTTACTGACTGAGAGCGAGCAGCCTCGCGAGGCAGCCTCGGACGTTTGCTTTGCAATGTTTGCCGCGCGAGACAGCCTCGGTCTGTATTTAAATATGCATGAGTCTACCGCGCGCGGCAAAGCCGAGCCGGAGCGAGGCTGAGCCAAAGTCGAACGCCTCGAACGCTCAGTGGTGACTCACAAGTCGAACAGGCTTTTTTTTCACGTGAGCTTTCCCACCTATAGGATCCTAACAAAGACTCCATCTTTTTTTTTAAGTCAGTTATTGGAATGATCATTTCCCGGTTTATGTTTCTCCACGCATCTTCTCTTAGTCCTCTGTTAGCATAATCGCGACATTGCGCGTCCCAAAGTTGTCTATATATTTTTTTTTTAAACGTTGCCCCACACTAGGACTTTCTCGTGTCCGTTTCGACCGCGCGGCCATGACGTTTTTTTTTAATAAAAACTATATCAATATTTTGTAATAATTTGTAAAAATTGATTCCCAAAACCATAAATTTGTCAAAGTTATGGTTAAAAAGTTATAAAGGTTTGAACGTGGCCGCGCCATTGAAACGTGGAGAACCGCGCGGCCACGGAGATCTTTAAAACTACGGGTTGCAGAGACCTGAAATTCAGGCAAACAACAGATTGAATTTGTAAAAAAATTGTAAAAATATAGAAAAAATACCTAGGTTTATATTTTAGGAGCTGTAAGACTAAAACCCCCATGGCCGCGCCATCGAAACGGTGACAAACCCATTATCGCCGATATCTCGCTGAAAAAGCATCGCCGACGTCTAAAGTTTTTTGTAGAAGCCAGATTTGAATTTGTCAGAATTTGTAAAAATACAATGAAAAATCCTAGGTTTATATTTTAGGAGCTATAAGACTAAAACCCCATGGCCGCGCCATCGAAACGGTGAAAAACACGTTATCGCCGATATCTCGCTGAAAAAGCATCGCAGAGGTATTTTTTTTTTTTGTAAAACCTAGATTTGAATTTGTCAAACAATGTAAAAATACACAAAAAAATCCTAGGTTCATATTTTAGATGCTGTAGTACGGATTCGCGTAGAAATTAGTCCTGATTATCTATCGAAGAAAGTAAGTAATAGCGAGTGTTTTTTTGTAAACAACACCTATTTATATGTAGAACTACCGATAATAGCCAAAAAAACATTTTTTTTTTCAGAATATCAAACCTTTAATACATTTTGAAAGTTTCGATAGGGGGTGACCATGGCTTAGGGTTTACGGAAAAGTCTCAAGTTTTCTTAAAGGTTTCTTCGTTCTGAGTACCATAACAAAAAACTTTGCACAACATTCGTAATTCCAGTACCACACACACAGTTGTTTGGAGAGCAGGGGTGCGTTCTATGAACCACTACACAAATATGATGTAAAATAATTATACATGTAAAAACTACGCATATAACTGTGTGGGGTATCAATCTCTGGCTCTTAAAAAAATATACAGGATGTTTGGTGCATCGTTTGCCAAATCGAATAGGCCGAAAGGAGAGGTCATTAGGTATCTCTTTACGCCCTTTAACTCATTTCTTGCCACACCGGTTTTTTTATAACAACTTTTTTAATTAAACATTGAAAACTCCAAAATTCAACATTATAGGACAAATAAAAAATTGTTAGACCTAAAAGAAGAATGCCCATTTTTCACCTTACTATGTATAAGGATGAAAAAAATCTTAAAATTCAGCTTATTGAATTGTAAATTAATTACGCTTATCACAATGTTAAAAGAAACGCAGGAAAGAAATATTTTTAATTATTTCTCTAAGTCAAGGGTTAACGTATTTACCATTTATTTTGAACGCATCTCAACGGTATCTCTATGTAGTCTGTGATCTCAACTAACCTTTTTCTAGGACGTTCCATTTTACATACTGCTACTTGACTTTATTCAACTCTGTTTCTGAGTTTTATATATTATTTTACGTTTTATTAAAATCAGAAAGTATTTCTATATTAGTCTTTTTAAAGTACAGATTAATTAAAAATAACATAATAAATAAATATATTAATCATGCAGTATGTCAATAAGTGCGCACAAGTGAAACGGATTTTTTGGCATTTGACAGTTCTGCGATTGGCATCGGCGCCGGGCGCAGTGCAAAGAGTATAGTAATATAGATGGCGCAGTCCTTCGATGTTGCGTTTGCGTCTCGTTGTGTACCTACTGTGCCGCCCTTGTGTTAATAATAGGTTCTAGCACACTTATTTCTTTATTTTATATTTGGTAAATGGCAAATCGTAATTAGACAGTTCTATAACTTCTATTTACCTATTTCTTACGAAGGCAAGCAAAGGCGATGCCAGCCATTATGCCAAGAAAATTAAGATTAATATTTTCTGGCCTTCGTAGCGTTTTTATCGTAAAAATGACTCTAAGAAATTATTTTCTAAACTTACAAGTAGTCTTTCTGCTATACCTTATAACTATACATACACTTTCACTATCAGGTTTTTAAATGTATGGAAAGTGGGCATGATTCTTTCGATTTAATTTTGATGTGTCAGTACACATCATTGTATGATTCTATAAAATTCAAAATTACTTGCTAGTAACAATTACTTTCTTTTTTAATAGCTCGTAAAACTCAACATTAAATGGCTATAAAAAAAAAAAAAACTAACAGCGATCGAGATCTTCGAATACTTTTAAAAAGTTCTCTAGTCTGTCCTCTTTCCAACGGTATGCAGTGTGCCCAAAAACACGTTTAATACCTTTTCATTTTTAACAAAATGTGTAATCGAGACACTCTGCTGATATTCGACATTACAGTAAGAACAGTAGTTTTAGCATAAATAACATGCCTCAAGTAAGTAGATAGATACTGTTATGTCACTAGTGCGTAGTGTCCTATCTCTTTCTTAAACAGGAACCAACATTTAAGAATTTGAAATTTAAAAAAAGAACGTTGTGATTGCCGAAATAAGTTATTTTTTTTTAATTTCAAATTCTTAAAAAGTTAGTTCCTGTTTAAGAAAGAGATAGGACATTACACACTAGTGACATAAAAGTATCAAGAGTTATCCTTGTGTAACTTGATGTAACTGTGAATCGTAAACATAACACCTAAATCAATCAATCAAGTAATTTATTTGCTAGAATGCAGGTATACAGATGAGGTCGTGAAGAATTAAAATTGAGCCATATACATTCTGCCCAAGATTCGACATGCAAAAATTTTAGTGGATGATTAGAATATAAGAACACTTATTACAATTATCAGATAAAATTAACAGTTCATTGCAATTAAATTCAATCAATAAATAAAAAAGTCATTATTTTGAATCCTTCCTAAGGATTTGAAATTAAAAAAAATATGTTATGCCAGAAATAACACCTGTAATTAACTCGTGTATCCCAAAATCAATATATCCTGAATAACGCCAAAAAAAAAAAAGATGTTGTGTTAAAAATATAATTAATAAGTTCTTTTGGATCTGAAAGATACTTAAAAAAATCGTCATTGTCTTTGGGCGATTTAGAATCCTTGATATATATTATCTAATACAATAAAATATAATTAATTTTCTGTAAACCCTAAGCCATGGTCACCCTATCGAAACTTTCAAAACGTATTAAAGGTTTGATATTCTAAAAAAAAAGTTTTTTTGGCTATTATCGGTAGTTCTACATACAAATAGGTGTTGTTTACAAAAAAACACTCGCTATTATTTACTTTCTTCGATAGATAATCAGGACTAATTTCTACGCGAATCCGTACTACAGCATCTAAAATATGAACCTAGGATTTTTTTGTGTATTTTTACATTGTTTGATAAATTCAAATCTAGGTTTTACAAAAAAAATTAGACCTCTGCGATGCTTTTTCAGCGAGATATCGGCGATAACGTGTTTTTCACCGTTTCGATGGCGCGGCCATGGAGTTTTAGTCTTATAGTTCCTAAAATATAAACCTAGGATTTTTCATTGTATTTTTACAAATTCTGACAAATTCAAATCTGGCTTCTACAAAAAACTTCAGACGTCGGCGATGCTTTTTCAGCGAGATATCGGTGATAATGTGTTTGTCACCGTTTCGATGGTGCGGCCATGGGGTTTTAGTCTTACAGCTCCTAAAATATAAACCGAGGTATTTTTTCTATATTTTTACAAATTTTTTACAAATTCAATCTGTTGTTTACCTGAATTTCAGGTCTCTGCAACGCGTAGTTTTAAAGATCTCCGTGGCCGCGCGGTTCTCCGCGTTTCAATGGCGCGGCCACGTTCAAACCTTTATAACTTTTTAACCATAACTTTGACAAATTTATGGTTTTGGGAATCAACTTTTACAAATTATTACAAAATCTTGATATAGTTTTTTTTAAAAAAAAACGTCATGGCCGCGCGGTCGAAACGGACACGACTTTTTCTCCTGTATCGTGGGTGCGTTTACAAACATTTATAATCACATACACAAACAGCCAGACCCGGAACAACTATCTGTAGGCCATACAAATATTTGTTCCGTGCGGGGATCGAACCCGCGACACGCAGCGCAGCAGTCGATCGCTCAACCACTGCGCCAACCGTGCCGTATAGGTAATTGCATTAATTTAAGACACTGTTCTTTATACATGATTCCGTGTTTTTCGAAAAAGCGAGGCAAAACACAACCGTCTTGAGTGCAGGCGGCAAACTTACTGAGGCGCTTTTAAGCATGGACAAAAACCGACAACGTTTGGCTCGGGCCGCGGCACGCTCGGGCGAGGCAGCGCGTGGGTTTGCCTCGGGCGAGGCTCGTCTTGACCGACCGAGGATTTGCCTCGCGCGGCTGCTCGCTCAGTCAGTAAGCGACTATCTTATCTCTATTTCTTGAGAATTTCTCATTTTATACACACACAATACACAATGGTAAAACTGTCGTTTTAAGAACTTTACCACAGTTGAAATAATGTTTGGGATACTAACACAACGATGGATGGCTTTGTGAAGGATGATATGGCAAGAAAGGAGGTGTCTCATGAGATGACAAGCAATAGAGAAGTATGGAAGAAGAAGACATGCTACGCCGACACCAAATAAATTGGGATAAGGGCAAGAGAATGATGATGATACTAAAACTGGCTCAAAAATTGAGGTTGGAATAATGTAACAACTCATTATGTGAAGACCGATGAGACTTTATTGTTTAAATTCCATAATCTGGTCAAAGGATTCTTACCATCTTTTGTCATTGCCTGTGCTCTTACACCAGCGGGACCTCTCTCTACATCAGCAGATGTAATTTCTTGTATATACTTCTGTATCTGCCTTACTTGCAATGATGAGAATATTGATCTAGCAAATTCTTTAACACCAAAGCCTGCATATTTCGCTGCTAGTTTACGGAAACCAGAAAATGCTATTATGTCCCTCAAATCGTTCACATTATAATCACTATATCTGAAAACAAAAGATTCACAAATTATCAGTTATAAGTATGTATTTATATAAATAATATTGGATTGTCTTAGTGTAAATTAACCTTTAAATGCCCTTTAAGAGATAACATATTTTGTTAAAATACTAGGCATATTCTTTAACAAGTGACATCAGCAGGTTTTTCCATATTATGATTGTATGTGTATTTATAGGTGCAATAACAGGATAAATACTTCAAAAAATCTTGATGAAATTACTTACTTATATCCTTCTTTACAGTAGGCTAATATGGCATTCGGTCCCAGTATGATTCGCCCATCTACTCGAGGTGTAATATGGACACCCAGGAATGGAAACCTTGGGTCAGGTACTGGATAAATGTTAGCTTTTGGTGAAACAATCCTACCCGGAATTAAGTATAGGTATTCTCCTCTAAAAGGAATGATCTTAGGCTCTTCAGGGCATCCTGTCAATACTGCTACTGTATCTGAATGTAAACCACAGCATGTGAGGACATACTTTGCAGAAATGCTTTTAGATTTCTCATCTGATATAATAACAGGATACTCTGCATCCTCAGATTCTACAAACTTCTTAACTTCAAAGTTAAGAAAGCTTGTTCCACCATAGTCATTGAAGTCTTGAACATAAGATTTTGTAACCTCAGCCCAGTTTACAATTCCAGTATTAGGTGACCATATTGCTTGTAATCCTTTACAAAGAGGTTCAATTTGTTTTATACCCTTGCTATCAATTAATTCCATACCTTTCACTCCATTCTGAATTCCACGGTCATAAAGATCTAACAATCTAGGTATCTCTTGCTTTTCAGTAGCCACTATCAATTTACCAGATCTAAAATATTTTATTCCCTTTTCATCACAGTATTTGTAAGCCAAATTCATGCCTTTTACACATAACTTTGCTTTAAGAGATCCAGGTTTGTAATAAATGCCTGCATGAATAACACCACTGTTATTTCCACTCTGATGGCGGGCAAAATGATTTTCTTTTTCAATTAATGCTATTTTGAACTCTGGATGTCTCATAACAAGCTCTCTGGCTGAGGCACTACCAACAATACCACCCCCAATTACCACAATATCAAATTTTTCAGAAGGTTGATCTGAATATCTGTAAGAAAAAGAATTCAATTACAATAGTTGCCTCTTCCTTGTTGTAAGTAATTTGTAAACAATGTGCTTACAAGAATTTATCTGAAATGTTATTTTTAAAATAATGGAATGAAAAATTGACAGTATCAACAAAATTGGGATGGGCAGAATGGTACAGTAAAATGTTGAATAATTTGCTCAAAAAATAATTTTTCCTACCTTCGATATGTTCCAGAATTCCATAACACAGGTAATAACTTCCTTGCAAGAGTACCAGTTATTGAAGTTACTGATTTTATGGTTGTCATCTTGGAAATACTTAAGTGATGCATAACTATGTCAATTAATTAAATACCTACCTATACCTACGATGTTGTACAGAACAGACACTAAATACACAAGATTAGATTTTACTTCAAGTACTCAGTAACAGATAATATTTACATGAAAACAGAATTATTAACAGCATAGCGCTAATTCCTTTGTAGGAAGAGTAATCAAAAGCAAGTGGTGATGAACATGATACAATACTTTTAATTCAATAAAGAATCATATCGAAAAATCGCCATAAATCGGCCGTCGTCGCCGAGATAACTAAACTTTTGAAAATAATTAAGTTTTCAGAAAGAAGACACAAAGTAGTCAGTCTGTCAAGTGTCAGTGTCATGTCATGTCAATGTCATCAGAACTTCTCTCTCTATGGAACTGGGAGTACACTCCTGACTAAGCATAGACAAATACTATGATTTATTAAGATAAGCGCTAACATAATTATTACAATAAAATAAAAATTACAGTATTTACATAAACTAACTAAATATAAACTAAATTAAAAACAACAGGACGTTAAGGCGTCAAAATAGAATAGACGTAATATAATGTCATTGTGACCAAGGAACTTTTAAACTAACTGGGATGAGTACGACTGTACGAGCAACTCAAAAGCGTTCTGATCGAAACAAGCTTGACTTACAAGAGTGGATGCCATCTCTTTCTAATAGGGTATCTAATATTTTGTACTTACATTTTTGGGACAGTTTAGTTGCTGGAAGTAGTTAATTCAAAATTACGAGGTGTAAAAACTGTGTCCGTTTCGACCGCGCGGCCATGACGTTTTTTTTTAAAAAAAACTATATCAAGATTTTGTAATAATTTGTAAAAGTTGATTCCCAAAACCATAAATTTGTCAAAGATAAGGTTAAAAAGTTATAAGGGTTTGAAAGTGGCCGCGCCATCGAAACGCGGAGAACCGCGCGGCCACGGAGATCTTTAAAACTACGCGTTGCACTACGCGGTAAACAACAGATTGAATTTGTAAAAAAATTGTAAAAATATAGAAAAATACCTAGGTTTATATTTTAGGAGCTGTAAGACTAAAACCCCATGGCCGCGCCATCGAAACGGTGACAAACACATTTTCGTCGATATCTCGCTGAAAAAGCATCGCCGACGTCTGAAGTTTTTTGTAGAAACCAGATTTGAATTTGTCAGAATTTGTAAAAATACAATGAAAAATCCTAGGTTTATATTTTAGGAGCTATAAGAATAAAACCCCATGGCCGCGCCATCGAAACGGTGAAAAACACGTTATCGCCGATATCTCGCTGAAAAAGCATCGCAGAGGTCTATTATTTTCTTGTAAAACCTAGATTTGAATTTGTCAAACAATGTAAAAATACACAAAAAAATCCTAGTTTTATATTTTAGATGCTGTAGTACGGATTCGCGTAAAAATTAGTCGTGATTATCTATCGAAGAAAGTAAGTAATAGCGAGTGTTTTTTTGTAAACAACACCTATTAATATGTAGAACTACCGATAAAAGGCAAAAAAACTTTTTTTTTAAGAATATCGAACCTCCAATACGTTTTGAAAGTTTCGATAGGGTGACCATGGCTTAGTGTTAACAGAAAACACCTATTGTATTAGATATTAAATCTCAAGGATTCTAAATCGCCCAAAGACAATGTTTTTTTTAAGTACCTATCTTTCAGATCCAAAGAACTTATTAATTATTTTTTTAACACAACATCTTTTTTTTTTTTGGCGTTTTTCATGATATATTGATGTTGGGATACATGAGTTAATTACAGGGGTTATTTCTAGCGTAACATATTTTTTTTTAATTTCAAATGCTTAGGAAGGGTTCAAAACAATGACTTTTTTTATTTAGCTGCTATGTGTACGATTCACAGTTACATCAAGTTACACAAGGATAACTCTTATCGTGCGCGGCGTAAGTGGGTGTTTCAAATAATATTCGGCCAATTCAAATCAAAATCATTTATTTAAAGTAGGCCAGTTACAGGCACTTTAAAATAGTCGAACCAGTGCGAGTCGTACTCGCACACACAAGGTTCCGTAGCACTTTATTATATAATAAAAATATTTTTAACGCTGATTGTTTAGATTTACACTCAACCGCAAAATAAAATTGGTTTTTCATAGTATTTTTTATGAAAAACAATGTTAACTGATGAAGTTTGATGAAAAAGTTTTTACGTTCCACAAACCTTTTTTTCAGAATCCTACTCTTACTTCAGAAGTTAAGGAGACACACAACGTTAAAGACTTTGGAAACAAATATCTCATTAACATAGACTTAAGAAAAAAAGTATATATTTTTTTAAGTGCCTCAGATTTGTACCCCACACAGTTATATACGTTGTTTTTTTCAACCCTCTTATACAAGGTGTTGTTTTGCATCCTCGTCAAATTCAAGGAGGTAACTATGCTAATGATTCTCGTCCCGAATCAATAATAAAATCGGTAGGTTTTTTTTTTGTTTTCTTATTTACGGAAATCGTGCGGAACCAACCACCCGTGTCTCAAACGCGGCCCGTCTGGTTCTTGCCCTATAACCTCGCTTACGCACATACAAACAATCTCAAACGTTTATTCGATAATTTCTTATTCCCTAAACCACGTTAAGGTGCTTATTCTGAAATATTGTGAAACTTAAAAGACCGACAAAATCAGCGTTTATTAATAATTAACTTGGTACCGTAATTTTAATTGATTATTTATGTCTTTTGTTGTGTCCTCCTGAAATTTGACGAGGATGCAAAACAACACCTTGTATGTATAATTATTTCACATCATATTTGTGTTGTGGTTTATAGAACGCACCTACTCTCCATACAACTGTGTGTGTCGTACCATAGTCTGGGTATAAAAGTTCTGTGATATATCGACGGACAGACAAACAGCCCTAATTCATAAATGGGTAATAATAATAATGAAGTATTTAGCCTTAGACGTTGTTATGGGTTTGAATTATTTATCAAATACAGGAAAATAGGTTACATGTTATTATCTTACTGGAATTACGAATGTTGCAAAATTATTTGTTATGGTACTCATGCAGAACCACAGTCCATTGCTTGATAGCTGAAAATACTTAAATAAGAAAACTTGAGACTTTTCTGTAAACACTAAGCCATGGTCACCCTATCGAAACTTTCAAAACGTATTGGAAGTTTTTTTGCCTTTTATCGGTAGTTCTACATATTAATAGGTTTTGTTTACAAAAAAACACTCGCTATTACTTACTTTCTTCGATAGATAATCACGACTAATTTTTACGCGAATCCGTACTACAGCATATTCTATAATATAAAGCTAGAATTTTTTTGTGTATTTTTACATTGTTTGACAAATTCAAATCTAGGTTTTACAAAAAAAAATAGACCTCTGCGATGCTTTTTCAGCGAGATATCGGCGATAACGTATTTTTCACCGTTTCGATGGCGCGGCCATGGGATTTTATTCTTATAGCTCCTAAAATATAAACCTAGGATTTTTCATTGTATTTTTACAAATTCTGACAAATTCAAATCTGGTTTCTACAAAAAACTTCAGACGTCGTCGATGCTTTTTCAGCGAGATATCGGTGATAATGTGTTTGTCACCGTTTCGATGGC
Organism: Cerastis leucographa; assembly: GCA_963082945.1. Lineage (NCBI taxonomy): Eukaryota > Metazoa > Arthropoda > Insecta > Lepidoptera > Noctuidae > Cerastis > Cerastis leucographa. The sequence continues at coordinate 11,169,893 of OY720357.1, forward strand.
ACGGCCATGGGGTTTTAGTCTTACAGCTCCTAAAATATAAACCTAGGAATTTTTTCTATATTTTTACATATTTTTTACAAATTCAATCTGTTGTTTACCTGAATTTTAGGTCTCTGCAACGCGTAGTTTTAAAGATCTCCGTGGCCGCGCGGTTCTCCGCGTTTCGATGGCGCGGCCACGTTCAAACCCTTATAACTTTTTAACCTTATCTTTGACAAATTTATGGTTTTGGGAATCAACTTTTACAAATTATTACAAAATCTTGATATAGTTTTTTTTAAAAAAAAACGTCATGGCCGCGCGGTCGAAACGGACACGTAAAAACTTGATGAAGCCGACATCTACTTATTAGGGTGACAAGAAACAAAAATACGAATTCTACGCGAAGGTCCATCAGGAATTTTTATTTTATTTTGGGTCATATATATATTGCTATTTGAAAATAACTTAATTCATAAATCTTTCGAATTTAACACTATTTTGCAAGAAATGATTGTTTTTACATTTATAATTTGAATATTAAAATAATCCCGTCACGATTTATGTGCTAGTTTAGCTATTAACATTTATTCCGATTTTTATTTACTTTTAATTTTCTTTTACTGGAAATTGCAAGACATGGACACCATCCAGCCGCGTAGCTATCTTGCTCTGAAGTTCTTTCCCTTTGGCAAAGAGTTCGTATTAATTAAAGTTATATGAACTCGAATCTACGTATTTGAGATAAAGTTAATTTTGAAACGGTTTTTTGATATTGTCATTTTATTTATACTCTTTCCAGTTTGTATATAAGTTCCTTGCTCCTGACTAAAATAATAACTGACTCCCCCGGTTTTTGTCTTTTATTTACGAAATTTCTACCTTTTATTACAGATTTGTTTGTAGTTTCAACGAAAACCATTATTTTTTCATTTTGATTTCTGTTTATTACTGCTGAATACTAGAGCTATCATGATAAATTATGATTTTTTATGTAAATTCACCTCTTTTGAAGAAAAAGTTGGTTATTCTCCAATTTTAACCCGAATTTATAACATACCATCCAAGTTCAAAGGCGATTTTTGTGAAAAAAACGTACTATACTGTCAGTGCCCATTTATTTAATAATATGCTTACTAAATACCGATTTCAAAATGGTATCACTATAACAGATACTATTATTTAACGAAAAGATATTCAATTTTAATTGAAGCAAAGAAGATTTTCATTAAACTACTTTTTTATTTGGACGCTGTATCAAGGTGCTCTCGTACTCTAACAGCATAGTGAGCGGGACAGCCATCGTTCTGCAGCCACATGTCTTCTTGGACTTCAGGAACGACACCTTCCAGAAGCAAGGGCAAGTCGATTCGCAAAAAATTCAAAGATCTTTCTGCATACTTACACCACACCCTGTATATTGTAAGGACATTATGTGGTTCCTCATGTTTGTCATTGCGTGGTAACACTGCTCGTGTGTTGCTTAGTGCGCACTAGCAACGCCAGTATGGCTTACACTGATAATCGATAGATTCTAAAAGTAAAGTATAAGAGACAACTCATAAACGTAACAATCTTTGACACACAGACTGCTCGTTTATGATTCTTCACTTGCCTAGCATTTTTTTTTTCACAAAAATATTGGTAAGTTTCCAGTCACTGGATTACGGTATTTTACATGGGGCGACTGACCATCTAATCATCACAATCCAGTTATTGGATAGTTATATATATCCTTTGATTGACTAAAGGACAGCTGAAGATCTACGAATGATAGCCGTGGCCGCGAAATACAGACGAGTCTGGATAGAATTTTTAAGTAAACGCGGTAACATGGCCAAATCAAGGAACTTATACACTAACGTTCCTTGGGCCAAACTGAAATGACCATGGAAATGACCAATACATCAAAGAGTATAATAATGTAGTGCAATCATAGACATATAAATCATATGGACTTGGCATACCTACAAGAAAAACGTGCATACCTACACTTTAGTGAGCTGATAAAATGGCGGCTAATAGGGCAGCCCTAATCGATATTTCTATATAATAACATCGATAAAAGATTGTGAGAATGTTTTCATAATGTTACGGTACAATATCTACGGGTGAAAATACCCCAAGTTTTCTAACATAATAATATACCTTTCATTTGTTGTTATTTGAGAAGTTTCGTCCTTCTTTCACGGTTAAACCGTAGAACTTATTTTGATGTTTCCTATTAAGACAGGTTGAAACTTGGAGGACAGATATATTATGCTGTTTTTTATCGACCTAGTATTCTGTAACTGATTTCACTCCATTGTATAATTTAAGCAACAAGTTTATCTAGTTGCCGGCCCGTTGAGAACCTCCTCCTTTTTTGAAGTCGGTTTTTTAATTTTATGCTCTTGGAATTTATTCTTTTAGCTATTACAAGAAATGAAAAGCAGTAAGTACAAGTCGTGCCATTAAAGTTGAGACTTGACCACGCCTCCCGCCGCTTTTTCGCGGGTATCCATGAGGATCACCTCAGCGGTATCTATCAAGATACCGCTAAAACCACGTGGTGCGTCAAGTCTCAACTTTAATGGCACGACTTGTACTACCCGTGCGCAATAAGTTGAGACCTGAGCGCGGTGACGTAACAGGGGCGTGTTTGTACCGCCACGGTACAATACGGGCGCCATCGGGAAGTGCGGGGGAAGCGGGCGGGGGGAGTCAGGTCTCAACTTATCGCGCAAGGGTTAAATACCTACTTACATCGAATAATTTTTTAATCGACCTTTTTGCTTCACTTGCTGTCCCCACGGTTTCTTTATACTGTTATCTTAAGGGGGATGCGCCAAGGTAGCCCGCGAAATTCAATTTTTCTTACGTTTTTTTGCAATTTGCAGGTCAGTGTCAGGTTGCATTTTGATAAAAATATGATTTGCGACCGTATCAAACGTACGTACCAATAAGGTTCGTGAAGGTAAAGCATCGTCACGCAATGTTACTTTATTGAGTGTTCAGTTGAAAGACGATTTTTCAAAGTGAAGAGAACAAATAATTATTGTTTTTGTTGTAATTTTTATATTTTCCACACCAATTGTTCATAGCCTCAAAAGTAAAACATAATACAGAAAAACCAATAAAGAACCATAAAATTGCATTATCGATAAATATAAAAATGTCTGAATGCACTACTCTATCCCTTCAATAACAAGAAAATGATTTCATGTAGTAAAACTGTTGAAAATAGAGGCAAAAGGGAAAATATGAATGCTTTACTGTTGAAACTCTTCAATTAATGCAGAATCCTTTGTTTATCATCTTGAATTCACAAATTTTAACCACAGCTAAAGAGCATTTGACAGATGACATACCCAACTTAGGTATCAAACAGCGAGCGGATAAAATGGCGACCCGGCCGCAAATAGGTATTTCAATGACTTAGAAATGTAGGGTTGCCATTATAGTAACTGTCAAAAGCACTATTATCCTTTTTCACTTACGCAAAATTATGAAAGTTAAAAAGAGATAGCAGTATTTTTCTGATTTTGGCATCGATATGCCTCGTATTTGTATAACTGTTTTTTCTATAGTCAAACATTTCAAGTCCATATAATTTATATGTCTATGAGTGCAATACATAAACTTCCGTTCGATTGTCAAATTGGCAGTAGATGTCAATGTCAAAAAGGGATTTTTTTTCTAGAGTTGTTGTTGTTTCGTTGATGGATTTGGATTGTTTGTTTAAAATTGTTGTTTTTTTTCCAGCTACTTTTTACTAAATTAAACCTACTAATTTGGATATTTAAATGTTCTCTTCACAAATTTCAATGCCTAGTGCAGCACACTTCTGTATTAGTTGGATGTCATATAAAGATTGTATTTCAAAAGGATTTTCGCGCTTTCAACAGGTAGTACCGAATCATTTTTTAGACGTTTGAATGGCTTAAAAGTAACATTTGTAGTGTGGCGTATTTACAGTCTTCGTATCGTCTCTTTAAATAAAAATGGCGACAAAGTAAGCCCATGTTTGTTTGTATACTTACCAGTACAATTATATTTATTCATTTTATTGCAGGATGGTGAATTCGTTGATATGACACTAGCCGCTGAGGGCCACTTAGTTAAAGTCCATCAAAATATTGTGGCTTTAGCTAGCCCATATATTAAAGCAATGATACAGTCCACTCCATGTCAGCATCCAGTTGTATTTCTTAATGTAAGTTTGAATATTGATTAAAAATATTTTATTTGTATATAGCAGTCGACCCACTTTTCACCCTTATACTTTGAGTAATAAGGTTGAAAAGTGTTTGACCATCAGTGAGTGCGGTACATTATGATTTTACTAGGTCTGCGCCACAACTTTGTGTGGATTTCAAATATCAAGGAATAAGATTTTCCATATCACGTCTTTAAGAATAAGTACTATGACTGCTTATGAGATTTTCAGGTAATTTGATTACACCTTGAATAACAGTTTTTGTTAATCATGTTACTCCACATGGCGACCAATCAAGCTATTCAAACCAGTTTATGCAGATCTCTCATTGTCTGGAAAAGGTGTGCAAAGCAAGGCCATGTTATACTGGAAATGTTTAGGCTGCGGTTCCACTGAGGCGGAGCAGAGCAGAGCAGAGACGAGCTGTGCCGAGATTCACCAATCACATGACTTGAAAGCCACATCTCTTCTCCACTTCACTTTACTTCGAGCCATGCGCAGTCTTAGGTTGATGTTTCGCCGTATGTACTTGAGAACTTCACACCAAAGAGCTCCTCAGAAACAAATATGAATTTAAATAAAAATGCACAATTATTTTAAAATATTTTTATTAATTTCAGAACATAACACAAGAAATGCTATGTTTCATACTGGAGTATATTTATACTGGCGAAGTTAAGATACCGACAGATTCAACAACTGCTTTTATTGAAGCCTGCAAAGCCCTACATATTAATGGGGTTGAACATTTACTGTTGCCAATGGTATATTTTTTACTATTTAATACATTGTATGGACTTAGTTAATATTTAATTCTTCTTAAGATGAGCACACAATATAAAATTTGCAGAAACCGGCACCTGAGCCTCAACCAGCAAGATTGGATGTAGCAGTTGAAAGGTACTGTATGAATCTCGTTTTTTTTCTTTATAGTCCATACAAATACAAATAGTTTATTTTTCTATAACAGGTTTGTACTACATAGCTAGTGATAGAAGTGTCCTTTTAAGCAAGTAAAGTCCATGACCCTAAACAAGTCATTTCTCCCAGACTCATACCATACACAGTCCATCAATAAGTGGTGTAAGTCTTCAAAAACTCCACACAGTTAGGCAAGTTCGTTTTTCTCATCATGAACGCGAACTTATTACATGGTTCCAGTTATTAGTCTGAGCCGTATGTATGAACCTTAAGAAGCCTTACTTTTAAAAGCATGTAGGTAGAGGTATGCATAATAATGTATTTATAACATCTATGTGTTTTTCAAGAATGGTAAAAATAATCGTCATCTGCCCAGAACCTTTTTACCTGACTACAGCAAAGCAAAATGGAAAGTTATCTCAACTATGTTGGGGTCGGCATCCAGTCTAATTCCATGCAGCTGAATACCAGTATGTTACATGGAGCGACTGCCTATCTGACCTCTACAACCGTTAGTACTAATAAGACTTTGTAAGTCGGGTTGTCAGACTGTCACTGGGTGACAGACTACCTGCAACAACCAATGGCTTAATGTGCTTACCAAAGCACAGAGGGAACTTGGCAAGCCTGACTTGACTTCAAGATCGACACATGTGGCTGTTATTATTTAGCCACCAGCTATATCAAGCAAATTACAAATACTGGCTTTAAATAACATGTGCAGAATTACAATTAAAACTTTTAGTTTTTTGAGGCCTTTGCTTTGCATGTGCAGCATCTTTTAGCAGTGCTTAAACTGTACAACTGAATATGTATACATATTTCATTATTTATCTTTCTAGACATGCAGAACCACCTCCGCCACCACCTGAAAACAATTTTGCAGCACATATTACAATCAGCAGTGACAACTTTAATGTAGAAGTTATACCAAATGAAAATAGCACCATAAACCAGCACATAAAGCTTCTTGAAAATGACTTAATGAATTATCCAGTCTTGACTGATGCAAATGTAGTTGACGATCAAATTAACAGCGAACAGGACCCTTTTCCACCTCTGTCTGATTGTGAATTAAGTAGTCCACATGCTGATATAGAAGAAAATCAAAATAAAACTTTAAACAGGGAAAAAGAAATACCTCCAAGTGCACATTCCATTGATAAACCCATACCACCTAGCATAGGCGATAGAGGTATGTAGGCATGTCTTAAGTATGTTAAAAAAAAAAAAAAAAAAAAATTGTCACATGAATACTTTTTACAAATTGTCATCCATTTTGCTTAGATCTAGTTACCATGCAAGAAAATGGGAATAAATTTATGAAATGAATTATATAATTTACATAATGAGGAAATACAGGGTGTTTGGTGCACCGTCTGCCAAATCGAATATGCTGAAAGGAGAGGTCATTTGCTATCTCTTCACGCCCTATAACTCATTCCTTGCCACACCGGTTTTTGTTGGAAAAATACCAATATTCAGCTATTTAGGTCAAATAAAAAAAATCATTTAGACTTAAAATTTTGGTTTAATTTTGATGTGTACGGTTGTATGATTCTAGCAAATTCAAAATTACTTGCTAGTAACAATTACTTTCTTTTTAAATAGCTGATAAAGTTTTTGTAAAAGAAAAATAAACTTAAAACTCAACTTTAAATGGCTATAAAAAAAAAAAACGAAAAGCCCTTGGGATCTTCGAATACTTTTAAAAAGTTCTCTAGTCTGTCCTCTTTCTAACGGTATGCAATATGCCCAAAAAAACGTTTAATACCTTTTCATTTTTAACTAAATGTGTAATCGTGACACTAGGCTGATATTCGAAATTACAGTAAGAACAGTAGTTTTAGCATAAATAACATGCCTCAAGTAAATAGATAGATACTGTTATGTCACCAGTGCGTAGTTACCTATCTCTTTCTTAAAAAGGAACCAACTTTTTAACTTTGAAATTAAAAAAAAACATGATTTCAGAAATCACAAATCTTGTTCGAGTTGTCCGCCACTGTTGCGAATGCACGCGCGGCATCTTCGGTAGCGTGAAGAGATAGCAAATGACCTCTCCTTTCAGCATATTCGATTTGGCAAACGATGCACCAAACACCCTGAATATTTAATGGCCTAACAGTGTTCAAAATTGGACCACTGTGAGGCCTTTTTGCACTTCAAATCACTGAATAAGTTAAGAGCTGAATGTGTTTAATTGTTGTGTTTTTGTCAATCCTTTGAAAATGACATTAAAATAATGTTGTTTTAAATAATGTTAGTAGTACAAAGGTCTTGTATTATTAGTCACATCAATTGTTTAGTATCTCAATCAAATCAGTTTTCATTTCATTCATTGCAGTTTATTATATAGCAACATTTGTTACAGACAAAGCGCAACATTACTCAATTTCTAACCGTGGTTCATTGCAATTATTATTAAACCGGTTCATGTACTATTGCCATCATCAATCATGTTGGGGTCGCAAGCGGCGTTGGCGATGCGTAGACTACAGGAAACTGCGTTGTCCAGCTATTATTGATACCGACAACGACACTATCATCAAAACGTAAGGGAAAATACTAAACAAATATGGCTACGCGGCTTTAACGATAAAGTTGAAAGTCTGACAGATTGTTGTAGCCTTATGTGCTGCGTCTGTACATTATGGCCCGATAGTATACACAAGGCTATGCTATTTTATAGAAATTCAAACTGAGAATACATTGTATGCACATAGTAACCATTGCGGGTTACTGTACAATAGCTTTCTGTTTTTTTACGCCTACCCTCAAAAATGTTCTTTTTATAAGTCAATATACCTAACGTACTAAGATATATTTTGTGCTCATGGGACTCCTGGGAATAACAACATAGGATCGGCATCGGCTCAGTTGCCAAAGAAGGAAAAAAAAAAAAAAAACAACAGGATTCATTAGTCGAGGAACTTGACCGGAGAAAAGTATATCATAAAAATGATTATTTACAGGTCAGGAGATCACATTCACGCCGACCATGACACTAAAATACTGAGAAAATTTAAATCGAAGAAAGTATTTACTACATTATCACATGCTGAAGAATCAGTTACAGAAAAACGTCCGAGAGCTAAGAAAAGAAAAGGCTCGGCGGCCGCTCCTAAAGGCGGCATTGTCAACACTTTCACTGTTAATAGTGACTGAGCGTGTCATCGTTTACATGCGTTACGACACAAATGATATATAGAATCTGAGGGCGGTCTTTGACAGACGTTGTGCGCTCCAATCACTTTCGACGCCACGATTTTTATTAGTACTGCCTTTGCTGTGGGCGGCGCGGTAACTCCGTGCTCTGTTACCATTCCATATGAGATAAGATCGGTCACAAAGATTTATGTACAATAGTTCTAAGAATACATGAACATATGGCTTCCTCTGTGTGAGAGGGTCTTCGGGCTTCGTGGATTTAAATTTTAATCCAAGATTAATTCTTAGATTAAGATAATGCATGATCAGTTTCGAATAAAACAAAAGTCAATTATCACGCTTTTCATTTGAAGACTTGGAAAATAACCAGTACATGAAGGCCTACGTATATAAAACGTATGGCAGGCAACCTTACACAAATGCAAGTATTTGTGTAAGGTTGCCTGCCGTGTTGTGAAGTTTTCCAGAGAAACGGGGAATTCTAAAATCTCCGCGCATAAAGGACAACACACATATCAACTCTGAAAGGGATCGTTACCATAGCCTCGCGGAGTCGCCGTCAAACGGGCGGCAAACTAACGTAAGCACGTAACCAAAGCCGATCAGCAGCTCAGCACTGCTGCGCATACCCTTTTTTTTTTTTTTTTTTTGCGGATGGGAAATCATCAAATGACTTCTCCCGCTCTGGGCGGAGCGGGAGGGACTGACTAAAACCGACCCTACGGCTGACGCATACCCTAAGGCCAAATAAAATCATGGATGCGTAAGAAAACCAGAAAAAAAGACCAAATGGAATCAGTGGCGTATTTTATGATTTGGCGCCCCATGCCCCAGGCCAATTTGGTTAGCCTTCTGGCAATTTTCCAAAAAATTAAGATAATCTTTGACATTGGAAGTCTAGTGCGTCGTCAGCTTTTGAGCTGGGGGGAGGAGGACATATGAGAAAAAATACTTATTTTTAGGGTTACATTTACAACTAAATGAGTTGTAGTTTTTGTTCATTAGGTAGGTAGGCTTTTTAGGGTTCCGTACCCAGAGGGTCAAACGGGACCCTATTACTGAGACTTCGCTGTCCGTCCGTCTGTCACCAGGCTGTAACTCATGAACCGTGATAGTTAGCCAATTGAAATTTCTACAGATTATGTATTTTTTTTTGTTGATGCTATGACAACAAATACTAAAAACAGAACAAAATAAATATATAAGGGGGCTCCCATACAAAAAAGTGTTTTTTTTTTGCTTGTGGTTATAAATAATGGTATGGAACCCTTCGTGCGCGATTCCGACTCTCACTTGGTCAGTTTTTTTAAATTTCAACAGGCACATAAAGTCAAATAAGCTGAGCGAGGTGCGCCCCTCACAGCCTGTCGCCATGGGCCATGGCCTTAGGATAAATACGCCCTGAATGGAATTGAGAAACAGTGTAACGTGCAGGCAAACAAAGAGTGCTGTTCCAGAAGCATCAAAGAGACTTGCCGGCAGCATCACCAGACTGAAACGAAACGATTATATGTAGGTATCATAACAGGCCACTCTCCCCTAAACAAACACCTATCTACCATAGGTGTGACAGACAGCCCTCTGTGCAGAGGATGCATGGAGGCGGAAGAAACATCACAGCACGTGCTCATGGATTGCAGAAGTTTGGCAGATCAACAGGCATGGACTCTTGAATCGCGGGCGACACTCCCGGAAGCCTGCAGCAGCCTGAAAAGGCTGCTAGCTTTCTGGACCTGGGATGGTTGGAGTAACAAGAGGATTTTTATACGTACAAACTACAATAGCCCAATAAAGAGGCTAAGTGCGGAAACAGCCCAGCTAACCTAACCTAAGCACGTTGGGTTCCGATGGAGCCGTGATGCAGCGGTTCTTGTCCGACGCATTACGTCCCGAGCATGTCGAAGACATCTGTGATGCGAACCCATAGCTTTTCCCTACTAAAAATCGCACAAAAACCATCCCCCCTGGGCTGATGAACTTACTTACTGAGTATGTCAAGGATGGCCAGTGAAATGGGTGCCGGCAACAGGGTGTACTGCAAGGGGCTGGTTAAATATTTTATTTCTCTGTTGGGAAAGAACAGATTATTGAAGTGAAAACTTTAATAATCTCTTCTTAATTGTAAAAAACTTCCATGTTTTAAACATTCACGGATTTTAACAAAACTTATAATTTTTTTTTTTTTTTTTATATTAATTTGAAATCTATAAGCGCGTAGAAAAACACTGTGTTATTCCTAAACTTGAAGTACTGGCTGCCATGAAGTCATGACTGACAGTGACAGTTGTTTTGTTTTTTTCATTTTCAGTCTGTGGTGCTGTTCGAGTCTAAACGAGCGCGTTTATTTAGTTAGAAACAACAAATTAACAAAAACTTGTTTAGTTGTTGTTTAGTTATGATAAGTAGTTGATATCTGATTAGAAGTAAGTTTATTGAACATAAGTGTTTATTCTAAACAAGATGGTTCAGTCACAGTTTTCGCTGTCCTGGGATTCATACAAATCCAGTATTTGCAGTGGATTCAGTGCTTTACAACAGGTAAAATAGACTATCATAGTATGTAGGCATTCATATAAACATTTAAATGTAATCCTTACATGTTACATTTATCGTCAATTGAAGTTTTTATACCACAATGCATCCGGTATTTTTGACTGAATGTTACTTGGTCTAACAAATTGTGTTCGTAAATATTTCAGAATGGAGAGTTCGTAGACATGACCATAGCTGCTGATGGGCACTTTGTGAAAGTTCACCAAGTATTAGTGGCACTGGCTAGCCCTTATCTCAAGGACCTAATCACTTCAGCACCTTGTCAACATCCAGTTATATTCCTGAATGTCAGTAGTATTATTCTGAATATACTTTGGTTTTAGCACCTTGACACTTAAAATTTTTCTCACAACTTGTCATTATCTGAGTAGTTTGCAACCAAAGACAGCACAAGTAATTATATTGTTTGTTTCTCTTATTGCCATATAATATAAGTGAAATCCTTTGGTTTCAGTTAAGTGTGTTACATCAAGTAGTTAATTATTATGATTGGCTTATCTAGACACTTGTTTTTATATTACAATGGCATTTTAATTTTATGGTTACTATATTGTGGTCCATTGTAACCATATAAAATTAGTTTTGGTGTTCATTAAAGTATATTCTATTCTAAGTTGGTCAATAATACCTTACCTAACCTTATCACAAAGAATAAGGGTAACAGAGGGGTTGTGTACATGGCACTGACTATAGAAATGCCCAAGACACTGTTACAATGTGACTCTGTTATGACTTACGATGTTTCAAATTCGAGTATAATAAGAATGCTAATGTGTTTTTCAGAATGTTGCACATCGCTCACTGTGTTTGCTACTAGAATACATTTATACGGGTGAGGTTGTAGTACCAGCTGATTGCCTTTCATCCTTTGCAGAAACAGCTAAGTCACTACACATCAAGGGACTTGAGAATATTGTGAGTATTGTTTGTCTTCATAGCTAAAACTTGCAACCAGTACATGGAACATAACATAAATTCATTCCTGGATTGCCTTGATGGGTTGCAGACATAATTGTGCCTATAAGTACATCCACACATGGAGGAGCTCATGGGTCAGTAAAAACAGCTGCTCGAGTCTGTCTTTAGGTTAAACTGTGCTTGCTTAGGTTAGCTTAGTGAAGCCTAAAGCCCTGTTCCTGGCTGTCATTTATATATCTTTGACAGTCATTAAGTAGTTAGCGGCCCCAAAGTCTGCCAAACGTGACTTTTGAGCATAAGGTCCTGGACCCCCGATTACATGGCTCATAAACATAACTGGCGAACTGTGGGTGTACTATTAGGCTCTGCCTAACCATTCGGGGATTACAGACGTGATGATGTTATTTTATTTGTCTTACCATTAATGCCTCATAATCAACATAAATCTACATGTTGCAGGGTACAGCCCACCAGAGTCTGCCTGTCAGAGTGGCAGGAAATATGCCACAGTTGGATGACACTGAAATATGTCATGTCACTGCCATGAAGAGAATAAGTAGTGGTCCTAATTTAGACAAGATGAGCACGCCTCCATCGATTGCTCCACAGGTCAGCCCTAATAATAAAATTTAAAACAAAGCTCAAATGTTTTTTGAATTGAGACTTTGAAGTTGTCAAATTCTATTTTAGCATTACTCGAGATGAGATTGCTTTGTAACTAATTAAAATTTAAATTCAGAAATCTGGTGATAGTTCTTACTTTTAAGATGAGTTATTATAAAAAAACTGAAACAATAGTAATAATCTATTATTTTTGCAGGTCAATGTTACTTCATCAGCAAGAAAAGTTTTTATAAAATCTGACAATTCTATGTAAGTTAACATGACAAAATTTTTATTAAATAAATTCATAACACTCCTGTTTTTCCCGAAGTTTTAGACAAAAGTGACCTTCAGCACAACTTCATATCGCCAGAACTTATGTTAAGTGCGATGTAATAGGAGGCGAGCCTATTGCTATCAACTGGATACAAATCCAGACTCAATGGCTGCTACTGAGATATTCCTGATGCAAAAACCTAATAAGACCTAGCCCAACCTGGGTACCAAACCCTGGACCTCAAAGTCAAAGCATTTATTTCAATTAGACCATAACAGGCACTTTTGAAAGTCAAAAAAATAAAACAAAATAAAACGTTAACTATTCTCATCAGTAGCGCTTGCGAGCACTTGACCGACAGCGCTCATTACCGCACATGCGTAATAGAAATACCAGAAGAGATGAACCACTTAACATTATCAGTTAAGGTGCATCCACACGAACGGGAGAGGGAGAGAGCCTCACGTCCGAGCCGCCGCGGGAGACACCCCGGGCGTCGGGAGCCATTCAGTGACACCCGGCCACCGTAGGCGCGGGCCTGCGGACGGTGAGTAATGGGCTAGCTCACCGTCCGTCCGTCTTATGACGACAGGCCGTGTCGACGGCGCGTTCGTGTTCTACGCGCGCCTCAAGGAGATGTCAGCAAACCGGAGGGGGTCCGAGAGGGCCGATGCCTGCCAGGGTTGCGGGACTGTTCGAAAGAGATACCGTGGCCCTGGAACACAAAGGGCTAAGAAGGAACATGGATGGGTTTTAGTCAGTACAAGTCTGACACTCCCTTCCGCTCCGCCCAGAGCGGGAGGAGTCATTTGATGATTTCCTATCCATAACAAAATGTGCAACCAATAAAACTTTTTCTATAGCAAAATGATATCAAAAAATAACTTTCTATAGCTTTTGCGGCTTGTATTATAAATTAGAGAGCAGCGGTGGCCCAGTGGTAGCAGCCCCGACTTACGAGCAGTAAGTCGTAGGTTCGAACCCAGGCAGGCGCATTACTTTGTGTAATTTATATTTCATCACCGCTGCTCTCAAACGGTGAAGGAAAACATCGTGAGGAAACCGGCATGTCCTAGAACTAAAAATTCGAAGACATGTGACATCTGCCAACCCGCACTGGGCCCGCGTGGTGGCTGATGAAGATGATGATGATTATAAATTAAATGCACAAAAAGTAACTTTCTTGCGGATCCATCTTCAAATCAAACACGTACACTTTCTAATATTTAATACATTTAAACAGGCCAAGTACACTACCATCGATTTCTTCTATAAACCTACCCGCGCCAGTCAGTACGCAAGACGAGCATCAGCATCACCAAGACTTCAGCGATCTCATGGACGAATCCGGCACTCAGGACGAAGATGACGACATGGACTTCAAAATGGCTGACTCCAAAGACAACCTTGCTCAAGATAATAGTAAAGATAAAAGTAAGGGGTTTTTAATTGACTGTTTTTAACTTTTTCGCTGGTTAAGTTGAAATGGCCGTTGATACGGTAAACTGTGGACTAAAATAATCAGGATGTGGATCCCTGACACAGCCAAAATGCGTCGCGGCAGATCTCGTAACAGATGGCGGGACGAGCTGGACAAAACCAACAATCAGAGGTCAAAAGAAAGAAAAATGTAAGAAGTAGCAGTAGTGTGTAGTATATAGTGTGTACATAAGTAAATAAGAAAAGAAGTGGTGGAAAGAATTGGGTGTTACGGGGAGAGGCATTTGCCCAGCAGTGAGATGACGCAGGCTAACTGTATCAGTACTGTAGGTTAAAACTACATCCTAAATGGGAAACAGATTTACGCCGTAACGTACGGCAATATGACAACCAGTCGTTGCGTTGGTTTCTGTAAAGCAAGCCTGTAATTCAGGAATGAGAAAAGACATATATGTTTCGAGAGCAAACATCCTCTAACATCATTGTATGAACACATTTCAAAAAGAGCGAAAAGCAGAAGCCCGAATAAATTACTTGGACCTAGCCAGAGACTACATTTATATAGCAGGAATTCCAATTGCATGGCAATCAAAATCTTTAACCCTTTACACCCATGCATCTGAGTGTTACCCACAATTAAATTCAGGAAAACAATATTTGAATGGCTTTTAGAAAACTGTTTCTATTCAATTAATGAATTTTTAAATTGTAAATTTTCACATTACTTTTTTTATTATTATTTTTTGTGTTTTTTGGTTCTATTAGTCGTTTGACATTATATTGTTAATAAACTTTGACTTTTCATTCTACTATTCAACTTGACATTGTATTAAAATTATATTATAATTAAATTAATGGGGATATATCTTTTTTACCATTTTTGATGACAAACTAACTATAATTATATTGTTGCGGCCTAGAACTTGTTGGATTTTTAAGCAAATTTTAATATCTCTACACCGACAATGGTAGTGTACGTGAAACTCTTTAAAATTAAGATCCTAATGCCAGCACATCAAAGTACAACAATCTGTCAAATTGCTTCAATAGATTTTCAACTTTACTGTTAAAGAATACGGTTTAAGGTTGATTGGGAAAATTTTACAGTTTCGGGTAACCTGCTGGCGTCTGTACCATTCACTCAGAAATAAACATTATTCTATTCAAATCATAATATAAATTACGCCATAGTACACACGGCGACACATCATGCTATGCATTTCATTTCATTCTGATTCTGATTCTGATTTCCAGTATAAAATGGCCTTGTTTTGTATAGATTTCCCGTACAATGAGAGATAAGCATGAACTGGTTTTTTACAGCTTGGTTGGTCGCGTTGCGTTTTACTTTGAGAATGTTGTAATTTTGATGTTATCTAGTACATAAAATTCCCGTATCGCGGTGTTTGTTACCAAACTCCTGCGAAACGGCTGAACCGATTTGTATGAAATTTTGTGTGAATATGGGGTAGCTCTGAGAATCGCCTACATGTATTTTTCATACCCCTAAAACCCATCAAAATTTCCCCGTGAACAAAGTCGCAGATCGCAGTCGCTAGTTTTCATATACATTTCTTTTGTTTACAGCGTCAGCATCAAACCTACAATTCACGGTATCAATACGAGGCTCGTTGCAAGTAATTTTAAATAGATACATATACAACCTGCATTCGACGACATCGCGCGCCGGTCTGAGGAGATGGCGTTGTGTGGACTACAGAAATAAGAAGTGTACAGCCTTCTTGGTTACTAAGGGCAACGTCGTCCTCAACAGGTCAGTGGATTGCACAAACCATAACAACAAACAGCAGTTGTACTAACAAAAATCATGCACCGAAAATAAGGAAACATTCAACACAACAACAAAAAATTGTTTGTCAGTGCTGACGATTGTGGTTTAGTCTTACCGAAGGGTATCATATTACCCAGTAACCGGTTCTTGGACAGCTGCATCCTGTCCGACTGAGAGCCAACCTCAAAACAGTTGGGAAGAGGCTAGGCAGATGATACTAACGATTTTGGTATGCATGGACAGTGTCTTCAACGCCAGCTCTAGCAGCGGTCGAGGCGCCTCTATGCTATGTGCTGGAATGGCTTTACTTAACTGTATTATTTTGGAAATCTGTTTATGATTTTCTGGACTTTCTGGTTTTTTTCTGGACCACAGGCTTGACTTGTTGCGGGTTCCCACACAAAGAATCATTAGGAGCCACATTGTTAACCTCTCTACATTTTTTAACTACTTATTTAAAGCAGCTGATCACAGTCGCATATAGGAGTATGCGCTTAAACTTCTTTCGAATAGGGCTCATTTTCGTATGAACTGCTACTGCCTAGGATGACTTAATGTAAGCTCCTATGGATACGCCTAAGACTAAGCTCGAAATCTGTGAAACTAATTACCACCTTTATCAACAGGGCGAACCTCCACAACCACTCGTTTCACGACAAGAAGATTCTAGCAAAGATTGAAAAGAAAGCTGTTTACTCCGCCATAGACGAGGTCGAAGGCTATAAAGATCTTCCGTTGGAGGGACACGCTAACATAATGTCGCTTGAAGAATTCGGCGATGTGAAAGACAATTCGTCTGTAAAAGATTGATTGCACGAATGCTGTAGTAGTTATAGTTATTATATTAATATAAGGATAGAGTATGTTTGTTTTCGGGATTTTTATTTAAATAACCACATACTATAAAACAAATACCTACCACCTTGAAAACTACTATACTTACTAAAAACTACTATACTTTTTATAAATATTGTAGAGGATTAAATTATCTAAAACCTTGTTTTTAACCTTTTTTTTATATCTTGAAATGTTTAATATAAATTGCATAAAACCCATAGGATACGAGATATTTGCAATAAAAGTGTAAAAAATCGATTTTTTGACCTTTGCCCTTGGAATATATGTAGTCGCGGATACAATACGAGAAGTAGGTTTTGATACAAGTTTTAGTGTCCTAAAAAAGGTTTATACAAGTTTATAGCTGACTATCTCTCATTCCGAGATACTTGCCCTAATTTGACTTTTTTTTTTGTGTATGTCGTCTCGCAGTTCAGCCTCTGAGGCTGGCTTCTGCTTAACCGGTAAATCCTGTGGATGCCTAGAATTAAAGGCCTCCAGCCAGGGCAAAAACTTATAAACTAAGCGACAACACGCTACGGGCACCCCCTGCGGGGTACGGGAGGGCAGTAAAGGGACTGGCTGGATCTGAGTGGTTGCCCTAATTTGACTAATTTTACTGGACTATAAGTACACTTCGATTCGCAGCTTCGCTTCACTTCGCGCATTGCCTAGCCATCTTGTACATCTATAGTGTATAACCAGCCTTATAATAATTCTTACGACGACACTCCGGTAAGATATAGTGCCGTAAGTTGGACTACTAGTGGAAACCCTGCACATAGCAAACGAGACGTCAACAGATTCTGGCTAAGATGGTGGGATAGGTGTATTCCCGTTATCCCTATTAGTCCCCACTGGTGAGGACAAAACTACCCAGGAATCCTTGGAAGTACTGGCTTACAATATAATTTAGGTACTGCTGCTTCAAGGCAAAAATATTATAAATATGCGGATATACATGTATACCTGGATATTCAATAAAACAAATAACTATAATAATGATAATACACAAGTTTAACCTTAGATAGAGCTACCAAATTTTGTAATCGCTCTTGATTAGGTACTATCGTCAGAATAAACAAAGAAAAATATGATAATATCTACCTACCACAAAAAATCAAGGTTTCCTCGGGTTTTAATTTACTTATTTATTATACCTACTTTAAAATGCACGGCAAGTTTATATTCAGTTGATATTTAGTTCTCAGTGTACATAAAGACAAAGTGCTGGTAATTAACGTGACTTTTAATTTTATTATAAAACCTGTTTGATTGTAAGACGACCTACAACGAAGAAATACATAGAATATGTTTGGAAAAAATTTAAAGTTCCTATTTAATAGAAACGTTTTCCTTAGAATTATTTAAGAAATAATCTGCTGTTTTAAAATGAGTTTCGGTTATTTGAGTACCTACTTATCTTTTTACCCGACTTGTTAATCAAGTGTAGTGAAAGTTGGTAGGTAACAGGTTAACAGGCTAGGTTTGTTTTTTTGGGTTTAATTAAAATTTAAGTCTTATCTGACTTAAACAATAAATACTTCGTTTTCTATTTGTAGTCAGTTTAGTGCCTACTAGGAGTAGCTACCTACGTCTATTGAAAAACACAAAACTTAGTAGGCAGGTATCTTTGTTTTAGAGTTAGGTGCTCCACTTTCACATATGTTGGTAAGGTATTTAACTATTGATTATCTTTTGGAATCATTCAGATCGGTAAAAAAAAAACTTTAAATTGAGACTACCTGGTCCCTACTTTGACATAAACACACTGTAGGATAGGGAGGTTAATTGGGCCTGAAGATTTAAGTAGGTACCTACGTTTATACGTATAATACCACAGTTTATGTTGCAGTTTGTTTTGGTAGGTACTTTTTCCGCAACAAAGATCCAATCCAAACTGGATTTGCTACTCCTCCCATCTTCCCGTTAAAACGATGAATTTAATAATTTGGCTGTGTGTCTACGTAATGGGCTGTAGTGCTGGACCCCTGAAGACCAAATACCAGCACTACTTGGAGCTGCCTTCTGTGGACAGATTCAGGGAATACCTTCGCATAGACACGAGCAAGGAAGAAAACCTAAGTAAGTATGACACCATTTTACATTTTCTCATCTAATGTAAAACCTATTTACTTATGTAAAAAGTAAGGATATCTCAATCCGTTCTCGGAAACTTTTAACTTAAATACACTAGCATTGAAGAGGAACCACTAAGGAGCTACTATGAAATACGTCTTTGATGTATTAAATTGGAAGGTTCGGTAAAAATAACGAAAAGGGTTACGTAATAGGAAACTTTTATTTAAGGTGACTTCACTAAACTCTATCATTGGTCTAGACCAATAGGTGTTAAGGTGGATACAGACTTTGCGAGGCATGCGCCACGAACGGCGCACAACGAATGCCGCGGCCATACTTTGGCTCGCCCTCGCACGTGCGTAGCACATGCCTCGCCACGAATACAAAGGTACACACCTTGCGAGGCATTCGCGTTGCGTTGTTCGCGGCGCATGGCTCGCAATGTCTGTATACGGCTTTACATGCAGCGTAGCACCCCACGCGACTTGTTGCGAAAGCGTCTATGTTGCATCGACTTTTATTATAACTTCGTGCACTAAGCAAAGCATGTAGGTAGGTATACAAAAGGGCAGACATTGGGAAAATACACAGGAAAAACGCTTATGATTTTATTTTCACATTATGTTGAAACAGCGGTTTCAACGCACACATTGAAACGCTGAAAGGCGGTGTCATCATTACGCTTTTTTGCTATCCTTTCGGCAAAAGTTTTCCATGTTCAAGCTACTGGCCACTGGGAGGCCTAAATAGAGTGTTTATATTGCCACTGATAGTAAACGCACAGCTTAACCACTGCTTTTATAAAAGAAGCTTTATAAAAACCACTCGTAAAAAAAAACAAATATCCGAATTGAGAACCTCCTCTTTTGTTAGAATTCGGTTAAAAATATTAATGAATGAAAGGGATAAATAGGAATAGGGATGAAAGTTTCCATGGACGTTAACGTCGCGTCGGGCGAACGGCTTGCTATACAAATAATTAGTAGGTATACAGGGAAAACCATGAAATCGGGTTGTCCCGTTGAATTTATAAGTTTAGATTTCATGGTTTTAAAGTACTTTTACCTTCTCAAAGGTCCATCAGATTACTTAGGTTAGTACCAATTAACAATTATCTTCGACGACATTTATTTATTAAAAATTATGTTTTTTTTCCGATTAAAATAAGATTTGATGGTTTTTCTTTTATTTAACTTATCATGTTTGTTAGAAAGATTTGATCCTTATGATTGACCCTGTCGATCAATAGCATAAAAGTACTTACAGAAGGTTATTTTTTGGTATCAGCTGGTTTGATTCTCGAGTATGGCAGGCGAATTTTCGAAGATTTTAGAATGCAGACATGTTTCTTTTTAAAAATAAAGTAATGTTTCCTTTGAGTAAAATTTGCTATCTGAAAAATACTGGATATTTAGAATACCTACTTTCCCTCCAGGTGGCATTGAATAATTCCATCCTGTTTAGTAGAGCATCCTCCTCACCATCTCATCCTTTTATATCTCATCCTCTTTCCTGTTTTATAGAATATGCAGTGGAGTTCTGGATCCGTCAGTCAAAAGTACTGGGCTTACCTCATGCGGTGTACGCTCCAGCTGGGAAGCCGATATTCGTGGCCACACTGGAAGGCTCCGACCCATCGCTACCCAGCATCATGCTGAACTCACACATGGACGTCGTCAAAGTTGATGAGGTACCATTTAATAAAATGAGAACTCTTGCTTTGTTGTTAAACTTCAGAGGACACCGGTTTATTTAATGACGAGTTTCAAGTTTTATACATATTTTTGGTGAATTCTGCTGAACACGAACTTTTTATGTAGGTACCTAATACGTACTAAGTACCTACTGACAAAAAAGTATGGATTACTATCTAGACCTAGACCTAGAGTTTCAGAAAGCGTTCCTGTTTTAGGGTTCCGTACCCAAAGGGTCAAACGGGACCCTATTACTGAAACTTCGTTGTCCGTCCGTCCGTCTGTCACCAGGCAGTATCTCATGAACCGTGATAGTTAGCCAGTTGAAATTTCTACAGACTATGTATCTGTTGCCGCTATAACAACAAATACTAATAAAAACAGAATAAAATAAATATTTAAGCTGCTCCCATAAAAAAAAAGTGATTGATTTTTTTGCTCGTTTTTAACCCCCGACCAAAAAAGAGGGGTGTTATAAGTTTGACGTGTGTATCTGTGTGTCTGTGTGTCTGTCTGTGGCATCGTAGCTCTTAAACGGATGAACCGATTTCGATGAAATTGGTTTCGTTTGAAAGGTATTTTCATCGAGAGTGTTCAGCTATGTTTCAAGAAAATCTGCTCAGCCGTTTAAAGGTCATCACCTGTTTTCTAGTTGAAGGGAAATAAACAACTTCCACAGGTCTGGTCGATTCGAAATTTGAAATCTGGTTACTTGTCACCATAGGCACCGCCGGGGGGGGGGGGGCTGCACCCCGCTCCCCCTGAAAGATCGTTTTTTTTTTTTAAATAATATAACTTTCCTTGTTTTCGTTAATTAGCGAGAAGAGGCGCAACACCGAGAAAAGCGGAAGCAATGGGGGTGGCCTATGCTCATTATTTGGACAGTCAAGGCTAAGAAAAAATAATATAAGTTTAAAAAGCTAGAAATTAAATTAGTCCCGCTTTGTTTAGTGTTTGTGTTAAGCGGTCTACTTAGCGGTCCCCCGACGCTACGACCTTTGGATTAATTTAATGTTTGTTTTTTTAGAGATTTTTCTGTCGGGGATTTTTAAAAATTTTAATTAATTTTATATGAATAATGGTACGGAACCCTTCGTGCGCGAGTCCGACTCGCACTTGGCCGGTTTTTTAATGTTACAGAAAGAATGGTTGCATCCTCCTTTCGATGCGTTCATGGATGAACATGGTGACATTTATGGCCGTGGCACCCAGGACACTAAAGACGTCGGGATCCAATACTTGGAGGCTATTAGAAGACTGAAAAAGGATAATATAACTTTAGCACGTACTTTGCACTTGACTGTAATGCCAGGTAAGTGCAGCCTTATCAACCAACCTCTTCGTTTGGATTTAGCGAAGCATGGCTTCTTGTTTTTAATCCTAACCTTCAGTCACACCCACTTGTCCATAGATGAAGAAACTGGTGGTAGATACGGAATAAAAGCATTTGTGAAGACAAAAGAGTTTAAGTCCTTGAACATTGGGTTCGCGTTAGACGAAGGCATTACAAGAAGTGACGACACTTTTCTCGCTTCATTTGTGGATAAGAGAGCTTGGCGTAAGTACAACTCATAGCAAATACTAGTGCTAGTTGATTGTAAAAAAAAAACACCCTTACTTTCACGTCAAAAATAAGTAGTACAGGCACGTCTGCAGTAGACCGTAGTGTGGCCCTACATTCTTTTCTTTTTTTTTAAAAGCTTTGCCCCTCACTAGGAATTTCTCCCGTAACGTGGGTGCGTTTACAAACATTTAAACTCACATACACAAGCAGCCAGACCCGGAACAACTATCTGTAGGCCATACAAATATTTGTTCCGTGCGGGGATCGAACCCGCGACACGCAGCGCAGCAGTCGATCGCTCAACCACTGCGCCAACCGTGCCGTCAAACATTAGTATTCCATTCAAAGTCCTTAATAAATGAAAAGACCAACCAAAGATGGCGTTTTGTTAACGATGATATTCGATTCTCCGGTGTGTATGGGCTTAAATATCCACTAGGGGAAACACACCATAATTGTTCACGTTTTGTTGCAGGTGTTAATTTTTTTTTTTTCACAGAAATGGAGTTTTTAATTCGTGGTGTTGGTGGACATGGTTCTTTAATGCCAGAAGGTAGTGCTATGGACAATGTAAGTAAAAAAAAAAAAATAAGTTTCTTTTAATGTCGGCAGCAGAACTTGAGCCAATCCGAAGTCTTGTTGTAAGTACGTTTTAAGTTACTTTTATCACTCATACGTAGGAATTCAAGGATGCTCAACAAAGTATCAGATCGTATCATGCAAAAATGGCTTCGTGCCTGAATGCGCAACTGCAAACATGATATTATCTATTTGAGGATTTTGCTTGCATATTACTGGGACTTAAACATAACTGGCAAAATGTGGGGTTACTATTATGCTTCTACCTAATCCTTCAGGGATTACAAGCGTGATATTATGTTTCCGGACTGATGACTTTTTCCAGGCACATAAATTCATAAACGCTGTCATGGCCTACAGGGAGACACAGAAAAAAATCCTAAGGTCCAATACTACGAGTGGTGCTGCTGCGTACACCAGTCTGAACATTAATATTATTGACGTAAGTTCATTATACATTTAGGAAATTGATAGATAAAATATGCATTGTCTTGAATTAACCCTACCTTCCTTCAAACCCCTAGAAACTGAAGTTCCATACCATAGATTCTCTCATGGGATAAAAACATACACAAAATGTTGATAAAGTCTGAAAAATGAGCAAACCTTTGTAAAGTGTCAACAAATATAATATAGTCGGAAAATTCAACTTTATTCTGTTACAGGGTGGTTTGGCTGAGAACATTATACCTTCAGTGTTCAAGATCGTCGTTGATATGCGACTGGCCACTGATGCTGACCCCGAATTGATGCAGTTCGTGGTAAGACCATCAATAAAAATATACACAAGTAAGCCTAAGGGGTCTAGTGAGTCGTGAGTTGTTTGTTATAATATCGTATCCAGACTCGGTGATGTTGATTACATGTTGATATCGTTTGGTTTAAGTATCCCACTCTTTGGTTAATGTTTGACAACATTAACTAAAGAGTGGGATACTGAGAGAAGATCAGGAATTTTAACTTTCCTTGTCAACGACTAGTCGTTGTCAAGAAATCATAAAATAAATCGCGTAACCAACTGTTTTTGAAGAAACTCGTACCTTACACTTTGCGTCATATGCTAGAAATTCGTCGTTGCCGTTATTGAAGTAGTTCAAGGCTTTCAGCGAATGGTCGCTGGAGGCCTTGAACTTCAACTTAAATCTGTATCTGCATCATCATAGGAACAGGTAATACGACACTTTATCTTGTCCTTTATTTGTTCCTTCCCAGGTAAACTCATGGATGCGTGAAGCTGGTAACAGCACCACAGTCTCGTACATTCGACGTGAGACGAAGTCAGGAATTACGTCTGTCGACGAAACCAACCCGTATTGGGTTACCATGCGGGATACTTTGACAAAAATGTAAGATACTTAATTTTAATACATCATCATAATCTGCCTAGACTTTTCCAACTATCTTGGGGTCGGCTTCCAGTCTAACCGGATGCAGCTGAGTACCAGCTAATTTTAATACCCATGGTATAAATATTTAATCACAGAGAGGTTACCTCTCTGTATTACTAAGTCACCGTGTTGTGGAGGTCAGATAGGCAGTACCATATAAAATCCTGATATGCCATTGCTTTTTTTTAACGTTGCTCCCACTCTAGGTATTTCTCCTGTAGCGTGGGTGCATTTAAACTCACATACACAAATAGCCAGACCCGGAACAACTATCTGTAGGACATACAAATATTTGTTCTGTGCGGGGATCAAACCCGCGCAACACGCAGCGCGGCAATCGATCGCTCAACCACTGCGCCAACCGTCTCTGTCATCTGACCTAGATGAGTCAAGTGCATCATCAAGTGCATCATACAGTCAAGAGCAAACCGAACTCAAATAAAAAAAAAAAAACAAAACTTCTGCTTCTGTGCTGTTAAACTATGTTGGTGTCGGCTACCAATCTAACCGGATTCACCTGCATCCAGTTAGATAGGTAACCGACCCTAACATAGTTTGGGAAAAGGCTAGGCAGATGAGAAAAGCTAAAAAGGAAATTACCGCTTCAGAATTCATAAGAACTGTCCGAACATTTTAAAAAGTGAATAGAAATCATGTAACTTTAATATTTTTACAGAGGTTTGAAATTCAGGCCAGTCGTCTTACCAGCTACAACCGATATGCTTGTGCTACGCAACATCGGAATACCAGCCATTGGCTTCTGCACTAAAATTAACACGACCCCTAGACTGCACGCGAAAGATGAATACCAGAATGTAGAAACCTTTCTTAAAGGAATAGATATTTACACTGAACTAATTAAGAATTTAGGCAATACATCA
The DNA here is from genome assembly GCA_963082945.1 of Cerastis leucographa. NCBI lineage: Eukaryota > Metazoa > Arthropoda > Insecta > Lepidoptera > Noctuidae > Cerastis > Cerastis leucographa. The sequence goes on from OY720357.1 coordinate 11,194,770, forward strand.
CCTGAGGCTGTAACAAAAGAAAGTTTTGAAAATAAAGAGAAATGCTAACACTAGATATTTTTCATTTATGAGACCCACATCCACCATTATGTCATCCTACTGTCGAACAAGGTATTAAAGTCGATATTTGCATTCTGAATTAGGTTTGCTATTTCGCTTTTTTGGGGGTCGTTGTATGTATGGAGGGCCACCCCTATTTTTATTGTTTTCATTATTACGCTTCATATTTGTGTAGCGGTTCATAAAGGCACCTACTCTCCAACGGTGTGGTGCCAATAGTCTCGGAGTAAAAATTATGTGACATACGGACGGTCAGAAAAACAGACAAACGGACTGGACGAATCTGTAGGGGTTCCATTTGGCAACCGAACCCTAAAAACAAATTTAATTTTGCTGTTGAGTGTAAATTTACATATGAATGAGCGTTAAAAATATTGTTTGGTGCAACGGAACCCTGTGTGTACGAGTGCGACTCGCACGTGGCCGTACGCCACGCTCGACGTAGCCCGAAGAATTGGCTTGCAGAACAGGTGGCCGATGGGCCCAAAAAGTTCTGGAATGTCGACGCGCGAACCAGCAGACGTTGCGTTGGAAGCTTCCCACTAGGTGGACGGATGACCTGGTGAAGGTTGCGAGGATCCGCTGGATGCGAGTCGCACGGGACCGGTCAATGTGGTGACACTTGGGGGAGGCCTTTGTCCAGCAGTAGACGTCTTCCGGCTGAAATGATGATGATGATGACACAGTCATCTTTATAAGCAGCTACCAAAAACGTAATGATCAGGTGATCATTAGGTGATTTAAATAAAATGAGTCAATATTAGTCTCTATATTACGGTCGAATGGCAAGCGGTCCATTCGCATTGGGCCGTTCAGACTAAATACTTACCCATCAATACGTGGTAGCTACCACGAATTGATAGACATTAATAACTCATTTTGTTTGAACTTCTAGTATTAAAATAATTAATAGGATCGAAAATATAGGAATTATAGTACCTATAAGGACTCCTGATCGACTCTGACAGTGATCTAAGTAGGAGCGTAATGCGTTTGAAACCATAATATTATAATCAGTATTCAAGCGGATGTCGTACCGAGTACGAGTTTTGAGAGTACAATTATATTACAAATAATTTAACCACGAACGGTAAAGGCAAACTACTAAAAGTCAGTTAAAAATGGTGTTACGATAAGTTTGTTGACATCTGAGAACTTTTCAATATCAAAGATTCCCTTCTTGACCTGTATCGTGAACCACAATTGTGTTGACCTTTTAAATTATCCAAAATTAAATTGTAGTTATTCAGGTTTTGGTTAAGATTAAATGTGATTGTGTAGTGAACTCCTAAATTATTGATTACTTTTGGTTAAATTAAAGAACTTTAAAACTAAGCGATTTCAACTATTAAAACTTGTGGCGGTTGACCGGTACGCGTGACGACAAAGTATCAGCAAATAGAAAATTCGTTCGTTACGAACATACTGTGCAGTGCAAGCAACTTTGCGATCATTAACTTATGGAAATTGGCACGACAGGCAGGTGAGTAAGCATTGCCCTTTCAGTAGGCATTTTTATTTTCCTTTATAAGTACATAGATACATACACTTTTGCAGAAATGTTTTATTTATGTTTAAAAATAACTGTGTTTGATAAACTTACTTACATTTTTTTATTAAAGTGGTTTAAAAATCTAGAAATATAATTTCAGAGATTTCAAATTAATTCAAACAGATTAATTACAATTCTTGAGGAAGCGCTGCAATTTTTTTTTTGTTGAATCAATTAACATTGACTATCACAGTCTCTGTTCTTGAGGCTAATCGTAACAATCTGTAACGTTTTATAATTTATCTGTTTACTAAATAATGTTAAATTAAAACCAAAGTTTACTATTTTACTATGAATGAATACATACATTTAAATTCTTATTTGGAAGTGCTATTGTTATTTTACCCGATGATTTAACCGACTTCCAAAAGGAGGAGATTTCTTTGTTCGACTGTATGTATTTTTTTTTATGTATGTCCACCGATTTCTCGGTCAATTGTAGACCGATTTTCTTTTGTTGCCGGAAAAGAAAAAGCGAGATTCGGTGCTATTTGTTTGCTTCCGCACATATTCAACTTTTGCAGAATTTGTCATTAGTAATGTATAGACCACGAATAGGCTCTCTGAAATAAGCCTCGTTCGTGAAATAAGGTTTTATATTCTTTCAGGCTTAGGATCAAGATGTTCAAGTACCTGATACTACTGTGCGTTCTGTCTATAATACACAAGAGCAATGCCAGACCATTGCGAAACAAGTATTCAGGGTATCTTGAACTAGCTGCAATTAAGAGATTTCGGGAATACATCCGTATTGATACGAGCAACGAAGAAAATATAAGTAAGTACGCTTTCGTAGATAAACATTTAATCTTGTGCTTTTTTAAATAGGCAGAGGGAAATTACAGAGCATTAAGTACTAACATTATGCATTTGTATTTTAGTTTATTCCTCTAACTTAAGCCTACATTTTGTCTATTCTTTATTATTAAGTACACCACTCAAATTTCAATTTACATAGAAGATTTCACATATAGTGAGACAATGAGCTGTTTTATCGCTAAAAGCCATCTTTTCAAGACAACCTTTGGATAGATTAGAGGTAGTCTGTGGTGTACCATTTACATAATAAATTCAGAAATCGGAATAGGTTGAGTACATTTGCCTAAACCTTTGATTTGATGAGTTACGCAACTCTGTGGCATTAACTGGGTCACCGGGTGTAAGTACCGTTAACACACGCCGAGGAGCCGGCCGCCTCGATGCATCAGCTACGAGTTTCCCGGCAGCACGCCTCGCAGCCCCTTTCCGCAGCGCTGCCCGACCGATGCGACCACCTGGGCCTGGGGTCATATCCAGCACCCCGCTACTCTCCTTGCACAGCCCGTGCCTACAAAGGCAACAGACCGGGCTGATGATGACGGTTTCGTGGCGGTGCAAAGGAGGAAACGCCGTCAGCGAAGCTGCAAGAACCGCTGCGGCAAGGCTCCTGTGGAACCCAAAACTAAACTGCGTGCCGCAAAGCCGAACATCCCGGGGTACATCTCTCGTCTACATGAAACAAATTGCGTCCGAATAAAAACTAGATTTTTATCTTTATGGTTCCTACTATAAAAAGGTTCTCAAATTAACACACATACCAAAATATACATATTATTTTTATGGGTTTGTTCTCATGGAGAATAATTAATGGAGAATATTTATTAAAACTACCTAGACATTGTACAACTGTCCTTCATTTTAAAATTCATTTATTTTCAGGTTACAAAGACCCATAGCTACCTTAACCCAAATATACATACTATAACAATTGTGTTACTCGTTGTATATGAAACTTAAAACTACGTTAGTATTAACACTTTACTTGCACGATGTTTATGCGTTCGTGTGGAATTTGTCCGCGGAAGCGACGGAATACCACATCCTGCGGCCAAGAACTTTCATCCAACACCAAATGGAGTAGACACGGTGGTATGCGCACCACAAACGCATTGAAATTGACGTTGCGGCGCGACTCCAGCAGATGCACTTTTGGCGTTCACTTCAATCTCTGGCGCACGTACTCCTCGATGATCTCTGCCTCAGTGGTGTACACAACTGAGGCAGAGATCAAACAACAAACAAACAACAAACCCATAAAAAATAATATGTACATTTTGGTATGTGTGTTAATGTGAGAACCTTTTTATATTAGGAACCAAAAGGTAAAAATCTAGTTTTTATTCGGACGTAATTTGTTTCATGGTCTTTACGTTAATCTAGCAGTTCTTTCGACTTCGTCGCCTGAAACCAAAGCCTTTTCGACCTTAGAGGACCAACAAATCGAAAGCAGAATAATCATATACTTACCTAAGTAGGTAATAAGATTGATAACATTATGATGCACAGTTCCAAAGATAAAACCCAAGCTAGTGACAGACTTGTAAGAGTTACACTTAGTAGACGCGTTTATGATCTTTGACCAAACTATTATAATTGTGCTTCCCGACCTTTTGCTATCGTTCGTATCACATACTAAACATCATACAACTAAAACAGGCATCTAGGTAAATGGCTAACTTTATGAGAGTCCATCTACATATATTACAGCTGATTAATTAATCGTAACCTACTTTATTTCTTAGTGGCAAAGTGCTACTGAGAAATAAAGTAACGATTAATTTAAAAAGTACAAGTTTTGTTCAGACTTCGCGTGTCTTTGACTTATTCATACGGCATTGAAAGATACAATTTAATTAACTTATTTACCTTGTTATTTTTCCCCTCACATAATCTGTTTGCTCTTGAAATGACAAATAAGCGTGTAAATTATTGGCTTTATTTTCAGTTTAAAAAGATAAAGGTGTGGCCAAAACGCTTAGTTTTCATAGGGTAAGGCTAATTCTATCAATAATTCCAATCTACACTATATAATATAATATAATATAATATAATATAATATAATATAATATAATATAATATAATATAATATAATATAATATAATATAATATAATATAATATAATATAATATAATATAATATAATATAATATAATATAATATAATATAATATAATATAATATAATATAATATAATATAATATAATATAATATAATATAATATAATATAATATAATATAATATAATATAATATAATATAATATAATATAATATAATATAATATAATATAATATAATATAATATAATATAATATAATATAATATAATATAATATAATATAATATAATATAATATAATATAATATAATATAATATAATATAATATAATATAATATAATATAATATAATATAATATAATATAATATAATATAATATAATATAATATAATATAATATAATATAATATAATATAATATAATATAATATAATATAATATAATATAATATAATATAATATAATATAATATAATATAATATAATATAATATAATATAATATAATATAATATAATAATATTATAAAGAGGAAAGATTTGTATTTTTGTATGTAATGAATAAACTTAAAAACTACTGGACCGATTTCAAAAATTCTTTTGCCGTTAGAAAGTTACTTTATGACTGAGTAACATAGGCTATATTTATTGCTAGAGAAAAATATAGATCCTTAGAAAACCCTACTAAAACCAATCCAAGGTGTACAAAAATGAGCCATAAAATGTCTTTCATCGCATGCGCTGCGGAAAGTATTGATGATAGAACGAAAAAATGTTCTACAATATTATAGAACTTAACAATATCAACAAAAAACTTCGTGAGACCATATCTCCAACAATTGTAGTTATGTCACTATAACTACTTTTTTACATTTAAAAAGTTGATAGAAATGCTGATCGAAATCACACCATGTTATCCATACCTTTGCATTAATTCTTATCCAGATAAACTATTTCGTATTCAAGACAGTTTCAATACCTGTTAATTATTTTTTGAATTATTGAAATCGGACATTCCATTCAAAAGATATTACGAAATTAAAAATATCTATATAAACAAAAATTACACGCTAAGGCCCGGCGGCGAATTTACAAAGGCTATACTATTTCAGTCACGAGCCAGACTCTAATAGATGAGCTTTTGTTTGTGCACATTACTCGCCAAAACCTATCTCAGTAAAAAAATTGACTCAAATAGATTAGCTTTTGGCCTGGATATTTTCAAAGAAAATGCACGGACAAAACCTAGTACTGTATCCTATGTATCCAGGAGAATTAAGCTGCAAGAGCGAGCGAAGCGAGCTCTGGACTTGGGGCACCCCGACTCGGACAGGTTAGGTTCGAAGGGGATGGCGGGGTCTAGTGAGAAAGCGGAGCGAGCGAACTAAGACCCCGACTTCTCCTTCGTGTTAGGTTACTGTAAACCCTGCAGACAGAAATAGGAGCCCCGCGTAGCGGGGCTACGTCGACTATGCTTTTTAAGCGACTATAAAATGTTTTGAGGTTTTGAGGTAACAATAATTAGTTTTTCTCAAGAACAGTGCATTACATTTTAACGGGAGTAGTCCCAGGGGAAAAGGGGTACACGGGTACACCGCCCCCTCAACCCCCTCCGCCTGCCAAATAATTCTAGATTTTTACCAAAATAATAACAATTTCCACGTAATTATCCGCCTATTATTGAAGCTAACGATTGGTAAATATCGGTATCGAATTGAATAGCATTTGTTGCTGCAATGTTAGAAGGAATTTGTCTAACAAAGTCTACGCGATTTCGGTAAATTTCTGTACTAGAATGGATTAGGGTTTTGGCAAGTTTTTGTCAAACAAAAGCTAAGCCAGTTCAGTTTGCACTTTCACTCTAATGGTATAGCCTTTGTAAACACGCAGCCGGGACGGGCCGCTAGTATATTATAATGTTCAAATATGGATGGTTCAGGGAGAGAAGAATAGAATACAGACATAGCTTCAATTGTATTGCGATCTGCGCGGGTATAAATATGCGGACCACTTAGGATTGTTGACGACGCCCAATCTATAGTTGAGTAAGCTTGCTGACCTATTCTTGTTTTCACCCACTGCCCCCCTAGCATGACCGTTCTATCTCTATTCTACCAAGAAACGACAAGAAATCTTTTCTTTACAACTTGTCATTTCTTCTGGCCGAGCATGGCGCGCACCGTCGACTCGTGTTTCTACGAAGACATAGACAGAAATTCTTTCCATAGCAACGGGGACGTTGCTATGGAAAGTTAAAAGGTTACGTTTAGTTAACAAAAAAAAGTTGCCAATTGCACGAGTTTTTCATTTTTCGTGGGCGGGATGGTGTTGCTGCATCTTGGATCCAAGCCTGGATCTTTTTCGCGAAATTAAAACTAAATATTTTACATAACATTTCAACCTTTTGAACGTAACTCAACGCAACCACGAAACGTATTTCTCGTATTTAGTTTTTATTAAGACTAGTTTGACATTTGTCAGAAGTAATGTTTCTACCCCCAAATGTCAAAAGAAGAGAAAATATGGTCGTCATGCTCGACGTTGTAGACTTGTGTCGACTGAAGAAAAGAAACATTTCTTTTCTACATTCTTAATATCGCCATGCTCGGGACGATAGAAATATCTGTCAAATTGTCGATTCTTCCGTAGACATAGCTCGTTTCTACGGCGGTCATGCTAGGCCGGCTGATGCTTTCTTAATTGACATTTAGTTGAGAAAGAGTAGAAATCGCTGTATGAAGAGTAGAGTTTTGCATGTTCTAAATCCTTAATTCAAAATAATAGATATACAGGGTGTAACGGAAAGGGTATATACATTCTTAAGGGTGTGCTACAGACCATCAAACTGAACATGTTTATCATTGTAAAAAAAAAGTTGCAGCAAAAAAAAAAATCAGCTGCCTATACATATGGGTCGTATTTTTTTTGCTGAAAAACATGTTTTATGATGAGAAACATGTTCAGTTTGATAGTCTGTAGCACACCCTTAAGTATGTATATACCCTTTCCGTTACACCCTGTATATACTGCAACCCGATCAAGTACTTTATAATCACCCATTAATTGCCATCTCACAGATCATGCCGTGGAGTTTTGGGCCCGCCAGGCGACGGAGCTGGGGATACCATTCGTAGTATACGCGCCAGCTGGGAAGCCGATATTCGTGGCCACGGTGGAAGGCTCCGACCCCTCGCTGCCCAGCATCATGCTGAACACACACATGGACGTCGTCAAAGTTGATGAGGTAAAATACTACCTTTTGCGCCGTCGACGTTCATACTCTGTACAAACACCGCCGGTTTCGAATTCTACGCACCTGACTTTTCTAAAGAATATTACCAATAATGTAAGAATGTATCTGTAGGGTGTCCCCTTCCAGCGTTTCCACTCGCATCTGCCTTGTTATGATGGGTCAATGACCAGATGGTCACTTTATTTAAGTATAATCAATTGTTTTGATATTAAGTTCATGTATATAACCAACGATTTCATGCCGCAGCAAATCGGTAATTATGATGTCTGAGGAAGATGGCCTCGTTCATTATCAGTGTATCAGATACATCTAATCGAGAGCACTTTATTTAATCAAGTGGTCTTCGAATTCCGAATCCGAATTTGGTTTCACACCATTCTCGTACAAACCACTTAACCCGGTTATGATACTTAACTCATTATTGGAGTTACTGAAAACTTTTGTAAGCATACTTGGGTATATGTAAAACACAAAACTACACCTAGGTACATACAGAGGCAAGAACCTAAGTAGGTTCTTACCTCAAATTCATGTTGTCCTCATCATTCCCAGATAAACATCAATAATCCAACATTATGTTTGTTCATTGTTTGATAGCGAGTACCTTGTTTGTTATGTTATTAACGGACATAAGGAACTGCAAGCCTTGACTATTTTTTTTACAACAGCAAGGGTTTTCTGAAAGCATAACAAAACCAATAACTTTCATTACAGAAAGAATGGTCCTACCCACCTTTCGCAGCACACATGGACTCCAACGGCGACATTTTCGGACGCGGCACACAGGATACCAAAGACGTAGGCATACAATACATGGAAGCTATTAGACGACTCAAAAGCCATAATGTTACTTTGCCACGCACTTTACATTTCACAGCAATGCCAGGTTTGTAAATAGTATTTATGACTAGATTTTGCCCGTGGCATCACCCGTGGATGGCCGAAATTATTATTATTATAGTTACCCGGATAAATATATCCGGTTTCCTGTACCCAGGTTATCGTTTACTTGTGAGTCAATGTCCATCGAAAATCCATTCAGATATTAAGGCGTAAAAATGTAGCGAATGGACAAAGGTATCTACTTTCGCATTGTAATATTAGTAGGATTACAATTAAAAAAATCAAATGCTTAACTTGAATGCAGTCTTATTTTAACGGTGACACAAACCCTTTTACATGATAATGACGTCAAAGAATGCTTTTCCTCGATCGACTTGTTGAATAAAAATAATGCGGTTAATATCATTAAACTGCATAGCGGATACATTTACTTACGTACACGTTTTACAAGAAGAGACACAAAAAATAAAAAACGTGTTTAAAAAAATATGTTTGTGGAAAAAAATGTGTTTGAATGTTGGAAGGGTAGGGTAGAAGCGTAGAAAGTAGTCCTTTAGGAGAGCTGTCACCTGTCTCCCACACTTGTCTTTGATAGATAACAAACAGAATGTTTGCTTACAGATGAAGAAACTGGAGGTAAAGACGGAATAAAAGCGTTTGTTAAAACAAAAGCCTTCCAATCACTGAACGTTGGATTCGCTTTAGACGAAGGTTTATCATCGAGGGATGAGTCTCTTTTCGCAACGTTTGTGGACAGGAGACCTTGGCGTAAATACTTTGTTACAGTCACTTATAATTCTTATATAATACTCTAAAATAAATATATATTATAATTCTATAAAAAATACTCATTTGATCATTCTAAAGGACCGTGCCTCGGAAAGCACGTTAAACCGTTGGTCCCGGCTGTCATTTGTAGATCTTTGACAGTCGTTACGAGTTGTCGGAAGCCAAAAGTCTGACATCCAGTCTTACAAAGGGGTATCGTATTTCAAAATTACTGGGCTGTTGAGGTCAAATAGGCAGTCGCTTCATGTAAAATACTGATACTCAGATGTATCCGGTTAGACTGGAACCCGACCTCAAGATAGCTTGGGAAATGGCTAGGCAGATGATGATGATTCTAAAGGTCCAGCGTTTAGAACCATAAAATGAGAAAAATACTATTATTACTTATTCACTCAATGGCACGTCTTAAGGGGGAAGCGCCAGGTTGGTCCTAGAAATTCAATTTTTTAATTGCAGAAACTGTAAGAAACAGTGGCGCACAGGCTACACTGGCGCTTCCACCTTAAGAACGTTAAGAGCCTCGCCCTCGTGATCTACACATAGTCCCACACTTTTAAGGGTGATATCATTATTTTACATTTTTTTTTATTGTCTTATGTATTTTTTTTTTCAGAAATGGAGTTTACTTTCTACGGTGATGGTGGTCACGGTTTTGCAATGCCAGATGAGAGTGCTATGGAAAAGGTACAAATATAACAAAAAGAATATAATTTAATTATTACCGGCAAAATAATAATAACCGGAAATCCTCGATGGATGCTGACTTAAATCCATACCGTTTGGGGTTGCGTTGGGGGGCAGTGGGAACGAACGTATGTGACTTTCGTTGCCCCGGACCAGTGTGCGCCTCGTCCCTGGGGGGAGTGAGGTGTACTCCCGTTACGTCTGTGAGAGGCGCGCGTGGAACACTACGCGCCGCTATATCGGGTCCATTATAATGGCGGGCGACGGATGTCCCCGAATCCGCCCCTGGACCTGTTTAGGGGGGCCGGAAAGGGCGTTATCCGCCCTATGGCCGATGCCCGGTGCGTTTGCTGCGGCATGGGAAGGAACTCTAGATCTCTCTCTCCCTCTCCGCAATTTCCTTCTGCGACATGACGGTTTCGCAGAACGACAACACCGCGTCCCAGGACTCTGTGCTGACGACCATCGCGCTAACAACGGTCGGCAGCGACAGGTCTCCTCCCATCTCTGTAATGAGGGCACGGCACGGCTCGTCCCACGCAGTACATTCCGCCAGCATATGCCGCGCCGTATCCTCCAGACAGTGGACGCAGTGATGGCACCGAGCGTCCGGCTCCCTGCTTATGCGACACAGGTACTTCCCGAAGCAGCCATGCCCCGAGAGCACCTGCGTCGCCCGAAATGTCAGGGAGCTGTGCTTCCTCTTGAGCCAGTCGTCGAGTACTGGCCGGATCGCCTCGATTGTGTCGAGGCTGGCGGAGCGATGGTCAAGCCTCCTCCAATGGCGGAGGAGGCTTGACCATCCCTCCGCCACCATGACCTGTCGGAGCTGAGACTGGTGCAGCGTAATGTCGCTGCACCAGCCTTTCACCCCGATCCTTGGCGTCCTCGCGCCACTGACGAAGAATCGCGAGGGTTTTCGCCTCCAGGTCCCTAACCTAACCTAACCCAACAGCCGCTCGGGTCAAACTTCAGGTTAAGCCGCGCTTGCCTAGGTTGTTCCGTGGATGGGTGACCGCTCATTACATACCGAGTGTCCTCCGAGTCTCGGAAAGTTGATCCCGGCTGTCATTTGTAGATCTTTGACAGCCGTTACAGGTCAGTAACCCGAAAGTCTGACAACCAGTCTTACCAAGAGTTATCGTATTACCCAGTACTAACTGGTTTGTGGAGGTCAGATAGGCAGTCGCTTCATGTAAAATACTGGTATTCAGCTGCATTCGGTTAGACTGGAAGCCGACCCGAAAGTAACAGCTTTCGAATATTTTTTTCTTTCTCACAAAATCCATCATACCAATATCTGTGAAAAATAACTACATTCTAACCTTTCACGATTACTTTTTACAGGCTCATCGATTTATAAACACTGTCATGGCGTACAGGGAGACACAGAAACAAATTATGAAATCTAAGAATGCTACTGATTACAGCGATTACAACAGTGTCAACATAAACATAATAAAAGTAAGATTTGAGTAATACGAATCTCACACGACACCGCTTGTTCGCGCAGTTGGGCGGTGGTGGCGAAACTGGCGAAGCATACTTTGGCGGTACGCCGCGCGGAGAGGCGGTGAACACCGCTCGTCCGCGCGGACGGGCATCGCCTAAGAACCCAACCATACGTCCCGGCAGGGAAAATAACCGTTAAACTACACTTTTGCGTTTTATAGTCATTTTATTTCGTACAACTGCCCAAGAATGCCAACTGTGATTTGTATCTAAGTTGGTGGTAAAGTTGCTTAACAGTTAATTTCTCTGACTTAACATTACTACACCAACTTAAATTACAGGTGAGGCTTTAGACCCTAGAGTATCAACACTTAACTTTTGTTTAACTTCTAGCAACACTTATTAAATGATGTCTACACCGATAACTACAATTTGTTCACTATCTGCTAACCAGTATTGTTTTTGTACAGAGGTTCCGAACGTAACTGGGTCACGATAAAAGATTATCGGTTGATTGACAAGGGCATAGGAAGAGACTCGAATGTCAAGTGCAGGGGCACTGTCCGCATTATCTGACCTAATTAACCTTCCTTTATTCCGTTCCTCAAGGGCTTTATCGATTGTCTTTTTCCCTACAAAATTACCAAGACTTGAATTGGTTTATCCTCAAGAATGCGATTTCCATAGAGGTCATTATTTGTTTAAACTAGGAACAAGTAAAGTCATTGATTTAATTTTTTCAATACTTTATAGGGTGGTCTCGCTCCAAATATAATACCTGCAAAAATGGCAATGGTCGTCGATATGAGATTGGCCCCAGAAACAAACGCAGAAGAGATGCAATCGTTGGTAAGTAACATATATTACTTAATGACATACTTTAAGTAAAGGATGTACCGGTTAGAGTCTAAAAAGCTAGATAACCGTTAGACCAACGCAATCAACGAGCTTGATCTGAAAACATACAGCAATTTGACGCTTGTAGTCACATATATAGTTTGCGCTAAACACCACTGGAGGCGCTTCAAAATTTTCAGTTCCGAGAAAATCTTGTGTAGCGAACTGAGAGGGTGAAAACTTTTGAAGAAACACTACGTCTTAGTATTACTCCACACATCCCATAGATGGCGCTTGTCGTAGCATTCTAAAATATTTACAAATTGCAATAACGTTGTAAATTCATGCGTGTTTCGGAAGACTAGGTATTGTATATTTAGTAACTTGGTTTTGTTTAAAAAGCATTTAAAAACTATTGTATTCTATATCGTTGGTCTTCATCTGTACCGTTTAGGTAGAATCGTGGATGCAAGATGCTGGTAACAACACTGAGATATCGTATATCCGACATGAACAAGAGTCTGCAGCCACTGCTGTAGACGACTCTAACCTTTATTGGGTTACTTTGAAGAACACCTTGGACGATATGTAAGTGGCGTGCTAATAGAGGTTAATTTCATGCGGAGTATAAACGATGAACTTACTTTAAGTTTTTAAACTGACATAGCCTCTAAGACTAGAAACGGGATATTTACCATAACAGGATACCGATTTGTCTGCTCCTAAACAAACACCCGCAATAAATTCAGTGTTTCCGTGACACAAATCCGCAACACAAAGTGAAAAGTGCCGAAATATCGGGAACTCAAAACAAAAAGTAAACCTGGTAAATATCTCGTTTTCAGTGGTATTTATAGATAATCATGTTGAAGTTTGTCAATCGTTATTGTTGTTGATGTGATGTTGTTGTTTTGAAATTCATGTTCTTGCTTTGATTTTTTTTTGCCATATTTAGCTATGAGCCTCCGAATAATGTTAATCACCTAACCGTACAAAATAATACTACCTACTCTTGTAGATGTATTTCGTAAACGGCTTATAGTTTAAATACAATAACCCTGCTTTTGGGCTTCACCGCAGTCGGTTAAAAACATTTCTGTGCTGGTTTATTGTTTGTTTTTGAGTAAGTGTGGCTGTTAGTCTATATACTATATACATAAATACAAATAAATAAAATTGAAGTGTCTGTTTGTAATTAAAATAACCGCTTTTTACTACATGCATATGAATGTAAATAGATACGGTACATATACCAAAATATTTTTTTTTACTATTTTTGTCTGTCTGTCTGTTTGTTCCGGCTAATCTCTGGAACGGCTGGTACGACTTTGACGGGACTTTCACTGGCAGATGGCTGATGTAATAAGGAGTAAATAAGACTACTTCTTAAATTCCACGCGGATGAAGTCGCGGGCACGCTAGTTACTACATAAAATTGCGTTCCCACCTGTATTTAGTAATAATATCAGTAAATAAAATATAACGCACTTATTATACCCTAAAGGACAAGTCTTCAAACATTTGTTATCGCTATCTCAAGGCGAGATAAAATATTAACTTACATAATTCAATGTTACTGCAGGGGAATCCAGATCACACCCGTGGTATGCCCAGCGACCTCCGACATGCTGGTACTACGTAACCTTGGAATACCAGCCCTTGGGTTCACCACCAAGTCAAAGACTATCGCAAGACTCCATGCCAAAGATGAATACCACAATGTAGAAACATTCATGAAGGGAATTGACATTTATACCGAACTCATCAAGAATTTAGGCAACCTACAACCGGTAGGTCCTTCGAATTTAGAGAAGCCTTGTGATGAAAATAGTGATTGATTTTGTATTAAGTAACCTAGAATTTTTTAAGTATTATAGCGGAGTGTATTTGAGTAAATAAATTATGATATTAGTCTTTATTTTCATTGTTTAAAACCATTTCCACAGTTAGTTCGTTAATGAGTATATCACAAACGCTGACGGTTGCCTGTGCAATTGTATATTTTAGACTTATCATCAAATAATTGCACAGAACATGACATCAGTAATGTAAGTAGGTACGTGAAAAACGTTTTTCAGGTATTAGTAAGATATGGTGCCAATATTGAATCTGTTTCAAATATTGAGCAGCTTATCAAGACTTAAAGCAAAGAGAAGAACAAGGACGCTAACTTAGAAATTCCCTTACGAGAAACTGAACCACTCAAAATATTAATTTCGGAACAAAATGATTTGCTCTCATCACCCTAAATACTTAGTTGATACTGCCCTTCACTTGCATGAAGGTGAGGTAAAGTAAAGGAGGTCAAGTAGGTACCTACCTAGGTCAATCATCTGATGATTATTATTGTAGATACCATGGCTGGTAAACAAACAGTGGACCGTGAAGGTGAAAAACTTCTAAATACATCGTTTATGGAACGTTTTTCTATATTTTGAATACCCTAAATTTCAATTTAACGTTATTATTTAAATGGGTACACCTAAACACTATTTGCATGAGACATAAATAGCGATGTGATTTATTTTGGTAGAACTGCTCTTGTTTTGTGTTTTCTACAAATAGAAAGGTTAGTTGGCTATTTTATTTAACAAAATGGTTGGCGTGCAACATTATGGCGGTATTATAGTTCTCCTGTCCTGTCCGGCATGTCTTTGTTTTCCATACTTATCTATTAGTTCTCATACTCGTACCTAGATATCATGTTTCACACATTCCAACCATTTCTATAGCAATTTACAGTCAAAACTTCCTCACGACATTTTCCTCTGTCCTCCGCAACAGATGATACCATGACCACCGATTATTGCCAACAACAAACAAACTGATGACAAGGATCACTACGATGTACGACAAGGCAGGTGCAGTGGCTGAACAAGTGGCTGCTGCGCTGCGTTCCCCGGGTTCGATCCCCGCTCGGAACAAATCAATTATTTGTGTAGTCTACAGTTAGTTGTACCGGGTCAGACTGTTTGTGTAGATTTCCCCACGATACATGAGAAATTCCAACTGTACAGATCTGCGTACCCCCTCAGAGCATACAGGCGTGATATTATGTTATTGTGGAAACAATCATCCAAGCGATTGCAGGAATCGCACACTACGACACACAATGACAGATTTGTCATTTGAAAGAGTTCCATTGTGTATCAGCGAAGATCAGCATCAGATCTTCACAAAATTTAAATTTAAACGGGTCCACCGTGAAATAATATTTTTCCAAACGATAAAAATACCTCCGACTTGGTTCACAATTGGCAAAGATATTTCTGATAACCTCCTCTTGTTCTTTACTTTTCCTGGGATCCCATCATCAGATCCCAACTTATACTACCTTTCATCACCAGCTCAGCAACAATAAATTATGATTACCAAGCAGAAACCCCTAAGTGTACCTACCTATAAAATTTGGATAGTTCTCTTGATTTTTCCAGGATCCCATTATCAGATCCTGACCTCATCACCAAGGGATCACAAGGGAAGTATACTGTTTCAAACAGTGCCCATAAAATTTGAGTGTGGCCCATTTTCCTGGAATCCCAGCATTAGATACTGACTTATACCTGCAACCATCAGCTTAGAGATGATGATTACTAGGCACCAAAATCTGAATTGCGTAAGATACTAAGTATATGAAAAGCATTGAATTTACCTATTAAAGAGGGTTGCCCTTGATTTCCCTGGGATCACATCATCAGATTCTCACATGTTGTCAATGGGACCTCAGGAGTATACCTATAGAATAAAAAAGAATTTTGAAAGTCGGTCCACAATTGGCGGAGAAATCGGTGAACATACAAAAGAAAATTATAAATATTCGAATTTAGAACCTTCTCCTTTTTGGAAGTCGGTTAAAATTTTTATTTTATGACATTACAATATAACTTTTTTCATAAATTACGATTACAATCTATACCAGCTACAACCCAGATTGGATTCTGTTAAAAAAAAAAATGTTTGTTTTGGACAAGCAACATCCATGGAAGCAAAAAAAAAAACTTAAAAACTATGTTAGTCACCACTTATTATTATTTATTTAGACACAAGCGTCACAAGCTTGTTGTTCGAAATACATCTACGAATTTTAGCCCTGAATATAGGGGAGTCTTATCTCCCTGCTAACATCTTTAGGATAGGGTTGTAACTGGCCTGTACTCTGTAGAGCAACGATGTTGACTTCTTTCTAACGATGATGTGTGCCTGCGTGAACATACCGGATGCACTGCAGAAACGGGGCAGTCTCATCACCCCTTTCGAGGCTTCCTTTTTGGACTAAATGATTTTAATCAAGGATAATAACGTTAAAAGGTTTATAATGTAACATCAGACATGTAATATCCGAAGGGTAGGGCAGAAATGTACCTAATATTAGACGCACATTTCACCAGTTATCCGGTCCGGTATCACCAGTAATCCTATCCGTCACAAATCCATACTCCGTGGCTGCTACTGAGAACTTCTTGATGGAACAACCCAATAACACTTTACACGACACGGGTATCGAACCCGGGACGTCATCCTCAACAGTTGCGCTTGCGACCACTCGACCAATGCGGTTGTCAGATATTGTTCAATTGCAAATAAAATAAAGCAATTTACACGTGCCACTTTTTTTTGGTTACTTATTTAATTTTACGTCCCATATTTGGATGAGTTTGAAAACATGATACCTTTACCATAAAATAATAATAGGCAAAAACTGACAAACCCTAATTGTTTCTTTAAAAGAATATAAATATATCTGTAGATTGTATCTACGTGAAAAATAAGGAAGCTGATAAAAGAGTAATAAAAACGTTTCAGTTGATAAGATTTTCAAGATAATGGTGATGGATTTGACATTTTTCATCTCTGCTTGCTTCCTTGATAATGAAGAATGTTAAGTGTGTGATAGGTATCTGACGTTGTAGGGAAGTTTGAATAAAATCTTCACTAATATACCTTGTTGTTTATTGGTCTTTATTGTGCTCTCATACAGTGGTACATACTTTACGTAAGTTTTAAGTTTTGTGTATTTGTGTGAACAGTGTACAGTAGTTACATGCCAAAGTTATCAATACCACTTAAAACGGGATATTTACCATGTTCCGGTACTATAAAAATATATTTAACAAGGTACATATCCTGTTTTTAGTGTTATTGATAGAGTGACCATGTCAGCTTAAAAACTTATGCCAAAGTTAACTTGAAACAGCTGGCTTATTTTTAATTATGGCGCACACGGAAGCGAACCATACTTATTGCAAAAAAAAAACACTATTAGTGTTCAACAAAAAATTGTTTATAATATTTATTTTAATTATTTTGATGTGCGCCTTGGACTCTTGCGCAGTGTTTTTAAGTTTAAAAAAATTGTCGACGTGGACATCTGTGCGAAGTCTCAAGTTAGCTTTGACTAGTAAACTAGTTAAAGTATATAAGTCCTTTTTTTTCGTAGCCTTTTATATTATTGCCAGTAGGTATTTAGGTAGATATCTACTATTCAACGTCGGTCGACTACCTCCCAGGTAAAACAAAGGTCGAATATAATATCGAATACCGCAAAGATTATGATCCATGATTGGTTTTTTTACACCGACAATAATTTTATACTGGTCGCAATATAGATTTATTAGATGTTATAGAATGATAAAACGGTCATAGGCGATTTATTGTGTCATAAAATAATATTTTGATAAAAATATTATAATATTAATATAAAATTAGGATGTGAAATGTCCACAGTTTTAAAATCACCAAGACTATTAACAATAATATGTTTATTTCTTTATGGAGCGAGCAAAACGGCGCATTATATTTAAATGAGACTTATTTATACCTAGTTATTTGGAGGAAGTAAGAGGATCTAAATTAATTAAAGTTGACATGTTATCTAGCCTAGAAAATAATTGTTTGGTAAAAGTAATGAATAAATGTTTGTGCTAGCAGCAATACCTGTTTGACTTCACAAACTTGAACTGTTTCAGGAAACCAAAAATTATCGAATGAAATAGGTACCTACCTGCATTTCATGAATGAAATTGCAAAAATGTCCTTGGTTTGCTAGCACCTTATAATTTATCGGTTAAGTATAAACACTTAAAGTAGGTGTGTTCCTACATGTGCTGCGAAATACCTATTCAAGTGTAAAGAATACTAAGTATAAAAAGTCATATAAAATAATATGAACTTCGCATTATGATAAGCAATCAGTCAATGTTTATAACGTTTTGTAGTCTATCTTTAAAGATGAATAGCAATTTGATAACAAAAACACATAGTCGAATTAGGGTAGAATAATAAATATGCATATACACTTTTAGATTTTCCACCCATATAGTCTTAAAAATTAAAAACATTTTCATCTTTATACGAGTGTATGCTTGGTGTAGGAACACCCCCTTTCTGATTATATACATAGGTATATTTACAAAACATGCAGGTCCTCTCAAACTGAAACACAAAGCTTGAAGTTAAATTAGACCATTACAGACACTTTTGAATTTTCAAAAACAAAAAGATGAAGCTACACACACGAAGCCATTTTTCAAAAACGGGTTTTTTCGGGTGAGGATTTTATCCCAAACCGGGTAACCGGGTTTTTAGGGTATTTTCGGGTTTTTGTTTTTTACAATAAAATTGTGCTTTATTTATAAATTAACCATCACAAAGGTTGTAGTATGATACTAACAAAGGCAATTGAGTGAAGTTATTTTATAATATGTTTTTTTCGTTTGTTTTTTCTGTTAGGTTTTATTTGTCTGGCATTTTGAGTCTAAAAGCGACCTACACAAACGTGTAGTGTGGTGTGTTGTGTCTTTGGTATTGTTCGTCGTGTGGTTTAGCTCCTTGAGTTATGAGTCGAGCTACAAGATAACTAACAAATGTGTGCACTGGCTGGACAGGTCCTCTCAAATCTGTGTGGTTCTCTTTTCAAAAGACCATCTCGGACACTTATCTGCTTAGTCCTCATGTGAGTGGACCAAGATTATGTCTGGATCTTAAAAGAGACTTTGGCTTATGGTATGTTTGTTTCGGCTGTTTCTTCTCAGAGTAGTCAGATACGAAACACCGGCCTCATCTAGTTTTACAAAAAAAGACGACGTGTAAAAGTGTTAGTAAAAACCAAATATTTGCAAAAAAACATCATTTATATACGGATTCTAAGGTAGGACGAAAATCCAACGATTGAATTAGGAATTACCTCTATATTTTACAGTCTTATAATAATCCGTTCTTTTATGATTCAAGAGGAAGGTTTATTGTACGTATATTTGTATAACTTATCCCTGATCACATCAAAATTTCCAAGCGAACGTAGTCGCAGCAGTTAGCTAAAATTATACTTATAACACAAATCAAGCAAACATAACAAGTCAAGTCGGATATAAAAAAACTCATTTTTGCACACTATGATTTACCATATGACATAAGTTAACAAAAGGCTTTGCTCTGAAGTGCCGAAATTTCTAAGAAAGACACCTGAAGTGATAAACAGTCGGTTTAGTTTGCCTTGTTGAACGTGACATTACCCATGTATTGTATTATCCCTGTTACTAAACACACTAGGCAACAATCATATTTATAACAATGTAATTTGGAGCCTATTGATACAAATATTCCAAATTATTGTCATGTGAAATCTGTGTATTTTTCTTTCTTTTGTCAAGACTGTACCTGATAATAAAATAAGTCTAAGAGAATCCATAAAATTATATTTAATCGTTTTAGGAATAATCAGGGTCTTGGGCCAACGCTCGCAGCAACTTCTGAGCTGCCATTAAGCTTACATCTATACCTAAGTAGCAAGTTTACTTTGTCCATTACCCAATAAACCCTATAGTTTATTTATTTTTACTATTTATGTACACACAGTAGAGAACACAGGAAAAAACATAAAACATTTGCGTACAAGTTTTATTATTGGGAAAAAAATTATATATGATGGATAGTCGTGGGACGCGGGCAGTAATAAAATAAACAGACTTACTCATGTTTCTGCATTTTTAAATGACTGACGACGTGTTGTATGACTGATCTGCGAGGTTCACAGATCAATAAAAATCGATTCTTTAAAATAATCCAAAAACCCGAAAAACCCGAAAAGACCAGATCTGAATACAAAAGATCCAGTTTATTATTCAAGGCTAAAAACTGGGAATTCCGAAAAACCGGTTCCGGTGTCCTAATCACAAGGCATGATACATACCAAAGCGAAGACCTCTTTGGAGAAGAATGTTGACCAGCGTCTTCTTTCTTTATCGTGTGGTTTATGCCTTACCCCAAATTTATTATGCCGCTCGTGGGTCTCTGACTTGGCTATATATGCCATTTGCACATTTTTCTCTCAGGCATGCTTGTTTTGATTGAAATGGAGATGGGCTGGACATATGCTGCGTGATAAAAACAATAAGTGGCCAAAAACCGTAACTGAATGGCAAATCAGGGATGGGTCTAAAAGAAGTAGAGGAAGACAACGCAAACGCTGGGATGATGACATAGTGGAGACGGCTGGTGCTTTGTGGGCTAGAGACACAAGAGACCGTGACAAATGGAGGAGCCTGGAGGAGGCCTATGCGTCAAAGGACGCGCTGATAAACGAAGACGCCGAAGTGCAATAGTTATGTTTTGTTTATTTTATATAATACTGTAATTAGTTTTAGTTTTCAGTCAATAAAGGCTTTTTTTTTTAAGTAATGGAAATATATCCAACTGTTGAAACCAGAAACCACAAATTCCATGGTCATGTATCATCAGAGAGGTAAGTGTACCCAATGTGTCCATCAAAAAAAACTGCGATATTTTATGTAAATTGTTCGTAATTACGTATTCATTCTCATTTACCACTGACTAATTTCTAAAACTTCAATATATTTCTTTCTCAGAAAATAATAAGAAATTAGTGAGTGACAAATGAAAATGTACTGAACATAATAACTTATGCATTCACATAAATTTCTTTCTTTAGAACGGATTGCAGGAAATACACAACTAGTTAAAATATTAAAATTACCGTAGAAGTTTTTTTTGCAAAGAACCATCAAGTATTTAGTTTTATTTTAATAAAATCGACAATTCCTTATCTCCTATTTATCTTTTAATGAATTACTATACAGGGTGAATTTTTCAGGTGCGCATGGATGGCCAAATTCAAAACTAAGAAGAATAGCCAAAAATACTCAAATGAGTTTCGGGCCTGATTTTGATGAAAATTAAAAATGGCGTCATAGGATTTTTTTTTAAATCACCATCCTACCATCCACAACTTACCATCAACCACGAAGATATGATTCAAATAAGAAACAATGTTTATTAAAATGGTTATAAATCATGGTCTAAATATAATAGTCTATTTTTTTATTTCTGAGTGCCTATTGATTTTCTTAAATCTAACGACGAAGTTTTAGTTTTCATTAAAATCAGGCTCTTGATTCCTTTGAGTGTTCTTCCCTATTCGTTATAGTTTCGTAGTTGGCCATCCACACCCAATTGAAACATTCAACCTGTATACTTACGTTTGTAGTCGAGTTCGTCCGCATGTGTTACTAGCGATTCGCCAAATTCGCAATAAATACCAGTGCGATAAAGAGTTCCACAACAGTACTCTGTCAACTGGGTGAGTATTAACTTGTAACTTGGCTAATAATGTTTAGGTAGCATTTCAATTATTAATTAATATAATGGCTTATTTTGACGTGAAACCACAAATAATTATAAAATACAATTTATATGAAACTTTTTATTGCTGGCACAATGTTTTCTTAGAAACAATTTAGAAAATCTCTTCACTGTAGCCTCTAGTATTTTAGGCTTCAATTAATATTGTCTCATAAAATAATATATATTACTCGATGAGTTCGTGGCTAAATAATAACAGCCGCCCGGGTCGATCTTTAAGGTAAAGCCGTGCTTGCCGAGGTTGGTCCGTGGATGGGTGACCATAATTACATACCGAGTTTCCTCCGTGTCTCGGAAAGTACGTTAAGCCGTTGGTCCCGGCTGTCATTTGTAGATCTTTGACAGTCGTTACGAGTAGTCAGAATCAAAAAAAAGTCTGACATCCAGTCTTACCAAGGGGTATCGTATTACCCAGTTACTATTGGGTTGTGGAGGTCAGATAGGCAGTCGCTTCATGTAAAATACTGGTACTCAGCTGCATCCGGTTAGACTGGAAGCCGACTCCAAGATAGTTTGGGAAAAGGCTAGGCAGATGATGATGAAAATAATATATATTACTACCGTTTTATTAAAGTTTTTTAGGTACCTATAGCGAAAGAAATAGCCTGAATTTTATAAAGTTGAAAATGTCTCCGTTGACTAAACATATTCAGATAAGTCATTCGGTTTTAAGTACTTAGCTAGGCCAAATAAAACTTCAGTGTTTAATAAAAAAAAGTGTATTTCTTTTGCAGAATGTCAAAATGTTCGGCATAGTTTATATAGTCCTGGCAGCGTTACAGCTGCAAGTCAGCTTTGTTGCCAGTGATACCGACTATGCCAACTTCACCCCAGTGGAACTGTTCCAGGAATACCTGAGGATTAACACCACTACTAATAATGATTTGAGTGAGAACTGCTTTTGTTTATTTCGTTTTTGGGATAGAAGAAACGGGATAGTCACCAACTCGACACGAAAGATTAGACTGGACACACGTGTGTCCAGTTGGTGAAACTCAAAATAAGATCACTTATTATTTCGTCATCTCAACTCTTTTTAGTTTTCAAAATTATGACCGTGTTTTCTGTTTGTATTATAACTAGCGACCCGCCCCGGCTTCGCACGGTTGCAATGCTGATACTAAATACACTACAGAAAAACTGTGAACGTTGTATATAAAAACATAGCGGCCCGCTCTGGCTTCGCACGGGTATAAAATGTATAGCCTATGTCACTCACTGAAAAAATTATTAAAATCGATCCAGTAGTTTTGATTTATTCATTACTGCCCGTGGCCCGTACCCCGTTAAATTCGGGGTAAAACAATTCCCCTTTCCCTATACCATGAAGATTTACTGCAATCTTTGGAATATCTAAATTCATGCACTACATTTTTACTTATTTACTTTTTACATTCTTACCTATTTATTTAATTTTTACAACAATTAATATATTACAGAATGTCTTTATATACAACATTCACAGCTTTCTTGTCATTAGACAATACAAACATCCCGCCCCGAACGGCCGGTACGGCCGCAAACGCTATGTCCCGCAATTTTTAAATCTGTAATATCTTCGAAAATATTCATTTAAATCATATGCTGTAAAGAGATATAGATCTATATTCAATCAACAATGTATTTAAGGTATTTAATTGGATAAGGATGAATGCTGCATTGGTTAAAATCGCTTCGAAAATTAGCCATTATTTGTCGTAAAAAGTAAATGACAAAAAAATGTTAATGTGGGATATCCATAAGAGATAGACATATACCATCGCGCAGTTTTCTGTAGACCTTTTCAATGTGTACAATACTTAGTACATTATTTTGATAAATCTCGTAGGGTTCAGCCTGCGTTTGCAATGTAAGCGGAAAAAATGTAATTATTTACGACATCACATTAGAAACCTCAAAAATAACAGTATTTCTCCACTATTCAATGGATGTTATTATACATATAAACCTTCCTCTTTAAGCACTCTATCTATTAAAAAAAACCGCATCAAAATCCGTTGCGCAGTTTATACATAGGGACATAGGGACAGAGAAAGCGACTTTGTTTTATACTATGTAGTGATACCCACTGTGTTTTTGCCTGATATATCTGAGGCCATAGCAAGCTGTGTAAACGTAGCGTCGATATTTAAATTAAAAATACTCGTTTTACATATATTATTTCATGATTTTAATAATTTATTCATGTCTAGGGATGAAGCTGATTGTGCTTGTTGCAAACAATTTAATTAAAATGTTATAGGATGATTGTATTATTGATTCAAAAAACGACTTATTAAGTTTACGTTTCCACCGCGCGCTCGTGCTCGGGCCACTGACCTATAGAGTTTTTAACCCTCAGAGAGGTTTTTTTATCGTTCCATTCTAACATTTTGACTATCCCCCGTGTATATAGACTACCCTACAATCTAAGTACCAAGAAATCGTCCTTTTTACTCGATACGTTTATTTATTTCACTTTATAGCGGAGGCTGTGGAATTCTGGAAAGCATTAGCTAAAGCCGCTGATGTACCAGTGAACGTGTATGAGATTGTGCCGGGGTACCCCATAGTGGTGCTGAAATGGGCGGGAGCCGACAGTAGCCTGCACAGCATCATGCTGAACTCACACATGGACGTCGTTCCTGCTAATATCGAGGTAATTTTTGCAAACAATATTAAGCTATTACCGGGTTTTTACTAAAAAAAAATTATTGTACTCTTTGTATTTCAACTCATCCTGAGCCAAACTATGGCCAGAAATTATCCCAAGGGAACATCTATACGTTAAACTAATATCTAATAATAAATGACGTGTAAAAGTGTTTGTAAATACCTATTTGCAAAATAAACATCATTTATCATTTAATACTAATAATAAAGCTAAAGAGTTTGTTTGTTTGTTTGCTTGAACGCGCTTATCTCAGGCACTTCTGATCCGATTTGAAAAAAAAAAACAGTATTAGATAGTCCATTTATCAAGGAAGGCTATAGGCTGTATATCATCACGCTACGACCATGTGACCAATGTGAAGTAGACGAAGTTGCGCGGGACAGCTATAGTTTTAAATATAGCCTATGAAACACGGGGATAAAGTGCCTTCCCATTATCAAAATAGTTTTCGAAATCGAATCAGTAGATCCGAAGATCAACCCCTACTTCTAAACGTACTGGATAACATTCCAACTTTATCTGTTTGTAATATTAAGTTAAGGAAGTATTATATTAAGTTAGTATATACATATCCTCGCATAAAACAGCTGGCTCATGTTACGAAGTTATCAGTTTTATGGTACAGTTTTATTATTAACATAAAATAATTGTAAAACTAACAAAAGCAATTTCGTTGGTAGCTCAATTATCTACGCGTTGGTTATAATGACTATACCTATGACTGTTGATACGGAATTATATAGCAGCTGTAAACGGAATATCTCGAGATATCTAAACTAATATATTATATAAAGAGGAAAGATTTGATTGTTTGTTTGTTTGTTACGATTTAACTCGAAAACTACTAG
Organism: Cerastis leucographa; assembly: GCA_963082945.1. Classification (NCBI taxonomy): domain Eukaryota; kingdom Metazoa; phylum Arthropoda; class Insecta; order Lepidoptera; family Noctuidae; genus Cerastis; species Cerastis leucographa. The sequence continues at coordinate 11,220,260 of OY720357.1, forward strand.
ACCGATTTTAAAAATCCTTTCAAAACAAGAAAGCTACATCTTTACCGAGTAACATAGGCTATATTATATTACAATTTTTGCGGACGATGTCGCGGGCGAAGTGCTAGTTTATTAATAACTAGCTGTCCCGCGCAACTTCGTCTGCGTCACATTTTCCCCGTTTTCGCAACATTTTTCATTGCTGCTCCGCTCCTATTGGTCGTAGCGTAATGATTTATAGCCTATGTCCTTCCCCAGGCTGAAATCTATCTTCTTGCCAAATTTCATTAAGATCCCATCAGCCGTTTAGCCGTGAAAAGGTAACAAACAAACAAACATACAAACAAACAGAGTAACTTTCGCATTTATAATATTAGTATGGATAGTATGGATATTAGTATGGATTAGTATGGATATTAGTATGGATATCGTCAATCAACAAGGTACGAGTACAAACATAGGTAGGTACTCATACTCACAAATATTGTTGGATGTTTGTAAGCCATTTTTCAAACTTTTCCCATACAAACATCACGAAGGATTATTCCTAGATCAACAGAATGATCAGTTCAATGCGCTATAATCTTTCATAGCATCACCTTTGTATTCCACGACGTGTTAGGCAGAGGTGTACCACAGTACACGCACATTTCAGTTACGTTCAAGTCCCGTGTAATAGGGAGCGATCCTATTGGCTGTTATTATCTTCCGTGACAATTTGACAAATGTGGTCCTCTTGCAGGAAGGTTGGACTTTCGACCCCTTCGGTGGCCACATAGATGACAATGGTGTCATTTACGGTCGAGGGACGCAGGACATGAAGTCGGTGTCAATACAGTACTACGAAGCGCTGCGCAGACTAAAGGAAAATAATGTTAAAATGCTAAGAGATGTGTACATGACTCTTATGCCTGGTGAGTGACAATATTTGTCCAAATTCCCTTTGTCATATAATCTGTCAAAGATAACAAAAAAGTGTTATAAGAAAGGCCGCACGTCTTTGGTATTAAAACCAGCATAAGCAGGCCCATTATTGTAATTAAACTCCGTTCTACGGGAGCCCAGCTCAGGGTCAAGGTGTTGCAATGGACGTGCATACTGAGCGTATATACCATTCAAATTATATGTCATTTATACTCCAATAATGCATTTTCCGCGTAACTATTTACGCGAGTACTAATAAAATAAAAATGTTATTTTTAAATCTTGGCTCTAACAATAATGCGGATAAATCATACATGAAAACTATAAAGTCTATTTAAGAACTGCAATCTACTTAACGTGCTTGCCCTAAACCTTGATGTTTTTCTTTAGATGAGGAGGAAGGAGCGGAAAGGGGTATGATTCCATTTTTGAAGACCCCAGAGTTTGCAGCCATGAACGTGGGTATAGAACTAGACGAAGGCACTCCATTCCCTCTGCCTGGCATTGCAATCTTCTATCAAGATAAGGTTGTATGGCGTAAGTACACAACACATATTTGCTACACTCCTGTTTTTTAAAAAAATAGTGCGTTCAGAGTCCCCCGCGCGGAAGAAGTGAAATTTCGTAATACTACACGTATGCGTTCGAGTGGGTTCTCTATTGTGTCACCTAACTTTTTTATCGATAATTTAAAGTGCCACAACTTTTTTTGTCCTAATCATCATTTGTCCGAATGATAATTCAACCGAACTTAACATCACATAATATCACATGCCATAAAATTGACATCCCTAAATATAATATGTCCTAAATCCGTTTGTCATAAATATTACAATCAATAATATACAAAAGACATAAAAATGTTTTCTATAAAAGTTGTAAGTCCTAAATTCGAATTACATAATGTTTATTTATAATAATAATATTCTTAAAACAAATTTGTTTTTTTTTTTTTTATTATACATAAATTAATATATATACATGTTTTCCATAAAGCAGTTGATTGTGAACATGTGGTTTTTGTAAAGCAAGCAAGCATGCAGCATGTAAGCAAGGATGCAGCAAGCAAGCAAGCATGCAGCATGCAAGCAGGCACGCAACATGCAGCATGCAAGCAAGCACGCAGTACGCAGCATGCAGCATGCAAGCAAGCACGCAGCATGCAGCATGCAAGCAAGCACGCAGCACGCAGCATGCAGCATGCAAGCAATCATGCAAGCATGCAACATGCAGCAGGCATGGTTTCTGTCACGGCTCCGGCGCTGCGGCGCTCTGGCGGTCCCTCGCGAGTTTATCGTCGCAGATGGGTTTAACGCTCACCACCGCAGCTTCGGCTTGCTGGCCGGCTCAGCCGGCCAGCCTCAGCCGCGGCGGCGAGTGTTACAACCACCTGCTCCTCAACTCGCGGGCCGCCTCCGCGCCTACGCGATATTAAATTACACTCTAGGGGTAGGGCAGACAAGACTGCGTGGAGTCGGATTTACAGCGATTCGTTACTGTCACTAAAACCTAATTTTTTGCATATGTTTTAGGACTAAAAAAAATATTATAAATGAACATTCGGAATAATACACATTATTTAACACAATACTTAGGACATGTGACTTTAGGTCTTGTAAAATTAGGAGATTCAATAATTATAGTACTCAATATTATGACAGAATACTTTTAGAACTACAGATAATTATGTTAAACAAAATTTCGGGATTTTGAACATTATGGTTACTGAAGTTTATAGCAAACGTGTTATGGATAATGATTTTCGGACAAACAATTTTAGGAGAAGAAAGGGAGTACCGTTCGAGTGCCACGCATTCACTCTCGTTATTTTATTGAGCTTCTTTAGAAAACAACAAAATATTATTTAGAAATAATATTTTGTTGTTTTCTTGTTGTATTATTTATTTATTTATTACATAAGTTTATCGAGGTTATTGTACTCATGGAAATTGAGCGAAGGCTGGTCACACCGAAGAGTCGAATGCATGACTGTTTGCACCCCATCTTGCGTACCTAGTAGAACTACGTAGTCACAAATCTTGTAATACTGCCATCTCTTAGTGAGTTATAGAAAATATTCCCGCTCCATGGTAGCGTTAAACTTGTTGGAAGTCGCATAAGAAGTTACACTTAAAAAAAAATTGATTAGCTGCCCTTTTTATGTTAAATACTACCTCTTACGTCATCTATTTACTTATGGTTAATATTTATTACAGAAATACAAGTTGATTGTCATGGTGAATCTGCCCATGGCTCAACTTTCCCTGAGACGAACAACACCGCTACTGGCAAGGTAGACCTGAATATAATAAATACTGCAACGAACAAACATTACGAATGAAATAAATAATTTAACTGTACGTACGTCGCCGTCCAATCAAGCTATACATAACCAGTTTATGCGGATCTCTCATTATATTGTAAATCTATACGAAACGAGGCCATGTTATACTGCAAAAGGATAGATAGATGCGTCGCCGTACGTGCGAGCGAATTTCACCGATAAAACCAATCGTGATCAGCTAGAGGGATTCTAGAGCTCTCAGTGTCAATCAAATAATAAATTATTTATACCAAAAGGCGTCAATATTCTATAGCAATAAAGACACCTGACGGCTCTTGAACGTAGTTTAAATAGATAAGCACAAGCCATTTGAACTACGTTCAAGAGCCGTCAAGTGCGTGCTGTTTCATTGGTGAAATTCGGCCTAAGTTAAATAGCTGATTTCCAAACTTAGTGCCATTTAGTACCTCTTTATCGCGTCGTACTTACTTATACCTTGCTTAAAATGAATTTTCTTTTCTAGTGCCGGAACGTGATCGACCGTTTCTTCGCATTCAGAGATGAACAGTACGAAATCGCCATTAAATCGTCCCCGTCCGATGCCGGCTATTACACCAGTGTCAACCTCAACAAACTTAACGTAAGTTCGTCGTGACGTCTATTTAATATAAGGTTTAAAATATTTTTTTGCAAACCGGGTTTAGTACACAAGACTCCCAATCTCAACTTACGTGGGTTTATAAATATCCATTTCTTCCACATTTCTCTACTAGTCGTTTTCTCTGAAGTTACCTTTTCAAAACCTTTTTTTTCAGTCCATCAATCGGTCCCCAACCTTATAGCCATGAACATGAACCACATTAATAGTTGAAAATTTCCACACGACATTTTTCTCATACCCCTCATTTTATGCCCACCCTATACATACAGTATGTTAGTTTAAACGAGGGACATATTCAAACCCACAATAGTACATTCTAACATGATACTAATAAAAATATAAACAAAAAAAAAAAAACACTGATAAATAACAGACAGAACCATACCAAAATTTTCGCAAATGTCACGTAACGTGTATACACCCTTGCGCTAGCGACTTAATACTATCGCAGAACATGTGAGCGGTCAATGACTCTTAGGTATAATCCATTTTCCCTTCATACTTTAAACTTACCTGGCTTAGGACAGTCCAAAATATCTAGCCACTAAACAAAACATTAAAAATTCTTCTATATACATTATAGGTTTTTTACATATTTGGGACGAGAATCGAATACTGAATACCCTCCCTCAATATGTCCCTCGTTTAACCTAACATACTGTATATACCCTCTTAACCGTTTTCGGTCACGGCGGCCAATCTTGGTGGAGATTAGCCATCGTCGGCGCGGGAGATATTATAGTGCACAAGTGTGTGCGCAGGCGCAGGTGCATTCTCTGTTCCCTCACTCTTATATTCCGATCACGCAATCTGACTCGACCGGAGATAGATCAGGCGCAGGACCAACGGCTTTACGTGCTTTCCGAGGCTCATGGATATCATACCGCCAACTACTGAGATATTACTAATAGACAAACCCAATAGCACTTTTTGCCCGACCCGGGAATCGTATCCAAGACTTCGCGCTCAGCAGTCGCACTTGCGACCACGAGACCACGGGGCAGGTGTCATCTGTCACAGGTATCGCTTTTCTGGGTAACGTATACGTTACTCGGTTTTAATCTAACTAATTAACAGTTGCAAACTTCAAACTTGCAAAATGATAACTTATTTGATGTATTGTGAAACTCAAGTTAAACATAGCCATTTTTACTTACAGGGTGGAACAGCTAACAATGTAATCCCGAGTGTCGTGAGTCTCACATTCGATATGCGCTTGGGCAACACTGTGAACGAGGAAGAGTTCCAAGCTAGGGTAAGTGTGTGTGGTAGAAAACACATTTATATAAAGTCCGCTTTTGTATACGTATGGTCGAAAGTTATGCCACGGAAACGGACTACCGGGACGAACCTATGTGTGTATGAGATTACCATAATGATAGTTAAAGCGCTTTACAAACGTGCACACATCCAGTCGCATGTCCATGGGAAAAGCCTAGAGTTTATGTATGTATGTATTTATTTTAATCCTCGTTTTGTTGCTAGATTGAAAACTGGGTAGCCGAGGCTGGCGAGAACATAACTATTAAGTACATCTCGAAGAACCAACAGTCTCCTGCTACTATCACTAACTCCACCAACCCCTACTGGGAAGCCATTGCTTGTGCAGCTAAAGAACTGTGAGTATATTTAAAAAAAAAATTGCCCGGCGCATACTAGGAAGCTCGCTACTACTTGACTAGATGTCTACTTTCTTGTAATGAATTCAAGAATGCCTTGCAGCAATTGGAAGGTCGAAATTAGCAGCTGAAATAGCAAGAGACCAGCCTTTAACTGTATCTCCTTGGATATAAAGTCACATATCTCCATTAACGAAAATATTTTGTTCAACAGTAATATAGAAATAATGGCGACGCGGCCACCTGGCTCCACAGACGCAAGACACGTCCGCAACGCCGGTTTTCCGGCTTTCGGATTTTCCCCAATGCCAAACACTCCGCTGCTCCTACATTCGGTCAACGAGCGCCTTGCTGTGTCCACCTTCTTGAACGGCATCGATATCTATGAAAAAGTCATATACAATCTCTGTAATATTCCCGGCCCTGAAACCGCTGATGATACAAGTGTGTACCTATATGTCACTGCTGTCTAAGAAAATGATTGAGTTGAACACTGGATTCTGAATTGACTTGAGGCGTTTGCGCTGACGCTGTGCGATACCAAGAATGATTTTTGTTAACTATTTTATTTATTTACTGTGTGATGATGATTAAAATCTTTACAACAGCTAACATTAGCAACTATAACTAACTTTTTATTTAAGATACATTTTAACCCACCTTTTTCAAAATATTATATTAGGGTTTGGTTAAGCGCTTTTATTAATACACACACCCACTTTTGAGAGTGTATAGAGTTAATGAATTTCTTTCATTTAACATCTTATAAAAAATCAGACATTTGGATATGTATAATACAATAGAACTAGTCGTAAATACACCAACTATAACACAAGAACTAGTAGTAATAAACATTAATAAGTATATATTACTAACTAGAACTGTTGTGAACAATAAATGGATTTTTTTATAACATTGTCTTTCGACTTTATCTCCTCATCTCCAAGATTGAATGCATCTTATACGTCTTAAAATCTTAGTGTTACTAAGTACCCACGTATCTGTAGATATGTGCAGACATTTGTGGGCATGGTGCGTTCACCTCGCTACTGAATGCGGCATTATGAGAGATCGTGAGTGAGCAATTAGGTACAAAGGCGGCACACCGATAACATTGCCTGGAAAAGATACCAATAAATTAATAACCCCTTATAATTTAGCCAACAAGACAAACTTTACCTCTAGTCTTTTGAGTATGTTAGAGGGTAAAGCAAATATTTATTGCGCCAGCTGACTTATGACTGACACAAGACTGTCAAACGATGTTCTTGCGATGAGGCAGTTTTTAGGGTTCCGTACCCAAAGGTTCAAACGGGACCCTATTGAAACTTCGTTGTCCGTCTGTCACCAGGCTGTATCTCATGAACCGTGATAAGTAGCCAGTTGAAATTTCTACAAATTATGTATTTCTATTGATGCTATAACAACAAATACTAAAAACAGAATAAAATAAATATTTAAGGGGGCTCCCATACAAAAAAGTGATATTTTTGCTCGTTTTTATAAATAATGGTACGGAACCGGCCGGTTTTTATCTTACATCAGGAGCATCATTATTAATTTAGGGCTTATGTTTAACATAACACCAGATAAAGTAAATATAACCTTAAAAAACATTTTTATACTGCCTAAAATAGTAAATGATCACCAGAAATAGTAAATGATCACCAGAATTAAAAACCTGAAAATCACAGCTCCGAACTAAGGCGTAGTCGACGGAGCCCCGCTACGCGGGGCTCCTATTTCTCTCTGCAGGGTTTAAAGTAACCTAACACGAACCTTCGAACCTAACCTGTCCGAGTCGGGGTGCCCAATATCCCGAGCTCGCTTTGCTCGCACTTGCTTCCTAAGTTCTTATTGCCACAAAATTTGGTGATCATTTACTATATTTGGTGATCATTTACTATATTTGGTGATCATTTACTATATTTGGTGATCATTTACTATATTTGGTGATCATTTACTATATTTGGTCTTTGAATACAATTTTTTTGGTGTTTAGTATTTTTTTTTTTTGGGTAACGTAGCTTAGGATCTCAAAGTATTTTTTGGTGCTCATTATATTTAATCCCTTAATTTAGTAGGTAGTCTTGTAACTGGTTGGTTTACCCAAATCGATCTAAACGTCAGAATTAGGTTCGAATGTATCGGTCAGTGGGTCATCTTATAGGGGCGGATTTTATCTTACAGCATTTCGTTAATTTCACAAATGACACAGATCACGTTCAGAGCGTTCAGGGGCAAAATGGATATAGACCGCAATTAAGAGTTGGAAGTGACTCTGTCACAATTGCTATGGAATATTGACACAGATAGCTCTTGAACGCCGTTTAGGTGTTCTGATCGAATGGCTGGTCGCGTTGTTTGATTAATGAAATCGACTCTTAGCAGCCACAGTCACATATCACATGTAGGTATGTACTCACTAAATTCCATTCCAGCGTTATAATTCATCGTACATCCAGCACAGTTCTGTTTCCTCGTTTGCAGCTAAATCTTTAAACCAACAATCGCCACTTCACAGTAATGGGTGCCTTCCCACCCGTACGTGCCGCAACATTTTTAAAAGGACTTTTTCGCGAGGCGCCGCCGTTTTCTGTTTGCGTACCGTCGCGCGTCGTCGCTTCGCCATGGATTTCGCAATTGTCACGCTTTTAGCGAACAAATGAATTCTCACCAATGATCGGGATTCGCTGTGTAAACCGTTTAGCGCACGAATCATGATTCTGTTTCTTTGTTTTCTTTCTTTTTTGTTCGTAATTTTTTACCGCGAAGGGAGGGAATGGAAACCTTAAAAAGTTAAATGGCTTTAGTTGGATTCAAATCATGAGAATCGGAAAATGTGAAATGTTAAACAAATGTTAGCGCAATTTAATAAGCAAGGGATTGTATGATAATTTAAAAACTAAAATTAATCATTACCCAACACTCTAACCAAATACAATAAGATTCATAATTACCGCGGTTCACAATATTATCATCAAATAGAGGTGTAACGCTTTATAATTATGAATGTTATATTAGGGTGGACCGCTGGGGGCGCAGCGGCGTTAATTGAAATGAATTGTCGCTACTGGATGTAGCCGGCACATCGGGCACATAAATCAGAGCGCCTCGGGCCACCAGCTAAGTGCCTGCTACGAGCGCTACGCCGTAGCAACCCGTAGACACGACGCGAAGCGTACTACGCGGTTACTGTTTTATTTTAATGTTGTTTTTTTATGTTTAGTGTATAAACATAAGTAAATTAATAATTATAAGTAAATTAGCGTAAGCTAATTTACTTGAGCACTTATAATTATGTTATTTTAGTTATTAATATAAAATGTTCTTTTTTAAATGGACGGACCAATACTTACTTTTTGTTTCCATAGACATATATACTCATTGCAAGTAACCTATAATGATTTGACTCTATTAAGGTTCTGTCAAACTTCTCTGAACGGATACAATGCAGACCAGCTGTGGACACCAGACACCGACAAACACTACAGTACATTATCCAGAATTCGGTTTTCATAATTGCATACGCAATATTTCAATATCGATCCAACCTTCAGTAAAATTGGGTCAAATTGCCAAATCTATCGCTTCTAAAGCCGTCATTAGAGCACGACGCTCTAAGAGACATCGCGAGACGAATTAATTCAGCCAAATGCGGCGAACGTTGGAACGGGCGCGATTTTTACTGGTAGTGCTCATTTGTCACCACCACCTAGCCACCTACTGGCATTAGACACGATGGCGTGCCTCCCGACACAGGTGCGTACCATCGCACCGCTAAAAGCACCACACAGATGCGTAATACACACACTACGTTGTTTATGGAGTGGGCATCTTGAAGGAGACACACAATACGATACCAAGTACCAACTATTGCAGAAAATATTTTATTATTTATTATTTTACTTACACCGTATTCCTTGTTCAAGAGTCAAACTTTTTAAATCGATTTATAATAAGGTGCTCGTAGAATATTTAAAAAAAAATCTTTTATGTTTTTCGTTTTCTGGAAATGCTGAATGTTTCATACATATGTAGATGTCATTTGAAAAAGAAAAGTTTGGAAAAAAAAAAAATTATGCTTCAGCTTTCCTTCTCCATTTGCGCTGAATCCAACCATCTTCGTACATCCTTCACGCCCTTAATGACGTTCAGTGAAGTGTGAGAGTGTCTTGATGTCGAATGAGTTGTCGTTTTACAACTGACAGTCATCTACGTTTAGCGACAGAATCCGACAGATCGCGACATAATGCCGAGTGGAGAGCGAGGATTCGGTAATCAACTTGTATAGAACACGTTGTCATCACAGTGATGTGAGACTGCTTACTGGTTAATGTAAATAGATGAAGCAGAGTTTTTCTATGAAATAAGTAAGGGTATCTGTTATAAATTGCACTAACTATGTGGTAGGGTACCAACATCGCACCATCACCTCATACATCTCTTCTTTACAGAAATCATAGTTCCCAAGTATGTTAGAGTAGGCTACCTATCTAATCGGATCGTATTTTACATGGCTGTCTAATGTCTATATGGCCTCCCGAATCTAGTTACTGGGTAACACAATAACTTGGCAAGATTGATTGTGGAATAATATCTACGTATTATGTACTAATGGGTAATAAGAGGGTAAAGAAATAGTTTACTTGGTTTTTCGGATTAAAAGGTAAAGAGAGATTAATAAAATGTTCAACGTCTTGACAACTGCAACGTGGCTTCCAGTCTAGCCGGATGCAGCTGAATACCAATATTTTTACATGACGCAACCGCTCATCTGACCTGCATAACCCAGTTAGTACTGGGCCTACCGCTTTGATAAGAGAACAGTTATCAGAGTTTCGGGCCACTGACAACCTGTGACGACTGTCAAAGATCTACAAATGACTCGCTCCTACTTCATTCTCACATATTTGTAATTCTCAACATGAATGATGTAACCAAGATTTTGTAACATATTTTGATTTAAAAGAGTGTCCACCATGGAGTTTCTTTACCATTCTTCTCCATAGAGACGCTTTGGAATGGGCAACTACATGCCCGGATCAACAGTTTAATGTGCTTTTCGAGGCACGGAGGAAACTCGGTATGTTATCACCCATCGACAGACCAACCTAGGCGAGTGTGGCTTAACTTGAAAATTGATCCGGGTGGCTGTTATTATTTAGCTAGAAACTCCTCTTCAAAAGGTTCTTCCTCTGCAATTCGTGCTAAACCTAAAATTAACCCTACACTATCACAGGCTTGTATGAATTGAATTGAATAAACTTAATAAAGAATAAATAACAAAATGACAAACATTTACCCAGTTTTCAGTGTTGATCGAACTTAAAAGGGGCAACGGTTAACAAAGGAATGGTCACGCGCACTTTATTCTTTTTTAAACTTTTCAAGTACTTTTTAAACTGTGCAGAATCCGTCACCCCTTTCATATTCTTTTTGTCACGTTTGCATATGTTTTCTATTCTAAAATTAACAATCGTCATAATAAAATCCACAAAGGAATTAAGTACTTTTGAAATTCAAGTGTTGATGTTATAAAAATGGTTTTAATTGCTTATTAAATTGAAATCACTGTGGGAGTTTCGTGGGAGAGGTGCCGTGAGAAAAATTGAAGTTGTGTTTCGTAGAAGTAAAATAAAAAAGGTTGCTTGAGTAATACTTTAATTTACATTTTGATAACATCTATATTTTTATGATGAACTGTTACGTAGCACTTATTTATTTTAAATTACATGAACAGGTACTACACATTGCTCACACACACACACGCACATTGCTCGCAGAATAGATGGCCGATGGGGCCAAAAAGTTCTGGAATGGCGACCGCGAACCGGGAGACGATGCGTTGGAAGGCCTCCCACTAGGTGGACCGATGACCTGGTGAAGGTTGCGGGGATCCGCTGGATGCGCGTCGCACGGGACCGGTCAATCTGGCGACACTTGGGGGAGGCCTATGTCCAGCAGTGGACGTCTTTCGGCTGAAATGATGAACAGGTACTACATACTAAGAAAACAACTTACACCATGCTGGCTAGCTTGCTTGCTGGTTGTATATGCCTGCATTAATACAGGACCTAGCTACATTGAAATAAACGCCTGCTTGTGTACACCTGGATAACCTTGATTACTAGTAGTTGTGTTCGGGGAACAGAACGAACTAACATTTTAAATAACCTAAAAAAAATACCATTCTACAACTCCATAACATCACGCCTGCAATCTCCGAAGGATTCGGCAGAGCTGTACTTAATAGTACACCCACATTTCTCCAGTTATTTATATGTCCCATATGTAACAGGGGCGAGCCTATTACCATCAATCGGGCACAAATCCAGACTCCATGGCTGCTACTGAGAAACATCTGATGGAAAAACCCAATAACACCAAGGCCGACCTGGGAATTGAACCCGCTTAGTCCCGCCAGGACCTGCTAAGCAGTCGCGCTTGTGAATAATTAGTCCAACGAGGCAGTCAGGAACTTCATATGACCTACAATAAATACAAAAAAAGACCAACGAAAAATAAACACCCAGCCATACTTGCCGGTTGCATATCCCTGGATTAGTGGCACTCGAGTGCTCGTGCGGACGTTTAGTGCGATCGCGTGCGGCCGCGGGTCGCGGGTCTTGTCGCCGGTCGCAGGGATTACGCCGACGGCCGCGCTAAAACAACATGCTCCCCGTAATCGCTGGGATTCACCTACAAGAAATAGGGGGCGCTATTTGTATTGTCCTCTGCATTATTAACTGCATAACAGAAGAAGTGGATTGGATTGGAGTGTTTTTATTGCGCTTTTGTTTTTAGAAGAGATTTAGGTTGGATGGTACTGTAAGCTCTTATCTTTATAGGTAAACTAAATAGAGATTACTACGACTAGATATTTTATGAGTCAATCAATAGTGCACCTTAATTCATTACGTTTGAAATTCCATCTAATGAAAATGAACTTTATAAATATTCTTTATCAACAAATACATTTAAAATATTCACGAGCATTAAACAATGTCTCTGTAGAAACAAAAAATAAACAAAGTATTCATTCCTCAAGAAACTAAGCGACTAAACAACTAGTTCCCGTCCGAGTAAAAAAACATCGAAACGAAATCCCCCCAAACTTGTACCTAAGGTGAGTAGCACAAACAGAAAGTGTACGATCAAATAAAACGCCGTACGTCTGGCAGACGTGTATCTAAGATGTTAGCATCGTTCATTAGACAAGCATGCTTGTCGTTTTCAAGTGTTCACGTGGCGACTTCGCTTCGTAGCTCGGTTCACATCAAAAGCTGCACGGCCCGCCCTCCGGCCGCGAGCCGCGCTCTGATTGGTCGGCGCCGCCGCCCAGGCAATTAAGCTGCCTCGCTCACCCCGTCATCTAACTTGACATTTTAATGTTTACTGTACTGATAGTTCGTGAAAGAAAATTGTTTGTGTTCCTTTTGTTTCTTGGACTTTGATGTCTTTTGTTGTGTTGTTATTTTTTACCTATATTTTTAAGAGATTGATGTGATCCTGAAATGCATAAAGTTACTGGAAGTTGGTAGGGCAAAAATCTCAAAGTACTTCAGAAAATTATTTTCAAAAATATTAACATTAGCATGTTGAGTGATAATTTTTAAAACAGTATGTAAGAGCTCACTTTTCACAAAAAGCCTACCAAATTGAAAGTGTACAACAAAGAATGTATTTTTACAAGTAAACTCGTCGCGTAAACAAAGCCTTACTTTATCATGTAACGCATCCATTATGTTCGTACGTAATTCAGTCAGATACGTAGCGACCGCTGCCCTGACAATGTAGCCTGTGGACCGGGACACAAGATGGGATCACACCCATCTCGCTCACACAGCCTCTTTCTGTATGCTGTTGTCCCTCTCAGGGGGTGGGACTCAATGTAATCAGGGGATGACGTGACTCGCGATCTCCGCAGCGGCTTCAAAGATCACAATTATCGGAGCAGTCTGCCGAAAGCCGCGACTGGGTGGTGAAGTCACCCAGATAAGTCATTAAAAGTTTCGTACATATGTACCCACCAATACTTATGATTATTCATAGAAGAGGACTGTTTAAATTCTGACCGTGTTTTGTTAAATAAATTTTTGGGATAAGAAAAGTTTCAGTGGAAATTCGAAGAAAATGTTTTTATGTAAAAGCGGTGGTGTCAGTTTTATGTGAGGATCAGAGACAACAGCCGAACTGTCTGCCTTCTGGGAGCGACAACGGGTGCCAGCCGTGGCAGTCCGTAGGATGGGAACAGGTCAGCTGATTTGAGTTTTAGTTCCTTTCAATCATCTGTCATTGTTTGGTGTTACTTCTAACTTCAGTATATTAAGGGATTTTAAATGAAAACGTGTCTATTATCATGATCCTAAAAATAGTTTAACCGTTAACGTATATTTTTATACCGCAAATATTTTTCTAAAATTTGGGAAGCCTTATTTCATAAAGGTTTAAATTGTTTGGCCAGAATAAAAAGTTTCCAATAGTATGTCAAAGTTTATTTTTGCGGGCGTGCATTGCTGAAAAAGAAAATAGATATTTTAAAACCTTATTATATCGACAAAGGACTGACAGACTGAGTTAAAATTCACCTTATAGAAAATAATACATATATTCACCTTATAGTTAATTATAACACTAGAATACTTGTCGAATAAAACTTACACTGTCACTTACGGGAATATCTTCCGTGATTTTTATTTATTTTGAGGTCCAGATACACCGTATATACCGTGAAAGCTTAAAACTAGCCATGCAAATATTAAATAGATGATCATAAACTTATATAAAGGATAAAGATACAGATCTCACTCGTTCTGATTGAATTTGACCTTGAAATTGACCTTATTAATTGGACTTTTTCTTTGCCCAACTATGATATATCTGAATGATAATCAATTGCCTAATTAAAAACATCTTGCACCTAGTAGACTTATCTTGAGTTGCAATAGTCAACTAAATTGGATTTGATGTTTCTTGAAAAATCCATGCGTTATACAAAAGATATCTTGATTCTTTAGCATTTTTTTCATAATTTTAGTGTATTTAATCATTTCTGGCGCACAAACTTATCATTACAAGAAAAAGCTGGATTGAAAAGCATCTTTAACGCTCTTCAAAAGTGTTATCCGTGTTATATATTACTTATCCACTCTGTAAGGTCTGCATTATAGAGACTATTGATGTAGAGCCAATGTGAACTACAGTTATATATTTCTGTTTAGTATATATTTTTTAATCTTAAGGAGAATGCGCTACGGTAACCCGCGACATTCTAGATATTTTAGACTATTACATGAAAAATACATTCAATGGGAATAAATGAACTTAGCGCATAGGGATAATTTTAATGATAATAACTCTGTAAAGCCGTATTTTTTACAACCGCGAATAATTTTGCAAAATACGTAAGAAAATTTGATTTTTGCGGGCTACCCTGTCGCTTCCCCAATTTCATAGTTTTCCGAGGAACACCTAGGTGAACCAGGGGTACAGAAAGTTAACCGTGGAACACATAGGTGAACCACTTTGGTGTTCCATGGGTCAGAAAGGGTTTTTTGTACTGTTGACCAATATTATAACGGAAGAGCTCATGCAGAGTTATCCAAATACAACTTAAATAAACGAGCAAATATAATACAAGTTTTTATGAGAAACAGTGATTAAAAGTTACGTAACTTTTTATCGTTTAGTTAAATGAAAAGCAGAAAGGTCAAAGTGATCGGTTATAAAAATATTTACACCAAAGCAGATTACAAGGACACAGATACATTAATTTTCTTATTCTTTATAAATTACTCAGCTCTAAAAACCATCAAGTAGGTACTCGTAACTTACTTATAGGTACTTTGTGCAAAACCAAAACCGTTTTACTATTTGTCAGACGGTATCAAACGCCTGGCAGTAATAAGCTTAACACTATACAATGCAATATGTAGACACAGACACATCGTGTGTTTAGTCTATTGTTCGTAGTTAGCACACAAATAAGATCTTGGGAGATCAGTGAATCGGACCAAACCCGCGTCCTTACAAATGTAACTTAGGGACGAACCCAAAACTTGGACCGCGCTCCCCTACCCGATTCTTGTACAAAGGGTGCATGTAACTTAATCTAATCACTTAACGCCTAACTTATTACCATTGTTCGAGTTTAATTAAGTATTTTACTTGTGTTTATCAAGTCTTTGTCAAAAAGTAAATAATCAAGATTTTACGTTGCGATTTTTATCATCTTACAAATGACGGCGCTGATTTCTTAGTGTCCACTGTCAGCCAGTGTTTCGCAGTGTAGTCATTTTTGGAAAAAAATAAGTAGTATCATAATAAAATGACAGAAAAGTGAAGTTCACAAAAACTATTAAGATTATAAATTATTGTTTCTTGTAAGTCATTAAAAGATAAGAAGAATAAATAGGATATCTACCCCATTAATTCATTTGTAGAGAGCTTCTTACAAAGAAAACGTCATACAATGTTCAGTCTTTAATATTTATGTTCTTTGATAATTTTTTACTGTTCTGGTTTCCCGACGGAAAAAGTTAGCTTACTTCTTTAGATAAGAAATATTTCTGTAATTTATAATTATAGAGATACCTATTAGTCGTAATCTCAGAACTTGTTAATTTTACTTATTAAAAGAGATTTTTAAAAATCTTAAATATTTTTATTTTTTTTTATTTCAGCATAGGTACGGCAACAATCAAAGTTAACATTGATCCTGCGAAACAAAACACAATCATCCACTCATTTCTTTTTTCAATACCAAAAACGTGCTAAAAATAAAGAAACAATCAATCATAAATATAATCTACTTACCTATATCCGCGTAAACATCACGAGGGCAACGATTAAGTAAGTATATTCATTTGATCGGCATTAGCAAGTGTGGCGTTTCACACGACTATCGTAATTTGTCGCGCGTTATTTAGAGTTCAGTGCGCAGAACCGCACGCATCACTGCATCGGTAGGCACATGAGGATAGATAGATGAATGTGCAGCTTTTCATTAGGAGCGTGTTATATGGCAGGTTTGTCTGTAAAGGCTTTCGATTATTTGTTAGAAATAAAAGCTCTAGGTATGAGTTTTCCTGAAGAAGACGGTTCAGTGCTAGTAGCAATAGTTTTGCTACATTTTTGCTAGAAAATGTAAATTAAAGATGGTCGATACAATGTAAATAAAACTCTCGGACTACTACTTTTTTCGTCATTCTGAACACAAATAAAAACACTTGCAATAATGCAAACCAATCAATTGACGACACGGTTGGCGCAGTGGCTGAGCGATTGACTGATGCATTGCGCGTCGCGGGTTCGATCATCGCACGCACGCACGGAAAAAATAATTGTATGGCCAACAGATAGTGGTTCCGAGTCTGGCTGTTTGTGTATGTAAGTTTAAATGTGTGTAAACGCACCCACGATACAGGAGAAATTCCTAGTACTTAAGGGGCAAAGTTTTAAAAGGAACCACTCAATGCTAAGTGAAAAATAGGTAACAAAAAAATAGGACCACTCTCTACATAAAAAGTAAAATTTCGTTTTCTATTAAATCTATCTACTACAAAGCTGAATCCCATATTTTTTTTTTCAAAACACTTTTTTAAGTGTGCAAAAAAAAGGGATACTTACGACACTTCGCGGCTTTCCTTAGAGGCTCGAAAGACGAACAGTAAAGTCGTCTAAGTCCGTTTTAACAAAAAATAAAAGAACCTCTTTGTAAAGGATTCGCGGCATTAAGACGGAGGCCGCTTGTAACACCGAATTGAATAATTTGAATGGAACAATTTATTTATTTAACACTTCAAGCACATAGTACAGAGGCGGACTTAATGCCATAGGCATTTTCTACCAGTCAACCTTTGGGTGATGCAGAGACAAACAGTGGTAGGTGTCTATAAAATATTATACATTGAATACTTAACCAAACTACAAAGGATACATACATACAACTATCAGAAACATTCAAGAATCAGGGCTCCGATCACAAGCCCCGATTTTATTAAAACTGTTATTCTATGTTATGTTCTGTTTGCTCTACGATAAATGAATTCGATTATCATATAGGATTTCAGCAATTTTTTTTTTAGTTGCGATTGGTTTGCTCTTGACTCTATTCTAGGTTAGAGATGACAGAGACAAAGTCGATGATGGTATGAGCTTACCCAGAAGAAGAGTGTTCACTCTCACTTGGAACAGATTTGAAGAAAGCATGAAATTCGGCTAGATTACGTATATGTCATTGAGATCATGTTCCAATAGCAAGGAAAATAAAATCATACGGTAGGTATAATCTTAGAAGTACGTGAGCAACTCAGAATATTATTTGAACTCTTCAACTTCAAGAATGCATTAGAGTAGTTCAATTTAAAAAAAAAACTATAATACTCAAGACATAAACATCAAAATAGTAAGGTAGTTCGGTGTGACAGTAGGCTCTGCAGTGAGTTAAGGAAAAGGGGGCGAAGGGGAAGGCTTCTGTAAACGGAACAAAAACACCAACGTTATTAGCGAGATTGGTGTAATCTGACTAATCTATTTTGGGAAAGGGGAGCTCTGAGGTACCGACAAGTATCAGTTCATGAATAAACACTTCTTTCAGAATTAATCATAGCTTATATCACTAAAGAAAAGGAGAAAGGCTATTTTCTTCGAATTTGTATAAAGAGTGAGACTCGATGCGACTAATTATGAAAAAAAGTCTTCTAACTATATAATATAATAGTGTCTAGTGTTTTGCTTAGCAGTATTTTTTTAAAGTGAAACTTTTATTACATCGTCTCAAACTTTTTCGTCTGTGTGTTGCATGTCGCGTGACAGTCGGCCGCGGAGTAGGGATCTTTATACCTACTCCGCGTTTTATACGTTTTATACTCTTAATGGAATATTATTCCAAAAAATTTTAGTTAAATGTCTATAGTGTGAAAAAAAGTTTCACTTTTACCGTGGTTTCATATAACCACGCGATCCCTTTTTTTATGTTGAAGCCTCTTCAAAAAAAGCAGTTATTTTTTTATTTTTATTGTAGTTTTTTCAAACAATCTTGTACACATGCAGCCGCGCTGCCTACGGCGTAGGCAGGATCTACGGCGTAGCTGGTGTGTAGTTAATAATCGTATGTTTGTAGTTAATAAACGTATTTGTAAAAAAGGAACAGTCGTTTAATTGCTTTAAATTGGTTGAACCTGTGCTGGTTAATTAGTAGGTACATTAACAATACTTTTTTCAATCGGTCTAAAGTGACAACCTAAAACACGTATGAATAGATTTGCATTTTATTTGCAGATGACGAGTAGAATTTCTGTCGGTGAATAAGATGGTTCTTAAATATTGAATGTTCTTTTATCCAGCAAAAATAATTTTATTTATTCATATAGTAAAGAATGATGTGGAAAAAAAGACATGCTGTGGACAACCCCAATAAAATTGGGATAATACTGTTCATTTATTTAAATTATCTGTAATTCTAATGATCAATAACTCAATTTTAATGTAATGATGAACCACAATTCTACAAACCATATTTGTACGCCGCAAACGGCAGAATATTATGATCGTAATACATACTCACATAACAGCTTTGTACAATATTCTGACAAATAAATGCATTCTAAATGCATTCTATAATCTATTCTATTCTATTCTATTCTATTCTATTCTATTCTATTCTATTCTATTCTATTCTATTCTATTCTATTCTATTCTATTCTATTCTATTCTATTCTATTCTATTCTATTCTATTCTATTCTATTCTATTCTATTCTATTCTATTCTATTCTATTCTATTCTATTCTATTCTATTCTATTCTATTCTATTCTATTCTATAAGGGCTGGAGAATTTAGATGATCTACAAATTACAAGAACATTTCTAGAAAGACATGTTGAAAGTTGCATTATATGCTTAGCTTAGTAGCAATGGTAATAGTATTTTGTGTCTTTTTATATTGTCAGCATTATAATTGTTTTATATCTAAGTGCGTGATCATAAGGATCTGAAACATTTAGTAGATATGTGAGAAGAAAAAAGGACCTGCTACCTTTAAAATTGCTCTTTGTGTACTTTCATAGGGAAGTAATTTAGTTTGTAGTACCTACACCCATGAAGTTATACAGGACAGAATTATGGTATTTTAGCTTACCTTACTTTTTAAATGATTACGTTTCTTCTTCGTTTAAGTTGATTATCTCTTAATATCTTATAGTTACAATGCAGCACTGTAGAATAAACAAACGACAAGAGTTTGTGTGGAAAATGTGTAATGCTTCAGCTAAAGACAATAAAATAAAAAACTCGGTAGAGCTTGGTTGTTTTTTAGGGTTCCGTACCACGAAAGGAAAAAACGGAACCCTTATAGGATCACTTTGTTGTCCGTCTGTCTGTCTGTCAAGACCCTTTTTCTCAAGAACGCATTGAGGTATCAAGCTGGAATTTATATCAAATACTCAAGTCTACTGTCCCTTGGAGCTGTGAAAAATTCAAACTTCTAATAGCGTAATCATATGATACAGCTGTTTATGCCGCAAATTTCCGACACTCGCAAGGGAATCAAAACCTACAGGGTACTTCCCGTGAACTCAGAATCTTGAAAGTTGGTACAAAGCAACGTCTTATAGCACAATTAAAGGAAAAATTGCGAAAACCGTAAATTTTTTGTTACATCATATTATAAAAATAATATTAATAATTTTAAACTTACTACCCCTTTCCTCATGAACGCGTAGAGGTATTAAATTGAAATTCATATCAAATACTTAGGTCTATAATACCTTTAAGCTGTAACAAAATCAAACTTCTATGTCAACGCAATCAAAAGAAACAGCAATTTAAGCCACATATTTTCAAACTCGCAACTACTCGCAAGGGAATCAAAACCTAAAGGGTACCTCCAGTCGACCTAGAATCTTGAAATTTGGCATGAAGCAATGTTTTATAGCACATGTAAAGGAAAAATTACGAACACCTTAAATTTTTAGTTAGATTACATATTTTTATTTATTCTCTTCAGTAATTTTGGTTTGTACGGAACCCTCGGTGCGCGAGTCCGACTCGCACTTGGCCGGTTTTTTTTAATGCAAAAAAGCTTTTTACCTCTACTTTTTATTTCAATTATTACATTGCAAAATGCTCCTATTTGATTGTTTACAATTATTTATTGACTAGCTGTACCGTATGCGTTGCGATGCACTTTTTCCTACGTACCCTACCTACCCTGCCTAGTGCCTAGCCTGCCTACCCTGGCCGTCATGCGTACCCTACCTACCCTACCCTACTTACCCTTTAAACGTTCCTTCGGCTTGTACAAATATTTCAAAACCAAAATTAAGCAAATCCGTCCAGCCGTTCTCGAGTTTATAATGAGACTAACAAACGTCATTTCATGTTTATTTAAAGAGAAAATTATGAGTACAAGACAATGAACATTATATAGGTACAAGACAATCACAAATAATTTTATCAAATAAATATTTTGGTTACAGGTGATCGTCTTCTCGATATCCCTTGCAACGTCTGCGGGGACAGAAGTTCTGGCAAGCATTATGGCATCTACAGTTGCGACGGTAAGAAACATCATCGATTTTCTTTAAACTCCGAATTATTATATGTATGTATTACGGTAATGCTAATATAAATGGTAAGTAAACCTAGGTTTACCCACCCGGGTAACTTGGTATTACCCAAGCTTTTTGGGTAAAGTTCGAAAAGTAACTATGTTACAGCTAAAAGCCGAAGAGCGGTTACATCGCAAATTGGTTGCATCAATTTGCCAGTAAAAAGAACTTAGTATTACCCAAAAAGCTTGAGTTTTACTAAGTTTACCAGTGTAAACCAAGCGCAACAAACCGCGAAATTGAAAATAAATCACACAAAACATTGCTATTTCCTAAGTGTTCTAAAAGGCTAAAAGTCAGCACATTAACTGTTAATACATAGAACAAGAAAAATGATACACGAAAAGTTAAAACAGTAAAAAGTATACATATTATTCGTCTTATTATTTAGAAAATAAAATTAAACGTGTACCTACTTTTTTCAAAACGCGTGTGAATAATTATAGGTCAGAATATTAACTAAAAATAATAAAATTATTGTGAAAATAGAGTGTATTTACTAGTACACCCTATTTACTATTATACTAGTATTTCGTTGCTAGCTTATCTTTACGTCTACTGTAAAAATACAATTAAAATCTTCGACTGCACAAGAAAAAATACGTAGGAAGGATAGAAAAGCGCGTTTTGTCGGAAAATTAAAGTATATTGAAACTAATAAATGTCACACGAATACAGTCGGTAATCAGTGAAATAAGAGCTAACGACTACGTGACAACCCGCATGGGTTGATCGAAAGTTAAGCTACGCTTCCGAGGTAGGTTCGAGGATGGGTGACCATTAGAGATGGGCCGACTAGCCGTCTGGCCAGCTAGTTGATTCTGGCTTACTGGAGTTGCAGTGGTTGGGAATAGTGTGGAGGAGTTGTCCAAAAAAAAAAGGTTGCCAAGCCGTTTCATGTACAGCTGAGTTGCTTGCATTGAGTAGAGTAGGTATAGCAAGATAACGGTATCAGCTGCAGTCGGTTAAACTGGAAACCGACGACAAGAATAGAAGACGACGACGAATAGAAGATGACATATAAATTATAAGAATATGAAAAATATGACATAATATCAAAATTTATAAATAGTGATAACTTAATATAAGATAATTTAAACTGTAATAGTAAGTGTTTATTTTTTATTTTTTTTGTTTTATATAATTAAGAACCATTTAATTAAATTGCAATGCCTTAACAGGCAACTAAGTTATAAGAACCTACCTATTGTCAACATCTTCAAGACTACACTTAGTTCGCAATAAAGAATTTGAATTTGAATTTGAATTTGAAGACGATGAATAGAACACCATATTGATTACAGATATAAATGCGAAAATAAACTGAAGAGTCCGTGATTTCATTATCTAGTATAATTGCTCTCTTTATACATTCGTACATGAGAGGTTGCATACCTAAATATATTTAAAAGTAAGTACAGGTCAAAAATATCTAAAATTAAAATGAACGCCATAATAACTTATTTAAAAAAAACTTTTATTACAAAGAATCTAAATGGCATTTAAATATTTTTTGACCTCCTGCAACCAGTACCTACATTTTTTTTTAGAATGCTAGCTGTGTAAATCGTAAAAGGTTTTACTTTAAGGTATTGTCATAAAATAAAACGCAAAAATCCATTCAGCATTTTCAGTAATGTTTGCGTACCACCATCATGTACTATATCGTGACATATTTTTTTAACATAAAGGGTGTAGATAGACCCTTAATGAAGCCGAAGGGTACTTGTTTTCCACTTCACTGCGATATTTTTTTTGTTCTAGACCATATCTGGGAACCTTCCAGTTATTGAGATATTGGAGGTCAAAGTTCCAATTTTTTCACAAGTTTTTTTTAAAAAAAGAAGGGTTTTTTAATGTTATAATTTTACTTTAAATACCTTTCGCACTACCGTACTATTCATGCATCCATCAGCCCAAATGGTTTGAATGCGTTACATTGAGTTCTACCATAAAATATAAGTTTCGCCTAAAAAAAAGGCGTTTCGCAGCAAAAAAATTGCGTAGAGTTACTTAATTTGATGTACAGAATGTACAGTTCTTAGTTGACGGCTTCGTGAAGGGTTGGTTTACACCTTGATACACTTTTTTTTTGTTTTTCCATATAATCCATTCTCATTATTAATTCAGCCCATTCTTACAATGTTTTTTTCGTGATCATGTCTGGGTTGCTGCTCACCAGTCGCTGATCGTTCGAACTCAACTGTAAATGAATGACATTTGCACAGGTTGTTCCGGGTTCTTCAAGCGGTCAATCCATCGCAATCGGGTGTACACATGCAAGGCAGGTGGCGAGATGAAGGGTCGCTGCCCAGTGGACAAAACCCACAGGAATCAGTGCCGCGCCTGCCGCCTTGCCAAGTGCTTCCAGGCGAATATGAATAAAGATGGTAAGAGGAAATTTGCGAAACTTGATTTGAGAAATTAATTTTAAATGAAGGCGGACGCACGTCTACAGGGATCTGCCCACTACACTGCACCATATGACCGTGCTATGAACGTATCGCACAGAAAGAATCATGACACGAACTACTATGGCCTCCTAAAACGTATCATACCCTTTTTTATCGACTTTAAAACGGTCGTCTTCATCATCATCATCATTTCAGCTGAAAGATGTCCACTGCTGGACATAGGCCTCCCCCAAGTATCGCCACATTGACTGGTCCCGTGCGACTCGGATCCACAACCTTTTTGCTAATTGCAAAACCATTTCGAGGTATAAGGTCCCTAATCATTTGTGTGTCGTCAAAATTAAAAAATATTGCCTATTCATTTTTATTTTTAAACGAGTTTGGTTAATAAAACGAGAGCCCACGACTAAAACAATTTGGTCTCGTTTTACAGCAAAACCTTATTAATCGTTCAAATACATCAGAATTCTGAATATCAGACAGATAGCTATGAAACAGTTCGATAATTTATTTGATATATTTGAAAATGCAGTTAGATCAGACGTGACACGAAAATTTTCGAAAATTAGTATTTTTGTAGTGAGTCGTAAAAAGATGTCGCAAATATTTGATCATGAGCTCTTCAGCTTCATATGAGTTTAGAAAAGCAAACTGTCATTAGAGTGTCACCCACTTTTTTTTTCTTCCACTTTGGCTTCGCACGTTTTGTGCATTCAGCCAATGTCACATCAGTTTTTATTAATTATTACTTAATTATGTAAAATTAACTATTACTTTATAAAAATCAAAGGTATACCTAAACCTACTTATATAGGATCAGTTTATTTTAATGGTGATGATAACTTGCAAATAATGAGCAAATTACAATGGCGAAAATTACAGCTTAATATTATTTAAGGTGATGAATGAGACTATACATTTATACACAGGAAAGCTATTTGTACAAAGTAAAGAAAGTATTGAGGTGGGAAAAGGAATACGAAGGGACAAGAGGTTACAGAGGAAGGAAGAACGGTCTTGTAAAGGACAGGAGAAAAATATGTGATTTAGGTCGTCGATGATATGTAGTTTGGCAAGATGGACTGGAGAGCAAACAAGGCCCAGTCTCAACCGTATTAAAATGGAGGTGTCCGCCTTACTTTGGTAAACCACGGTTTTTCCGGAAGCTCGGGTTGAATAAAATAAAAATAACGGTCCTTGGATTTGCTGCTGATATCCCAAGCTAACTTCCAAGTATCACGAAAAAAAAACTTTGGCAACGTCTCGACGTCATAGATAAAGTTCTTATATATAGTCTCATACTTTTCAATACAAAGCATATTTTTTTGCCTGACACGTTCCTAGCGCGGTCGTGGTACTATGATACGGTAAAGTGAGCAGACTCCTTTAACCGCATAAAAAGCTGTTTGTGTCAATATTTCAATGAAATTATGTCACTGAGAGCGCCTTTTTGAACGCGGTTATTAATTGATTAAATGGTGTAATTCGCCCTTAGTTGTCCTTCACTTGAGATTGAATCTGAAAATTAGACTTTGCAATGCTGAGGTATACTTGAAACATTCCATTGTCACGATAAGAAGAAGCTTTAAATGAAGAAGGCCACAGAGCCTACATGGCTCTGTGGCCTTCTTCATTTAAAGCATGTGTTTGTTATGCAAGTTTTTTTTATTCAATCCTTTTTAACACGTTTTTAATATCTTCACCTTTATTTCTTTTTCGTGTGGTTAGTAACCTAACCTAACCTAGTGTCAGAGTTTTATGTCGCCCATGGGCTTCTGACTTCGCTTTACATGGCGTCGAGTAATTTCTCTCGGGCATGCTGGTTCCTCACGATGTTTTCACTCACCGAAGCAAGTGATAATTATACAATACGCACGTGAATTCGAAAAATCTGAGGTCTTGGGATCGAACTGGAGACAGGTAGTCTGACGGTCATACAACTAGGCTTATACTGTTAATGGTGCATCACAGCTTAACCTGTAACTATGTGTAAAAATCTTTGAAGGTAAATAACAGATAAAACCTGGTTTCCGATTGAGTTGAGATTTTGCTTACATATTTATTTTGGATGACAATGCATGGTTACTTACTGACGTCATTCTAAATCTAATATGGCGGACTCCCAAAGATGGCAGACTAGTTATGTTTTATGCATTCCCATGATATGGTTAAAGGGTTTGTTAAGAAGAATACGAGAAATAAAAAGACGTCACTTTAAAGCGTGTTTTTTTTAAACTATAATATTTATATATTGTCTTGTAATGTTCTCAAGAAATTGGATTGATGATTTTCCATATAGGATACCAGTTACTGTTTTAACAGTTGAGAGTTTTTGTGTAAATTATGTTAGGGACTTACGTTTGAAAGAATTTGTATGGTCCCTTTAAATAAAATAGACGGACTAATTTTAACACAGCGTTAAGTAAATCTAACCAAAGATATCCAAACAAAAAACACTGATTGATTTTATTTTGATTTAAAATAATAAATTTCCGGAACACTAGAATAAAGACATCCATTATGAAGTCAAACTAATTTAAATGATTTTAATGGGTAATATATTGGCTCTTTGATAACATATTTTTGTTGAAAACGAGGCTCACAGGTTTACTTCAGCACAATTTGGAAAATCAGTCACCTCAGAACAAGGATACTCTAACGACCATAAAGCTCGCAAAACGCTGTTAGTGGCCTACTTATTTATGGCCAAAGACAAGCTCATTTGCAACATCAAAGCATAGAGGAACTACATTGAAACACACACCATAAACAAATTGAAAACACACATGTACCCGTAACAATGGTTAGACTGACAATAGCCGCTCTTATTTGCTGTTCAGTATACGTGTGCTATCATTCGGCACATAACGTCCATCATGTTCGCAGCAGGTTGTTTTGTCCAATGTCCATTCGCTCAAATATTGAGTGAAATATAGCGTTTGTCGGCGGCCAGTTCAATTTCCACAGTAGTTCCCGATCCTATCTGTCATTACGTCATCGCTATGGACCCAATATTGTGTCGGGTGTTGCGATGTCAGCCTTTGTCCTCCTTATTTATAGGTGTTGTGAATGGAATATTGTTATTGCACAGCTATTCAGGTGCAAATCTAATTATCCTAACTAATATTATAAATGCGAAAGTAAGTTTGTTTGTTACCTTTTCACGACTAAACGGCTGATCGGATCTTAATGAAATTTGGCAAGAAGATAGATTTCAACCTAAGGAAGGATATAGGCTATATATCATCACGCTACGATCAATAGGAGCGGAGCAGCAATGAAAAATGTTGCGAAAACGGGGAAAATGTGTCGCAGACGAAGTTGCGCGGGACAGCTAGTACTTTATAAAGGTGTAAACTAGCGTATAAAACAAAACTTTTATGCGTACCTAGTTTTCAACAGTTACTGTTAAAATTTAGGTTCATTTTATTACGTCCTCAATTTCCAACAACTAGGTACGTAATTTTCCAAAGTTTAACTAACGGCTCAGTTCTGGGCCGACACAATTTTGTATGCCATCGACACGGTAGAAAAATAACAAAACTTTCCATTACTTGAATAAATCCGTTTTTTTTTAATGTTAATTTTCTGAATCAAACATAACCAATGACACGGCACCTTGCTTCTGCTATGAATAGAAATCAGTCTCCCTTCCTAAAATTGACTGCTTCAAAGCAGCGAGCGGTAGGTACATACATTCTGTAAGTACCGTAGATACTTAGACCATATACTTCTAAAGGAAATTGAACTAACTGGTTACAGCTAACAGGTATACCAGTTAAATTTCCAATCCCATCCCATCGTATTTCACCTCAGTGTAATATATGACTCGATCTAAATCTAAATTCTCTCTAAGTAAAATCTTGTGAATAATTGAATATTCATAGGGTCCCATGTCGCCCGCAAGTCGGGCTCCTCTCGCCATGTGACGAAGCCTTTTAGTATCTACTCTATATACAGATAGATACGTCTTATCTCCTCCAGGGTTGGCAAAGCACTGTACGTTCGATTAGTTGAAACATTTTAAGTTGCACAAGAGGTGGTTAGAAAAGACATACAAATACAGATCAATTTTCGATTTCTTTCTGTTTGATTTTCCGCAATGGACACGAATAACAATTGGCCACTACGATTATGTATGACAAGAAGAAAATATTCATGCAAAAAAATACTGTAATAATTAAACAGACATTAAACGTAGTCTTGTAATTCTAAAAAACGCTAACACACTAACACACAAATGCACTTCCATCGGTGCCATCTTCCTATAAGTATACCTAATAGACATGGCATGATACTTCATACAAATGTTTATTTAACAATTTATAACTCACTAAATACAGACCAGAAAAAAAAAGAGCAGAAATTAGGTATAAAGGTTATGCTTATTTCTAAAGATATCTATTCCAGCATACCTGCGGAAGATATGATATATGTGATATTGTTAAGACACTAATCAGTAGTATTTAGTAGGTAGTAACCCTGTGGTAGGTAGCAGCGGCACTGCGGTGGTGCCGCAGGTGCTCTGTCGCTAATTTATTCACGAGCATCACTTTGTGCCGCCGCGGCCCGGATTACCTTTATATGTTTACTCGCTCGCGTAATTATACGCCCTCACGAAACTTACCCGCCGACGCGAGTTCCATTCCACCCGCTGCCGTATCTAAGTACATACCTGATGCTAGGTTATAGATAGGTACTGCTGTACTGCATATTAACAACTTTGTGTTTCACTTCTAGTTATGAAACGGTCTTAGTTAATCGCATAAAAGTTTATGCGATTAACTTTTGTGAAAGTGTGTATAGCTGGGTAAGGAAAGAAAGATTGTCTGATTGAGTGCCTTTGAAAAAAAATACCATTCTGAAGGTACATGGGCAGTACCGTTAACAATATCGAAGAATACTTGCTACGACTCGTAGCAATGTCTACGAGTCGTTTATCCTGCGTAAATGATTTTTTTAAAGTAATGAAATATATGGGTAGTAGGTACTTAAAATACAGTAAAGTTTCGGAGAAGCTAATACGGACTAAAACCGGACACCGGGCTGTGACATATTGGACAACGAATATCTATCAGATTCCATTGTCTGGAGCCGTGTCTCCAATTCGTCCGTAACAGATTGACTGTACCTTAACTGAGCTATTTGCTTGATTACAATTTACATGTTTTGTTTCAAAAATGAAAATGTTCGACTCGAAGCCCTGAGCAATCGCAGACAGCGGCATTATCAATTCATTCGTCGTGAGTTCGACTGGCTCGCTTCCCGGCCGCAACCGCGGAATAATGAATTAATTCCATTAATCAGTCAGGAGCAGCCTGCCTGCGTGGCTTTGAGTTCACAGCTCGCACAATTGGTTTAACTGGTACTTTGTTTTAAGTTAAAAATGTATAAGAAAATATACGTCGGGTTTGAATAATCAGAACTATAGCGCCAGATTGCGAGTGTCACTTTCCCAGCTCTGGTCTCACACAATCTGCGTATAAGTTCCCACTGTTGGAACACATCACACAGGAACTTCTCTGTGTGAGGGCCTTATTCAACCTCGCGGATCTCTCTACTCCACTCTAAGCTGTGGTCGGAATCTCAGGAAATAGGATAATATAGAATCGAAGATTCATTAAACAGATTCTATAAAATTGACGAATGTAATATATAGATGTGTCTGTCAAGGAAGTGTGACCTATATACGAGTACCTAGCAGTTAGCATTACAAGGTAATCTAAATACAATTTTAAAACGAACGACGATCGACGACGATTTAATAATGTTACAGGCACTTTAAAGTGCAAATCATGTTTATAAAATACTACAAACGGATGCAGATAAATCCATCCAAATGTTCAGAAGAGCTGACACAAAAAGGTCACGTTTCTGTGGAAGTAAATCATTAAGTTTGCCGAGTCCAAGCCAGGGAGCCAATCAGCTAACTTCAATAACGTCGGCAAACAGACCGAATCGATGTTAGCCAATGCGTCAACACACCCGGCTACCTTTGTGTCCCTAACTAGACATTTGTACATACGCAAATCCGATGTGATAAGGGTGTCAAATCATTGAATGAAACTGGAATGAATTGAAATTATAATTAATTTTTCTAAATAGTAGTCTTTCAGTCATTTCATGTCATTAAAAAAATGTATAATAGGTAATAGGCAACTGGGCAAAATACTTAAAAACGTTTTTCAGAGTAATCCTTTTTACAAAAACAATTTATTTACGTTCATCATAAACAAAGTTCAATATCAGAGCAGCGTCTCTTTCAAGTGATCAAATAAACATAATCCCCAATTTAACTTTATAAAATTAATTTAAAATCGATTAGGGGCGCGCAAGCCAGGCGTTCGCTTCTCAAAGTTACCAATACTTTTTAATATCCGTTGAAAAAGTTAAAGGGTTGATATCTGAAAGCATTTTCTCGGATGGCCTTTCACGAAGTTAATCAGTTGTCATCAATTGGAAAGTTCAAATAAGTAGCTTCAAAAGACTTTTCGTCTCTCTACTTTTCCATGAGCTTGTTAAAAAATTAAAGGTCCTCTTTTTTTTCCAGTTTGATTGTTCAAACGTGAAGCTTCTTTCGTCATCGAACAATCAACGTCGCCCATGATGCTTTCTGTCCAGTTATGCTATCGACGAAATACCAATGCTTAATGCTTACACATTGCATTATCATAATATATATACAGGGTGTAACGGAAAGGGTATATACATCCTTAAGGGTGTGCTACAGACCATCAAACTGAACATGTTTCTCATCATAAAAAAAATTTTGCGGAAAAAAAAAAATTCAGCTGCCTAAACATTTGGGTCGAATAGGTATTGCAATTTCCTATGGGGCAGCAGATATTTTTTTTGCTGCAAAAAAATTTTTATGATGAGAAACATGTTCAGTTTGATGGTCTGTAGCACACCCTTAAGGTGACACTTTTCGACATTTTTTCCATAGAAACTTCGGGGGGGTTTTACCCCACTGTTTGACACTGCACATCCAAAGTAAAACATGACATGGTATTGTCTCATTATTAATTTTGTCTGTACGGAAACAGAATAGGAAAATAAAAAGCCATTAAAAAGTTACGGGCTATCAAAGATTCGTTTTTATTGCAAATTTTAACGCTACTTTGGTCGTAAATTAGTAATAAAAGAAGTGTCAAATTTCCAAAACAAAGTCGGTACCGACACAGCACAATTATTAAAGAATTCAATACATTTTATTTGTAATTGATACACGCAGTGGTTTTTTCATAAAACACTATCTTCCAAAGGCCTTTTCGTATTTTTTTACTCACGCCTTACGTTTCGGAACGCTGCCGCTGTGTGTGTGCGTACGAACTAGATGTGCGTGAAGACTAGTGTCTAACTGCTCATCACTGATACTCTCTACTGTACGTCTACCATGAGTTGTCATAGTTAGATCGCTTGACGTAACTGCAATAGTTGCGTCAATAAGCAAATACTATAGTTAGCTTTTTCAATGGTATCATGAGCTGTGTTTGTGCTTACTACCAAATTCTAAGCAAATGAAGCCCAAACTTGCAGTCGCTGTAGTTTAATTTACTACACGGTGACGTAGGATAGATAACTATAGTGACTCATACTGCGCATTTTAGTACCCAACTATCCGCTAGAGGCGCTGTAAAAGTTTTCATACATTTTTTTAACTACAGACGCTAGCGAATATAGATTGTTAAAACTCATGGTAGACGTACTGATAATCTCTGTCGGGCACGATGCCAAGTAAGACAGCGTGCTTTTCGACCACGGCCACCAGTGAGTTCGAGCCCGCGACTAGTTGAACCTTAAGGATGTATATACCCTTTCCGTTACACCCTGTAGTCCTCTTATACTTGAATTAAAAATATTTAAAAAAAAAATAAAAGCAATATTTGAATATCAATTACCATAAAAGCCTGTTATAATAAAAGCTGAGTGTCGCGAAGACGCGTCGCCTTCGGCGTCGGCTGCTGCAAGGGGCAAACTTTTCAATTACCGCCATGTCGTGTTACCCCGCAGCGGGTTAAATTAATTCTCTCCACTTCACAAAAAGATTCACCTTACCCCAAACCACCCCTGTGAACCGACATCGGCCATCCTAACGTTTTTCGATTTTTCCCTGGATATATTCCAGAACCCGAGCCGTAACATGCTGACGTTTCGCAATATTTATTTTTAATTTAACGGTTCGCGCGCTAGATTTTGATTCTACAACGAGCTTACCTTTTTGAAGTCCTTTTGTGTTAAAAAGAGAATTCAAATGGTTCGTAACGAATTGGAACGAACCTTGTGTATTTTCTGCAAATGTTAAAACAAGGGCCAGTTTGTAAAACATTAAGCAAATTATGGATTCAATTAATTTAACAAAATCTTTGCTACTACTCGAGTGTTTATTTGGGCACCTTACAAACACATATTATTTTTATTCCGCCTCTTCTCTTTTGTAAAAAGTATTGTGTATCCCAAACACTACATCATTAATGATCAGGTAATAGTCAAGCTTTATTGCGTACTTAATATTCCACTCAAAATGAATATTTATTGATGTATAAAAGCGTCTGTTGCGTGTGGGGGCATCAGGAGCGTATCAAATGGAGTAGATCGGTGCTTCGGGAGCAGGGTTAAGGATCAGTAACACGTGTTCACGCCAGTGCAGGGTGCAGCGTGACCACACCCGAGCACAGCCGAGGGGAGCCGAACAAAGGGACGCCAATTGTACTATAATAGCTACTTCACTTGTGTTTGCGGATATTTATTACCTTTAATTACATTCTAAGTTCGTTTTTATATACACTTTTGTATCGTTCTTTTGGACTTGTTTTATGTTGTTGACAAAATAAACACGTTTCGTTTTTTAAGGTGCCTTAGTAAGTTTGACTTAATATTTTAAAATATGACATTTGTCGATAATTTGAGACAATAGACAACTTTTGATAAAACAGCAGCTCATTGTCAGTTATTGGTAAAATTCAAAGTATGAAATAATAATTTATTACTGAATTTTATCGTAATCCTTTTCCGCTGATTGAGGCATTACATTAATTTTGGAAAATAAACGTTCATAGGTAGTTATGCCTGCCAATGTACGACTACACATTTTCTAGTAACACTTATGATTTACACGTGTTCTCCCAAGAGTCGGGACGGATCTATTGATTCTCTATTTGACAAAGGTCGGCCAGAATAAAGCGCGGTAGGTTTCGATCCGATTATGTGATTTATTCATCGCTTCCGTGTTTGTCTGCTGTCCTCCCGACCAACTAAAACATTATCCATATTTTGACAGATCAAGTGATTCAACCCTCGCCTCGCCCCCGGGGTGAATCTCACCCGTCTAATTTCATTTTAATGTTGTGCGTGAACAAATTATTGCACTGTCATAGCGAATAAAACTAAAATGTTTAATGGGATAATCTGTTGCATCTGGTTTAGGGGTTATTTTTTGTTCACGTTTACGTGATTCTTAATTAATTTTCGCGTTGTACGGTGGGTGTGTTAATTGCATTACACACGAATGGATTAGTCGAGGTTTATTGATGATTGTTTTTGTAGTTAAATTAAGTTTGGTTTATCCCAAATTGTTAGATATTTATTATTATTGTAATTTACCTGATTAAAAATTGTATCATGACACATATTGTGTGCACTCTGGGCGATAAAGTAGGTACCTAATGTGCCATTTTATTATAGCAATAGCTTAGAAACTACGATCGTGTTTTCAGTCGAGCTTTTATAAAATGGAAAAAACTTTGAGTTCATCTGTAAACTTTATGCTGTACAAAACAAAGTTATTTATAGTGGTGAAATAAAGCGACGCGCTGCACTCCCAACTTGTTCAGTTCTGGAACAGGCTCGACGTTCAGAAACCGCAGCGCGATAACTTCGCGTCAACTTTATGAAGAAATACTGTTTTGTTACTCTCTTCGCCTTCTATCAATAAATACTATTTTATATTTACAACAGACATATACTTCCATATGTTCTTGTTATGTGAAGAGTTTGTTGAGTATTGGCATCAAATTCTTGATCTTTGACCTATATTTAATACCTGGTCAAGTCTTTTTGGTCATAATACCGACATACTTCTCTACTCAGCTCGAGCAATCTAGATATCATTTTCTTGTAAAGAAAATCTACCACCAATATTATTTTCATTCTACAACATACATACTTATTGACAGGTGTCATAGTAAAACAAAAGCAAAAGTAAGTGTATAGGTAAGAGCAAAACCCGTTGTCATCTCGACATTGTTGGACATCTATTATATAGAGATGTTTGTCCGGGACCCGGGCGGACCCCGCAGGGTGGAAGGTGAATAAAAACCTGGATATTTCTCATATTTATGTCGGTGCACTCGAAAATATTCCCTGAGGTCGGTACTTGTAGCTGGCTGGCTTTAAAGAGATAAGTTCTCTGAGGCGGTTGCGGTAAGGAACAATTTCGCGCGCAGGTGTGCCGGAGCGTGGGACATCGCCCACCTGGCGCGCCCCCTCTGCCTCTTCGCTGCCCTCCGCCCTCTCTGGCTCGTTAATGATGATGTGCTCAGCCAGCAGACTATTTCACTTCTGAATACATCTTTCTCACTTTTGATACTCTGTCCCTGTCGGGCGGCTGGCCGCGCTCGCCCCATCCTCTTCGTTCGCGTTCGCCTGGTCGCATCCACCTAGTCAATTCGGCAAACGCGTATCTACTTTGTGTCGGAAATGTAATGGAACAAATGCGGCTGGAATTAACGTCGGAACGAATGTCGGGACACGGGGTCGTTCTCGCAGGATATTTTCCACGCGATGATTTTGATGCGCAGCTATGGAGCGCTAATAATGTTTGTGGAAAATACTAAACACAAAATGGGTATATTATATCGTCTTATTTATGTTTAGCGTCCTTTTGAATTTAGTTGCTCAGGCACCTACCTACCTGCTTTTGGTGTTTACCCCTACTTTAAATGTACTTTGTAAACTTAAAAATGAGGTCTATGCAGAAACTCTAAAGATACGAGTAGGTTCCACGTCTACAATATGATTAGACTTTTGAGCAAAAATAAAAAGTCGGTAATCGTCTAAAACCCCATTGCCCCATTTGCCTCAATAAATCTATTTTGCAAAGCCTACGATGCAAAAAACAGGTTGTTTAACATCTTGATCCGCGCTGGTATTATCATGGCAGGGCTTGCCTGTTGGCGGCAAGTCGGCAACTTCTGCACAGTCATGCTCCTTGAATGAGTCACGATGCTTGTGAAGGGAAAACTTGATATGAACATCTCATTAGGTATTATTCGGAATGATGATTTAATTTCAGTGATATTTAAAGTCTTCTTTATCGGGTGGTTAGTGCCTAAACTGGTGTCAGAGTTATTATACCGCGCATGAGCATCTGACTTGCCTTTACATGGCGTCGAGAAATATTTCTCAGGCATTTTGGTTTCGTCATGATGTTTTCCAATACCGAAGCAAGTGATAATTATACAATACGCATATGAATCCGAAAAATCAGAGGTGCGTGTCTTGGGTTCGAACTTGAGACTTATGACTTGACAGTCCCACGGTCACACCACTAGGCTATCACTGAATATATGTAAAGTAGAAGTGGGTTACTAACTGTTGTGTTTAGTATTAATCCGTATGATGTTAGGGTCTATTAAAGGAGAGCGGCAGAAGAACGCTCTGTTGATATTTGTCATTATTAGTCATTACTTTACTGTAGACATTGCTGAAAATATAAATTTAAAAACGAGTGGTTCAAACACATTTGAAAATGTTTCACATTTATTTGAAAAAGGACTTTGGTTCCAAGTCGTAGATATTATACATATTAGTTTTGTTTTATCTTACAATGCATCCAAGACTAACTAACAAGACCGAATTACTCCAGCAATACTTCAAATATCCCATCTTTAATTAGGTAAAACCTCAGTAACCCAGGTCCCTCGCACTTAATGACTTAGTTAACACACTTGTTAGTAATGTAAGTGCGTCTTGGTTATGCCTGTTCAGTCAATAAACCTTTTGACCGCTCACCAATTCGGCTTCGTGAAGCTTTCACGAGGCGGGCGAGCGGCCCGGATTATTGGGTCATTAATCACACCCCACACCACGCTACCTCCTGGAGCAACGTGCCTGAACAGGGTAGTGCTTACTTAGGTACACCTATCGATAAATAAGGCTAACTTGGCTAAGTTTTTCTTGGTAACAAAGAGAAGTTTGGAGAGTGTGCGGCCGTTTGATTAATGTAGTGTCTATAAAGTTACCTAAGTAAAGTAATTAAGTGAAGCTTTTGTAAATAATTTTAAATTATAGTAATAAATCTCTGTAATATACTTGCAATGGGTTTTTCATTCCATTTGTGTTACATTATTGAGAAAAACACTAGAGATAAGGGATTTGTCTTAATTCCCTTGGATTGCAATAGAAAGTGTGCAACGTAATGAGGATGATTAATTTAATAAAAGGTTTAAGATATACAGCGTTTAGAAAAAGATAATTCAATTACGCTAACCTCAAGTTTCATTAGACTCGACAAGCTTTTCCGAGAAATCAATTTAAATTTCTAAAGCCTAATACATTTTCTTTGCCCAACACTGAAACGTAGGAAATAGAATCACACCTTCACGTGTAAAAGAACCCGGTAGTCTATTTCATAACAGCACATCGAGAAGCAGTAGGTACGTCACTATGATATCGACCGCAGAACTCCATTTACACGGGCAGTAACGTTGCAGTAACTACATTATAGGTAACCTATAAACCTACCCACTACCCAGCCTTACTGGTATAGCCTCGCAACAAAAGCGTTTATAGGTGACTGGTAATTAGTGACCGATACTTAAACACATGATAACAAACAGCTTTCCAAAAGAATATTTTTTTATACTCTGTCTCTTTTATCACTAATACCAGTCACCTTATATACCTTACCTGTACGGATGAAGTGCATGGGTATAGCAAGTACGAACTTTAACTGCATTGATGTAGGATGTAGGTCACAGGTCGCAATACATCAAAGGCGGGTTTCACATGTGTTGGATTTGGTTAGTAAAAAGGATTCCAGAGGTCCAAAAACCAAAACGGTTCTCTGGAGCAATTAGGTCTTGAGTTTAATTCCAAAGTGGTGTAAGTATTACTGGTTAGCCTGTTGTCTGGATTTAAGCCTGATTGGTGGCAATAGATAGTAAACCAGATGGTCCGAGTCGGAGAAGTCAAAGCCGCTAAAGCCAGCTCAAGCTCAGGGGGTTTAATGGCGTAGACCAGCGTTTCCCAATAAAAGCGGGTTGCATCATTTTTGCATCGTTTAAAAAAAATACTTAATGCACAAGTATAAACTGTATAAAAGCGGGCTTAATGCCTTGAGCATTTTCTACCAGTCCACCTTAGAAAAACTTGCTCCATTCGCACAAAATAGGCGATACCGATCTATTTTACTTAATGTAATCAGCGGGGGAAGAGGTTTTAAAGTATTGAGTGGGTCAATAAGGGCCAGTGTGACATTTACCGGGCCATGGCAGAATAATGTTTGGGAAACACTGGTGTAGACCATGGCAAGATTCAAGAAGTGTTGGAGTGAGACATTAGAGAGAAATACACAGTGGAAAATTATACTCGACCAGGCTAAGGCCCACCCGTAGCTGTAAAGCCTCAGATGAAGATGATGACAATAGAATCATTATTATATGGGACGTATAAATGTACTAAATTTAAAAAAAATAAAAAATTACAAACTTTTTTTTGTTTTCAAAGTGTAAATGGGTAATGCAAGAGTTTTCGTTACTATTTGTTTAGAGACAAACCTATTGTTTTACAGAACTCTTCGTTTCTTAATTTGAACTCTATTACTTCAACAGCCAGTTAACAAAATTAAAAATTAAAATGTAGTAAAAAGTAATTGACGTCCAACCGCCAATGGCTGCGGGCAATAAATAACAAATACTTTTTTGTACATGAACTACCTTTTTGAAAAACATGTTTTGTTTGCTTTCAATTCGGTTCGCGAGGGGTTTGCCGTTCATACATGTTTGAAGTTAAATCTCCCTTTTAAACGCTGCCAATGTGATTCACTGTGCTATGCGCCTTTTATACGAGCTTATAGGAAAGAGACTTAACTTCTTTTTGAGCTTTATATCTTTAACTTAAATGATATTTACACTTTTGATATTTTATGAATGTTAAGTATTTCTTGACTCTAGTCTAGGTCAGAGACGACACAGACAAAGTCGACGATGCCGAGCTTACCCAGAAGAAGCCTGTTCGCTTTAACTTTGAAGATTGGGTTATGATTAGATGCAGATGTTGTTACAACTATAAATTTGTAGGTACTATACCATACAGAATCCCAAAATCGAAATAAAATACCTGAGGAGCCTCACAGTTATTCTGTCGATAAAGAAAAACAAACCATAACATGTTTTTAATAGTGTTCTAACTGTTCGATTACTACTTTTACAGTTAGGTAAACAGCAGCAGTATAGTAACGGTCTAGTCTTAGTACGAAACATAATACAATAGGGGACCGGACTGGGTAAAGAAAACGACATTCTATTTTGTCCGTCAGACAGGTAATACAAAAATATTAGGCACGTATTTTTTGTTTTATCAAAATATCAAAAAATTACTTGGTTTTAAACACATTAAAGTTGGAGAGTGGGGGCTTACTACGTCACAAGTAGGTATAAAACTTACCTACATGTGACGTCATGCGCCATTTCAACTCAATATATCTCCGTAAGTTTTTGACCACGTGAAAAAAGAAAAAATACGTGTCCAATACTTTTCAATAAACTACCCGACGGACAAAGAAAAAAAAATAGGCTATTTGACAAATTTTGGAAAACCTAACTAAATTATTCCTTATTACTTAATAGGCACATCGTATTGATATTTCGGAAAAAATATATGTATTTCATAAAAAATAACAATGATAAAGTTTAAATTATCAAAACCGCGCGAAAAACGCTGTTGCTCTAATGGCGTTGGTCACGTGATCCGGGTGACGTCACACTGCAGTAAACATTTTGTAATAACCCTTTAAAAACAGCAGTGAACCCAAAGTAAAATTTATTTTTATCAGTCTTAGTGGTTAAAATGGTGTATAAATGGTGTGTAGTGCCACAGTGTACAAATAAGTCTATAAATAACCCACAAAAATTGTTTGTTTCTGTTCCAACAAATCCCAAAAGGCGAAAAATGTGGCTAAAGTATTTCATCTCATTCAAATGTGTTTATGTGTGAAGATCACTTTGATGTAAGTAAGCAATATTTTACTTTAGTGAGAATCATGTTATCCTAAGATATACAGCTGATCCATCTGTTCTGTAACCTTCAAAATATTGTACATAGGATGTTGTAGGTACGATTCATTGTTGATGAATCAAATAAAATTAACATAATTATATTAGACTACTCGAAATAGTAACTAAAAATATCGGTTTTTATAAAAGGAAATAATATCTTTAGTACCTGATTTCCTATGCTGGCAGCATAAGTTGAGGATATTCCTTTTCAACTCACTGTTATTGCAGCACAACAACCCTTAGTGATGTTGTTTAGCTATACAATACTCTTTATTGTACACAAAACAAACAAGAAACATTATTATAAAAATAGAGATGTACAATGGGCGGTCTAATCGCTCTAGGCAATTTCTTCCAGACAACCTTTGGATGGACATAATTTGCAAGAAATAAAAGACAGGTAGTCTAACCTAAAATAAATATTTTATGATGATCACACATAGGTAAAGGTTTGTAAATAAATAAGTCTTACTTACATTGCTGTTTTTACATTTTTAAGTTCTGCAGCACAGTAATCAGCGTTGTTCTTAAAGAAAAGTGCAACCATAAATGCGTCTATTTGAGGCAAGTTGCTGTTATCAGCTCTTACATAATTTGTCTCCATTTTTAGATTAGATTCCAATATTATGAAAATAGTTAAAACAATAATCAAAATCTATCAGAAAAAAACTTCAAAAATAGCCCAAAGTACGATTAAAACACTTAATACGTTTATTAAGTGTTTTAATAGTTCTTAATGCGCGTACTTTATTCAGTGATCGAAGCCGTGTTTACATGCGTGTGACGTCACCAGGGTTGTGTCCAATCACAAGGCGTTCTCGTTACAGATAAAAGTTCAGAAATTATTACATGTTTATCGGTGAAATCTTCAAAAAATATACGTATTTCAGTTTAAATTATAGTTTAATATGTTTTTTTATGCTATTATCTGATAGGATGACCACAAATTGTAGTATATTTTCAATGTTGTCAAATAGCCTATTGGATATCCCCTATTGCAGTAAACGACTTTACTAATCTGCTTAGTGCTTAGAGCTTAGCCGACGGACGCGTAGCTCCGTAGCCGAAGGCTACGAGTGCTACGATTGCGGCTACGTAGCGTAGCCGTAGCCGCGATCGTAGCAGGTGCAGTGTGCTTCAAAGAAGTTCGATAATTTGATAAAATGATTTCTAAACAACACATTTTAAAGCACAAACTATACTAAACTCGAGTCATCAGAAAATGAAAACTTGTTACACATTTCGCTTTCATTTAATTAAAATCTCGCTTATCCGCGTCACACTGGAAACTGAGCCCCTTGGCTTAACCGACCCTAAATACCAGCGATTAATGAATCTATACCTTAACATCAGGTCATAAAGTTGGTTTTAGGTTGTTGGGGGATAGTAGGGGAAGCCGATGACGTCGTGAAAAAAAGCACGTGTTGTATTTGGGATTACATGCGCCCCATAAACAAAAGGTTAACATTGCATCAGTTGCTCTGACACTGCACCACACGCGATGTGTTTTATGTGACTCGGAACACGGTAGTATAAGTATTGTAGTTTAGAAATATTTTTTAAACTGCGGATTTTCAAGGTACAGGATTCTGATAAACGATTGCTGTCCCTATACATTATACTGAAAGTGTGTTATTATAAACAAGATTAAGATTATTCGTCTAATAAAGTCATGAATAGCTATTATTTTTCTGGATACGTATGAGTTCCTCTGGATGGTGTTAGCAAAAATATTTCCCGATGTCTAGAAAATTATAAAAGATCAGTGTAAATCGGTAGTGTATGTAGATAGTCAAACGTGTTTTTAAACGTTTAAATCTGCTTACTATACTCCTATCACGACAGAATTATAATCGTAAAAATCCAGTGAAGCTTGAAGAAGTGTTAGGAAAATGCGTAAGAGACCCTAATGCCCTAATAACCCATTCTAGAATCGTCATTTAATATTTAAAGTCCCCACTTACGTACGTAGAGACCGTCAGCTATTCGAGTAGTGCGTCCGTCAGCATTTGTATCGTCTGATAAGCCGCATAGAAAACGAGTCATGAAACGTTAGTCGCAGAAGATCCATTAAAATTACTAAAAACTGCACATATACGTTAAATAAAATAAATAGCCACAGGAATATTAATAACCTTCTTTGTGCGAAATTGTATGACAACACGATGCAAACACCCAATTACAGCAGTTTT
Source organism: Cerastis leucographa (assembly GCA_963082945.1). NCBI lineage: Eukaryota > Metazoa > Arthropoda > Insecta > Lepidoptera > Noctuidae > Cerastis > Cerastis leucographa. The sequence continues at coordinate 11,261,223 of OY720357.1, forward strand.
GCAGTAATCTCAGATTGAAATTATCAATTTATTAAAAAATCGTATTGTGTGGTGTTCGTAGCAGATCAAACGCCGAAATCTAGGCCAATAGAAACATTTGCCCGTCTCTAAAACAAAAAAAATATACAACGTGATTGATTTAACAATGACACCAGTCTTGTGCACGTTACCAGCTGACAGCGTTGGTGAGGATTTTTTTGATGACTTTTTATATTTTTTGTTAGTCTATTTATTATAATTTATTTAATGGCTTTTAATTGTAATAATGTATTAGGTACATAATTAGTTTATCAAATGAACAACGACAGTGTTCCGCAAAGTGTGTGCCGCGGCACACAGGTGTACCGTGGTGATTAGTTGGTGTACCTCGGAAAAATAAGGTTATCTCTTAAAATTAAATAGACAGACGGTAGGAAACAAAACACGCAATAGATTTTGCATGAATGGTGCACCTCCAAAATTTTCCGTTTTTCTAGATGTACTTGAACACAAAAAGTTTTTGGAACACTGAAAACTACGAAACAATTAACTTTTTGAGCTTCAAAAAATACATCAAGACATCCCGCAAAATGCTAGTTCACCTTCACGTCTAGTCTGCAGTGAGTGATCAAACTTCAGGAATTGCTTCATATTGTCATAATATATCCAGAGTAGTTCTTCTGACTCACGTATTGGTTGGCCATCGCCAGCGGTGGCGGCGCGGGAACGCAGCGTATGCGCCGACATGTGCGGGCACAATAGCCGCATTCTCATGGACTCAGCCTCGTTAAGCTGATTGCGTGACGTCAGCCCTACACAGGCCCCGTGCACATTGGATGCAGTGCAATTAAAACAATTCGCTTTAAGTTCTAAAGAAAAGCTCTGTTTTGATGGCTGATATTTGTTTGATGAATGGCCAACATTTTCATCAGTTAAAATCTGAACAACGTTTTAGTTTGTAACTTATAGGACGGAGACATTGCTATTTTGGACAATGTCATACAAATATACTTATAAATTCGTTGTTTCTTTAAATTATTACCTAAATCTATGTACCTACGTGCTTAGGTTTTATAATGCTCTGCAAATAGACTCGTGATGTAGGTATTGAGAAGATACTTATTGATTCATCAGTGTTTTTTTTTAACTGAAGGGCTAATCACTCTGAAACTTTAAAAGGTTTTAAGAAAATCGTCCTTCTTATCTCTTCAAACTCATAAAGTAACTTCAAAAGAACCCCATACCGATCCACACACAAATTAGCAGTAATGACTTCCAAAAGTATTCTAAACAGAATAATCGTCACCTGATCGGTCAAAGGGTGTCACGCGTATGAGCACGGCCCACGGCTGCATTATACGATGAGAGACGAGGCGCGACCGATCCCGGCTTACCGAGGGATCGTCGCGAATAAGCGGTTCATGGCTCTATAATCCTCCGTGTAAAACAACTACCAACTTACATGTAGTCAAATACTTTTGTTTTGATCGCACACATTTGGTGTTGAATTCGCATAATTTTGGGCTCAATGATTTTTGTATCATATTTCATGTGTTCGAAATTGGAATTAGTTTGTAAAGATTTGTTATGTATGGATGTACCTAGGTGTAGGTACATCTGTAATAAAAATCTAAGAGGAAATGATACCAGCAATGATATCTTTACAATATGATTGTATGATTGTTTTGAATATACTAGCTACTTATGTGTGATATTTATCGAGAAGGTTAAGGTAAGGGTTGCCACCAGACGTCGCTGGATAGGAGGGTGGACCTTATTAGCCACAGACAGTGCCTTTTTAGAAGGAAGTCTTTGGGAAATCATTCGTTATTATAATAGTTAATCCTCTGAAATGTACCTGTTTTTTATTATTCTCATGTTCATCGTGTCTAACAAATAACGTGTACAGAGGTAAATGTTCTACATTCATTGGTAAAAATGGTCATCTTTTGTCACTGCCTAGTTTAAAGTAGTAATCACACAACATCAATTAAAAAGTAATAAGTACGTTTCTTTCAGCAATTCCTGTAGTTTATGCGAAGACTTCTAGACTTATAGTTCACATAGCCATATCTCCCCCAGCGGTGCAGCACGAGCGCGGTCCTCGCAAGCCGAAGCTGCAGGCGGGTGCGATGGGTGCGCTCGGACCACCGTCGCTGAGTCACGCACACAAGCCACACGCCCTCAAGTTGTCGCCCCCCTCACCGTACGCGCCGCTGCCACAACCCTTCAACTTTCAGGTAACGTTCCCATGTTTATTATAATATAATTTATGGGTAGATATAGATACTTTAGTGTAGTAGGTAGGTGACAGCTAGGTGTCGGTTATCGGCTCGGAACAAATGTTTGTATGGCCTACATGTAGTGGTTCCGGATCTGGCTGTTTGTGTAGATATGTCAGTTTAAACTGTTGTAAACGCACAGCAAAAGAAAGCTAGAGTAGGGCAACGTGTAAAAAATAGTGCGTGGAGTCCCTCCGCGCGGAAGAAGTTTAACTTCTTAATACTACACGCATGCGTTCGAGTGCCACGCATTCACTCTCTGTTTAGTTTAGTTATTTGATTGAGCTTCTAAATAATATTTTGTTGTTTTCTTGTTGTATTATTTTTATTACATAAGATTATCGAGGTTATTCTACTCATGGAAATTTAGCGAAGGCATGACTGTTTGCACGCCATCTGGCGTACTGAACTACGTAGAACTACGCAGTCACAAATCTTCTAATACTGCCATCTCTTAGTCAGTTTTAGAAATTAATCCCTCTCCATGGTTGCGTTAAACTTGTTGGAAGTCGCATAAGAAGTTACACTTCATAAACATACCTATTTCACACTGTTTGGGTATTTACAGGATGGAACAAGGATTCCTACACCATTTGTGTAAACCATTAGCATCGCTTCGTCCCCAAAATCTGAATTAAAACATTTGTTTATTACATTTAGTACAGCATTAGCCATTAATACTAAATTTGGTTAAGTAATCCTTTCACGCGGTCTTCTCACAGAACCACAAACATTCTACCATTATAGATCTTCCATTCATCAGCAAACAAGTCCAATCCAGGGTTGATCTCCGCGAGACATAACACACTCAGTAACCTACGTCAATAGATTAATTGCAACCCCCTTGGTAAAGCTTTCACAGGCTTTCTCGGGTAGATCTCCAATGTTTATGCAGTAAAAATTCGGTCACACCGGCTGCTACATAAACAGCGCAGCTCCGGACACTGGACTCTGATGGATACTGTAATAAAGTACCTTATTATCAGTGTCCGGTGTTCATAGTCTGTCGGTCAATCTGTCCGCTCGGTACACACCGGTTTTTATCGAAGTTGAAGTTTAAAACACAGGCTCACTTACTGATCATATCTCCGTCAAACAGTTCAGTATCAGCGGCATGAGCGAGCCAGCACCCTTGAGCACTGCATCATCAGCGGGGTCGAGCGGTGCCGGAGGCGGCGCGGGCGCTCCAAGTCCGTTGCCACTTATGCCTGAACCGTTCTTAGCGCCGCCACCCCCCGGCTTGCTGCATATACTTATGTCTTCTGATAAATGCCAGGTAAGCTACATGCATCGAGTACCTACAGAAAGCCGACGAAAAAAAAAACTAAAATGTCCTTACCCTGATATACGAAGCATAAACGTCTACTCACCCGCGAAGCATAAACGTGCTTCAAACTTTTTTCATGGAGGCATATCGGCCATAACACCAAAATTCTAAACATATCATGATTTACTTTCTTTAGGAACTGATGTGGAGCGCGAAACAGCTGCAGTTACAAGGAGACCCAACACTGTTGCGACCACCACCAAGTGCTTTTGGAGCACCCCTCGCTCCCACGTGGGAACTTTTGCAGGTAAGATCTGTTCAATGAAAATTTTAGCATGGTTTACTGAAACGCGCACATAGTTTCAGTAAATGATGAAGATATGTTTTAGCTTTGAACCCAGCATAAAAGCGATTCTGGCATAACAAATGCAACAGATTTCCGACCACGTACCGTATAGATATGGTGAACGAGACCTTTTTCATTTTTTGATCGAGACAAGCATTTCAAGTCTTAAAAAACAATATTATAATATTTTTTTCTCGTAGGCATCCAAAACTTCCTATATTACGTTCCATAATGCGTAGAGACTTCAAAATTCCTTCAAGCGGTGTAAGCATTGACATTTGATAGGTGGCTTTTTGACTAAAGGGGCGGGCGCGAGCCGCGATTGGGCGTTCGCGGGGTGACTTATCGCCTTCAGTTGACTTACCCCGCCCATCGCCCTCTACGCGCCACGAAACTGGAGTCAACGTAGCTTAATTGACTTATATTTTTGCATTTTGTGAGTCACAATCACAGTGCGCATGTTTGGGAGAGCACCAATGGTACTTCAATATGCCTTTTACCAGGTGGACAGTTGACTACTAAACTACATTATAGATACTACAGACCTATAATGTAGCTACGAAAACAGAAAGGTCTAAAGGAAAACTTATAGCAAATTCTCATTGGTGCGGAGTAAAATAACTACGTAGCAACTGACAAAATTAGACCTAGTCCAATCTTTCAAATTTTTTTACATACCGTCTAGACTGTAGTCACTCATAATCATCTTCAAAAGTCAAAAGACAAAATTATTTATTTGCACTAAATGTGGTAAAGAGATGGAAAAAAAATAAAAGTAGTTCAGTGACACATTTCGCCATAACTGCCCGTGTCTCATGTTACTTGAGGTCGGCGCAACACTATATATTTTTCTTCCATTTATCTCTGTCAACCGTCACGCTATCTTACTCCTTTTTCTTTCATATAATTCTTCACACAATCCATCCATCGTTTCCTTGGTCTTCCTCCCTAGCCTTCTAGACTATAGTCAGTACCACACCTAAATAATATAGTTTTTTTTGGACACCAGGAGACAAGTGCCCGTCTCCTCTTCATGGCAGTGCGCTGGGTGCGATGCCTTGCGCCGTTCCAAGCTCTCGCAGCTTCCGACCAGCTGGTACTCTTGCGAGCGGCTTGGAAAGACCTGTTCCTTCTGCATCTGGCACAGTGGTCCGCACCATGGGACCTGGCACCGCTGCTGGCAGCACCGGCAGCCCGAGCAAGACTGCCGCCGGATCCGTTAGCAGATTTGGAGCTGAATACTTTACAGGTTGGTTGAGATTTTGTGATGGACTGGTCCGGTGAAGTATTTTTAGGAGGCGGTACTTCTAGTACTCTATTTCCAAGGGTTTTTGAATTTCACTCTAGTGTAGCCGCGGGATTTCTTTCAGGAAATGGTAGAGTCGTAGGGTAGAGTCCATTTCATGAAACACATCCCGCAGCTTTTAGTGGAACAAATAAATAAGTAGGACCTTTTGACACAAATTTTATGACTGAAACTTTTGAGAATATACTTAGAGGTGGTAGGTATAATAAGTTTCTATTTTCTTTCAGGAAATTCTATGTCGATTTCGGCAAATAGCACCCGACGGCAGCGAGTGTGGATGTATGAAAGCTATTGTTCTGTTTTCACCAGGTAAGTTATATACCTATTGATGACATAATTAATTACTTTCTTAGAACCTGTATTGTAGTAGGTACCAGCTAAGTGGAATACCTACATAGGTAGTTTTTTTTCTAAAACTAGGCAAAGGTCTTCCCTTTTTTCTTCCAAACTGCTCTATCTTGTGCCTTGTTCGCCGCGCAAACAAGATCAGATCGTCACACCGCCTTTGGTTGATATCCAAAATTAATTTATTTTATTTTATTATTGAGCAGATACACCCGGGCTTAGTGAAACTCAACCGGTGGAGATGTTGCAGGATCAAGCTCAGTGCATACTTGCTGACTACGTGCGGACTAGATATACCAGGCAGCCTACAAGGTAAATCTACGTTGACAGTGGCGTAGCTACCTTGGGTGACACCCGGTGTGGAAGTTGGTGGTGTCACCCCATCGAAAGTTAAAGCAATCAAGTGTAAATGATAATCGTCATGGATCATATAATATTTATATTTAAAATTATTATCATCATCTGCCTAGTTTTTTCTCAACTTTATTGGAATCGGCTTCCAGTCTTACATGATGCAGCTAAATACCAGTATTTTACATGAAGCGACTATCCAGACTTCCACAACCCAGTTGGTACTGGGTAATACGATACCCCTTGATAAGACTGGTTGTCAGACTTTCAGGCCACTGACTACCTGTAACGACTGTCAGACTCAAAAAAATATATATCTCACAATTCAAATCTCTTCTCTCTAGCTCGACAACTGCAAACTCGGAAATAACTTCTTCAAACTACATCCATACTTCCATACTAATATTATAAATGCGAATGTCACTCTGTTTGTTTGTTTGTATGTTTGTTTGTTTCCTTTTCACGACTAAACGACTGATCGGATCTTAATGAAATTTGGCAAGAAGATAGATTTCAACCTGGGGAAGGACATAGGCTATATATCATCACGCTACGACCGATAGGAGCGGAGCAGCAATGAAAAATGTTGCGAAAACGGGGAAATTGTGACGCAGACGAAGTTGCGCGGGACAGCTAGTACTTTATATTTTGTATTGCCTCGCGTTGTATGCAGTACCAAGACTGCTACGACCCGATTACGCCATTGTTGCCCGCATATCGTTTTTTACTAATTTGAGTTTACTGAAAATCCTCTCACATAAAGCTACGGACACGAAAACGGTTTTAGTGCAATCATAAGATTTGGAAAGGATTCTGTAAAATCCCATTCTACAATTTTAAAAAGTTTAATGATAGCCAATCAGAAACTGTAACATTAGCGGCGTATTTGCAGTCTTGGTATCTCCAAAAGTTTTCCCGAATTAAACATGAGCTAGTGTTTGTGGGGGAATCCCCGTAAAAGACAGGTGGCTAGCCAGTAAATTGTTTTCTTAATTATTATATTTTGTTCCTAAGTTGTCACCCCAAAAAAGGCTGACACCCGGTGCGACTCGCTCCCGCCGCCCCCCATTTGCTACGCCACTGCGTTGACAACTCCATAAATTGTTATGAGTACACAAGTCATGTGCCCGACGCGATTTGCTCTCGACAAAAATTACGAACTTCTACAATTATTTACGTAACTCCCATAGGGAATAATTATTCAAAAATCCCTAGTGCTCACCTAAGTTACAAAAGTACCTCTTGTTAAAATTGCATGCTTGTACACCCAGCTGTAAAAGTTGTGCATTGCGTACCTATGCAGATGTGAAAATACAGGCATTATTGGTGAAAATTAGAAATGCCTATTATCCTTATTACGTAGCAAAGTTACTGAATAATGCCTAGGTACAAGTATATTCCATATTTACCTACTGTAAGGAATTAATATATTGATTGTCTTCAGATTCGGTCGCCTGCTCCTTCTGCTCCCATCACTTCGGGCGGTACGCGCGCGCTCCATCGAACTGCTCTTGTTCCGCGACACAGTGGGAGACGTGTCAGTAGCCACACTACTGCACGACATGTACCGCATGCAGCCTGCGCCTACGCCTGCCTTCCATGCGCCTGCACCGCCTACCAGCGAACATTGCGCGTCGCCGTAAAACTACCGTCTTTTATACAGGGTAAAACGGTTACCACATAGAAATTAGTCGTCGGTTATTTAGAAAAAAAACTGCTGGTTTGTACAAAACTGCAATATCTACACAGTCAAGCTAAAGGAACAGCTGATTTCTTTATCGACGATTATGTTCTATTTAACCCCCACGGGTTCAGAATCTTGTACTGAACAGTTGGTAACCGTTTTTGTGTTTCGGTGTCCCTTCCACCTTGTATTATAGACTGTAAATTTAGTCAACTGAAATGTGGTCATGGAAAATGGGTCTAGGTCATTCCTAATGGTGAATGCACACCGAAATTAGGTACTTTTAGTCAAGTTTGGGCAAAGTTCTAGTGAGCAACAATGGATAAGAAAAATTTCTACTCATGGGAAAGTTACAAATTATTTAATGTTAGTATGTTTTTGAGTGTTGCTCAACAAAAAGTAACTACGCTGTGGATGCCCTATCTGATCAACTATCCTTCTTTAGCCCATATCCGATTCGCATTGCTGGAATTACCCCCTTTTTTTTTTTTTTTTTTTGCGGATGGGAAATCATCTAATGACTTCTCCCGCTCTGGGCGGAGCGGGAGGGAGTGTCAGACTTGTACTGACTAAAACCCACCCATGTTCCTTCTTCGCCCTTTGTGTTCCAGGGCCGCGGTATCTCTTTCGAACAACCCGCAGCCCTGGCAGGCATCGGCCCTTTCGGACCCCTTCCGGTTTGCTGACATCTCCTTGAGGCGCGCGTGGAACAAGTACGCGCCGTCGACACGGCCTGTCGTCATGAGACGGACGGACGGTGAGCTAGCCCATTACTCACCGTCCACAGGCTCGCGCCTACGGTGGCCGGGGGCCACTGGTTGCCCCCCGACGCCCGGGGCGTCTCCCGCGGCGGCTGGGACGTGAGGTTCTCTCCCTCTCACGTTCCGCCACCTCCTTCGCTAGCATGACTGCTTCGCAGAAGGAGGCGACGGCATCCCATTCCCTCTCGCTCCGGACCATGGATTGAACCAGGGCCGGACGCGAGAGGTCGCCGCCGCCAATCGCCGCTACGAGGACACTGCGGTGCTCAGCCCAAGCGGGGCAGAGCTCCACGGTTGGAATTACCCCCTTAACTATTGCTGATGACTAAAACAACAGCCCCTATAATTAAAACATGACATGACAATGACGGCATGGAGTTAAGAATTTGAGAACGAATGCGAGTTGTGTAAGTTAGCTGGCACATTGCAGACTTAATACAAAGTGTTTTGAGCTCTAGATCTGTACCTCTAGTACACCTCCATAGGATTGCAAGTAGAATTCCGAAAAGAATTCTACGATTATTAATTCGAGTTTGTAGAATGCAGTATCTAGAAAACACAAGCCAATCATTCGATTGAATCTCTAAATAGATCTGTATAAACAATCTGATATGAGAGTTTATGAATTAATTATAAACATTTTATGTATTAGAATAAAATGTACCTTTGTGAATCTCATCTATCTAGTCACCCTAGTCACGTTGTATAAATTTTGTAAATGTTATTATTCTATTGTAATTAAATATATACTTAGTTAAGCTGTATTAAAATTATATGCGCCATGATCTAGTCATGATTTCAAAAATGTTTTGAGGAATTATTGTAAAAAAAGAAACTATAGAATGTATGTACTTTTATTTGTAAATAAATATGTTTTGATTTGATCAAGGAGTTAACATTCAATATGGTTTTATTTATCAGACAAAATTAATGGTTCCAAAAAATGAAACATTAAATTCATAATAGTAAAAGCACATTTTATTTTCACTGAACAAATGGACATCCACCATTACATAAACAAACCAACCAAATGAAGTCGGCTGAAAACATTGCCCTCCTTAAAAAAGAGTTATAAACTGGGAATTCTTATGCAAGCTGTTGTTTTTCATCCTCGTCAAATTCAAGGAGGTAAGTATGCTACTCATTCTCGATCCGTTTTTATTAAAATAAGTTTTTTGAAGGTGAACCACCCCTGTTTTAACCTTTTGAACGCCATTGTCACATATAAGTGACAAGCAAACGCGTGCCCTGTACGCCAACGACACAAATATGTGACAAAAAATGTGGTGCACTATAACACGAAATAAGCAATTTAAATCATTACTTGTGTGTTTGCTTATTTATATATCTTTAAAATGTGATCTATATATCTTAAATATTAAATGTGTTATCAAGAAATAAGTTAATAATACTTTTGAAATCGCATTCTTTTATTTGTAAGTATTTGCGGTGAATTTGTGGCTTGGCGTGGAGGGCACGCGCGTGCGTTTATGCTCTGGCGTTCAGTTAACGCGGCCCGTCTGTTCCTCACCCTATAACTGCGCTTTCACACATACAAACAATCTCAAACGTTAAGGTTAAAACCACGTTAAGGGGTTATTCTGAAATACTGTCAAATTCAAACAACAAAAAAACAGCATTTATTAATAATTAAGTAGGTATCGTAATTTAAATTGATTTTTTTTGTCTTTTGTGACACCCTCCTGAATTTTGACAAATAAGAATGCAAAACAACACCTTGTTTAAATTATCAATCAGTAACATTAACTCTTCCAATAGATTGTACAGCTTCTACAGTAGAAAGGTCTTCATAATCGTCGTCTGACGGCCTGACGTCTTCTTGTGGTTTCGCTTCCTCTTTCTTTGGCTGTGTGCGAGGGAAGTCTAATTTGCTCCATGCTCCTGGTTCACCTTTCTTTAGTTTTATTTCTATTTTTGTCGACAACATTGATGCAGTACAACTTTCTACATTAATAACCTGCAATAGTCAAGAAATCAGGGTTAGTATTTCGATCTTGTTAAGTCTAATTATATAAACAGGTATAGTTTAGTGTGTGGAATACTTACACCTCTAAGTTCAACATCCAAATCAAATGATGCATCCCCTTGCTCTCGGAATACCAGTTTTGTGTTTAAACGAATAGGGTTCAACTTTACAAAACTGAGCACGGGGTCGTATTTCTTGGCATATACGCTTACAATTACGTAGTCGGGTGTTTGATGCCAGTCCCAACGACATTTAACGGTACCAGCTGGTGCACCCTGTAAAATAAATTTAAAAACATGATTTGCAGGTTTAATTCTTAAATTGACAAGAATTACAGCTATCATCGCATCACACTAATCTGACCTCTTGCAATTTCAAATGTTGAATTTATATTTTATTCCATCATTCCTGTCAATGTTTGGTAATTGGCCAGGTTTGTCTTTTTGGTAATATATTAGCAGCTGATTTGTGCTAACCATTTTCACTTTAGTGTCCCTTCACCCTGTATTGCATACTCAAATAAACAATCTTTACCTCTTTTGTCCATTTATGGGTCCCAGTTGTACACCCTGGTTGACTAAGGAAAGTGTTAAAGTCTGTAGTTCTCTTCTGACAGCAGGACCAGAACTTCAGACCTTCGTGGAAGATAGGACAACCTGGATGGTGGGTGCACATGCTATCATTTGTATGTGGACCTTCATAGGTGACACCACATCCTCCGTTCTTACATGTTGTACCAACTGCTATGCTTCTGTAAAAGTGTACAGTTTTGTTTTTGATTAGTCCTGTTTTAAGACACATTGAAAGTCTAATCTTACATTAAACTGGATAATTGGCTAAAGAAGATTTTATCATAAAATGCCAGTTAAATAAAAATGGATTCTGATTCAATCAGTTAATAAGCCCTATTCAAGCTTGTAGGCCCTCCGCTGGTTGGCATCGGCAAAAATGTTGGTCAATATTTTATTCATTTACATACCCATCGTTAGTAGAAGCCACTGGTTGTGATGTATTTTGTACAGCTTGTTGCAAAGCCTGAGCTATAGTAGGTTTTACAGTAATCATAGGAGTCTCAAACGGAGGTCTTGGCAACTGTGGACCAACTACTGGTGCTCGCACTTCAATCACTTCCTTTTTATCCAATTCTTTATCCAAAGCCTTTTTCTCAGGTTCTGGAGGTTTCTAGAAAGAGTAAATTGATAAAGAATGTTAGTTTGCACACATAAATTAATTATAATAGTTCTAATATTTATGATTTGAATACAAACCTCATTTGAATGCTTTGCTAAAGTACATCCTTTTATGTTTAGGAATTCAGTAAAGTCAACACTCTTCTTATTGCAGCATGACCAACCCTTATATGCATCATGGAACACTGGAGAGCCAGGATGGTGGCAGCATTCATCTGAATGTTTACACAGAAATACACATCTATACTATATTTTATAGAGGTTAAGATGGTATGTTGGTAAGTTTGGATGTAGGAATAATCTTCAGAACTACTGATCAGATTCTGAAACTTTCTTTCACTAATGGGCAGCTAGACTATCAATTATACATTATAAATTCTATTGGATTATTTCCCACCATAACGCGATGAAAACCTTGGGCAAAACCTAGTCATAAAACATGAAAAAAGTAGGCATTTGAGATAGCTCAACATCTTAGTATTATTCTGGAACAAACACAGCACAGAGGCATGACATAATTAAATTATATGACTTGGTATATCCCATTCTACACTATACATAAAGGCCCAATACTTGGCAAAAATCTCCATCCCATTCTCCCGGCTGATTGCTGTTGTTAAAGAAACACCTTGAGAATTTTGGTTTCCATCAGCTTTATTAACCATCCTTTTGGCCGTCATTTCGAAAGTTTATAAGCACTATTCACTGAAAATAAGTAGTTACACCCTCCCTGCGTGTTTCTTGATAAACTTTGGAAACAGAAAAGTCTAGAAAATTGGCGTACCTTTATCATTAAGGCTGGGATCAAAAAGTTGGCCACAACCACGGTTATAACACTGTACGAGGTTCTTGCTTTCAGGCATTTTAATTGAAAAAACGTGAATCTTGAGTCAACACAACGTGCAAGTAATATGCGACCAAAAATTAACGATACTATTTTCGTAGCACGTAATGCGAGTGACAAACAACATCGAAATCCAATCAATTTGACAACTGACTGACGGTGACGCACTGACGCTAGGGTATATATCATAGACATATAAATTATATGGACTTGAAATGTTTGACTATAGAAAAAACAGTTATACAAATACGAGGCATATCGACGCCAAAATCAGAAAAATACTGCTATCTCTTTTTAACTTTCATAATTTTGCGTAAGTGAAAAAGGATAATAGTGTTTTTGTCAGTTACTATAATGGCAACCCTACATTTCTAAGTCATTGAAATACCTATTTGCGGCCGGGTCGCCATTTTATCCGCTCGCTGTTTGATACCTAAGTTGGGTACGTCAACTGTCAAATGCTCTTTAGCTGTGGTTAAAATTTGTGAATTCAAGATGATAAACAAAGGATTCTGCATTTATTGAAGAGTTTCAACAGTAAGGCATTCATATTTTCCCTTTTGCCTCTATTTTCAACAGTTTTACTACATGAAATCATTTTCTTGATATTGAAGGGATAGAGTAGTGCATTCAGACATTTTTATATTTATCGATAATGCAATTTTATGGTTCTTTATTGGTTTTATGTTTTACTTTTAAGGCTATAAACAATCGGTGTGGAAAATATAAAAAAAACTTTTTTACAAAAAAAAATAACCGACTTCCATAAAACACTAAAAAGTGGCAAATAATTTTAGTTTCGGAAGTCGGTGACTTGTTTGTTTCATTTACTTTTTTGCCACCGACTTCCGAAACTAAAATTATTTGCCACTTTTTAGTGTTTTATGGAAGTCGGTTATTTTTTTTTGTAAAAAAGTTTTTATTTTAGCCTTTTCAGTTGTGGTATCTCACTTTAATCCTAGTCAAGTATAATTTTTACATTGTAACTAGACACCAGCACATCGTCCATACATACGACAAAGGAAGCAAAGATAATACAATTCATATGGCTCCACCGGGCAAGCTTCTCTACCAAATGAATGAAAAATCATCTAAATCGGTCCAGTAATCACGAAGAAATCGGTAAACATACGTGAAAAATTTACATATAACAATAAATTAATAAAATGAAAACTATATGGCCAAACTATATTAATTTTTTATGGGACCAAATGGCAGGTATTCCACATCAAACTAAAGAAGAATCACGCAAAACGGATCATAAATCTCAGCGTAATCGGTGTATACACCTGGAAAGTGCATACCGTTACAATTCCAACAAGCCCAAACACAGCTAAGATTCCTTTGCCTTTTATGGATTGCCTTGTTATGGAGTTCCGAAGCCTGTCTCTTGGATTCATCATCAGATCTGATGGTAGAATGGTTCTTATTGGACGCAAATTCTTCACTTGTTATAGAAAATACCAAAATCACTGTACGTTTTCCTATAAAATTTGAAGAGTTCCCTCGATTTCGCCAAGATTCCATCATTAGATCCCGATTTGGTGACTATGGGACCATTTGGGAAGTATACCCTTTCCAACAAAAAAAGAATTTTCCAAATCGGTTGGCAAGCGACGGAGTAATGCGCGAACAAACATAAAAAAAAAAAAAATACAAACATCCGAATTGAGAACCTCCTCCTTTTTTAGAAGTCGGTTAAAAATTACAACAAAAACAATAATTATTTGTTCTCTTCACTTTGAAGAATCGTCTTTCAACTGAACACTCAATAAAGTTACATTGCGTGACGATGCTTTACCTTCAAGAACCTTATTGGTACGTACGTTTGATACGGTCGCAAATCATATTTTTATCAAGATACAACCTGACACTGACCTGCAAATTGCAAAAAAACGTAAGAAAATTTGAATTTCGCGGGCTACCTTGGCGCATCCCCCTTAAGATAACAGTATAAAGAAACCGTGGGGACAGCAAGTGAAGCAAAAAGGTCGATTAAAAAATTATTCGATGTAAGTAGGTATTTAACCCGTGCGCGATAAGTTGAGACCTGACTCCCCCCGCCCGCTTCCCCCGCACTTCCCGATGGCGCCCGTATTGTACCGTGGCGGTACAAACACGCCCCTGTTACGTCACCGCGCTCAGGTCTCAACTTATCGCGCACGGGTAGTACAAGTCGTGCCATTAAAGTTGAGACTTGACGCACCACGTGGTTTTAGCGGTATCTTGATAGATACCACTGAGGTGATCCTCATGGATACCCGCGAAAAAGCAGCGGGAGGCGTGGTCAAGTCTCAACTTTAATGGCACGACTTGTACTTACTGCTTTTCATTTCTTGTAATAGCTAAAAGAATAAATTCCAAGAGCATGAAATTAAAAAACCGACTTCAAAAAAGGAGGAGGTTCTCAACGGGCCGGCAACTAGATAAACTTGTTGCTTAAATTATACAATGGAGTGAAATCAGTTACAGAATACTAGGTCGATAAAAAACAGCATAATATATCTGTCCTCCAAGTTTCAACCTGTCTTAATAGGAAACATCAAAATAAGTTCTACGGTTTAACCGTGAAAGAAGGACGAAACTTCTCAAACAACAACAAATGAAAGGTATATTATTATGTTAGAAAACTTGGGGTATTTTCACCCGTAGATATTGTACCGTAACATTATGAAAACATTCTCACAATCTTTTATCGATGTTATTATATAGAAATATCGATAAGGGCTGCCCTATTAGCCGCCATTTTATCAGCTCACTAAAGTGTAGGTATGCACGTTTTTCTTGTAGGTATGCCAAGTCCGTATATATGTTCTGTGCACTGACGCCTTCAATCAATGTGACGCAAGAAGAAAGGTGTTGCCGCGTCTCAATAGAATTGGATGCTTCGCGACCGCGGGAGGCAAGAGATGATATTTTACCAAATTAAATCATGTTATTAAATTCGAAAGATCCACCGGCATTTGCTACGAACTACAATCGCACAGACGAAGCACACTATTATAAAAGAATCCTCTTATTTTACACAAAAACCAAAACTCAATCCATGGGTTTTTTTTTTCTCTCTTTTCTGCTCCGCGGCAATCTGTCGGACACAAGAATAGGCCACTACTTTGTCTGATACTAGTGTATCTGTTTAGGCTTTTTAGCTTGGTAAGACACTTCTCGGGTAGGTGTCTCATTCCATCCTGATGAATCTATCTTTTAGGTTTGGGACACTATGTCTCTTCAATCTTTTATGTTGAAGGCCTTAATCTCCACTGAGTTTGAGGGCAAGCTCATTTTTGTGGTTTATGAGTCTTTTTTGGTATTTTGTGCTGCAATTTGCTATCTCCTGTGTGACAGTTGGTACGTTTAAATCAAAATATATGTTCTTATTACTGATGTATTGAGGGATGCTGAATATGGTTCTCAGTGTTTTAGTTTGAAATCTCTCCAATATCTCAATGTTACTATTGCTAGCAGTACCCCAAAGCTGTATGCCATAGGCCCAAATTGGTTTCAAGATGGCTTTATATACTGTCAGCTTGCTTTGTGTGCTCCTTTGTGAGTGTCGTCCTATTAACCAGTACATGCTGCGTAGTTTTAAATCTAGTTGCTTCCGCTTTGTCCATATGTGTTTTTTCCATGTCAGTCTTCGATCCAAATGCATGCCCAAATATTTTGCATTGTCATCTTGTGGGATTTCTTCATTGTTTAGGGTAACTGGTGGACACGTGTCCCTTCGGAGAGTAAAGGTCACATGGGTTGATTTACTTTGGTTTGCGTGTATTCGCCAGATTTTGAGCCATTCTTCAATTTCATCAATGTGGTGCTGCAGATGTTCTGATGCGGTATCTGGATTTGTGTGTGTAGATAGTAAGGCTGTATCTTCTGCATATGTTGCAACCGTAGTCCTGTCTGATGTTTGTATATCCGCAGTATATATGGTGTAGAGGACCGGTCCCAGTATACTTCCCTGTGGTACTCCTGACTTGATCTCACACAAGTCGGAAAGTTCGTCATTGAACTTTACTTCGAAACATCGCTTGCTGAGATATGATTTTATTATGTGGTAAAACGAGTGTGGTAGCATCTTTTTGACTTTGTATAATAGGCCCTCGTGCCACCAACTTTGTCAAATGCCTGGCTAATATCCAAAAAGACTGCCGAGCAATATTTCTTTTCTTCCAGCGATCTGCCTATAACGTCTACGATGCGGTGAACTTGATCGATCGTTGCGTGGTTCTCCCGGAAACCAAATTGGTGATTTGGGATGATGTCACATAGCTGCGCTTTCATTCTTTTCAGTAACATTTTCTCGAGGAGTTTCCCTAGTATAGGCAAGGGACTTATAGATCGGTACGACGCTACTACATTAGGTGGTTTACCGGGTTTAGGTAACATATTTACCTGGGCTTTCTTCCATTGTCCTGGGAAGAATCCATGGTAACAATAAATTCTTGCAAATTCTCAGGAGCTGAATCAAACGCCTGCCCTATGGCGCGTTTTTGAATACCGAAATAATACGAAATCACTTATTGCTTAATCTTGCTTGCACCTGAGGTGAGAATATCATCTGATTTTTCAGTTTTGTATTGGTGCTGAAAAGTGAAAATAAGTTTTATTATCTATGGCAAACACTTTGCAGTGTGGGCGTACGAAAGTATCAGAAAATAATCAATCAATTTACAAAAGAAAAACCAAGAAAATATCGTCATTTACATAATATTTTTAGTTTACCCTTATAAGTTATGTATTTTATGTACGTTTTATTTGTCCAATAACTGTGCAAAATGGTGGTACCACTACATTTAAATTAAATGAAAAATCAATGTTTATTATTATTTAATTAAAATGTTTATTTCTATATAAATCAAAGAAACAAAAGATGTGCTTGAGAGTGTAACCGTATCGATCTAGAATTCTAAAATGAATCTAATGCGCAAATTGCGTGGGGCGACAGCTTCGGCATCTCCAGAGAGTGCTGAAGCCCCCAGCTCGTCGTCTCACGTGCAACTTGGTCTCATGCACCTCAAGAAGCTCTTCGCGGAGTACACACATCCACCACAACCACTTACTGATGCAGAAAAAGATGATAAACTGTACAATATGCTACCTCTTTTTTGCAAGGTAAATATAATATATTATTTCTCACCAGCAACAATTAAAGGAATTGTATTTAGTCTTCTTTATATAGTTTAAAAACAGTTTGTTATTTAATTGTGTTCATTTGCAATCAATTAACTGGTGCCCTAACCACAATCTTTTGATTTTATTTTATTGACTAGCCTTCTGATAGACATGAGTGGGCTTAGTATGTTTAATCTGGAATGATTAATTATTTTGATAAACATCATTATTATATTCATTTATCCAAGCAAGACACTTAAACTTAAGTAAACAACCTGTCCAGTGTCATTATTGAGGAAAAGGTCAATGCTTGAACTCTATAATATAATATTCGTCTGAAACCAAATGAAACTTCTGTATCTTGACATCAGCATCACATTTTAATTACACTTATATAAGTACACCGGAGTCTCTATTGTCTGTAGTTAGAATCCCATCTGGTCCATTATATCATTTATTTATTCAAAACAAAGTATGATTTTGTGTACCTACTGCATAATTATAAAATTTTAATTGTATTAAAACAGCAAAATAAATGGTTTTTTGTTTCAACAAATCTGGACTGCCTGTTTCTCTGGTTGCCTGCATAATTTGGTGTGTTCACCAAATTATAGCAGTCAGATGTTTAAAAATAAATTATAAACAATCTTATAGAAATCTTTTCATCAAGAGAAGGTAGCCCTTTACAATAGGCTGTTTTTTTATACAAGACTTTGATCTATTGATAAAAGACTCAAGACATAAAGTTATTTACTTTCTTTTGTACCATCATAAATATAAACCATTTGTTTTCAATAGGTATTTGGCACTAGTCCATCAAGTGAGATGAATGAAAAGTTCTGGGACATTCTCTCATTCTGCCAGCAAGTATCTAAGCTCATGGTATCAGAGATTCGAAAGAGAGCCAGTAACCAAAGCACGGAGGCAGCTAGTTGTGCTATTGCGAAGTTCCTAGAAATTGAAAATTCTGAGGAGTCTAGCAATGGATGGATGTTATTGTCAACACTAAACCTCTTGGCTGCTGGTGATCAGTCTTTAATACAGGTATTTGTGTAACCCTATACATAGAATAAAATTACCTTAATCGGCGTGGATGTTGGGACACGGGCCAGCTCTCTGTGAGAGTGAAGAAAAGTGGAGAAAATACTTAACTTACTCATTAAGTTTTGTTCATAATTTGTTCTGATGCAATTAACTCGAACCAGCCCTCATGGAATGCATCCAGATTGTCTTATTAGAATTAGAAGATTTTATTTATAAATTCTAGCTATTAACTTCCAAAATTGAACATAAACTGCCCTAATGAAATATTTTCTATTCTGTCCATCTATTAAAAATGTTTTTTGTGTTACTAATATTTGTGTCAGTTCCAAGGCCCTATCTAAAGAAGTATAATTCTAATCATAATTTGAATTGACTTGAATTTTGTTTGTAGGTCATGACCACTGCATCAATACCGTCAACATTAGTCAAATGTTTATACCTGTTTTTTGATCTACCTGAAATACCGGAGTCTGAGGCAGATGTTCAAGATGGAATCAGTGACTTTACTCCTAGGGAAAGGAGGATATTGCTACAGAAAATATTTGTGCAGGTAAATTAACTCTGAAAATGTCTCTGTTTTCACTAACACATATATTTTCTGTTAGAATATCAACTCTCAGCATTAAACCAAGTGTTCTAGATGAAACAGTGGTTTTTATTGGCATGAGGGTTTTACAGAGACAGTACACAAAAACAAAAAAAATAGACATATTTAATATGTTTTATCTAAATACAGAGATAAATAAACATACCACATATATGTATATGGAAATCATAGGTATCGTAGGTATAGTTTAAATACATTTTCACTGTTGTGTTAACTATGCCACAATATTTGCTAGTAGGTACCAACAGAACCATTACAAAAATAATAATCTTATTTTATTAAAAGCAAATGCTGCTTATTGCATCAAGTGTTAGCTCAGATAAGTTAAAGCAGCTAAGTAAACATGTATTGTTAATGAATTGAGTCACTTATTGAGTAATGTTTACAACTTATATTTGTCCTCAAGTTTACCTTATTTTTGGATATTGCAATACGGCTGCCCAACATTTTACTTAGAAAAAAGTTGTGCTGATTGATCTTGAAGATGCATTATGATTTCATATAAAACGCATCTTCAAGATCTAAGCACCTATATTTATTTTTTAATAGAGTTTTGTAAATGTTAAAAAGAATTTAAGCATCATAATACTAATTTTAGGTACTAGTTAGACTGTGCAGTCATCCATTCCCATGTGAAGAACTAGCAAGAAAAGATGATCTCAGCCTATTATTCTCCGCTATAACTTCATGGTGTGTCCCCCACAACATCATGTGGAGGAAGTCAGCTGCTGAAGTGCTGATGACACTATCTAGACATGGATTGACACAATCTGTTGTTCAGTACATACACAGTAAGTGCTTATACTGCTAACTAATATTTTAATATAATAATTTGAATGTGGTTGTTTGTTTGTCACACCTTATCATACATAGCTGCCATGAACAATTCGAACAACGACGGATTTCGATGATATTTGGCATACGGATGGATATAGGAAATACGCATAGTTTTTTTTAAACACTGCCCCACTCTAGAGATTTCTCCTTTACCGTGGGTGCGTTTATAACAACTATCTGTAGGGCATACAAATATTTGTTACCCGCGGAAATCGGACCTGCGACACGCAGCGCAGCAGTCACTCGCTTAGCCACTGCGCCAACCGTGCCGTCAACTGATTTCCGACCTCCAACGTCCACGCGAGCGAAACCGTGGTAAAAAGCTAGTGTAATATTCCATTAGGGTTACATAACTATCTCTGTTCTCTTGTTCGAAACGTTGTTATTATCCGGTCTAATCTATTTATGTACATGCTTTGTTTAGTAATCGAAGCCATTCATTAGCGAAATAGGTCAACTTGTGGATGTCTTAATTAATTACTATTTTATTGCAGATAAAGGATGCGTTGCGCTTTGCATAGAAAATATGCAGAGGATACCAGAATTGACACCTTTAGAGGTAATTATAAAGTTTTAAACCTGTTTCTAAGTTCAAATAATCCATTTTTCCTTTTATCCTAAAAATTGTTTGGCAAATATTCATAAGAACCCGACATTCGAGTCCATCGGCGTGTTGATTATCCAACGGGAACCCTATGCCCAAGCACCCGGATCCGAGTTCACTTTATGACACGCCAGTTGAGCCTTGTGTGAAATGTAGTCTCTTACTTGCACCGAAATTGTTAAGGCCCGGTTTCCGCCAAAGCCGAGACGAGCAGATGAGGGACGCAATATTGATTTCAAGCGATGTGATTGGTCATTCCCCGCTCGTCTCCGCTTTGCCGCTGGAAACAG
Source organism: Cerastis leucographa (assembly GCA_963082945.1). Lineage (NCBI taxonomy): Eukaryota > Metazoa > Arthropoda > Insecta > Lepidoptera > Noctuidae > Cerastis > Cerastis leucographa. Next base: position 11,282,059 of record OY720357.1, read on the forward strand.
GGCCTAAATGAAACCTCTGCCTACATACATTATTTACTTTTTTTACAGGTAGTTGAAATGTTCGTTGCAGTATTCTGTTTCCTAAAGGATTCAAGTGAAGTTAGTCAATTATTACTGGATGATTTCCGTACTTGCCAAGGCTACTTTTTTCTATCTGAATTTCTTCTAAAGTAAGTTTGTAGTCAATATGGGTCAATATTCTTAGTATTCAGCATGAGCATGTTCGGTATCTAGATATTGTTAGCATTGGTTTAAATCATAGATTCGTGATATCGCGCTAAAAAATGTTCACATTACATAGGAAATTCAGTTCGGAATTCCTAATCAAACACCAGATTTTTGTGAACAAAGTTCGCCAAAACGCCATTTTTGTATGTCATATTTCGTTGACAATGAAATTTAATCAATGTTGTTTCGCTCACTCATACTGCACATCGTATCTATCGTGTGGGATGTGCAAGCTCACTCTTCGACGCGACGTCTGTACGGTGAGGGCACATCTATGATTTAAATATACAATTATTAGTTTTTTATAGCATGTGACTTTATAGCGTGCACTTATTTTGTTTTGTTTTTATTTTTTACCTATGATTTGTTTTGTTTATCACAGACATGAGAGACAAGGTGTACCCGATTATTTGACATCAGGGTAAGCACTTCACTGTAGCTTTTTATTTTGTATTAATGGAACGGTCGCGGAACTCGAAAAACTGAGCTATCACTACTTGTTTCTGACTCTCACACCGGATTCTGCCGCTTGCTCATCACTTATCGACAGTGGAATACGGAGTAACGAAAGTGATATTCGACTTTCGGCGCTGATCCGAACGTTGCGAATGCAACGGTGCACAGCGCGCTACTTTAAATTATGTTCTTTGTGTTCCGCGGCCGTGCTTACATAGTGTGTTTATTCAACTTTTTTTTTTAAGTATTGCACCTTTTTTCATAAACAGCGATGAAATATTTTCAAATGGAACTTTTTTTACAACCAAACTGTTTTAAATAAAGGTTAGAAGAAGAGCGCGTAAGTGGCACGGAAGCCAGAGCAGCGCTTCGGAACCTTGTGCTAATGATATCGTCGTTATGCGCGTGCGGTTTCTCCGAGCTGCGACCAACGCGTGCCAACACTGAGCTCTTTCAGCTGCAGGGGTTTGTTTTACCGCAGCCTTCCACGCCGGGACAGGCTGTGAGAAACGTACAAGCTTTTCAGGTGTGTAACAATTTATATGTATAGTTTGGACTGTAGGTATATGATTTAGGAAAATCAACTTTAAAGTGCTGACATAAAGTTTAGTTTTGTCTACAACTACAATTTTAATGTGATATTTGAATGGTGTTCTTTCTGCTTTTGATACTTTTCTTAAATTAATATTTCTTTAACACAGAGGTATTTCAGGAAGTCTGACACAGGATGTTACTATGATTTTACTGTTCCTACTTACAGGTCCTACAATCAGTATTCATGAAGTCAAACTCCGCAGCGCTATGCTGCACGATATTAGACGCTATATCAAGCGTATACCACGCCGACAATGCCAACTATTTCATTCTTGAAAACCAGAACACACTCAGTCAATTCTCGGAAAGAATATACACTAAGAATGCAGAAATACAAGAAAAGTTCTTCGAGTTGCTGGAATTTATTGTGTTTCAGCTGAATTTTGTGCCGTGCAAAGAACTTATATCTTTGTCGTTGTTATTGAAGGCTAATAGATCCAGAATGTGTAGCATACTGTGTATGAAGACACTGTTGAATATTTTAAAGTGAGTAATTACCGGTTACCTTTATTTATTACCGGTATCTTTTGTGTTATTCGTTTCTCACTCATTAATTAATGATATTTTTTTTCCATGGACTTTAACCGAGTTTATGTTTCTGCTGACGCTTATTTTTACCTGTTATTATTACGTGTTTTAGTGTTTAAGTTAATTTAGGTTTACTATATCAAATGATTCTAATTAGATCACTTTAAAATGTTAAATATTTTGTCCTATAATTAGTATATTGTTAGAGCTCCTTCAGCCTGTGATACAAGATTATCCTAGTACAGGCATCGAACATTGTGAGACCTACTTTGTTTAATTAAGATTATTTTTTGTATTTGACCCATTTGTTGGTTCTGAATAAAGATATTATTATTATATAAAATTAATCTCATTTTTTCCGATTGTGTTGCAGACATAACGCAATTTTCAAAGACGTATACCGGGAAGTCGGTATGTTAGAAGTATTCGTCACTTGCCTATCTCGCTACGCTGTATTTCTCAAAGACAATCAAATTCTTAATGATGAAAAGAGCAAAAGAGACGCTTCGGGCTCGCCTTCTCAAGAAAAATCCCCGAATGAGTCTCCGAAGGCTCCCGAACGGAGGAAAAGACAGTCTACTCGACATGACTCTTTGATCAGAGACCCTAATTTAGATGAAGAAGAAGAGGAACTGGGATCATTGGTGATGGAAGGCTTGACCGCGTTGTTGAATGCTAACTCTAATAATTGTAACGTGTTTAGAGATTGTGGCGGTGCTAAGTGTGTGCATGGGATGGTAGTGTATGAATCTTGTAGGAGTAAAGCTTTAGGTGAGTTCTCAAAAACATTAAATTATTGCTCATATCAATAGAAATAACCCATATAAGAATATAATTGTCTCCTACTACCTCCAGTGGAGCATATTACTACTCAGGACAATGTATTCAATCTTCACTCTCCTATTTGCCTCTCTCTGCTGACAAATAATCATTCTTTGGTCTTTTTTCCATCCATTTAAACAACATTGTTATGTATGTTTCTCTCTCTTTCCCCATCTCTCTTTTTCTAACTCTCTCTCTCTCACAACATATCTCTCTCTCTCTCTCTCCCTCCCCCATCTATCCCTCTCTATCTCTCTATCTCCCTCTCTCTCTCTCCATCTCTCTCTCTCCATCTCTCTCTCTCCATCTCTCTCTCTCCCTCTCTCACTCTCTCCTCCCCTCTCTCTCCCTCTCTCTCTCTCTCTTCATCACTTGCATGTCGACCGAGTTATTACAATACTATGTTTATTTTCTTTTAGGTGTAGTAAGAGAACTAATAGTGAGCGGGTCAGGTGAGGAGGATATGTCTGCGTTACTGTGTGGCATGCACGCTGCCCCTAACGACGCCTTACTGCTAAAGCTGCACATATTAAAGGCGCTGCTAGCTTGCTTGCGAGACTCGCATCGCACTAGAACTATATTTAGAAAGGTAAGTTTTGGTAGACATCACATGAATTGTTAATTTGTTGGTCTGAGGTATGTTTTGCTAATGTAACCTTTATGGAACTACAGTTAATTCAAATCTAGGGTACAAATGTTTATGTAATATATTTGCACGCCCGCTTTTTCTCAATAGCGCATCCCGAGCGCATTGAACAACCGCAGTTCTATTTCACCCGTGGTGCGTTAAAACGTCCTGAAAAAACGTGCCCTTGTGCTTACATCTTAGGTATTCTGAATAGAATAAATCGTTTTTAGATCAAAAAGTGGTTTCCCAGCAACAATTTTTGCGTAGGGTTACTAAGTTCGATGTACAGAATGCTTGATTGACGGATTCGCGAAGGGCCCGGTTACACCTAACAATTTAATCTTCTGAGGGGTTACTATGACGCTTAAAACATTATTGTTCCATTCCTATTCCAGAGTGGGAAAGAGATGGAGCTAGACGACCTGTATAGCTCCGTCTCTTTTACACTCTGGAATAAGAAAGGAACAATAATGTTTTAAGACGTCATGGTACGCCACCTGATTATCATTACCTTTGATTATTGTAACTCCTACTCACCAATTCCCACAGGTTAGCGGTTTCGTATACGTAACAAGTGTTCTAGTTTCTCTAGAAGGGAAGCTGAAAGGTGATGAGCCGATGGACAAAGATATGCTACAGCTAATACATATTGTATTCTACACTATTAGTACGGCTATGAGGTTCGAGCCGGCTAACGCGAAGTTTTTTCATCATGAGGTTGGTATCTTAAGCGTCAACAAAGTTTCCGAGTGTAATATGACACTCGCTTATTGGTGCAAGGTTCTTTGATAAGATTGGCAAGAGGGCATTAATACAACTGCCGTATGAAATTCGCGCTCGCGCACCTGTGACCAATCTAAAAAAAAAATGTTTCCTTAGGGAAGTTTTTTGGTATAATGAGTATAATCACGTGTTTAAGTATCGGTCACTAATTACCAGTCCCCATAGATTTCCCAAACAATGGAGATCCGCTTACACTGGTTTTGTATAGCGTGATTGAGCGTCGTGCATACCGACCTTGGCATCGCCCCGAAAAAACCATGCAGCACTAAGAAACTGTAATTTATTTAAACATGAATGGTTTCTAAAATAATACTCTTATTGCAGTTATGTGCGACAACTTTGTGCGAGACGATACGTCTATTAGGCTGTTTCGTAAACGAAACGGAACTACAAAATGATGCCGAACCCGGTGATGCAGAACTGTATGAAGTGTTCCACGAAGTATTTACAAGCAACATCTTAGAAATGACGTAAGTATTTTTAATCTTTAATCTTGAAAGCATGACATTACAAGCAATATTTGTTTAAAACAAAGTTGAGAAACATTTACGCAACATCAAATTTTACTGGAGATATTGTTGTGTTTCTTTTGACACGAGTGCTAAATATTTGTAAATTGCCGGCAACATGTTACAAGTACCACAAAAACATGTTACTGAAACAATGTTGCGCAACTTTGTTTTCTAATGAATACCTAGCTTCACGTTATCTTATTCTTTTCCTACAGTTTTCCTGAGAAAGTACCAGTAGTATTTGTGCATGCGTGCATTATTCTGCGACTTTTGTACGATGTCGCATTGGACTCTTTTGATAAGCCAACTTTCTGCGGCTCGCTCAATGTCAAATCTCCTAGCTTGACTCGACAGAGCTCTGCAATTAATGAGGTGAGTTTATCTCATTAACTTAATTTTTCTTTATATTGTAAACGGTTTGATTTTAGTTTGTTTGTATTATTTATTTCATTGTTTGTCAACGATGTTACAGTCCACGAGCCGTTTTAGTATGAGACTGACGCTCAGACAAATCTAAACTTTTAATAAAAACTCAATGTGCCATATTCTCGATCGGTTACTGTACAGACGCCGGCAGTAATAGATTTTCAACTTTATCCTTAAAGAATTAGGTTCAAGGTTGATTGGGAAAATTTTACAGTTGCGGTATTGGGATAAGGGCAAGATGAATGATGCTTAGCTTGATGTGCTAGCGTCTGTACATACGTGGGGCTTATACTTTTTATTTTTATTTATTTCTGGGTTTGCAGTTAACATGATTTTTTTTTCTAGTCAAAGCCGGCAGGACGTACAGCGCCGCTAAACCTATCTACTGGCAGTAATAATGGGGAGGCGTGGGTGATCCACTCAGGCGTCGTCATAGTCCTAGCGAAGTTATTGCCTGCCTTGCCCCGGCCACCGGAACATGAGGCTCATGCCAGAGCCATTAGGGACTATTTGGCGCATGTGCTTAAAAGTCTTGTTAGAAGGTATTGCTTTAATTTCATAAAAAAATAATTAATAAAATTTTTGTTGTTAAATTTTTTGGTCATAATTCATGACACAAATGGAGTGCTGAAAACTTTGCAAAAAATAAAGTGAAATGGCCAGTACGTCGGTCGCCCGAAATTCACAAGAATATTTGAAATCCGAAAACATTTTTTTCCTATTAACTTTCTACAATTCATCATTCATTATATAACATGAGCGTTCCTTTTGTGCTCTACTTCGTACACCCTCCAATTTCAATCATTTTGCGTGATCAGCGAACGCAACCAGCAAGTAATGTGTGGAGCGGGCCTAGCTGGCGTCGTACTACGTGTATGCGGTGCGGCGTTGCGAGCGGAAAAGCATCCGCTACATGCACCCGCCATGTACATGCTTGAAAGACTCGCGGCGCACGCGCTTAGACCTTCCGAACTCAGGTATGGGCGTTATCAGCAGGAAAATATTATAATTTGCCTCCAATGACTGGTATGAAAGGTTAATGACCGTTATAGCAGTCTTATGTAGGGCTTATTCACAGCGTTTTTAGTAACTAAACGATTTATTTATTTTATTATTTATGAAAACAAGAGAGAATATAAGGAAACATCATAACATAACTTAGGATACAAAGGCGTAGCTTATTTTTAAAGAATTTTCTACCAGCAGGCCTGCGAAAGAAAAATTAAAACAAGAAACGCGCCAAAAAGAAACGTACACAGTCGTGTGTGAGATCAGGAAGAGAATAACATGTATAGAATGAATGTCTTAAACTACATATTAAAATATATAAGTATATTATAATATTTACACGAAAAAATACAGAAACTGTATAAAGAAATATGTAAATATAGTATTTAAATATTCTTGCCCATTTTCTCCATAGAGATCTACGCTTTGGAATGGGCAACTACAGTACTTTCACAGTTATTATGTCTTGTGACTGGGACTGTAGCTTCATTTTTATTGTTATTCAAAAGTGCCTGTAACTGGCCTACTTGAAATATATGATTTTGATTTCACTATAGATGAATGATCTTTTTCCTTTTAATTAGTGTCTTGTAATAGCCGTAAATCTTGCAAACCATGCACGTCAGTCTAGAGGACTGCAAGACATTTTATCGGGCCAGTATACAAAACTCAAACGTGACGAGCGGCTGTCTTCTAAACATGTAGTTCGTAGTTAGGTGTTAATTGAATATATTACCAGTTAACTTAATAGAGAAGACAATTATAGCGAATGTGCTAATTAAATAATACACGCGCGTATCTTGTTAAATGTAATAATAACAATGAACAATGTTTAAAAACAACATATTTCATCCATACTTTGAAAAACCCCTCAAAACTAAATAGAATGAATTAGAATATCAGTTTTCCTGTTGTATCAAAAACACCTGTAAACTTCCTTCAGGGTTATTTGTAAACTGATAAGAAATATAATAATATCTGGTTTACGGACATGTTCGGTTTGAAATTTCGTTTAGAGATGAGCTTGTGACTAAGATCTCTGTTTATGATCGAAATTAATCGGACAATCCCGACATAAACATGTAAGCACACCCCTTTACAATAATTAACTTTATTTCAGATCATGATTTAATCGATAATATTAAAAAAATAATGTTAAAACTAAGTAAAACAAGGCCAAGTAATTATGTTTCTAGGGAATTTCTACGAATGGGTAACCCTTTGAACTGTGTGGCACCAGAACCTGGACAGGTTTGTAAACCTGGAGGCCCCGTACCACTTACTAGAATCAAGACTTTAGTATCCATGACGACACCAAGAGATTATAGGTAAAGATTGGATTTTTTGTCTTCCTTCTGTTATGTACTATGTATCCTAAATGCTTAACTAACGTGTTTTCTTTCTTTATTCCCTCCAGATCTCAAAACTCTTGCACTCTGCCTCCATTTGTCGAATTCGACATGTCTGCCGAAGGCTTTGGGTGTCTTTACTTGCCAAGTATAGCGCCACAATCTGCCAATTTAAACGCTCTTGGAACGCAAGATACTGCCACTTTAGGTGGCATTGGTTCAGGTAGTTGGCGGCCCAGTGAGTTTTATTTTCAAAAAATCCTTTTTTTAGACTCGATTTTATGGTGACGTAAAACTTTTGTTCTAGGTGATCGGGTGTTTCCGCCGCAAACTGGTCTAACTTACTCTACGTGGATTTGTGTGGAGAAGTACTCGGACCCACGGTCAGACCCGCATTGTGTCCGCTTGTTGACTCTTGTTCGGAACATAAACAACAGTCGCGATGAACATCTGGTTTGCCTCACTATGGTCTTATCAGCAAGGGATAAAGCTATCATTGTGTCCACACAGGAGACTTTAGTGCCGCATAGTAAGTTATTTTCAACCAAATGCATTTGTTTTATGTGTGTTAAATTGTTGTGTTGTTTTTGTCCAAAACCGTTGCATTGTGGAGTGTAAGTAGCAAGTTCGATCAAAGCTTTTATTAGTGAAATAAATTAGTGTCACTTCCGTCCGCAGATGTTGGTGAATGGGAGCCCGAAGGCTCAGGCGAATGTGGGGCACGAGTGTGGTGTCCAGATTTACAGCATGAGGGACAATGGCACCATCTGGTGTTGGTCCTCAACCGCGCCGTACTCAAGAACTCATCGTTCTCCTTGTATTTAGACGGTATGTGCGATTTGGATATTTTTTATTATTATTTTCTGTCAGTGCCCTACTCTTCTTCCACTTATCCCTACCTAGTGCTAATTGTGACCAGTATCAAGAAACGAGGTATAAATTTGACATGAAAGCCGAGCTTATGGTTTTCGATGAAGGTACCGTCACTTTGACGAAGCAACAATTCTTTCCGACTTTGTGATTGAATAGTTGAGCCAATATACTCACAAATGTTCTGTCCCGCAGGTACTCACATGCACTCGGGCAAATTGCACTACGTGAGCGCGAACCCGGGGGGCGGGGCAGCCACGCTGTCGGGCGCGTCCAGCGTGTACTGTGTGCTGGGCACGCCGCCGCACTGGCGCCGGTACTCCAAGCTCGTGTGGCGGCAGGGACCTGCGCTGCTGCTGGAAGATGTGAGTACTACGGTTTTAGTTAGAACTGGGGCAGTGACAATAACTCCGCGTTCCAAGTCGCCTAATATAAGAAGTTGTGCCGCGCTTGTACGCGCTGACCTGCTGTGTATTGTGTATGCTCGGTCGTATGAATCGATGCGGGACGGCGTGACTTGTCATATCACGCGCTGTGGCATACAAGCTTACTAACAACTTATGTCCTACCTTTTCAAGATTCTACCAAAAGTAACTAAAACTTCATACTATTTCAACCTTTTCTAAAGTGACATTCGACGTCCTTCATGTCAAACTTCTGTTTCAGGTACTTCCAGCCCAGACCGTATCCATCATTCACCAACTGGGCCCTCACTACGTAGGCACGTTACAAGCTCCGTTACCACCGGGACAGTACCAAGAGCCACTCGCTCCACTGGTTGCCGAGGAAAAGGTCGTCTTCGGCATAAACGCTCGGGCGATGTCTCAACTCACACTTGCAAAGATACGTAAAGTTTATAGCAAGAATGATAACAAAGCTATAGCGAAGATGCTCGGCATGTCGTCTCACGAGAATGCGACGCCGATAAGGATATTGCACAACTCTGCTGGACATCTCATGGGCCCGGCAAGATGTTTGGGTGGAACTGTCGTTGGTTATTTAGGCGTCAGAGTATTTTGCCCGAAACCTGCTGCCATTATGGTATGTGCAAAAGATATTATTTGTATGATTTTCTAATTTTTTTCTTTGGAAAAAGTTTTTAATTGATCTATTATCTTCTAGATTGATACAGTTGGTGGCTGCTCAGTATTATTAGGATTAATAGCAATGGCTCAAGACGTTGAATGTTTATACGCAAGCGTCAAAGCTTTAGTTTGCGTCGTACGTTCGAATAAGGCTGCACAAGCAGAAATGGACAGGCGGAAAGGATACCAAACTTTAGCGATGCTGCTAAAGAGGAAGAAACAATTGCTCAACTCACATATACTGCATCTCATTTTCGGTCTAGTCGGAACTGTTGATAGTCAAAAAGAAACTTCTTCTATTCCTAACTTAACTGCATTTCAAGTAAGTACCTACGATTAAATTGTATTTTTTTTATCACAGAATCTTTATTCTCTAAAAACTTTGATTTGTTTTTTTTTAGGATTTAATATGCGAGCTAGAAGTATGGCTCGGCGCTCCTGGTGGGCTGATCAAATCTCTATTAGAACACTTACTAGAACTGGCAACAGAAACAGCTCACAGAACGCACAACCTACGCACAATGAGAGAGCTGCAACTGGTCTCCAAACTCCTATACATTATAAACGACGTAAAAGTCGTCAGCACAAGGAATGTCCTCATACAGTTACTAGCTGCCTTACTCGGAGGACAACCTCGACCGAGCGATCTCCTCTGCTTAGGACAATTCATGGCGTTTACGCTACCATTGCCATCGCAGACAGAGAGAGGAATAAACCCCAAGGAAAGTGACTGTGAGAGTGAGGGAGAACAAATTATTTTAAGAAACAAATGCTTTAACGTTATACATGGTTTACTGTTCACGGCAAGGAATCTAGTGAACACGATTGTTTGTGAAGAGATATCGAGAGTTCTGGGTGTTGATTGGCTGCTCAGTTTCATGTTGGAGAATGTTCATCCTTCGACGGTTCTGTGGTCGTTGAGGATAATGGTCGTTCTGTGTTCGGGACAGGGACAACAGTCCGCTATAATGCATAGGTAGATTTTTTAAATATTTAAACATCCTTTTCTAGCTTTCAATGGTCTGTCTATTTTATCTCATGATTAATTTCATTCAGTCAGTCAGCCAGTCCATGTTTTCATTCCAAGATTCAAGCTCGTAGGAAACACACAATCAAATCCTTTGGATACTTCTTAATAGCGTTCATTCCTTTGAAAAGTTCATGATTGTATGACATTATATTTGTTTATAATCTCCTTGTATCTTTGCACAGGTTTAGGGAAGGCGTAGGCAACGGAGGTTGGTTGCGCCACACAGAGAACTTAGCGCAACCACAACAAGCTGGAGTGGTAATGGCGACCACTGTGCACTCCAACTCACATCTGCACACATCTCTACTACACACTCCTGGATTTACTCTGCTTGCATGGTAAGAAAATTCTATTAAACGCGTGAGCCGACCCCAGAAGTATGGAATACTATTTCGGGTCGGCGCAACGCGTTTGTTTCTTCCATTCTCTCAGTCACCATTGTAAGAAAATATTCAACCATAATTTAGTACATTTAGAGTTTTTTTTTGTATCCAGGTTCGTCTTTTGTTAGTCATCAAACAGCATTGCTGTGATTGTAAGATATGACTGCATTGTGCGAATAGAATAATAGACATACTACTAGATAGAATAGAATAATACAGATATTTAATATTTTTTAAATACGTAGCATTGGTAAACCACTTTTTGTTACTAGTGCCCATAGGCTTTGGGAACTGTTCATCATAATGAGTAGAATTCTCCCTAATTGCCAAAATATTCACATAATACGTTAAATATTTAAAAAAAAACCTCATTAAACCAACATATTTTTTCCACCAGGTTGGTACCAGCCCACCTCCAGATCCCAGAGCTGTACTACCTCCTGTTCGGCCTGGCACTAGGCCAGCCCGTGCGCGCCGCGTGTGCCGACCGCGTGGTGTCCGTGGAGCGCGTGTGGGGCGCGGCGTGGGGCGCGGCGGCGCCAGCTCGCCAGTCGCCCGCGGCGTTGTCAGCTCGCATCACGCTGTGCCCCGACGCCGTGGTCGTGCTCCTGGCGGCCGTGCGCGCGCTCGTGCATAATGACAAGACCAACGAGCCTGATTGGCTGGCTGATCATCCCGTTGCTATTGTGCAGGTAACTTTTGAACACCAATCGCAGCGTCTAGTTTGTTACGTGGAGCTACAAAATAACGGCCCTTTCCAGAATGTCAGCAAATTCTGTATTGGAATGCGAGTGATTTTTAAAAAGGAGGACAATTTGAATGATGCACATGATAAGCAGAAGCGTGCCTAGGGGCCAACATTACGGCAAGCCCATTAGGCAAGCAGACTGTTCAGATACCCCTCACAGCATGTAGTAAATTATAAGGTCAAGCCAAGCTTGTATGAAAGTGCCACTACTAAAGACGAGACGAAACATTGCTATTGAGGCCACTTAGATATTACTGACACCTCTTGCTTGCCATATATCTAGATTTATTTTGATTTCGTCCGAGTGAAGAATGTCTTAATTAAGAAAAATATTACTTATTACAAAATATTGTTGTTAAATTCAAGGTCCTGTTTTCGCTGTACAACACACTGCCTGATTTTGTCCCTATCATGATGATGGCGGAAGTTTTAACTGCTCTAGCAGCGATCCTCTTCCCGCCGAATTCAACAGACGATATTCATATGCGTAAGTATTTCATTCCAACATTTTTTTATCTTACTCTTTTACATAGTACGTAAAATTATCTTTAAAAATTATCTTATCTTTTAGTAGCCAAATACGCCCAAAATAATTCATTAAGTAAATTTGTATTAATATGTTTATGCTTGGCTCAATTAGAGGAATTATTGATGGCGCGACCACAACAAATTGTAGACTAAACGTCTACAATTTGTTGTGGTCGCTCGATGGGCGATTTCGGTATTTAATCAAGCCTAACAATAGGAGACGATCACATTTTTTTTCCTTTGTCCGTCGGGTAGATTATTGAAAAGTATTGGACACGTATTTTTTTCTTTTTTCACGTGGTCATAAAATTACGGAGATTTATTGAGTTGAAATGGCGCATGACGTCACATGTAGGTAATTTTTATACCTACTTGTGACGTAGTGAGCCCCCACTCTCCAACTTTAATGAGTTTTAACTAAGTAATTTTTTGATATTTTGTTAAAGCAAAAAATACGTGTCTAATATTTTTGTATTACCTGTCTGACGGACAAATTAGATTAGTCGTTTTCTTTACCCAGTCCGCACCCCTATTACCTGTACTATCAACATTTACATCGCAGGAACCACAAAATAAACTCGAACATAAACGTTTTTTTTTTGTGGATGTGGTGTCGATTCCTAGGTCTGGCAAGGTGTTATTGGGTTTTTGAAAAACTCAATAGCAGCCACAGAGTCTGAATTTGTGCCCGGTTGATCGCAATAGACGAGTCTATTGCGATCAACCGGGCCCTCTATTACATGGGACTTAAACATAACTAGTGAAATGCGGTTGTACTAATGGATACATCACGACTGTAACCCCCAAATGATTAGGCAGAGTTGTTATGTTTATAATGTTTTTTATCAGCAATATGCGAGAGCGGCGAGAGTTCCGGGGCATCAACACCGGGCTCTGAGAAGGAGGTCCTAGTACCCGGAGTAGCGGGAGCGTTGACACAGCATGGCGTACGCCAAGGTGTCATGGACTTCCTGCGCGTCATCGTGCTTGACTCACTGCCGCTCAACGTCACTGGGAAGACTGCGCCGGTATGTCGTCATTGTATTATGTTGGTTACACATTCGTTTTAAACAATTTCGATCATTTGCGGTCTTCAGCCCGACCGTTGTCAGCCAGAACGAAAACAATCGTACAGTCCTTTCACAGTTCTTTACCTATGACGGCAGCAACCCAAAAGCAACCTTATAGTAATAGGGATAAGGATCACTGTGATTTGACAGTGATGCACAGTCACAGTTAAATAACTGAAGTAAAGCGCAACCACCTCACAGCCCTAATCGAAAAGACCGTTAGAGCGCGCATAGCGTACATGTGGTTTTTGGTAATGATGAACTCTATTCGCTCAAAGAGTGAAGCGGCGTTAGAGTATTTCCTTCTTATAGGTTCCTTACTTGTTTTTATGAAATAGTGATTTTGCCTTGTCAAATCTCTGGGACAACAGGGTGGGGAGTGGGGCTATTGAAACGTGAGATTCTAACAAATTACCCCTACCTTGTCAAGAGTCTTTAGCAGAATCATAAAAGGATAATAATACGAATTACGTTACGATTCGTAAAATTGTCAGATAGTAATATTTCAATTCTTCAATTCATAATATTAACTGTGTCTGTGACTGAATTTTTACGCTTTTCAAATTATTATGATTGTGCTAAATTGGCCATTTTAGGCCCGCTGGTCTGATTCAAATTCATTTATTTAGTAATGATCTGATCATCCTTCAAACATTTACAAAGAGTTACCAATACATCAAGATTAAGTCACATCTGCCTGTGTGTTGCACCAATATATTTGGCTGCTATGTGTTGTTGTCTGGCTAAATGTTTATAATAGTTTTTTATTTGCAAAGCCTCTCCCTTGATTTTTTGTTTTAATGTTATATTTATATTTTGTGTAGTTTTTTTTAAAACAATACCTCGCATGTTGCAATTGTCGCCAACAGGGATATAAAGAATTAACTCTAATACATAATAAAGGTAGCTATCTAAGAGTACTAATTCTGAGTATTAGCTTCACCATTGGTTCTAGAACGCCGAAAACGCGACTGACTCAGTGCCATCGTCAATGTTTTGTACTCCATGTAGCTCCGCTCCTGGAAAATCCTACTTTTATAGCGTAAATATGGGAAATTTTATTATTATAAAAAATCTATAACTTTACTAATACAGTAACTAATGCTGCAAAAGTAACCGACTTCAAATAAAGGGTATAAATAGTCCCTACACGAAACCGAAAGGCACTTGTTCTCCGCGTCATTGGTATTTTTTTTTTTTGTTTGGGATCATACCAGGGAGGGAACCTTCTAGTTACGGAGATATTGGAGGTCAAAGTTTCAACTTATTCACAAGTATTTTTTTAAATACTAGTTTTTAAGTTTATAACTTTACTTCAAATACCTCCATGACCCGATTAATATTCAATACACCAATCAGCCCAATGTTTTGAGTGCGTTACATTGAGTTTTACCGTAAAACGTGATTTTTCAGCCCAAAAGAAAAAAGTGGCTTACCAGCAATAATTTGTGGGTTACTAACTTTGATGTACAGAATGCCTGTTAAGAGGGGACTCTAGCCCCGAGGAATTTGAAGAATAGGTATTTGAAGAAACTATTGCCGTCGCGCTGCGCCCGACAAGCCCCCGTAAAGTGCGAAAGGGACAACTGCAGCTCAGGCTGATTTTACCTACAAAAATCTTGACGAAAAGACGTTTTGTGTTCCGCTGTTTTCTTCTCCAAAACTAAACTGATCTAAATATTTTTTTTATCAAAATTTTGAGGAAAAGTATATCTATGCTTCTATCATTTTATTTTTTGTTAAAAACTTATCTAATTTAATACTGATAGTCGTCTGAACATGGCGGTAATAACGGTCTTTTTTTGGGGTTTTTGGATTGTCACTTTTAGTGATTATGTTGTGAAAAAAAGGAAATGATAGGGGCATGTATTAATAAGACCTAGATTTTTTGGAAAAGAATCATTGCTTTAGACGCATTATCCACGAAGAAAACAGCGGAATACGTTTGTATGGATAAAGGCCCACTAGAGTCCCCTCTTACCGGGTTCGTGAAAGGTCCGTTTAAACCTTGTATTCCTATACAAAATAAAATTATATACGAAGGTTCTTATCTTCGTATATAATTTCCTATAGTACTAAACCAGTTTAACGAACGCTTATCTCGCGCCTGCCCCACGCTTGTTCGTAATGTAGTGCACCCACCCACAATGTTATGTAACACGTCCCTGCTTCCGCCAACGCATCGATAGACAAAGATAACGACGTCAGCGCTTCCTTGCACTCGGATGTTATGATACACATTATGTAAGCCTGAGTCAATGCGCTGTGTTCTAAGTGCTTCACGCATAATACGTTACAAACTTCTTGTGGCACTGGTCTTTGCGACCATCTTCAAAAAGACCGTGGCTTTACCAGTTCAGCAACTCCCATAACTCATTTCAGGTAATCGACCTGGTTTTGGATGCCTCACCGCCTAATTCAACCAGCCAGCAACAGATTGAATATCAAACGGAGGTTTTAACCACGCTGATGGAGAATTTATTGAACACGGAACTTTTTGGATCGGAGTCCAATATATCGAACGTTTGTTACTTGGCTGCTAGGCTTGTGGATAAGCTATGGCAAGGCCAACTTTCACGGGATCCTCACGAGGTTGGTGAAAAGATAAAAAACACTTTATATTTAAACTTAATTTTTGTTTTAAGATTGTTATTTAACTGTAAACTGTATTTTCAGGTGTTCGATTTCATAGTAAAGCTAATAATGCAAGCGAAAAAGAAATCATCAGTGATATCTCTAGAAGGACTACACCATTGTCTGAACAGAACTATTCTGTTCCTTCTCTCTCGGTCTACCGATTCAATAGCGGACCAAATGTCGGTGTTGGAAGCTTTGCATAAACTGACTACCAACAGGTATGTATCATACAGTATAAGATATGTTTTAAGTGAGCAGTGCGTCTCGTCTGTGTATCATATCTAGAGGGATTGCCTTTATTCTCTTAGTTATAATTTTAATTTTCGTTCATCTTTAATGGTGTTACAAATTGTTCGTCGGATTATGTCTATCAACGAGCTACCCAGTAAAGACAATAAAAGAAAAATAACATTCAATGTTACGTGTAGCTTCTTAGTATTATTTAAAATCTTATCATAAACTATTTTCATTAGGTTACTGATATTCGGCGCGGGAAACCATGAGCTAGAATTCATCGGATGCCTTACTTATTGTCTTCTGCAGTTGAGTTCTAACATGAAGATTGCATTAGACTCACACATGCGGACTACTTGGCATGTCAATCCTAGTGGTGACTTGGAGTCACAGGACGATAAATTGACAACACATCAAGGTAATGCATCGACACAATTTCATATATTATTTATTCATGAGGAAATGCACTACGATTCCTTTCTTGAGTTCGAGATTGCACTATGATTACTTTTGTTGACTTCGGTTATAACTTCTAGAATTTCAGGCAGAACAATCGTTTTACTAAACGAAAGGTAAACATAAAGCCAGATTTGCAGAATTAAAAAATTACAATTTGTTTATTTCACTTTTGGATTATTTGTGTCTGTGTAATGGAGATGGTTTGTGTGTCGGTGCAGAATGTGTGTTATGTTCTCGATGCAAGGGATTAGGGTGGACTATAGGAATGCACTATGATTCCCTTTTTGAAGTTCGGGATTGGGTACTGGATCCCAGGTAGGTAGGCATGTCCTATGACCTATGACAAGTATGTATCCATGACAATAATTTGCCATGCGCATACGAAGTGCTGATGTGAACTGTTGCACAGTTCTCTAGGTGCGCTCTTCGAAAACTTGATGTTATCATGTTCAATAATCGACATGTTTAAAATAAGGTGTTTATTAATTTATTGAACTTCTGCGACTTTACACCTTTAACATCCTTTAATATGACCTGAAAAATATTATATTTTACATCTTACCAAACAGGTCGTAATCTAATGGCCGGTGCTGCCCGACGAGTTTGGGAAGAACTATATGTATGCAAGAAGCCTGCGATAGAGGAAGTGTTCAAGATAACACTAGTGCAGCCCATCGGTAACGCTCGGGCACCCGACCTTACTGCTGTGAGGGAACAGCTTAACGAGAGCGCGCATAAACTGTGGATCAACTATATTGATATTGAGAGGAAGGTAGGTTACTATTATAGTAGCTGTCCCACGCAACTTCGTCTGCGTCACATTTTCCCCGTTTTCGTAACATTTTTCATTGCTGCTCCGCTCCTATTGCTCGCAGCGTGATGATATATAGCCTATAGCCTATCGGATCAGTAGTTCCGGAGATTAGCGCATTCAAACAAACAAACAAACTTTAAGAGTAACTAACTTTGAGAGCCTTATTATTATTAGTATTAGATTTCGTATCCATCTAAATCTAATCTAGACGAATATAGTAAAAATCGATTGTTTTTGTTTCCTTACAAAAAAAAATGATGTAAGTAATTTCTGACATAATCATACAGATCTGATTATAAACATTGTTTAACTAAAAGAAAGTTACACAGTTGCCGAGTGACATTGGATGTTTTTAATTGTGTTTGCCGTCTAATCGTGCTATCATGTGGGTGCTTAGAGTATAAGGCCTCCTTCTCCCAGCCAGTGCTCAAAACTTAAAAACTAAACGGCGGGCGGCACGCTAAGCCTCGTACCCTACAGGGGTGTCCCTGTTCGGTTCGAGCTTCGGATAAGGATGTCGCAACGCCTTTGTCTGAAGTAAAATATATGATGTCGAATTTATTCAATCACAGGCTACATACCGCGTACCCTGGGAGCTTCACAATCAAATCCAGTCGAAGATACAGAAAGTGACGGGCGGTCTTACACGGCTCGCCTCTAGAACTAAGGTGAAGAAAGAAGACTCGGCCAAGCAGCGGTCGAATCCGCCGCGAGATCATGCGCTGGCTTACATGCAGGATCATGTGCAACTTGTGAGGTAAGTGCTACAATCATCTACATCAGGATTTACTATTTTTGGCAGGACTCACGTCCGAGCAGTGTCTGCTTACAGATTGTAATTACTATTTTCTGTAACTGTATTTTCTAAGTAGCAACACGGAATTAAAAAAAGCAGATTGACATTTAATTATCCATTTTTTTTTCATCATTAAAATAGCTTGTTTTTTAACCAATGTTACTATTTTAACAAACCATTGTAAAAGTCATAACACGATGACTTCTTACCTGACGTGAAAGAGGAGTAAGTTAACAATCAAACCTGAGTATGTGTCTCTGCGTGATTTATATTTTCAATATCTTGGATAGATAGAGAACATTATACCATTTATATTTCAGACAAGCTTGGTGCGCAGTAGTGCAAGGCGCGTCAAACACGCGTCTCCATACAATGCGTTACGTACAAGCGGAGTGGGCCGGCGCCTGGCGCGAGCTGACACGCGAGCGCGCGCTGTGGGGCCCGCCGCGAGGGCCCGCGCTCGCCAAGTGGGCCCTCGACAGTACCGAGGGGCCCGCGCGCATGCGCAAGATGCTGAGAAGGAACCACTGCTTTTATATGCACTATCCGTATCGGCCTGATCTTGATGATCCGGATAATGTGAGTATTTTCTGCATTGAAAGTACACATGCAACGATAGAATAAACATGACACAGCATTCCGACATCTACTTCGAACGTCATACTTTTCATGAACTAAAGATTGCTTTAACTTCTACTCTTGGTATTTTTAGACATACCCAAAATTGCTTTGATTTCTCATCGATTTACTCCGACATTTATTTTTAATGGAAATTCACTTTTTTTTAGAAACAACTAAAGTATAAAGTGGCCCAGAGTTTAGACAGCAAGGAATATTACCGAGTGTACCAACAATGGCGAGCGGCAAGTAACCTCGGTGAAGTCGAGGGCGCAGAGCCTACCGATATACCTGAAACTACAGACGAGCCTACCACGTAAGTCCCATTATTTAGATTATTAGATCATCAACTGCAGTATTTACCATATAACTAGCATCTAGCATAGTACTAGTGTTTGCTCCACCATCCTACTATTTAAAAACTTCAGTGCCTGTTCCGATTATATCGGACCTGGTCACGTAGGTCCAAAAGTTTCCGGCCATTAGATTAATCAGATGCATACTGGGGCTGCCATGGAGGTGTAGTGCGTCCGGCATGTTTGCTGAGAACAGGGTAGATGACTTTTACGCTGTCATGAGAAAGGCACAAGCCTCCTTTATGAGCCGAATACATTAGTCTGACAATGGAATATTGAAGGACATATACGAGGTAAACTACTTCTTCGTGTATGGCAATTAATATTCCAGCTATAATAACCAAATGTATCTGATTATGTAATTCTAAATGTAATTGTAATCGTAATGTATGTAATAATGTAATTTTATAATGTAGTGAAATGTAATTTTATTTTATTCTAATTCTTATCCGCTGTATTATAATTGTTGTGTATGGGTACTTCTGTCTGAAATAAATAGTAAATAAATAAAATAAAATAATCAGACATACAAAACTGTTAGCCGCAGGAAAAAGTATTTTTTTTTGTTCAATATGGTCACCCTTTATTTTAATCCATTTTCTAAATCCGTAATTTTATTGTAGTACCATGTAAGTAGCCAGCTGCTCCCACAGTGCTTGTTCAGACTATATCGGACCTGTGTCTGATGTATGCAGCTTTCCTTTCTTCCTTCGATGTACATACTTTTTACACGACATGTATGTGAAAGGCGAAGTACAAAAAAAAAATATTTTGCAGTAGTGGAGATACATCGCTTGACGTCGCAAACGGTGACGGTTCACCTTCAGACCTCGTCAGTAGCGGCGTTGTTAGTCGCGGTACTAACCACTCATCTGGTGAAGGTATGTTGATGAAAACTTTCTCAACAGTTACTAAACTGTTAGCCTTATGTCAATGATGTAACACATAACGCGCGCTTTTGACTACAAAAGCGCGCGTTATGTGTTACATCATTGACATAAGGCTTCAATTGCAAAGATTGACGGCTCTTGTACATACTAAACACTGTAAATGGTTATTTGTCAAATAAGCTCATTGACACTTTCGGTCCTAACCTAAGCACCCCGCATATGGGTCAAACAATAATTCCTTCGTGTGCCTCCAGAGTCGTTATACGTAGCTATAGACTTCGGCATACAAGTAAAAATGGATTGTTGGAAATTGACAGCGAATTATTTATTCAGGGAATGAAGATGGACCTGATAATGAGGATGAAGATGAACAGCCAACTCCTCCACCTGATAATCAAACTCTTTTACGGCTTCTTGAACATCATGAAAAGGTATAGTAAACTGGGTGTTAGTGTGAGAAATCTATGTAATACAAGCTTTTCGAAGCCAACTAACAACTACAACCTGGCCTAATCCGGTCTGGTCCACCCAGATATTTCCAATATTGCATTGTATTTTCGCAATTTGCAAAAGAAATGATTGTCGAGTTTAAAACATACTTTTTAAACTTTGAGCTAATCTGGAATGTCTGTTTTTTATTATTTTGTAACTAAAAGGGGGTTTTTATCCATATACCCGTATGGATAAAAACCCCCACGGTTGGAAAGTCTTTTATAACATTTTTCAGTGGTAGCCGTAGTTGTGTCAATTATAATTACTTTCAGATCTCCCACATGTTCCGTTGCGCAAGAATACAAGGTCTAGACACAACAGAAGGCCTCTTATTATTCGGTCGAGAACATTGCTACGTCATAGACGGTTTCACGTTACTGAAGAACAGAGAAATTCGGGACTTGGACAGCTGTCCTGATGACTATGAACCTATCCTACCAGCCCAGGGCATACAGAGGAGCAATCAAAGGCAGTGCTCTAAGTTTTTGTATGAAGATATTCGGTATGTCAATCGATTTTTCTCTGAATTCATCGGATTTTTTTTTATGCTGTGGTACTTTATATTCTGTTGTTTTTATAGAGAGGTACACAAAAGGAGGTATCTATTGCAACCGATAGCATTGGAAGTGTTCTCAAGTGACGGCAGAAACTATTTGCTTGCTTTTCCAAGAAAAGTTCGAAACAAGGTAATTTTTTTGGTCATTTCACACATTTACCATTTATTACTTTTCCCTGAATTCCTTAATACAAAATTCCTCATCCACTAAAGATAAACCATTGAAAAAGTTATTTCTATATTTTTGTTTATGAGTTGCTATCATCCTTCATTTTGCTGCACACCTGTTTGTTTGACCAGCAACTATAGACTCACACTGTTGGTGCGAGATTTTTAGTGATATTTGGATCATTAGTTTAGAATCTAATAGGAGTTCTTGGCTAAATAATAACAGACGCTCGGGGTCGATCTTCAAGTTAAGAAGCGCTTGCCTAGGTTTGTCCGTAGATGGGTGACCACCCATTACATACCGAGTTTCCTCCGTGCTTCGGAAAGCACGTTAAGCCGTTGGTCCCGGCTGTCATTTGTAGATCTTTGACAGTCGTTACAGTAGTCAGTGGCCTGAAAGTCTGACAACCAGTTTTACCAAGGGGTAATGTATTACCCAGAACTAACTGGGTTGTGGAGGTCAGATAGGCAGTCGCTCCATGTTAAATACTGGTATTAAGCTGCATAGCTGTATTAAATTCGAGAGGGCCGATGCCTGCCAGGGCTGCGGGACTGTTCAAAAGAGATACCGTGGCCCTGGAACACAAAGGGCTAAGAAGGAACATGGATGGGTTTTAGTCAGTGACACTCGCTTCCGCCCCGCCCAGAGCGGGAGGGGTTATTTGATGCCTAACCGTCCGAAAAAAAAAGGTATTAAACTACATCCGGGAGACTGGAAGACCCCAAATATTTGGGAAAAGGCTAGGCAGATGATGATGCGTATAGAATGTAATATATAATAATGTCCCTAGGTATACAGCCGTTTCACAGCGCTAGCGACAGGCATGGCGGACAGCGCGGCCGGCTCGGTGGCGGGACAGAAGCGCGGCGTGGCGGTGGAGCAGCCGGGCGGCCTGCTCGCCACGCTCATCGGGGACACCTCCGTCACGCAGCGCTGGCTGGTATGTACACTAATGTGGTGACTGGTAATTACTGACCGATACTTAAACAATAGGGGTGAAGACTGGGTAATGAAAACGACATTCTATTTTGTCCGTCAGACAGGTAATACAAAAATATTAGACACGTATTTTTTGTTTTATCAAAATATCAAAAAAATACTTAGTTAATAGTAGATTGTTGCATCGAGCGCAAAGTGAGTTATTAATGCACGAGTGTTATGTTGGTGCCCGAGCGCAGGCGAGGGCACTAAATTAACACGAGTGCATTAATAACTCACTTTAGCGAGTTGCGTAATCTACTTTTCTTTCAACTACCGTCATACCGTGACAAAATATACTATCTACCTACCTACCACCACCTGCCTACGACTTGCCTACAACCTGCCTTCCACCTGTCTACCAACTGCCTACCCCTTGCCTTCCAATTGCCTACAGCCTGCCTACGTACTACCACACCCTGCCTAACACCTGCCTACAATCTACCACCGCCTGCCTAACACCTGCCTACGACCTAACACCACCTGCCTACGTCCTGCCTACGACCTGCCATCCTCCTGCCATCCACCTGCCTACCACCTGCCTATCAACTGCCTACCAATTGCCTACGACCTGCCTATAACCTGCCTACAACCTGCCTAACGCCTGCCTACGACCTAAAACCACCTGCCTACCACCTGCCTACGATCTGCCTACAACCTGCCTACCGCCTGCCTATCACCTGCCTACGACCTACCTACGACTTGCCTACGACCTACAACCACCTGCCTACCACCTGCCTACGATCTGCCTACGAACTGCCTACGACCTGCCTACAACCTGCCTACCACCTGTATTTCACCTGATTAACACCTGCCTACCACCTGCCTACCTCCTGCCTAACACTTGCCTGCCACCTGCCTGCCGCCTGCCTATGAGCTACCACCACCTGCCTAAGACCTGCCTACGAACTGCATACGATCTGCCTTCGACCTGCCTACCACCTGCCTACTAACCACCCACTACCTACCTAAGAACCTTCTCCTGACAATAACAAACACAACAAAAAAAAAATGCGAAATCCGTCCGATTCTTTTTTATATAATATATAGAAGATAGATAAAACATAAAAAACAGTGCAGTAATGACAACATTTCTGCACTGTTTTGGTTCTAAGCAAAAAAGACATCCTTTGTGATCGGTTTTGTAGTGATTAATGATACCATTACTGCGTAGTTGGAAGAAAAACTCATTAAAGTTGGAGAGTGGGGGGGCTCACTACGTCACAATTAGGTATAAAAATTACCTACATGTGACGTCATGCGCCATTTCAACTCAATATATCTCCGTAATTTTATAACCACGTGAAAAAAGAAAAAAATACGTGTTCTTTTTTTAAATACTTTTCAATAATCTAAACGACGGACAAAGAAAAAAAAATGTGATCATCCCCTATTAATAGTAATCATGATAACAAACTTTCCCAAATCATTATTTTTTATACTCATTCGCTTTTATCAACACAACAGCCATATGAAATTCGGGGTTGCGTGCCATGCGGGTGATCTGCCTACCCACTGTGGCACGGAACGATAGTAATGAGACAACAGCGTAACGCGGCTAACAGCTGATAGGTCACAGGCGCTCGCGCGCGCGAATTTCATACGGCTGTTGTGTTATTGTGATAAAAGTGAAAAAAAAAATGTTCTTTTGAAAAGCAGTTTGTTATCATGAGTACAATCACGTGTATCGGTCTCTAATTAGCAGTCACCCTATTTACATTGGGGTTTTTAAATAGCTTTGTGCAACGTGTTGGAAAAATAGTGCAGGACCACCTCAAAGAAATAAGAACACATTTGATAAAATATCTAAAGTTAAATCTGTAAAGATGTAGCTTTACACAAGTAAATGCCACAGCAACACAAAACTGTTACTACAACAATCTTGTGCTAATTCTGTTAACAGTAAAAAAAAGCTTAAACCAATAGTATCAGATAAAAGCGTAAATATGTATCATTAGAGAAAATACATGTAAAATAACATGTGAAAGAAAAGTAAATATAAAATGAGTGAGTGAGTGAGTTCGTGTGAAATAAATGGTTAATGGGTAATGGTTTTTTACTAGTGTTTTCAATTAATCGTTTTTCTAGCTCCTGTCATACACCGTGTAAATCTCACCGTGTAAATCATCACCTTATCACGAAGCCGTCAACCAAGCATTCTGTACATGAAACTAAGTAACTTTACGCAAAAATTATTGCTGGGAAACGACTTTTTTTTGGGGGGTGTAAAATCATGTTTTGTGGTAGAACTCAATGTTACGCACTCAAAACATTGTGCTGATGGACGGATTGAATAGTACGGGGGTCGTGGAGGTGTTTAAAGTAAAAATCTTACATTAAAAACTTGTAATTAAAAAAACACTTGTCAGTAAGTTGGAACTTTGACCCCTAATATCTCCATAACTAGAAGGTTCCCAGGTATGGTGTAGAACAAAAAAATGATCGCAATGACAGGGAGAACCAGCGCCTTTCGGCTTCGTTAAGAGGTGTTTTACACCCTTTATAACTTCCTTATCTTATTTTATTGCAGAGAGGCGAAATATCGAACTTCCAATACCTCATGCACCTAAACACGCTGGCGGGTCGATCATATAATGACCTGATGCAATACCCAGTGTTCCCCTGGATCCTGGCTGACTATGACTCCTTAGAACTGGACCTCAACGACCCGGCTACCTTCCGTGATCTCACTAAACCTATGGGCGCTCAAAGTCCTGATAGGTTGGAGCAGTTTAGGAAACGATATAAGGTAAGCTGCTTAAATACAGGTTTTACCAATAACGTTCTTATGCGTGTGTCACATAGAGTTGATAATAAATAGACTAGTGTGCCCAAAAGCTCTATAACCTCATTCCATCATCTGCCTTCTTCCATCGGGAGTCCAGACATACTGCAGGTTATCACCCATACCTTGTCGATGTTCCACACATTCGCACGACGCGCTTAGCTACATCTTTTATTATGCACTCAGCCAAGGAGTTTCGAATTTGAATTCCCTGCCTGCGTTTGTGTACCCGAGTTCATATATCCCCAATCTATTTAAGTCGCGAGTTAATTAATAGGCTTATCTCTCTCTCCTCAGGCCAAGATTGAGGTCAAGAGTAGGCCAATTTAATTTAAAAAAACTGTGTATAGTTGGAGCATTTTCGATAATCCAAATACTTCTCGTACTATTGCGACAACTAGTCGAACCTCATTGCAACTATCCTTAAGCCGTTATAAATTCAACAATATGCCCAACTCATTCAGACTATTTTTTGATTTTCTACTCTTAGCGCTAAGCCGAGCGTTGAAAATCCTGTGCTGAAAGCGCCAGTGTGGATGTGGGCTTATTTACTATTCGTCTTTGCAAAGTATCGTTTCGTTTGCAGGAATGGGACGACCCTCACGGTGAAACTCCTCCGTACCACTACGGCACTCACTACTCGTCCGCTATGATCGTGTGCTCGTATCTAGTCAGGATGGAGCCATTCACTCAACACTTCCTCAAGCTACAGGGCGGACATTTTGACTTGGCTGACAGGTAATTTGAGACTTCTTTACAGGGTGGCGATAATAAAGAAGACAAGACATATAAGGTGTATCTTCTTCTGAGCGTATCAATGGCACATTAAATTAGTCCAATAGTATAATATAATTGCAACGCGATTAATGGCCACGAGTGTTTGGCACTTCCAGTAGCGACTATCAGTTCCTGTAACGTGCAGACGACAGGAGAGGCAGGACGCGATATAAAGTGTACCATTGTTAGTGTGTTTTTGCTGTCTGAATCAGGGAGGTCTCTGAGTGTCTACATACTCTACTCTTACAACAGTTTGAAAATTAAAATTATCTTCCAGAATGTTCCATTCAATAAAAGAAGCGTGGAACTCTGCGTCGCGACATAATATGGCGGATGTAAAAGAGCTAATACCAGAATTCTTTTATTTGCCGGAATTTTTGGTCAACTCCAACAACTTCGATTTAGGTAAGTCATTTTATTCGTTACGGATTTTAAATGTTCGTAAATATTTTACTGTATTTATACTATGATTCTCTATAACTCAATCGTGATTGTTTTAATTATTTTGTAAGAATAAGCTTAAATTAATTTCTACGACACGCCGCAATCGCCAATATTTTACACAAACTTACATCGTTTCCCGCAAGTCGAATACATGTTAATAAATTAGAATATCAAACGTGAGTCTAAAAATGCACTCAATAATCAATGGCATAAGAATTTTCTTATTAAAGTGAAACTTTCATTACATCGTCTCAAACTTTTTCGTCGGTGTGTTGCATGTCGCGTGACGCTCGGCCGCAGAGTAGGGATAAAGTGAAAGGCGCTCCCAAAAATTTTTAGTTAAATGTCTATAGTGTGAAAAAAAGTTTCACTTTGACTGTAGTTTCATAAAACCACACAATCCTTTTTTAATCGTAACAATAATGTTGGGCTTGCCCTTATTTTTGCCCCTCGGCACGACACTGGTGTTTACAGTCCGCTTATATGTGTATCGTCAGGCTGCAAGCAGTCGGGCGTGGCGCTGGGCTCGGTGGTCCTGCCGGCGTGGGCGCGCGGCGACCCGCGCGAGTTCATCCGCGCGCACCGCGCCGCGCTGGAGTGCGACTACGTGTCGCACCGCCTGCACCACTGGATCGACCTGGTGTTCGGCTACAAGCAGCAGGGCGCGCCTGCCGTCGACTCCTGCAACGTCTTCCACCATCTCTTCTACGAGGGCAACGTCGATATATACAAGTTAGTGCTTACTCCGGATCAAACTATGCCCCATCTGCTGGTGTGCTGGACACGCTGCATTAAACGTGGCCACCTACTAGGCTCAAACCGTTTAATGTACAGGGTGTAACGGAAAGGGTATAAACATCCTTAAGGGTGTGCTACAGACCATCAAACTGAACAGGTTCCTCATCATAAAAAAAAATTTGCAGCAAAAAAAATATCTGCTGCCCCATAGAAAATTGCAATACCTGTTCGACCCAAATGTATAGGCAGCTTTTTTTTTACTGCAAATTCTTTTTTATGATGAGAAACATGTTCAGTTTGATGGTCTGTAGCACACCCTTAAGGATGTATATACCCTTTCCGTTACACCCTGTAGAAGTATCATTCATACAAGAAGAAGAAGAAGAAGTGCTTACTAATAATTAACCGTAGCAACAACTCTTTCAGACTATTAATCGCATGGCAACAAGCTTGAAAACAAAACAATCTTTTTCAATGGAGCTTTACCTAACTTAAGTATTCTATAAAAGAGATAGATGATACAACTTCACGTCATAATTACTGAAAGAAGGCTTTCGTTCTAAAGCACTCTGTTCTAAGCCTCCTTAGAACGGTTTCCCAAACACATCCACTCTATCCCAACCAATTTTATTTATGAGAGCCCAAAACAAGACACATAGTCGCCAGATTTTCAACCTATAATTTTATTCTAGTATCGACGATCCTCTAAAGAAAAACGCAACAATCGGCTTCATAAACAACTTCGGTCAGATACCAAAGCAACTGTTCAAGAAAGCGCATCCTAGCAAGAAGATGTCACAGAGAAGTTCTACCATACTAGACCCAAACAATATAATACCGTCTCAGGGTATCACGCCACCGGAGAAACTGTTCTTCCATAATTTAGAAAACTTGAGGCCTTCATTACAACCGGTAAAAGGTAAGCCAATATTTTAAGTCAATATTTTTAAAACTTTTAAACAACTTATTCAATGTATCGTCGACTAATTTCCTTATTAAAGTTTTTGGCGTGCTCACAAATTATGTTATTGTATAAAAACTGTTTGTGTCTCTTGTTGTTTGTGTCTGTTGTGTGAACTTATGTGTGGCTGACTGTACAAGCCAAGCATTTAAAACAGCAATACTCATCACTACATTTCGTATTGCAGAAGTCAAAGGCCCTGTCGGCCAAATCCTATACACAGAGAAAGCAATACTAGCAGTAGAACAGAACAAGGTCCTAATGCCTCCTACATACAACAAGTACGTGGCGTGGGGCTTCGCGGACCATTCGCTGAGGATCGGCAACTACGACAACGATAAGGCGCTGTTTGTGTGCGAGACTGTGGCGCAGGCCTGTGGGGAAATTGTGACGTGTGTCTGTCCCTCGGATAAGACTATTGTTACTGCTGGGACTAGCACGGTGAGTTCCAGTTGTACTTAAACATGGTGTAACAAAAATCGTATTAGAGAAAAAAATATCTGTTGCACCATACAAAATTTCAATATCTATTCGCCCCAAATATATGGGGCAGTTGATATTTTTATCGCTATTACGATATTAGTCCGATGGAGAAACATGTTCAGTTTGATAGTCTGGAGCACACCCCTAAGTGTGTATATACCCTTTATGTTACATCCTGTATTGTACTCTTATCTACTCATACTTTAAGTCGACACTTTTCATGCTAGCCCAGTGTTTTCGATGAGTTCCACCGATGCGGATTGAAGGACGCCTTAACAAATAGGGATCCTATTGGTTTTACTTAATTAAACGACTTTTCTCCGCTCGACATGCATTCGAGTTAATTTTCCTTTGCTTCGTCTCGGTGTTAGCCTGCCCCAGTATTCACAAATGATAGGCATGTCCAAAAAAAGATATACAAGACTTTCGGAATCGAAATTTTGGACCGAGCATTTCTGAATGCGCGAGCAGGTTTCCTCTTTACCGAAAACCGACTCATTACACATTTTATCTTTTCTTTTTTTTACTTTAGGTGGTAACAGTCTGGCAATACTGGGCTCGACGACGTCGTTTAGCCGTTAAAGTCTGTCTCTATGGTCACGAAGAAGCAGTTACTTGTTTAGCTGCAAGCCCGGCTTACAACCTCGTAGTGAGTGGTAGTCGCGACGGGCAGGCCATAGTGTGGGATGTGGAGCGAGGCACGTTCATCCGACAGCTGCTGCCGCCGCATTCGTACGGACCCCCGCCGCCTGTGTCTGCGCTAGCGATTGATGATCTTACTGTAAGTATAAAAAATATTCCACTCATTATTGCAATTAACTCAATAGCAAAGTTTGCTAAAATAATAAAATATGAAGGAAAAACATAAATTCGAAAAATGTTCTACATACCTGATATTATCTGAGCCCATAGGATCAAAACCGAATCTTACTTACCAATCTTAAAGAAAAGATAAACTGGTACTTTAGAAAGATCGGTTTTGCCTGTAAAAGTTTCTAAGTGTAAATCGCCGCGCAGCGCAACGTCCATAATCAACAGATGACATCATTTCGGTCGCTGTAATAAAGTCTAAAATTAATAAACTGTCATAAAACCGCTGACACACTTTGAAACTGCTTCATTTTTATTTTACCGGTGGATTATCTTTGTGGCATTTGTAATGATAATTTATTCGTTCCGATTCTATATCTCTGCCTCACCATGGTGGGAAAAGCGTGACTTTATTTATGTAGTTGTACAACGGTAAGCACTTTTTATTTTAGGGTGACATAGCGACCTGCAGTGGCAGCTGGCTATACGCGTGGTCGATCAACGGCGAGCTGTTAGGCGCAGTGGACACCATCGGAGGCCGCGAGCGCACGCAGCAGGTGCTGTGCGTGTCCTTCAGCCAGACCAGGGAGTGGGACCCGCTTAATGTTATCATTACTGGATCTACGGACGGCGTTGTTAGGGTGAGTTTGCTGAATCTTGACCTGTTTTAGTGAAGAACTACCAATTGCTGATCTGGTTTTCTGTTTTGTTTGTTCTGTTGGTTGCCAATACAGCCCTTTTGTCGAACTTTAACTCGTTGAAGATTTGGACCAGAGACGAATTGTCAGTTTTTTTTTTCGGTCCTGAAAAATCACCAACTCCTAACAATTTTCGATCTGATAGGATTTGGTTGAAAACAAAAAGTGGTTTCGAAAAGCTACACATTTTTTTTTGCAGATCCAAATGTGTTATTATATCGATTCCTGCCTGTTGACCCATTTGATACATCACATTCTAAAACTTCTAATTTCTCCGTAGATGTGGTCAATAGACTACCTAGCAGAAACAGCAGAAGAACAAACAGAAAGCATAGAAGGTGGTAGCGTAGACCCTGCCTCAAGTTCTGTAGAAATAGACAAAGAGAAGGACGAACAAAAACTGTCAGTACAAGACAGCGAAGAGGCTAAGTCTGAATCTGAAGTGAAATCGGAAAGCGAACCTAAGACTGAAGAAATAGCTGAGAAACCACAGGAACCACATGATAGGGAGGCGGCCATTAAAAGAGTTGAAGAGTTGGTGAAACAGATGAGCTTGTCGCAAGAGAAAGAAGGTTCGTATATTTATGTATATACAAGGTGTTGTTTGGCATCCTCGTTAAATTCAAGGAGGTAACTATATTAATGATTCTCGACCCGAATCAATAATAAAATGGGTAGGAGGTTTTTGTATTTATGTATTTACAAGGTGTTTTTTTGCATCCTCGTCAATATCAAGGAGGTAACTTTGATAATGATTCTCGACCCGAATCAATAATAAAATGGGTAGGTATATTTTTATATATTTACGGAAATCGGTAATCATGAACCACCCGTGTTTTAAACGCGGCCCGTCTGATCCTCGCCTTATAACCTCGCTTTGACAACATCCTGAATTTTGACGAGGATGCAAAACAACACCTTGTATATGTACTTGAATTAGGGTAAGATTTGAGTTTGAATGTGGATGGGTATATATAAGAGTAAAGGAAGACCAAAGAAACGATAGATAGACTGTGTGACGAGAGAATAATGATACTTGAATTATGGTGTAGTAGACAAATTAGGTGCGAAAAGTTTTAATCCTCAGTGGTTAGACCACGGCAACAGTTGCAAATTGAGAGGAGGGAAATTCGAAGGGGCGTATCTTGCAGCATTGAACTGCTCATGTAACGCTCTCATGAACAAGCTGTTTGAAAACCATCTGTTATATTTATATTCAAAAAGTTACTAATACCAGTCTTGCTCACAGGTACGCTTACCAAATCAGGTTCAGAAAGTTCGTTATCAGACGCGTGTGAGACCACAAGCGCTAAAGAATCCGCGCGAAGACACGACGAAAAGGACACTTGCAGTGATAACGAAGAAACGCGACAATACGCCGAACCGAAGGAAGAATCAATCGATTCCTGTGACGAAGCCAAACAGGAGTATGACAATGAGAAAGATTTAGACATTGAAAAGGACTTGACGCAGAGAAGTACGCTGCATAAACAAGGCCATGTCATGCTTCGAAGGAAGTCGAAGGGGAATCCATTGTATCGTAAAAGTAAGTGAATGACATATTTTGTAAATCCTATTCAAGTGTGTATTGAATTCCCTATGTCCTTATAATGCACCCAGACTTGGTGGGCACTGACGTCCAGTAGTACAAGATTTCATTCTAAAAGCTGGAATCGATAAAAGTTCATTGCTGGCGAGTTGATAAAACTTAGGAGCGGGACGTAACTAGATCTAACAACAAGCCTTGCTCGTGACCGTCGTATAGTCCACGGGCGTTTATCACACTGCTTTAGGTGTATGAGGAACAGGGTGTAAAGTTCCTCGATACTCCATAGAAAAGGGAGGATCCTCCGACCAGATGGGTGTTATATCTGATGGGCTGCTCCCCGACAGTTGTTGTCGGATATTTCCTATAGAATCTAAAGTCAAAAATAACTTTGTTTGCGCGATGCAGAACATGTTAGTTCTTCAGTTGTGTCATAGATGGCGCTGTAGTACCATTTGTTATACGTTGCTGTAGTACTTTTTGCAGTGTCACTACTTGACTTTCTTTTTGACTATCTAATAATAATGGATCATCCATAAAGTAGGAGGGGTCCTAAGTTTCGTGACGTCACATTTTTTCGTTCAACAAATGCATTTAAGTGTTAAAATGCCATGTATCTGTAAGGATAAAATTGTTTTGTTGGCAAGTTCACACTCGCTCTACTAGTTACATTAAATGGAAATAAAACTAATTTCGGAAGTGCATTTTTAATTTTATAATTTATAGATGTAAAATTGCAAGATATGTGACGTCACACTAGGGATGGGAGGGTCTCATAAATGTGACCAACCGAGACAAGGACGGGGGAGGGGTAAAAAAATCACGAAATTAGTGTGACGTACTTAATGGATGACCCCTAACCAATCGTAAGTTTAAAACCTTGGTTTTCTCACAGGTGGCGGTAGCATCGGCGAGACAAGCGAGTCTTGCTCTATGGAAGCGTCAGGCTCCGCGTCAGTAGACGCGAGCCAGGAGAACGGCCTACGCGCCAGCAAGTCTGACACCAGCCTCACGGACTCCTTCGTCGTGGTGTCCGCGCCCGCCTCGCCCGCCGCTACGCATAAACCTCCTGCTAAGATACAACCGGCTACGATAGATATAGGTAAGTGTATTGTTACTACACCTGTAGATTGTTACCATTACCATTCTATAACAAAAGTTCAAGGGAAACTCCAAAATTTTCAATGTTGCCACCCCTTGCGCCACCCCCCCCACCTGAGTTTGCTTAGTCAGATATAGCCCAGTATTGTTTTGGCAATCTTTGGGGATCAATCACATCCAACACTACATGTTTTTCGGATAATTCGCTGAAAGGATATACGTGGTGATGAATGTTACATCACAAGAGCAGACAGTTTCTCAACATATTTCCATGTGCCTGTTTTCTCAAAAACCAAGCTTTAACCTAATCAATATGATCAGAATCAGGTATAAAGTGGATCCGTCGCCTGATCCTGCGCGGCAAGCTGACGATGCACACGGCGTACGAGCGGCGTGACAACGCGTGCCCCGCGTCCGTCACGGCCGTCGCCGCCGCGCGCTCCGGCCGCGGGCTCGCCGTCGGGGACGCGAGGGGACGGGTGAGTCGCACTAACTGTACTATACTACTATGTATGGCGCGACAACGTGCCCCGCGTCCGTCACGGCCGTCGCCGCCGCGCGCTCCGGCCGCGGGCTCGCCGTCGGGGACGCGAGGGGACGGGTGAGTCGCACTAACTGTACTATACTACTATGTATGGCGCGACAACGTGCCCCGCGTCCGTCACGGCCGTCGCCGCCGCGCGCTCCGGCCGCGGGCTCGCCGTCGGGGACGCGAGGGGACGGGTGAGTCGCACTAACTGTACTATACTACTATGTATGGCGCGACAACGTGCCCCGCGTCCGTCACGGCCGTCGCCGCCGCGCGCTCCGGCCGCGGGCTCGCCGTCGGGGACGCGAGGGGACGGGTGAGTCGCACTAACTGTACTATACTACTATGTATGGCGCGACAACGTGCCCCGCGTCCGTCACGGCCGTCGCCGCCGCGCGCTCCGGCCGCGGGCTCGCCGTCGGGGACGCGAGGGGACGGGTGAGTCGCACTAACTGTACTATACTACTATGTATGGCGCGACAACGTGCCCCGCGTCCGTCACGGCCGTCGCCGCCGCGCGCTCCGGCCGCGGGCTCGCCGTCGGGGACGCGAGGGGACGGGTGAGTCGCACTAACTGTACTATACTACTATGTATGGCGCGACAACGTGCCCCGCGTCCGTCACGGCCGTCGCCGCCGCGCGCTCCGGCCGCGGGCTCGCCGTCGGGGACGCGAGGGGACGGGTGAGTCGCACTAACTGTACTATACTACTATGTATGGCGCGACAACGTGCCCCGCGTCCGTCACGGCCGTCGCCGCCGCGCGCTCCGGCCGCGGGCTCGCCGTCGGGGACGCGAGGGGACGGGTGAGTCGCACTAACTGTACTATACTACTATGTATGGCGCGACAACGTGCCCCGCGTCCGTCACGGCCGTCGCCGTCGGGGACGCGAGGGGACGGGTGAGTCGCACTAACTGTACTATACTACTATGTATGGCGCGACAACGTGCCCCGCGTCCGTCACGGCCGTCGCCGCCGCGCGCTCCGGCCGCGGGCTCGCCGTCGGGGACGCGAGGGGACGGGTGAGTCGCACTAACTGTACTATACTACTATGTATGGCGCGACAACGTGCCCCGCGTCCGTCACGGCCGTCGCCGCCGCGCGCTCCGGCCGCGGGCTCGCCGTCGGGGACGCGAGGGGACGGGTGAGTCGCACTAACTGTACTATACTACTATGTATGGCGCGACAACGTGCCCCGCGTCCGTCACGGCCGTCGCCGTCGGGGACGCGAGGGGACGGGTGAGTCGCACTAACTGTACTATACTACTATGTATGGCGCGACAACGTGCCCCGCGTCCGTCACGGCCGTCGCCGCCGCGCGCTCCGGCCGCGGGCTCGCCGTCGGGGACGCGAGGGGACGGGTGAGTCGCACTAACTGTACTATACTACTATGTATGGCGCGACAACGTGCCCCGCGTCCGTCACGGCCGTCGCCGCCGCGCGCTCCGGCCGCGGGCTCGCCGTCGGGGACGCGAGGGGACGGGTGAGTCGCACTAACTGTACTATACTACTATGTATGGCGCGACAACGTGCCCCGCGTCCGTCACGGCCGTCGCCGCCGCGCGCTCCGGCCGCGGGCTCGCCGTCGGGGACGCGAGGGGACGGGTGAGTCGCACTAACTGTACTATACTACTATGTATGGCGCGACAACGTGCCCCGCGTCCGTCACGGCCGTCGCCGCCGCGCGCTCCGGCCGCGGGCTCGCCGTCGGGGACGCGAGGGGACGGGTGAGTCGCACTAACTGTACTATACTACTATGTATGGCGCGACAACGTGCCCCGCGTCCGTCACGGCCGTCGCCGCCGCGCGCTCCGGCCGCGGGCTCGCCGTCGGGGACGCGAGGGGACGGGTGAGTCGCACTAACTGTACTATACTACTATGTATGGCGCGACAACGTGCCCCGCGTCCGTCACGGCCGTCGCCGCCGCGCGCTCCGGCCGCGGGCTCGCCGTCGGGGACGCGAGGGGACGGGTGAGTCGCACTAACTGTACTATACTACTATGTATGGCGCGACAACGTGCCCCGCGTCCGTCACGGCCGTCGCCGCCGCGCGCTCCGGCCGCGGGCTCGCCGTCGGGGACGCGAGGGGACGGGTGAGTCGCACTAACTGTACTATACTACTATGTATGGCGCGACAACGTGCCCCGCGTCCGTCACGGCCGTCGCCGTCGGGGACGCGAGGGGACGGGTGAGTCGCACTAACTGTACTATACTACTATGTATGGCGCGACAACGTGCCCCGCGTCCGTCACGGCCGTCGCCGCCGCGCGCTCCGGCCGCGGGCTCGCCGTCGGGGACGCGAGGGGACGGGTGAGTCGCACTAACTGTACTATACTACTATGTATGGCGCGACAACGTGCCCCGCGTCCGTCACGGCCGTCGCCGCCGCGCGCTCCGGCCGCGGGCTCGCCGTCGGGGACGCGAGGGGACGGGTGAGTCGCACTAACTGTACTATACTACTATGTATGGCGCGACAACGTGCCCCGCGTCCGTCACGGCCGTCGCCGCCGCGCGCTCCGGCCGCGGGCTCGCCGTCGGGGACGCGAGGGGACGGGTGAGTCGCACTAACTGTACTATACTACTATGTATGGCGCGACAACGTGCCCCGCGTCCGTCACGGCCGTCGCCGCCGCGCGCTCCGGCCGCGGGCTCGCCGTCGGGGACGCGAGGGGACGGGTGAGTCGCACTAACTGTACTATACTACTATGTATGGCGCGACAACGTGCCCCGCGTCCGTCACGGCCGTCGCCGCCGCGCGCTCCGGCCGCGGGCTCGCCGTCGGGGACGCGAGGGGACGGGTGAGTCGCACTAACTGTACTATACTACTATGTATGGCGCGACAACGTGCCCCGCGTCCGTCACGGCCGTCGCCGCCGCGCGCTCCGGCCGCGGGCTCGCCGTCGGGGACGCGAGGGGACGGGTGAGTCGCACTAACTGTACTATACTACTATGTATGGCGCGACAACGTGCCCCGCGTCCGTCACGGCCGTCGCCGCCGCGCGCTCCGGCCGCGGGCTCGCCGTCGGGGACGCGAGGGGACGGGTGAGTCGCACTAACTGTACTATACTACTATGTATGGCGCGACAACGTGCCCCGCGTCCGTCACGGCCGTCGCCGCCGCGCGCTCCGGCCGCGGGCTCGCCGTCGGGGACGCGAGGGGACGGGTGAGTCGCACTAACTGTACTATACTACTATGTATGGCGCGACAACGTGCCCCGCGTCCGTCACGGCCGTCGCCGCCGCGCGCTCCGGCCGCGGGCTCGCCGTCGGGGACGCGAGGGGACGGGTGAGTCGCACTAACTGTACTATACTACTATGTATGGCGCGACAACGTGCCCCGCGTCCGTCACGGCCGTCGCCGCCGCGCGCTCCGGCCGCGGGCTCGCCGTCGGGGACGCGAGGGGACGGGTGAGTCGCACTAACTGTACTATACTACTATGTATGGCGCGACAACGTGCCCCGCGTCCATCACGGCCGTCGCCGCCGCGCGCTCCGGCCGCGGGCTCGCCGTCGGGGACGCGAGGGGACGGGTGAGTCGCACTAACTGTACTATACTACTATGTATGGCGCGACAACGTGCCCCGCGTCCGTCACGGCCGTCGCCGCCGCGCGCTCCGGCCGCGGGCTCGCCGTCGGGGACGCGAGGGGACGGGTGAGTCGCACTAACTGTACTATACTACTATGTATGGCGCGACAACGTGCCCCGCGTCCGTCACGGCCGTCGCCGCCGCGCGCTCCGGCCGCGGGCTCGCCGTCGGGGACGCGAGGGGACGGGTGAGTCGCACTAACTGTACTATACTACTATGTATGGCGCGACAACGTGCCCCGCGTCCGTCACGGCCGTCGCCGCCGCGCGCACCGGCCGCGGGCTCGCCGTCGGGGACGCGAGGGGACGGGTGAGTCGCACTAACTGTACTATACTACTATGTATGGCGCGACAACGTGCCCCGCGTCCGTCACGGCCGTCGCCGCCGCGCGCTCCGGCCGCGGGCTCGCCGTCGGGGACGCGAGGGGACGGGTGAGTCGCACTAACTGTACTATACTACTATGTATGGCGCGACAACGTGCCCCGCGTCCGTCACGGCCGTCGCCGCCGCGCGCTCCGGCCGCGGGCTCGCCGTCGGGGACGCGAGGGGACGGGTGAGTCGCACTAACTGTACTATACTACTATGTATGGCGCGACAACGTGCCCCGCGTCCGTCACGGCCGTCGCCGCCGCGCGCTCCGGCCGCGGGCTCGCCGTCGGGGACGCGAGGGGACGGGTGAGTCGCACTAACTGTACTATACTACTATGTATGGCGCGACAACGTGCCCCGCGTCCGTCACGGCCGTCGCCGCCGCGCGCTCCGGCCGCGGGCTCGCCGTCGGGGACGCGAGGGGACGGGTGAGTCGCACTAACTGTACCATACTACTATGTATGGCGCGACAACGTGCCCCGCGTCCGTCACGGCCGTCGCCGCCGCGCGCTCCGGCCGCGGGCTCGCCGTCGGGGACGCGAGGGGACGGGTGAGTCGCACTAACTGTACTATACTACTATGTATGGCGCGACAACGTGCCCCGCGTCCGTCACGGCCGTCGCCGCCGCGCGCTCCGGCCGCGGGCTCGCCGTCGGGGACGCGAGGGGACGGGTGAGTCGCACTAACTGTACTATACTACTATGTATGGCGCGACAACGTGCCCCGCGTCCGTCACGGCCGTCGCCGCCGCGCGCTCCGGCCGCGGGCTCGCCGTCGGGGACGCGAGGGGACGGGTGAGTCGCACTAACTGTACTATACTACTATGTATGGCGCGACAACGTGTCCCGCGTCCGTCACGGCCGTCGCCGCCGCGCGCTCCGGCCGCGGGCTCGCCGTCGGGGACGCGAGGGGACGGGTGAGTCGCACTAACTGTACTATACTACTATGTATGGCGCGACAACGTGCCCCGCGTCCGTCACGGCCGTCGCCGCCGCGCGCTCCGGCCGCGGGCTCGCCGTCGGCGACGCGAGGGGACGGGTGAGTCGCACTAACTGTACTATACTACTATGTATGGCGCGACAACGTGCCCCGCGTCCGTCACGGCCGTCGCCGCCGCGCGCTCCGGCCGCGGGCTCGCCGTCGGGGACGCGAGGGGACGGGTGAGTCGCACTAACTGTACTATACTACTATGTATGGCGCGACAACGTGCCCCGCGTCCGTCACGGCCGTCGCCGCCGCGCGCTCCGGCCGCGGGCTCGCCGTCGGGGACGCGAGGGGACGGGTGAGTCGCACTAACTGTACTATACTACTATGTATGGCGCGACAACGTGCCCCGCGTCCGTCACGGCCGTCGCCGCCGCGCGCTCCGGCCGCGGGCTCGCCGTCGGGGACGCGAGGGGACGGGTGAGTCGCACTAACTGTACTATACTACTATGTATGGCGCGACAACGTGCCCCGCGTCCGTCACGGCCGTCGCCGCCGCGCGCTCCGGCCGCGGGCTCGCCGTCGGGGACGCGAGGGGACGGGTGAGTCGCACTAACTGTACTATACTACGATGAGATATTGTGGGGAAACAGCACAGACGCACCGACACTTTTCACACTACAAAAAAGATTAATAAGAATATTAGTAAATATAGAAGACACCGACAGCTGTAAACCTTATTTTCAAGAACATAAAATATTAACCCTCCCCTGCCTATACATACTAGAAATTTGAAAATTTGTCCGAAAGTACCCACACTTTTAGGGTCCGTTCACACAGACCGGCTCGGAGAGGAGAGCAGATTCTTATCACGTTGAAAACAGAGTTTTTAGTATTTGTATTAAGGTTTATTTTTGCATGTGCACTGCTTTTGTGATTAAGAATGCTTAAAGGCGCTTGGTGTGAAATAATAAGAGGAGCTTACCGGCTCCGATCGCGTAATTTTTCGCGATCGTGCAGCCGTTTGGCTCAGATTGCATGCTCTTTAACGCTCGCACAGCCGATCGGTTCCGATTGCATGCTCTTTCTCGCTCGCGCAGCCGATCGGCTCCGATTGCGTGCTCTTTCTCGCTCGCGCAGCCGATCGGTTCCAATTGCGTCCGCGCTTCTCCACGCCGACCGCCATTTTGATAGCACAATCCTTTCAACGACCAAGCGAAAGCCGGCTGTCGCGCTGCTATTGTCTTTCTATAGTGTCTCGAATAACTTGCATTCGAAGGTTTAAAACGGAACAGTTGTGTGCACTTGCAGTACTGTGTGCGGTACTGCCTTTGTAGTGTACCCATCCGGCTCCGAGCGCATCCGAACGGCTCCGAGCGCATCCGACCGGCTTCAAGTGCATCCGACCGGCTGCGAGCGCATCCGACGGGCTGCGAGCGTATCCGACCGGCTGCGAGCGATTCCGACCGGCTGCGAGCGCATCCGCTTTCAGGTCGCTTCCAGCCGGTCTATGTGAAATAGTTGGCGGCTCAGCTCCGACCAACTCCAAGCGCATACGATCCGGTCTGTGTGAAAAAAAAAATGCGCGCCGATGCTCTCCGAGCCGGTCTGTGTGAACGGACCCTTACACTACACGAGAAAATATACAGTCAACATACACATTACGTCACAAAAATAGGCTAAACCTACCGAGCTTTAAGCTAAAAATGCACTCAACAAGTTTAGTGCCCTAGCCATGTCAATGAAAATTTATAATAAATTACCCGAAATTATTAAAAATGAGCAAAAATTTTATTCATTCATAAATAAATTACAACAATTATTATTATATAAATGCTATTATACTATTAATGAATACCTAAATGACAAATTTTAAATTAATATGACTAACAAAATTTCGTAATCTTTATATCTTATTTTTTTATTGTTACATTTGTATACCTACTAATTAATAAGATTAAAGCCCTCTCCCAGTCTCCTACTTTGCTGTGCCCTTACAGGGTCCATATTTATGTACCTAGCTTTAAGCCCATTGTAACATCTTTTTCACAATATGGAATGCAAAATAAATGAATATGAATATATGAATATGTAAGTCGATACGAAAATATGATTGGATTTAATTTTGCCGCCCAGCTATGCTGTATCAAACCCGAACAGTGCGTTTACATAGCACATAACATACTTAACATAATGTGTGAACGACATAGCTGGAAGCTCAATTGTTAATGCGATAATGCTTTTATTATCCAAATTGTATTTGTTGTAGATATTCCGCTGGTCGGCTCCCGATATGTCAAGCGCGGCGGGAGCTAAGGGTGGCCCGGCCGATCACTGGATTCGAGACGACACTGCGCCTTACTGCACACAATGTCAGGTACGATAATTAACTTATACATTTAAATCGCGAGTTTCTTCAAATTATGCTCTTCGGTTGGTAAACTTTTTACAATGTTCAAGTAAACCAAGCCAGTTAATGGTGCGTAATCTTCTTTTCTGCCCTTTTCTGGCAAGTCGTGAATTGAGCTCCTTTTTCATGTGAAACCTTAAAAATATTATTATTGAAACGAAACAACGGTTACTCATAAAAGTTTTCAGAAAACCCTCAGTTTCCGCATGCCTTACCTCTTTACCTTACTCTTACCTTATTATCTTGTGAATTTTATCTATGACTAAACTGATGTATTTGTCGTCAGTAGTTTTTGGGACTACATTTCGGTAGCTCTAACAAAATTACAGCTAAAACTGTCTTGCACAATATCTGAGACCAATCTATTCACAGATATTCAGAATTTGCATTCCGGTTGCTGCTATTGACTAAT
The DNA here is from genome assembly GCA_963082945.1 of Cerastis leucographa. NCBI lineage: Eukaryota > Metazoa > Arthropoda > Insecta > Lepidoptera > Noctuidae > Cerastis > Cerastis leucographa. The sequence continues at coordinate 11,322,679 of OY720357.1, forward strand.
TAATCTGTTAAAATTATAGTGATCTTTAAGTATCATTCTCCTTGGCGCAGAGTCGAGTTGAAACGAAGCTTGGCGATAAATACACATTATAGTTTTTACTATGGACACTTCCAACGTGCTCGTCTTGCTTCATCGTTCCGACACAATGTGCCATCTCAACATGAATGCTGTAACCAAAGTTTTTGTAACAAAATTCTGATTTAAAGGAGTGTCCATGGAGTTTCTTGCCATAGAGATCCATAGAGATCTACGCTTTGGAATGGGCAACTACAGTACTTTCACAGTTATTATGTCTTGTGACTGTACCTTCATTTTATTTGTTGTTCGACTATTCAAAAGTGCCTGTAACTGGCCTACTTGAAATAAATGATTTTGATTTGATAATATGATACTGAATTCTATCTCGATTCAGCGCTGTATAAAGACGCGAGACAACGCGGCTATCGTCTGAGCGAATACCGTGTCGCCCCTCACACTTCATCAGCGACGCGACGACGAGGCTTATTCGCGCACGTTCATACGGCGAGCCGTTAAATAGGAAACCTTGCTTCGCTTTGACTTTGCGCCAATAAAAATGGGGCCTTATGCGCGTTGCAATAGGACATCTTTTAACCTATCAATAACACTTGATACAGGATATTTACCATGTTGGTTATTGAATCTTTTAAACGCCATTGTCACATACACGTGACAAGCAAGCGCGTGCCCTGTTCGCCAACGACACAAATATGTGACAAAAAATGTGGTGCACTATAAGCATAACATGAAATAAGCAATTTAAATCATTACTTTTGTATGTGTTTATTTATATATCTTTAAAATGTTATTGAGATGACTTTAATATGAAATGTCTTATCAAGAAATAAATTTAAAATACTTTTGAAATCCCATTATTGTAATTATAAGTATTTGCGGTGAATTTGTGGCGTGGCGTGGCGGGCACGCGGCTGCTTTTATGCTCTGGTGTTGAAAAGGTTAAGCTGGAGTCAGAGATAAAATAACTTTGAACAGACTAGTATCGTAATTCCATGTCCTTTCCCCAGGTGCGCTTCACAGCGCTCGAGCGGCGGCACCACTGCCGCGAGTGCGGCGCCGTGTTCTGCGGGCGCTGCTCGCGCTACGAGGCGCCCGTGCGACGTCTGCGCGCGCTCCGACCTGTCCGCGTGTGCCAGCGCTGCCACGACAACATCACGCAGCGCTAGCTCACACATGCCCATGTATACAGCGAGGTAAACGCGGCGATATTCTCGCCGTGCCATCAAATCCAATAGAAACTCTATACACCAACCTCCACACGGCATAACTATCGCCACGATTCTCTCGCAGAATTGACGCCGAAACTGATATACTGACGATATAACCACGCTTGCATTGAATCAAGTGTTTGTTTACTGCTTATATTCTAATTCAGAGCTTGGAAAACAGATTAAGCCACAAATTGATAATAAACTAAATCATTACTAAACTAGGGTTGAAAATACCACGTGTACACCAAAGTGAATTATCTCTCGCACGCTAATTTCAACTCTGTTGGTTTTCATTTAGCTCATTATCAATGTATTAAAAATATCAATGACGTTGAACCCTGTGGATTCATCTATAGTGCCTGTGAATGTCCGTTCTGTGTTCTGCGAAACATTGTCATAAAAAGCATGTTATCTACTAGAGAAGGAGCGTTTGATGTGAACATTTCTGGAATGTTTCGCCAGTGGAAACGCTAAGTTAGTATGCCACATCTTTACTAGAATTCAGTTGGTAAGCAAACCACTTTTCAGTGCGTCCGTGGTTATAGTGTTTGTATTGGCCGTTTGTGTTGGACTGACCGTGGCCAAACATCAGCCCCGCAGGTACACACGGCGACACTTCATACACTCCAGTATAACGTGGCGTCGCTTTGTATAGATCTCCCGCACAATGTGAGATCCGCATACACTGGTTTTGGATAGCTTGATTGGTTGTCGTGCGTACGTTTCCCAGTGTGAAAATAATTTTAAACTTGACGTACAGGCCGCTACGTTGTTGTGTGCCTAATTGTCTCATGATGAGGAAGAGATATTAGTGGAATCTAAAATTATGTTAGATTCCTCCCAACTTATGAAATACTATTAACGTCATCACAATGGTGGCCTAGTGTTCTAACAATATGCCTCGATAAGAATATATTCCCTGGCCTGCGGCATTTTAAATAAACATATTGTATAATTTCTAGAGCGCAATCAGCTTCTTGTATAAAAATGAATAAATATATATCTGGCTAATAATTTAACTATTCTTAGCAAATACCAAAATTTAGCTTATTTAGCGTTGTATTTACCGCCAAAGTTATTTTCTATAAAAGTATACAAGCATCTGTTTCTTGTACGTTTAATGTGTTTTTTCTTTTATATTTGTATTGTATTTTTTAATCAACATATTTATAAAATATTTGTTTACGGTGCTGCTTATTTTTTATTATTATACAACAGTATTAATACGATTAGGTAATTGTACAAATATTGTTTTTAATATTATTTAAGATAGATCTCAAAAATCTCGAAGTTTATTAGTTTGTATTTCCTAAAATGTTTATTAAATTATATTATTCAGTTGATCACTTTTTTTAATGGAATGAAATTTTGAAGTCAAATTAGAAAGATATTTCTTTTAAAATTGTGATATGATATTTAGTTTGATAAAGAGATTAGCTACATCATCAATGTATAAAATTCATTCCACTTTCCAGTGTTGCGATGGAATTTCATGTGAATATAAAAATTAGTGCTAGTCATATTTTTGTACCTATATTTTATTTATCTGTGAGTGTTATTCCTCCTCGCAATCAAATGTAGTTGAAGAAAGAAATAATTATGTGTATTATTGTTGAATTATGTTGGATCTTGTGTATGTAGCGATAGGTCCCGGCTTACGCATTTATAGGCAACATTCCTAGTCGCAAACGTACAAGTCTGCGTAAATTATATAGCTGTCATACATCTGAATGTTTTAATATATAATCATTAATAATTGTCTACTGTGCTGGAGCTGTTTTAGGTGAACGATTAATAATAAAAATACAGTTACTCTTACAATTTACCGCATCCCAATGAAATACAACATTAGAATAATGCTTTCATACTTTTCACTGTTTATATAAAAACAGGGTACTTTGAACTTTTCTTTACTAACAAAATAAAGTAATTTCAATTAATGTATTAGAAATATTGCTTTTCCTAACAACCAAAAAAATCGTATTTATACTAGCAATATGAAAATAAAAATAAACTATAACTGAACGGAGATTTATTAAACATAACTCGGTTTGGTATGTGGAAATTTTGTGTTTTAACTGATTTCAAGGCTAAATTCCTTTTAACATGATCTCTGTAATAAGAAGTTGAAAATTTCACCAACTACAGTACCAAAGTAAATCATAAGATTTGCTGTTAAGCTTGGGCAATATAATATACAAGTCACATTAAATATGCATATTTCACAATCAAAACTATAAAGGAACCTTTCCTGCTTGGTTACGACAGTTAATATAAATGTGTATCCATAGAATGATATTATTAAGATTAAAAACTTGTAACAATTCAAGAAATAACACCTTTACAAATCTTGCCGAAGAAAATAAATATTGTATAAAATATGCATTCGCAATTTTCTATATTTTATAAACTCAAAAAAAAAAGAAATTAGAAACAGATTATCTTGAATAAATAAAAAGAATATTATGAAGTTTGAAATACTATAATCTTGCTTTGAATACTGTAAGTAACGTAATTTATTGGGTAGTTTAGTGTCTGTAGCAAGGTTATAACTATAACAATTAGTAATGTAAGTGAATGTTTCTTAGTCACCTGACCTGTCTTGTATAGAAAAAATAATTTACAGACAATATAATACGTTGTTTAGGTAGTACGTAGGCACTGAAGTTTATGCCGTTGACTAATGTATTCATGTACCCATAAATGAATAAAGTGGTGCAGCAAACCAACTGGTTGTTTATTTATTTGTAAACTAAGGCTCCTTCCTGTCCCCGTAGCACTTACACAAGTATAGTGCAATACTGCAGTGTGTGCGTCATCACTATTATCCGCAGCCTGTCAAAGTCAAAGTCAAAGCATTTATTTCAATTAGACCATTACAGGCACTTTTGAAAGTCAACAAAACAAAATAAAACGCGAAGCTACAGTCCCAGTCACAAGGCATAATAACTTGTGAAAGTACTGTAGTTGCCCATTCCGTAGCGTAGATCTCTATGGAGAAGAACGAATTCACCAACCTGAATTCACCAACTGCTGGATATAGGCCTCTGTTTTCTTGTCCCAATATACAATTGCGATATACAGGGTCAAATTAAATTGGTATTTTTTGGGTCAACGTCAATTTTACTTTTTACGGTCAAAAGTGAATTATAAATGATCAAACTTAATTTTACGTTTGGTCACTTGTAGTCCATCTCTGAAAAAAGAAATCACCTATAATTTTTTTTTTATTAAATTGAAATGTCTATCGCATGTGAGTTTCGCTAGCTAATTTATTTTAAGGTATACCTGTATTCAAATGGCATACAAAAACTCACGCCTTTTTTCCGTGGGGGTAAGCAGAAAGTACAGAAAGCCCTTGCTAAGACCCTTACATACACCTGATTCGCCTATGTTCATAAATCACATGACATTTTGAAAAAATCAGTTACCGAATGAACTTCCACTGATTATGTCAACGCATTTTTCTTCTTAGCGTGTCGATGGCAATCTAAATTGTGTCGGCCCAGAAACGAGCCACTAGTTAACGCATTATTAATTAGACAAAGGTCACGGTCAAATTCGATTATCAGCAGATATTATAGTATATATATCAAGCTCAATAAGTGTATATAAGGAGCTCGTGGCTAAATAATAACAGACGCCCGGGTCGATCTTTAAGGTTAAGCCGTGCTTGCCGAGGTTGGTCCGTGGATGGGTGACCATGATTGCATACCGAGTTTCCTCCATGCCTCGGAAAGCACGTTAAGCCGTTGGTCCCGGCTGTCACCTGTACATCTTTGACAGTCGTTACGATGAGTAGTCAGAAGCCAAAAAGTCTGACATCCAGTCTTACCAAGGGGTATCGTATTACCTAGTTATTGGGTTGTGGAGGTCAGATAGGCAGTCGCTTCATGTAAAATACTGGTACTCAGCTGCATCCGGTTAGACTGGAAGCCGACTCCAAGATAGTTAGGGAAAAGGCTAGGCAGATGATGACTATAGTTTATATCAGTAGACATTCTTCTGGGGGGTGTCAATGCGGGATAATTTCACTATTTTTGAGCAAGGAGGACGTCGGGATTTTCACTACTTAATTATTATTTTTTGCGGAAAAAAGGCGGTGAGGGACAACCGTAAAAAGATACCTAGTACTTGGTTGCCGAATTGATCACGTTGTTGGTGAGTGTGCCACAAGTAAGTTGATGAGTCCATACAGTTTTGGAAAGAAGTTCCAGAAACCAGGCGGAAGACAACGCCGATTAAATGTTATGAGATACCGGGTAACTCAAGGTAAAAAATCACTGTATACATAGTTCAGTCGTTATGCGGGAAAAAATCTCGATTGTATTTACTCTGTGAAAATCTATATGAGGAATAAAATACTTGCCGCTGTTTTATCTTACAAACGTAACAAATTACGCGTTTGAACTCCAGCATTATTGAGTAAAAAAGATATTTGAAACATTAATAAAAAGAATATGTCAACTAAACATAATTTATTATTTTTTATAATATTTGAACTCTCATTATCTAAAATATCTACATATATACGCCAATATTTACATGCTTTAGACAAGGATAAAATCACTGTATAATATACAAATAACACCCAACAAATAAGTCCGAAACAACGTGATTTTCATATTATTTAAGTACAACTTTTCCAATAGTATATTTTATATAAGCACACCAAAATATATTCCGGAATGACCTACTCACCTAAAATCCTACGAATCTAATGTACTTTGTATAACAGCGATTAAAGTTTAAATTCGCTTTTTGGTGCTTTTCAAGGTATACAATTATGTGCACATAGAGACACAGTGAAATGCTAACAAATTTACAGTATCATAAATATTTTTGTTTTAATTTCAATTTTAGTTTAACATTTAGGCTCACAATATTACACCACAAATCAATAAATATGTTAAGCCTCATACAAATTTAAAACATCCTTCTATTCCTGTCAATAGTTTGAAGTTGTAATAAGTTTCCTATAGTGCTAAATGTATGTAGTGATTTGTGGTGCAAGCAGGGCGAACTATCTGTATCGCTACATTTAGTTCAATGAACTACAAAACTTTTCGAAACATCCAGCAATTAATTTTTATGAAGTTTGATTTCTATCATAGACACATTTAAATAGGACATTCAGAATACGCTTAAAATTATCCAAATAGGTGCCTTTAAAGCTGCTTTACAGACAACATTTAATTTTCGGTTATAAGTTATATTATATCTAGACAAGTTTCAATAAGTTTTTTTTTACCTTTAAGTACCATTTAAAGTTTTACAATTCGTAAGTACATAAGTGCGTTTAATTTATGCAAGGCTAGCCAGTGATATGCATTATATCTACTAAATCTATCAATTATATAGTGTGTTACTTTCAAAAATATTCTGGAATGTAGTGATGCAACAAAGTATCGCAGTTATTGTGTTAAAATTTTTCTAAAAATTAATTCTGTAAACCAAACATGTTTCTCTTTGTGGACATCAATTGAAACTAACACAAAACCGAGAGGTCATTTCAAGATGCGACAAAATTATATACACCAAAAATAAAATTGATTTTACCACGTAATCTATACTTAAGATAGCTGGCTCAACATAACAGAAAACTATAACATCATAACGTTAATTAGCAACTAAATTATTATTAGAATTGTAAAAGTAAGTACGTGAATTTTAAACTGACTAACGTGAAAATGACATTTACCATTTGTTCGTTCCAAAACTACTAATTATAGCAGCATAGAAAAAATAGTAATAAAAAAGTATAAAAAACAGATCCACGAACGGTGAAGAGATAAATACCTTACAACTTTACAAGTATATACAAAAAAGGAAAAATATATCCAAAATCCTAAATTACACAAAATGATTTAATATTAAAATACTGCATTGTTCGTTTTTTTGTTGTTGTACAGTGTTTAGCAATAATCCGCTCGGCCCGACTAATACTGCATGGACGAATATTATGGAATTAATATAACTTACGTATGTATTTATAAACACGAACACTTATACAACAGTAGTAGTGTGTGGCGCAAAAGCACGGTGCGATATTCATAAAGAGTTAAGTACAATATTCATTAAATTAGCTAACCATCACACAAGCATTGTTTTCATTTATTTCTCAAAATCCGTAAATTTCTGGCATCGGGTTATATTAGATACAAAAATAACGGTCATTCTGGGATCTCTTTTTCTATTTTCTTTTATATTTGTATCAAATCAATGGAACCTTTCCATAACAAAGGGGCCGTCCATTAATCACGTGATGTTTTTTTCAGCACTTTTTAACCCCTCCCTCCCCCTAGGTGATACGTGGTGAGGTTTAAGACTAACCCCCCGCCCCCACCCAAAATCACGTGTATTTTTAGTACCAACACAGAATCTTAAAATTTTTAGAATATTATCTTTAAATAGGTACAGGTACATCGTTCGTTGCCTGGCAACGGCGAGTCAAGATCACGCTACAAGCCGCTTTTCGGTATAGAATCGCGTGTTTGACGAAAAAATAAATACACGTGATATCTTACTACACCCCCTCCCCCCTTGTGATATTTCGTGATTTTCGCTAAACCCTCTCCCATACTTGTAAAAGCACTATTAAGTGCTAGTCGTTTGGCACAAGCTGACACGTGTTCTATGTTATGTTTACGTATATAAGAACTGAGTATAACATACGTAGCGGTCTTTGAGCCGTTATATTATTGTTAACGTCAACACTCATTCATGTTTTTTTTTGTGTTACTTCTCATTCTTCGGACACATGTAGCTCACGATATTATGCTTACAACGATCTATAGGTACATTCTATAGTGTTCGATGCTAAGAAATTTTTATGTTATATTTGTTTATAATAAAATTTTGACATTTACAAACGTTATAACACGACAGCAAGGTTATATGTTGCATTTTATATCTAAGTTTAGTTAGACAGGGCCGCAATCAGGGCCAAGTTCATTGTAATAAGTTCAGTTTATAGTCTTCTTAATTGCATCATTAAGTTTTACAACATCGATTTTATTCGTAATAACATCGCATCGATTCGAAGTTGTATCTCTAGTCAATTTACTAAAAGGAACATTAGTCTGAATCGTATTTGAGGCTACACCTCGACGCATTTGAAGTCAAAGTTTATTATAAATATTATTATAAAAATAACATTAGTAGTAAGCTCGTCTTGTCTACTACAAAACAAGTATAAGTACCATTTTCAATTTTAATTTGATTTTCTAAGTAAGACAACATCAATTGATTAAATGTAGTAAGTACAGGTGTTTCCAGTATGGCATCGCATCCAATACATTTAAATACTTGGCCGTCTAGCAAGGTTACATACGTCCTACATAGACATTGATAAAAAGTGGTACATACGAGAGATGACCATTACAGAAGAATCGAAGTTTTATAACGCGCGCGCTACACGACTTGACGTGAACTGACTCGTTTCCCGTCACGACTGAAAGCTGAAGATAGCTGAGCGAAATATGTCGTGGAGAAGAGTCGAGTCCGAGACTCGTCCTCTAGTCGAACACTAGGAGGACGGCCTCTTGTGCGTGCGGAGCGGCGCGGGGCGAGGCCTAGAGCGCCGGCGCGGCGTCGGGCGGCGACAGGAACGGGTTGGTCGACGGGTTGGCGCGGCCCGCGTACGACTGCGCCCGGCCGGCCTGGCCCAGCGCCGGCGCGCGGCTCGCGTTGGCCAGGCCCGGCGCGCGCGCCACGCGGCCCAGCCACGCGTCCGGGTGCGGCAGGCCCGGCGCCGGCACGGCCACGGGCTCGGCCGCCGCCACCGGCTCCTCCACCAGTGCGCGCAGACCGGCCGACAGTTGCTGGCACATCGCTGCCACTGGGTCCGCTGATGTCATCTCCTGCAATAACATACATAGATGATCAGTGTTGGCTTCTATGACGCGTATCAATATTGTCCGTCTGACGCCTCACGAGGCAAACGGTCAGACGCATTGAGTATGTGAAAATCGCACCACGCGAGGTACTAATCTATCGACCGCACATCTGAACGGTCAGCCGGTGTTTGAAACATAATACTTGAATTTTTCAAAGTAAAACCTATCACTAGTACGTTATTCATTTATCATCTTATTTTAAACATTATTAAATAAAAATAAAAAACAGGTTTCCGCCGGTGTCGGGAGTAGGGTCCGAACTACCGATGGTTAGGACTCCAGAGACAGGAACCTCCTCACAATGCGGGCCGTATCGAGGAGTACTTGCTTCTGAATGAGGCCCTAGTTAAATTATTATTACATTTAGTAAATGAATAATAGAAGCAGTACCTGTTGTGGCGGCGGTACTTCAGGCCGTGGCTCAGCTGGTGGCGCGGGCGTGACTCGCGGCGGGGAGCCCAGGCCGGCGCGCTGACGCTCCAAGTTCGATGGTAACTCGCTGATACGAAGCGACATCTGGCGCTTGAATGGAGAACTGGAAACATAGTATTTGAAGAGTAATTTAAGAATCCATGATTCAATTTTGAGCATTAAGTTACAATTATCCGCTCCCGGTCAGCGAGCATTCGCCTATAATGTAACAATCCAAGTTTCGACTTGTTACAAAACAAGTGATTGTTACAAATTTTATTTTTACAAGTTGCGCACTGTAATGCTCGGTTCCTACCTCAATGATGTCATGCTCGAATCTGAACTGTTAACCTTTTGAACGTACACGTGACAAGCATGCGCGTGCCCTGTACGCCAACGACACAAATAGGTATATGACAAAAAATGTGGTGCACTATAACACGAAATACACAATTTAAATCATTACTTTTGTGTGTGTTTATTTATATATCTTAACAATGTGATCTAAAGGGTGTAAAACACCTCTTAACGAAGCCGAAAGGCACTGGTTCTCCCTGTCATTGCGATCATTTTTTTGTTCTACACCATACCTGGGAACCTTCTAGTTACGGAGATATTAGGGGTCAAAGTCCCAACTTTTTGACAAGTATTTTTTTAAATACAAGTTTTTAATGTAAGATTTTTACTTTAAACACCTTCACGACCCCCCGGACTATTCAATCCGTCCATCAGCACAATGTTTTGAGTGCGTTACATTGAGTTCTACCACAAAACATGATTTTACACCCCCAAAAAAAAAGTCGTTTCCCAGCAATAATTTTTGCGTAAAGTTACTTAGTTTCATGTACAGAATGCTTGGTTGACGGCTTCGTGATGAGGTGATTTACACCGTGTATATTGCTTAAATAATAAATGTCTTAACAAGAAATAAGTTAATAACAGTTTTGAAATCCCTTTTTTTATTTGTAAGTATTTGCGGTGAATTTGTGTTTTGGCGCGAAGGGCACGCGCGTGCTTTTATGCTCTGGCGTTCAAAAGGTTAAAATACAGGTGAATGATCCCGATGAGGGAAACGTCTTAATGCATAGCAACCGTAAAATTCTACTGATGCAAATCCTCATGTGATTAGAATGTATTACTATCTTTCATTGCAGACTACTGTAATCGTCCACATTGACGTATTTTTTAACTACACTTAAAATTTACCGTTGTCATTTAAAAAAAAACGCTAACTCACCTGTTGTTAAGATGCGCAAACCCGCGGAAGGATCCCTGCCTCTCAAGCAGATGTGGGGCAGCATGGGGTCTCTCCACCGCGAAAGGGTTGTGCGGCGCGGGCCGGGAAGCCGCCGGCGCCACCACGGGGTGTCCGGTGTTGTTGACGTGTCCGGCGTTGCCGAAAGGTCCGACGTTGCCGAACGGGCCGGGGTTGATGTTGCCGGTGGTGGCGGCCGGGTTGCCGACGCCGCCCAATGAGCCTACTGGTACGACGACGCCACCGTTGCTGCCAATGCTGTTGTTGGCGTCTGCTTCTGATGCACGACGAGGTGTTATGCCTGAAGAAGATGATTTTGATTAGTTAGATATAATTAACACAGCTTGAAAAACTGCATAAATATGACCAAGTCCACACAAGTTATTTAGAAAAAACGTTTAACTTTGAAAAGCGTCTTTTCTGTCACTAATAAGCAATAACACTCAATGTCACTCTTCCTTAGGCCCACTTGCAATTGCACTACAAATCACGGATTTAGCCCCAAACATTATCATTTAACACATCATTCGTTTCCGTATCGGTTATATTCAAATAATGTTTTACATTTTTAAAATTAAGATTTCTTACTTGCGGGCTATAAATTATATCTGTCATCAACGCCCGGGTTTGTTTCGGGCGGTTTCAGCAAAATGATTAGAAAACTGACAAAGACACCAACCTGACTTCCGGAAAGACCCCTGCCTAGTAAACGCGTGGCTGGCAGCATCGATGCTCATAGACACGGCACACTCCTTATCCCGGCGCTGCTTCCGCTCCAGACACGCCGCGAAGGCGCAGCCGACGGCATGCGACAGACGCTCGCCGCTGTCCCGGGACGCAAGGAACCCGTGGCACATCCAACGACGAGTTGTGCCGTCGCGGCATATATAACTGGAGAAGTAATGAGGTCAGTAACTATCATAATAAGAGGTTTTTTAATTCGCATTGTTAGTTGATACTTAGTTCATTCAAAAATTTGTTTTTGAACTGCATGTCTCGGCATGGAATGGCATACAAATCTTTAAAAGAAAACAAGTTATAATTACAAATGTGGAATCTATAATAACATATATTAGTATATGATACTTGAATATGCTCTAGTAATGATACGATATGATGTACCTAATGGTATAGCATAGAGATAAAAAAAGATAATTGGGAGTGTTGCAGTTGTAGCAACTAAAGAAATGTATAATCTGGGAAGTTGTGAAAAAACAGGCGCATTTTAGGGTTCCGTACCCAAAGGGTCAAACGGGACCCTATTACCCCCATAAACCGTGATAGTTAGCCAGTTGAAATGTCTACAAATTATGTATTTCTGTTGATGCTGTAACAACAAATACTAAAAAACAGAATAAAATAAATATTTGGGGGCTCCCATAGAAAAAGGACATTTTTTTGCTCGTTTTAATAAATAATGGTACGGAACCATTCGTGCGCGAGTGTAACTCGTACTTGGCCGGTTTTTTAACCGACTTCAAAAAAGGAGGAGGTTCTCAATTCGACGGTATGTTTTTTTTTTGTGTGTATGTTACGCGATTACTCCGCCAATTGTGGACGGATTTTCAAAATTCTTTTTTTGTTCGAAAGGAGATACTTCTGAAGTGGTCCCATAGTCACCAAGTCAGGATCTGATGATTGGATCCTGGAGAAATCGAGGGCAAACCACAAATTTTATAGGAAAACTTACAGCGGTTTTGGTATTTTCTACAACAAGTGAAGCATTTGCGTTCAATAAGAATCATTCTATCATCAGATCTGATGATGAATCCTAGAGACAGGCACCGGAACTCAATAATAAGACAATGTATCTTAGCTGTGTTTGGGCTTGTTGGAATTGTAACGGTATGCAATTTCCAGGTGTATGTACAAGTAATAATTTAAAAAAATAGAAATCTTTTTATTTTTTTTTATTTTAACCGACTTCTAAAAGGAGAAGGTTATCAATTCGATTAGTTTTTGTTGAATCTACACCGATTACGCTGAGACTTATTACTTTACTAACTTCTTTAGTTTGATGCGGAATAGTTGCTATTTGGTCCCATAAAAAATGTTATATAGTTTGGCCCTGTAGTTTTCATTTTATTTTATTTGTAAATTTATCACGTACACCTATTTCTCCGTGATTACTGGACCGATTTACATGAATCTTCATTCTTCATTCATTCATGAATATGTACCGCATTAAAATTAAGGTAATCATCCATGGTCGTGCTGAAGAGGATCAATTTTATTATCTTTGCTTTGGTGCTTTTTGAGTCATCCCCTTTATTATGCATTTTGTCCTTTGTCGTATGTATGGACGATGTGCTGGTGTCTAGTTACAATGTAAAAATGATACTAGACAAGAATTTAAGTGAGATACCACAACTGAAAAGGGTATAATAAAAACTTTTTACAAAAAAATATAACCGACTTCCAAAAAAAAACAAAAAAGTGCAAAATAATATTTTACTTTCGGAAGTCGGTGGCAAAAAAAAGAAAGAAACAACAACAAGACAACCGACAAGTCACCGACTGACGAAAGTAAAATATTATTTTGCACTTTTTTGTTTTTTTTTGGAAGTCGGTTATATTTTTTTGTAAAAAGTTTTTTTTAATTCACCTTTTCAACAATGTTTCTTTCAGCCCCCCTAGCATGACCGTTCTATCTCTATTCTACCAAGAAACGACAAGAAATCTTTTCTTTACAACTTGTCATTTCTTCTGCCCGAGCATGGCGCGCACCGTCGACTCGCGTTTCTACGAAGACATAGACAGAAATTCTTTCCATAGCAACGTCCCCGTTGCTATGGAAAAAATAATAAAGTTAAAAGGTTACGTTTAGTTAACAAAAAAAAGTTGCCAATTGCACGAGTTTTTCATTTTTCGTGGGCGGGATGGTGTTGCTGCATCCTGGATCCAGGCCTGGATCTTTTTCGCGAAATTAAACCTAAATATTTTACATAACATTTCAACCTTTTGAACGTAACTCAACGCAACCACGAAACGTATTTCTCGTATTTAGTTTTTATTAAGACTAGTTTGACATTTGTCAGAAGTAATGTTTCTACCCCCAAATGTCAAAAGAAGAGAAAATATGGTCGTCATGCTCGACGTTGTAGACTTGTGTCGACTGAAGAAAAGAAACATTTCTTTTCTACATTCTTAATATCGCCATGCTTGGGACGATAGAAATATCTGTCAAATTGTCGATTCTTCCGTAGACATAGCTCGTTTCTACGGCGGTCATGCTAGGCCGGCAGGAAAGCAAAATGGGGTCCACAAATCAATAGAGTCAATAAATGAAAATCAAGCACCTTCATCATCTGCCTAGCCTTTTCCCAATTATGTTGGGTCGGCTCCAGTTTATCGACTGCCTATCTGACCTCCACAACCCAGTTAGTACTGGGTAATACCATATCCCTTGGTAAGATAGGTTTTCAGACTTTCAGGGCACTGATCGCCTGTAACGACTGTCAAAGATCTACAAATGACAGCCGGAGCCAACGGCTTAACGTGCTTTCCGAGGCCAGCTATTTGCCAAACGAATTTGTTTGAATCAAGGTATGTTCATTTTGGAGATTTTTAATATCTTATTTTTAATAGGGGATGATCACATTTTTTTTTCTTTGTCCGTCGGGTAGTTTATTGAAAGTATTTGACACGTATTTTTTCCTTTTTCACGTGGTCGTAAAATTACGGAGATATATTGAGTTGAAATGGCGCATGACGTCACATGTAGGTAAGTTTTATACCTACTTGTGACGTAGTAAGCCCCCACTCTCCAACTTTAATGAGTTCTAACTAAGTAATTTTTTGATATTTTGATAAAACAAAAAATACGTGTCTAATGTTTTTGTATTACCTGTCTGACGGACAAAATAGAATGTCGTTTTCTTTACCCAGTCCGCACCCCTATTGCGTGCGGTGTTTCTGATCAGACCATGACACACCTACTGCAGTATCCTTAGTGCCCGTATACTTGCTCGTTTGATGACCTAAAGAACGCCACTGAGTTCGCAATAAAGGTGACCACCTTGAAACCACGAAAGAAGATATAAATTACCTGAAACCCCTTTCATGATTCCTATCAGGCGCGCAGAAGGAGACCTTCTCAATAGTCTGGTCTACGATGAGCCCCTTGGTCTCTTCCTCCACAACGCGAAGACCGTCACCGCTAACGTGAAGCACAGCCCGGACTGGGCGTCGACGAGAGTTCTGAAATGTCAAGGTCAGTACAGCTATCGCTAGGGAAGCTCGCTAAGCAGCTAGAAGATCAAGCAACATGCCGCAATCAAGTCTTTGATGATGGGTGAATAGTTTGTTTGTAAGGGTTTAATTCATAGGTTTTTTTTAACACTCGTTAGAGTGTTTTTTCTAAGTTTGACGGTTATGTCGTTCTGTGATCTGGGTGTATAATGTGTGTATCTGTCTGTGGCATTGTATTGTATAATGCGAAACGGATAGTCCGATTACGATGCGGTTGATCTCTTGCTATTTCTTGTAGTATTTAGTGTAATCTCTGTAGAATATGAATCAATGATATGGTTTCGACAACCATCTTATTATTAGGATATCATCAGAATTCCTAATGAAATCACAGTTCATATAAAACTCATAGTCAGCCGTTAGAAGAAATGATGAAGTAGGTGTTAGTTGAGTAGCAACCAGTCATTAGTGGCTTTTATTAGTTTTATAACTAAGCAAACTTCAACGCTCTTTAGAAAAAACTAGAAGGATTATGATGAATAGCTAAGGCTGTATTATACATGTGCCTCGTGCGTTAGGCCCATAATTATACGTATTGACACATTTCAATGTTACTAGGATAATCTTTGATCTTTGCGATCCTACAGCTATAGATCGAATGACGATGCAATCATCGTATCGAATGTAACGTAAACATGCCAAGATGCATCAAACAACGGCTACACTAGTGGGAAGGTGCGAGGTTGAGCATCGCATCGATTCGTTCGCGACAAACACTAACTTCATAGTTTGTTGTACAAGGCCGGGAGAATATCTACAGTTCATACTACGTTGCGAAATCTTCGCAGAGGCGACACACTTTATTTATAAGTATGCACAATACGCAGCATTCATGTTTCATACATTATTTATGCTCGTAAAATGCAAATGTACATTTTCGCAAATCTAAGGTATTAGTTCACTAAAAACTGTTAGGTAAACGCATGCAATCAAACTTCACTGATCAGTGATCACATTCTACAATTTCCTTTGATACGAATGCTATTTAACCTTTTCACCGCCAGTCGACATAAGCCGACAGCGCCCATCACCGACACAAAATTAATTTATTTAAATTCATCCACCCATGTTGATGTTGAATTAGGTTTACTTTTAGCTGGCGCTCAGAGTAAGATCGGATACGCGAGGCCCAGCGATAAAAAGGTTAAAACTCACCCTAAGCACCTTTAGCGCTTCCTCGCAGACTTGCATGCCCCGGGACTCGAAGACCTCGACGCATCCGAGGTACTTGACGGGGAAGGTGCAGGTGCCGGCGCGTACGGCAGCCTCGTCGGCGTGCCACTGGTGCGGCCGGGCCGACTCGGGCGGGGAGCCCTTGCGGCGCCGGAACGACTCGCGGAAGGATCGCCGTAGTCGCTCCATGCCGGCGCGCGGCGGGGACAGCGCAGCGCCCGCGCGCGCACGCCGCAACGACGCACGCACTGACGACTTCTGGAAACCATATCATGATACATTAGAGATGTTGCAATTCTAGTAACTGTCGGTTTCTTTTAGAATATGACGCGCGTTATTCCTATACTGTTAACAGAGGCCGATTGCCGTCAACCGGACAAATCACAATCTCAAGACACATTCATTGCAGTTGTTAATATTCTAATAACGGTCAGTTTCATTTATTTTAATCGACTTTCAAAACGATGCATTATCATTTCGCTGCAATAAGCTTAGTTTCTTCCTAAGTGGCATGAAACTTAATCAGGTGTAGCATCGTCTTATAATTAAATGCAGATTCAGCAATGGTTGTTTCTTTCACGTATCTTTAGTAGTCAGATGTTGGGCCGTGTAGTGACCATGTCCTCATAAAACCGCGAGAAAATCCTCTTCTTCTCCTGTTATTTACTCCTACTAATTACGCAAGCAGTTACGTTATGCCTAAGTTAATATTACGCTTTTCCTCGTTTTATCCCTAACCGCAAATACGAAAACTGAACTGCATTCAATTCCATGACTCTAAATGTTGACAGTAAGGTCCCAGGTAACGGTAACAGTAAACGCCATGACACATAAACCGTACCGGTAACAATGACTGTATCGTTGACATTTCTACAAATTCAATGGTAAAATCCGTTTAAAACACTACAATGACTAAGTACCTGACAGACAATTGGTATTTAAGAAATAGCGCTAATAATAATGATTTTCTTATATTTAGTTATAAGGATAAATTGTCATTAAATGTAGGTGTGTTATTTTAATGAGGTGTCATTCATAAAATCATAAGTTAGCTGTGCTTAGTCAGAGGTCTATGTACGACAACAAGTGGAAAAGTATGCTTTTTGTTTGACTTAACCAAATAATTACCGTAGATGTTTGAGCTGAATAAATAATAAGAAACGGGCGATTCTACAAAAGGTGGGCGACTTTTGGTCTCATTTTATCTTTATGGTTTTTGATGGAAATTTAACAGTATTTTCTGATAAGCACGTAATATAATAAGTATATTGTCCCAGACAGGGCCAGTATTTTTTTAAAGATACAAAAGATATTTCTTAATTTTCCGAAATTGGAACTGAAAAGGATTGAAATTGAGTGACCACCTAAAAAGAGGATGGATCTCTCAGAATATAATGAAATATTTCAAGAAATATGAAAAGTTTGGCTCTATTGAATGAAGACTTCGAGTTGCCCTACTTTTGTAGAATCACCCAAACAGTCAATAGACAAGCTTGTTTTGTACAGACAATATATTAGGAAAAGCTAATAATTGTAAGTTTGTCTTCTGCCAGTTCTGCATGCGACATACATAACAAAAGACATTCAACTACTCGTATTAATTAATTAATTTGTATCGAAGAAACAATGGTTACAATGAATTACACATTGTTATAATTTATAAATAACCTGAGGAAATCCTGAAATAATAAAAGCGGTTATAAGACCGTTTTATAATATCTATGTATACATAAAACAACGTGCATTCATGAGCACGTGTTCAAAGTGAAAAGTAAAACGGTGGCGTAGGTAGAGCAATGATATCAAATCAAAAGATTACCGATATCAACTGTTTCGGTAACTGATAAGACTGAAGAGTAAGGTAAAGAGCTAACAGCTGTATTTTTGGAGACATGTTTATTACTACGTATTAGAAAAAATACTGTTTTCATCATATCTTTCGAATAGCTAGTTTTATTGGACATAGCTTCACTCAAACGCCACAATGAACGGATTTGTAAATTATTGCTGTAGGAGACACTTTACTATGTTATCTATAATACATATTAAATTAGAAACTAATAAATTATCTAAAAATAACTCCTTCTTGCCATATAATCAACATAAATGTTTAATAAGCTGTGCAACAATAACAAATACACTTCCAACGACAAAAACGGCGAAAAAAACACGTTTCTTGTTATGGGGTCCCCATACAAAGAAGAGTGTTTTTAGCGTTGCTGGAATCTCACGTCTCGCGCTTAGCCGAGAATTGAATTCTACATTATTTACTAGGCTTATGAATTCCAATAATGTTCAGTTCCTACTGACCATTATTGGAATTCATAAGCCTTTACTACTAACACTGGGCTAATTAAAGGTATGCCTAATAAACGTGAGTAAATAATGTAGAATTCAATTCTCGGCTAAGCGCGAGACGTGAGATTCCAGCAACGCTAAAAACACTCTTCTTTGTATGGGGACCCCATAACAAGAAACGTGTTTTTTTCGCCGTTTTTTGTTTTCGATCTTAATAACAGTAGTATGGAACCCTTGGTGTGCGAGTTAGACAAGCTCTTGGCCGGTTTTTTATTTAGGTAATTCTTTTAGTCTTAGGGTTCTTGCCTCAAGGAGCTCCAAAGTTTCAACAAAGAAAAGGAGACCTGTCTTCGGTTGGAGTTTGTGCTTGCTTGTATTCTTGTCTTTTGACCGGTTTTTGAAGCCAAATGGTCGTACTTAGAGCTAGATAAAAAACGTGCAATGTCATGATTTTAGCATGGGGGTTTTACCCACCGTGCCTAATTTGTAGATAAGAACTTGAGTAACAATTTTGCGTGGGTAGGGTTCAACGAAACTCTACACCCTCTAATATGCTAATGTCACATATTTTATGAAAAAGTCATAAACATGCTCCTGAATCCTAATATAATTTTATGTAGGCATTATAATTGTATTTATGCTTATCGCTATCAGTATAGGCATGTTTTTCCTTTTTAAGCAAATTATGCAAATCCAAATTCGTTATTGTATAATCACACTTTTAGCAACTAAACTAGTAAAGGATTTGATTATTTAGTTATCCTGACTCTTTATGTACTTAACTGTATATTTTCATGTATTTTTAGCCAGATTACCCAGTTTTAAATAATGGAGCAATAATAATGTGTAAGTAAGGGTGATACCACACGAATCGATCGATCGTCGATCGATGGTAGAATGGATTACTTGACGTCGATCGATTTTTATGGTAACACACAAAATGCTTCTACTGATTATACTGGTATTGCGAATTTTAAGGTATTTATTAAAAGTAGCATTACCTCGTTTACCATCAACTTTTTTTTTTTTTTTCTTAAAAAAAATAAGGCAATAATTCAATAAACATACAAATGTGACGTTTTATTATATTATTTAAAAAAACTTTTTTGTTTATTAAAAAAAAAGTCAACGGTTTTAGTTGGTTTAACAGCTGTTTTAACGATTTTGTTTTTGTCAAATACCTAATTGTTTAGAAAAACTAATAAAAATTTAAAACATTACCATAATGCCTCATTGAAGATTGTAAAATTCCCAGGCATATTTACTAATGACAATGACACACTTATTAAGCCAGATGTGCACACATAATGAATTCATTATATTCATTTATAAGTGTGTGCTTAAAATCCACTAACACTAGTCAATCTGTCATCGTTGCTGGACATTATTATGATTTAATGTATTTTGAACTGTGATACATTGTAATTAAGTTCAATGTTGAATCTCAAATGATTTGTACCATTTGGTTTAAAAAAATATGCACCCATAGCAATAGCAGCATCGCCTGCCTGTTGTAGTACATTTTTAAATGCATGAAATTCTATTTATGTAGGTACAATCAGCGACAAAAGTAGGTGACAATTTAAGAAGTGAATTTAAAATGAAAACTTGTCATTTCTAATTTGTTTTTGTTTGCCACGAAATACGAATTATTTGTACAACAAACGACGAATACGGCACGATTTGTTTGAAGACTTATTTTACTTATAAGTATTGTTATTTGTTATGCAGGATGATCCATGGTTTCATTAATAGAGGTTTTCTTTTCGCTGACCCTACGATAGATGAACTCTACAACTGAAACCACCTACATTACTAGTTAGTACTAACGTAGTTTTGCACGAAAATATTTTTTTGATAAGATAAGCAGGTAACAAACACTGTTCGATGTAACTAATTAAATACAGAAAAGCAAATTGTAAACAGACAATGTATGTACTATCTATAAGTAACAAAAACCTCGTAGGATGTGTCGGATGATATTCGAACAAAAAACGCTAACGTGATGAGTACGAATCATGAATATCTTACACCTATTAATACGCGAGGATGACGTTATTTTTCCAATTCCGTTTAAAGCTACCTATACAGAATTACAGAGCCAACGAACTAAAGGTGTACCTAGATAGCGAAGCACAAAGACTTGAAGCTACGCACGGCAAGCACGCAGATAACTCGTTATAATCTGCCGAGTATAATGTACGTGAGCTACTGCAGGAACAATCAACGTTGGCCACAACAGACTATATTATAGTTTAGTATTCAATGACTCAAGTCGAATAATGAATTGTAAATGAAGCTTAATCAAATGAGTACCATTTTGAGGTCGGTATTGGCCGCCTGTGCTGCCTGAGCTGCTGCCCTGTCGAACGGCTCGTGCGCTGAAGATCCTTGGTTCCCCATCGTGCACCAAGTTCCAACAGAGCTATATCTTCAAAACCAACTTCACTCACGGAACACAAATTCACTAGATAATAACTACATCCACATCACTTGATGTCGTCACTATTCACATTATGCCGAGCGTATCCACGAACTAATATTTAACGGCTATTTCAACATTTCATTCACTAACATCACACACGTTGCCTAATGTAAGAGTATTGTCCTCCTCTGATAAATGTTCTATCCGCAGCACAGTAAGATAATAATTTCGACGAAGTTGAAACTCAACAAACATGGCAAAGCCCAGAATAAATAGTTTAGGTCTGCGGAATGCTGCAACCTTGTCGCTTGGCGCATAAAAACATTCAGTATTTGCGCTGGTGCCTCATTAATCACTTTACACAAAATTTGTTTTATTTAAGTACATATTAATTAAATACCTGTTGCATTTACAGTATCGCATGTTGAGTACTTTCAATTCGATCATCTAAGATGCGGTAGTGACTACAATACGAGCGTGTGAATTCGTTAACAATAATTTTTAAAAACGGGGGTCAACTTTTCCCACAAACGATGAATAAACGCAGAGAGGCGCATTGAACCCGGTACCCAGCCGGCGCGGGGAGCGAGGTAAGGTAGGTAGCTGGGAACGACTGCCGATGCCAGCTGAACGTTATTTTTTCCCACAGCATTGTTCTTTGGACCGTAGCGAGTGACGATTAGAGACCTAATCCACTTTTTCAAAATTTTCACAAACACTTCCGTTTGTAAACATAAACACTGAACTTCATTTTGACTAGCAAATAATTTAGGAATGTAGAAGGAATTTGGAAAAGAGGCGCGCGCGCCGCGCATTGAGCGACCAACTGCCGCACTGACTAGTGACTGTGGGTCGTACCGCGTGCGCCGTGAATCGCACAAACCATGCAGTGGAGTCCCCGTCCCGTCCCATACCTCACCCCGCAGACGACCGGTCCTTTGCATTGTCAAGATTGACGACCGGTGAGATCATCACGAATAGCCAGTCTTTAATTCGTACTCGATAACTCCAAAATTCGTTCCATCAGGTCAATCAAATCATCAAGTTTCAAGATCGTAGCCTTGTCCAATCAATATTCTAAATAACTAGAAGTTATGTCATGCAAAATTTTGGCAAGTGGGTGTTGGATGATTTATATTTGAATGAAATAATGCAAAAATTGGGATCATCTTTGTGTCGGGAGTGTAGGCCGTAACAACAGCTGGAATAAGCACGTGCGAGTGGGACCGGGACGGACGCAGGTGCAAGCTATCCCGAGCTCATTGTGAGCGCTGGAACTTGGAACATATGGCTTTTGAAAGTCGTAACATTTGAGAGATGCATGCGTCCGCAGTCTGCACCATTTATTTATAGCTGATCAAGCATCTGCAACAATGCGCTCGTTGTTTTATATTATGTGTTTTATTTGGAACAGATTTGTTTACAGTTTGTAAATTAGGGCACTTCGCACACGTTTTCTTACGAAATAGTGTGTATTTTTGTAGCAGAAGACTTCTGCAAACAGTAAAACAAATTGAGTAAGTCAGGAAGTACAAATTTGGGAGTTTTGAGCAGTTTAGATAGGGCTTATCGCAAAATCAGTCACTATTACAAAGATGGAACTTTTTCTGATTTCGTAATCTGATTTTGTCACAATGATAGTGCAGAGACTCCAAAGATCAATAATTTCTACATAGACAGATCAAAACATTCCAACATGCTAAAATTTTCAAATAGAACGGAGGATATGATTAAACCTCTCAGGTAATTTGAAGTAAAAATTGTTATTCTTCCTGACTCACACGCTGACTCACTGCATGCCAATGACTGGACGGATCCGAGACCGAAGTTTCAGATTACACCCGTTATGATAATCATTATCAGCGACAAATCATATGGTGGACCATATGATTTGTCGTATATTAATAATGCGTCCGAGTGTTGATTATAATCACATAACATGTTAGAAAACAATTAATGAACAACAAACCTTGAAACACCACCTTAATGACTGTAAATGAGTAACATAATTATTCATGTTTTGCTTAAATGTAAATAACAGCTGAAATAATTAAGTGTATGCTACTATGTATGCACATTTTCCCTGAAAGGGATTTTGCGGTTGAATAAAAGTACTCGAGATATTTCAACTCCAATCGTTGGCAACGGGAAAACCACGTCGGCGTCGTAACGATTTGATTTGATGGTTGACTTAAACATGAATTAATTAAATTAGAGAGGTATTGGTTGCAGAGGAGTTTTCGACAATTAGCACTGTACAGCAAACCATTTGTAATGTAGACAGATAGATACTAACCTTCTCTGTCAGTAAACCCAGGCTACCTGCGCGGGAAATTACACACCTGATACACAGCCTTGCTTTCGAAGATCGATAAATGTCTATTTTTACTCTTTGAGTGCTTCAAATTTTGAAATCAATTTTACCAAAGCTGCCGCTAGCGTGTTGAAAGCGACCGTCAATGTTGACATTTTGCATAGCTTTCACTACTGTCTAAACATTGAATTAGCGGTTTAGTTTGTAGGTGGAGACTTTCTCAAGATACACAAATCATCTTCCAATCAAAGTCAGCAAGTAGCAGAACAAAGAAACCAACCCAAAATAACAATACACAGTCTAGGAAATGAATAGGATTACAATAAGAACAAGGAAAACTTAAAAGACAATGCCGAAGTCATTTGCAAACGATTTTTGATTGTTTACGGTTATACAACTTACGTGGAACAAAGAAATTCGTAGCACCTCGTCATTAAATCTATGGTAACATAGCATCTAAATTCTACCATGAAATCACTAAAACACAATCAAATCATGGCTTTGTTCAATAGAAACATCCATATCAAACGTAGGCTTATTTTCATATTCAAAGAGTTACACATCATATTTATGTGTCATTCAACTCGAGACATTCTAGAGGAAACCCTACTAACCCTATTTGTAGTTGTTTACCTAGTCTGATGCAACTACTGTGTTACATAATGTATCTATGACCAACTGGTTAGCGCCATACCGTTTGAAGAGGACATACCTCGCGTCAGGTTACAAATCAATATCGTTTATTGTGCAAATAAATACGAATTTGCATGATAAATCATATTTGCTAATGTGTGAATTGAAAAAGCAAACAGTACTTAACGACTAAACGTCAATTGTAAGTTAGAACCTGTACAAACCAGTGCAGAGGACACTGACTCTGTTCCGGCACCAGCAACCGTAAAATTGCCAGCACGATCATTGTCTATTCGGCAATAATTTCCGCCAACAGTACCGTCCTATTCAATCTCAGTACCGTTACATGACACTTAGGTATCTACTCCAACATAGTTCACAACACCTTGATATTGGGAGAGGTTGAACTCAGCAATAATTTGAACAGCTATTCAACAGATACCGAGATTGCTGTGTTCTGGCGTGGCGTTTGATGTAATCTATTTCGCGCCAGTTTAAATACTCCTGTAAAGTACTCACACAACGCAAACAAATAAATAAAAATTGACGTTAATAGCGCACAATGAACAATCAGTGCCAATAAACTACTACTTCTAGTTTTTATGTGTGCAAACTACAATGATACTGAAGACAGAAATGGATATTTTAGCGATCGCAAAATCTCTGATATCTAGAGGTAAAACTTTATCAAACAGGTCAACGTAAGCATTATCAGCCTAGACTTTTACCAATATAATTGAACTCTGCTTTAGTATAATAGATGCAGAAGTCCTTCAAGCAGATTAACCCTATTTGAATTCTATCACTCGACGATTTAATTTTATGATCTCCGAACCACGCAGGAATCCGCTGCAGGTTCTAGTTTAACCTTACACATAGATTACCACAGTAGCTCAGGAGGTCTACTCTCTTTCTCCGAAACGTAACTTCGGCAACGAACGAAAATTAAACGTAGTTATGTTTGTGACCGTACTCTATATAATTTGCGGAAGTACACAAGAAGTTCGAATTTACAGACAACGAATGTATTGAATGTTATTGTGTGCGTCCGCAAATTATATACAGTAGGGTCAAAAACGTCCCGGGCGTCGGGGGGCAACTAGTGGCCCCCGGCCACCGTAGGCGCGAGCCTGTGGACGGTGAGTAATGGGCTAGCTCACCGTCCGTCCGTCTCATGACGACAGGCCGTGTCGACGGCGCGTACGTGTTCCACGCGCGCCTCAAGGAGATGTCAGCAAACCGGAAGGGGTTCGAAAGGGCCGATGCCTGCCAGGGCTGCGGGTTGTTCGAAAGAGATACCGCGGCCCTGGAACACAAAGGGCTAAGAAGGAACATGGGTGGGTTTTAGTCAGTCAAGTCTGACACTCCCTCCCGCTCCGCCCATAGCGGGAGAAGTCATTTGATGATTTCCCATCCGCAAAAAAAAAGAGTTTCGTTTCGGAGAAAGAGAGTAGCCCTCCTGCTTCGTTTGGATTTATATCCAAAAGAAATCTTCAACTTCATCACTGTTCAGAAGAAGCTCTAGAAGTCTGAAATACTTTTAGTAAAATGGAACATTCCGTGGATTAATATACATTTTATACAATGCTAGAGTTTTACGGAATATTTTCATCTCCTTTTGTTGAGATATTTGATCCGATTTTACCATATTGGATCAAGTTGCATGATCGGAACTATATGGAAATGCTATCCGTATACACTTTTTTACGGTTCATCCACTATATCCATTTGTTCCTCGTATAAAATTCATGTAATGCCAGTGATGTTGAGATGTCAGCGCTATGTTACAATATTGGTCCGAAAACCGGTCCGTGTTGTGATAGGCTTGCCGGGAAAAATCGATGTTTGCCCAATTACGGAATTTAATAGAGCCTTTTTTAGCACTTACGTGATATTGGAAACACTTTACTGAAACACATTGCTAACGAAATGTTTGATACCCGAAAACACTAATACAGATTATGTATGATACTAATACAGATGATGTATGTATATGTATATTTCAATTTGGTTTTTGCTGGCTTTGATTACGCTTTACTATACGAAGATTAGAGGAAATTCTACAAGGACTCCTCTTTACGCCCCAAAAACAGGGATACATTCGAGAATGTTATAATTAATTAAAAATTAATAAGAATAACTACTTGAAAAAAGAACGAGTACATAAAGGGTGTAAAACACCTCTTAACGAAGCCGAAAGGCACTGGTTCTCCCTGTCATTGCGATCATTTTTTGTTGTACACCATACCTGGGAACCTTCTAGTTACCGAGATATTAGGGGTCAAAGTTCCAACATTTTGACAAGTATTTTTTTTAATACAAGTTTTTAATGTAAGATTTTTACTTTAAACACCTCCACGGCCCCCGTACTATTCAAGCCGTCCATCAGCACAATGTTTTGAGTGCGTTATATTGAGTTCTACCACAAAACATGATTTTACACCCTCCAAAAAAAAAGTCGTTTCCCAGCAATAATTTTTGCGTGACGTTACTTAGTTTCATGTACAGAATGCTTGGTTGACGGCTTCGTGATGAGGTGATTTACACCGTGTATATTTACCGGATAAATCTTAAATAAGTCCTATAAAGTAAATATTTCGCTGAAAATTGTTACTGATCCTACTCCTTCTCCGTTCACGGAGTACGTCTATGGAACTCACTTCCGCCTAACATTCGAGAATCTAAAACTTTATTTCTCTTCAAAAAGCAAGTCAAAGAACTGTACTGTAATGTCTGTAATATTCTGATATACAGGGTGTTTGGTGCATCGTTTGCTAAATTGAAATGGTCGACTGGAGGGGCCCCAACCTATCCTTTCAGACCCCTAAACACTTCTCATGCCCTGTGGATTTTTTTTCATCGCCTTTTTATTTTTTTATAATTAAAATACCCAAATTTTACACTTAAATAACAAATTTAAAAAAAAACGTGTAAGTCGTAGACTCTGAATTTTAGTTATAATAATGTATTGCATTCCAGTACATTTAAATTAAAAATTAGTGACTGTAGCCATCTAGTTTTTTTTTAAATTTACTCGCAAAGTTTAGGACTTCAATTAAAGCTGTCCATGTCAGCTATTAATGGCTATAAAAAAAAAAAAAACAAAAGCGACCGGGGTCTTCTACTCCCTCAAAAATTCTCTAGTCTATCCTCTTGCTAGTTATGTGCCACATGTCATAAAAATCTTTTTACAACTTTCTGAATTCGGTAGAATTGTGAATCGAGTCACAAAATACTAAATTCCAAATTATGATTTAAGAAAATATTCTTGCTTAAATGATACCTGAAAAACTTATTCAATCTGTCATCTCACTCTTATCAGGTAAAATCTGTCTCGTATCTCTCAGCGGGCTGTTCTAGAAATAAAAAAAAGGATTTTTAACATTTATTTAATATATTGTTGGCCTCTATTGCGAACGAATGCAGGCCCGACATCTATTTCGTATTTCCAGTTGTTTTACGAAGTCGCATTTCCTTCTTAATTTTATTGAACGCTGTTTCAATGCGTTGTTGCCCAATGCTAAGACGCTTGGATTATTTTATTTTTGGTTTTTAGAGGTTTTTTGAGTCGGGGGTTTTTTTTTTTTTTTCATAAACAGTAACTTTGTGCTCTTGTATGTTAATGTATTGTGCCGTTAAATGTTTTGTGTACACATAAATAATCTAACGCCTTAAATACTAACCTAACCACAATGTTCGTAACTACATAATATGGATTTCCCCTTTGGCTCTTTCAACTTTGCGTAAGACAACGAATCTGACAACTTGGTAGTATATGAAGTTTGTAGGAACATAAATATGATCTTACCAGCAACGCACTGTTAAAATAGCGACTAGACGTTATATATTTTTACATATAAAAAGCAAAAAAGACTTGGCCGTTTATAACTTCAAGGTGAGCCATATTGGATCGGGTTTGACGGGCACTTTGGAGCTGTTAAGGAAAAGATTTCGTATTAAAAAAAAAACTAAAACATGAACTATTAGGTAATCACGTTTTCACTCTTTAAACATAGTCCAAGCGCTAAAATTTAATTATTCTGTGCTTTAACAATTGATGCTTCCAAATATGTAAACAAAGACAGTTTCTTAACCCTAAAAATGAAATAGGAACGTTTCTATTCATACCTAAATAATAACACAACGGTGCATTTGAAAATGGCGATGTACATATTTGTAAGAAGCAATATATTTTTTAATATAACGGACATAAAGCTATGTCTGGCCAAGGTTGTGAATAAGAACGCTAGTGCGCATACAAAGTCGGCTCATCTTGGTCTACTTGCGCTGTATCTTCAATTCCTATAGCATTGTGATCACGTTTGTAACACAGCGGATGTCACGACCATGTGACTTGTTTGCAAATGCGGTCTTCTGCGACTTCGTAGCAGCCAGTATGTAAGCGTCTTTGCGATTGAACGGATATTTTCCTGATAACCCGCTATTAATTCTGTTCAAGCAACGTCAAATATTTTGATCATTGTTTAATTCTCCGGAATCATACGTATTAGTGCAGAATCAAAGTTTTCTTAAAACCAAACAGTAGTATAAAGCTGTAAGTGCATACTTATTCTGTTTTTGCAAGTGGGATCCAGCCAGAGTAGGTACAACCAACATTGACTAAGTGTATTTGTGGCGCGAACTAGAAATTGACTGTCAAAACGGCGCAATACGGAGACGAGGCAATGACCGCATGGACAATGTTTAGTTGGCGAAGATTATACAACGGCAGAGTGGCAGACTGTGGGGAAGACAGCCGCATCGAGCTGCCAGCAGATACCAGGCAGCTGGTGTACAATGTTTACGTGTACTTTAGCCGACGACCTGGGAGGAGTGCCAAGGCGGCGCTTACGAAGACAGCAAGTGCTACTATGATACCTAGAGACATAGTCGCAGAAATCGTAAGAGACAAATACCGAAAATGACGATACCACAATGAACCGATTGATTGGAATTTGAATAACATACATATTTGTCGTCAAAGACACATTGATACGCCATTGAACCAACCGCAACTGTGCGTTACAGACATCTTGCTGTTTAATTAGAAACTGACTCTGTGTTGCAAGTAATCAACCTACTTTTTTCATGTGAATTTTGTGTCTTTGTAGTCTCTCTAGGTTTTTTTTACCAACA
The DNA here is from genome assembly GCA_963082945.1 of Cerastis leucographa. Classification (NCBI taxonomy): domain Eukaryota; kingdom Metazoa; phylum Arthropoda; class Insecta; order Lepidoptera; family Noctuidae; genus Cerastis; species Cerastis leucographa. Next base: position 11,351,720 of record OY720357.1, read on the forward strand.
ATGCCAGTTTTGATTCATAAATTCTACTAACACAGTATTTTTACTCCTAGTTGGTTCAATGGAAAGCTAATAAAAAGAATGAATGTTTACTTGACATTTGTGATTATGAACGCCGAGATTGTTTGCAGACTAGAACAATGAACAGTTACGATTGAATTATATTATGCTATGAAATGCAGTTCCATCAAAAATCACATCTGTGTATTGTGCCAGTGCAAGCATAACGCTTGATTTTTAAATTGGTCATTCACAAGTAAGAACTTTTTAAAATAAGTCAATTTTACGCTCTACTAGGTATAAGGATTTCTTAAATGTTGTTTTCGTCAAATATTTCAATAGAATCTAAAACCGTTTATAATTTGTGGAATAATATTTAGCAGAAGACCTGCAGCAAAAACCAGTTGGCTTATTCTGTCTTCCTTTGGTTTTGGCGGATAGACAAAAGCGATTCAAGACATGTTTTTTTGCGGTAGCTATAGATTAGATTAGTAATGTTCAGGTCAAGACTATCAGGACTCCTAGGTAGACTATCACAGACTTCTTCGTTTAACAGATTGTTAGAAATTAATACCACAGTCAGGATTGAGGACTGTTTAAGGCAGCCTTGGCCTCCTAAATCAGATTCAGAAGCTACTGTTCGTCTAGCGATTGAGAGATGATAACTTGTACTATTCGCTGGGAAGGATACACTTCTACCATGTATAAAAATGTCCTTGAAAGAGAACGTAAACCAAGTAATTATATTATTTTGCTAAGACTAACAGAGTGTAACGATCTCATTAAGTAATACCGTGTGAATAATTAACAATAGTAAATAATTAGATATAAGCAAAGTGTAACAAAGTACACAATTTTTAACGTAAATTGTTCTTTCAATTGAGTTTAATCAAATACTTAACACTATTATTAGTTATACTTAAAATAAACATGAACAATCACTTGATGTTATCCTGATTCAGTAAACAAACGCAAATGCTAAATATAATATTACTCGCAATTAGGTACTTACATCAAAATCAAATTAAAGATGTTTAGGATGAGAATCGCTTAATATCTAACAGCATACACTACACATTGGAACACTTGTGAGAACTGAACGGAACTGAACTCTCGACTTTGTCACAGAAAAGATACACTAGAAAAACTTGAAAGCAAAAAGTTGTTATGATGATGTACACAAAAAGTCTAAAGCATAGTATATTTTCCGCCTTCCAACAACATTGGCGGTTAACACTTGTGAGTTGAAGACCAAACTAAAATTAATATATGTTGAGTTGCCAAGTTCCGAGGCGTAATACCAGCACTGCACTACTACTACTACACTGCACTATTTCAGGCGAGCGAGCACGTGAATGCGTGAACCACTCTAGTAGACTGATTCATAGCGATCGAGGCTACTAACTGTGGCTGAAACTTTCAACACTTCAACAGCACAAAAATTTCCGAAGGTCGCGAATCTATCCCATAAACACGGGTGTATGTCGACTGAGAAACGGCAAACCCATTCATTACTGTCTCGAATAAATTACAAACATTAAACAAATTGTACGGCCTGCGTTGGTTCAGGATAATGTATTCAGGGGCCCAAATAGTTTTAACTGTCAAAACCTAAGAGAAACTGTTGTTGGTTTGATTTGGATGTAGCTAAGCGTGGGTGGCGGTGGCACAGCTGTCGGCGGTTTGTTACTTTGTTAGTACAATGTTTACCCACTGTGAGACTCTCCTAAATGGGGTTATGGATGTACAGGTGGAAATTGTTTGCCTTATTTTCTCTCGTAACGACACAGCTAGCCTGTCAGCAAGGTGGTTGCAGATCAGACCGCCCTTGACACAATTTATATCGCGTATCGGTACCTACTCGTTTAACTTTTATGAAACTAGGTCTTAAAATTAACCATGACATTAACATATATTATGAATGAAGGAACTCATAAGTCATAACCTTAATTAATTAATACTTCGGTTCGTTGGATCATCGTTCTAATTTTGCTGTTAGATATCTTTGTGTCATACGTGGAATTACTACTTTTTGACGTGGCAAACGGGATAGGGAAAATGAAAGAGAACATGATAGTGTTCAAAAAATATTTATGAATCTTAAAAATGTAATTTTTTAAATTATGACATCTGTATCAAGTTCGGTGAATTCCGCGAATCATAAAGAATAACGTACATATCAGTTATCGTCTCAACAAACAGACTGATATCAGAAACAGCAAATATGTTAATTTGTGAAAATGTTTGTGCACGTAATTAATGTAGGTACTTAATATTACACTTTCTTTGATTAACAAGTATATCGTTCACCTACACATGCAGTTGCAAAATTACCTGTGCTGAATCCCTTCACTTTTATGTAGGCAGACTATGACTAACCGCGTATTCACCCATGTGTTCCATTCAAGTAAGTCAAGTTGCACAACATCTTGAGTTTTGATGAATAAAATATCATAAACATCTGCCTGAAACGATACCGCTAACAAGACGGATTTTACTTTAGTGCCCGTCCTTGATATTTAAATTCCCGAAGGGCTGAATAACAAAACGCGCCAAGAACTCTCAAATTATTCTCAGTTGTTTGCTAAATCATAACAATATCTATTTCTGAGCCGACGCAGATGTGTTTGTTTGAGTTTGATTTTGTGTCTTTTCACAGCATGGTTCTGGCTGTGTTTTATCTACACATTTAATTGAAAAATGATGACTTTTAATTGGTTGAATATAGGTAAATATCTCAGTTCGCCTGAACTGAAGAGGACACTTATTTGTGTCAATAGGTTGATTGTAAAATCTATTTGCAGTGGGTGGGCGATCGTTCCGAGGCGCCGCCGATCGCTACTCAAGGTGATATTCAACTGTTTTATGTTTTTACACATACATTTTTCTTTTGACGGCTCGTGTACAGACGCCCCAAAAGCTACAACTATCTGAAAATTTTCTTTAATAGATATTCAACTTTATTGCTAAAAATTACGGTTCAAGGTTGATTGAGAATAGTGGCGATAAGTCCCCTCTTTGAGGAGTGGCTAGAGAGGCGGCACGGCGCCCTCACCTTCCGCCTGACGCAGGTCCTCACCGGACACGGTTGTTTCGGGAGGTTCCTGCACCGAATCGGGCGGGAGGAAACGCCCGGGTGTTACCATTGCGAGGATCGGCCGGAGGACACGGTGGAGCACACCGTGGAGCTCTGCCCCGCTTGGGCTGAGCACCGCCGTGTCCTCGTAGCGGCGATTGGCGGCGGTGACCTCTCGCGTCCGGCCCTGGTTCAATCCATGGTCCGGAGCGAGAGGGAATGGGAAGCCGTCGCCTCCTTCTGCGAAGCAGTCATGCTAGCGAAGGAGGTGGCGGAACGTGAGAGGGAGAGAACCTCACGTCCCAGCCGCCGCGGGAGACGCCCCGGGCGTCGGGGGGCAACCAGTGGCCCCCGGCCACCGTAGGCGCGAGCCTGTGGACGGTGAGTAATGGGCTAGCTCACCGTCCGTCCGTCTCATGACGACAGGCCGTGTCGACGGCGCGTACGTGTTCCACGCGCGCCTCAAGGAGATGTCAGCAAACAGGAAGGGGCCCGAGAGGGCCGATGCCTGCCAGGGCTGCGGGTTGTTCGAAAGAGATACCGCGGCCCTGGAACACAAAGGGCTTAGAAGGAACATGGGTGGGTTTTAGTCAGTCAAGTCTGACACTCCCTCCCGCTCCGCCCAGAGCGGGAGAAGTCATTTGATGATTTCCCATCCGCAAAAAAAAAAAAAAAAAAAAGGTTGATTGAGAAAACTTGACAGTTTCGGGTAGCTTGATCTGCTGGTACACATTGCGCGTATTTTTTTTCTCTTTACGTCAGACGTACGCTTAAATACATTCGAAGTTATTGTTATGGAGAGTAGGTACCGTTGTACATACATTGAAGATTCGTCCTTTTTGCTGTTTCGGATATTATGTAATACTTTCAGTCCGACTGGTATGAATACCTAGATCATCTGCATATTACAGAAAACAAATGCTTGCCATCTGACTTTTCTATTGCGTTCTAGTGGAGCCAAATGCTGGTATCAGTAATATGCAAAGGTATTCTATTATATACATGTTATAAATATTTTTTAACATTAACAATGCCTCTGCAAGTATCTTGAGTAGATAGGAGACTGCTTAACTTTTGCGAGGAAGGATTGTTGCTCCAAGATCTAGGTTACTTAAATAGGCTATAAATATAGTTTGCGATGTTGCCCTTTAGAATCAGATTGATTTGCGCGGCTCGGCTACCGCGATCTTGAGCGATGTGCTCCTCATCAATATAGATTATTCTATTCGATTGCTGAGGCAACATTGTACGAATCAAAACTAGTTTAGATTGTTCGGTATCACCTTTGAAACAAACCGATATTGATCATTCTTCGTATTCGCCCTGTCCTCGCTTCAGCGTAAATATTTTAGTGCTCGTTATTTACTACGTAGTCGAGTAGTTTCGATTAGGTAAGACCTAGTTGTTGTGGATATGAACTTGTTCCACAGTCTCTTATATTTTTAAATTGAAGGTGACATACCGTCTTTTACAATGCTGATTGTTGCCCTTCACACCGCATATTTCCTGTTACCAACGGCGTAACCACTTTGCGTAGTAATAGTAAACTGTTCTAATTAGTACACAGAGCGAACTAACCGGTAACCATAACCATCTTACAGTTTCATGCTAGAGTTGCAGATTAATTAAACGTACCGTATAGGAATAGATGGCCCAGTTTAAATTTACGATAAAGAGTATTTTTTGTACGTTTCAGCATTGAAACTACTGAAGTCCGTGACTCTGACATAGGCTTTAAAATATTGGTTGCTGTATTGGTTCAGGTTGGTATTTTAAATAGACGTATTTTTTTATTTAAATGTGAGAGCAAAAGAAAATATTTCACGCCGACGCGCTTAGCAACCCTATTTACATAATAGTCGTTAACGATACTATATTCTCGGACTGATGAGTATTTTACGACTCCCGCTCAATACGTTCTAGTGACGTTTCAGTTCACGCAACAGGATGAATCGCCTACATAGACCATAGAGTCTAGACATAAATGATATTTGGCGATAGTAGATAGATACATAACATTATATAGACGTTTATGATATGCATCCTTGTTATGTAGTGTACATTCTGTAAAACGGCGAGAGAGAATAATTATGGTAGCTTTAATTCATAGTTTCCTTTAATTTGAAATTCTAATGAAGCAAATAGTAGTCCCGCTGGCTCAGAGGATTTTCATCCTATAGTTAAATTATGGCGTGCCAGCGTATTCTAGTTAAAATACATTTGAACGATGAAGTATCGAAAAAAATAAATACATGATAAATTAAAACAAACAAATAATCATAAATTAAAGCTATGTAGAGAATAAATAACACAATATTTTACAAAAAAAGGACTAATTTATATAAAATAACTAACTTAGGTGTCTACCCTACTTTGAATAATTTAGGTGTCTACCCTACTTTGAATTGAATCATTCATTAATTTTAATATCCTAGTTTATAACTGGAATTGATTTTCAAATAAATATACTCTTTTTACTAAATAAGTTTTACAAAATATTGCATCACCTACTTTAAAAAAAAATACCTACAGTAAAAAAATAATCATGAACCTTCATCATTATGCATGCGAAATGTTCAATAGTATGACTAATTTCTTATTTACCTTGATAAAAAATACATATATTTGAATTTTTTTTTCCTCTGTGCATGGTTATTTTAACAAGTCATGTATTGAGAGTGTGTGGCAATGAGTGGCAAACCCAAAGCTCATGTATTATTAAACACATGACTGCTTAAGAAAAATTATATTATAGAGACATAGACATTTAAACTTTTTACATAACAAGGGATATTTAGGCATATTGCCAGGCTGTCTCATTGTACATAAGACTTATACTTTGGCTGCCATCCATTTATGCTACCATTAATATTATGATAATTACTATGGGTCAGCAAATCTACACACAAGGTTCAAATCAAAAATTTTACAAAACCTTCAAAAATTTTTCCTAAAAAGGTAAAATGTTCTCATACCTAATGATAAGTGAACATTAGAACTAGGCATTGTAGATACGTAAATAATTTTCCTTTGCCTATATTTATTTTAATCAATTGTTAATTTTAAAATAGATTAGACAAGGAAAGTAATTGAAAAAATAACTGTTGGTGACATAACACTGACTGAATCTCTTTTTTTAGATATTATTTTTATCAGAAAAATCCATTTTCGTATTATTGTGTGCTGAACATAGAAAAATATACTGCTACAATAATAAAAAATAATTACATCAAACGCAACACCATAAAAGCCCACAATATCACAGATTACAGATAAAGTTATCATTGTTTATTGTTGCTATGGTACTGAACTCTGCAGTTTTAAAATAAAAATGAACACAAAAATTCTTAGGAAAAATATGTATGTTTGTTTTATGTCTTACTGTTATTAAATTTTACAAAGAAAAGTTTCGGTAGGCAAGTTAGTGCTAACAAGAATCCAATAAGATTTCAGCTGCACCTGTGGTATCTATAATTGCTGATTTCATCAATTAAAGAATTCAATAAATCATGGTTGCAATAAACAGCACTAAAGCATGACCTGTAATTGATACCGCGAGCTACAGGCGGATATCTTGATAGATATGATAACTTGCTTGCTATTGATACATAAGGGTTCTACTTACTTACCTATCATATAATGTAGACTATGCGGTGTATCCTTCACAGCTGGCGCATTATATAAGACTTATAATTACTTCTCTAAGCCGTGGTATTAATTCTCTAAATAAACCTTCTTTCTTTTAAAAACACTAAGCTAGCGATAAGCTTTCTAAAATAACTAAAACTTATCACTCACGTCTAGAGATATGAATTTTACTGAGACGAACCGAACTGATTTTGTATTATTAACTTTAACTTATGAGACGTATTCAGCTTTTAATGTCACAGGAATTTATGAAAACCAAATTTTTAGGATTTAAAAAGGCTTGACTGAATTTTACGAGATGTCAGCCAACCAACCAACAACAGCCCTTTCTTCAGCCGAGATAGGAAATATTTTTTCTAAAATGACAACAGGACAGAATATAACAATAACTATGGGAGTAAACGAGATAGATATAGGCCATGTTAAAAATATACACACCGTTGTGTACGAAACGAATCCCTCTGACGTCAATCTTCCAGTCAAATTGATATTGATAATAAAAAAGTAGTCAAGCGCGAGTATCGCAGTTTTGTAAAATCAATGTTGATTTTGGTAACTAAGATTACTTTGTGCCGGTAAGTAAAAATACAATTCACAAAATAAAAATCTTACTCGACTTGCCGGTTAAGCAGAGTCCTAAGTAGTTTACATGGAGGTGCAAACAATCAGACACTTGAGGTGAGGGTATATGGGGTATAATAATACAGTCTTTTGCACGAAAAAAAGAACACCACAAATTAAATCAGATTATAATTCAATTAAGAATCTATCTTCTGTGATTGACCTGTATAAGTAAGTAAGTATAGTAAGTAAGTATTTATTACTGCTCAGCTTAATAATCTACAAATAATAAAATTACGCGGAGAATCTAAAAGAATCCAAAGCTTAAAAGACTTGTCTTCAAACGTTCATTTAAAAAATGTTTGTGTCAATCAATGTCAATACTTCATGACTTTTGAGGTTATGTTATGTTGTTCTCGCGAAAACTAGTTACTGGTTCAGATTTTCCAATTTTTCTAATATTCTTAAGTGAAGACAATAAAGGTTTTAGATATATTATCTTCAAACAATGGATACAGTTGTAAAAAGTTTGCTTGATGAGGAACAGGAGGAAGAAAAAAAGGTTATTTTAATTTGTAATAATGTCAACAGATAGAAAGAATTTTGTTTGTAAATACGTAATAAAAATAAATCATTAAGAGATTTTATGTAATTGATTAACTTCCTTTGTTTTCAGGGATTAGTACTATTTGGTAGGGATTTATCCAAAATACCATGCTTTAGAGAAAGTTTTCTCTACGGCATTGCAACTGGAGTGGGTGCTGGTGTAGCAGCATTCATAAAAACATCACGGCCCATGCTGTCACAGCATGTAGGTGTGGGAGCATTTTCTATGACCACCATGGTATACTGGTGTTATTGTAGGTATGCATGGTCTAGACAACGGTTTGATGCACAATTGTTACAAGATGCATTAAAAGATAAAATTCTTTATGAGGGCACTCAGGTAGAGAAAGAACTTGAACAGAGAGGTGTGTTGAAATCAGCCTAAATAAGACAGCATACTGTTTTATATAATGGATTAGATCACAACTAAAATATTTTAATTTCACAACATTCAATAAACAAGAAAATGGTTTTGAACAATTTCTAGCAGTAATTTATGCTATCTGCACACTATCCATGTCAACTGTTCATAGTTAATTTATAATTTTGTACCTACCTTAAACTTTGTTTTAAAAGAAATTGATAAAAAGCATTTTTTGCACAAAAAGAGAATATATAGCAACTTTCAAAACTACATCTTGTGTGCATTCAATTCATTTACTGTTCTACTTTAAAGTAATGGGGGCTAAATATGTAGAACCACTGTAAATAATTTTCAAATTAAAGTTCTAATAGAACTTTGATTCATATTTGTGTACCTCCAAAATCCTAAATTTTATTTTAAACTCTAAAATAAATATTAAATACATTTTGTTAAATCCAGGGCTCCTTTTTCAGTGAAAAGTCGTTAACATTGTTTAAATAATTTATGGTTGAAAGAATTAACTATCCTATTGATTAAATAAAGGTTTGTACAATTACATTTTTTAAATTAAGTAGGCTGTTTTAAGATAAGTTTGAACTTTGTTGTAACTGTACTGTTATCATGCTAATCGGTTGTCTTACCTTGATAACATAAACAAAAGCAGATAATATGCTTAAATGTCCAAATTATGTACAAGTATTGAAATGTATATTTTAGACTATAGTGTAGAGAATAAAGTGTTGTTATTACAAATGCCTAATGTTTTTCTTTTAACCCCAATCCAAAAAGAGGGAGGTTATAAGTTTGACGTGTGTATCCGTGTGTGAGTCTGTGGCAACGTAGCTCCTGAACGGATGAACCGATTTAGATAAAGTTAGTTTCGTTTGAAAGGTGTCTTAATCGAGAGTGTTCTTAGATATGTTTCAAGAAAATCTCAGCCGTTCGAATATCATTATGTCTTTTCTAGTTGATGAAGGGATAAAAACAACTTGTACAGGTCTGGTTGATTCGAAATTTGACTTGTCACTGGTCACATAGTGACACTTGTCACCATGGGCATCGCCAGGATGGGTGGGCGGCAGCTGTCCTCCTACAACCCCCACTCCCCCCTAAAGACTAAGGTTTTTTTTAAAGTTATAACTTTCCCTGTGTTCTTTATTTGGCGAGAAGAGGCACAACACCGAGAAAAGAAGGTACCTCGACTGTCCCACTCCTGGGCAAAGGCCTCCTCCAGGGAGGCCTTTGCCCAGGAGTGGGACAGTCGAGGCTAAGACAAAATATGATAAGTATAAAAAGCCTGAAATAAAAATTAAATTAAAAACCACCAATACAAAAAACAAAAATAAATTAATACAAGCGTCGAGGGACCGCTAAGTAGACCGCTTAGCACAAGCACAAAACAAAACTGTCCCTGACGCAACAACGCTTGGATTAATTATTTTTTAGTTTATTTTGTGCCGTGGTTTTTTTTTAATTTAACCTGAACCTTTTACCTATTAGTATTCTGGCTGATCATTCAAGAAACGCTGGGATTGTGTCTTCTAGACTCCTAGCCGAACAATGGAACACTGATACACACCTGCTTAAATGAGTATTGAAAGAATCCACGGATCATCAAAAAAAAAAAAATTGTTTCTGACTATAAGTAAGTAAAATAACGTTATTTTTCCCAAGCTTTACAGCGTCTGGCAGTAATTTCCGCCAACGGGAAGGGTTCGGCAGTGTTGTTTTTTTTTTAATAAATTGTGTCTGCATTATACTCATCACGAAAGTTTAGCACCTGATATCTGAAAATTGGCCGTCAGCACAAATTAGTAGGTGAGCATACCGAACCTACAGAAGTAAAATTGGACAGAATATAACTCTTGGATATTTTTTTTTTTAAAACGTTGCTCCACACTAGGAATTTCTCCTGTATCGTGGGTGCGTTTACAAACATTTAAACTCACATACACAAACAGCCAGACCCGGAACAACAATCTGTAGGCCATACAAATATTTGTTCCTTGCGGGGATCGAACCCGCGACACGTAGCGCAGCAGTCGATCGCTCAACCACTGCGCCAACCGTGCCGTCAAATATATATATTGTGTTAAATGCTGAAGAGCATTAATTATGCTGTGCGAATTTTGATTGCTGTGTAAACGTATCTATGAACTTTCGTTGCTGACCGTACCTATATTTATTATTCGCAAACAGTGCGCATTTATTACGAACGTGTGCAAAGCAAAATGAGTAGGTAGGTTACTTATTCAAGGACTGCATCATGTTTATAAAGTTTATCAGTTTCTGCCTAAATCATGAGCTAAAAGCGTAAGCTCAAAATGTAGACCTTTTAATTTTCTCATCTTACAAATCCTATCAAACATCTATCTGCTTATCCTGCAAATATCTATAAAAAGCGTTATGATATTTTTTTAACAAGTCATTACCAAAATAAAGTTTTGGTTAGGAAAGTAATTAACAAAACGGGTTTCTAGAATATTTATTTTTAACAACTTGTACCTACACATTTCCATGGCAATTTTCTATGTTTATAATTGAAATTGTAGTATCTTGAACGATTAATTATCTAGCTACTGTACCGGGATGCGATGCGTATTGCCAAACTGGATACTGACCCAGACACCCGTAGTCTGTACTGAACTACATTGTGCTCATTAAAATCACAAACAAATAATTGGAGCAAAGTACATACGAGCTCAGAGCAATCTGAGAAGGTATGCATTTTGCTCGCAACAAAGTGGAGCAAAGTACATACGAGCTCAGAGCAATCTGATAATGTATGCATTTTGCTTGCTTGTATGTAAAGCAAACTGTGACACCTCAAAATATTTTATGTCACTACATAGTATAAAACAAAGTCGCTTTCTCTGTCCCTATTTCCCTATGTCCCTATGTATGCTTAAATCTTTAAAACTACGCAACCGATTTTGATGCGGTTTTTTAGGGTTCCGTAGCCGAATGGCAAAAAACGGAACCCTTATAGATTCGTCATGTCTGTCTGTCTGTCTGTCTGTCCGTCCGTATCACAGCCACTTTATTCCGAAACTATTAGGACTACACAGCTGAAACTTGGTAGGTAGATGTATTCTGTGAACCGCTTTATGATTTTTGTACAAAATTTAAAAAAAAATATAGATAAGGATATCCCCCCATACATGAAATTGAAACTAAAAAAAAAAACTATCAAACCTATACGTGTGGGGTGTCTATAGATAGGTCTTTAAAAATGACATTGAGGTTCCTGAAACCATTTTTTTTCAAAGTCAATTGTTTGAAAGATAGACACTTCCAAAGTGGTAAAACGAGTGTCCCCCCCCCCTCTAATTTCTAAAGTAGCAGGAGAAAAAATCTGAAAAAAATATGGGGATGTAGACCGTAAAAAAAACTTTCAACAAAAATTGGTTTGAATAAGATTTCATATGAAGTTTTTAAGATATGGGACTTTTTCACCAAACTGCAGCAGTAACTTTGATTTTCATTAACTTACTATGAAAAACAAATTTATTTTTGCGGTTGAGTGAAGGTTTACTAATGAATGACCGTTCAAAACATTGTCATTATATTGTTTGGGGCTATGGAACCCTGTGTGCGAGTCAGACTCGCACTTGGCCCGTTTTTAATAGATAGAGTGCTAAAAGAGGAAGGTTTATATGTATAATAACATCCATTGAATAGTGGAGAAATACTGTTATTTTTGAGGTTTCTAATGTGACGTCGTAAATAATTACATTTTTTCCGCTTACATTGCAAACGCAGGCTGAACCCTACGAGATTTATCAAAATAATGTACTTAGTATTGTACACATTGAAAAGGTCTACAGAAAACTCCGCAATGGTATATGTCTATCTCTTATGGATATCCCACAATAACATTTTTTTGTCATTTACTTTTTACGACAAATAATGGCTAATTTTCGAAGCGATTTTAACCAATACCTTATCCAATTAAATACCTTAAATACATTGTTGATTTAATATAGATCTATATGGGTCTTTACTGCATATGATTTAAATGAATATTTTCGAAGATATTACAGATTTAAAAATTGCGGGACGTAGCGTTTGCGACGGTACCGGCCGGCCGGGGCGGGATGTTTGTATTGTCTAATGACAAGAAAGCTGCGAACGTTGTTTATAAAGAGATTCTGTAATATATTAATTGTTGTAAAAATAGTAAATAAGTAAAAATGTAGTGCATGAATTTAGATATTCCAAAGATATCAGGAAATCTTCATGGTATAGGGAAAGGGGAATTGTTTTACTCCAAATTTAACGCGTGCGGGCCACGGGCAGTAATGAATAAATCAAAACTACTGGATCGATTTTAATCATTTTTTCAGTGAGTGACATAGGCCATATATTTTATACCCGTGCAAAGCCAGAGCGGGCCGCTATGTTTTTATATACAACGTTCACAGTTTTTCTGTAGTGTATTTAGTATCAGCATTGCACCCGTGCGAAGCCGGGGCGGGTCGCTAGTTCGCTTATAAAGCATAGTCGACGTAGCCCCGCTACGCGGGGCACCTATTTCTGTCTGCAGGGTTAACAGTAACCTAACACGAAGGGGAACTCGGGGTCTTAGTTCGCTCGCTCCGCTCGCTCACTAGACCCCGCCATCCCCTTCGAACCTAACCTGACCGAGTTGGGGTGTCCCAAGTCCAGAGCTCGCTTCGCTCGCTCTCGCATCCAAATTCTCCTGGATGTGTATAAAACAGCACTAGGTTTTGTCCGTGCACTTTCTTTGAAAATATCCAGGCAAAAAGCTAGTCCAATTGAGTCAATTTTTTTACTGAGATAGATTAGGTGTTGGCGAGTAATATGCATAAATAAAAGCTCGTGGCTCAAATAGTATAGCCTTTGTAAATTCGCCGTCTGGATTCGTATGTATTTTGCTATAGTATTTTAAAGCAAAATGTATATTGATTCAGACACTCTCTGAATAGGTATACAGTTTGCTCGTCAGCTACAAAGGCAAACTGCGATCAAACTCAGAGCAACCTCGGTCTGGGTCAGTATACAGTTTGGCAATACGCTACCGGGATGGTTTAGTACAAAGACTACAATATATATATATGGTTTAGTACCTCTACCGCTTCAGTATAGACGCGGCATCGGCGGCAGTGACACCGGTGACGCGAGAGATTGAGACGCGTTCTATCGGACGCTGTTCGTCAATATCATTTACATGAGTAGGAACCGGTTTGTGCCTAATCGAATCAAAACAATGGACTCGATCATCAGTTTGATACCTGAGGACGCGCAGAAAACTTTGATATTCTTCATAAATGGCAAAAAGGTAAGTTATTTTTTATTAAGTTGCTTGCCGGTGTGGCCAATACATATATTTTCTAGTCAAAGTCATCGCAAGTCTAGAAGTGTCTCGTTAGCCATGAATTTAAAATAAAGTTGTTTTATTGAAATATATCTTAGTAATTTATCTAGTTATGGAATGTTGGTACCTACCTTTACTTAGCAATGAAGGACTGGAACCGTACCTCCACCTCTCATAGACAAACCGCACAAATGAAAACAATATTGCCTTGTTATTTAGATTTCTGTGAGACGAATGTGGATTACGATTTTGCAGTCTACTCTCTCCATGATCATAAGCGCTGTAAACGTGATATTTACCATATTTACTATTTGTTTTGATTTCCCGACAATTGTCATGATCCCCGTGATCATGCCAATTCCCGTTTCCAGTGGTTATGATAGTGTGAGTGACCGACCATGTCAGTTTTAAAACTTCTCTCTATGATGTCTTATTTCATTCTTTGACTATATAGCTTTTATAACTTTATTACACTGGTCGCTTGGATCCTCGGTATTTTCATTAAATAAATTGTTAAAACCTAGTACTTACCTACCTATTGCATGCAAGTAAAACGAAAATTCATGAAATAAATTTCAATTACACAAGCAAGAGGTAACTGTACCTACTTAAACGTAGATAAGTATTTAGTTAGATATATAAGTACTATAGTTACTTACCTAGGTAGCTAACTTATCTATCTATAGTTTCTAATCCCAAAATGATGCTTCGACATTCGCTATTTACATAACAGCGTGGGGGGTATTCAGGCATCTAATTATATTTCCCATAACACCATGTGAACTCTTTGTCTTTCACTACTGAAGTAGGTAGCAGTGAGATATTAGCTGTGTGTTGATTGCTTAGATCTTTCGTGCCTAGGGCTACAACCTTGTAGATAGGTGCCTACATACCTATCCAATATGTAAACGCGGAAGACTTGAGCAGCGCGCCAACACAGGCGCTGCCGCTGGTGTTTTATGTAACGAACGATAACCCTTCAGCAACTTGTTATGAATTTTTTGGGGTCAATAACCTATCTAACCTTGATGTGATTATCAAATGCGGGATTAAATCCGCCTTTTGATAACCCGAGACATTCATAAGACGTATAGTTACGTAGGTACAGTTGGTAGACCAAAAGTTGCTAACTAATTCGTAATTTCTATGTCATGATTGAACGTTTAAACGTTTTTTTTTTACTTTTTGTACCGAATATTCGTATTCGGTAAACCAGTATTCAACACATCTCTATTAGGTACCTAGTGGTAATAAAAAAAACTCCAGTTCTCCAGTTCAACACAAAATTATGGACGACACGAATTGGTATCTGCTTGGTTGTCACACTGACAAGTGACAATAACACAAGACAAGACCAAGCGACAACCCTGAACAAATACTATACAAATCTAACGCAATGGTATAAAGTTTCAGTAGGTACAGATCGAATATCCAGTCAGTGAAGTGACTCGAAAGGGGACGTTAGAAAGCAGCCACTCGTGTAGGTACTTAACCCTTTATCTAGTCCCTCGTCCCTCGTTCATCGTCTTTTGTTTCATAATATTTTAATATGTCGTGGAACCGTTGGGAAGTAAGGTATGATATTAAATTTTTCGAGAACAGTAAACTCGTGTTTAAGGACCGACTGAAATGTTTCAGGTCGTCGAGGATAATCCAGATCCAGAATGGACTCTACTTTTTTACCTCCGCAAGAAACTTTTACTTACTGGCACCAAATATGGATGCGGAGAAGGTGGCTGTGGTGCTTGCACAGTCATGGTCTCCCAATATTTGAAGATTGAAGATCGCGTCAAGTATCCTTTTCATGACATTCACGATCAGATTGTAATTTTTGACTCATATCTCATAGCCCGGCTAGCTCAGTCGGTAGAGCATGAGACTCTTAATCTCAGGGTCGTGGGTTCGAGCCCCACGTTGGGCGCATCTTTTTGTTGCTGATATATTTGTTTTACAGATTCCTGACGTATAATTTTAGTTTTAAGTATATTTTTCAACACCTAATTATTTAAACAAATTTGTCCATATCCTAGTTTTTATATTGGAAAAAAGGAACTTAATTTAATATTATTCTGATTGAAATCTTTTAAGTTTATCAATCTTTTATTTTATTAAATTATTTCAAATTATATTAATTATTAATTACATTATAAATAAAAAAGTTTATCAATTTATTAATTCCTTAACGCATAATATGTTTTCATCATTTTCCAAAAAGGCACTTTGCAGTAAATGCCTGTCTGACGCCCGTTTGTGCCATGCACGGTTTGGCAGTCACAACCGTGGAAGGGATTGGCTCCACGCAAGAACGCTTACACCCAGTTCAAGAGAGGATAGCGAAGGCTCATGGATCACAGTGTGGCTTCTGCACACCCGGTATAGTAATGTCAATGTACGCATTATTAAGAAATAAAGCCAAATTAAACTATACCGACATAGAAACGGCATTACAGGGAAACCTTTGTAGATGTACTGGATACAGGCCCATTATTGAAGGGTTTAAAACCTTCATAGAAGGATGGGAAAGAAATTATAGCCGAGAAGGTGAAAATAATTCCTGTTCGATGGGTGAAGATTGTTGTCGAAATAACAAATTAAATGATAAAGGCGATGAACTGTTCAACAAATCATCGTTCAAACCATATGATTCAACACAAGAACCGATTTTCCCACCAGAATTGAAGTTGGATAGTCGTTATTCAGAGGAGTATTTATATTTCCAAGGCGAAAATGTTACATGGATTCGGCCGAAAACACTGAATGATTTGCTAATTTTAAAATCTAACTGTCTCTCTTCTAAAATAATTGCTGGCAATAGCGAAATAGGGGTGGAAGTTAAATTTAAAAAGAAAGTCTACCCAGTACTGCTTTACCCGTCGATAATAACAGAAATGAAGTTTTGCAAAGTCTCAAATGAAGGTATCATCGTAGGTGCTAGTACCACGCTAAGTGAATTATCTAGTTTCCTTAAAGAACAAATTGACGCAGATGCCACAAAATCTAAAGTATTTCAAACAATACACGAAATGCTACATTGGTTTGCTGGGGACCAAATCCGGAATGTAGCAACACTAGTTGGTAATGTAATTACAGCTAGTCCAATATCTGATTTAAATCCAATTTTAATGGCGTGTCACGCTGTATTAAATGTTCATAGCAAGATTAAGGGACAAAAGAAAGTTGTTATCGATGAAACATTTTTCAAAGGATATAGAACGACCGTTCTTGAAGATGATGAAATTGTTGTTTCTGTTGAAATTCCATTCTCTGAGAGTATGCAGTATTTTAAAGCGTATAAGCAAGCTCGTAGAAAAGAAGACGATATCTCTATAGTAACTTCTGCGTTCAATGTTAAATTTGATCAAGTTACCAATACAGTATTTAATGTAACCTTGTGTTACGGTGGTATGGGACCAACAACAATTTATGCGAAAGCAACTTCAGAGTTAATTCGTGGACATCGATGGGATCAAGATATGCTAAATGTTGCATTTGAATCATTAACAAATGAGCTGCAGCTGGATATCTCAGTTCCCGGAGGCATGGCCGATTATCGCAAGTCACTCTGCTTGAGCTTATTTCTTAGGTTTTATTTATATGTGTTACAACTAAGAAATTTTTATGGTGTCAAAGAAATTAGAGATGAAGACTTAAGTGGTGTCGAGGAAATACCAATAAATCAACCAAACAGCTCACAGTGCTTCGAAATAAGAAACGAGAAACAAATAGTTTCCGACGCTGTTGGCAGGCCGATTACTCATACGTCTGCTCTAAAGCAAGCCACCGGTGAAGCTTTATATTGTGATGATATTCCCCCCGTAGCAGGAGAGCTGTATTTAAAGCTAGTTTTTAGCACAGAAGCACATGCAAAAATAAAATCTATAGATGCCAGTAAAGCTTTGTTGCTACCAGGAGTAAAAGCATTCCTATCAGCCGCTGATTTAGAAGAAGAATGTAATAAGATGGGTCCTATAATTAAAGATGAAGAAATATTTAGTAGCGAAATAGTAACTAGCCGGGCTTGTGTAATAGGAGCTATAGTAGCTACGACAGAGAGTGCAGCAAGGAAAGGAAAAGACTTGGTGGTTGTTACTTACGAACGTATAGAACCCGTTATTGTTACGCTGGAAGACGCGATTTCATACGGATCATATTTCTCTGGTTATCCTCGCATTCTCCGCAAAGGTGACGTGAATGAGGCACTCATGAATTCTAGTTACGTAATAGAAGGATACGTACGTAATGGTGCCCAAGAGCATTTTTACCTTGAAACCATATCTGCCTATGCCATTAAAAAAGAGGACGAACTAGAAATTATATCAACTACACAAAATCCAGAAGATATCGCAGTGAGTTTTAACGATATTATTCTAAAGTATTAAAAAGTATGTAAATGTCAGGTATTAAAACTTTTTTCGATGTTTCAGCACATAGTCTCAGAAGCACTTAGAATACCAAATCACAAAGTAATTGCTAAAGTTAAGAGAGTTGGAGGTGGTTTTGGTGGCAAAGAAACGAGAGCTGCCATATTAGCTGTACCTGTTGCTGTAGCTGCATATAAACTAAAGACGGCTGTCAGAGCAGTGTTGGACAGAGATGAAGATATACAGGTTTCCGGCTATAGGCATCCCTGTTTGATCAAATATAAAGTAGGTTTTAATGAAGAGGGAATAATAACAGGTGCAAAATTTGAAATATATGGCAACGCAGGAAACTCCATGGATATATCTTGCGCGGTAAGAACTAAGAATTAAATTAAGTGACCTGTAAATGGTCTCCTTGAATCCAGTTACTTACCGACAAAACTTTTGGATAAGTTCTGTTTCCCAGACCCAACTTCTAACGGTGCTATGCAAATTTTCAACCTTATTTCAATAAATGATTTTTATTTTAATTACCTACTTATTTGCAATTCAGTTCTAGGGTAAGGATTCATCAGATCAATCAATCATCGTCCTCCTGGTGAAAAAGTAACATTTAGCTATACTTTTGAAATTCATTACAGATGATGGAAAGGGCATTGGTGCACGTGGACAATTGCTACTTCATGCCTAACGTCGAAGTACATGGATATCTTTGCAAAACCAATATGCCTTCGAACACAGCATTCAGAGGTTTTGGAGCTCCAAAATCAATGTTGGCCGCCGAAACTATGATGCGCCATATAGCTGAGACAAT
The DNA here is from genome assembly GCA_963082945.1 of Cerastis leucographa. Lineage (NCBI taxonomy): Eukaryota > Metazoa > Arthropoda > Insecta > Lepidoptera > Noctuidae > Cerastis > Cerastis leucographa. The sequence continues at coordinate 11,370,485 of OY720357.1, forward strand.
AGGCAAAAGCTATGAGCAGATTGTTGAAATAAATCTTTATAAAGAATGCGCATTGACACATTTCAACCAGACGCTGACGTATTGTACTCTATCGAGATGTTGGAACGAATGTATAGAAACTTCTAATTATTGGAAGAGGAAAAAAGATGTTGAGGAATATAATAGGTAAATATTATTGATAATAAAATATATCAGTTTCTTAAATCATATTTTATAGGTTTCAAGAATCTGTATTTTCAAAATATGACACATGTAAATTGTCATGTTTTAGTAAATTTTTCGTATTCTTATTCGTATTATTTTTCAGACAAAACAGATGGAAGAAGAAAGGCATCACCCTAGTTCCCACAAAATATGGAATATCTTTCCAAGTTGATGTCCTGATGCAAGCAGGTGCCCTTTTATTGGTGTATAAAGATGGATCAGTCCTACTTTCCATTGGAGGAATCGAAATGGGCCAAGGACTCTTTACTAAAATGATACAAGTGGCATCAAGGGCTTTAGAAATAGATTTCACGAAAATTCACATCAGTGAAATGTCGACAGACAAAGTTCCTAACAGCTCACCAACAGCTGGCAGCATAAGTTCTGATTTGTATGGGATGGCTGTTGTAGAAGCATGTAAAGTGCTAAAAGCACGACTGGAGCCATTCAGAGCTAAAAATCCAAGCGGGAAATGGGAAGATTGGGTTATAGATGCTTATGTGAACAGGGTGCAATTATCGGCGACAGGCTTCTATGCTGCACCCAAGATAGAATATAATCCGGAAACAAATTCTGGAAATCTTTTTGAATATTTTACTTACGGCGTAGCATGCTCCGAGGTCATCATCGATTGTTTGACCGGTGATCATCAAGTCCTGCAAACGGACATAGTTATGGATGTCGGCGAAAGTTTAAACCCCGCTATAGACATAGGACAAATAGAAGGAGCCTTTATGCAAGGCTACGGTTTTTACACTTTGGAGGAGATGGTATTCTCAGCTGATGGAGAAGTACTTTCGCGAGGTCCTGGAGCTTATAAGATACCGGGATTTACTGATATACCTAAAGTTTTTAATGTTTCTTTACTAAAGGGCGCTCCGAATCCACGTGCGGTTTATTCATCCAAGGTAATATTTTTGCTTTTCCTAACCAGTCGTAATATTTTAAATGCCATGAAAACTACTTATGTACTACGAATTCACTTTAATTTACGAATTTATGATCAGCGGAACGTTATTAAAACATGAACTTTTAACTAAACTTTGCTACCATTGCAAAACAAAACTAAACGAAAAAAAAGATACAAATATCAGGGATTAGCCGACATCCAGAGATACAAGAGCAGATGACTAAACACAATTTTCTATTATTTCAGGCTGTAGGAGAACCGCCTCTTTTTCTCGCCGCATCAGTATTTTTCGCAATTAAAGATGCTATAAAAGCAGCCCGATTAGACAGTGGAGTGTCAGCAGACTTTGTACTGGATACACCGGCGACTTGCGCTCGGATCAGGATGGCATGCGAAGATCTGATTACTAAACAGGTACTTAATAAGAATTGATTATACATCTAATTTTTCGAAAAACGCTAGGAGGCAAAACAGCAAATAGTGTGGGTCGTGCATTTGTTGCAAAACGCAAGGAGGCAAAACAACAAACAAGGCGGTTCTTGCAATATTTTTTTTTTGCATTTTGGGCAGATCGAATTACTGATATTTTAGTACAGGTGTATCACAGGGTAGCGGTTTGTGTCCTTCTTTTCGCATTTTCAAATGATCAGCAGTTCCGAATGATCTTCTTACAGGCATAAAGGCCTTAACTGTCAGAACCACATCATTCCAAACTGGCGAGGACAAATTGCGGACTGGCTGAGGCCGGAAGTTGTCTACTACTACCTACCGCTTTTTTTGGATGATTGATTACAAATAAAGCCTTTTTCAATTAGGGTACCTAGTTATTTAAGTATTCTTGTACTTAGTTAAATTTCCCAATCTCCAATGTCAGTCACCTTTCCACTTTCGTTTGCTTTTAGCCAAAATAGACTCGACTAATATAACAAAAACTTCACAAGTGGACTGGTATGCAGGCATCAGCTCAACATTGCTTGTACCTATATAATTTAATATTACAACGTGTTTTGCTTCATTGTTTAGGTAATTTAGTACTCGATAAATACTTGTTTCGTTGGAATACATGGTCACCCTATTTCAGTCGCCATCCGCCATAGTACATTTTTAAAGATTAATCTGGAATCAACAAGAATACTGACACCATTGCACTGAAACCTATAACACATCAGGGGTTTTACGAGTATTCTAGGCTTCTTCGTTGTGGAGCAATCGATAATCCCAATGTTTTGAGGTTATATTGTAAATTTTCAATTTACTATATAAGGGGGCCATCACAAAGAAAAATAAAACAATAAAAGTTCACTTCAGTGTCGTCACTAAGTCTTTATTCATTAACGGTTTCTCTCAGGTCCTCAGTTATGGAGATTACGTTGGCCGAACGTCCTGATGTTACAGAAACCAAAATTCATTTTACTTTTAACCGGTGGCATTACGAGTAAAAGTAAAGCATTGGTTGTTTGTCATTAAATCGTCAGTAAATCTTTATTCAGTAACAGTTACTCTAAGGTCCTCAGTTATGGAGATTCAGGTTGGCCGAACGTTCTGATATCAGGTCGTTCGGTCATAAATAAATGCTTCTAACTTTCGAACTGTTCTGTCACAAATTCTTTGGCTGGCGTCTTTATGCGTCACATAATCGTCATTAAAAACTGGAGTAGCAGCCAGCTCCCTATCTCGACTGGCCGAACGTTCTGATGTACATGTTTTGATGGGTTTAAATTTCAACAGTAATTAACACCACTTAAAGTCATACTGTATTATTTGTTTCAGGTAAAACCCACGATAAAGGGCAAGGGGAAACCATGGAATGTTATAGCATAAAGCTGGCTTATTAGCTCTAATTCCCGAAAGAGTTCCTAGAATACGTTGTTAGATCAAAAGTGAATTAATTACTTGTACCTACTGTTTTAAATTAGCTTTTACATAATAGTAATGATAATACTTGTGTTTTATATTACTATTGTTTTGTTAACGGTGTATTCTTCTCCAGTGTAAATCAGTTTATTTATGTTATCGCTTTATCTTTTGATATGTCACATACCTAAATACATAAGTAAATATTTGCTTACTTTATAATAATAGAGTTCGCGTTATGTGTGATACTTTGTTAAATGTAAAGATATTATTACAATGCACGTTTTATATTTTGTTTTTTTTTTTATTTAGTCCTCATCACTATGGTTAAAAGTTTATCGCTGAACATTTTTGTTTTTTTTTTTCTGAGTTAACAGTAACATCTTCCATAAGTGCATTACTTATAAGTACTAGTACCTTATGAGGAAAAATTGCATTAAAATTCATTTCCGCGATACCTGTTGGCCTTTAAAGGTAGGTAATTAAGTGATAGTATCAGGCTGATAATTAGCAGCCAAATTCGTTTTGGAAATTACTTAATACGTTAATTTCCATTTCCAGATTTATTTATCGATAATTTTGTATTTCGCGTTTATCGATAACCTTGATTTCCATTGCATTGACACTTATGTATACTTACCTACCTTCTAAAAATAGTTCAAAACAGCTATGAGTAATTTTCAATGGCTTAGGCTACACTCCATTCTATTTCGTTGTCGCAACTGGTAATGGTAAGATATGATTCAGAATTCTAAAGCTGCCAAACCCTTGTATTCCTTGCATTGGCGATTATGGACGAAGCATTTTTCTTTGCAAAACTTTGAAGCAGGCCAACTATCAATTAGGTAGGTAGTGAGTTAGGGTTAGAGGATTAAATTAGCTGGCTGTACAACACCGTTTTTTTATTAAAAAGTGCTCGTAGAATAGAATAGAATAAAACTTTATTGTACATCAAAAATGAAACATAACGGGTTTACAAAACTGCTAATTTTATGGTTACAACGGCGGTCTTATCGCTGATAGCGATATCTTCCGTACTACCTTCGGATGGGCATTATGGAATTAAAATACAAAAGGGGGTAGTCAGTGGTGAACTAACACATTTTTTAAAATAGCTAAAATAAAGTTATCTCTTATCTCCTATGTTGTTTTGCATTCTCGTCAAATTCGTTATGGTGACGTTCGCTACGGTGTTGCCATAACTTTTCAACCAAAATATACCCAATAATACTGACTTCCGCCAATATACCTACAAAAAGCTGCTCTCAAAACGGTGAAGGAAAACATCGTGAGGAAACCGGCATGTCCTAGAACTAAAAATTCGAAGACATGTGACATCTACCAACCCGCACTGGGCCCGCGTGGTGGATTACAGCCCATTCCCTCTCATAGAGAGGAGGCCTGCGTCCCAGCAGTGGGAACAATATAGGCTGATGATGAACCTACAAAAATACTAATGCTTGGAAAAGTCGATAAAACCGTAAAAGTATTAAAATACTGAATATGGTCACACTAGGTCTCAGTCGAAATGATTGTACAATAAATCAAGACAGGGACTAATAATAAAATAACCCTTATTTCAATCAGTTAAGATTCATCCATTGTAGCAAAATACGTGAAAAAATTGGTTCGGCTTTTTATTTTTTCTGTGACTATTTGTGACACTTAGATATATTTTTTGTTCTTAGATTTAGAGTTTACTATGTCTGCCTACTTACAGTATTTTTAGAAATCTAAAAATATGTTGACAGTAGAACAAAAATTGAGGTATTCCATGAAGCACACCCAAACGAAGCACACCCAGACGAAGCACACCTAAAGTATTCCACTTAGCACACCCGTAGGTGGGCTTCAAATAAAAATTTAAAATAATTAATTTACTATTCCACGAAGCACACCTACGAATATCACTCGCATAGTGCGAAGACTAAGAAATAAAAATGACGATAGAAGATTTTTTTTATTTTTTTAAAGACTAACTTAAATATCTAACCTCTTTCAGTTTCATTATAATAATGTGATACAATACTCGTAATTTTCATAATGTTCATATATAAATCCCATAGATAAGACGTAAAACAGGTAGCTATAAGAAAACTTCAACATATTTGTCCATGTTTTTATTGCAATTATGAAAAAATCTGTGATTTTAAATAGTAAGATTACAGAAATGACAAATATTGTGTCACATTATTATAATTGAAACTGAATGATGTTAGTTTAAGTTAGTCAAAATTTTCTTCTATAGACATTTTTATTTCTTAGTCCCCGTACTATGCGAGTGATATTCGTAGGTGTGCTTTGTGGAATAGGAAATTAATTATTTCTAATTTTTATTTGAAGCCCACCTACGGGTGTGCTATGTGGAATACTTTAGGTGTGCTTCGTTTGGGTGTGCTTCTTTTGGGTGTGCTGCATGGAATACCTCCAAAAAATTTACCTAAACTCAACCCAATATCGTAAACATTGTGGAAAATGCCATCGGAAGATCGTAATTACAATATAAAAAACCGTAATTTAAAAAAAAAATACGTTATTTTGAAGATGAAGAACCAATCTATACTATATGTATTAGTTATACTTGTATTTGTTTAGTTTAGTCACAAAATGTTCCGAAAAACAGCATAATTTGGGCCGAATTGCAAACGCACCCTTAATTAAAATGTCTACAAGTAGGTACTAGTTACGAAGAAAATGATTTATGTTGTTCACCGCCCGATATAAACCCGATATGTGGAAAGTTTACTACTTGAAAACTCCAAGAAATAAAAACTTTTTACAAAAAAAATAACCAACTTCCAAAAAAAAACACTAAAAAGTGGCAAATAATTTTACTTTTACTTTTTTTTTGTAAACAGTTTTTATTTTAGCATTTTCAGTTGTTGTATCTCATTTTAATCCTAGTCAAGTATAATTTTTACATTGTAACTAGACACCAGCACATCGTCCATACATACGACACAGGACAAAATGCATAATAAAGAAGATGACTCAAAAAGTAATTATAAGTGTAATCGGTCCAGTAATCAAGGAGAAATAGGTGTACATGCGTGAAAAATTTACATATCAAATAAATTTTAATAAAATTAAAACTACATGGCCAAACTATATTATTTTTTTATGGGACCAAATGGCAACTATTCCGCATCAAACTAAAGAAGAATCACGCAAATCGAATCATAAATCTTAGCGTAATCGGTGTACATACCTACATAAAAAAAAATAACCGACTTCCATAAAACACTAAAAAGTGGCAAATAATTTTAGTTTCGGCAGTCGGTGACTTGTTTGTTTCATTTACTTTTATGCCACCGACTTCCGAAACTAAAATTATTTGCAACTTTTTAGTGTTTTATGGAAGTCGGTTATTTTTTTTTTGTAAAAAAGTTTTTATTTTAGCCTTTTCAGTTGTGGTATCTCACTTTAATCCTAGTCAAGTATAATTTTTACATTGTAACTAGACACCAGCACATCGTCCATACATACGACAAAGGACAAAATGCATAATAAAGAGGATGACTCAAAAAGTACCTAAGCAAAGATAATAAAATTCATATGGCTCCACCGGGCAAGCTTCTCTACCAAATGAATGAAAAATCATCTAAATCGGCCCAGTAATCACGGAGAAATCGGTGTACATACGTGAAAAATTTACATATAACAAAAATTTTAATAAAATGAAAACTATATGGCCAAACTATATTATTTTTTTATGGGACCAAATGGCAGGTATTCCACATCAAACTAAAGAAGAATCACGCAAATCGGATTATAAATCTCAGCGTAATCGGTGTATACACCTGGAAAGTGCATACCGTTACAATTCCAACAAGCCCAAACACAGCTAAGATTCATTGCCTTGTTATGGAGTTCCGAAGCCTGTCTTTTGGTTTCATCATCAGATCTGATGGTAGAATGGTTCTTATTGGATGCAAATGCTTCATTTGTTGTAGAAAATACCAAAATCGCTGTACGTTTTCCTATAAAATTTGAAGAGTTCCCTCGATTTCGCCAAGATTCCATCATCAGATCCCGACTTGGTGACTATGGGACCATTTGGGAAGTATAGTATATCCCTTTCAACAAAAAAAGAATTTTCCAAATCGGTTGGCAAGCGACGGTGTAATGCGCGAACAAACATAAAAAAAAAAAAATTGAAATCGAATTGAGAACCTCCTGCTTTTTTAGAAGTCGGTTAAAAATATCTATTATCTACTAAATAGTATGAGTTTTTATTGTTATTTTATTCACAAGTGTGTTGAAAAACGTCGTATGATACACGTGTGTATTGGTGATTACCGTCCTCGGCTCTCCAAGACCCTCACCTAACGGCTCGGGTCAATGGCGCCTCAGCGGTAATCACCAACATTACACACTAGTACCAAAATGTACTATTACTCCAGTCTGTTAATATGGATCGTTCTAAAACTAAGACGTCTTATAGTTTTGGATTTGTTTAGTGACTTTCGTTGCTGACCGTACCACAAAGTATCAAATGACACTGAAAGCGATAAATTATCTCGTCAAACAAAAAAAGATACAGCCGATATGAGACCACATTCTGAACACTTTGTGCCTTAATAGGTATGTTATTATTAGTTAATTACGTTTTTTATATAGCAGATAAGTTACATACGTATCTATTACACAATACATAAATTCTTAATTGATTACAGAATTGATAAAATACCGCAGAAGGAACTAGTTTGACGTGATGTCAAACCTCAGATTAGAAGAACCTTCGCTATAATAATCCTAACTAATATTATAAATGCGAATGTAAGTTTGTTTGTTACCTGTTCACGACTAAACGGCTGATCGGATCTTAATGAAATTTGGCAAGAAGATAGATTTCAACCTGAGGAAGGACATAGGCTATTTATCATCACGTTTCGACCAAGAGGAGCAGAGCAGCAATGAAAAATGTAGCGAAAACGGGGGAAATGTGACGCAGATGAAGTTGCGCGGGACAGCTAGTTCTGAAAAAAAGATCGGACTTTTACAGATTCTTGTATTATCTCTGTTTAAAATCTCATTTCATAAGTAGCTACCTTCTTCCTGTTTTAGCCACCCAATGCTGAGTGTACGTCTCTTCCAAATATCTCTATTTTTCGCGTTTTTGTGACCTTTCCATGAAACAAACTACATTCTGTAATGAAAATAGGTTATGCTTTAGTAATAACATCATCTGCCTAGGTAGCGTTTTCCCAACTATGTTCAGATCGGCTTCTCTTTCTCGGATGCAGTAGAATACCAGTATTTTACATGGAGCGACTGCCTATCTGACCTCCACAACCCAGTAAGTACTGGGTAATACCCCTTGGTAAGACTGGACTGGTCAAGGCACACAAATGACAGCCGGGACCAACGGCTTAACGTGTTTTTCGAGGCACGGATGAAACTCGGTATGTAATGGGTGGTCCACCCATCCACGGTCCAACCTAGACAAGCGCGGATTAACCTAAAGACTGAAATTCACCCGAGCGACAGTTAAAGCTGATAATATTGTGGATTGTCCGCCATACAGCGTGTAAGGAGGAGAATGACCACCAGCTCTAGTCTGTTTACCTAGTGACATATTTTTCGTAGGTGGCAACAAAGGTCGGATAAGATAGCTATGGACATTGACCAGTTGTCATTCGTCAGTAATAGCCAATTGACGGAAGTAGGTTGCAAGATTGGTTGTAAGTAGCGTACCGTTTTACTTACTATGCTTGTAGCAACTAAGGCAACACAAGTACTTGGTTTGCAATTTATTGTGTTCAATTAAAACACACGCAGTTTTGTTTTCACTATTAAATACAATTTGGTTCTTCAGAAAATAATCTTACCTACGTCTATATAGATAGCCACTAGACAGCTGTAATCAACTCAATAAATATGGCTATCTAGCATGCGTTGTGACATAGCTCAACTTTAGTAGGCTCTTGATTGAGATGCTGGGTCGTGAGTTTCTCCTCACCCGATGCACTTATCACGACAAGCTGCTTTTAGTAAAGATATTTTTTTTGCGTTGTTTTTTCATATTACATGGTATAATATTGCCATCATTCATCACCATCACACGCCACAGTTCACATTCAACCATCAATAAACTACCCAAATAATTGGAATTATTAAAATGGTATTATGCGAAGTCGCATTTATCTATTTTAGCCTATTTTACAATAGGTAGGTACGTAATAAATACTTATCATCATTTCCATAAAATTTCTCATGAATACTGTACACAGTATATAACAGTTAGGTAAAGATTTGCACTGTTCGTTGGTATTTGAAGGAAAAGTTGTAAATACTAATAGCTAATCTATATTAGTAATTTACTATTTGTACTGTCTATTTATGTAGCCTACAGAGTTATTGAAAAAATAACCCAAGTTCGAAAATCTTAGTGCCTAGAATGCTGACTCACAGTCTACAGGAAGTGTCAGGAAGGCATAATGTATAATGCACACTTGCATTCATATTACCTGCTGAGAAAAACACCTAAACAACACGCTTCTATAGCCGGCTAGTTTCATATTATATTAATTGCACAATTTTTTACAACACCTACAGGTTTTGATTTCGTTCGAGATGGTAATAACGAGTTCTTAACGACCTCGCTGTATCAAGTTCATTTCAAATGACGAGTGACTGCCAAAGATTTCACAAGCTTATCTTTTCATAACTTCAATAATACGTATCTATGGAGCAGATAACGAGTTGTTTATTGGTTGTCCGTCCATGTGGATGTACTACGTCCGCGCAGCGGATAACAAGAGGCAAGCAGACTACCATGCGACCGGCGATCACACATCCAACGTCATTCGTCAGTTGTGTTTCATACCGTCACATAGTGAGACGTGTCCATCTCTATACAACGTACGCTTTTGTTTGCTAAATAATCAAGTTCCTATGACAAAATGGGATTGCTGAACGTAGAAGAAGAAAACGGTGATACTGGCACGGAGTTGGTATTCTTTGTGAATGGAAAAAAGGTGAGTGATGCCTTCGCATGTTACGAGATATTATCTAAATTAGTTGGCACTGTTTGCGGTACAATTTATCAATTAGGCGAACCGGTTGATAAAGTATAACTTGGCAAAACAGATCTGCAGACTGCTAGACGGACTGAGAGATACCCTCAATTATACATATATATAGCTGTAACATTAAAATAATTTTCACGTTGATTTCGATGGCTGTAGATAAGATATTTATTTATGTTAGGTAGGTACTTGAATTATGATCAAGAGTAATTTTCTATCTAAGATATCGATAATGGAACTTAAAGTATTTAGTTATAGTATTATGTTAGTTATAAATAATAAAATGTCCTTCGCATTTTATTACATTTGGAGGGTACATTTACCTTTCTTACCAAAATCCTACTAAGTACGTAACTAAAGTGCTTACCTAACCTTGCCGATGCCTGCCAGGGCGGCGGCGGCGGCGGGACTGTTCGAAAGATATACCGCGCGGCCCTGGAACACAGGGCTAAGGAACACGGATGGGTTTTAGTCAGTACAAGTCTGACACTCCCTTTCGCTCCAACCATAGCGAAAGGGATCATTTGATGATTTCACATCGGTAAGAAAAAGTACCTAACCTTAGCTCTAAAATATGAAATGCTATTATTCAAAATAAAATATCCAAATCCGTGAGAACTGTGTAACATTTCTATTTGATTAAATATGCAAAATACAAGAATATAAATGCGTCAATCCACCACGTGTTTTTTTTTTGTAGTTGTTGAATCATAATGATGAATGAACAGTGAGACGAGACACATGTTTTATGGTATCATTTTGTGTTGTCTTGAAAATACCTAGGTCAATCAATGAGCGTCTATGAAAACTCGTAAGACCTACCTGTGTCGTGTCTCTATCGTCTGTATCGTGGACTATATCTATATCTCTATCGTCTGTATCTGTATCATTTGTAACTTATTTACGTCTTAAGGGCAGACCGGATATCGATGAAATTTGGCATAGGTATACATAGGCCATGACCTAGGTCAGAACATAGGAGACACTTTGGTTTATGGTTCTCTAATTTCATCTTTACGCCGCGGGCAAAAGTTAGTAAGTTTATAAATACAGTAAGAAGTGTTGAATACGATGTGTAATATTGCATCATGTGAGACTGTTTTAATTTGCTCAGAATATAATGTTTCAGAGGAGGGTTTGTCGGCAGAATGGCCCTGATAGCATTGACCTATAACGCCCTCTTGGCAATATTTATAATAATAATGTCCCGTATTCAGTCATTTATTTATTGTATTATTTGCTCGTTCATAGCGGCATTTACTTATCACTTGAATGTTCCACTAGTTTGATACAAATTAGTTTGTTGCTGTGCAGTATGCACAACTTTTCCATCCATACATACTATGTAACCAAGATAATAAAGGGTGTAAAGCACCTCTTAACGAAGCCGAAAGGCACTGGTTCTCCCTGTCATTGCGATCATTTTTCTGTTCTACACCATACCTGGGAACCTTCTAGTTACGGAGATATTAGGGGTCAAAGTTCCAACTTTTTGACAAGTATTTTTTTAAATACAAGTTTTTAATGTAAGATTTTAACTTTAAACACCTTCACGACCCCCGTACTATTCAATCCGTCCATCAGCTCAATGTTTTGAGTGCGTTACATTGAGTTCTACCACAAAACATGATTTTACACCCCCCCCAAAAAAGTCGTTTCCCGGCAATAATTTTTGCGTAAAGTTACATAGTTTCATGTACAGAATGCTTGGTTGACGGCTTCGTGATGAGATGATTTACACCGTGTATTTTGAGCGACAGTAACTCAAAGTTACGTCCCAGAAGTTGAACAGATTTGGATGAAATTAAACACAACAGATAGACCATAAAGTGGGTTTGGAAAGTAGACATATATTTTATAACAGTACCTAGAAAGTAGGTATGTTCCCAAGGGATAACTTTCCATTAACGACCTCCACGGACGCGAAACTGCGGGAAAAAGCTATAAAATATTACGTTTGGACATGTTTCCCATAGCAAAAAATAATCTCTACCCTCAACTTGTTAATATTTATTTGAAAAAAAAAAAGATTAATTAAAATGTTCTCTAGTTGAATATGCTTTAGCAAGATTCAATGAATTCACAGTTTGTTTCTGAAGTAAACTACTGTTCACTTTTTATGGTTGCGTTTTAGCCACTTGGCTACGGAACCATAAAAAGTGAGTTAAGATTCGTCCTGTCCGTCCGAGACTATTTATACCACACAGTTGAAATGTCGAGAGTAGGTGTCTTCTATGAAAAACGGGGTGGCTATCCATCTCCATACATGCAACCGATGGTTCATAAAAAAAAAAACTAAACAACTATGTCTATCGATAACTCAAAAAAAAAATCTCTTAAAAACTAACCACGTGCGAGTCGTACTCACACGCATACAGGGTTCCGTAGCACCAAACAATATAATGATTTTGAAGGCTCATTCATATGCTGTATTGTATTACTGTCAACAGCAAAACTAAATTTGTTTTTCATAGTAAGTAGGTATGTTAATTACAAACAAAGTTACTGCTGCAGTTTGATGAAAAATGTCACATTTCTCAAAAACTAAACATCATATGTTATTCAAACCTATATTCGTTGATAGTTTTATTTACGTTCTACAATCCTACATCTTTTCAGAATATTCCTTCTCTTACTTTAGAAATTAGAAGGGGGACAAATTTACTATGGTGGAAGTGAAAAAATGGTTTTAGCAACGTCAATGTCATTTTTAAAGACCTATCTATAGACACCCTGCATGTATACACGGTGTAAATAACCTCATCACGAAGCCGTCAACCAAGCATTCTGTACATGAAACTAAGTAACTTTACGCAAAAATTATTGCTGGGAAACTACTTTTTTTTGGGGGGTGTAAAATCATGTTTTGTGGTAGAACTCAATGTAACGCACTCAAAACATTGTGCTGATGGACGGATTGAATAGTACGGGGGTCGTGGAGGTGTTAAACGTAAAAATCTTACATTAAATACTTGTATTTAAAATAATAATTGTCAAAAAGTAGGAACTTTGACCCCTAATATCTCCGTAACCAGAAGGTTCCGGTATGGTGTAGAACAAAAAAATGATCGCAATGACAGGGAGAACCAGTGCCTTTCGGCTTCGTTAAGAGGTGTTTTACACCCTTTATGTACCTATAGGTTTGATACCCACCCCTTCATTTTTAAATTTTTGTGTAAAATTCGTAATGTGTTAAGTTTCAACTGTGAAGTCCTAATAGTTTCGGAATAAACAGACTGTGACATACACGGACAGACATGACGAATCTATAAGCATTTCGTTTTTTGCCATTCGGCTACGGAACCCTAACATCAAAACTCCTAAAATACTTTTTCTCAAGTACATGGTTAAAAAGATATTTACTTTTCGAGCCTAAAAAATAGGGCTTGTAGAACGTAAAAACAACTTTCAATGAAAATTGGTTTGAATAAGATTTGATGTTCGTTTTTTGAGATAATAATTATGGTACCTACTGTTGCGTCGCCGTAAAGCAGGCCAGAACATTCTAGGATTACGTTCGAGTCTAGAATGATCCAGTATGTCTAGAAGATTCGAGAACAATCCTAGAATGTTCCACGATACTGAAATGTCTAAAAAGTTCGAGAAGGTTCTGGAACTTTCTAGAAGGATTGGTTCCACACTATGGACCTATCTAGAGAATTAAGAAGATTGTGGTGGAAGAGGTTTAAGAAGATTATCCCTAAGGAACTTCTGAGACGTTCACGGAAGTTGTGGAAGTTTCTCAAAGTTGGGTCGGCCATATATATAGTCGACGGGTTTGTACGAGAGCACTACGTACACAACCACAGTCTGATTTTGGCTACGGAACGAAGCGATCCAAGTGAACTATTAGTGCGATATCTAAGTGAATAGTGATCAGTATTTTGTATTTGTGAAAATATTGTTATTATATTGCACTTGGCCGGTATTTATGTGTCTATTATTGAAATATGAAAATTGTAATTGTGTCATATCTACAAGTATCTACTTAGATTCAGTTGTTAGTCAGGAATTAAATGACGCATTTATTAAATGCGTGCATGTCTGGCCATGTTATACCTATTCATTCAAAATAGTTATGTGGGTACCTACTAATTACCTATATAAAAAAAAAGAAAACTAAAACAAGGAAAATGGAACAAGGAAGTCCAACATTAGTTTACAAAGACTTGCATGTGAGATTAATGACCGAGCGTTTAATAAATAATTCATCTCGGTCTAGTTATGTTGTTCATTGGACATGATTACCCCCCAAGTACTAGTCTCCTGTGGAGAATACGTAGATAATTTTATCTAAACAAGTTTGTTGTGCAAATTATTATGAGAATTTCCATTTGCTCAATTATGAGACAAACGAAGAGACATAACTTATAATTTGATACGGTAATCAACGCTCACAATTACAATTCTTACCATAAATTATTTCGAACTACCTGCATAAAAAAAATGCGTTCAAATCTAAGTACATTTTTCTTATTTCATTTTTCTGTCATTTTCAGGTGGTAGAATCCAATCCTGATCCAGAATGGACCCTGCTTTGGTATCTTCGAAAGAAACTACGTCTGACCGGCACCAAGCTGGGATGTGCCGAGGGAGGATGTGGAGCTTGCACTGTCATGATATCTAAATATAATCGGAAAGAGAAGAAAGTAAAGTATCCTTTTAAATATGACATAGTTATTTGTGACTACCTACCTGCTGCTACATAGCATGATATATGATCTAATTTGTTATTGATAATAATCTAAAGATGCAAAGATTATTGCTGGATGCGTTGATGGTCATTTGCAGTTACAATTTGCTTGTTGATCAATCATTTTGAAGTGGCTGAGATAATTCTTCTTCTTAGTCGTTCACTCTTGACAGAGTGGTCCTGGTCATGGAGGGTCGCCCACAACTGCGGTCGCTGCCTTCGCGATCCTTTTAATATAATAATAATAATTTATTTCAGGTCCGTGACCCATATAAAACAAAAATAAATAAAAATCCAAACACATAAATTATTCACACACAAACATAAATTATTGGTCGGCTTGATATTCTACATTTCAAAGTTAAATCAGATAAGTACATTATTGAATTGAATTAAAAAGTAGATAGTAAAATTAAAAATAAATGTCAAATTACAATAACTGTCAAATTAAAATTAGTTTCATTAGTTTCAACTTTTCCACCGCTCGCTATTGGCCGCATGGCGAGCACATTCTGCTACAGGGAACTTGGTGATAGATTTGATGGAGTCTGTCCATCGGGTTGGTGATCGACCACGCGGTCTCGTGCCTTCGACTCTACCCTGAATCACCAAACGCTCCATGGAGTCTTTGTTGCGGGTAACGTGTCCAAAGAAACTGAGGATTCGTAATTGCACAAGCGACGACAGTCTCTGTTTAATGTTGAGTTCTTTGAGTATTGACACGTTAGTCCGACGAGCGGTCCAGCCTATCCTGAGCATGCGTCTCCAACACCACATCTCCAGGGCGTCAATATTGCGTCGATCCTGCATTCGCAATGTCCATGTCTCCGCACCATAGAGGAAGATCGGGAAAACAAGGGCATTCTTAAGGCGTATTTTGGTATTTTTAGTTATGCGACGGTCTTTCCAGATTTTGTCCAACTTTTGTACAGCTGATCGAGTTATGGCGCAACGCTGAGATAATATATTACCAACATTGCCATATTCTTGCATGTGAAGTTTGAAATGTATACTGGAAGCTATACGCAATAACATCTGATATCAATTTTATCCTAGCGTTATCTTTTACTATACTAACATTAAATGGATACAGTAAGTATTACATAAGCAAAACAAACATTCGTTTTCATTTTCATATAATGTCATAATATTCCTTAACCTAAATATTCAGCCACCTTGCAGTGAATGCATGTCTAGCGCCGGTTTGCGCTATGCACGGCTTAGCTGTCACTACAGTGGAAGGCATTGGCTCAACCAAAACTAGATTACATCCAGTACAAGAACGTATAGCGAAGGCACACGGCTCACAATGCGGATTCTGTACGCCAGGCATTGTCATGTCTATGTACACTTTGCTAAGAACAAATAGCACAATAACATACAATGATATGGAAGTCGCATTTCAAGGAAATCTTTGTAGGTGTACAGGATACAGGGCCATTATAGAAGGCTACAAAACATTTATAGAAGATTGGGAGACACAACGTATTGCTAATAGCACAGCCAACGGAACCAATGGTGCACATGATGGACAAAACCGCGTCTGTGCCATGGGGAAAGACTGTTGTAAAAACAAGACTGATAAAGAGGAAGAAAAGAGTGAAACAGAGCATATATTTGATAGATCATCATTCTTGCCATATGATAATACTCAGGAACCCATATTTCCACCAGAGCTGAAGTTATCTTCCGTGTATGATGATCAATATTTAGTTTTTAAAGGACAGAAAGTTTCATGGTTTAGACCAAAGGATTTAAGTTCGATTTTACAACTGAAAAACCAATATCCTGAGGCGAAAATTGTCGTCGGAAACACTGAGGTCGGAGTTGAGGTTAAATTCAAACACTGTGTTTATCCGACTATAATAATGCCCAACTGCGTACCAGAATTAAATGCCATCACCGAAAATGATACCGGGTTAACCATAGGAGCTGCTGTTACCCTTATGGAGATAGAAAATACTTTCAATATGTACATAAAGAACTTGCCCAAACATAAGACTCGATCTTTTGTAACAATAGTAGAAATGCTAAACTGGTTTGCAGGCAAACAAATAAGAAACGTTGCAGCTATGGGCGGAAACATTATGACCGGTAGTCCTATATCAGACTTGAATCCAATTTTAATGGCCTTGAAAGTTAAGCTTAATCTGATGAGCGATGACGGAGGTCATCGATCTGTTTTGATGGATGAAACGTTTTTCACTGGTTACCGAAAAAATGTAGTAAAGTCTAACGAAATTTTGCTGTCCATAGAGATTCCTTATACTAATAAATACCAATATGTGACGGCATTTAAACAAGCTAAAAGAAGAGAAGATGATATCTCAATCGTCACTGCTGCAATCAACGTTGAGTTCGAAGATAATACTAATGTAATAAAATACATTAACGTTGGTTATGGCGGTATGGCTCCTGTAACTAAAATAGCTACCAAAACAAGTGAAACTCTTAAAGGTGAAAAATGGAACGAAAGTATGTTAGACAAGGCATTTTCATCCTTAATAGAGGAGTTACCACTAAATCCTTCAGCGCCGGGCGGAAATATACAGTTCCGAAGAACTTTAACAATGAGCTTGTTCCTTAAAGCTTACTTGGCTATTGCTAAGCAAATGACTAAGGATTACATTCACGAAGACTTAATTTTGCCATATCATAGCAGCGGTGCTGAACAATTTCATGGTGATATACCAAAAAGTGCTCAATATTTCGATTTGGTTGGAGATGAGCAGGTCAAAAGCGATGCGGTCGGAAGACCACTACCTCATGTGTCAGCATATAAGCAGACTACTGGAGAAGCGATATACTGCGATGATATGCCCTCAGCAGAAGGCGAGCTTTACTTGGCTTTTGTTCTAAGCACGCGAGCGCACGCAAAATTAGTTTCGGTGGACGCACAAAAAGCACTAGCTAAACCAGGAGTTGTAGCATTCTTTTCTGCAAAGGATCTAACTCCGGAGCAAAACGCTGTGGGACCAATATTTCACGACGAGGAATTATTTGTTAGTGAGAAAGTAACAAGTCAGGGGCAGACTATTGGTGTTATTGTAGCACAAGATCAAGCGACAGCTCAAGAAGCAGCTAGAATGGTAGAAATTCAATACGAAGATATACATCCAATTATAGTTACAATAGAAGACGCTATTGAGAAAAAATCATTTTACCCACAATTTCCTAAAACTATAGGTAGAGGAGATGTGCAAAGCACTTTTGCTGATAAGAACAATCTTATAATAGAAGGTGAATGTCGGATAGGCGGGCAAGAACACTTTTATTTAGAAACTCATGCCGCATTTGCCATTCCAAAGAAAGAAGACGACGAATTAGAAATATTTTGTTCAAGTCAACATCCTTCAGAGATCGCGGTAAATATTATTTATTTCTGTCATATTAAAATTTAGTAGCTACTATTCAAAACTACATGTCTGTCTTACGTCATATTAATCTGTTTCAGAAATTAGTCGGCCATATTTTGCACGTTCCCATTAATAGGATTGTGGCCCGTGTAAAACGTATGGGAGGTGGTTTTGGTGGCAAAGAATCTCGTGGTATACTTGTGGCATTACCTGTCGCGTTTGCGGCTCATAAGCTACAGAAGCCCGTGCGATGCATGCTTGATCGAGACGAGGACATGATGATGACTGGAACTAGACATCCATTCTTGATCAAATACAAAGTGGCTGTAACTCAAGAAGGCAAATTAATGGGAGCTCAAGTTAATATTTACAACAATGGAGGATACTCTATAGATTTATCAGGCCCCGTAAGTTAAATATTACTGAGATTGTACAAAACACGTACTTTATTTATTTGGACTATGGCATTATTATTTATTATGGGCCAAAGTTGCCTGAAAATAAATAAATATTATTATTATTATATTATAAAAAAACTTTATCTTTTTTCCAGGTTGTTGAAAGAGCCATGTTCCACTATGAGAATGCATATCATATTCCAAACGCAGAGGTAACTGGACACGTTTGTAAAACCAATTTGCCATCAAACACTGCATTCCGAGGATTCGGTGGTCCACAGGGTATGTTTGGTGCCGAGAGCATCATTGAAGATATTGCATTTAGAGTAGGAAAGAGCTCTGATGAGATCCGCAGACTAAACTTGTATAAGGAAAATGCCATAACCCACTACGGCCAAACTTTAGAGAACTGCACCCTACAGAGATGTTGGGATGAATGTATCCAAAAAAGTAAATTAGCAGAAAGGAGGCTGCTTGTCGAAAAGTTTAACAAGTAAGATGCGTATTTTTATTTTTAACAATAGTAATTAGGGTAGTGGTTGAAACTGGTAGAAAATTTACTGTCAACATCCATGCTGTTGCACATGTTGGTTATATCTTGTTTTATCCATATAAAACAAGATATAGCTAGTTTCCCAGAAACTCGAATCGGCATCCTAAATCATAATTATGCTTCTATAATTTTCAGGGAGCACCGATGGAGAAAGCGCGGTATTTCAGTTATTCCAACGAAGTTTGGAATTGCTTTCACGGAAAAATTGCTCAACCAAGCCGGCGCTTTAGTAATAATTTATGTGGATGGATCAGTTCTCGTTTCTCATGGTGGTACTGAGATGGGCCAAGGTCTTCACACAAAAATGATCCAGGTTGCTTCTCGTGCACTTGGAGTCGATGTGTCTAAGATTCACATCAGTGAAACTTCAACGGATAAAGTGCCCAACACGTCAGCTACAGCAGCCAGTGCCGGGTCTGATCTGAACGGTATGGCTGTGCTGATAGCTTGTGAGAAACTTGCGAAGCGACTACTACCCTTCAAAGAGAAGAACCCCGATGGCAAATGGGAAGACTGGGTATTACAAGCTTGGATCAACAGAGTCGGCTTATCTGCTACTGGGTTCTATGCAACACCTGAGATTGGTTACAACATTAAGGACAATACAGGAATAGCTTTCAACTACTTCACGTTTGGTGCTGCATGCACAGAGGTCGAAATTGATTGCCTAAGCGGTGATCACCAAGTAATTAGAAGTGACATTGTGATGGACCTGGGAGAAAGTTTGAACCCAGCAATTGACATTGGGCAAATTGAAGGTGGTTTTATGCAAGGTTATGGCTTGTTCACACTTGAAGAGTTAATTTATTCTCCAAACGGTACATTGTTCTCAAGAGGACCTGGTGCTTATAAGATCCCTGGATTCGGCGACATTCCTCAGGAATTCAATGTATCCCTGCTCAAGGGTGCTCCGAATCCAAGAGCGGTATACTCTTCAAAGGTGAGCATCAATTTAAGCATACTTCATCATCATCTTGCTCTTGTTTCACCGTATCTGACCAATATTTTGTGATGGCTACAAACCTTATTTAAATTATCTCGTGTTACCAGGCTGTGGGCGAACCTCCTCTGTTTTTGGCATCATCCGCATTCTTCGCGATCAAAGAAGCAATTAAGGCGGCGCGCGCTGATGTCGGGGTGTCTTTGGAATTCCGCTTGGATGCACCAGCGACTTCTGCACGCATTCGTATGGCGTGCGAGGATCACATTACCAAGAAGGTAAAGAATATTTTTTCATGAATGTGTTGAGCATAGTTTCTAACACACATAAAAAGGAAGTTAAGTCTAATCTAGTTTAGTCTACCAGATTTTTTTTTCAATCATTGACCCTTTTTGTATCTATGTAGGTAATTACACAAATTAATCGGTAAACAAAAGTATATAGTATAATAGAAAATTAACACTTACACTTATATATTTCAGCTCGATCAACCAGAAGCGGGCACCTTCGTTCCATGGAATGTCGTACCTTAGACCATATTCTTAGTCTATTTGCACCACAGGCCAAAAAAAGAGGTTGTGAAATAGTTTGTGTAACATCTCATAATACTGATATTTTAATTTACTTATAATGTACGTACATACGTAATATTGTGTAAATACACAAATTAATTTAAAAAGCCAAAGTTCGTTCATTCACTGTTGTTTAAATTGGTGTTATTTTTGTTTGCTATTCTTTTATATTTATTTTGTTTTATTCAAGCTTCATATTTGTAATGAACAGTTCATTGTGCAAGAAATATAAGTTTTTATTTTACATTTATACTTATTTTTCCTATTTATTTCTATAAGAATCAGAGGAGGGGTTTCGGATTGTTAAAATAATAAAATGGTGTAATGATAAAATTATTTATTTTAAAAATCGTATTTAATAATTATAATACAATTAACTGACTAATAAAACAACAAATGTTCAATAAATTAAAGATTGCAATTCTTATGACGGATTATCTATTGACATTACAACCCTAGGTTATTGCTAATTTCTTAGGTGGCAACTATCATTATTTAACAGTGAAAGGCATACAATGTGACTTGTAAGTACATTCGAATTCAATAAGAAATACAACAAAGCTGTGCAGTTAATTTTACACTTTAGGAACACAATTATTTAGTAATTGATAATATAATCAAATTATTATCAAATGTGAAAGAAAATCAGGTACAAGAACAGAAATGACAGTTAAACGCTTTGGTTCAGAGATTGTATAAATGCATAAATGAAATGAATAAATTCGGTCAAGATTATGTTAGTTGAACACGATACATAAAACGGAGAACGCTAAATAAAAAGAATAATGAAAATAACGAATCAGGTGTTTATTGTCCATTATTTTTTTTTTTCAAAAAAGATAAAGTTACGTTCCCTTTTAGCACGGTTCGAGTATTTTATTTACATTACTATACCTTACATGTGACTGCATCAAGACATCCGATCCAAATTTTACTTTCACCTATTAGCAACTAAAGACTTTGAATATCCTGAACGCAGGAAACACTAATTTTTTTCTAGATTCGAGACTACGGAAGGCTCACTGTGATTCATCAACATGTATTGATTAATTATCAACAATTATTATAATTATATTGTCTAATCGAATAATAGCAGTCTTTCCGGGCAGACTATAGCTCAAAGTTTTAAGTATAAGTAGAAAAATTCTACTGAAAGGTGCAGTCGGAAAGATCTGACGTGATCTAAGTGCACCCGAGTATCGATTACGTTATGGTAAATGTTTTGCCGCGGGGCCAAAGTCGGAACAACCCCGCCATCTTATTTTTTCAATAACATAACAAACAAAGGGATAAAGAAATAAAGGGATTAGGCAGAGGTGTATCTATTACTACACCCACATTTCGCTAGTTATGTTTAAGTCTAATGTAATAGGGGGCGAGCCTATTGCCATCAACCGGGCACAAATACTCCGTGGCTGCTACTGAGAAATTCCTGATAGAAAAACAACAGTTTGCGTCACTTAGCAGTCGACCAATCGACCAACGAAGCAGAGGTATTTTTTCAATACATGTTACAAAATGTGCACCCTCTATTGTTGTCAATCGAGCGCCAAAGGGTAACTGTAAACTCAAGTAACCATGGATAAGAAACACATTGCTGTGCAAATATACAATGCTCGATTATGTACCTTAATACTGGCTATATGAAATCAAAAAGAATAATAACAGTACCTTAAAATAGGACTGCAATTATCCTGGCCCTCTATGAGAATTGTGGAATAATAAATAGTCTTTATTATTACTTTTTAAATAATTCACAAGGAAAGTTACAGTTCAATCACAGATAATTTTGGAATAAATTGCAATCTTTTCTGTCTGTCATTCTTTTCTGTTTTCATTTCTTACATTATAAAATGTTTAAGGAAAAAATAAGGGTACAGAACCAAATAAAACCCAAATGTAAACTACCCTTAAGCTGTAGATTTCAACGCACGTCATAAGCTATAAAATGTTTATTTTTCACAACTAATACATTCGTGAACAATCGTAACCAATTTTGGCATCATTTCAACATAATTATTTACAAGTAGATCTTGGTTAAGGTAATCTATTGAGACCGTCTCATTTATCCGATTCCGTCGAACAACCTGAACCTGAGCTAGGACCTGAAACAACAATATAAATAAAGGGTAATGTTTAACTTATTTACAAAATAAAAGGTGTAGACGGCCCATCGTCAAACAAGCATTCAGTACAAAAAAAATATGTGGTTGCGCAAAAATTGGTGCTGGGAAACAACTTTTTGTTTTGGGTAAAAAATCTAATTTTATGTTAGGACTCAATGCAACCAAACCATTGGACACAACCAGTTTTCACCGGTTTCAGCCAAAACTCATATTAAGTTAAAATGCCTTTATTAAAAATGAATTGTTTCAGAAGGCCTCCGTAGTAATTATCTGGAATTACTACAACACAATGTTTATCAAAGGGTCACAATAAAATTCCATCTACAGGTTGTAACGGAAAGGGTATATACATACTTAAGAGTGTGCTAACAGACCATCAATATGAACAAGTTTCTCCATCGCCCCATACATTTGGGTCGAATAGGTATTGATATTTTTACGGGGAAGCAGATATTTTTTACGATGATTGTCCGATGGAGAAACATGTTCAGTTTGATGGTCCGTAGCACACCCTTAAGTATGTATACAATGTTGTTTTGAAATCTCGTCAAATTCAAGGAGGTAACTATGCTAATGATTCTCGACCCGAATTAATAATAAAATTGGTAGGTATTTTTTTTTTCTTATTTTTAGAAATCAGTAAGTGTGAACCACCCGTGTTTCAAACGCGGCCCGTCTGAAGCCCGTCACAGACGTAGCTATAATATATATTAATATACCGAGATATATATTACAGTATAGCAAGCTACCACACACGAGAGCTATACTATAATATATATTTTGCCCTCACTCGGTCTGCGGCCGTCCTTGCAAGCTCCCGGTTTTAAACCTTATTTTCTTTACAGGATGTTCAAATTTTGAAATAACACTATTATCAATCTAGGTACGAATATGAATTCGACAAGAGCACTACTTTTAGATCTAATTGAAAGTTCCTGAGAGGATGATTCCGATGCTGAATTTGATAATTATGCGTGTTCCCTTGTCTGGAACGAAGAAGAGAACCATCGGGGTGGTGTCGCATATAAAACAAAAGAGAACTAGTGGCGAGATTAATTTGTATCATTAAATTTGCACAGTATTTTAGAAGTTCAAGATAGGCATTTATCGAGAAATAGGTAGGTAGGCGTAGTCGTTGAGGGGAAGCGCGCGGGGGAGTAATGGTCGTGCGCATCGAGCACGGACATCGGGCAGGCGTGCGATGAACAAATAGAACATCCCGTATCCTCAAAATATATCAAATATATATTAATATACCAAAATATATATTAATATGCCACAATATACCGAGCTATACTTGTCGACATATTTTGGTGACGTCATAGAAATATATATTATAGATGCGTGTGCGGTCACTAGAAAATTTATATGGAAAATATATCGTAATATATTGCTATGTTTCATATTAATATATATTATAGCTACGTCTGTGACGGCCTTGATCCTCGCCCTGTAACCGAGCTTTCACACATACAAACAATCTCAAACGTTTATTCGATAATTTCTTATTCCCTAAACCACGAGAAGGGGGTTATTCTGAAATACTGATAAATTGAATCAACAAAAATAAGCAGCGTTTATTAATAATTAACTAGGAACCGTATAATTTACATTGATTATTTATCTCTTTTCTGACAACCTCCTGAAGTTTGACGAGGATGCAAAACAACATCTTGTATAGGTACCCTTTCCGTTACAACCTGAAACATTGTGCTGTAGTAATTCCAGTTAATTACTACGGAGGCCTTCTGAAACAATTCATTTTTAATAAACGCGTTTTAACTTAATAAGAGTTTTGACTGAAACCGGTGAAAACTGGTTTTGTCCAATTAACAATTTTGACTGTTACAGATACATTGACATTGATAGGGGTCATGTAGGTATTTAAAGTAAACTTAAACCATTAAAACTTGTGGAAAAGTTACGTTCGGTCCAGGGAGAACAAGTGCCTTTCGAGTTCGTTTAAGATCTTTTTACACCATTATACAACAAATAGAATGAAATGGGGTCATTAAAAAAATGATAACGTGCTGTTAGTATCGAAAATGTTTACCTGTGTTGCTGTGGAGCTGTTATTGGAAAATTAAATAAAATGTTATTTTCGTAAAACTCATATTTATAATTTTGGGGATACTCATCAAGTTTTCCGTAAGGGCGTTTTGCCTATAATGTAACAGTTCAGATTCGGTTGTTTCTGTAGAACATCGATTGCTAAATTACAGGTGAAAGATCTTGGTATGGGGTGTTCAAAATGTTCAAATGTCAAAATAGATGTAAAAATTAAGTGCCAACTGACATCGTCTAAATCAAAAGCTTGAAAGAGAACAGCCTGGACTAGGTTTCTATAGAGCAGGTGTCGAACATGCACTAAAGTACATAATTATTGATTTAATTAATCAAATTTAATTCTGACAGTTAAAGGATGTATTACCTGAATGTCTTGAGTATCTACCACCACGCCTGCGCGGCTGCCTTGACGGGCTGTCTGAGTTGTATTCAGTTTCCGTGTCTATGGGCGGAGGAGCTGGGCCGTTCCGCGACCGCGTCACACGAGGGTCTTCGTACCTGATGGATCAGAATTAGTTATTAATTGACAAGCCGGGTGCCTGATGAGATTTTCCAATGGCAAACCTCCTTTCATTGTCAACCCCTATTTAACCTCATTAGCTGCCACGGCTCATTTCGAACTAATGATTTCATATTTTAATTGTTCTTTTCGTTTTTACTATGGACACTTTTAACGTGCACGTCTTTCTACATCGTTCTCACATAATGTACCATCTCTAAATGAATGATGTTACCAAGGTTTTGTAACAAGATTGTGATTTAAAAGAGTGTCCATGGAGTTTCTTGCCCATTCTTCTCCATAGAGATTTACGCTTTGGAATGGGCAACTACAGTACTTTCACAGTTATTATGTCTTGTGACTGGGACTGTAGCTTCATTTTTATTGTTTTTCGACTATTCAAAAGTGCCTGTAACTGGCCTACTTGAAATAAATGATTTTGATTTGATTTTCATTAATTTAAATTACAAATATGCTTGTTAGAGTTGTAATCTTTAGTTTTCTTATTTTAGAAACACATTAAATGAAAATCGTTTGTTATAAAAATAATTAATACCGCCCCTGTTTGCAGTTCAATGCTTGCCACTGATATTGATAGTGTTATATACAGGACCTTTGACATTTTAATCGGTTCGTTACGCGATACATTTATATTTTATATTGATTCATAATTTTAAACAATCTCCAATGTCGAACAGCTAATGACAATAAACTTAAACATGGGTATAATTTAAGCTATCACCAATTTAATTAGTTTTGTGTTTCTTAAATAATAGGGTTTGTCCTCAAAATAGTAGATCTGTCACCTAAATGGAATCATCAAATAATATCAAAACGCTTACCTAAATATTAATTAAGAATTACTTGGAAATAATATCAATCCATCAAGTAATTTTATTAGGTTTCAAAATAATAGAAGTGTCACGAAAATTGAATCATCAAACAATGTAAAAATGTGTACATAAAACTCCAAACCACAGGTCCAAACTAAGGCGTAGTCGACGGAGCCCCGCTACGCGGGGCTCCTATTTCTCTCTGCAGGGTTTAAAGTAACCTAACACGAAGGGGATGTCGGGGTCTTAGTTCGCTCGCTCCGCTTGCTCACTAGACCCCGCCATCCCCTTCGAACCTAACCTGTCCGAGTTGATGTGCCCTATGTCTCGTATTAACTGATCTATTTATTTGGTGACAGATCTACCATTCTGAGCACAGAGCTATTATTTAAGTAACAAAACTGTTATTATAAGAACGAAGTTTATATTCATGTAATGCAATATAATTTTATTGGTTATCGATCTCTTATTTTACACATATATTAACATTAATTTGATAATTCATACCTGGGAACAATTTTTGTTTAACTGAGAACGAAAATATTTCGTGGCGATAGATCTATTTATTAGGTGATACAACTTGATGACAAATATAAATTTTGGTGATAGAAAATATAGTTCCCCTTAAACATTTCTAATGGGCGAGGAGTTTGACCTAGTGGCTTAGGAGCTCAGTTAAAAATAAGGAGAGGATTTAGGGTTCGGCGAAACAATCGAATAGACGTATGTATGTTTGGGCAATAGTCGCTCGGATAGCGAAGCACGAGTGGTGGAGAGGCAACTCGAACATGATGAAGTGACGTCAGATGCTGAACAATCTTTGCCAATCAGTATGAGCCGAATTTAAGTTGTAACTACTTTGGGGCCGAATCTGTGCGGCGCGTCCGACTGCGGCGGTCACGGGCCTCGCAGGGCATGTTCGCGCCTCCCTTTGTGCGTACCCAAACTGCTGGATATGCGTGCTTGGTTGTCCAAGGCGATAAATCTGCTGGATCTTGGTATGTTTACTAGTAGTTACTGCTACTCGTAAATATATCAAGATCCGGTTCCTGAGCTATGCTTAATTATTGCATAATGTTATATTTATATGCCTTTGGTGCAAACTGTGAGTGCAGCAAGTATCTGTATAAATGTGTTGCTTGAAACCGTATGAGACAATCCGAACCAGTGTATACATGTACGGTCAGTGCAAAGCAAAAAAGTAGCAGATGGGTGAGGTAAAGCGTAGCACTGACTGTACCGCTTAAATTCAAAATAAACTTGAAAAGCTTACCTTTCCCTCGATCTCGATCGTCGCCTCGACCTGGGCGAGTAGGGCGATCGCCTCGAGCGCGGCGAGTAGCGACTGTCGGGCGAGTACCGCACCGTCTCGGGCGAGTACCGGCTGTCCGGCGAAAACCGACTCTCGGGGGAGTACCGACTGTCGGGGGAGTAGCGGCGGTCGCCGTATCTGTGAATGGTGGGAATATTTTGCAGTTACGTTTGCTGCAATAGATTTGCCAGAAAAACGATGCTTTGGCAGGAATCTTAATTTAAAACTTGATTTGGGAACAAACATAAAAACAGGCATTTGTTCTTTGTAAACTATGGGTTGCAGTTACTTGGCTTTATCAGCACGCTTAGCATGACCACTGGAAGAAACGGGTTCTGTCGACGGAAGGATCGACAAAACGACAGATTATCATTGTCTATCTGTCATTACGTCGATTCTACCGTAGACATACCCCCTTCCTACAGTGGTCAAGCTACGCGTGCTGGACAGACAGGAGACCCAACATAATTAGGAAAAGGCAAACCATACGATGAACACTAAAAAAAATACACCTGCATTCCAAAGGCACAAACGAAACGAACCTATTTATTTTTGTTACAGATTGGTAACGAATCTGTATTTTTTTAGCAGATATGATCTTATGGCCAGAACAGACAAGAAGCGTTTTTCGTAGAACAAAATTCTAGAAACTTGGAATAAGACGTCTACAGACTTGTCACGGACGCATCCTAAACTGTGTGCGATTCTTTGTTCGCGGTGTCATAGTGCATACCTCGAGTGCGAAACGCGGACCAACTAGTAGAAAAGTTATCTTACACTGTATATACCATAAAAATATCAAACTACCTAAGAGTAATAATGGTGAGACGTTACATACCTAGGCGGGTGCGGCGAGGGCAGCCGGCCGAGCGGCGGTGGGCGCGGCAGCGGCGGCAGTAGTGGCGGCGGCAGGAACATGGGCGGCAGCGGCGGCGGCAGCAGGGGCTCCGAGCTCTCCAGCGGAGACGACACTTCTGGAAACAAAATATGAACGTTGACACATTGTGCTTCGAGACTTAAGCTCGCCCGCTGTGCAAGATAATTTACGTGTACGTACTGTGATGAGGTGAGACGGCTCCGTCGGCCGCAGTGAGCGCGGCCAGCTTGCGCCGCAGCGCCGCGGCGTCGTCCCGCGCCGCGTCGGCGTCGCGCTTGGCGGCGCGCGCCTAGTGAGGGCACAGCCTAACTAAACGTGTACGTACTGTGATGAGGTGAGACGGCTCCGTCGGCCGCAGTGAGCGCGGCCAGCTTGCGCCGCAGCGCCGCGGCGTCGTCCCGCGCCGCGTCGGCGTCGCGCTTGGCGGCGCGCGCCTAGTGAGGGCACAGCCTAACTAAACGTGTACGTACTGTGATGAGGTGAGACGGCTCCGTCGGCCGCAGTGAGCGCGGCCAGCTTGCGCCGCAGCGCCGCGGCGTCGTCCCGCGCCGCGTCGGCGTCGCGCTTGGCGGCGCGCGCCTAGTGAGGGCACAGCCTAACTAAACGTGTACGTACTGTGATGAGGTGAGACGGCTCCGTCGGCCGCAGTGAGCGCGGCCAGCTTGCGCCGCAGCGCCGCGGCGTCGTCCCGCGCCGCGTCGGCGTCGCGCTTGGCGGCGCGCGCCTAGTGAGGGCACAGCCTAACTAAACGTGTACGTACTGTGATGAGGTGAGACGGCTCCGTCGGCCGCAGTGAGCGCGGCCAGCTTGCGCCGCAGCGCCGCGGCGTCGTCCCGCGCCGCGTCGGCGTCGCGCTTGGCGGCGCGCGCCTAGTGAGGGCACAGCCTAACTAAACTTGTACGTACTGTGATGAGGTGAGACGGCTCCGTCGGCCGCAGTGAGCGCGGCCAGCTTGCGCCGCAGCGCCGCGGCGTCGTCCCGCGCCGCGTCGGCGTCGCGCTTGGCGGCGCGCGCCTAGTGAGGGCACAGCCTAACTAAACGTGTACGTACTGTGATGAGGTGAGACGGCTCCGTCGGCCGCAGTGAGCGCGGCCAGCTTGCGCCGCAGCGCCGCGGCGTCGTCCCGCGCCGCGTCGGCGTCGCGCTTGGCGGCGCGCGCCTAGTGAGGGCACAGCCTAACTAAACGTGTACGTACTGTGATGAGGTGAGACGGCTCCGTCGGCCGCAGTGAGCGCGGCCAGCTTGCGCCGCAGCGCCGCGGCGTCGTCCCGCGCCGCGTCGGCGTCGCGCTTGGCGGCGCGCGCCTAGTGAGGGCACAGCCTAACTAAACGTGTACGTACTGTGATGAGGTGAGACGGCTCCGTCGGCCGCAGTGAGCGCGGCCAGCTTGCGCCGCAGCGCCGCGGCGTCGTCCCGCGCCGCGTCGGCGTCGCGCTTGGCGGCGCGCGCCTAGTGAGGGCACAGCCTAACTAAACGTGTACGTACTGTGATGAGGTGAGACGGCTCCGTCGGCCGCAGTGAGCGCGGCCAGCTTGCGCCGCAGCGCCGCGGCGTCGTCCCGCGCCGCGTCGGCGTCGCGCTTGGCGGCGCGCGCCTAGTGAGGGCACAGCCTAACTAAACGTGTACGTACTGTGATGAGGTGAGACGGCTCCGTCGGCCGCAGTGAGCGCGGCCAGCTTGCGCCGCAGCGCCGCGGCGTCGTCCCGCGCCGCGTCGGCGTCGCGCTTGGCGGCGCGCGCCTAGTGAGGGCACAGCCTAACTAAACGTGTACGTACTGTGATGAGGTGAGACGGCTCCGTCAGCCGCAGTGAGCGCGGCCAGCTTGCGCCGCAGCGCCGCGGCGTCGTCCCGCGCCGCGTCGGCGTCGCGCTTGGCGGCGCGCGCCTAGTGAGGGCACAGCCTAACTAAACGTGTACGTACTGTGATGAGGTGAGACGGCTCCGTCGGCCGCAGTGAGCGCGGCCAGCTTGCGCCGCAGCGCCGCGGCGTCGTCCCGCGCCGCGTCGGCGTCGCGCTTGGCGGCGCGCGCCTAGTCAGGGCAAAGCCTAACTAAACGTGTACGTACTGTGATGAGGTGAGACGGCTCCGTCGGCCGCAGTGAGCGCGGCCAGCTTGCGCCGCAGCGCCGCGGCGTCGTCCCGCGCCGCGTCGGCGTCGCGCTTGGCGGCGCGCGCCTAGTGAGGGCACAGCCTAACTAAACGTGTACGTACTGTGATGAGGTGAGACGGCTCCGTCGGCCGCAGTGAGCGCGGCCAGCTTGCGCCGCAGCGCCGCGGCGTCGTCCCGCGCCGCGTCGGCGTCGCGCTTGGCGGCGCGCGCCTAGTGAGGGCACAGCCTAACTAAACGTGTACGTACTGTGATGAGGTGAGACGGCTCCGTCGGCCGCAGTGAGCGCGGCCAGCTTGCGCCGCAGCGCCGCGGCGTCGTCCCGCGCCGCGTCGGCGTCGCGCTTGGCGGCGCGCGCCTAGTGAGGGCACAGCCTAACTAAACGTGTACGTACTGTGATGAGGTGAGACGGCTCCGTCGGCCGCAGTGAGCGCGGCCAGCTTGCGCCGCAGCGCCGCGGCGTCGTCCCGCGCCGCGTCGGCGTCGCGCTTGGCGGCGCGCGCCTAGTGAGGGCACAGCCTAACTAAACGTGTACGTACTGTGATGAGGTGAGACGGCTCCGTCGGCCGCAGTGAGCGCGGCCAGCTTGCGCCGCAGCGCCGCGGCGTCGTCCCGCGCCGCGTCGGCGTCGCGCTTGGCGGCGCGCGCCTAGTGAGGGCACAGCCTAACTAAACGTGTACGTACTGTGATGAGGTGAGACGGCTCCGTCGGCCGCAGTGAGCGCGGCCAGCTTGCGCCGCAGCGCCGCGGCGTCGTCCCGCGCCGCGTCGGCGTCGCGCTTGGCGGCGCGCGCCTAGTGAGGGCACAGCCTAACTAAACGTGTACGTACTGTGATGAGGTGAGACGGCTCCGTCGGCCGCAGTGAGCGCGGCCAGCTTGCGCCGCAGCGCCGCGGCGTCGTCCCGCGCCGCGTCGGCGTCGCGCTTGGCGGCGCGCGCCTAGTGAGGGCACAGCCTAACTAAACGTGTACGTACTGTGATGAGGTGAGACGGCTCCGTCGGCCGCAGTGAGCGCGGCCAGCTTGCGCCGCAGCGCCGCGGCGTCGTCCCGCGCCGCGTCGGCGTCGCGCTTGGCGGCGCGCGCCTAGTGAGGGCACAGCCTAACTAAACGTGTACGTACTGTGATGAGGTGAGACGGCTCCGTCGGCCGCAGTGAGCGCGGCCAGCTTGCGCCGCAGCGCCGCGGCGTCGTCCCGCGCCGCGTCGGCGTCGCGCTTGGCGGCGCGCGCCTAGTGAGGGCACAGCCTAACTAAACGTGTACGTACTGTGATGAGGTGAGACGGCTCCGTCGGCCGCAGTGAGCGCGGCCAGCTTGCGCCGCAGCGCCGCGGCGTCGTCCCGCGCCGCGTCGGCGTCGCGCTTGGCGGCGCGCGCCTAGTGAGGGCACAGCCTAACTAAACGTGTACGTACTGTGATGAGGTGAGACGGCTCCGTCGGCCGCAGTGAGCGCGGCCAGCTTGCGCCGCAGCGCCGCGGCGTCGTCCCGCGCCGCGTCGGCGTCGCGCTTGGCGGCGCGCGCCTAGTGAGGGCACAGCCTAACTAAACGTGTACGTACTGTGATGAGGTGAGACGGCTCCGTCGGCCGCAGTGAGCGCGGCCAGCTTGCGCCGCAGCGCCGCGGCGTCGTCCCGCGCCGCGTCGGCGTCGCGCGCCTAGTGAGGGCACAGCCTAACTAAACGTGTACGTACTGTGATGAGGTGAGACGGCTCCGTCGGCCGCAGTGAGCGCGGCCAGCTTGCGCCGCAGCGCCGCGGCGTCGTCCCGCGCCGCGTCGGCGACGCGCTTGGCGGCGCGCGCCTAGTGAGGGCACAGCCTAACTAAACGTGTACGTACTGTGATGAGGTGAGACGGCTCCGTCGGCCGCAGTGAGCGCGGCCAGCTTGCGCCGCAGCGCCGCGGCGTCGTCCCGCGCCGCGTCGGCGTCGCGCTTGGCGGCGCGCGCCTAGTGAGGGCACAGCCTAACTAAACGTGTACGTACTGTGATGAGGTGAGACGGCTCCGTCGCACACTGGTCCCGAATGATAAAAAAGTGGACATTAAGAAATTTTTGACAGAAGGTCAACGGATTCGGCTGATTTTTTTTTTGTAGACAGCTGATGCAATTACAAATCACTTTTATAGATTGAGTTTTTGCCAAATAAGCCGTATTTTCAGAGAAAAAAAATATTGATATATTTTTTGTATGAAAGAAATCCTAATTTTGTCTTTATCTTCCAAGATTCAAACGTATTCAAAATAAAACTTAGCGCAGCTTGTAGAGGTGCTAATTGCTCACCACTTTGTCATAGACACTCTTCTGCGATTTTGTGCTCCTTTTGAGTTACAGGCACTTTAAATATTTTTTGTATAAAAAAATTCTAATTTTGTCTTTATCTTCCAAGATTCAAACGTATTCAAAATAAAACTTAGCGCAGCTTGTAGAGGGGCTAATTGCTCACCACTTTGTCATAGACACTCTTCTGCGATTTTGTGCTCCTTTTGAGTTACAGGCACTTTAAATATTTTTTGTATAAAAAAATTCTAATTTTGTCTTTATCTTCCAAGATTCAAACGTATTCAAAATAAAACTTAGCGCAGCTTGTAGAGGGGCTAATTTCTCACTACTTTGTCATAGACACTCAACTGCGATTTTGTGCTCCTTTTGAGTTACATGCACTTTAAATATTTTTTGTATGAAAAAATCCTAATTTTGTCTTTATCTTCCAAGATTCAAACGTATTCAAAATAAAACTTAGCGCAGCTTGTAGAGGGGCTAATTTCTCACTACTTTGTCATAGACACTCAACTGCGATTTTGTGCTCCTTTTGAGTTACATGCACTTTAAATATTTTTTGTATGAAAAAATCCTAATTTTGTCTTTATCTTCCAAGATTCAAACGTATTCAAAATAAAACTTAGCGCAGCTTGTAGAGGGGTTAATTGTTCATCACTTTGCCATAGACACTCAATTGCGATTTTGTGCTCCTTTTCAGTTACAGGCACTTTAAATTTTTCGTTGTCGGATGAGCTTTACTAGTTTTTTGTAGACAGCTGATACAATTACAAGTAACTTTTAAAGATGTATTTTTTGTTAAATAAGCCGTATTTTCAGAGTTAAAAAATTAATTCAGGCGGATTAGAAATAATCTTGTTAAAGATAGACTAAGATGTAATAACATTTTCTTCATTAATAAGTAACTCTTATAAATGTCTTTCTATTAAAAAAAGTCTTATTTTAAATATATCAAATAAACAACTTGGATATATCAAAACGTGTACAGACATGTTCAGGTACAGGTAATTTATTGTGTGACTCATATTCAGATTATAAGCATTTTTTGGTAATGAGTCATTGCTTAATTAGCCGATTACTTACAATTTGGGCTATATTTGGTCATCTAACGCTAGTGAATGCGTCGGAAACGCTGAATGATAAAAAGGTATAAATTGCAATTAAAACTTTTCCTTCGTACTTTAACGGGCTTAGGAACGTCAAAATACAAACCTATATAATAATATAGGTATTGTATTAAGGCGTACTTAAAAAATTTGAAGTAACCCTAACGCTTAATTTTTTTTAATAGAAAGACATTTATAAGAGTTACTTATTAATGAAGAAAATGTTATTACATCTTAGTCTATCTTTAACAAGATTATTTCTAATCCGCCTGAATTAATTTTTTAACTCTGAAAATACGGCTTATTTAACAAAAAATACATCTTTAAAAGTTACTTGTAATTGTATCAGCTGTCTACAAAAAACTAGTAAAGCTCATCCGACAACGAAAAATTTAAAGTGCCTGTAACTGAAAAGGAGCACAAAATCGCAATTGAGTGTCTATGGCAAAGTGATGAACAATTAACCCCTCTACAAGCTGCGCTAAGTTTTATTTTGAATACGTTTGAATCTTGGAAGATAAAGACAAAATTAGGATTTTTTCATACAAAAAATATTTAAAGTGCATGTAACTCAAAAGGAGCACAAAATCGCAGTTGAGTGTCTATGACAAAGTAGTGAGAAATTAGCCCCTCTACAAGCTGCGCTAAGTTTTATTTTGAATACGTTTGAATCTTGGAAGATAAAGACAAAATTAGGATTTTTTCATACAAAAAATATTTAAAGTGCATGTAACTCAAAAGGAGCACAAAATCGCAGAAGAGTGTCTATGACAAAGTAGTGAGCAATTAGCATCTCTACAAGCTGCTTTAAGTTTTATTTTGAATACGTTTGAATCTTGGAAGATAAAGACAAAATTAGGATTTTTTCATACAAAAAATATTTAAAGTGCATGTAACTCAAAAGGAGCACAAAATCGCAGTTGAGTGTCTATGACAAAGTAGTGAGAAATTAGCCCCTCTACAAGCTGCGCTAAGTTTTATTTTGAATACGTTTGAATCTTGGAAGATAAAGACAAAATTAGAATTTTTTTATACAAAAAATATTTAAAGTGCCTGTAACTCAAAAGGAGCACAAAATCGCAGAAGAGTGTCTATGACAAAGTGGTGAGCAATTAGCACCTCTACAAGCTGCGCTAAGTTTTATTTTGAATACGTTTGAATCTTGGAAGATAAAGACAAAATTAGGATTTCTTTCATACAAAAAATATTCCAATATTTTTTTTCTCTGAAAATACGGCTTATTTGGCAAAAACTCAATCTATAAAAGTGATTTGTAATTGCATCAGCTGTCTACAAAAAAAAAATCAGCCGAATCCGTTGACCTTCTGTCAAAAATTTCTTAATGTCCACTTTTTTATCATTCGGGACCAGTGTGCGTCGGCCGCAGTGAGCGCGGCCAGCTTGCGCCGCAGCGCCGCGGCGTCGTCCCGCGCCGCGTCGGCGTCGCGCTTGGCGGCGCGCGCCTAGTGAGGGCACAGCCTAACTAAACGTGTACGTACTGTGATGAGGTGAGACGGCTCCGTCGGCCGCAGTGAGCGCGGCCAGCTTGCGCCGCAGCGCCGCGGCGTCGTCCCGCGCCGCGTCGGCGTCGCGCTTGGCGGCGCGCGCCTAGTGAGGGCACAGCCTAACTAAACGTGTACGTACTGTGATGAGGTGAGACGGCTCCGTCGGCCGCAGTGAGCGCGGCCAGCTTGCGCCGCAGCGCCGCGGCGTCGTCCCGCGCCGCGTCGGCGTCGCGCTTGGCGGCGCGCGCCTAGTGAGGGCACAGCCTAACTAAACGTGTACGTACTGTGATGAGGTGAGACGGCTCCGTCGGCCGCAGTGAGCGCGGCCAGCTTGCGCCGCAGCGCCGCGGCGTCGTCCCGCGCCGCGTCGGCGTCGCGCTTGGCGGCGCGCGCCTAGTGAGGGCACAGCCTAACTAAACGTGTACGTACTGTGATGAGGTGAGACGGCTCCGTCGGCCGCAGTGAGCGCGGCCAGCTTGCGCCGCAGCGCCGCGGCGTCGTCCCGCGCCGCGTCGGCGTCGCGCTTGGCGGCGCGCGCCTAGTGAGGGCACAGCCTAACTAAACGTGTACGTACTGTGATGAGGTGAGACGGCTCCGTCGGCCGCAGTGAGCGCGGCCAGCTTGCGCCGCAGCGCCGCGGCGTCGTCCCGCGCCGCGTCGGCGTCGCGCTTGGCGGCGCGCGCCTAGTGAGGGCACAGCCTAACTAAACGTGTACGTACTGTGATGAGGTGAGACGGCTCCGTCGGCCGCAGTGAGCGCGGCCAGCTTGCGCCGCAGCGCCGCGGCGTCGTCCCGCGCCGCGTCGGCGTCGCGCTTGGCGGCGCGCGCCTAGTGAGGGCACAGCCTAACTAAACGTGTACGTACTGTGATGAGGTGAGACGGCTCCGTCGGCCGCAGTGAGCGCGGCCAGCTTGCGCCGCAGCGCCGCGGCGTCGTCCCGCGCCGCGTCGGCGTCGCGCTTGGCGGCGCGCGCCTAGTGAGGGCACAGCCTAACTAAACGTGTACGTACTGTGATGAGGTGAGACGGCTCCGTCGGCCGCAGTGAGCGCGGCCAGCTTGCGCCGCAGCGCCGCGGCGTCGTCCCGCGCCGCGTCGGCGTCGCGCTTGGCGGCGCGCGCCTAGTGAGGGCACAGCCTAACTAAACGTGTACGTACTGTGATGAGGTGAGACGGCTCCGTCGGCCGCAGTGAGCGCGGCCAGCTTGCGCCGCAGCGCCGCGGCGTCGTCCCGCGCCGCGTCGGCGTCGCGCTTGGCGGCGCGCGCCTAGTGAGGGCACAGCCTAACTAAACGTGTACGTACTGTGATGAGGTGAGACGGCTCCGTCGGCCGCAGTGAGCGCGGCCAGCTTGCGCCGCAGCGCCGCGGCGTCGTCCCGCGCCGCGTCGGCGTCGCGCTTGGCGGCGCGCGCCTAGTGAGGGCACAGCCTAACTAAACGTGTACGTACTGTGATGAGGTGAGACGGCTCCGTCGGCCGCAGTGAGCGCGGCCAGCTTGCGCCGCAGCGCCGCGGCGTCGTCCCGCGCCGCGTCGGCGTCGCGCTTGGCGGCGCGCGCCTAGTGAGGGCACAGCCTAACTAAACGTGTACGTACTGTGATGAGGTGAGACGGCTCCGTCGCACACTGGTCCCGAATGATAAAAAAGTGGACATTAAGAAATTTTTGACAGAAGGTCAACGGATTCGGCTGATTTTTTTTTTGTAGACAGCTGATGCAATTACAAATCACTTTTATAGATTGAGTTTTTGCCAAATAAGCCGTATTTTCAGAGAAAAAAAATATTGATATATTTTTTGTATGAAAGAAATCCTAATTTTGTCTTTATCTTCCAAGATTCAAACGTATTCAAAATAAAACTTAGCGCAGCTTGTAGAGGTGCTAATTGCTCACCACTTTGTCATAGACACTCTTCTGCGATTTTGTGCTCCTTTTGAGTTACAGGCACTTTAAATATTTTTTGTATAAAAAAATTCTAATTTTGTCTTTATCTTCCAAGATTCAAACGTATTCAAAATAAAACTTAGCGCAGCTTGTAGAGGGGCTAATTGCTCACCACTTTGTCATAGACACTCTTCTGCGATTTTGTGCTCCTTTTGAGTTACAGGCACTTTAAATATTTTTTGTATAAAAAAATTCTAATTTTGTCTTTATCTTCCAAGATTCAAACGTATTCAAAATAAAACTTAGCGCAGCTTGTAGAGGGGCTAATTTCTCACTACTTTGTCATAGACACTCAACTGCGATTTTGTGCTCCTTTTGAGTTACATGCACTTTAAATATTTTTTGTATGAAAAAATCCTAATTTTGTCTTTATCTTCCAAGATTCAAACGTATTCAAAATAAAACTTAGCGCAGCTTGTAGAGGGGCTAATTTCTCACTACTTTGTCATAGACACTCAACTGCGATTTTGTGCTCCTTTTGAGTTACATGCACTTTAAATATTTTTTGTATGAAAAAATCCTAATTTTGTCTTTATCTTCCAAGATTCAAACGTATTCAAAATAAAACTTAGCGCAGCTTGTAGAGGGGTTAATTGTTCATCACTTTGCCATAGACACTCAATTGCGATTTTGTGCTCCTTTTCAGTTACAGGCACTTTAAATTTTTCGTTGTCGGATGAGCTTTACTAGTTTTTTGTAGACAGCTGATACAATTACAAGTAACTTTTAAAGATGTATTTTTTGTTAAATAAGCCGTATTTTCAGAGTTAAAAAATTAATTCAGGCGGATTAGAAATAATCTTGTTAAAGATAGACTAAGATGTAATAACATTTTCTTCATTAATAAGTAACTCTTATAAATGTCTTTCTATTAAAAAAAGTCTTATTTTAAATATATCAAATAAACAACTTGGATATATCAAAACGTGTACAGACATGTTCAGGTACAGGTAATTTATTGTGTGACTCATATTCAGATTATAAGCATTTTTTGGTAATGAGTCATTGCTTAATTAGCCGATTACTTACAATTTGGGCTATATTTGGTCATCTAACGCTAGTGAATGCGTCGGAAACGCTGAATGATAAAAAGGTATAAATTGCAATTAAAACTTTTCCTTCGTACTTTAACGGGCTTAGGAACGTCAAAATACAAACCTATATAATAATATAGGTATTGTATTAAGGCGTACTTAAAAAATTTGAAGTAACCCTAACGCTTAATTTTTTTTAATAGAAAGACATTTATAAGAGTTACTTATTAATGAAGAAAATGTTATTACATCTTAGTCTATCTTTAACAAGATTATTTCTAATCCGCCTGAATTAATTTTTTAACTCTGAAAATACGGCTTATTTAACAAAAAATACATCTTTAAAAGTTACTTGTAATTGTATCAGCTGTCTACAAAAAACTAGTAAAGCTCATCCGACAACGAAAAATTTAAAGTGCCTGTAACTGAAAAGGAGCACAAAATCGCAATTGAGTGTCTATGGCAAAGTGATGAACAATTAACCCCTCTACAAGCTGCGCTAAGTTTTATTTTGAATACGTTTGAATCTTGGAAGATAAAGACAAAATTAGGATTTTTTCATACAAAAAATATTTAAAGTGCATGTAACTCAAAAGGAGCACAAAATCGCAGTTGAGTGTCTATGACAAAGTAGTGAGAAATTAGCCCCTCTACAAGCTGCG
Organism: Cerastis leucographa; assembly: GCA_963082945.1. NCBI lineage: Eukaryota > Metazoa > Arthropoda > Insecta > Lepidoptera > Noctuidae > Cerastis > Cerastis leucographa. Next base: position 11,409,331 of record OY720357.1, read on the forward strand.
CTAAGTTTTATTTTGAATACGTTTGAATCTTGGAAGATAAAGACAAAATTAGGATTTTTTCATACAAAAAATATTTAAAGTGCATGTAACTCAAAAGGAGCACAAAATCGCAGAAGAGTGTCTATGACAAAGTAGTGAGCAATTAGCATCTCTACAAGCTGCTTTAAGTTTTATTTTGAATACGTTTGAATCTTGGAAGATAAAGACAAAATTAGGATTTTTTCATACAAAAAATATTTAAAGTGCATGTAACTCAAAAGGAGCACAAAATCGCAGTTGAGTGTCTATGACAAAGTAGTGAGAAATTAGCCCCTCTACAAGCTGCGCTAAGTTTTATTTTGAATACGTTTGAATCTTGGAAGATAAAGACAAAATTAGAATTTTTTTATACAAAAAATATTTAAAGTGCCTGTAACTCAAAAGGAGCACAAAATCGCAGAAGAGTGTCTATGACAAAGTGGTGAGCAATTAGCACCTCTACAAGCTGCGCTAAGTTTTATTTTGAATACGTTTGAATCTTGGAAGATAAAGACAAAATTAGGATTTCTTTCATACAAAAAATATTCCAATATTTTTTTTCTCTGAAAATACGGCTTATTTGGCAAAAACTCAATCTATAAAAGTGATTTGTAATTGCATCAGCTGTCTACAAAAAAAAAATCAGCCGAATCCGTTGACCTTCTGTCAAAAATTTCTTAATGTCCACTTTTTTATCATTCGGGACCAGTGTGCGTCGGCCGCAGTGAGCGCGGCCAGCTTGCGCCGCAGCGCCGCGGCGTCGTCCCGCGCCGCGTCGGCGTCGCGCTTGGCGGCGCGCGCCTAGTGAGGGCACAGCCTAACTAAACGTGTACGTACTGTGATGAGGTGAGACGGCTCCGTCGGCCGCAGTGAGCGCGGCCAGCTTGCGCCGCAGCGCCGCGGCGTCGTCCCGCGCCGCGTCGGCGTCGCGCTTGGCGGCGCGCGCCTAGTGAGGGCACAGCCTAACTAAACGTGTACGTACTGTGATGAGGTGAGACGGCTCCGTCGGCCGCAGTGAGCGCGGCCAGCTTGCGCCGCAGCGCCGCGGCGTCGTCCCGCGCCGCGTCGGCGTCGCGCTTGGCGGCGCGCGCCTAGTGAGGGCACAGCCTAACTAAACGTGTACGTACTGTGATGAGGTGAGACGGCTCCGTCGGCCGCAGTGAGCGCGGCCAGCTTGCGCCGCAGCGCCGCGGCGTCGTCCCGCGCCGCGTCGGCGTCGCGCTTGGCGGCGCGCGCCTCCAGCCACGCGGCGTGCGCCCGCGTCTCCACTTCGCTGAGTGCGCTGCGGCGCGACGACTCTTGTTCTGCTAGCTCTAGTGTTAGCGCGTCGCATTTCTCTCTGAAAATTGGATAATTTGGTTGAAATAACGCAGTCAGGGCGACAAGAAGACGTCTACAGTATGATATGGACAAAACAAGGCAAAAATATGGTTATACTCGTAAACAGTAAAAAAAACTGGTTGCTAGTCGGGGGTTTTTATTACTTTTAATTGAAAAAATAACTGTATATATTTTTTCTTAGCCTTGACTGTCCCGCTCCTGGACATAGGCCTCCTTTCCACCTGTCTCGGTGTTGCGCCTCTTCTCGCTAATTAACGAACATAAATCTAAAAAAAAACACCGAAACTTTGGGTTTGGGGGGTGCAGTAACAAGAGACTAGACTTCAAATTTTGAATCGACCAGACCTGTGGAAGTTGTTTATTCATCAACTAGAAAATCCTTTTAAGAGCTACGATGCCACAGACAGGCACACAGATACACACGTCAAACTTATAACACCGCTCTTTTTTGGTTGGGAGTTCAAAATCTCAGACCTCTAAGATTAAGACGCACACATTATTTTTTGTCCATTTATTTAGGTTTGACTAACGTCTGAAGCAGAACGATAAATTATTTAAATTACTCACTTAAATCTCTGTACTTCTTGTTGTAGAATTTCTATTTTTTCCACTGTGCTAGCTGACTCGCCTTGCTTGCTTAGCCACAACGATTCTTTGGCGCTAAGTTCTCTGAAAATCAATAAAACTATATTAAAAAATATATTTTTCTATGTCCTATAGAGGTGTAATTATTTACTATCCACTTGTATTCATTTCTTGTTATTTCAACTTACACAAATAAAAATTTTACTCGTGTGCAATTATTTAATTAATTTGGTATCAGAAAGATTGGAACTACGTATTAAAACTGTTATAAAAATCTTTAAAAGTTGCAGTGAAAACGAGATTTTAACAGAAGACAAGTAGATATTAAAGTTATTTTTAGGGAAACACATAAATTAGAAACGAAATAAACTTACTTCAGAAGTTCGCCTTCTCTTTCCTGGAAATATTTCCCTAAGACCTCTAGCCTAGTGAGCGCATCAGTGGCACTCTGACTAGTACTAGTTAATGTTTCTTGCGTGGCCTTCAGTTCTTCAGCAAGACGCGTTCTTTCTTTATATTCTGTCTGTAATAACAAAGAAGTGATCAGAAAAGACAATAAACATGATTATGATTCCTTTATAAAATCTACAAAAACTAAAGGAGCAAATGTAACATAATACAGGTGTCACGGGAATAAAGAAATAGGTATGAATGCGGTTACATAAGTTATTACTGCTACTTGAACAGGCAATGTAGCGTTAATGCTATCAAAGATTCTATTGTTCTATCACTCATATTAATAGGCAGAATTTATAACGATATAAATTCAACTGTCTAGGAGTACTTAAAAAACGTAAAGTATCTACAATATTCTACATGCATCTTATTTGACGATGATAACATTGAGTTTTTATTCATATTAAACCTTCTTACCTCAAACTTGCTTTCAAATGTGTTTTTCTCTTGCAGCGCTTTAGACAGCTTAGCCTTGATTTCTGTGTGGTCTATAAAGGATGTCACATCTACATCTGCTGACATACCACTCTTTAATTCTTTAATAGCTTCCTGAAAATATAAAATGGTTGATGAAGGTGATAGTTGATGGTCCTGGTAGTTGTACGAAAACATTCTACTAAAGGTCGATTATTATTGGCCGAAGCTGAAGGTTTAGTAATCTTAATAAATTCAGTTCAATATTGGAAGAATTGTGTGGAAGTCGTTACATGGTAAAATGTGAGAGAGAGCGTGAATAATTTATATTTAGAGTTGGTATAAATGCTATTATGAAGACCCCTGCTCCCCCACGCATCTCATCTTCCATCGCACTCTCGCGCATTCATAACAGTTCATTCAATTTTTGTGCTCGCTGGACCTTGGTATGGTACTGGTAATGGTAGAAGCTGAAGGCGGACGTTCGGTCGGATATTAGAAAACGGCAAGTTTCTTTGCATTACTTGACAAAAGCCTTCTCTTTTCCTCTCCAAACACCTCTGTCTTGTGCAATCTCTGGCTATCTTTGCTTAGCAAACCTTATCAGATCGTCACACCATCTTAGAATTCATCGATTTACCGTTTAATGGTCAAATTACCTACATATGAGAACCTAAAATTCTTTATCTAAAATTACTGTTTTGTTTCACTGTAAGTCTTCCTCCAAACAGATAAAACCTTAGTATAAAGGGGTCATTACAATTTCAATAATTATTTCACATGGTTTGGTCTAACATGATTCTAGACTAATAGTATTAAACAGACTTACTTTTAGGGCTTCAATCTCGTGTTTTTGTAACTCAATAGTGTTATTTGCCGCTGCTAACAGTTGGTTGATTTCATCAAATTGTTTCTTTTGTTTCTTGAATTCTTCTAATGCACTTTCAGCTGATACATATTTGAGTTGGAAGTTGTCTCTTTCGCGGCTTACTGCTATGAATTCCTCCTCGAATGCTTGAATTTTACCTACAAAATACATGAAGTAGTAAATACTTTTGCTTTATCGTGGAAGTCTGTAATCATGACACGAGAAATTACTTTCGGGATAAAAACTGTCCTATACATCACCCAGCTCATGGGCGATATATTAAGGCGTGAAAACGTGAGAAAAAATGACTGCATTCGCGTTTTACTATTAGTATGTGACTCCAGAAGTCCAGACACTATTTCAATGTTATAAAAATACTTGTTTATTACTTTTGTTCGTGTGAGAAGAAACTTAAACCATTATGTATCTATTAGGCTAGCTGCTTTGAGAGCTAGCATCAGTCAAATTTACTCTAAATTAATGAATGATCAAGTTAATTAAAGGTAATCAAAAGAAACCAAAATAAAAAACTCAGAATGACTATAAACTATTTTTTGATAACACATTTTATATGATGATTGTTTTGCATTATCATTATCATGCTGATCTTTATAAATATTTTATGTATCTCAACCTGTTTACTGCGTAGCTGTATAATGCTTATGTTAAACAAAATCTATGGAAACACTTTCGAACTGAAAAATAAATATGTGGCACCAGGACTTTTGGGCTAATTATTAAATGTTTTAATTTGCAAAATTTATCAGATTCTTGCTTAATTATAGAATAGGCTCATATAACCTGAATAAAATTAAAGCTAGTTAACTAAACTCACCATTCAGTTCCACAATTTGCTCTTCAGAACTAGCTCTCTCAGCCAAGAGCTCACTAAGAGTATTTTCCACCTCACCCAGGGTATTCTGCAACTCCCCAGCAGTATTCTCTGATACCCTGAGCAACTTTTCATTATCATCTAAGGAATTCCGTAGCCTTTCGTTTGTGGCCTTCAACTCATTGATTTCTTCCTTCAGGGACAGTACCATGTCATCCATACCAAACGAGCTGTCTTCAATCCCGGCTAACTTATTTTTAGTAGTTGTAAGTTCCTCTTTGAGGATCTCACACTCCTGGAAAATTCAATTACTGTAAAATAAAACAGGCCAAGTGCGAGACGGACTTCCAACAGTTCCGTAGCACCAAACAATATTTTAGACCCTCATTCAAAGGTCAATTTACACTCAACAACCAAACTAAATTTGTTCTTCATATCATGTTAATGAAAAACAATGTTACTGCTGCAGTTTCACGAAAAAGTCCAATATATTAAAAAACTAAACAGGTTGAAAGATTTTTTTAATTTCAACAAACCAACATTTTTTCAGAGAATTTTTGCTTTAAGAATTAGATGCACAATTTTACGGGTTTAAAAGCGAATATCTCAACAACCTATTGACTTAAGAAAAAGTATTTTAGGAACCTCGCTATTTTTTTTTAAGAACTGTTGATTCTGAACTAAAACTGTGTGGGTTAGACGACCCACACAGTTTTAGTTCCATATAATAGGGGGCAAGACTATTGCCTTGATCTTGGCACAAATTCAAGCTTCAAACGAGTTGTGTAGTGCCAGTTAGTAGCCAATACATAAAAATAACTACCTTAGTTGTGAAAAGTAAATCCCGTTGTAATGAATTGATTGTGCCAATGAGTCTTCCATCTTGTCTTCTATTATCAATGTAGTAGTATCCTAATGTAAAGAGGAGGACGGAACTGGCTGTGGTTACTAAGAAGGTCAGCAAGCGGTTTGTGCTATCGTTTGATGTGCCATCACAATACTCATCGGAGAAGCATGTTTGTCCTGCAAAGAACGATATTTTCTTAAAAGAAGGTTACGATATTCGTGTCATATTACACATTTTAAACACATATTAAAGACACCAATTAGAATATTTGTCAGGAGTCTTTTAATTAAAAACTAATAATCATGTAGGTTAAATAGTTTTTAAATAACTGATAATTAATACAAAAAGCAATTAATACCTATGAAAAACATTTGAACTATCAAAAGGTTACATGTATAATGCAAGTTGGTTAGAGGATAGCACTTCCATATAGAACTAAGATAGGGATAAACTATTGATATTGTCAGATAAAACTTCTTCAGACTTCTATCTTCAAAATCGATGTAGTAACTGGATGAAATCCATATCAGATATTGATAGTAAACAATGATAAGAGCAATAGTAATGTTTAAGTAGCTGCACAGAAGTAAGAAAATAAATGCTAATGTTATGTTAACAAATGAATTGTTTTAAAAATAAAATGAAATCATTATTGCCATGACTGCTTCTCTGTAGTAATGATTTCATACTGTATGGATTACTCACACTGAAACCATGAAAGTTGGCATACTATAAGTAGAAAATGAAAAGATAAGAATCTTGGCTGTACAGATAGTTGTGTGCATAACATGGTACAGAAAATATATGATATAAAAACGGAAAATAAATATATAAGTTTTTAAACAGACATGGACACTAACACTATTAATAACACTTATAACGGGACATGGAACTTGGTTAATGTCCTGTTACAAGTGTTATTGATTATGAAATAGAGCATTTTCTTTTTGATACTTTTAAATAAAAGTGCTGAACTTACCAACTGAAGCAAATAAAGCCTTTGTCTCTTCACTAGTTCCCATAATTGAATAATAAGTAGACATAAAATACTTCACAAAAGAAAATCCTTCATTTCCATCAGCTTTTTCAGTCTCATATGTGGGATAGTCTGTATTATATAGAGATTCTGGTGATTCAGTTGAAGACGGCAGAATGTCTGCTAAAGTTGAGTACATGTTAGAGAAGATACTATCAGAGTTTTCATTTTGCTCTGAAGCTTCTGTTGTTGCACTGTTTATATCTTCGGGAGGGTTAGGCAAAGCAGCTATAATGTCTTCAGCAGGTGCTTGAGGGTATGATGGAGTATCTTCAGTAGGAGCAGGCTCTGATGCTTCCTCTTTTTTATGAGACTGATCAGGGCTGTCAGGTGCAGGAGTGGTGTAATAAGTATATGGCGGTAACTCTTGTGGTGGCATTTCGGTTGTGGGTGGAGCTTCCATGCTCATAAGCGCAGGAAATGATTCCGGAGTTGGCACATTTTCAGGTTCATGAGAGAAGATAGGAGGTAAAGTCTCTGTTGTCAGTTGTTCTGCTTCCGTTGTTGACAAAGGGAGCAATGTTTCAGTCTCTGTTGTCAGTTGTTCTGCTTCCGTTGTTGACAAAGGGAGCAATGTTCCAGTAGTTGTTGGTGGGACTGGTTCAATTGTTTGTGGTATTTCCTGCGATGCTGAGGCCATGTGCTCTTCTGTTGGGGCAATATTTCCATTAGGTTCTAAGCTTTTAATTAGAGGTTGACTGTTATATTGGTTTTCTGCATTCAAGTTAGTATAAATTGGTGGTATGACTTGATTTATTTGATTGACTATTGGTTCATTTACTTGAGGTACTATAGGTTCATTTACTGGAAGTACTACAGTTTCGTTAGTAGGATTTACTACTGCTTCTGTCATTTGTGTTTCTGTTGTGGTGGTTGGTGTTGGTTCAGTTGTAGGGATCACTGCAGGTGCAGTAGAAGGTATCACGTCAGGTTGATTAGTAGGGCTTTCTGTAATTTCTTCAACTGAATTACCATTAGGCACATTGTTTGATTCAGTCGAAGTTTCTTCAGGTGCTTGTACATTCTCCAGGTTATTATTGAGAGAAGATGCATTTTGTTCTTTGTTGTCAATCTGTTCTGATTCAGTTAAAGTGTTTTGCAAGAAATCCTTTTTCTCAGGCACTTCTAATATAGACTCACTATTCAATGATCCATGACTATCAGCAGGTAACAAAATCTGTGGAGGTGTTGTCTCTGTTGGCATATCTTTAGGAAGCTCTTCATTATCTTGTTTTGCTTCTAATGGTTCATTCTGTGGAGGGTCATTGATGGCTTCCTGTTTAGTCGTCTCAGGCACTGTTTCTAAAGAGGACTCCACACTTTCATTAAGAGCACTGGTAGTAGCTGTAGCTTCTGTTTGTTCAGTAATTTCAGGTGTAGCAGTTGTTGCTGAAGGCTCCTCATTGTTTAGTGCCTCTTTATTCACATTTTCATCAGCCAGTTTTTCATTAACCACGTTCACTTTATTACTATCTTGATTTGGAGCATTTTTTTCTTCATTTTGGTTAGGTGTTGCCACTGCATTATTCAGTGATGGAGTAAGATCTTCATTGGAAGAGGTTATTGGGGATTCGGTAGTAGAATCCTGCTGTGCATTATTGACAGCTGCTTCGGTGGTGTATATTGTCGTTCCTTCAAAAACTTCATGAGGGTGCTGAACCTTATCAGGCTTAACATTTTCCTCCTTTACAGCAACATAAGGAACAATCTCTAGATTCTTTTCTATTATTTTAGTTTCTCTTAAAAACCTAGTGCTAACAAAGCCAGTCTTTCCATTAATGCTCACGTACCACAAGTCAGGATTGGTACCAGCTGATTTCATAAATACGATAGCATCTCTGTTTCCGGGAAAAGATAGTAGATCCGCATCAACACTATTAAAACTCAACAAAGTTTTCGCTTTAGAGATAGGTCCTGGAAGAGTTACAAATATGTTGTTAGAAAGTTATCACATGAAAACTGACATTGTATTGAAGTAAGGTATCTTACCACTACATTCTTTGTTAGCACAATATACTTTGTCAGGAATCCTGCATTGTGACACTGATATAAATAACGTAAATAAAATAAGTTTTAACACAATCATTTTCGCATTCTAATAATTAAATATTAATTTCTTAAAAAATTCGCTAGACGTTAGGCCACATCATCTGTCAAGTCGATCGTTCGGTCGTTCGGTATAACCCGTATAACGCAGGATGAATTCAACTCAACCAATCAATGTATAGATTTGAACTTTGAAACAAAAAAAAACAAACTCTGTTAAAAAAATGAACAATTTAATAATAACATTGTAAACAAATATATCGATTGAAATTAGGGTATTTTATGAAACTACAAGTTCCAGTTAAAATCATGGAACGGAACGTAAAAATAATCGGAAACTTCATCCAATGGGGTGAAAAGCTGCCTTTTTACCCATAGACATATAAATTATATGGACTTGAAATGTTTGACTATAGAAAAAACAGTTATACAAATACGAGGCATATCGACGCCAAAATCAGAAAAATACTGCTATCTCTTTTTAACTTTGATAATTTTGCGTAAGTGAAAAAGGATAATAGTGTTTTTGACAGTTACTATAATGGCAACCCTACATTTCTAAGTCATTGAAATGGACTTTTTGGCGGGAAGTCAAACAAGGCGGTAATTTTGGTTTCACAAAAAGTTTTTAATTATACAATTCTACGAAAATACTAACTAATTACCTTCTAAAAAGACCTCAAACTACCATGAGTATCAACAGTGGCGGTGAAGAGCCGCCAGATCCGGGTGAAAATAAGAAACGAAGATATAACAATACTCGGAATCCTGACTCAAATAAGTACAACATTTTTACCAAACCTAATTATAAACGACTGTTCATAGAAAATACAAACTCTGAGTATGTTGTATACGTCGAGTCGACAGAGCAGGAGAAGGTAGGGAATAAAAATCCTATCACACTCACCAACTTATTATCTGACAATGTTAAAGGCGTCTTAGGAGTACACAGAGTAAATGCGCACAAAATAGGAGTAACATTTAGAAAGGCGGCTGCGGCCAACAATTTTCTGAAGATGGAAGACTTCCTATGGAAAAATAAGTTCAAAAGCCTTTATACCATCGTATTTAACGGAAAGGATTGGTGTATTAAGGTTTGTGCCCAAAGAACTCTCCAATGAGGAAATATATAAAAATATTATGTGTGACTCTGAAGTGATATCTGTTAAAAGATTCATGCGTAAAGTAGAGGGAAAATTAGTGCCTCTCAATACAGTTGCCGTCACATTTGCATCAACATCTTTACCGCAATATGCTTATTTAAAACTATTTAGATACGAAGTGAAAGCATACATACCACCTTTATTGCAATGTTATAAGTGTCTTAAATTTAACCATTCTGCTAAGGCTTGCAGAGGTGAGCAACATTGCTCTTCTTGTGCTGGTCGTCACTCCTACAAAGAATGCGATGTCGAAGAGATCACATGCATCAATTGCTCAGGTAATCATCTTGCCATTTCACGAGACTGTCCCATTAAAAAGCAAAAAATTGAAGAGAAAAAGGCCAAATTTCTTAAGCAGCAATCGTATGCCACTGTTGTGAACTCACCCCCTACATTTAATGAGAAATCTTTCCCTGCTTTACCCAAGGTTGCTGATAAGGCTAAAACCAATGATACTTTAGAGTCTAAAGTCAGTTTAGACATTAAACAAGTAGCAAATAATGATATTATAATTAACGCAATTGTCAAATCGTTGGTCGCATTAGGAAACAAGAGTGACTCTGATGGGCCACTCACACATAAGAAAATAAAAGAAATATTTTTATCAAATTTAATTTAAACATGGATAGTTACCTAAATATTTTACAGTATAATATACAGAGTTTACAGAGCAAAAAGAGCCAATTGCAAAATTTATTAATTGAAAAGAATATAGATGTCTGTCTTCTCAATGAGACTTGGTTCAAATCTAATTCTATAATTCCACACTTTCCCACATATAATTTAATCCACAAAAATTCCATAAATTCTCATAATGGAGTAGCCATTTTGGTGAATCATTGTTTAAAGTACAAAGTAGTTAATACACACTTCTCAGAATCTATTCAAAACTTATGTATCACTATAGAAACACAATTTGGAGCAATGGCAATACTTTGTGTGTACAGCCCTCCCAGTATTAGGTTTGACTCAGCAAAGTTAAAAGACTTAATCAATAACATACCCAAACCTTGTATAGTTATGGGTGACTTTAACGCTCATAACATAGCCTTTGGATGCCATAGTGACAATAACAGAGGTAGATGTTTATATAATATAATTGATGAATTTGACTTATGTATTTTAAATGACGGATCACCAACAACTGTTCCTTATCCTAATAGACAAGCTTCAGCGATAGATGTTGCGCTTGTTAGCTCCTCAATAGCTCATTTATGTAACTGGTATGTTCATGACGATCCCATGGGTAGCTATCATCTTCCAACCTTACTTGAGATCAACATTCAACCATCAGTGTATGACACGTCACCTCCTGTGGACCAAGAGAAATATATTTATAGTAAGGCAGATTGGGACGAATATTATAGCCTATCAGAAACCTGTTTTTCAAACTTGGACTTAATAAATGATTCCTCTATCAATGCATATAACTATTTCATAGAAACATTAAATGATCTAAGGAATAAAACAATTCCAAAAAAGAAATTAGTTGCAAACACAGCTATTAAAAAACCAGTACCATGGTGGAATACAAAATGTAGTGATGCTGTAGCAAAATCAAAAGATGCATTAAAGTATTATTTTTCTCAACCAAACATTGAAAACTGGATAGAGTATAAAAAAATAGATGCAAAAAAGAAAAGAATCCTGAAGGAAGAAAGTTCTTCTTCTTGGCGTAATTTATGCAGTAGCTTCAATAGGTTAACTCCAGTTTCTAGGATATGGGGATACATTAAAAAATTTAAAAAAATTGGGTCAAATCGAAACAAAAACCTCAATGATGAATGGATTCCAAATTTTTTAGATAACTTAGCAGATTCTACTGAAATAGATGACAAAAGGCTTGAGTATTTGTTCGAAAATGCTACGGAAAATGACGTAAATGTATTTCTCAAAAACAATTTCACTATTGAAGAGTTGAAAACATCTTTAAATAGTAGGAAAGATACTACACCGGGATTGGATGACATACCTTACATGTTAATAAAAAAATTACATTTAAATGCACAAACAATATTACTTAATATTTATAATAAACTATGGGATGAATTAGTAATACCAGAGTCTTGGAAAACACAATGTGTCATTCCAATTTTAAAACCTAATAAACCTGTAAATAGTGCTTCTTCATATAGACCTATTTCTTTATCATCTTGTTTGGGTAAACTCTTTGAAAATATGTTGAAGTTAAGATTAGATTACTTTGTTGAATCGCAAAGATTAATTCCTTCTATACAGTTTGGCTTCAGAAAAGGTAAAAGTTGCTCTGAAAGCTTTGTATCATTATTATCAGATGTAAGACAGGTTCAATTAAGTCATTCTAATGCAATCTGCGTGTTTTTAGATGTAAAAGGTGCTTTTGACAATGTTAATATAGAAGAACTCATTCAAGTATCTCACAATATTGGTATACCTGGTCATATTCTAAAATGGCTCTATTCTTTTTTAAATAATAGAACTGTATTTGTTAAATATAATAATAAATTACATGGACCTAGGACTGTTAACAAAGGCACAATGCAAGGGGCAACTTTGTCTCCGTTACTTTATAACTTGTATACTTCTGAAATATTAAAATATGTAGATGTACCCGGTGTAAATATCCTGCAATTTGCAGATGACTTGCTTTTGTACAGCATAAATCAAAACATAGATATAGCAATGTCTAATATCAATAAGGCTTTGTCTCAATTATACAGTTATTACCATAATAAACTTAAATTAGAAATAAGTCCAGAAAAGAGTTCAGTTTTAATTATTAGTAAAAATGTAAATACTCCTAACAGTGTTAAAATTACATACAATGATGAGGAGATTCCTGTTGTTAAGCAACATAAATTCCTAGGCATTATTATTGATAACAAATTAAAGTTTGATGAACATATTAAACATTTATGTAACAAAGCACTGAATGGTATTAATATATTGAGGCATTTAGCAGGAAGTTTTTGGGGATCTGACCCCAAAATTATGAGTATGCTGTACAAAAGTATAGTGAGAAGCCATTTTGATTACAGCAGTTTAGCTTACATGAATGCCAATAGCACCTTGTTGCGAAAATTAGATGTGATACAAAATATGGGACTGAGACTTATTTGTGGTGCTATGCGCTCCACACCTATTAATTCGTTAGAAGTTGAGACATGTATACCTCCCTTGACATTACGAAGGTTGTTGTTGGCTGAGAGATTTTTATTAAAAGTCATGACATCAAATGATAATCCTTTACTTAAGAAATTAACATTACATCCAGAAATCTCACAGTCAATTGCTTCCAATGCGATCTCTGCTTCTTCTTTGGTTGGTGCAACTCTACCTGAAATGCCAATAATATTTGAACATGTAAATAATAATTCAAAAGATATTATTAAAAACGATATTTGGCCTATATACAAAATTCCTTATAATGGTATTATTAATAGCTTTGCAATCTATTTAGATGTGGTACACAGTGAAATTGATTTGTTACAGTTTAAAGACAACAGACCGGAACATTACGTTATATACACAGATGGATCTAAAACCGATCATAATGTAAATGCAGCTTTCTATGATCCACAGTTAGAGTTCACTAAATGTATTAAATTAAACAGGGTGTGTAGCATTTTCACTGCAGAATGCTATGCAATTTATTGTGCACTGCAACATGTAAATAGTCTTGTACATAAGAAACATAATATTTTGATAGTAACAGACTCCAGAAGTGTTTTGTCTGCTCTACTTAATGTAAATATTTCTTTTAAGTTAAATTATATTATTTGTAATATTAGGCATATAATTAAAAACCTACTTGATAAGTATATAAAAGTAGAATTAGTATGGGTACCTTCACACAGTGGCATTCGTGGAAATGAAGTAGCTGACTGTGCGGCCCGTTCAGACCATGACGAGGATCGATCAGAGTTGATCAAGGTTCCTTTCACCGATTACTACAGCTTCTATAGAGAACGTAATAGACAGTTATGGAAGGAGCATTGGGACATAACTATGGAAACGAAAGGCAGATGGTATGCTGGAATACAAAATGAATTACTGAGTAAACCTTGGTATTATAATTTCAAATACTTCACAAGAAAATTTATAACTGTTATAACACGCATGAGATTGGGACATTGTTTAACTCCAGCTCACCTGAATAGGATTCGCATATTTAACAATAGCCGATGTCACCATTGTGGAACAGAGGATGCTGATTTGGATCATGTTATCCTAAAGTGTTCAAGTTTTAACTTTCAACGATTGATTTTGGTCAGTGAATTAAGTGAATTAAATGACAATATTGACAATGACGTTAGCGATCATCAAAGTGTTCCCCGCTGCGTTCAGGATTTGTTAAGAGATAGGAAATATTTTAATGTATTGTATAAGTATATTTGTAATACGGTAGAAAAAATATAATTTGATTTGTAATTATTATTAATGTATATAAGTTTATAACGCCCAACCCGAAAGGGCGGCAAATTGGATTCAGATTGCTAAAATTTTTGTTTAGTTATTGTGGAATATGTGCCTTAACGTTTTGTTTAACTAGTTTAATAAAACAACAACATTGTTAAAACCACGGAGTACAACAACCAGTGGTTGTTGTGCTCCATGGTTAAAAGATTAAAACCCATCTATGTATCCGACTGAAAGACTCGCATCTATGGTCATGAATAAAAAATATTAAAAAAAAAAAAAAAGTCATTGAAATACCTATTTGCGGCCGGTTCGCCATTTTATCCGCTCGCTGTTTGAGTAAGTTGGGTACGTCAACTGTCAAATGCTCTTTAGCTGTGGTTAAAATTTGTGAATTCAAGATGATAAACAAAGGATTCTGCATTTATTGAAGAGTTTCAACAGTAAAGCATTCATATTTTCCCTTTTGCCTCTATTTTCAACAGTTTTACTACATGAAATCATTTTCTTGTTATTGAAGGGATAGAGTAGTGCATTCAGACATTTTTATATTTATCGATAATGCAATTTTATGGTTCTTTATTGGTTTTATGTTTTACTTTTAAGGCTATAAACAATTGGTGTGGAAAGTATAAAAATTACAACAAAAACAATAATTATTTGTTCTCTTCACTTTGAAGAATCGTCTTTCAACTGAACACTCAATAAAGTAACATTGCGTGACGATGCTTTACCTTCACGAACCTTATTGGTACGTACGTTTGATACGGTCGCAAATCATATTTTTATCAAGATACAACCTGACACTGACCTGCAAATTGCAAAAAAACGTAAGAAAATTTGAATTTCGCGGGCTACCTTGGCGGATCCCCCTTAAGATAACAGTATAAAGAAACCGTGGGGACAGCAAGTTAAGCAAAAAGGTCGATTAAAAAATTATTCGATGTAAGTAGGTATTTAACCCGTGCGCGATAAGTTGAGACCTGACTCCCCCCGCCCGCTTCCCCGCACTTCCCGATGGCGCCCGTATTGTACCGTGGCGGTACAAACACGCCCCTGTTACGTCACCGCGCTCAGGTCTCAACTTATCGCGCACGGGTAGTACAAGTCGTGCCATTAAAGTTGAGACTTGACGCACCACGGCGGTTATCACCTCAGCGGTATCTTGATAGATACCGCTGAGGTGATCCTCATGGATACCCGCGAAAAAGCGGCGGGAGGCGTGGTCAAGTCTCAACTTTAATGGCACGACTTGTACTTACTGCTTTTCATTTCTTGTAATAGCTAAAAGAATAAATTCCAAGAGCATAAAATTATAAAACCGACTTCAAAAAAGGAGGAGGTTCTCAACGGGCCGGCAACTAGATAAACTTGTTGCTTAAATTATACAATGGAGTGAAATCAGTTACAGAATACTAGGTCGATAAAAAACAGCATAATATATCTGTCCTCCAAGTTTCAACCTGTCTTAATAGGAAACATCAAAATAAGTTCTACGGTTTAACCGTGAAAGAAGGACGAAACTTCTCAAACAACAACAAATGAAAGGTATATTATTATGTTAGAAAACTTGGGGTATTTTCACCCGTAGATATTGTACCGTAACATTATGAAAACATTCTCACAATCTTTTATCGATGTTATTATATAGAAATATCGATAAGGGCTGCCCTATTAGCCGCCATTTTATCAGCTCACTAAAGTGTAGGTATGCACGTTTTTCTTGTAGGTATGCCAAGTCCATATGATTTATATGTCTATGTTTTTACCCCACCAGATTTTGTCCTGTCACCTGTCAAATCCATCCATACTAATTTCTATTCTACCTTTAAACATAACTAATGACTATGAGGCCCCTTTTCACGTTCGGCGTTTTGTATCCATAGCAAATATCCGATCCAAAACGCCAAAAATTTACAATGTAATAACTTTTTTCATTATGGCCATACCATTCGACCGTGCAATCAACACACTCCTGGCTTCTTAGATAAAAGCGATTTTATAATTGAAATCGCTTTTGGAAGTACGGCTGTATTTTTTGTCTATCGAGAGCAGGAATCGGCATTGATATCTTTGTAAGAATAAGTGGGTGGGCACCGATATTATCAGTTACGGAGAGATGTGCCGGGCCCTGGGACCCCGGGCCTGGGTTGGCATTATAATTAAAATTTCATTCTTAGGCTTAATCTGAAAGTCAAATACCTAGGTACTTAGCTATCTTAGAACATTCGAAGAGAATATCGATAAGGTACTTAAAAAAATAGCTATTTTGATACTAGTGGGGTAATTGTTATTGCAGCCGTGGCAGAATAAAGGGTGTAAAACACCTCTTAACGAAGCCGAAAGGCACTGGTTCTCCCTGTCCTTGCGATCATTTTTTTGTTCTACACCATACCTGGGAACCTTCTAGTTACGGAGATATTAGGGGTCAAAGTCCCAACTTTTTGACAAGTATTTTTTTTTAAATACAAGTTTTTAATGTAAGATTTTGACTTTAAACACCTCCACGACCCCCGTACTATTCAATCCGTCCATCGGCACAATGTTTTGAGTGCGTTACATTGAGTTCTACCACAAAACATTATTTTACACCCCCAAAAAAAAAGTCGTTTTCCAGCAATATTTTTTGCGTAAAGTTACTTAGTTTCATGTACAGGATGCTTGGTTGACGGCTTCGTGATGAGGTGATTTACACCGTGTATACTATACAGAATGCCCAGGTTATAAGATTATTCACTGCGCTTATTGAAAAAAAAAAAAATTACATTTTGTTGATGTTGTTGGTTCAATTCAAACAGAACTTTCTACCAGTAAATAGTGAGTGAAAATGAAATCCACAGTATGCCGAAAAACAGTGCCTTCGGTAAAAAATATCGAAAGTATAAAACCTCTTTGAAATTATTAATGGGCGTGAACGTACGCGCTGCCTGGTACGTACAGCCTACAATACTGAGTGCTGCCATTTGATAGGATGAAAAAAAAATTAAAAAATGGCATGTCAAAAAATCCATTTCTAAATAAATTCCATTTTGCAAAAAGATTTCATAATGGATCTAGAAGATCATGTGTCTCTTATAGATTTATCAAAACAATTGCCATTTGAAATAGGTAAGTGACGAACGTATTTTTTAAATCAGTTTGAAAATATGCATTGGAGTCTGTTCATCTAGTGACAGCAACATCATTGGAGTGGGCCAGCCCCATGGGCTAGCTAGCCTCTGCAACCTGTGCGTAGATATTCCCCGTCATGTGTGCTTGCTTGTTCTTTTCTGAGGGTTGACAGAGGAGAATGGAAGAAAAAAATGTGTTGTGCCGACCCCAAGTAAGTAACACTAGGACAAGGGCATAAAGATGAGATGTGTTTGAAAGTTGGAAGTAGTAGAGGTAGCAGATCTCTTTACGGGAAATAAGGTGCTTTTCCGGGGTAGTACAAGCTATCTATCATTAAACATATTTCTGTCATCACCTGTGTTGCCGTGTTCCAGTTTCAAGGGCACTGGAGACATATTTTCAGATTTATGTCAGGGATGGCAACGCTCCTACGATGCTTCTAGTTTGCAAGTGTCCATTGGCAACCACTTACCTACCTCCTACATTTCTTAGTGGGCTGTAGGCATATTTTCCTTCCAATAAGTTATTAAAAAACGTATCCAGTTTGCAGATCCGTAGCTAGTCTGGGTACTTAAAATACTACGTGCTTAATTAATTTAGCGAAAGACCATTAACGTCTTCTCTCTTAAAGTATATTGCCAGGTTTATGTTACGCTCGACAACACTTTAATGATTGCCCAAATAAAATTTAGCTGCAGCGTCGTTTTCATTTTTCGACGCACTATTTATACTTCGGTACCGGTACATCTGGCATATAGGAATTGACTGGATTATTATGCGCTGGGCTACATAATTACATGCCCACATCTTTTTCATTCACGTGGCCAACGATTGCTACGTTAGCTGATTACGGACCTTTCGCGAATGTAGGAGAGTGCAAGATAACTAAGACAAAAAGATGTTAGGGTGTGGACCAACCCACTATGAGTTAGTAGGTCCATGAAATCCATGAAACTTGCATGTACCTAAACAAAGAATGTAACTATATTTTATGTAAAATGGAGAAACTACACGGTTTGCATGTTCTCGTCACACGACTGCCACTTCGTTGTAAGTAGGTTCACTAGGTACCTGTCACGACAGTACCAAAATCAAAAAATCAAAATCAAAATATTTTTATTTCACATAGGCCTACATGGGCACTTGTAAAACGTCGACAAAAAGGTGCTCGGTTCGGGTTGGTCGTTTCCTATGGAGAAGAACTGGCAAGAAACTCCATGGTTACTCTTTTAAAATCATTTGGCTTTACAATTTTTCTATGTTTCAGCATTGGCACTTAAGTATGAGTGGACATCGTAGACCCGACAATAAGTCGTTGCTTACAAAACGTAGAACAAGATAAAAAGTTACCAAGGATCTAGGAATCTATAAGGTCTACAATGTCCATACATTTACAAACAATCGGTAAATAAGAAAAAGAGTCTATACAAAAAAAAAGAAGAAAATATTGCAAAAAGACTAGATTAAATAAGTGACACAAATGTTGTCATCCGTGCTGTAACTATTCTAAACAAAATGGTGTAATGATTAAGAAACTATTGTAAAACATCTGATTAAAAAATAATGGAAAAAGGTAAATAAAAATAAAATAAAAAATAAATAAAAATAAGATTGAGAATAGTTAGAGACATCCACACATTTGTGCCGTTTTATGAGCTACCGGGGAAGCCGCATGTGCGTAGGGGCTCAGGCCAAACTTCTCTATCTTCAACGTAGTCCTTAATTTTGTAATATACTTTTTTAATTAGGACACGTTTGATATAATTTTTAAACTTTCCATCGGTCAGTTCTGTAACTGACTTCGGCAACTTATTATAAAAGCGTATACTGTTTATAAGAAATGACAAGTCATTTCTTAAAATTTAGATTAACAAAAACTAGCAAGCTAGTTTTTGTTAATCTAAATTTTGGTATTACAATTTCGTGTTTACTGCGCGTGTTTATATTATGGAAGTCGCTTCTAATTTTGAAAAGTCCTCGGTTTTTGCGGACATATAAGATACATTCTAAAATATAGAGTGAAGGCAGAGTCAGTATATCGATTTCTTTAAATTTTTCTCTGAGGGACTCGCGAGGACCCATTTTATAGATGGCGCGGACTGCCCTCTTTTGCAGTATGAAAATTGAGTCAACGTCTGCTGCCGATCCCCACAGCAGAATGCCATAGGACATAATACTATGGAAATAAGCGTAGTATACTAACCTAGCTGTGGCTACATCGGTTAACTGCCTTATTTTCCTAACTGCATAGGCAGCTGAGCTTAACCTTCCCGAAAGAGTTCTAATGTGCGCGCCCCACTGCAGTTTTGAATCGATAGTAATCCCCAAGAATACAGTTTCCGCTATGACATCAAGTTTTTTGCCGTCAAGATTTAAATTTAGGTCACGTTGTGGTACATTTGGTAAAGAAAACTTAAGACATTTTGTTTTATTCGTATTCAGTAAAAGATTGTTGGCTGCGAACCATTTTGAGAGAATAGTTAAGCTTTCGTTGACATGTAAGACGTCCGTATCTTTTCTGTGAATTTTAAGAATTAGCGAGGTGTCATCAGCAAATAGAATTATATCCGAAAATTTGGCCATCATATAAGGGAGGTCATTAATATAAACAAGAAACAGGAAAAGACCGAGAATTGAACCTTGGGGCACGCCCATCTTGACTGTAGACCCGCAGGACGTCGCCCCATTTACATTTACTTTTTATTGCCTGTTTGATAAATAAGAAAGAACAAGATCAGCAGCTTGTCCACGAATTCCGTAGTGGTGTAATTTACAGATCAGAGTGTTATGGTCGACGCAGTCGCACGCTTTTGAGAGGTCACAGAAGATGCCAATAGCATCCAGGGACTTCTCCCAGGATTCCAAAATGTAACTGATGAGTTTTACTCCCGCGTTCGTTGTCGACCTACCCTTCGTGAAACCAAACTGCTGACCATGCAGTATCCTATTAGAATTGAAGTGTGACAACATCACCAAAGTAGAAGCAACAATCATTATATAATTCATATTTTATTTAGTTAATTTTATATAAATACTAACTGTCCCGCGCAACTTCGTCTGCGTCACATTTTCCCCGTTTTCGCAACATTTTTCATTGCTGCACCGCTCCTATTGGTCGTAGCGTGATGATATATATATAGCCTATGTCCTTCCCCAGGTTGAAATCTATCTTCTTGCTAAATTTCAGTAGGATCCGATCAGCCGTTTAATCGTGAAAAGTTAACAAACAAACAAACATACAAACAAACAAACAGAGTGACTTTCGCATTTATAATATTAGTATGGATATTAGTATGGATGGATTGTTTATATTTAGTAGGTAAAGTCACGGACTTTAATTGATAAGCCACTTGCCACTGTTTCTATTTTAGCCGTGTAATGCAAATGCTGCAGGAGGTTTTCAACAAGCTGCCTACTTCGTGGCAGTCACGAGGCGTACATGTTAGCGGCCATCAGCTAACAAACCTCCGTTTTGCTGATGACATTGTGTTGTTTTCCACATCTGCTTCTGAACTTGAAGAAATGCTACAAGATCTGAGCATAGCAAGTCTTGAGGTTGGACTTTCAATGAACAGATCCAAAACCCAGGTCATGACCAACAGCACGAGACGTAGGGTCGAGGTAGACGGGCATGTGCTGCAATATGTCGATGAGTATACATACTTGGGCCAGATAGTGTCTTTTAAAAATAGGCAAGACAAAGAAGTTGAACGTAGAGTCCAAAATGCTTGGAAGTCCTTCTGGGCCCTAAAAGAACACTTGAAGGGAAGTCTCCCAAGGACACTGAAAAGAAAACTCATCGACATGTGCATCCTGCCCGTCCTAACCTACGGTGCGCAAAGCTGGTCACTAACCGAACAACAGAAGTCCAAACTCAAGATTTGCCAGAGGGCAATGGAGCGTAGCATAATAGGTGTGAAGCGTACAGATCGCGTCAGGAACACCACTCTGCGTTCCATAACCCAAGTTGCAGATGTCGGAGAAAAAACAGCCAAGCTTAAGTGGGAGTGGGCTGGCGACGTAGCGCGAATGCACCCGGAGAGATGGGCAAAGATCGTCACTCACTGGACGCCTGACGGAGGAAATCGCCGTCGTGGTAGACCGCGGCGAAGGTGGTGTGACGATCTGATCTTGTTTGCCGGGCGATCATGGCCAGATATCGCACAAGATAGAGAGGTTTGGAAGGAGAAAGGGGAGGCCTTTGCCCAGCAGTGGGACACAATATGAGGCTTATAAAAAAAAAAAAAAATGCAAATCGGGTTTAGTCGGTTAGATTCGTACATAGTACAAAGTGACTACCCAAAGTCAACCAATTGCAGGTCTAGCAACCGTTACCTAGCAACAATTTGTTTAGCGTAGCCATAGTAACGCTTAGCGTACGGAGAAATTATCATTGGTCATTATTACCATTAAACCATTATTCACCAAAAAGGAAAAAATCGAGTCTAACATCGACATTTCAACTGTCTGAAACCTATCCAACGTTAATAAATTACACAAAGTAATGCGCCTGGGTTCGAACCCACGGCTTACTGCTCGTAAGTCGGGGCTGCTACAACTGGGCCACCGCTGCTCTCTACAACACCTAATTTGTGCTAAACCTTCACCACACTTACCCACAAACACACTATTCCTAACAAACAATTATTATTATTATTCCTAACAACAATTCCAAACACACTATTCCTGAACATTAGTTTTATTTTTTGTTTTTTATTTTTTTATTTTAAATAAGGTAATCCAATTTACCTCTTTACCAAAATGTTTTGTTATTTACCAAAATGTCTAATTAGCAAATCGACAAATACAAGGTGTTGTTTTGCATCCTCGCCAAATTCAAGGAGGTAACTATGCTAATGATTCTCGTCCCGAAGCAAAAATAAAATGGGTAGGTAATTTTTGTTTTTTTTTTCTTATTTAAGGATATCGGTAAGTGTGAACCACCCGTGTTTTAAACGCGGCCCGTCTGGTTCTTGCCGTATTACCTCGCTTACACACATATAAACAATCTCAAACGTTTAATTGATAATTTATTATTCCCTAAATCACGTTAAGGGGATTATTCTGAAATATTGACAAACTTAAACAACCAAAAAATCAGCGTTTATTAATAATTATCTAGGTACCGTAATTTTAGTTGATTATTTATGTCTTTTGTGACTACCTCCTGAAATTTGACGAGGATGCAAAACAACACCTTTTATATGTTTTTAATTTAAAGTTATCACAACTCCGGCCCCCAAGATACAGGCGCTGCCTAGTTTTGAGACCACTTATCTAAGTTTCTCTAAGTTATTTTTTGAGTTACTTTGAATTTTAGTTTTTGTATGAAAAAGCCCAGATTAAATTATTTGAAGCCAATTGAAAAATGATTTACCGCGCGAATGTACTGGAATTTAACCTATTATTATAGTTGATGCCGTAGCAGACCTTTGTTAATAATGACGACACGGTTGGCGCAGTGGCTGAGCGATCGACTGCTCTCGCTGCGTGTCGCGGGTTCGATCCCCGCACGGAACAAATATTTGTATCGCCTACAGATAGTTATTCCGGGTCTGGCTGTTTGTGTATGTGAGTTTAAATGTTTGTAAACGCACCCACGATACAGGAGAAATTCCTAGTGTGGGGCAACGTTTTTAAAACAGAGAAACAGAGAAATTAAAAGTTAAAAAATGCCTACATCTTTGGCAAAGATCACTAATCAAACATTTTTGTGTAGTAAATTAAGCTATTACTTAAAAATGTTGTCTATTGCTAAAGAATACGCCTGATGTACTTTTTGCAAGGAAAATATTCTTATCAGCTATCTAAAAAGGTATGAAA
Organism: Cerastis leucographa; assembly: GCA_963082945.1. Taxonomy (NCBI): domain Eukaryota; kingdom Metazoa; phylum Arthropoda; class Insecta; order Lepidoptera; family Noctuidae; genus Cerastis; species Cerastis leucographa. The sequence goes on from OY720357.1 coordinate 11,432,269, forward strand.
CACAAACAATCCTAAGTCATGGACTACATTATGAAAATCGTTCTTAGGGCTCCGTACCCAAAGGGTCAAACGGGACCCTAAGCTATTACTTAGGCTTCGCTGTCCGTCTGTCACCAGGCTGTATCTCATGAACCGTGATAGTTAGCCAGTTAAAATTTCTACAGATTATGTATTTCTGTTGACGCTATAACCACAAATACAAAAAACAGAGTAAAATAAATATTTAATGGGGCTCCCATAGAAAAACTTCTCACACTTGTTTTATATAATTTAACCGTGTGTGAAAAGAATTACACATTTGGTTGCAAAAGAGGGGGGGAGGGGACTCCCGGACAAACTGCGCCGAATAAAATTCACCAAATTCACTTGTAAAATTATAATTTTTAAGTGACATGTAACCTTTTTATCTTTTCCTAACCAGTAATAAATAAATATTCTATTCTATAAATATATCTACAAATATCTCCAAACCGAGCCACTCCATGTTTATGGCACCAAGTAGTGAAAATGACATTAAAATCGTAATCAAATCCCTTAAAAACACTAATAGTGTAGGACATGACGGCATTTCCACAAAAACTATTAAATATGTATCGGACAGCATTAGTGGACATTTAAGTCACATAGTTAACTTATGTATAATACGAGGCACATATCCGGCTGATCTTTAGACTGCCGTAGTAAAACCTCTGTACAAAAAAAAACGACAAAGAAAACACGGAGTCATACAGACTTATTGCACTGGTGCCAATATTCTCAAAAATATTTGAAAAGTACATATATGAACAAATTAATAAATATATAGTAAAACATAACATCTTGACTGAAGAACAAAAAGGCTTTAGGAAAGATAAAACTATTAACATGGCCATTTTTGACTTCTTGAATAAAGTAATTGTAAACGTTGACCATAAAATTCCTGTTTGTTCAATATATTGCGATATGACTCAAGCTTTTGACTATGTTGATCACAATATCTTGCTTGATAAATTAGAAGCCTACGGAATAAGAGGAAACGTCCTACTGCTAATCAAATCGTTTCTAAAAAAAACCGGAACCAATATGTAGAAATTTCACAGGTAGATCCGAAAACAAAATACGAAAGGGTCTATAGGTCACGTGACAGATCAAACTTATATGGTGTACCACAGGGGAGCGTGCTTGGCCCCCCTCTTTTTATACTATATATAAATGACTTGCCCAAAGTGACGAAACACCACATGACTCTTTTTGCTGACGATAGTACAATTACCATTGACTGTACAAACAAACAAAATTATAATAATGACATAACTAATACTATTATTTCAATAATAAAATGGCTCGACAGTAATAATCTCAAAATAAATATTGACAAAACCAAAATAATGGCTTTCAGTCAACGCAAAAGTATGACGATGAATATTCACTACGATAATAATAAAATAATAACAATAGACCAACGCTTGGACTGGAAAGCACACAGAAGAATTGGCAAAGCGACTTAGTAAATCGACGTATCATCATCATCATCATATCAGCCGTAGGACGTCCACTGCTGGACATAGGCCTCCCCCATGGATTTCCAACAGGACCGGTTGGAAGCGGCCTGCACCCAGCGTCTTCCGGCGACCTTGACTAGGTCGTCGGTCCACCTAGCCGGTGGACGTCCTACGCTGCGCTTGCCGGTCCGCGGTCTCCACTCCAGGACCTTCCGGCCCCATCGGCCATCGGTCCTGCGCACTATGTGGCCAGCCCACTGCCATTTCAACTTGCCAATCCGCTGTACTATGTCGGTTGCCCTCGTTCGTCTACGGACCTCTTCATTTCTGATTCGATCTCGTAGAGAAATCCGAAGCATAGCCCTCTCCATGGCTCGTTGCGCGACTGCGAGCTTCTCCATTAGGCCCATAGTGAGAGACCACGTTTCTGTTCCGTATGTCATGACTGGCAACACACATTGATTGAAGACCTTTGTCTTCAAGCACTGAGGTATTTTTGACGAGAAGACGTTGCGTAGTTTCCCGAACGCTGCCCATCCGAGTTGGAATCGACGTATGCGTTATATAAACTCGCTCCAGTCATAGGAACGGATGCTCTTGTGACAGCATACCATGGAATAGTGGGGTCAATATTAAGATATGGCGTTATGTTTTGGGGAAACTGAACCAATAACGAACTAATATTTAAATGTCAAAAAAGTGTATAAGGGCGATGTTCGGTTTGAAATGCACAGACACTTGTAAACCATTTTTTATTCGGTATAAAATATTGACACTGCCCTCTTTGTACATATTTGAGGTTGCGGTATTTGTGAAAACCAACTCACAATTATTTCCCAAGTTATCAGACTTAAATAACCGAAGTAGACGACACGCCAATATGTTATGTGCTAGACAGTCTAAGACAGCTATGATGCATAAAAGTGTTTTATGCATGGCACCAATTATATATGATCACATACCAGAGTCAATTAAAACCTTAAATGTTAACTTGTTTAAAAGCCACCTAAAAAAGTTTCTAATCTCTAAATCATATTATAATATTTCGGAGTTCCTATCGGAAAAAAACTGTGGGATCTAATATCTATGTTTTGTCGCAATATTGTATTGGCTTTATGTTAGACTTTTTGGTATTATTTTTGTTAATCATTATTATTTCTGACATGCACACAAAAATTAAAATGTGAATTGATTGACTAAATGAATTATTTCTTTACTTGTTATTTTTCTTATTTAAATTGACATGCTTGTATTGACATACTTAATATTGTAACCAGTGACATTTGATGTAATATTTTTGACTTTTCTATTTTCTATTTATTGTGTTTCAAATGTTTTGACATGTAATTTGTAATAATGGATTTCTATAATTTACTAACACTATTGATTGATTGTTATCTGAAATTATATTTAATTGATTATGTTTTGCATGCCCATGTGACGGCAGAACATGGAGAGCTAACTTCTAAGACAACATCTATATACCAATTTTTACCCATGTTTGCAAACTAATAAATGATCTGATTTGATCTGATTTGATCTGATTTGATCTGATTTGATCTGATTTGATCTGATTTGATCTGATTTGATCTGATTTGATCTGATTTGATCTGATTTGATCTGATTTGATCTGATTTGATCTGATTTGATCTGATTTGATCTGATTTGATCTGATTTGATCTGATTTGATCTGATTTGATCTGATTTGATCTGATTTGATCTGATTTGATCTGATTTGATCTGATTTGATCTGATTTGATCTGATTTGATCTGATTTGATCTGATTTGATCTGATTTGATCTGATTTGATCTGATTTGATCTGATTTGATCTGATTTGATCTGATTTGATCTGATGTGATCTGATTTGATCTGATTTGATCTGATTTGATCTGATTTGATCTGATTTGATCTGATTTGATCTGATTTGATCTGATTTGATCTGATTTGATCTGATTTGATCTGATTTGATCTGATTTGATCTGATTTGATCTGATTTGATCTGATTTGATCTGATTTGATCTGATTTGATCTGATTTGATCTGATTTGATCTGATTTGATCTGATTTGATCTGATTTGATCTGATTTGATCTGATTTGATCTGATTTGATCTGATTTGATCTGATTTGATCTGATTTGATCTGATTTGATCTGATTTGATCTGATTTGATCTGATTTGATCTGATTTGATCTGATTTGATCTGATTTGATCTGATTTGATCTGATTTGATCTGATTTGATCTGATTTGATCTGATTTGATCTGATTTGATCTGATTTGATCTGATTTGATCTGATTTGATCTGATTTGATCTATTCTATTCTATTCCCATACAAAAAAGTGCACTTGGCCGGGTTTTTTTGATTTAGTACAGGAAGGCGTGCATGTTTTAAAAATTGTATGGAGCCGCTGAACAGCCTAATATTAAAAAAAAAAAAAAAATTTCAATAAATCTTTTTTTGGGTAGAATAGGCACTTTACGAGCAAGTTACGAGCTATATAAAATCAGAGGTAGGGAGGGTTCCGTAAACATATTAAAATTTAGGGGCTAGCTAGATTTATTATTTCCCATATTGATTACATAATCATAACAGAGCAATATTTGACAGCTTTTTGAATGCACTCTCTTATATTAAGATTGGAAATACTTATTTAAAAAACACATTCCCATCCACTAATGGTACTTGATCGTACTTACTTACAGACCAACGTATTAAAGAAGAAATTTGTTTTGGAGAAACATTGATTATTAGTTGTGGACATTATGAGGGTGACCTTGTGAATGAAGAAGAAAAATCAGAATCAGAGTGGTCATGCGAAGAATCTAGCACGGCGACAGAGTCTGAAGAAGATAAGGGGCGTAGTTTTGAAGTAAAGGATTACGTTGCGGAGGAAACTGCACAGGAGGAGGAAGAAGAAGAAGCTGATGATTTTTGTTTTTATTTTTTTCCCGATTGCAGTAAACCTCCTCCACCAGAAAACAGTAAAACGAGCCTCATCGTTGTCAATGGTTTGCCAAAACTAAATCCAACTGCAAAGGGGCAAAAATATTGCACTTGTAAAGCAGGCAAAACGGGGGAATGTGTATGTTTTACAAAAGTGCCTTGTAAATGTAGAGCCAAAATTGTAGCTGATTGTACTTGCTCTGAGCTAAAAGACATTTGCATTTGTGGCTCTGGATATCCCAGAACCGAGTGCAAATGTAAGAATGTTGATGTTTGTGTTTGTGACCCTGATGGTAAAATATTAACTAGATGCACTTGCTCCAATGTAGACAAACCATGTATTTGTCACCCGGATAAATTTCCAAGTCCAATATGCAAATGTAAATATAAGCCCAGATTTTTAAGTACCATTAAAACAAAATTAGAAGAGGTTACAGAAGGAGTAGAAGAAGCTAGCCTAACCGAAGAAGGAGAAGCTGAGGAGGAAGAAGTAGTTAGAGAGCCATGTGTTTGCCAAAAGCCAGAACCTAAAAAGTTGTGCTACTGTCTTAAAGGCAAAGACTGTACCTGCTTGGCTGAATGTATTTGTGGTACACAAAACCCTTGTCTATGTGCGCCTGAAGAGGAAACAATGCATGCCGATAAACGCTGTAAAATGGAAAAACACGATTCGACTTGTAAATGCATTGTCCCCAAAGTGTGCACTTGCCATTTCGAAGATGCTGGTGCCGTTTGCAAGTGTTTCCCGGTAAAAGATTGCACGTGTGGAGATCCCGAAAATTGCAAGTGCTTCACTACTTGCGATTGCTCAATTCCATGCCTTTGTGACACTGTTCCAGTTAAAACAGAAGAATGTATATGTTTAAAACCTTCGGGAGGATTAAATTTTGCTAGCAATTGTACGTGCATAAAGGAATCCACCAAAAAACAGAAAAAAGTTCGTAAGGGTAAAGATGGATATCGATGGTGTCACGAAATAAATCCAAAGCATACGTATTTTGACTATGCATATGGTAAACATGACAAAATCAATCTTGAAGAGCCAAAATCAGAAAAGTTCGAGATTCAAGGCATTCACGATGATCCTAAAAACGTTAATGAGTGCCCCGTTCATGGCGTGAGGTTTCCTAAATACGAGAAAACACCGAGAAAACCATCTTTAGATTGCTGCAGTGCTGTTGGGGGTACTTTTATTTTACTTATTTGAATTCCGTTACTAGTTGGTACTCAATAGATTATGAATTAGAATGCTTATTTAAATAGGTATACTACTTCATACTAGAGGAGGAGCTCGTGGCTAAATAATAACAGCCGCCCGGGTCGATCTTTAAGGTTAAGCCGTGCTTGCCGAGGTTGGTCCGTGGATGGGTGACCATCATTACATACCGAGTTTCCTCCGTGCCTCGGAAAGCACGTTAAGCCGTTGGTCCCGGCTGTCATTTGTAGATCTTTGACAGTCGTTACGAGTAGTCAGAAGCCAAAAAAAGTCTGACATCCAGTCTTACCAAGGGGTATCGTATTACCCAGTTACTGGGTTGTGGAGGTCAGATAGGCAGTCGCTTCATGTAAAATACTGGTACTCAGCTGCATCCGGTTAGACTGGAAGCCGACCCCAAGAGAGTCTGGGAAAAGGCTAGGCAGATGATGACTACTTAATACCAGAGTACTCCTTACTCTGGTAAGGAGAGAACGAGAACAGAATTTATAGAGTAGGTACCTACCAAGTCAATGGGATTTTATTTTTCAAATGTCCATTGAATACACTTTGCGTTTGTCTATCAGAAACCCTGGAGCAGCCCAGTATCTATATTTGTGCTCCGTTAATGATATTAACATTACCCTCAATAAAATGCGAGCTAAACTTCACTATGGTTGGTTGGCACTGGGTTGGCACTGGGTTGGTGTTGGACAAAATTTTATTTTAATGTGATATTTTTCTAAAGTTCATGACGTGTCTAGTAAACCCTGCCACATCACAGCCTTTTTTCAAGAATATTGCCATTCACCAACCCACCACCACCTTACATAATACTTGTATGCAAGTACCTACAACCTCCCCACTTATTGCACTATCAGCCCGGTAGTAATACCAGCTTTCACTGTTAAATTGCTCTTACAGGGGTGTTAACCAAACGATGTGGCAAGGTTTGATATAAAATAACGTAGGAGTACAAATCTTAAGGTTTTTTGGGATTAAGTTACTTTACTGGTGAGGTTGTAAGTGTATTTTCGAGTGAGCAATGACCAGCTGATGAGAAATGTATTTTTAAGAGACATTGGTTAATAGAAAGTTTTTTGAACAGGCATCAGCATTTGTGTTGAAAGTCTAGGAGAGGACAAAGATAAACTACTCGTGCAAGTGGTTTCATATTCGTCAAAGGAAGGTGCAAAAACAGGCTCAAAGATTGTTAGCATTTTAGATTGTAACTTGCATACGATGGAGGAGAATCGAGTCGAGTAAGATATTGTTACTGATATTTCTTATACCATTACGACATGCTCTTTTGTAGACTGGTTTTGATATAATCTGATCTTTGCGTTACAAAACGAAGATAGTTGACGGGGTTCAAATGATGGCCCAAAATAATTGTGACTAACAAGGCAAATCTGCTGAATGCCGGACAAACAGTGGGTCTGTGCCAATGCCCCGAGAGGTTCGGACTAGGGTTCGCAGTCGGCTACTAAAGAGATGACGGGACTTACTGCTTAGATTCGCAAAATATTAGAAAGCAAGCGCGAGTTCGCGAAACATGTGAGGAGTGGAGGAAGGCCTTTGCCCAGGAGTGAGACGGAACCAAGTCTAGAATGAAGCGAGAGTCGATTTCCTCATAACGATTGTTGCAAGACATTGTTTGATAGTATCTTAGTAAAATAATACATTTTGATTTATAATCACAGACATATTACAAAGAAAGATTTAACCAAAGAGCGGCGGAGTTATACAGCTATCTGCGAGAGCGGTTATTATAACAAAGTGACTCGCATTTGCGGAGACAAGCATGTTGTGAAGCGATTCTACCACTCTTTTGAGAAGGCTCACAACTTTATACTGGAAGGATCAAATATTGTGTTATTACGGTATCTCGCTCTTCGACGCTACAGCGGTACCGTGCAGACTGACACTGTCATGATGGATGGGACTATCTGTCGGAGCATATATGTGAGTTTCACTATAGCACTTTAATAATCAGTATTTTTTTATAATTATTATGATTTTTGGCAAGCGACCTATACGTTGAATCAAGCACATTATGTTTTCACTATTAAATCTTGCACAAGCCTCGAGTCGTGCTTCTAGTAGGTAGGTAAGTACATGAAAAGTTACACATTTTTTTTGCAATCTTTACTGGTTACTCATTATACAGATACGGAATAATGCTACCTATAATGTATTAATGAAACCACAGGGCCAATAATATGATATAGAAGATATTATCAGATAGATAGGGACTAGGGAGTAACCTATACCTAACTAATTCACGAACTATCTAGCGTGGTATGTTAGTTTTAGCAGTTTGCGTTGACTAATGAATATTTCTTGTTAGACCGGTGCCTAATCTACCTGCATTATTAATCGATTTTACCAAATTGTTGATTTATGATTTTAGGGTTAGTTATACTGGAGAATTAATTGGTCATATTGCCCTTAGATGGGGGAAGTATCCTCGCACTATTATCGAGTATAGAAAATGGAGGCTTAGGAAAAGAGTCGGCGCAGCGATGGCTTTGTGGAAAAATAATTGAGAATAATATCAATGGTGTGGAAAATTGTACTTGACAGTTTTTCATATTTTTCAGAAACTTGGTATTAGAAAAAAGATGGGCACTCGCTAGACTGTCACTACTTGTCTGGGTAAAGTCCTCTCTTTTCTCCTTCCCAACCTCCGATATCTGGCCATGTTCACCTTGATCACTGAACATGGCCAGATGTTTTTCCTTCAGGCATCCAGTGAGTGACGATCTTTGCCCAACCTCTCCGGGTGCATTTGCGCTACGTGTCCAGCTCACTCCCACTTTAGCTTGGAAATTTTTTCTCCAACTTCAGCAACCTGAAATATAGACCGCAAGATTTCTAACGCGATCTGTATGCTTAAGATTAAGAACTCTTGTGCTGCGCTCCATTGCCCGCTGGCAAAGCTTCAGTTTGAACTTAAGCTGTTCAGTTAATGGCCAACTTTGTGCACTTTTTGTTAGAACGGGCACATGCACTTGTCAATCAGTTTTCTATTCAGAGTCATTGGAAGACTTCCCTTCTTGTGTTCTGCAATTTTTTCGCATTTTGGACTCGTGTTTCGACTTCCTTATCTTGCTTTTTTACACTAATTGGTCGAAGTAGCTATAATTATCGATAAATTGCAGCACATGCCCGTCTACTCAACCTTGAGACTTGCTGCGTTAAGATCTTGGAGCATTTTTTCAAGTTCTTAAGCAGATGTGGAGAACAACACAATGTTATCGGCAAAGCGGTGGGTTGTTAGTTGGTGGCCCTTACATTTTCGCCTTGTGACAGCCAGCTTGTTTAAACCTCCAGCAGTAAGATTACGAACAGCTTAGGTGAAAGTTGGTCGCCTTGTTTGACACCATTTCAATGTTGAAATGAGGACCAGAAATATGTTACTTGATGTTCGCGTAGTTACTTTAATAGATGTTGTCAATAAGGTAAATGTAGGTGTGCGTTATATTTTGGGACTTCAGGGCATTAATAATAGCGTTGGGTGTCTCCTAGCGTCCCACGGCCACCACAGGCGCGGGCCTGTGGATGGTGAGTGATGAGCTGGTGCACCGTCCGTCCATCTTATAGCGACAGGCCGTTTCGACGGCGCGTTCATGTTCCACGCGCGCCTCAAGGAGATGACAGCAAATTGGAAGGGGTTCGAGACGGCCGATGCCTGCCGGGGCTGCGGGACTATTCGATAGAGATAACGTGGCCCTGGAACACAAAGGGCTAAGTAGGATGACGAATGAGTTTTAGTCAGTAAAAATCCGACATTCCCTTCCACTCCGCCCAGAGCGGGTCATTTGATGATTTTCCATCCATAAAAAAGGGCATTAATAACTGGAACCTTAAAAAAATAAACTTCTAAGAGTTTTAAATTCACATGCTGGTCGGAGTCGGAACTACCATAACCTGACGTCATATTATTCAAACTACACAAAAACGTCGCAACGTTGAGTACAATAGCCATTGTGCGTGACAAGGATAGAATAGAACTAACTCCCTGAAAAGTGTAGTTTCTCCATAATTATTTCGATCTTTTTTTGCACAACGCATGTTTTTTCTGCGATAGGTATTAACAGATGGTTTACTAAGAACTATTCTAAATTGTTCGTGGTTTCGTCAATAATCTACTCACAAAATTAAACTTTGAAAGTTCGATGTGAGTCTGTGACTCTGTGTGTGATAAGTAATGATTGATGAATGATCAGGATTGAAACAAATATTAATTTTGATCTGGCCCAACTCGTGAAAAATTATAGTCTAATGACTAAGTTCAGATAGGGCGGTAATATAATTTGAATTCATATCATACCCACTTCTAAATAGACGAATGGCTAATCATCAAAACATTTGTCTCTAGATTTCTAAAGGTGTAAGTCAAGGAATCGTGAATGGCACTCCGTTTTTCGTGGTCAAGATTGAGCGTCACATTGTCGAACCTTCAGGATATATTCATCAAACGTTGACGGTGCTTAGCCTAAAAGGTATTTGACATTGAGTTTTTTTTTTCACTTTTTGGAGAAACCAAAATTACCGATATAGCACGAAGCAACCTTAAGAGACAGTGGGGCCCGGGCTCGTTGCAACGAATGGTCGATGAAGTCAAAAGGTTCTGAAGTGGAGATCGTGTACTGGAAGCCGAATTTTTGGGAACTGAATAAGTTTATGAAAACTCTAGCTTTGTATTCGATATTGTTTTTATCGTCGTTTCTCGGCTCTCAAGGTTATACTATAAGCCACGAGTGGGCAGACAACTGCTACATCTTCCATGTGAACCCACTGCTACGCGTCGTTCCCGAAAAAGACGAGATAGAACAACACGAACCATTGCGTGAAACTTGGCGCACAGATCTTCAACTAATGTCCGACTTCCTGGATTTCAAGGTATATCATTAACTTCATCATTCTTTTACTGACATCTCGATTTATCAAGGGGCAACGTTCTTCTTCCGCGACCACTATATTATTTCCAAGACTATAATATCAACTAGCAGTTATCCTCTTGTCTATCTATACTCGTATTATCGCTATAATGAATTCAATCGTCTTTGTGCGTCATTTCTTGCGGAAGCCTCCACTTTGATATATTTATTCCTTTAATATTTTCCACAGAGTACCCGAGTATCAGAAGGAGGGCGCTACGTCACGGAAAGTGGAAGCCTCACGGGCACTGTGCGGGATTACCTCCAAGCGATCCTGCTTCTCCGGCCCCAAGACACCCTGCACTTCACTAGGCATTACTTCGGCACAGTGCTCTCAGCCCTCGACCTCCCGCATGATGAGTTCTTCGACCCCACTTCCAAGCACGTCCGATATTACTTCTTTGAAGAATGATTTAGAGGCTTTAAGACGAGAAACAGCGAACAAATGGAGACCTAATGAAAGGCAGCAGCAGGTTTATGCTCAGTTTCTGCAGAGACCCCGTGGCACGCGCTTCCCTACCACCATCGCTATCCCGAGTAATGAAAGGCGTATGGTTTCACGACCACCAACAAATTTTGTGTTTTATGTTCGCGCAGTAGCATTCATTTGTTTACTTTATCATGCATTCAGAGTAGGTCTTATTTCTATGAAAACTTTATTTAAAATTATGGTAATTTATATTAGTATTTAGCTTAATATCTAACTATATTTTAGTACGGTTTTTTAGTACCATCTACATTTAGTTTAGAAACTTTTTTCTATAATTAACTTTTCTTTCAGAATTAAGTGTAACAAGATTAGGAATGTTTTAAAGGTATAGGTGATTATGAATGCTGGGTACAGATTGAGCTAAAGAGGGCCAATGAAAATATTGTAGCGACTATAAATCATTCCGTGACTATATAAACGTTACTTTGGCGAATGTTTTCAACAGTACTGATCATCTTGCACTGTACCGAAATTATTGACTGTAGCAACATACCTTTTTAACTAAATAAAAAGGTTGGAAATATACATTTTGTCTTTTACTTCCACCAGCTTAGTTAAACGTGTGATTTTTCAAAAGTACATATGACATGTAAAGTCACTCATGCCTATTTTGACGAATACATTAAAAAGTAACTATCTACTACGGCTATTTATAATAAACTAGGAAATACATTTTTTTAAATATTTTATATAAAAATCTCAGCAATATGATCGTTTTGATGACGTCTTATTTTCAAGAAAAATGGATGTCATTTAGCAGGTACTCCCTTTCTTCTCCTAAAATTGTTTGTCCGAAAATCATTATCCATAACACGTTTGCTATAAACATCAGTAACCATAATGTTCAAAATCCCGAAATTTTGTTTAACATAATTCTCTTTAGTTCTAAAAGTATTCTGTCATAATATCGAGTACTATAATTATTGAATCTCGTAATTTTACATGACCTAAAGTCATATGTCCTAAGTATTGTGTTAAATAATGTGTATTATTCCGAATGTTCATTTATAATAATTTTTTTAGTCCTCAAACATATGCTAATAAAAAATTTGGTTTTAGTGACAGTAACGAATCGCTGTAAATCCGACTCCACGCAGTCTTGTCTGCCCTACCCCTAGAGTGTAATTTAAACTCGCGAGGGACCGCCGGAGCGCCGCAGCGCCGGAGCCGTAACAGAAACCATGCCTGCTGCATGCTGCATGATTGCTTGCATGCTACATGCTGCGTGCTTGCTTGCATGCTGCATGCTGCGTGCCTGCTTGCATGCTGCATGCTTGCCTGCATGCTGCATGCTTGCTTGCATGCTGCATGCTTGCTTGCTTTACAAAAACCACATGTTCACAATCAACTGCTTTATTGAGTACAATGTATAATATATTTATTTATGTATAATAAAAAAAATAAAAAAATTGTTCTAAGAATATTATTATTTTAAATTAAACATTATGTAATTTGAATTTAGGACTTATAACTTATATAGAAAACATTTTTATGTCTTTTGTATATTATTGATTGTTATACTTATGACAAACGGATTTAGGACATATTATATTTAGGGATTTCAATTTTATGGTATATGATATTATGTGATGTTAAGTTCGGGTGAATTATCATTCGGACAAATGATGATTAGGACAAAAAAAGTTATGGCACTTTAAATTATGGATAAAAAAGTTAGGTGACACAATAGAGAACCCATTTAGCAAGGGCGCTATATAAAAATTGTATGTAGGTACGAATCTAATATTAAACTATGAAATATTGTGATCAGGCAGCTGTATTGTCCATCACTGAATATGAAAAGTACTATATATCTTGAGTATTATTACCATGAATATGGTAAGATTTATGAGAAAACGTGTCTAATATTGCTCACTTAGGCATTCGTAGTAGTATATATTGTATACATATATTCAGCAGAGGGATTTGCGTATGTCACGCAAGATCCCTCCAAACAAAATGACAAAACTGCGCCGGAGAAGGCCCTGGGACATGAAAAGAATTTTAATTTTTTGTTCCTTTTGCACAAAGGAATTTATTATTAAGTCCCCGCATCACAGGCATACGATATTATGGGAAGGACAACCCCAATTCTCACACACCTTTCTTTCAAAGAAGAATTTATGAATAAATACGTTTTGGCTTTTCGATTACTTGACAGGTTGTGGTCGGTCGTACATATTTAGTTAGGTATCGTTTCGTATTTACTGTTCGGACTGCAAAAGATTATTTTCAGTGATTTTGGGGAGTTCTCTTTATAAAATATATTTATAGTTTAGATAAGGTAAATCTCTACTTACGACTACTGCCCATTAGGTATCGATACTTAATAGTCCACTTTCGAGTTTTGAACCGACTTCAAAAAAGGTGGAGCCACAAAACGTGTCTGTCGCGTTTTGTGGTGTGACTGTGATGAAATAAGGTTATAATGTTTTGTTTCTCTTAACCAATGATTCCTTACTTAGATTACTATCTATTCTTAATCAAAGATTTCAAACTTAATTTAAATTTTGTTTACACTATTACTATTAAGCTCCATCAACCTAAGTTGGCTAAGCGTTAGAAGTTTAAATTAACTTGTTAGGGATGAACGCGACGGCTCGGTGGCTCGTAGGGCAATACAGTTTGCAAACAAGACTAGACAGACGGGCCTCTGGCTACCATTGCATACAAATTGGCAACCCTTAAATTACAATATGTGAGTTGAATGTGGCAGTAGGAACGTATAATAATAGTTATCTACTGAATTTAATAACAGAAGTTTGTGTGATTTAATAGGAAGGAGTTTGCAAAGTATATCACATACTCGTAGAGAGAAGATACCCTTTTCGGGGTACAATAATAATGTGAAAATTCTTCGATCTATCGACGAAACCTAGTACGTCATGCACAGAAGCCGCGTTTTCAATCCTACAACGATGCTTACTAAAACTTCGGGTCAAGATGTCATAAAAATAAACGCCAAAACTGAACTTGTAAATGTAATCGAGAATCATCGAGATATACAGATGGGGAGATTTTATAGAATGACCAGCCTGGATAATAGTTGTTTTAAGAAAGCTTCCGAATTTAAATACATGAATGTAATTGCGTTGAAATGTTGCATAATTATACCTGGCTGTTATGTAGCGAGGGCCGTATAATCAGCTTAAAGGTTTTGTCTGTAGGTGCGGTGAGTGTGGAGCGTTCCAGGTGACGCTAATCTTCTTTAGATACGTTTGTGTTGCATTTTACTCACACCTCAGTCTTTGTAAATACGTACAGTTAGGTTAAGAACAAGACTGTGCGGAATGGCTAAGCAATTGTTTGTTTTGATCATTCTTCCTGGGGCCCTGTTGTCCAGAAGTTGGTTACGTAAACAAAGTTGTAAGAGATTTCACACAGCATATTATTAGTACTTAGACAAATATAATATACATAAAAAGACCGTTTTCCCACATTTAAGATCCTCTGATGATATGTTCGCCCAGTAGTCAGTTTCATAATAATTATTGGGAAGACGTCAGATTTATTCAACATTATCCATCATCTGCCTAGCCTTTTCCCAACTATGTTGGGGTCGGCTTCCAGTCTGACCGGATGCAGCTAAATACAAGTATTTTACTACGTGTGCGTGTGGATTGAGTGCTCCTTTTTAAAAGTTGATTTTATTTTTACGAAATCAAGGAAGGATTTAAGAAATAATTGTGAAGACTTCATGATGAAGATAAAAAAATTGTGACGTCAATGGTAAGAAAGTCGTGGTCAATTAACTAGAACACTCAATCTGCTCACCTGAGAAAATACTGTAACTCGAGTTTCGCAAAATATAGGTACTAGATATATGTTTAACCTTTTGATGTGGGATAATTGTACAGTGACAACCATTCACAAATATTCAAGGGATATTAACGGTTTATCTGGATTTTATAAAGGTTTATTTAGAACACTCAATCCTCCTACGGTGCAGACGGAGTGTTCCAAAATTCTCCTAATTTCGCTAAATAAATTCTTAATATCCTTACTCTATTGTACGAGTATAATTGAGAGCCAATTTGTGTAACTACAACATCGACTAATAACACAATAGTTTGAGAATAAATAACAAATAACTTTCTTTTCAACGTCCCGTTTGAGTGTTCCATGTTGTAGCGTTTACTTATTTAACCCGAACTTTTATAGAAACGACGGCCACATCAGAAATAGTGAAAACGTTGTCACTAAAGTTTAACACGTTTTCTTTTCTTGTGAACGCTTAATTTCGGACAATAATCAACTGTTATAGATTTCTAAGCGAAAAATTTGTGTAGGGTGGACTTAATTTTGTGATGGATCGACTGTCTGTCTGTCTACTTGACTTCCACAACCCAGTTAGTACTGGAAACGATACCGATACTTGGTATGACTGGTTGTCACAGTTTCCGCGCTCCGACTTCCTATAACGACAATCAAAGTTTTCTTCATTACATTTCGTTTATTCATATTTTTACATAGTACTATTTAAATTTTTTTAATGTAGTAAGAAAGTGGTATAAAAAACATATAAAAAATATATAAAAAGACATGATATTATTCCTATATTGCCTTGATATTTGTTGCCAAATGAGGCACAAACACTCTGTGATAGTGGGATAGATATGCGGTATAATTATTATTGCAATGTAATGCAGTTTAACAATCATATAGAAATAATCCATGGAAATATAATGATTATATTTCCAAGGATAATTTCTGTAATGTGATCCGGTATTAGTACAAAATAATGTAGGTAATATTACATTCGCTACCAAAAACATTTTACTCTATGACGAAATTATTCAATTCTAGGTACATAATATCATAACCCACGGATATAACTCCAACCGCAAAAAGCTTTCGTCATATTATATAATTACGAGAAGTATTAAATCGTGTAAAGTTTTTGATAGGATCATTTTGTAATTCCCGCAAACGCGGGTAGACAAAACAAGCTTAATTTATAAGACGTATCTCACGTGTGTACATATTTAAGTACCTACAAAAGTACTAACGTACGGTTGGCAAGAGTAAGTAGGTTTATTTTGTATTTAGAACAAGTTTTGCCTTGGTGGAGTGAGTTAGATTCCCAGGTCGGGTAGTATTATAAGGTTTATCCATTTGGAATATCTCAGTACCTAGGTTAGGTAAGGTTAGCGGGGCTGTTTCCGCTGTTAGCCTCTTTATTGGGCCATTGCACGTGTAAAAAAAATCTCTGGTTACAAATAGAAATCTTCTGGTTTTCTCAGTACCTACCATTAGTCTGGATATGTGATGGTTGATGGCAAAAGGCTCATCACCTACTTATTACAAGAGACTTAAATATTACTAGCGAAAAGTGGATGTGGGTAGACCTCTTATAGCCCTTCAGGAGCACGAGCCTAGTGTTATGTATGTAGAAATAAAAGACCGAGTAGGTAATCAGTACTTTGATGAAGAGTACGCCACTTACTTTTAAAGTAAGTAAGTCTGGTGTCCGAAGCTCCACGTCCAAGGCGAGTATTTTGTGCTACCACTTAAATATCAAACATGGAAGCCGCTATTAACCTACTTTCTATACTTTTAACGTTATCGTGATAATGGTAACACGATACTGCATCTCAAAGTATCGACGATTTTATCTTGCTCTTTGACCCAGATTTATTGGACCCGATATTAATATACAATTTGTGTTTGGTACCGTTATCGAGAAATAATTTAACGTTTAATGGTCGCTTGAATTTTGAGTGAATATGCTTTGGAAAAGGAGCTTTTTTGCTTTAAATGGATTTCGTCTGAGGCTTGCGCCCAAGTGCAAATCGAAAGTATCTTGATAACGACGACAAACAACCATTGCCATCGTAGGCAACGAACTATCTCGATAAAAAGTAAACAATAGGTATGTTTATACCAGTCCTTTTTTTTTCCATTAAACTTTGAAAAATGCGTGACGCATACCGCACTGGGGACGTGGTTACGTGAAGCTTGCACCCACTAAAAATCAGCGCCGAGATCCTAGTGTCACCGCATGATGTTCGCGACCTACCAGCGCAGCTCACCTGCGGACACCAAACTCCTTTGGCGATGTCGAGATGTGTGGCTTTTATCGATGTTAGCGTCAAAAGGTAACAGACATATATATCACTAGCTTATGCCCGCGGTTTTACCCGCGTGGCCTTTGGGTAATTCTACAGGATCGTTCTACCCGAATAAAAATTTTCGTAGTTGTTAATCCAGGATAACTGTGTGCCAAATTACATCCAAATCCGTTCTATTTGTGTGAAAACGTGACGAACATCCAACCATTCATCCAACCTCACAAACTTTTCCATATTTTATAAGTATTGGTATGGATGGATTAGTCTCCAGACTCAAATTCCTCTTTCTCTCACTTTAGCATGCTCTTCATTAATTGACTTACCAGTTGAGTTTTCGACAAAATCCGTACATTATTTTCCCGTAAAGAGAGAACTGCACAATCGCCCAAAATTGATACAAACGTGGTGCCAATCCCGATATCGAGCGCTCAGATGGCCAATTAGAGGCTAAAATTTGCCAAACACTATCTCATCTCAATGGATTGCGGCCAGTGTCAATCTAACGATAGATTACGTTCAATTGTCAACGTTTTATTGGACAGGCGATACATACCATGGGGAATCGAAGTGAATCACGTCACTCTATCTGGTAATTAAATAGTTATTTCTGTAACTTTGTTGCCGTTGCTGTTTCAGAACTGACTTTGTAATTTTACGCAATTCGGCCACCTCTTAAAGTAACCATTTTGTAGCTATTTGAGTTTTAACGACGGTTAATTTGGTTTTACTTGCAGTTGCCTTTTCGAAAAATTGTATCCTGCAATACAGAAAAAGTAGGTCACAATGTACCAAAAATGTATTGTCCTTTATTCAAAAAATACAGCCTATATTGCTGACAGGCCCGAAAATGAATGTATGCTGCATTTAAAATAACAGGCGCTTAAATTTTGACACGTTCGTGCCCTCCCCAACGTGGCCGTAAACCGCGAAAGTTCGTTCAGTGTAATAAAAAGTTAATACTTGGCGCAGGCGGGGCTGGTTGGATTGCGCATTACTTGTTACATTATAAACAAGTCTGCCTGTGACACCCCTCCTTTATGACCCCCTCTCGGCGGACGGCATGCATAATTAAATCTACGCGGTCAAATTAGCAATTTGGACCCCCAACAATAGGACATAGTTCAGTTTAAGCGTCTTTATTGTCCAAACAAATTTATTCAACCATTACTGTGCTCAATTAGCGCACAGTAACTACACTGAAACAATTTCAGGACTTGTTTTTATTATGTCTTCGTTATGGCTGTTTTGTTCCGGCGCAAACGAATTTGTTTCAAGCCATTTTAATAATGAATGAAATATCGTAAAGTTAAGCTTATATCGACTGAAGCTTATATCGACTGTAGTGCTCGAGGGGGTGCTGCAGTGATTTATGGATTCCTGACAATTGCACGTCTTCAGTTTCTGTTCTCTTCACTTTTAAGTTTAATTTTGAGATTCAACGACCCGACTGGATTGAAATTCGTGGTTATTGATTTTGTAAAGGACTCATATGGGGAAATTCAAGTAAGTGGTAACATTGTAGCATTGTGTGAGTAAAATGTTACTGAGCATATTTAACAAACACAAGTAAATTTTCAATTCAAACTGGCAGTGTTTATCAAACTTAAACAACTATTATTTTAGCATGAATTCATAAATATTTATGTTCTTGCAATCGAGCTTCCAATAAAGTGTGGCGTCGATAAGTATATGGAAATTCAGCAGCTGGGTGGCAGAGCAGGCGTGCGCGCCACTGATAACGGATTTAGGGCTGTTTTTCAATCGGTTGGCGCCACAATCCGGCCATATTATTAGCGATAGATATCGTAATGGTAACACACAATCTTAAATCACTCGGCAAAATAAACAATTTGCGCACTATGTGTGTTTTACTAGCTTGGTTTGCTCGGTAAATGATGTTTACTTTTGATTTTATGCATGTAGTGTACACAGCCACATTTCAAAGCTACGCCAATTCCATTAGTAATTCAATGCGGAAATGAATGAATAGTACCGCTAAATACACAGTAGTAATGTATTCATATAATTATGATATTTAACTAAATGAAATGGTTACTCGTCAAAGCTTTAGATCAAAATTTTATTCCGGGATCCTAGAATTAATTTAAACTTTGCATTTAATCTTGTTGGCTGACGAAACTTTTGCAAAGTGAGATAAAGTATCACCTAAAACAGCAGAGTTCCCAACGTTATCAGAGATAACGCGGACATACGGGCGCCTTGTTTGGCGAACTGAATTAAGATCAAAACAAACTACGAACTTTGCACAGAAGTGTTCGTACACACGGTGGCAGAGTTCACAAGCTCTTTTAGCGAAAAAAAGGTGGCGTTATAAAATGAAATGAGTTGTGTTGGCAGAGTTTATGAGTCTTTGTGGACTAGTTAGGTTTTTCAAACTTGTCTTGAATTAATTAATAATGAAATTGTTGGTAGCAAGGACATGAATACATTGGGAATATATCACCAAAAATGCTTCCAAGTTGTTAAAACCTTCTGAAAATATGCTTATCGTTGAATTAGTATGCTTGTGATAGACAACCTTTCAGATTTATTCGTAATAATCAAAGCATACAATAACGAAGCACCGCTTCTGACCCCTCTAGGGGGAACAGCTTAATTTTACTTTTTAATTAATATTGTAAAGGCGTTACAAGATCGGGTGTCAAGGGAACGATTTTGCATAAAGATGAAATTTTGCATAGGTTCCTGGAAAGGAAGTAGAATACTTTATATTTTTCTGCTTATACATAATAAATATCTAAGGAGAACTTTTAAAAACGTAGTCCAAATTAGTGCCTAGTAAAACTTTTGTAGGCTTACGCCATATTGTATGGGAATAATACATAACTAACGAAATGTTGATGGGAATACACAAAGCGTAATTTTGTCGAGTTATGCGAACATATGGTGCAGCTGATTTTTTTCGCGAAATTAGTATTTGTTTCATGGTAAAAATGGTCATAGTTATGAGTAGGTAGGTACAATTACCCCGTCACTTAGTCGATATTATGCTTTATTAAAATATTGTTGCTGAAAACGCGAAGACGTCTCATTATAAAAACATGTCAGTAACTTTTTATCTATAATTGGACGAGTTCTAAACAAGGAAAACGGAGGTGAAGTGTACTTGCAGATATTATTATAACTTCGTAGACAATTAGGCTTCGTTAAGAAGTTCTCGTTTTCCTGAATATCTACCATCTACAGGATTGAATCAAAATATTTCCACTTTGTAATTTTCTGTTACAGACTTGTAATGTATCCGCGGGCTCATAAAAAAGTAATACAATCGTGACTCAAAAAAAGCAACGGAATTCAAGGATCTGCCTAGCTGCTTCGGCGTAGCAGACTGCTACGACCGCCTCGCTGAGGCTTTCGAATTTACTTTTGCATAGCGTATGGCAATTTCCCAATGAATAAATATACCTTATACAGTTTGTACAGCACCTTTCTATTATAGCAGGTAGGTTTTATTTTTAAAATAATGGTTTTTCCACAAAACTTTTTCATCACTTATTTATCTCAAAAGCGGCGCTTAGTACGTAGGTATACCTTTAATTGTAATGGTAAATATCATCAAACAGCGTCTATATGGAAGTTTCTCAATTCAAATGCAATATTAATTTCTACTCTGACGGTTCACAGAAATAGAGTGAAAATCACGTTGGAAATATGAAGATGTGCTTGAAATAGAGCTATCACATCAGTCTATGAGAATATTTTTATTATGTCTATCTCATTTTAGCATTGTGTTGAGAGCAGTTCGTCATTATTGGTTTGTTATGACATCTGTATCGTTTTATTGCAAGCAGTGATAGCCTTGATTCATGCAAAGAAATTTTAGAGAAAAGTGAATGACTTCTTGGATATTCACCTAACCGTTGGACTACGAAGTCATAGGTCAGAAATGAAAGTACATTTCAGATTGATCGGGTGCGTGTGTAATTATCCACTATCACTTGTTTTGGTGAAGGGAAACATCGTAAGTAAACCAGCATGCCTATTTCTGGACGGCGTGTAAAGCCATGTCAGGAGGAGCTCGTGGCTAAATAATAACAGCCACACGGGTCGATCTTTAAGGTTAAGCCGTGCTTGCCGAGGTCGGTCGGTGGATGGGTGACCATAATTACATACCGAGTTTCCTCCGTGCCTCGGAAAGCACGTTAAGCCGTTGGTCCCGGCTGTCATTTATATATCTTTGTCAGTCGTTACGAGTAGTCAGAAGCCAAAAGTCTGACATCCAGTCTTACCAAGGGGTATCGTATTACACAGTTACTGGGTTGTGGAGGTCAGATAAGGCAGTCGTTTCATGTAAAATACTGGTACTCAGCTGCATCCGGTTAGACTGGAAGCCGACCGCAAGATAGTTTGGGAAAAGGCTAGGCAGATGATGTGTAAAGCCATGTCAGAGGCCCATGAGCGGCATAAAAACTCTGACACCAGGTTAGGCGCTAACCACACTATAAACGGAATAACATCATTTAATTCCATTTATTTATAATTCTTCTCAGTAAGAAAGCTCTGTTTATTTTAAATACATACATAAGTTATGTATGTATTTAATACGTATACTTTTGTTGGCGGACCTGAAATTGATATTAAATGTACACAATAGTTATTTACCAATATGGACGATTTTGTGACAACAATAATATTGAATAAGCTTACGTTATTTTCTCATATAGCCATACTGCCTTACACAAAGATTCTCTGAAATTTAGGCCACTGTCGAACAAAATATGTTGATATTAGAAAATTATAATATGCCAGAAATGTGAAATGGTATTACAAAACATTTTCCCATCGCAATAATCACGTTTATGAGAATAGTTTCCGTAGGTAGATGACATAGTTTTCTCCAAAAAGGATTTATGTTCATGCGTTTCTAAACTAATATGGATACAATGCTATATCTTCAAAAATTCATGAGATTTGTAAGAGCTATCAAAAATATTGTCTTAATTTTGATAGTACATCTTTTGTTTTGCATAACTTCAGGCCTATCATTTAACTGAGACGGCGCCTACAGACAGCAGCCGGGTGACAGAGCATGGAGCTTTCGTGACACGTCATTACATCTCTCCCGCACCACTCAGGTACCTTGGGCACCACGTCATTTAAGAGGTGGGCCTGTAGTGACTCTGTGACCCAACGACGAGTTCTCCTTGAAGAGATCTTCATTTTACTACGACCAGTAGGAGCGGAGCATCAATGACCATTATTAATAAAATTAAAGCCGTCTCCCAGTCTCCTACTTTCCTGTGTCCATATATCCAGGCTTGCAGCAGTATAAAGTTAAAATATAACAGTTAAAAACTTTCTATTCCTTGGTCCCTTTTTTTGTTTTATTCCTATTGGTTGAAAAACGGTGGTCAAACATCTGGGATCATTACCTGAGCCTGAGATTCTTTTGGGTCGCGTATTTTTGTTTTACCATCTACTATTGGTCTGCAAACTATTTGTGCGGACCAATGTGTGTAGTAAGGGTGTTAAACAAATGTGGTCATCGTGTGCACGGGATTTTGTTTGATGACCCTATTCCCACTTTTCCGATAGTATCTAATTTTAAGCCCCTTGTACCATCGTTTTTACAATATTGAATGCAAAATAGATGAATATGAATATGAAAAATGTTGTAAAAATTTTGTTTTTTTTTTTTTAATTTCTATGTGACGCGGATGAAGTTGCGCAGGTCAACTAGTATAAAATATAGCTAAACTAACATAAAATCAATAGATACGTGATAGTCTCTTCCAGTCGCCTGATGTCGTCGTCTGTTTGTTTAGCGACTAATTAGTCAAAGTTGGCCAAGTTGGGCGTTTGTCGGTTTATTCAAGCGGGCAAAAGCTAAGGTTTGCATCTTTTCTCATGGGGACGCCTGCCACCTACTTTATAATATAGATGTTTAGCGATTTGTGATTGGTTTTGAGCTTGTCAATTTGTAGTATGTCCTGAAGAATGTGCCGAGTGACGTTAAGTATATCCAGCCTGCATCCAGTAAGTTCTGATGTAGAGTTTACAACTGATTTGTCTAAAAAATTTAACCTATTAAACTCGTCCTGACAGCCACTGACCTGCATTTATCGTAAATACCGTCGGTTAAAATTCGTATCTATCCGTAAATAAACTTTTCAATAACGTTGACCGATAGTTCAGGAATTTGGAATTCGACAAACTCAGTAGCAAGTGCGATTTTATTTTGTTAAATGGACGCGTGACAGATTGGTCTCACAGGCTTTTAGATCGATACCGTAAATAATTGCAATGCCAGGAAATGAAGGAATCTTTTGTTTATTATACAGTATGTTAGGTTAAACGAGGGACATATTGAGGGAGGGTATTCAGTATTCGATTCTCGTCCCAAATATGTAAAAAACCTATAACGTATATAGAAGAATTTTTAATGTTTTGTTTAGTGCCTAGATATTTTGGACTGTCCTAAGCCAGGTAAGTTTAAAGTATGAAGGGAAAATGGATTATACCTAAGAGTCATTGACCCGCTCACATGTTCTGCGATAGTATTAAGTCGCTAGCGCAAGGGTGTATACACGTTGCGTGACATTTGCGAAAATTTTGGTATGGTTCTGTCTGTTATTTATCAGTGTTTTTTTTTTTTGTTTATATTTTTATTAGTGTCATGTTAGCATGTACTATTATGGGTTTGAATATGTCCCTCGTTTAAACTAACATACTGTATAACCACTATTTATATAATATCACTACGTTTAAATAACTATTTATATAACTACGTTTTATTGATCAGTCTATGCAATATGCGAAATATGAATCGGGATAGATTACAATTGAGAAAGTACTGTTTTTCTCCCGCATCTACTTTCAAAACATCATTCAAACATTTCATTTTATGGTAGTAATAGCTCTATAGAAGTGCCCTGCAGTGATAGCTTAGTGGTGGGCCGTCAGACTGCCAAGGCATAGGTCTCAAGATCAAACCAAAGACACGCACCTCTGATTTTTCGGATTAATTTAATTGTATAATTATCACTTGCTTCGGTGAAGAAAAACATCCTGAGAAAAAGAACATGCCTGGGATTTTTTCTCGACGACTTGTAATACCAAGTTAGGGGCCAATGGGCGGAATAAAAAACCCTGACAGCAGGGTAGGCACTATAGGGCACGCCACAATAGTGGCGATAAGTCCCCTCTTTGAGGAGTGGCTAGAGAGGCGCCACGGCGCCCTCACCTTCCGCATGACGCAGGTCCTCACCGGACACGGTTGTTTTGGGAGGTTCCTGCACCGAATCGGGCGGGAGGAAACGCCCGGGTTTTACCACTGCGAGGATTGGCCGGAGGACACGGTGGAGCACACTGTGGAGCTCTGTCCCGCTTGGGCTGAGCACCACCGTGTCCTCGTAGCGGCAATTGGCGGCGGCGACCTCTCGCGTCCGGCCCTGGTTCAATCCATGGTCCGGAGTGAGAGGGAATGGGAAGCCGTCGCCTCCTTCTGCGAAGCAGTCATGCTAGCGAAGGAGGTGGCGGAACGTGAGAGGGAGAGAACCTCACGTCCCAGCCGCCGCGGGCGAGACGCCCCGGACGTCGGTGGCAACCAGTGGCCCCCGGCCACCGTAGGCGCGGTTCTGTGGACGGTGAGTAATGGGCTAGCTCACCGTCCGTCCGTCTTATGACGACAGGCCGTGCCGACGGCGCGTTCGTGTTCCACGCGCGCCTCAAGGAGATTTCAGCAAATCGGAAGGGGAAATTCCTAGATGATTCTCGAAGCGCATACGTTTCCTTGGAGATCTGTATAGGTATTATACCCTAGTCTCCAAGAATTATTTTTATCATTTTAATACTGTATAATTATACATTATTATGCATCCATGATCAGTAATAGGTTTTGTTAAATTATAGATATTAAAAGGATCAGTTGGAGAACAGGTTATTAATATTGAATTAAACAAGAGTTGGTAGGACTGCGGTAATTAAAATTGGGTATCATTAACGAAATAGCGCTCATACTGCAATTGCGTTGCGATCATTAGACAAAAACGATACAATGATTTTTTTAAAGTTTCTGGTTTCATAATCCTTTGATTTAATTATATCCCTAGTAGATATTTAACATGATATGCCCTAGTAGATATTTAACATGATAAATTCGATAAAAGTGATTACTTTTGATTTAAAAAATTGGTAACTAATTTTATCACTGGTAATTAATAGTTATCATGATTCTAATTCGAAAATTCGGTCAAAATTAATACTTAATGCTAAAAAATAAACATTATAAAACTCAGTTAAATTAAATTTAAAGAAAACGGCGTCTAGTTAGTACGCAGCTAACAGTTTTTAATTTGGAATAACGAGAATTATAATCTGAAGCTTTACTGAAATTGGATTGGACCAAGTTTCTTAGACGAAAATTCTTAAAACTTTCTTTTACGGCAAGTTAGTAAGAGTTATTATTGTATTCTTTGTTCTTTATTCGTGAATTCTTTTGGGTAGGTACATTCGTCTTTTTTACGAACACATTATGGCTGTGATTTTATTATTTTTTCATAAGTTTCGTATATCATTATGAGCTGTATTGTTATTGCCTTTTTTAGAGCGTGGAGAGTTCAATAACTGAGGTTAGTGTTAAAGATGAAAGTCATTTATTATTCTATGTTTATGAATGTATAAAATAATAGTCTCTATCTAGTGTTGGCCTGACAACACGTTGATTGATTGACTTTATTTTGCTTACATTTACGTCAATGTGTAATTGAGCAAGCACATAATAATTATAATAATGTTTTATGTGCATATACACGTACTTAAGCCTACATTTTTACATAAATAAATCCGGTGAGAGCTCTACTTATTACAACCGCAATATAATTCATGCCGGGATGAAAATTAAATGAAAAAAACTCGATGCTGTAAAATATGCATATAAAATTAAATTAACAGCTGGCTCGTACAGTTTTTATGAAACTAAGTGTGTTGGTAGTGAATACGAAGCCTTTCATATTTCCAATACATCGAATAAAACTAATTAATTCCGAACCGGTCGCCCGTATGTTCCGATTTTATATATAAGTTACTGCATGAATATCGGGTACTGCGGTTTACTTTGAACATTACACGAGCTTATTTAAGTTTGTCTATTACTTAGATGTTATTTATAATAAAGTGTTGGTGGTTAACTAAAGATTTAAAGTTCATGTTTGAGAGAAACGTCTAAGTCTAAAAGTTTCTGTCAAACAACATCATTACACATATATTAAACTTCATGTACAATTGTAGCACAAAAGCGGAATTTATGCCAAAATACATTCTCTACTTATAGTCAACCTTTGCTTAAGTATAGCATTGTGATAGGATACAACAAAATTAACTAATAATAATTTTTGCAGGTGGTATTCAGAAAAGCAGCAAATTTTCACCTTGTTTTCATAAGTTCCACTGCAACTGCAAGTTAGTAGACAACGTTCTACAGACAATGGCATCAAACTACCTCGGTAGAACGCTATAGCAATATGGCGGCGTCTCAGGCAATGAGGCTTTCTTGGTTGTTTGTGGATCAAAATCCTTAAGTCTTTAGGCTTCTGCCATGCATTAGTTCGTGGAATAGACCAAAACAAAGGCCATAATGTCCCATTTCTGGGCAAAGGCCTCCCCGATTCCTTCCACTTCTCTCGATGTTGTGCTTCTTGTCGCCAATTCGCGTTGAAACCATCCAAGGCGTCCTACACTCCTTGAAGACTGAAGGTTTCTCGGTCTGTCGCGACCCCGTTTAGCGGTCTTGGGGGTCCAGTTTTTGGATATTCGGGCCCAGGGCTAAAGCAAGTTTAACTACCTATCCTTACTTTTTTTTGCTATCTTATTAACTAAAAAACTACAAACAACATTGCATAAATATTTTTTATTTGTATTATATTACATATGTACATTATTTACTAACTACAAATAGAAATAAAATAAAAATAAAATATGTACAAGTATCAAAATTACAGGACGTCAACTTCGTCCACATCGCTGACAACAGTGAAGTGAAACGAAGTCAAGTGTTATTTTAAAATAGCAGCTAATTCTATCCTAGCTATTGCGGGTATGTCCTAACAAGTAGACAACGCACAACTAACAAAGACATAAAACTAGCTCGGTACTGTCTGTGTGTCTGTCTGGTCTGTAGGACGCTATGACGGTATCTCAGGCGTGCTATCGACAATGAGGCTCGATCCACGTAATCTCCGCTTAAGTCTAAGACGCTTGTCTACTTACTGCCTTTTGTGCACTTGCTGCGGTAATTCGATTTGTGCCGCTAAGTGCTAATGTTACAGTCAAATTGTGTTGCAAATAAAACTTTGATGTATCTGAATGTATAAGTAACTAAAACTTATTTTGACTATAGGGATTAATTAGGCGTAATTTTATAAACAGGTAGCAGCTTACAGAAACGCATACATGCCGCCACATCATATCATGGCAGTAAGGCCCAGCACATACGGTGCAACGCAAATGCAACGAATCTGCAACTTCTAGTTTCTTTTGAGTTTCATTTGAGTTTATGCCATGACTCCTTTGAGAGACCGCACATGTCGCGACCATTATGAAACCAGTTTGAAACGCATTGCAATTTTTCATTCCTTGTTTTTTTTTTTTTTTTTTTTTAATTATTTCAAATGGATTTAGTTGCAGTTGCGTTGCGCCGTACGTGTTGTGCCTAAAATAAAAGATTGTTTGAAAGATTTATTTTGATATCATGCTCTCTAGTACACTTTTAATCTTTTTTTTGGAGGTGAAATGGAGTGCAAAGGTGAATAAAACAAACAATAATCGAAAAGGTAGAGAGATATGGAATAACAAAGTTTACGTTACAATTCGCTGAAAATCTACTAACTATACGAGTATGAAAAATCTGTCAAAGGAATTATTGAGCATTAAACATCGACATCTCTTAGGCCTTCTGCAAACTGCACGCTTGTGAAGCCACTAGTGTTTCGTGACAGCCATTTTTAGGGTTCCGTTGTCGAATGGCATAAAACGGAACTCTAATAGATTCGTCATGTCTGTCTGTCTGTCCGTCCGTATGTCACAGCCACTTTATTCCGAAACTATTAGGACTACACAGCTGACACTTGGTAGGTAGATGTATTCTGTGAACCGCTTTACGATTTTTGTACAAAAAAAAATTAAGGATTTGAGATGAGACTACTTTTTTAGCATGAGTCCTTGCCATTGCCACTCACTTTATGTTTGAATTATGTTGTCGCCTCCCACAATAATTGAAAATCGCGTGTGGCTCATATGCAAGTGCCCTAGACAGGTCAACGTGTCCAAATAAAACATGACGTGTTCAGCTTCAATTAGTAACAATGTACATTTAAATACCGATTTGCTAATGAGACTCAAAACATAGGTTGTTGATCGTGTTTGTCATGTCTATATTATATTAAGGGGTTGATGTACTATTTAGTTCGGTTTTGAAAATTCGACGATGAAGTTTAGAGGCGAACGTGGTTTTAATCTTACAGGGTTAATGATGTACCCTTCCCGGTATAGTTCACGTATAAGGACCAGTTTACAATGATCCTTAGTACACACGTCTGTTATAAATAGTTGTTTGTAGTACAGTCATAATTTAATTCTGGATGCAATTCAACCCTACCTACCAAAATAGGACTTATGGCCCGCGGCATTTGGGTCAGGTACTTTTGTACCTATGTACATGAATATATGTATTCCCACTCTCCACTAAACCGTAGTGTTCATGGCGTATATTCTTTTTAATTGGAGTTAGTTTTCACATGTCAATAAATAGCTAGAAAATCCAGTTTTGTGCCATACACTTTAATTGTATTTTACACTGACTAAACGATGCCTATTACACGAACCGAGGGACTGACGGCGTATACAATGAGAATAGACCGAGTAGAGTTTCACCTTTTAATTAGCGTAGAAACATCGTTATACTTTGAGGTGTACTGTGTTCACCAGAAAACGATTGTGTTTCACTAGAATTAGTAAGGTTGTCATAATAACAAGGGTTCCCGCGTTTACCCACCACACCCCGTCGTGAGGAACAACAAAAGGGTCCGTGCAGATATAAAACGGCGTCTTAGAATGAAAACTTTGCTATTGTTACTCTGCTGAGCCATGGGTCGCCGCATTGTTCAACTTATATTAAAGTGGGAGTTTAATACTTGAAAGGATTACTGTTAGATGTGGTCACGAGGCTATTACAGCCAAGCCGGAGGGGAGAGGGTTGCTTGAAGATTGTAGATTAATATTACGTCACAATGACGACGGAGAAGCATCCTTGTTATGATTAAATTTAATGAATCGCCTGCTAATCTTGCGGAATTGCTTTGTCTTTGATCCTTGTGGGTAGTTGTTGCAGGTTTTTACTTCATAGTTTAGATAAACTTTTTGTATTATACAATTTTAATTAATATGCTTGTTAAGAAGACGATGACAGAAAGCCTTCTCACATGTCATCATCATCTGCTACATGTCGCAAACCAAAATCTTAAGTACTATAGCAGGAATTTTACTCTTATACCTGTTAGGTACGAAAAGAAGTTGCGAGGATCGGCCGGAGGACACGGTGGAGCACACCGTGGAGCTCTGCCCCGCTTGGGCTGAGTACCGCCGTGTCCTCGTAGCGGCGATTGGCGGCGGCGACCTCTCGCGTCCGGCCCTGGTTCAATCCATGGTCCGGAGCGAGAGGGAATGGGATGCCGTCGCCTCCTTCTGCGAAGCAGTCATGCTAGCGAAGGAGGTGGCGGAACGTGAGAGGGAGAGAACCTCACGTCCCAGCCGCCGCGGGAGACGCCCCGGGCGTCGGGGGGCAACCAGTGGCCCCCGGCCACCGTAGGCGCGAGCCTGTGGACGGTGAGTAATGGGCTAGCTCACCGTCCGTCCGTCTCATGACGACAGGCCGTGTCGACGGCGCGTACGTGTTCCACGCGCGCCTCAAGGAGATGTCAGCAAACCAGAAGGGGTCCGAAAGGGCCGATGCCTGCCAGGGCTGCGGGTTGTTCGAAAGAGATACCGCGGCCCTGGAACACAAAGGGCGAAGAAGGAACATGGGTGGGTTTTAGTCAGTACAAGTCTGACACTCCCTCCCGCTCCGCCCAGAGCGGGAGAAGTCATATGATGATTTCCCATCCGGAAAAAAAAAAAAAAAAAAAAAGGTACGAAAAGAAAGTAAACCTACGCCTAGCTTCATTCTTTTCTAGGTCAGGTGGAATCCATTATTTTTATAATACAACTTTATAAAACACATTAACTGCGGTGGAAGGTAAGCTAGGATAATTATAGCAGAGATATTTACGATGCATTTCGAGCTTATAAGTTCGTCTGCAGTAAAAACTCATACATTTGTAATGTAACCACTGAAATAAAGTCCGTGGGAGTAAGGAAGACTGGAAATCGAGCCAAATTGGACTCCTCGACGTTCAAGGTATGATATTCAAGTGGCATAACGAAATAATATAAAAGCAACCTGAAGCGAAGTTGAGATGTTGGAGTCTGTTCAAAAATTAACTTTACGTGACAAACATTGTGAATTTTTTATTGCACTCTGGGAGCTTTTGCGTTGTTTTCAGGTATGTGGTAAGATTGGATAAGAAATCTTTGTGTTCCGAGTAATATTTTTGTGTAGGTGTAGGTACATTTATGGACCAAAGGTTTTGAAATCTTTGTTTCAGCAAGGTGAGAGCGTTATGCAGACCTGTATAAATTGAAGTTGAATGCTACATTAAAGCATAGTTTTTGGCACCTGTTTTAAATAATCCTAACTTGCTTGTCTATGCTTGTCACGGCTGCACGCCTTAACGGCTATACGGATTCCGATGGAATTTGGTATCACCACTATCCGGATACCAAATTTCATCAAAATCGTGGTTTTTCATCTGAGTTTAGACAAAGAACATTAAAGTATTTTTTAAATTCGGTAGGACGTTCCCGTTGTCATATTTCCGAACTTCTCACAAGCGAAGTAAAAAAAAAAGCAAATGCAAAAGCTAGTAGTTCATAAATATAAAAGAGAGAATATAAATGTACATACCGCAGCTTTAAAACATTACGAATATGATAATGCATAGGACCCATAACCGCCGCCGTAACTTGGACAAATTGACGGGTCTCAGTAATTAGTTTAATAAAGTCTCAGTTAACGACGTTTCAACACTCAACTTGTATACTTAGTGGCCTTAACTTTAATGCAATTTCCTTATAAAATATAACAAGGTAGCGTAGTGTCACATTTTTAATATGAGGTATTTGGTTTAATTTTTAGTTTTAAAGAAATTATAGCACTACGAATCTCATCATCCATTTACTTTAGCTGGGTTTATAAATAGATACAGACATACACACATAGATAGATAGATGGACATTATATTTTGATACTTCAATTACCTAGACTAAAATATCACACAATTTCTGAATGATGAAAATGAAAGTTAATAAAAATATTTTCTTCTCGGCCCGGGAATCAGACCCAGCCACGTCCATATGCTCAATGCTCAGCAGTAGAACTTGTTATCCCAAGACCAAAGAGGCAGTTATAAAATACTAGATGCTGCCCGCGACTGGAAATTTTAATGTGTTTTTCAGGAATAAATTATACAAAATATAAAGCAATCTCTTGAATCATTCTATCTATTGATAAAAACCACATAAAAATCCGTTGCGAAATTTAAATTATCTAAGCGTACAGACGGCAGGCAGCGCTTAACGTAACGTAACACAAATGACATGACATGGTCACACCAAAAGTTTTAATAGAAAAAAACTATTACTTTTCCTAATTACAGCGTTTATACCTTCAAGCCACGTCGCAACTCCGCCTCGCACCTGTGCATGCCACTATTTTCACACAGCACTCCTTCCTCCGTCAACGCAGATAAAACAAAGTAGTGTAACTTAATTAGAAAGTTCCGTTATTCATTCCGCTTTGATGAGAAGCACCCTTCAAGGTAGACAGGCACGAAGGCACGTGGCTGCAAATGAGCTCTAACTTGATCTAATCTCTTTTGGGAAACTTAAATTTTAACTGTTCACAATGACAGTTCATTTTGGAAACAGAAGCCCCCGGAGAGTACCTGCCTGTACTATGGTATGTAAGTAAGTACAGTCAAACAAAGAGATAGGTGTACAGTTAGCTTACAGCTACTTTCAATCCATTTTTAGGCGTGACAAATTGTCAAGTCTTTTGCTACATCTATTTGGATGAGTCTTATGCTCCTTTTCACATACTCTGGATAAATACATTTGATGCCTTCGATTGTCAATTCCAGTCCAGCGCCGAGAATATATTATCGCATGTAGGAGTTTGTAGGATTTTCCTATTTATTCCTATATGCAATAAAATTGAGTAACTTTCAAGAGTTGTTATGCTCACTGTAAAAGAAATGTGCCAGCCGTATCAGTCGGTGAAAAAAAAAAACTACCTGTACACCGAATAGCTCACTCATCTGTACCTACAAGACACAGAGTACCACACCTTAGAATCTCGATATAAACAGGATGATGTGGCGGAAAAGTTTTATTTTCTCCCATTTGTTATTTACGATTCAAGAGATTCAACAACAACATTTCCTGCAATATGGTTAGAGCCCAAGTCATGATATTTTTCTGTATAGCGAGTTATTTTTTTGAGAATTTGTTCCCAATTTATGTGTGGCTGCAATGTGGCGTACAATATAGTTCCGGCTGGTATTTCGTTTTCTTTGACCGCGGTCTATGTAAGAGCTTTTAAAAACATTAATTTTTTGCTCCATTGTCTCGTTGATCTAGTGGTCACAAGCGTCACTGTTCAAAATGTACAGGATTCGTGGTGTGCATGTGGACTAAAAGCTCCTTTTTAAAAAAATAAATAAAAAAAGATCCACACGCACACGATTCGTGTCAAGTGTCATTGGGTTTTCCCATCACGATTGTTTTAGTAAAACGCTGGAGTTGGGATTCGTGCTCGGTAGATGGCAAAAGGCTCGTTCTATATGGGCATAAAAATAACTGGCGTAATGTGGGTGTACTAATAGTACATCTCTGCCTAACCCTTCGAGAATTACAGTCGTGATGTTGTGTATATTTCAAATATCATCAAAACTGAGCTAGTAGTTTCCCATTAGTCGTTGACGTTCTAAAGTCCAAGAATTCGCATGAAGATGAGCAGTGTTTCTTTTCTTTTTTTTAAAACGTTGCCCCACACTAGGAATTTCTCCTGTATCATGGGTGCGTTTACAAACATTTAAACTCACATACACAAACAGCCAGACCCGGAACAACTATCTGTAGGCCATACAAATATTTGTTCCGTGCGGGAATCGAACCCGCGACACGTAGCACAGCAGTCGATCGCTCAACCACTGCGCCAACCGTGCCGTCGTTTATAACATAACATGCAATGATAAGTTAACTTCACATTCCAAACATACTGACCACAGGCTCTTCAGGGAATTCTAGTTACAAGAAATTCCTTTATAAGTGTAACTTATACTTTACTTACTTATAAGCCGTTATTCTGAATTGGTTATTCTTGTTGTGAGCTACAGTAGATCTCTCAATTCAGTGTGCCTCTTCGCCAAGGCCTCTTCTAGCTGCTTCCATTGAACTATATCACGAACTACTCTCCTCCAATTAGGTCCTGCAGTGAGTTTTAGTTCATCTTCCCATCTTCTTGGTTGCCTTCCCCTGCTCCTTGTACTGTTTCTGGGATACCAATCTGTCACTAATTTACATCACTCCTCCTGCTTTGCTCTCATCATATGGCCTGTCCATTTCTATTTTTGCTGGTTAATAGGGATGATGACTGGGTAAAGAAAATTCTATTTTGTCCGTCAATTAGGTAATACAAAAATATTAGATACGTATTTTTTGTTTTATCAAGTTAACAAAAAAATACTTAGTTAAAACGCATTAAAGTTGGAGAGTGGGGGATCACTACGTCACAACTAGGTCGTAATTTTACGATTACGTGAAAAAAGAAAAAATAGTGTCAAATACTTTTTAATAATCTACCCGATAGACAAATTAAAAAAAATGTGGCACCATCCCTATTCTGACCAAGATGTCTGTCACTTTGGTTTTACTTCTGAGTTGGGTGTTTTTTACTCGCTTTGCTTTATATGTTCCAGTCAGACTGCATTTCATGGCTCTTTGAAAATATTGTAGTTTATTACTATGGTGTTTAGTAAGTGCCCATGTTTTACATCCATAAGTTATACAGGGTAGTATACAAGAGTTAAAAACTTTTATTTTTGTTGCTAGATCCTTAGATTTCATCATCTCCTTTAAAAGTCTAACTAAACTGTATAAAAGCCTCATACGGCGTAAATGAAAGGACAAACACACACACAGATACAAGTACAACCGACGTCAAATATGGTTTTCAAGATTTAAATCGGTCAAAAATGAGACAGTATACAGTACCTGCTTCATAGCCGTCAATCCTCATATACATATTTTGAGTGAGCATTTTCTTAAGGTGTTTTTCTTAGATCAGCTAAAACGTTTCACAGGATGTAAGTTAACGATCCCATATCCTCTGCTAATAACATTACCATACACCGCTCTACTTTTAAAACACTAAGTGCCCATTTACGCAGGCGCGGCGCGTGGAGCGGGGCGGTGCGCGGCGCGTTCCGCTTTAAATTCAAACATAAGGCGATGTATGAGAGCGTTTACGGAGAAGCGGTCTGACGCCCGTTTGCTTGAGATATAGGCGGCCGACGCGGCGTTATGTCAAACAGACAATACAAGCAAACGGCAGTGCCCAGGTTCGATTCCCATACGGAACGAATTTACAACGTCGTAGTTTTATCCGAAAATAATCATTTTGTTTTTATTTTAAATTTTGTACTGATTTTTTTTCGTAAATTGTTCAGTTTTTACTAGCTTTTATTTAACTTGCAATGTATGTATGTATGTTTGTTTGGGTAGAATCTTGGAAGCTAAATTAGAACCACTTCCCGATGTCCGATTGAGCTGAAATTTTGCACACACCTTTGGTTGTAAGAACAGAATATTAATATGACAGACATAACTTAATCCTGCAGCCTGGATCGTCTCCTCACGAGAGAACTCCTCAACGGTTAATAGCACAGACATGAAACTTTGCATACAAGTTTATATTTGATGGATAATCACGATTTGTATAATGAACTCATCCTGCAGCCAGGATCGTTTTCTCACGAGGGCACTCCTCGACGGTTAATAGCACAAACATGAAACTTTGTATAGATACGTGTTCCATTTTGTTGGATAAACATAATTCCTGTCGTTTCCACGACCAGGATTTTTTCTCAAAAGTCCTCAACGGTTAATAGCACGGATATGAAAAAAGTGTTGCGATAATGATGTGACAGAAACGATTACAGCAAATATCAAAAAAGTTTAAAAAAAACTTTAATAATGATGCACCGAAAAGAAGATATCTAATCTTGGAGTAAATGGAAACGATAAAAGATAGTTTTTATAGCATTTACCATTCACGCGACCAGCTTATGTGAAAACTATTCTTTATCGTTTATGTAATGTTTAATTTAAGTAATGTTACAACAAAAAAAAACACAAAAAATATATTCTTAATGCCTGTGATTTGATCCTGCAACTTCTGATTTTCAGTCCAATCGCAGTGCGACCAGGCCATTTACTACGTTCTATTCTAATACATGATAATTATGACGATTGTCAGTTTTCAAACAGTTGATGAATATGGTCCCACGTTGGGCTACAAGCGTTCGACGCCGCGTCCACCGCGGCGTTATGTCAAACGCTCAAATACAAGGAAGTGGTCCCACGTTGGGCTGCAAGCGGTTGACGCGGCGTTATGTCACTCGACAATACAAGCATACGGCAGTGCCCGGGTTCGATTCCCATATAAAACAAATTTACAATGTCGTAGTTTTATCCAAAAATAATCATTTTGTTTTTATCTTAATTTTATTTGTGTTTTTTTTTCGTTTTTGTTCGATTTTTATTTGTTATTCATGATTATCTAACTGTTTTTTGAATGGTTCAAAAACTAAAAGTATATATTTTTAAACTAGATATTTTATAATCATTTGAAAACCCTACATAATGCATTAAAATAAAACAGTGTCCTAGTTTTAAAAAGTAATATTTAACATGATAAAAAAAAAAACACAAAAAGAAAATCCTTACTTGCTAGGATTTGATCCTGCACCTTCTGATTCACAGTCCGGTCACAGTACCGTTAGACTATATACTTCATTGACACTTGAGCCGAAATAGACATTCTATTCTAATGCATGATATGAAAATTGACAGTTTTCAAACAGTTGAAGAATATGGTCCCACGTTGGGCTACAAGCGTGCGACGCGGCGTCCGCCGCGGAGTTATGTCAAACGCTCAAATACAAGAAAATGGTTCCACGTTGGGCTGCAAGCGGTCCACGCGGCGGTATGTCACACGGACAAGTTTCCAGCATACGGCAGTGCCCGGGTTCGATTCCCATCCGGAACAAATTTATAATGTTTTATACAATTTGATAATAATCATTTCATTTTTATTTAAAAAAAAAAAGTTTTTTTTTTTTGAGCGTTTGTATATCTGACCTCCACAACCCAGTTAGTACTGGGTAATACGATACCCCTTGGTAGGACTGGTTGTCAGACTTTCGGGCCACTGAAATTATTAACTAGTGATTGCTGATGATAAAAACGTAAAGTACGAACGAAACTTTTTTTCGAGTATTTAGCTAATATGGCAACAATGAATGTTGCCATATTAGCTAAATACTCAATCAAAACAAAAAATACCATATTTGTCATCAATATTGTCACTTCTCTGTCTTGATCAATTAAAATCGTAATGTTTGGTTTTGTTGTGAATAGTTTTGCATATTATTTATTTACCCGTCTTATTTGTTTCGTGGTGAAGTAGACAACACGAGAATGTTAAGGTGTGCAGAGATGATGGCGACTAAAACAATGCCAAAGATTACAGTTGTGGCTAGCATGTGTGGGGAA
Organism: Cerastis leucographa; assembly: GCA_963082945.1. NCBI lineage: Eukaryota > Metazoa > Arthropoda > Insecta > Lepidoptera > Noctuidae > Cerastis > Cerastis leucographa. Next base: position 11,469,342 of record OY720357.1, read on the forward strand.
CATCGTAATACGATGTTCCCATACTATGGGGAATATGGTAATGCCAATGCTGATAGAATGCCCGCGACGCCGGGCTCTCTCTTATTTGAAGAAGTTCTAATAAGTTCACAATGATATGCTGCTTAAAATAAATGTTTTATTCAACTTCGTAATTCATGTTTTATTTTTGCCTAGTCCATGGCGCCATGGACTAGGCAAATAATTATACTTGGTCGTTGCCCGAATTCGATTGCCTTTGGAATTCATCAAACGACCAAGTGTAAATGAACGCGGCCGAGTACGCGAACACACTCGTCCAACTACATTTTTTTTCCACTATTGTAAGCTTCTATGTATTCCATTGCGATGACTAGTGTAATTACGCCATAGAAGAATCACCGCTATATGGCGGTGATTCTTCTAGGCTAGGCAGACGCCTAGCCTTTTCCCAGCTATGTTGGTGTAGCGGTATGTAACCCACACGGTCGATTTTCAGTCTATGCAGATGCAGCTGAATACCAGTATTTTACATGGAACGACTGCCTATCTGATCATTAAAGAGTAAGCGACCCAAAATCATTAAATATCGTGATGAGTTGTGCAAATGCTCCGCAGCATGGATAACAAGACAGGCCTGAAATTTTACGTAACTAGGTAACATTGGATTGTAAATTAAGATGAAATTATCATTCATCTTATAATAACAATTATAAATTGTCCAATTTACGATAAAAAATAAACACCATTTTTTTTTTAATAAAAATAAAATGATTATTATTGGATAAAACTACGACATTATAAATTTGTTCCGTATGGGAATCGAACCCAGGCACTGCCGTATGCTTGTATTGTCCGAGTGACATAACGCCGCGTCAACCGCTTGCAGCCCAACGTGGGACCACTTCTTTCAAGTATTTGAGCGTTTGACATAACGCCGCGGCGGACGCGGCGTCGCACGCTTGTAGCCCAACGTGGGACCATTTTCTTCAATTGTTTGAAAACTGACAACCGTCAATTATCATGTATTAGAATAGAACGTCTATTTTACACAAGTGTCAGTGAAGTAATTGGCCTTGTGGTATTGCGGCCAGACTGTGAATAAGATGATGCAGGATCAAATCACAGATGTTTAAATAATTGTTTTGGTATTTTTTCTTTTTGTTCTTTTTTTTTATGCTGTAAAATATTACTTTTTGTAACTAGGTGTACTGTTTTATTTATATGCATCTGTATGATTTTCAAATCATTATAAAATATGTAGTTTAATAATATATACTTTTAGTTTGTGAACCATTCAAAGAACAGTTAGGTAATCGTGAATAACAAATAAAAAAAGAACCAAATTTACGAAAAAAAAAACACTAAGAAAATTAAAATAAATACAAAATGAGTATTTTGGATAAAAGTACGACATTGTCAATTTGTTTCGTATGGGAATCGAACCTGGGCACTGCTTTAGGCTTGTATTGTCAGTGTGACATTACAAATCAAATGGTCCCACGTTGGGCTTCAAGCGTTCGACGCGTCTCCGTAAACGGCAAAAACGCCAGACGCGCCGCGCGACGCCTATTGCAACGCCCCGCGCCACGCGCCGCGCCTGCGTAAATGAGCCCTTAAGCTTAGTGAGCTTGTGAGCCTAACAAACAAAGAAACGAAAAGTTTGCCACATAATATTTATTGATTTTTAAGGCTTAATTTAACAGTAAAGCCATCCATCCAATCCATAATAATATTTGTCTATGTGTGATATTTGTTAGGCTAGTTAAAACAACATATGATGGTTCTAACTTCCATTGCGCGCGTTCGCACTAGGCCAATTGTAGTTAATTTTCCCTCATAAGCATGTTATAAGCTCAGTCATAAATAAATACATACCTACGCGATATTTATGCGCTTACCCAGTACCCACCATGCTGTTATTAAAGTCTAGCCTACATTGTGAATTTATTATGAAAGTTTTAATTCCCGCCCCAATATGCTTAAGTAAATAATACCTAAAGGGATGTACCTTTTTACCTAAAAAGATTAATATGGGTAAGTTTGCTATGCATAATTTATTATGTAAGATAGCAATTGTTTTACGAAATTAATTACGTTGCCGAAGGAAGCCGTTACACGTGATTGGCTAAAAATGTTAACATTTTAAAATTAAACAATAATGTGGATCAATGAAGAGAAGACAATATGTTAATAATTTATTGCATGGTGGTTAGTTAGCTTGTTAAGATCTGGCTGATCAGGTTTTTGTTTAACAATTTGTTATATTTTGACATAGAGTACACCAGAATATCGATCATGTTTGTAAAAGGAAGTCATTTTTAAATACGGGTTTCCAAATTCATTTCCAAATATTATATTTTGTCATAAAAACTGTATTCATTAGTATCTATAGTATATTTTCGTATATTCATAGGTACGTTTGCTAACTGCACTCAGTGATAAATACTACGTTCTTTGCGCACGTAATAACATCACCTATATCGAGCCAAATACAATCACACTCACGGCGCAGTTTTAATTTCTTAAAAACCTGAAGCTCGCATTCATTTGCTAGTAAATATGTGAATTTCGCGTACTTTTACAGTCAAGAGAAAATGTTATGAGGTATATTAATCTGAGGGCATTTTCCGTACGTTGCTTTTAGTGTGATGAAAGTTGTTGCGAAAGTCCCCCGTGCCACATAAGTCCATTAAGCAAATGGACGGAAAGGAAATGAAGCAGGTTTTTAATTTCGTTGTCATGTAAATACGTGATATTAATAATGTGCCCCTGGTTCAGTTACTCTTTGTTAATTAAAGCTTTCGGGATATTAAAAACGTTTAAACATTAGTCATAATGGGTGTTGACACCTGTGAAAAGACATTAATTATTTTTAGACTAACGAGTATGTTGTTGATATTTTCAGCTGTATACATTTTTTCGCAACCTTTGTCCTTCCTCTGCGCGAAATGTCGCCTTCATTGACGCCCAAACTTCGCAATGCGTCGCATTTTCCTGATACTTTTGACACAGTTCACATTTTTTAAAGCCACGTTTGTAATAAGGTAGAATATGAACATTCATAAAATGTATATGAAAAAGTACTTAAGAGCTTAAAGCTTTCTCGGCAAACGCTATCTAAAGTAGTCTTCCGTAACTGTTAAAGCAGAGAACGTCTTTTCTTTTATTTCTCGATAAGCATGAAAAAATAGTTGCTCTTCTAAATACCAGCGCTGTCCCGGCCTATTGCCAAGTTCCACTATTTTTGCTGCGAACGGTATTACATGCTTAACAGTAAATAGTGTACCGAACAGTGTAGCTTTGCGGCCGCTGAGCTGCGCAACCATTAGGGAAACAACAAGGGTTTCATTGTATTAGTGTGAGAGGCAGATGTCTCAACTCACTGCTCATCCACCTGATCTAATATCTTAGGCGTCTTTCTCACTAATGAAAGGGATGTTATCCTACTTCTGTCTGGGAACACTCCACAAAGTACAAATAAATGAAGTTATGGCGCAATAAATATAGCCACGAAAGGTGATAAAAATGGCCCCGCGGTCACTAATCAACATTTTCACGTAAACGACTTTCTGTCGTCAAACAAGATACTTGCATTTCTTCCCCGTTGTTAAATCTTGTTTAGGCAGCCACTTAATAAGTGAGCCTTGGGAAGGAAGACCACTTGAAGGTAACTTTTAAATTACGTCTCCGCTCCCGCTAACTTATTTACTCCTTATAAGAAGAAACAAAATATAATTCCACTTTTCAGGTCAAGAGATAATGGCCTTTGATAACAGTCTGAAAAAGCTTTCCGCTGTTTTGTTTCTTTTATCTTCAAGTTTCTGTGAAGTTTTCCACAAAAATTATAACTTGCGAGATTAAATAAAGAAGTTTTAATAAATTGCCCAGGGTTAGCTAGGATTAAGGCTTAGGTGAATCTAATTTCTCATTTTTGAGTGGCTATGGCAAGATTAAATCTTTAAAATTGTTTTGGAGTGGGATTCGCGGGTAGGTAGCGCCCAGATTTAGTGTAAAAGTTTCCGTTCGCTCCGTTTATTTTATGTTCATTGCTGCAGATGTTGTGGTATAAACCTTTCTCATAAATTAATGTGAAATATTGCGATAAATATGTTAAATAATAAACCCAAAAGATAATGCCTCCCAGTACCGACTGGTTACAATAGTTACAAAAGTTTTTACATTTAAAAAATACAGCTAATGTGTTTTATAGGCCCGAATGACAATTAGTAACAAACTTTTAAACCATAAACTAACTAACCGATATCTAATGCTAGACATGCAAACGAACACCAATTTATTGTTGTATCATATTAATACACTGGCGTCAACTATCAAAAATTTACTTCCATAAATCACATTTTCATGATCCTTTACACGTTTTGTTTTACAATATGCAGAATGCTGATACAATTGTTTTAAAAACGAAAAACAGTGAGAAAAATCGCTGCTAAGGTATACAATAACATTAAATATACGCGTATGTTGCAGTATTCGTCGGCATTTCGCAGTTTCACGCCCTGCAGCCAACATCACAAAGGTTATTATGCAAAATTTGTGCCAAAACGCATTCCTCTGTGTGCAGTTTTCGTGGCGGAAGCCGTGGGCTTTTATTTACTTGCCACCCGGATGCAATTGCAATTGTGGTCTGAAATTCCGCATGATAAATTGTCAACTGATTTCGGTTCAATTTGCTAATTAATGTTTGTGAGTGATTTCCACAATACATAGGTGATGTCCTATCGGTGTTTATGTTACGTGGAGTTGGTTCGATGTTCACGTTTTAGATATCTCGTTTAATTAAACATTCGGTTATACCACAATACTGTGTGTTTTAGAATAAAATTTTAGCTAAATTCGTTACTTGTCCTATTGATAACATTTTATAGGATGTTGAATATGATAAAAATAAACAAAACAAATCATACACCGCTCGGAATGCAATTTTGGTACATAGATAACCCAGTTTGACAAACCGTGAAACATCGTGCGGCTATTTTCACGAATATCTGTTACCTATTGTGCTTGTTTCCGTCATGTTTGGGCGCTCGGAACGCATAGAATTTTTTAATATAGCCGGTTTTGTTTGGTAGACGTATATCCCTTAAGAATATCACTCAAACAGGATTATTTTAAGGAATTTGTACACACACAGCCAGAGATATCGTTTCGTCAAAAAAAAAAACGCTGATACCTTTTTCTAGGGAAGGTTTTCATAATGTAATTTGGTTCTTAGCTAGAACCTAAGTTTAGTTATGACGTAAAGCTAATTTAGCGGTAACCTACATCATAGTCATAGGTAGATTATTGTGATACCGTTGCCATAACAGAGCCTAATATTAATTTGTTCGCAAACCGCGCCCCTGTTTCTGTCACCTCATTCCCTAAATTAATGACAAATAGAGTCCCACCCAGCGCCTCTAAATGTCACGGGGCGGTGTTTTCGATGGCTAATTGACTCCGTTAACCCTTTGTTAGTGATGACGTTTGTAATAGCCAGTTAACCCATTACATGCTACACGCGAACATGTTGCGATGGATCGCTGCTAATTATTGCTTTGTCAAAAGTGCCCTTGCTTTGTACTTATTCATATTTTTGCGAGGTAGGTCATTGGAAGGGTCAGATCGAACGTTTGGACGAAAATAAGAATGATTAGACTATGCATTCAGCCATGCACTAAGGTTCCTTACCTTATCGTGGTTGTCGTAAAAGTAGTATATTACAAGTGAATTGGTAACAACATCTACAACCCAATCATTTATCACCTAAAAAGCAATTGTACTTAACTGCTCTCAAAACGGTAAAGGAAAACGTCTTGAGGAAACCGGCATGTCCCAGAACAAAAAATTAGAAGATATGTGGTGACATCTACCAACCCGTACTGGGCCCGCGTGGTGGATAACAGCCTATGAGCCTTCTCCCTCTCATAGAGACGAGGCCTGTGACCCAGCAGTGGGATCATTATAGGCTGATTATGCAAAGCAATTGTGACCATATGTTCCTTAATTTTATATACACCAAGTACATGTGTATACAGGTTTGTTGCCTATGTCTGTTTGAGGACGAATTCTACTGTGATTGTTATTCGAAAAACCGTCTTAACATATTGTTATTCCGGCTTTATAAAAGTTCACATTATAATAAGGTGGCGAACCACGTTAACGTGTGAATACTGGTACTTTTGTAACAGTTCATTTTACGCCTCGTAAAATACAACATAATATCTACTCCGGTAATAAGTACCAACATAATACATGTGAATCATGTTTTACGACATATTTTATGCTCCAGCTTCTTTCATTTTACGCTTAAGGAGATAATTTATGTTATATGGAAAACATATTTCAGATTTATAAGAAGTAGCTGAAGGTAAGTTTTGGAGGGATTTGACAAATGATATTTTCTTCTTACATTCTGATTCGAAGTTAAATGGAATTAATGTAGATGAAATCTTTTGTGGAATTATTTTTTTATTAGACTCGAGCAATATCCTAAGTGAACGTTTAAACAACTGTAACATGTTTTGTTCACAATTTCATCCGGTATTTATTTTCGTAATTGAAGTTGGAATCTAAGGTAAATAGTTTGGATACAGGGTAAATTGTCTATGGTTGCCGCAGTCTCGCCAAATCATCGATTTGCGGTTGTCTTGATTGAAATTGCGTACGTTTGCTAACGTAGTACCGGTACATACTATTAACTACATGCGAGATTACACGGATACGGCGGCTACCAACGTAATGACATCGAGTGAGACTACAAATTAAATTGAATTGGTCTAGAACCGAACATTTGAATGGGGCGTTTCTGATACCAACATTTTAAATAGTTATATCAAAATATCAGCTCAAAATTGAAGTAGCAAGCCAGTCTTACCCGTGTTACGACTGGCCTCGGACTACAAAATGAGAGTTACGTGTCGTACAATCTCAAAAAAAAACTTACAGTTCCGGTAAAATAAAATTGACACGTGCAAACATCTGTCCAAAATCGGCATGATATCAAAAATGACAGTTACGTTATCAATTACTACTAAAACTTTTATGGTAAAACTATTTAAGTACTTTAAAGACAAAAAATAAACCACACAGTAAAACAATTCGCCATTAATATTCAACAGCTCATTGCGCTGTTAATGGAATCAAATCCCATAATTTATTCAAAACTGACCTATCGGACATAACAAACAATGCAATTTATTATTGTTTCATCATGTATAAAGTCCCATATTATGCAAAGCACATATGACTTTCATAAGACTATTATTAGCTATAAGGGCGGAACATCGGCGGTGCGTATGCAACTCCCCGTCCAATTTGCCACGGCAATCAACTGTGTTAATAAGTTCAAGCCACGCTTCCACTCATCCAGATACTCCATCTCGCATATTGTTGGTTTATGTACAGACTTTGTTAAATATTCAGCTGTTTTTGTTCATGTAATATGTGTAATTTTGCTTCTGTAATACTGGTTTTGATGATTTTTTTGTATGACTCCGCTTGAAATGTAAATCGTTGATTTTACATATGTTACTTCTCCCAGGACAACTATTGTACTTTGTCGCTCCAAAGACGCTCCTCTATGTCTACGAAAGTGCATACTTTTGTCTAACCCACAATTAATCGAGATTGCACAAACTGCACAAGAGTAATACACCTACGGCCCTACACAACAAACACTGCGTTAAATCCCGTATTTAATTAGGTACCGAAACCCCGCTGAGGTTGGGCGTCGTCGCCGCATCAACTTGGTCGCACTCAAATTTGCCGTACGTAGTCTACTCTTTGTATAGTCTGTTGCACGTATAGTCTGTACATTCTGTGCAACTTCGCACTACAGTTATGTTCTCAACAAACAACTTTAGATAACTACGCATGTTACTGAGCTGTTTATTCGTTGGTTGTAACTTAGTTTTTTCCACCATGCCGTGGTATTTAAATACGGGTTGTAACGGACACCGACGCTAAAATGCTTACCACGTAGTTTTCCCATTTTTCATATAGTTTTTTTTAACGAAATTAAGGTCAAAATGTAAGATACAGGTGATCTAAAAAAAAATTGCCGATTAAAAATTGTGTCCCGGTGTTCAGAATGATGTACTGAGAACGTGTTAAGCGTTTCCGCATCAGTGTCCCTTACAGCCCGTATATCAAGGTTGTCTTTAGTGTGATAGACTAATTTATTTGAATGAGTGATTTAGAAGGTTCATCATCATCAGCCTATAATGTACCCACTGCTGGGACACATCCTCTCTATGAGAGGGAATGGGCTGTAATCCACAACGCGGGCCCAGTGCGTGTTGGTAGACGTCACATGTCCTCGAATTTTTAGCTCGAGGACATGCCGGTTTCCTCACGATGTTTCCTTCACCGTTTTTGAGGGCAGAGGTGATGAAATAAATTACACAAAGTAATGCGCCTGCCGGGGTTCGAACCCACGGCTTACTGCTCGTAAGTCGGGGCTGCCACCACTGGCCCACCGCTGCTTTCCGATTTAGAAGGTTAAGGGATAATAATTTCAGCTTCACTCATACTTAAGTGCCAACGCTGTAACATAGAAAAATTGTAAAGCCAAATGATTTTAAAAGAGTAACCATGGAGTTTCTTGTCGGTTCTTCTCCATAGGAAACGACCAACCCGAACCGAGCATTTTGTCGACGTTTTACAAGTGCCCATGTAGGCCAATGTGAAATAAAAATATTTTGATTTGATTTGATTTGAGCTTATACTGCAAAGCAAAGGCTCTTTCCCACGAAAAAAGTTACAAGCTCTGATAATCATTTAGGTACATTGATACTATCTATGTGTAGGACTTTTGATATAAGTACACGGTGCAATTTTAAAGTAGGCTCGTCTATATAGTGTTTAGATGATCCAAGTAATTTGTTGCTTCAGTTTCATTGTATACCACAGGCAAGAGCTTTAGTGCAGATATTCGGATATCTGAGAATATAAACATATTGCAGTTACATTGGTAGATCCTTACCTATGCATAAAGACTCGCTGTAAAACATTAATTACGAACAATATTCGCGTGGAAAATTAGTGACAACCATTTGTATGATATTGAAGAAGCCATATCGTAACTTCTAATTTTGTCATAATAACTATGTAGCCTTTTAAACTGGTCACGTTTCAGAACTTGATAAAGGGAGATAGAAACAAGGCTTGTCTGTAATTATTCACAAATTGAAGAATATAACTTTGAAACAGAAATTAAACTTATTGATTTAGTCTGCCGAGTCTAAGGTAAAGTTGTATGATGTAATTTGAAATTTCTTAAGGACATTTCGCGGAAGGTTTTCAGCTGTAATTATAATTCCTCTGTCAAACAATTGTACGTGGAAATTGGTATAATACTAATTGGTTCAATTCCTCAGAGTTGTTTTATCGAATATGAAATTATCATTGGAGTTAAGTGTTCATGCTTGTAAAGGCGCTCACGAATTTGCTCGAGTTTTGGCGATTGTTTTTGTTGTGTCGAGCGCCACGTCGCGCGTCGTTGCGCTTTGATAACGAAGTAAATATTTACCTACTTCGTGGTTTCAACAAGGTTATTATAAAAGTGATTTAATAGATTCGGTCAATCATTACTGTCGTCTTCTAACTATATTTTCTTTTGAGGTACTTACTACCTACCTAAATTAACGTTTTCAGTAAAACACTAATTAGTCTTTACCAACTAACTTTAATGACGGCTTTCAAAGTGGTTTTCTATAAGGTTAAACGTTCAGAAATTCAGTATATTTTGAGGCAGTTAGAACGTACCTAAGCCAGAAATAATGATGTGCTTAAGTGTAGGGTGACAAATTGGTAACAAAAGTCGAAGGCGAGGTAGTTATTCTGTATATAGATTATATTAGAACATAAGTACTCGTAGGTAAATTATTGAATATTCTAGCAAATAGTAATTACCCACTAGTTAGCGTGAATGAAATGTGATTTGGTTCTTCGTTTGTATTAATATTTATGAAGTATTTTTGGGGCAAAAGCTTCAAAACATCCCACTAATATCATAAATGCGAAAGCTTGTGTGGATGTGTCGATGTCTGAATGTATAGATGAATGGATGTGTTTGTTACTCTATCACCCGAAAACTACTGAATGCATCTGTATGAAATTTGGCACAGTGATAGATAATAGTCTAAAATAGCACATAGGATACGCGGGCGAACCCGTGGGCATAAGCTACTATGCAATAAAAGAAATTGGTCAAAGGAATCATAAGCTGCTTTGCCAGATTTCTCTGTTTATTGATTACTTGGTTTTTGACTTTTTTTCCGGATGGGAAGTCATCAAATGTCCCCCCCTCTCTGGGCGGAGCGGACTTGTCAGACTTGTACCGACTAAAACCCATCCATGTTCCTTCTTAGCTCTTTGTGTTCCAGGGCCACGGTATCTCTTTCGACTCTTTCAAACATTCCCGCAGCCCTGGCAGGCATCGGCCCCCTCGGATCCCTTCCGATTTGCTGACATCTTCTCGCGCGTGGAACACGAACGCGACGTCGACACGGCCTGTCGTCATAAGACGGACGGACGGTGAGCTAGCCCATTACTCACCGTCCACAAGCCCGCTTTAGTTTTTGCCTTGTAGTCTTATTTCAAGAACTTATTCTGAAAACAAAGGTTATTTAATTATGAAAAGTGAACTTTATTACAAAACGGAATGGACAGATTTGTATTATATTCATCTTGCATAACTTAGACTATAACTATATTTAACTTAAACTACAAAGAATATGAGGTCATCATCGGCTGCCTAAGTTCCTAGCCTTTTCAAAACTATGTAAGAATTGATTTCCAATTTTACAGGATGCAGCTGTATCCCAGTGATATATTCATGGAGCGACTGCCTGACTGACCTCTATAACCGAATTGTTATTGGGTAACACTGTGTCATGTCTCTAGACATATGCTATTGTGCTATCTGCTGATCAATTAAAGAAGATTCCCGAAGTAGGTATAACCACAACGTTTATGAGATTGATAATTATACAGATGTTTTTTTGCATCCTCATCTAGATTTTAGGAGGTTGTCACAAAAGACATAAATAATCAATTTAAATTGCGGTACCCAGTTGTTTATTAATAAACGCTGCTTTTTTTGGTGTTTTATGTTAGTATTTCAGAATAACCCCCTTAAAGTGGTTAAGGGAATAAGAAATTAACGAATAAACGTTAGAGATTGTATGTGTGAAAGCACGGTTATAGGGCGAGTATCAGACGGGCCGCGTTTAAATTACGGGTGGTTCAAACTTACCGATTTCCGTAAATAAGAAAAAAAAATACCTACTCATTTCATTATTGATTCGGATCGAGAATCATTAGCATAGTTACCCCCTTGAACGAGGTTGGAGGGGAAACCAACAGCCTTTATAAGGATATGAAGAACTGGGTGTAAAATTCTTCATCCACCAATGGAAAAGGGAGGATTCTCCGACCGAACGGATGTTGTGTCGGGTGGGCTACTACTAAATAACTACGACTACTGCGCGACTTAGGAATTTGTTGTTAGTTCTTCATTTGTGCCATAGATGGCGCTGTTGTAACTTTTTGTTCTAAGTTACTGTACTAGTTTTTCATGCACAAACTTACAACTATTTGCCATGGGGGTCGGTCATACATCGCGTATGTTTTTTTTTAAGCTGTGCCTCACACTTGGAATTTCTCCTGTATCGTGGGTGCGTTTACAAACATTGAAACTCTCATACACAAACAGCCAGACCCGGAACAACTGTAGGCCATACAAATATTTGTTCCGTGCGGGGATCGAACCCGTGACACGCAGCGCAGCAGTCGATCGCTCAACCACTGCTCCAACCGTGCCGTCAATTATAGGTAAATTATGACAAGTATGTAAAACTATAAAAAAAAGTAAGAAGAAATATTAAATCGAAAGCCTGCAGAACACTATATCACTGCTCATGACATGTGGCAGACCAGAGAACGAGGCATGTTCACTTTTCAGTTCATTTCTATATCTTGTTCCATTACAATCTTATAGCTCATCTTTCTGCAATGCGAATCGAGTTGGCAGCAGGCCCGGAAGTCGGATTTACACTGTTTTTCTTTTTTTTTCTCTTTGAATTGCGGGTAGTCTCTCCAATAAAATATTAATAGGGCCGTTGGTTTTAGATTTTTTTAGTGTAGAGTTATAAAATCAATTCTTGTAGAAGATTATTTTTAATTTTAATCTACTTTTGGCTGTAAGCTGTTTATCGATAGCTCTTACAAAATCATGTTGAGGTTTTTAATGTTATTTTTAAGCTTCCGTACCCAAAGGGTCAAACGGGACCCTATTATTGAGACTTCGCTGTCCGTCCGTCTGTCACCAGGCTGTATCTCATGAACCGTGATAGTCAGCCTGTTGAAATTTCTACAGATTATGTATTTCTGTTGCCGCTATAACAACAAACACTAAAAACAGAATAAAATAAATATTAAGGGAGCTCCCATTCAAAAAAGATGATTTTTTTGCTCAATTTATAAGTAATAGTACGGAACCCTTTGTGCGCGAGTCCGACTCACACTTGGCCGGTTTTTTTTATATATGTACTCGGTTCATTTCAAGATATACTCGAACCACTTTTCAACCATTTTTATGAAGTTGAAAAGCCATACTCGTAACTAAAATACGCACTTTGGACGTGGACTCACCAGCACGATAAGCAATACAGCGTATAATAAGGTTTTAAAGTTTTATTTACTTACTTCATACGACAGAATACACCTAGATGATCGGTAAAAATCGCCTTTTATAAAATTCTACTCTTGTTAAAAATTGAGTTTTATTGGGTACGGCAAGCATTGCAGTACGACTAACATATACGTAAAAAGTTTGAAAAAATATGGCGGAATATCCCAAAACGTTTCTAGTTTATAACTGGATTCATAATCATCGTTATTTTTATATGCATGCAGTAAATTTATGGTATTGTTATATTAGTTGATTTTGTACATAGACATACAAATTTAGACTCTATTTACATGGACAATGACGTGAATATCGAAAAAAGCTGGATGTTTTATAAGCTGATACACATGCGTAGACCCTATACATATTCTGAACGAAGGAAGAGTACGGTGTTTAAGGCTTAGGTACTTATAAGAGGCCAGACATCTGAAACAACAAAGGATAATGTAACATAACATTGCGCCTGCATGCCCCGAAGGGACTAGCACTATGCATTTCCAGCATAACATAGCCTCGCTTTGCATAGATTGCCTATACAATGAGAGTTTTGCTTATACTGGTTTTTTATTTGTCATTGTGGTAGCGGTATATGGTACAGTGTTTTTTTTTTGTTGTTCAAATTCAAATTCATTTATTGTTTGTCACAGGTGAAATATAGGTTCTTATAGTTATTACATAAAGCTCGCTGTAACATACCCATGAGGTGTACAATATTTAATGTTGGTTCTTATCTGTTTAACATTATTCAGTATTCATCCTAAGTCAACGACCACCATTATCATGCATTAATATAAATTTCATTCAAATAGTCAGCTTTAAACAAATTAAATAATACACTGATTTCATACAACTTCAGATTAAATTATTCATTGGTGTCATCAATTCATGTTGTGTTTGCGATATTCATTTTTAAGGTCATACCAAACGAGGGCCACCCAAAACTGTTACCAATCAGAGGGAAGACAGGCGGAAATCGGCTTAAAAACATTTCTATAACGACTTTCAATGGGATACGTACGGTTTTCGGTAGCCTATTTGTCGGCAATGTAGGTCGGCACCCGATGATACCGGAGTGTCTCCCTTATGCAGCTCCAGGGCATGGTGTTGAAGGCGTTGGCGATGTCAAGACACCGCCAAGACGACCCCACCCCGAGACACTGCATCCCCCGTCTTTTTTTTTTTTTTTTGCGGATGGGAAATCTTGGGCTCTGGGCGGAGCGGGAGGGAGTGTCAGACTTGGCTGACTAAAACCCACCCATTTTCCTTCTTAGCCCTTTGTGTTCCAGGGCTGCGGTATCTCTTTCGAACAACCCGCAGCCCTGGCAACAACCCGCAGCCCTGGCACCCCATCTACAACCTGACACTGACTTGCAAATTGTAAAAACGTAAGAAATAAAAAATAGTACGTGGAGTCCCTCCGCGCGGAAGAAGTGAAACTTCGTAATACTACAAGCATGCGTTCGAGTGCCACGCATTCACTCTCGTTATTTTATTGAGCTTCTAAATAATATTTTGTTGTTTTCTTGTTGTATTATTTTTATTACATAATTAATACATAAGTTTATCGAGGTTATTCTACTCATGGAAATTGAGCGAAAGATGGTCACACCAAAGAGTCGAATGCATGATTGTTTGCACGCCATCTTTTGTACCTGTAGAACTACGTAGTCACAAATCTTGTAATACTGCCATCTCTTAGTGATTTTTAGAAAATATTCCCCCTCCATGGTAGCGTTAAACTTGTTGGAAGTCGCATAAAAAGTTTCATTTCAATAAGGAGGACAACTCGACGCTAAGAACATCCTCCTTAACTTGGAAATCGAGCGCAACAACCATGCTCAGCAGTTGTGCAATCACCAGACTGACAAAAAATTCAGCAATAAAATATTGATGTTAAAAACACTGTTTCAGTCCAACAATGAATATTCAAAGAGTTAATAAACTAATGTTATTGCGAAGGTAGTCTAGGATGTCTCGCCGTGTGTACCCATTTGTTAGATCCTTGTTACTCGTTAGTAGATTTTGTTGCCGATATATGGTTAAAGGCTCGCTTATTAATTAAACACGTATATTGGCTAAACCTTAGGGTGCTGTACTGTAGTAGTAAGAAAATTCATTCTTAATGAGACTATTATTCTAATCGCAAAAAGTAATTTTTAGTGCATTCTAAAACCGGATTTATGATTATAGGACTACGTATACAAGCTGTTGTTTTGCATCCTTGTCAGATTCAAGGAAGTAACTATGCTAATGATTCTCGACCCGAATCAATAATAAGATGGGTAGGTTTATCTTTTTGGTCTTTTTTTGGGAATTCGGTAAGTATGAACAACCCGTGTTTGAAACGCGACCCGACATATCCTCACCATATAACCGCGGTTTCACATATACAAACAATTTCAAACTTAATTCGATAATTTCTTTTCCCCTAAGCCGCGTTAAATGAGTTATTATGAAATACTGATAAATTTAAACAACAACAAAATCAGCATTTTTTTAATAATTAAGTAGGTAATAATAATAATAATAAAATTAAATTTATTATATATGTATTAAATTTGTATATATTAATGAATAAAGGGAATAATAATAATAATAATAATAAATCTTTATTACACAAGAAAGTAGTTACAACATTATGTGAAGTCCCTGACTCCTGTGCTAGGTGATAGACCTGTGTTACAGGAGTCAGTGCCCTCTCCCAGGAAAATATTAATTACAGAGTCTTATGCAATAAGATTAAGAAGGAAAATAAAATAAAATAAAAGCCTATGGTTACAACAAAAAATAAATTAAAAGCGGTTAAAGAAACTTGAAAGTGTTTGCATGCATGTTTGTGTCTATGTGTAATCGTCCGAGTGTGAGTGAGCGTGTGTGTATGTATGTGTGTGCGTGTATGTGTGTGCGTGTATGTGTGTGTGTGTACGTGTGTGTGTGAATTGATTGATCAGGAGGGGTTTTAATGTTACGAAATAGATAGGATAACTTTCTCTGTTTCGTCATAGTTCAGCGACAGTAGCCATGACTTAAGACTCTGCTTGACTTTATGTAGGGTAAGTTTATAGATTGATATTTTTTTGTTAATTTTATTATACATTACTGAGCTTTGGGCACGATAGTGTCGTCGCGCAAGTGCAGTACGGCACTGAACAGACTCACAGATAGGAAATCCAATCCGCCGATTACATAGATTGTTATCTAGTGGCATCGTGGAATGTCGGTATTGAATTAGGGGATCGGACTGGGTAAAGAAAACGACATTATATTAATGTCTGTCAGACAGGTAATACAAAAATATTAGACACGTATTTTTTGTTTTATCAAAATATCAAAAAAATACTTAGTTAAAACTCTTTAAAGTTGGAGAGTGGGGGCTTACTACGTCACAAGTGGGTATAAAACTTACCTACATGTGACGTCATGCGCCATTTCAACTCAATATATCTCCGTAATTTTATGACCACGTGATAAAAGAAAAAATACGTGTCCAATACTTTTCAATAAACTACCCGACGGACAAAGAAAAATAGGATTATCCCCTATTGTATTAATTATTTATGTCTTTTGTGACAACATCCTGAATTTGGACGAGCATGCCAAACAACACCTTGCATTATTATATTTATTATATATCTAAAAAATACTACTTTAAATAGTGAATTATGTACAATGAACATAAAAATAAAGATTCAAAAATGATTTGTAAATGCTTAAAAAATGCTTCAGTTTCTTCTGTTGACTACTTCCAATACGAATTGCTTTCAATGTTAAGAATTATGGATCGGCTTTATCTGTTAACTGTACTGTGTTGTTTTAATCTGCACTTGGTAATAAGATGCCAATTAGAGTTTTATGGTAGATCGGATTAATTTACTTGCGATTCTTGCTAGCAATAAACCGATTACTCAGTATTAATTGGCCGGGCCCGATTGATGTGAACAAGTATTATAAGATTTTAGCTCAATTTATTTGGTTTAATTTTTAATTCATTGTTAATAAATCATAACAAAGGGGTCATTAGATTTGAAGAAGAACTTAAGTTTCAGTGCAAAGTGACAGCCTTCACAACACACCTGCAGTCAAAAGTTGCCCTATCGTCAAGTAAATAAAGATTATTATAATTTTGACTGGCTAGACAGTGACAGCACCCTGATAATAACCGTATTGGTAGGAACATAAAGGTCACTGTGTTTTTTACAGCGATGCAAGGGCAAAGGTAAAATAACTGCGTTTATATTCATATCGAAGCATCTCTGTGTTTCGAACAGCATTTCAGGTGGTCAGTCCCGGTTGTCATGGCAACGAAGCCGACAAACGGCTTTACCTTTGGAAGTCGGTATGATCTTTTAGTCATAGGGCTCAGAAGGCCAGATTTCTTCGTGTAAACATTTATGCTCTGAATGTGAATCAATCACAAATTCGAGAGAAAAATCTGACTAAGTCATGAGATTAGTTTTGTTTAAATAAAATTAAGCATTCGAATTATTTACAAAACTGATTATCTAATTTACATTTCGTAAGTTTATAATCTTTATGACTTTAATCTACGATTTAAAGGCGCTTTAAAAGAATCTAAAATTCTGTGTCTTGTGCTATCTAAAGACACTAAAATAACATCTTTCTCAGAAACGTTTTTGTAATATAAAATAGGAATTTCTGTATTTTGATTAAAAATTAGGTAGGTACATCTATCTTATTATAAAACGATTTCAAATATTTTGATAACTGTGCTTCCAAAAGTAATTAATTATTAATCTTTGGAATCACTTGATGATAATGAATTAATGATACGGTATATGCATACGAAAACGATAAAAAAAATGACGGTGAAAAATAACAGCTATTTTCTTTCTTCCATTGATTTGTACCAATACAAAATACATAGCCAGTGTCAGCTAACGGCCACAGATTACGGGGTTTTCTACCGAAAACTATTAACCTTGCCCGGAATTACGAATAATGAAAACCAGTCGAGTTATTATAAAGCATAATACTGGCTGGCCCTCTCATTTTGGTCTGAAATAGTCCAAGTTTTTATTAAAATCTTGAGTAATAATGGCACGAGGCAATCTAATACTTGATAATGATAATGTTTCCTTCAATCTAGTTTATCCAATTTGTGATGATTGATAACGTAGATACTAAGTTGCGAAATAGTATCTACGTTATCAATGCGGCAATTCTGAGAAATACTCAGATTTACCTATGTACCTACTGTCAGTTCACAAGTTTGTTCAGTGTTCATATAAATTATCACATAATTGATTTAATAGTATAAATATTCTCGCAAATTGATTTGATTTAAACCTGGTTGATGTTAAAAAGGAGCTCGTGCCTAAATAACAACAGCCGCACGGGTCGATCTTTAAGGTTAAGGCGTGCTTGCCGAGGTTGGTCCGTGGATGGGTGACCATAATTACATACCGAGTTTCCTCCGTGCCTCGGAAAGCACGTAAAGCCGTTGGTCCCGGCTGTCTTTTGTAGATCTTTGACAGTTGTTATGAGTAGTCAGAAGCCAAAAGTCAGTCATCCAGTCTTACTAAGAGGTATCGTATTATCCAGTTACTGGGTAGATTCTCAATTTTGTGTGTAAACGCATTTTTAAAGTGAAACTTTTATTACATCGTCGCGTTTTATACCCTTAATGGAATATTATTCCAAAATTTTTAGTTAAATGTCTATAGTGTGCAAAAAAGTTTCACTTTTACCGTGGTTTCAAAAAACCACACAACAAAAAAAAAAACCTTTTTTTTTAACAAATAAAATGTCTTTATAATCTATCTAAATCTTTATTTTTATCGTAGTCTCTTTTCTATAGTAACTTCGACGTCATAATAGGCAGTCAAAAAATGTCACGCTTGGTTTTCATACGAATCGCGATACTTCCATTATCTAGGTATACCTGTATCTGTGGCCTCAACCTAAGGTGACGAATCAAAAACCATGTCGTCACCTTCTGATTAATACTGTATATAGGTGCCTACGTCCTTTTAATATGTAGAACCTTTCTTCACGTAGGAATTTTCATAAGCGTGCGCTATCATTAATAATAATTAGAGTTCGCGGAACAATATAAGCTGAGTGGTTTGGCCTATTTAGAGATTTTTGGGCTCTATTCCGTATCGATAAGCTCATGGTTCTTGGTTTAATAAAAGATCTTAAGGATATTAGTCATATTGATCATGTATTTGTAATTATTCCTTTAGGAGTATGAGGTATAGAGTGTAAAGTTCCTTTGATACTCCATAGAAAAGGGAGATTTCTCTACCCGGACAGGTGTTATGTCTGGTGGGCAACTGCCCGACAACTGCTGTCGGGTTTCTCTATATACTCTTTAGTCGATGTAAACTTTGCTTGCGAGATGCAGACCATATTAGTTTTTCAGTTTTATCATAGATGGCACTGTAGTAATTTTTGTTATAAGTTGCTTTTTGTAGGTCGCTACATACCTATTGATCATAATGCGGAGCTTGTGACTGCAGAATAATAACAGCCACACAAGTCAATTTTCAAGGTTAAGCCGCGCTAGCCTAGGTCGGTCTGTGGATGGGTGACCATCATAACATACCGGGTTTCCTCCGTTCCTTGGAAAGCACGTTCAGCCACTAGTCCCGACCGTCATATGTAGATCTTTTGTCTTTGAGTCGTTACAGGTAGTCACTGGCCCGAAAGTCTGACAACCAGTCTTTCCAAGGGGTACCGTATTACCCAGTACTAACTGGGTTGTGGGGGTTAGATAGGCAGTCGCTCCATGTACAAAACGTGGTATTCAGCTGGATCCGGCTATCCGGTTAGACTGGAAGCCATTCCCCAACATAGTTGGGAAATGGCTAGGCAGATGATCATACACGGTGTAAATCACCTCATCACGAAGCCGTCAACCAAGCATTCTGTACATGAAACTAAGTAACTTTACGCAAAAATTATTGCTGGGAAACGACGTTTTTTTGGGGGGTGTAAAATCATGTTCTGTGGTAGAACTCAATGTAACGCACTAAACACATTGTGCTGATGGACGGATTGAATAGTACGGGGGTTGTGGAGGTGTTTAAAGTAAAAATCTTACATTAAAACCTTGTATTTAAAAAAATACTTGTCAAAAAGTTGGAACTTTGACCCCTAATATCTCCGTAACTAGAAGGTTCCCAGGTATGGTGTAGAACAAAAAAATGATCGCAATGACAGGGAGAACCAGTGGCTTTCAGCTTTGTTAAGAGGTGTTTTACACCCTTTATGTATGTCGTATTGGTCACAAGTTTTTCATACCACCTAGTGATGGGTTTGTAATTAATTGCACTGTTTTTTTGCACTGAATTAAGGCACAGTGCAGTGTCATACTTGACGTGTTTATTAGATTTATCATGTAAGTACCTATTGACATAATATTGATAATATATTTGCCAAGTTTTTGCAATATCATTATGTCGGTGTTTGGTGCTGTATTTATGAATAAGTTAGTTCAGAAAGCATGTGCTACATATGAACTGTTCCAGCAGTCGTGTTTGAATTGAAGTTGTTCGCCGGGGAACTGTTTGCATGATTAAAGGAGTAGTTATTTGCATTATTTGTTCCTTCCCCGCAATATGCTGGCGTTGTTATTAATTAAGAGTCAGTTTCAGAGTTTGATCTATTCTTGTTCGTGTTTTTAACTTACCTTAGTGCGTCCCTTTTTTCAGTGTGAAAAATTAAATGATTTTTACAAAAACATAAAACCATTCTTTTTGAGAATTCAATTTAGGAAACAAGTAAAACCTCTTATGACACGAAAAAGTACATCATTTTTTAAATTTCTTACCGATAGCAAGCGAGTTCCAGAATAGGGCTAACGATTTGACCACTCCCTGGCACCGCTTATACTGAAATTAAAATTACCTATATCGTATCGAAGAGGCTTTTTGTCGATAGGTTATTGATATTAGATCGATATGGGCGCGTCGATGGCTGCGTCATCAATAACGAGCCACAAGCAAGCGTGTATGACCACGCGGACAAAGCTTTTACCTATTACAATACTTGATGGATATTGAATTTCAGGAGAAGCTTTGCATGTGAGCTTTACTCCATAAATTATAATAATGAAGTAAAGTAAGGTCACTAAGTAAATTATTATTTGAAAGACAAAAAGATAGACTTTTACATTGGCACATGTTACCTTTTAGGAAGCTTAAGTACTTACTTGCAATGTTGATTGATACTGTGCTTTATAATTTTCCGAGTAAATACAGTTACACGTTGAAATACAGAACACACGCCTTTACAATTTCGAAAAATAAAATAAAACCGTAAACATCAGTAAAAACAAACATTGATTTTCAAAGAAAAATAAATATAAATATGAGAGAATATGCAGAAATATCGCGTCACAGAGATATTTGAGATATTTGTTGAAACATTGTTCTGTATAGATATACAGAAAGCCAACCAACAAGCCAGCCATATAAATCGAGATTCACTGAGTTTATTTGAATCCAAAATGAAACAGCACGCAAAACTTCTCGTATGAAGCACGCCGCGTGTGAAATCTTGCCGTCTAAGAATACCATCCGATTTTCTGCCAGCTTACTTTAAATAAGAAAATTCATTCGAACTGCGTCGTTAAACGTAATCGAGCGTCGTGGAAAGTATTAAAGAAGCAGACGCTATATTGCATAAGTTAAGATGTTACAATGGAAACTTTGAGTAGAGCACAAGTGTGCGCAATTCCTCTTTGGCAAAATACGTCCCTACTCATCAGACGGAGTTACGTAACGTTTATACGAGGACGTTCTTATACCAGCCGTACCGTTAAAATAATATTATGCAAGTTCAATTGTTTTTGGTACTTACTTCATTTGTAGTAATTGCGTCTTACGTTTGAGTTTAACTGCTGATGGCGAAGATATTATGTTATATTAAATTCTGTGTTATTTCTTCGTGAGCGACTCGTGTTTTAGGTATTTGAATGTTTGAATTGATTTAAGTGCCGCGTGTGTTTAACTATACTTTAATTCTTGTAATAACACCATATTTCGGATCAGACAAGAGAGTTTACAAATAACTAAAAGTTGTTGATTTGTAGACTGTCGTCAGATTTTTGGATAACGGATGAAACGTTTTATAAAAATGAAACAAAATTAAGAGCCTGTAGATATATTACTTTAAGTATCATCACTTATAACTAAAATTAAATGCACATTGCGAATTTCATGACGAGTTAATATCGAAATAAAATATATTCTTATATAATAATCATTTTCGTCACGTAAACCAAAAGATGGAAATCAAACAGTGTTTACTAAACATTATTAAATAAAAAAGCCTTCATACAAAGAATAACAACGAAAAAGTATTAATCATATTTTTTAAATTCAGTTGTTTTCCAAAAACAGAGCATTCTGTAAAATTATTTCGTAAAGTAATTGAAATACTGCAAACACAAGGTACGTTATTAAAAATACACTGTTTTTATAGCAACTGAAAAATAATGCAAATAATAATGTAAACAATATGTTTTAATTACGATTTCATTTGCGTTGGATGACTGGTTAAATCAAAAAATATTAAATATAAATTTACCTGAAGTCAAAAGATTACAAATATTACATTTATGACGATGCGAGTTTAAAGTTTCATCCTTATAAAACGGCTTTTACGCACTGATTGATTGTCACAGGGACAAACATGATGGATATTAACGGACCTAATTCATGCGATGTAGGTGGTTACTTATAAAAAAGATTATTCTATGGGTTGTAAGCATCTATTTGCTTTGTTCAATAGTAGGTAAAGTAAAAACAATCTACCTTTCCTATTTATAAAACTCAATGTAAGAAGAATATGACGACAATAAATAACGAATGGCAGTGTTCAAGTTATAGTTGAACGCGGCTCTCTACTGGGTGAACAGTGCACACTTGTACTCGAGTTCCTTGAGTTCGCCTGTTACAGGCGCCTGTGACGCTCCGCTGTTCTACACTGTATTTTAGTTGTGCTCCTAAACAAACTCCCTTGACAAAGATAAAGGCGCAAAACTACTTATGTCTAAGCTTTATAAGCCTATTAAAGGTTAAGAACGTTAATTATATAAATTACACGAGACAAAACCCAGCAGTTAGAAACTATGTCGAATAAACCTTTTAAAAGTAAGCAAGAAGGAAGTTTGTGCTTCCTGTTTGATTTTTGTTGAAGCTCCCAGTTTCCCAGTCTCCCAGTCGATCTTTTTGTACACCACTGTTTCTTAAATCTTTGTACTGTCTCACGTTTGAATTGTTGGCTTATTATAGCTAGCAGCTCTTTCAACCCTCTCTGTTTTTGTTCTTTGAATATTTTAGTCTGTTAATTGGATTATGAGATTTGAATAAGGCTTCTTTGACGGTCTTGTATGGATGTGAAAGCTAATTAAAATTTCTTATCGGCGCGAGCATCCTCGGATTATATTAGGTAAGTTGATTTACGAGTACTTTATGTTGATACGTGTATATAGCTGTATCTGGTTCCTAGGTAACGTCTCATAACGTCGAGGCAGCGTGGCTAGAGGTAAATATTGGTGCAAGCACAGCAGAACCTGTCAATCTATAAGTCTATAATGTTTGAACAAAGTAGCCGTTCATATGCAAACGAGGCTATTGCAAAACTTGTGCGAGTGATTTTCATTGTTGTTAAGAAAGAAAAAAAAGAACAGTCTTTATCTCCGGGGGATTAAATGTATAAAGAAAGATATGGGTATAATGAAAAAGATTTTCGTTCAATACAGAGACAAACATCTTTGTGTTTCCACCATTGATATTCGGCGGGGCGGGATGGAAGTTTGTGCGTTTGTTTCGCTACATTTGCCAGCGTCGCCCGCTCGCTACATTTCATTAGTGCCTCCTCCCTCTTCGATATTGTTCTGCTTCTGTTTATTGCGTGTACGTATAGATTAATTAATTTGCGTTATTGATTTTTATTACAACGAATAAAGGGATAACTGTGTGTAGTTACTGTTTATTGTATTATTACTTAGTATTCAACACGAGTTCACTGCTTCGTAGACAAGCCAAAGAAAGATGTTTCTTGGATTTAGGAGGACGCATTGCAGTTAGTTTTAGGTACAGAGAGGCTGTTTATGTTTCTATAAAAAGTACCTAATAATATTATTTTGGTTAAATTGATCGAAATAACGACAACACCTTTTAAAGACTCCGTAGTGATCTGAGAGTAAATTGTAAACTTTTAAGTACCTATCTATCTTTTTTAAAATATCAAGATTTTCTCGGAGTTCTGCAATGAACTCGGAGAAATTGAATTAGAATCTTAATACCTAGTACATAAAGACTATCACTGTCAACTTGCCACTACCAATAAATAGAACCAATAGACATAAATCAAGTACGAGCTTAGTTAATAGCCATTACAAACTCTTGGCCCATATAAAATCAGAGTCAATAGGCCGGCTTATAGGAGGCGTCGCTGGTAATCTCAAACTCGCGTACAGCGGTAATAAAAACACTCCAGAGCATACAGATCGTTAAATTACTTCTAAGCCCTTAAACTTACTAATCTATCTCAAATAACTTTGTACAAAGTCGATTTCATTTTCAAAGCACACCGTGGAGTTGGTTCCGACTTTTACTATTACAAGCACGTCCATAATATTCTTTTGTCTGTTTTAGCACTAGTAATAGTCCGAAAGGCGATGATTACATTTTAACCAATTTAATGTAGAAATTATTGTTTTCCGTCGTTTGTCTAAAACTGCGTACATTAAGCACTTCCGCATAAAGTATGTGTGGCAATTCATTCGTTGTTGTATTAGATCTGATTATGTAGTTTATGGATCGACTACTGGAAACGACAGTGAGAAACTAATTTAGCATCAAATGCAATTTTGAATGGCTTTTTCTTCTCACAGACGCACATGTCAGTATTGAATGCAAACATTCAGACAACGCCCCACTAAGTGCACCTTTCGTTGAGCTCCTTGAGTTATAAGTCGAGCTACACGATAACTGACAAATGCTTGCACTGACTGGACAGGTCCACTCAAATCTGTGTGGTTCTTTCTTCAAAAGACCATTTCAGATACTAATCTGCATAGTCCTGATGTAAATTGAGCAATGTCTGGACTTTAAAAGAGTAACAAGTTAACAGAGAACCTCTGAGTTTGTTTCGGCTGTTTCTTCTCAGAGTAGTCAGGTACGAAACACCGGCCCCATCTAGATTTAAAAAAAATGACGTGTAAAAGTGTCTGTAAAAACCTACTTGCAAAATAAACATTATTATACTACTTACTTACTACTTATTTATCATTTACCTACCTCCACCAAAAGCTATCAACTTATATGAAGAAAGGTAAGTAAAGATAAAGAAGTCCATAGGTAAGTAATTTACATCACTGTCATCGATAAAGGGGTTAGTCCGAGTAAATATCAGTCTCTACGAACGTTCATCTTTCAAGAAAAAGTACCGAACGTATTTTTTGCCTCAGACTTTTGCTTCGTAGCGAAGCAGTAACTTATTGTAATTTGTAGCATTATTATTGTAACATAAGTTTTACGTCACTAACATTTATTGTTTTATCCACTACATGGCTAGCTTTAATACCATTACTTTAGTAGAAAGCTATCATCAATATTCTAAATTGATTGTCCTGTCTCTTACATGAAACCTACGCTTTAATAAAAACTCGATATTTGTTCTCAATGATGTGACGTTTCAGATTTACTAGCATCTGCCGTTGACTGAACAATTAGAGAAAACAGATGAGTCGTTCCACGATGAGTGACACGACAATAGGAATTAATTTACCAGTAAACGGTTCGGGGGAGATGGACAGCGCTGTAATCTTATCGAAATCAATGTGAAAGGAATCACTGACTTGCTTTATACTTGGTCCCCGGGTTATTGACAATCCATAGGTACAATGAGCACCATAAGATTCATCATGCAACTACCGCTTTGTTTGATCATGATTAAGATGTTACGGCATTTGAATGGATCGTCGCGCGTGTATTAATCAGACCGCTCCCAAATCGTCTATTAATCAAGTTTAAGCATCTGGATGACAACGAACTGTCAGCTTAAGTAGTGTTTAGTTTACGACGTACTGTAAACAATCGTTTGCGGTAACTTGTCTCAGCTCACTGCCTTCATTGTTTAATGTTTACATGATTGTAATCATAAAGTTTGCTGCGTTATATTAGGAATTCCGAATGGATTGTAATTACGCGCGTTGATTAATACCTAAATAATTTGATCTTGATTAGTTTCAGAACTATTCCTTTGCGGCAGATTCTATATATCTACTCGTAGGTAAGCACATGTAGGATTCAATGAGGCTGTTCTACTAAACTGTTTGTAGGTAGTCCTTCGCATATTCATATCTTTGATTGTCTTCTATACTTCTGTGACGTTATAAAAAAAAGACCTAGTAAAAACAGGAGCTACTTGAATTTGCAAAAAAAGATCCCAAACCACAATTCTTACATTCATCAAACAAACCACATAACGCATTCGGACTGAATAGCAGTTCCGGTTCATAAAAGCGCTTATTATCATCTAAAGTTCAGCTTCAATTGATCGCAAAGCGCAAAAACGTTAAAGCCGTTATCCCAGTAAGCGCATTCGGCATTCCAAATCAACAATGACATTAACCCCCCTAGTGTGGCAATCAGAGAGTAAGTGGGAATTTCCGCGTCGTTTCATACGGCTCCCGGCTAAATGTTAAGAGTTCGCTGCCTATGTATCTAGGTAGGTACAGTGACCGCTCTGTGGGGACCCACTGACCGAGCGGCCGGCGAGCGTCCGCCGAGCGCCGATACCCGCCACTCGTGAACACGGCTCATTTATAAAAAAGAACCGCTAACGACGACCTAAGCTTCCAACTAATTCAATTACAATTTAACGCTATTTCAACCACGCATAATGTTGAATATGTACCGAACTTCTGTTACGCAGTTATTTATGTTTGTTGTGAGAGTTGAACCCTGAAGATATAATGTTCACGCACGACGCACAATCATGTTTTATTAAAAAGTTTACGAGCATTATTGGAGGAAAAATCTTCTGAAAAAATTCCCTTTTTCAAAGGTGCGTGTGTAACCCCAGACTATTGCACTGTTTCTATTAATTAAATTCTTCTACTTTATTTATGAATCGGGACGTTAGATAACTGTGTTCCGCAGAATTCTATCTGAAAAGGTACTTGAATTGTATTAAGTTTGTATTAAATGACCGCATTCAGAATAATCTGAGATAACATCGAAACTGTTTGTACTGGTAGATACGGAATCGTTACATAAAGGCAGACCTTCAAACATTTTCGGTATATTATTTTGTAGGACTAGGATATTTACAAAGCTTACAAACCCGGTTCGGAGTCGTCATAAGCAAAGAGAATAAGTTACTATAGAATGGCTTCTGATCGACGTAGTGTATAATGGGAACGTTTTATTTTTCATAGTCAATGCTTTTAAAAATTCCAAAGTTCGTGAAAGTATTCGCGTCATAAAATATACCAAGTAGTGTACTTTTCGCAAATCAAATTATTACTTTCTTATTATTTTTATTGAAATTTCTTTTCCCTTCGAATCATCAATATTTCAAGCAAAACTTTTATTTAGGTCACTGAAAGAAATTGAGGAAAAATTTCATTACGTTCATTCACATTTACCTTTTTCTTAGGACGTCATTATTGGAGTTTTAAAAAAGATTCAACGTTTGAAAACGGATTGTTTACTTTTATACTGAAGAAGATTATTAAAATATGGCAAATATTCCAATCAGCGGTTTGGGGTTGCCACGTTCCTTTGTGCTTCGTTTCAGTATTAACCGCTATTCATGTTTTATTTTGTTTAATGTTAATTAGGCAACCGTACAAAAATAAAAATTAATTCAGAAGAGTCTGTTTTTGCGGAATCGTGTAACCTACGTATTATTTAAAGTATGTACGTGTATATATATATATATATACTCGTATATATAGAACCTACGTATTACGAATTAATATTTTTTTTTTTAAGTATATTTTTTTTTTGTTGTCATTAATACAAATGACTGTGCAAAACAGGAAAATGCTGACGAGATGAGGTCGGTGCAGCATTTCTTCTTCTTCCAAACTTCGCTATTAGTTGTCGTCGCAGCAGTTACTTTCTAACCAGATCACTTTTCCACACAGTCCATCCATCTTTGCGATCTTTCGTCTTCCTTTACTCTTAAAGCTGTCCATCAGGAGCAGTGATAGCCTAGTAATGTGACCATCGGACTGTCAAGTAATAGGTCTGGAGTTCGAACCCAAGACACGCACCTCTGATTTTTCGGATTCGATATAATAATATGCGTATTGTATAATTATCACTTGCTTCGGTGGAGGAAAACATCGTGAGGAAACCAGCACGCCCGAGAGATATTTCTCGAAAATTTGTTTCCTACTCGGTCAAAATGTATGGAACAACTGATAAAAAAATACCGATGAAAAGTTACTATGCGGGGCGGGGGAGGTGTCGCAATTATGTTCTAAATACGTGGTGAAAATTATAAACTACAAAATCATCAATAAAATTTCCGCCAGTAACAGTATCCGCTCCTTCTCGGAAAGTGAAAAAGCGGTAGCTTGCACTTGTCCGTAAGCTTAGTATAGTCCGAATCTCACCAGTCATCAGTTCATCACACACATCGAATGGTTCCAGATTTGTGCTAAAACACTATTTATTGTCACCAACACTAATCGTAACAGAGCGATGATTGGCCTGTTTGTTAAGCATAATACGTTCCAATTAATTACCACTGGAACAACAAGAGGAAAAGGAATAGCGTGCAATGGCGTGCGTGGCTTTCATCGCCGGAACAAAGTCGCCGTGCAACAAGTGACGTTTCGTCCCTAGCCACCCCCTAAGGCGAAATAGCTTTTCCTTATAATAAAGTATAACCCAATAAATTTAGTCAAACCCTAACAAATTGATCACCTCCAAAATAATAACTTCCACTATGTACTTGTTCATGGTCTCAATTCAAATGTTTGATTTCAACCGCGTCTTCAGTTCTCTTAGTAAACAGTTCGTATGAGTTTATTTACTTTTCGCTACTTTTAAAAGAAAATGATTGTCTAGTGCGCCTGCGCGAAATCCGAGCGAGAAAATTGTGCGAGTGAGACGGGTGACAGTGGCACTCGCTTCGACCAATCGATTAGTCGCATAACGATAGCGGCTTCTTAAATGCAGATGTGTCGTGTATACCAACGTCAGTCGGCTAGCGGCAGGCGGCCGGGGCCCACGATCATGGCTCCTGTGAGCCGGTTCCACATATACGCTGTTCTTTGTAGTGACTGTAACGTTCGGCCGGTGTAAACGGTTTTGCGGTCGAATGTGATCACACATTCTGTACGTCAGTGAGATGTAACGTTAATTATTGTCGGACCTAATTATTAGATAAACTTTTTAAAACTACTTCCAAGTTACGAAAACGGCCTAATACGTTAGGTTTAATATAGGAGCGGACACTCGATTAGTGCTCAAATTTAATTATGAAGTGAACAAAGAAAGGATTGTAACCGGAAAGGTAATAATTAAATTGTATTTCTCATTTATAAAATTCTTATCTCGAGTTGTTGCTTGAATGAATAATCGTGCCGATGATAATAGAAACAAACACGGCCCGAGCTCCTAACGATTGCTAGTTTTATGATTGCTGTTATGAATTATTGGCTTCATTCATTCTAATTTGTTTGTCAAATAACAAAAACGCTTCCATTTAACTTTTAGCTTTTTCGGCTGGTCTCATTTCTAGTAAGCGTAGAGGCACGCCTTCCTGCTTATTTCTTGATTGATAAGGTCAAGAATAAAGGAACATATTATTTTGTCGTATCATATTTATATTTTACAACGTTATGAGGTTGGTAGATACATATTTTGATGAGTATAATAAAAATAAAACGAGACGGATATAAACTGAACGACGGTTCGTTCAGTTTATTTATCCAGTAATAAATCATTTCCTTTTTATGTTTCTAATCACGTTCACGACACACATTCAAATGAAAACACGCATGTTTACATTTTTAATCATTCACAAATTCATTCAGAAAAGTTAGAAACGGAACATCACAAATTACGAACATATTCGTAGCAATCGTAGCCAATTTGTAGCACTTTCGTAGACGGGCGTAGCGGATGATAACATAAACGTTTAAGACATAGATTGGCATACCTGTCGTATTGGCACCTTTTGGACGGGTTTAGAGGACGGTCGTCACCCCATCTGGTATCTCATAACCCCTTTAGTACCCGAATGATATGGAACTTTATTTTAACGTTCCCCACGTGGCCTGTGGACTGAGATTAGAGCGCCAGTGAACGAAATGGCTATCGAGAATCGATTTAAATGTTTGTTGTCATGTGCACGGAATGGAATCCTGTTGTTTATGTTTTGATATTCGTACTTATTATTGTTATAATTCTGTTTTTCTAGTTAGATTAGTTAGATCATAACGCTTTTACGTACTAGAACGAAGATTACTAGTGTTTTCGTTTGTTTTTTTTTGTTCTGTTGATGTAGCGATTGTTTTGTTTCATGTTTCCTGTATTTGTACGTGAAAAAAGGCTTAGGTATTGAAAATTTAAATACGAGGAAATAAGGAAATAAAAATTATTTTTCCATTTTTTTTTTAGAAAATAAAGATATAATTATAATTGAAAAAAATATGTCTTTAGGAAATGTGTCTTGAATGTCAAAAGCCAAACAATCCATTATAAAGCAGAAAAAATCTCTGAACTGTTAGGACTAAAAACAGTTTTGTATTTTTTTCTGAATTAATTTTTTCTTCTAAGTTATTTTAATACAAAAGTAACAGACTATTTGATGGTATCACCAAGCTCCAAATGTGTCTGTA
Organism: Cerastis leucographa; assembly: GCA_963082945.1. Classification (NCBI taxonomy): domain Eukaryota; kingdom Metazoa; phylum Arthropoda; class Insecta; order Lepidoptera; family Noctuidae; genus Cerastis; species Cerastis leucographa. The sequence goes on from OY720357.1 coordinate 11,499,854, forward strand.
GATTGTTTTAGGACAAGAAATTCGGAGTCAAAAATATCTCTTATCCTATTATAAAAGCTTTTAGAATTTACAAATTATTTATCTTTGGTTAGTAACTATTATACAAATCTGGGCAAAGACCTCTTGTTCGTCCCACGAAATTCCTCTATTCGTATATTTCCCCGAAAACTTCCGCAAGTCTAGGTACAAATAAAGCTAAAGAACAACACGAATTTAATAAATAATAAATAAAAGCATAGTTCTTTCCATAATTCATCAGGTTTTTATCAATAGTAGGTTATGTACGTTGTATAAACAACAGACATTCCTACGCGAGGGTCGAGCGAGGCCGGAGAGAAATTACAATAGGTACCTGCATACCTTCCCGGCGGCCGGTATTCCATTCCTCTCGTCTTTATGCCAGCTATTGCTTCTTGGATTATCTGGCCTGCCGAGCTAAATTAGATAGGAACCAAGGTACTACGACCAATATATACGAAGGATCTCTTCTATAGGTAACTGTTTCGTCTTTTATCTCGGGACGAAATAGTATTTTTCCGTTGTTTCCTTGACGGCTTCGGAATGAAAGAGAAACGTGGTGTATTTGTTGACTTGCTTCTTGTGGATATTTTAAGGAGTCAACTGAGGGTAATCAACATGGTTTCCGTTAGCGATAGGTTCACAGACTCCCGGTTTTTTATTCGTTCGTACGTGTTTTTAGGACTGTGTTGTGACATGAGTACCATTTTAATGTTTTTCCATTTCATAAAATATTTACGGCTACACTATTATTTTTAAAATTACTTACATATTTCACGTAAAATTTCGAAAAAGCCAGAAAATCACGAGGAAGGAAAATAAGACTTAATACCAATTATTGCTAAGAGTGATCCTGGGTTTATATTTCGCCACCCTGCATTTTCGCGTAAAGGGGCGACGGAACGGCTCAGGGATTATATCAGCATCCGCACAACACTTTTTCCCCATCACATTTTACATTGCATTTCTCGTTAAGCAAAAAATCTATGAACAACAGCTGAGGAGAGAAAATGTCGGGTGACAGATTTGAATTTTGAGCAAAATGTACTCAGATGTTGGGGATTAAAAATGCCACAACAAAAAACATTATTCACAAATCTTCGTTTTTTTTTCGGACTGATAAGGCCTTGCGCTATAAAGAAGGCTTTTCAATAATAACATTTAAATAAATACTAATAGAGAATAAACAAATGATTCAACATAAAATGATTTATGCAGGACCGAAATAAGATTAAAAAGGATTATTTAGGGCTCGAGAATATGTAAAATACCTCTTCCGCAAACATTCGTACTCATTTAAATTCGTTTCACAAAACAATTTTTGTCCCAACGGAAAATATGTATGTGATGAATGGAACTACACTTTTGTCATTTTTCAATTAAACGGTACAGGTCTGGCAGCTAATGTAATTAATACGCTCGCACCACTTTGCACGGACTGTTAGAGTCGTTTTATATTTTTATTCACGGAAATAAAAATTTACAGCACGCCTCCAACCGTCATATCGACGAAATTCCGCCGACTTTCGGCTGTCAACGACCTCGCACATTCATTACATTCTTGATTTAACGAGATTATTTAACTGATGAAAACAGTAGGCAAGTTGCTACTTGCAATGTCGGTACTTTATTATATTTTTATTTCGTAGCAGATCAAATAATTTTCCTTTGTTTCATTTTCCTTATCCTGTGACGTTAGCTTTTTATCTTAAATGAATGAAAATATATATTAACGTCACGAAGCCGGTGGATACGTAAACGGATATGAGACTATAGTAAAGGAGGTGGAAAATTGGTTCAATGTGTATCTGTTTTAAGATCTCATTTGTCTTAGCTTTTCATTCCTTTAAACGGCAGATAGTCCGTATCTGCCGTTTAAGGGAATGAAAAGCCGCAACGTCAACAAAATCTTTTCAAATCTCATTTATTACTGTTATTAAAAGTTGATGAATACAACAATATTCCTTTGTTGTGTCTTTACGATAGTCTTATATTTTGATTATCCGGGAATATTCTCGGACAACCATTTCCCGGGGAAGGTTCGGCGTCGCAACGTGGTAAAATTTATAAGACATAACCCGGGCGGTTTACTTTACAGAATCATAAAAATGTTATTTCTCATGGACAGCAGGAAATTCTGATAGGGTCACCAGGAGAAGATGGCGGATGAAAAGCTGTTTATATTTATGTAGGGTGAGTTCAATAGCTATGCTCTGACCACGAATAAAGAATGAGAATTTGTATCTTCAGGAACCAAGTTATCTCTCTTCTCATCATTGTAGTATTTGACCGTTCAGATTTGAAACCGTATCAAAAAGACTAAAGAAATGAGAAACTCTCTTTCGTAATTATAAAACGGAGTCAAAGTTGTTAAAATACTGGTATTCAGCTTTGTCCAGTTACACTATGGAAGCCGACCCCAACATAGTTTAGGAAAAGTTGATGTTTTTTCGCGATACACTATACGAGAATACGTTAAAAAATATTAGTTTCCGTATGATTTTTATTCGACCAATAGTTTAGTTCGTTGGCTAACCGAGTGCGCTACACGATGTATTCTATCATGCACACGCTTTATGTAACTTCAAACTACAGTTACTTGTAAAAGAAAAGTATTTGAAATACGTTTACAATTGACGGTAGTTTGGCATTTTCATTTTCCGAGGGTCCTAAGCGGTTTCTTAGTCAATAACAAAGAGTCCTTGAAAGCAATCAATCAATTAAGTAAAATGGAGAGAAATCAAAATTAAGAGTAAAAACTTATTATAAATATTTTGGACTAAATAGAAAAGCGTTATACTATCTTACCGACCTAGACTAGGTTGTTTTATTGGCTGATTACATGAGCGTAAGATATATGATCTTACTAATAGTAAAAGACATTATCGAAGGTAAAGTAAAGTACTCACGACAAGTACGAGTAATTAAGTGTCATCATCGCTCGTTTTGTACCCGATTTCTGTTCCACTGACCTTATTATTCTCTTTGGAAATCGTGTAGGTATCGAGACACAATAGATAGGTACCTAATACTATATTCTGGATTTCCACTACTCTTCAGGAGCCGTATTCTTGCGATATTGGTACTGAAAACTTACCGAGCGGCTATATTTCAATGAGCCCGCATCCCACGCAAGTGATATGGCGCATTTCAACGAGCTCAGGCTCATTGAAATGTAGGCAAGTTTTCATTAGTACCTACCCGACCGAATTCATACCGAGTAGGTAAACCAAACACACCGTAGTGCAGCGTGGGGAGCACCAGGGAGCGGTGAACCGCAAAAGTACCAAAATATTATACTTAAATAATGTATGTTGTATTTTGGATTGCCGAGTCAGTGAGTCGAGCTCTGAATTTGTTTTTCGTTCACTCCCAACCCCTACTAGGTAACAATAAATTGAGCTGAGCTTTCGTAAACGTTATGTCTATTCATCCCAGAGGAGTTTCTAGTAGATACTAATTTCCGATAAATTTGTGCGTTCTCGCGGGTGAAACGAGCCACGGGGAGAAATTTATAGCTTTTGAAACGGCGTTCACCTTTGAATTGAGCGTTAATCTTGTGTGAAAGACACGACGTAACACCGAGATGCGAATACAAGCGGTCTTCGTGTTACCCATTCATTGTTTAACCAAGTAAGACCTTCTATAATGGATCATAAATTCTGAATCTCGACTCCTGATTTTTAATCGATGACACATTTTTTCAACCAAACCACAAGTGTCGACGTATCGCGACGGGAAAGCGGGGCGGAAAATTTGTTTAAGAAAGTAATTTATCACTTTCCGATGGATATATTTAAAAAGGGAGCCGCTTCGGCAATTTGCATATTTATTTGGCAATAAGTAAATTATTGCGAACACGTTGGGGGTTAATTTGGTACGTGGCAACCCTGATCTGAGCGCGGGAACTGCTTTCTCTGCCCAAGTCATGCGTAGTTATTTACCTGTATCTGATCCTTTGTCTATTTTCGCTCCACAAAGTTCGCGTTATTTGCTCTGCACGATTGGCTGCTTCATTCCGACATAACAAATGAAACAAAGTTATTACTAGTTTTCCGGATTACTTTCTTCACAAAACAAATCTCTTTTGCGTTCGATAAATCAGTATGGTTTAATTTTCCTGTATTTTGTTTGTTAAAAGAGAAAATGGTACCTAAACTGGAAGTATGTAAACACATAATAAAAATATAAGTATGAACAGTTAATGTCTGTTCTTCAAAAAGCTGTACCGAAGTTATATCACAAAAAGTCGTCGTTATATGCCAAAATATCGTCCTTAGTCGTTTGTATTAATTTTCATGGAAAGTACGAATAAAGTGCTATTATGATAATGTCCATTGGTTGGAAAATGTCGGGGCGGGATATGTACAATGCAAACGACTTTGGGGGCCTATTATTCGCAATCAAAGCATCAATATAAAGAAAAGTGATCCACGATATGTTTGTTCCACTTTAAAGAGCTATTCAAGGACATCCTGCGGTGAGGAAAAATTCCCCTCTCTTTTACGATTTAATTTCACGCTACCTTTACACGAAATGCGTCTTTGTGGAAAACTGTATTTGAATGGATGGAAAATTGAAAAAAAATATATCGCTTAGTATATATAAATATACAGACATTTTAGACATGGATGAAGAAATAACTTTTGTCATTTTTACATCAATGTCTAAAAGTCCGTGTATTTACATAGATTAAGCAATATTTTTTTCATCAAAGTAATATGTAGTAGGTACTTTGCAGAGATGAAAATTAACACATGATTATAATTCGAAACCACATTTACCTAAATACTGCACACCCCTCAGCACAAAACGATAGCAAACAGGAAAGGCGCTGTAGCTCAATTAGCAGAAGTACAAACAGAACGAAAGCTAAACAGCTCGTCGACATGTCCCTGAGATAAAATGAACAACGTTGTAGTGCTTGACAACTGTAATAAAGCAACCCAGTCAGGCATTGTTTACGAACGGTCGACGGTCGTCGGTGAGCCGTCGGATAGGCCTACGAGATGCCTACGAGACGTCTTCTACGCGTAAGCCCCTGCGTTTGCATGCGACAGCGCTTTCGGGATCCATAAAGGGCAGATACGGACGGAATATTAGCATTGTGTTATTCTACTACAGATGTATCCCTTTACACTTGTAACGAATAAGGATTGGGCAAGTTTATTGGTTTTTTTTGTTGTGAGTAATCGCGTAGATGTGTTTAAATTTGTTTTAGGGTGGTTGTGAAGAGTCCTTAAAATTGAGTACGAAGTTTTTCTATAAGTACTTTATAAAAGAAAGGCTATAATAAAACACAAAATGAATACTGAGGTTTTTTATAATTAATATGAAGGGGTTTCGCAAATTAATATTGTAATACACCTTCATATTAATTATAGATTATGCTTAAATAGGCCGTTTTGTGAACGTTACTTAAGGCGTATATCTTTGATCAAAACAGCACGAGGTGGATTCTGTATTGTCTATAGAAATCTATTTATTCCACGATGAAAACTTGTTTGATGTATATCATTAAAAAAATTGTTAAACTTTTGCCTAAATGAACAATTTGGCCTTGGGATTGGTCTGACCAATCTGATAAAACTGTTAGACCGGATTAAACTGATTCCACACACACACACACACAAACTGGGTCTACTTTTTCTGTTCAGTAAAACTTTCCATGTAGGCATTAATATCGTTCCCAACCATTTTCCGCATAGTATTTGCCATTTGCAGGGAAAACAGGCGATTTAACAATGAGAGCAGACAAATTAACCAACTATTTCTAATATTAAATGAAAACCTATATCAACTGCCAAAAAGAAAAACCAATTACAGTTGAAAATGTAAATAAACATCGGGTTAACTAAATAGTAACTTTTGTTGTTAGCAGCGCGACGACGTCCGGAGACGGTCCACAGCCTACCCGACGTGAACTATGTCAAATGAAAACGTTCGCGCCGTGAATTCATTTACCAACTAAATTGAAGTGGACTGTGCATGACGAAATTATAGAATGGAGGTAGCGGTTTGGTTTTGAAAGTAGGAAATTGCATCGTGTGAACCCTCGCGATAGGTAGGGTTGTAGATACACTGAAAGTACGAAAAACAGAACAATCCATACCACATTTTGATTTCAACAAGAATTTCTACAGTGAGTGGCTCGTTGGTCAAGTCGTCGCAAACGCAATTGCTGAGTATGAGGACCTAAGTTCGACTCCTAGGCAGGTCAAAGTGTTATTGGGTTTTTCCATCAGCCATTTCTCAGTGGAAGACACGGAGTTTGGAGTTGTGCCAGGTTGATGGCAATAGGCTCGCCCCCTATTACATGAAACCTAAACATAAATGGAGAAATGTGGGTGTACTCTTAGGTACATCTCTGCCTAACCCTTCGGGGATTAGAGGTGAGATATTATGTTATGTCCTGCATACCTAAGTAGATTAGAAAGAAAGAAATAAAACATGTTTATTTGGCACATGCCACAAGTACGCACAGCAAAAAAATTTAAACTTAAAAACCAAACTGAAAAAGATAATTTTGTGTGTCTCACGGCTGCGCCAAATCGGCCTAGTTCAGCAAACTGCCAAACAGCTAGTGCCCGACGCTGGTTTTCAACTGGACCAGATAATGACGTGACGGAGGAAAAACAGTTTAGTAGGTATGTACTTTGTGTCATGCATTATATGTATGAATAGGTATGTACGTACATAGAATAAATCAGTGCAATAATCCTAACTAATATTATAAATGCAAAAGTAAATTTGTTGGTTACGCTTTCACGCGAAAACTACTCAACCGATCATCATGAAAACATATTTTTGGAGGTATTAGAAGTAACATAGGCTATATATCATCACGCTACGACCAATAGGAGCGGAGCAGCAATGAAACTTTTTGCGAAAACGGTGAAAATGTGACGCAGACGAAGTTGCGCGGGACAGCTAGTAACAAATAAATCAAAACACCGATAGGTTATATTGAAATCATAATTGGAAGTGCACCTACATACATACATGAACCTATAAACAAATGGTGGTCTAATAGCTATATTGTCAGTTTACATTAAAGGTCTATGCCTTATCTCTCTTTGTTACAAACATGAATTCGTAATCCACACGAAATGTACTGTAGCTTAATTGAAACCCAGTGTTTTTATACAAATGCAAGCGAAATTCTAAACGTTTTAAATATCCATTTAATAATTAAATAAAAAGTCTGTAAAGCATCTAGTTAGAATGGGACGTTACCTAAACGCGATGACGTGACATGAATACGTTTCCCGTTAAATAGAGAACACGTTTAATGTGTTGAGTTTTTAATTCAGATTAGGTATCAACGAAACGGTTTTAAACCCGGTTTTGAATCTGTTTACTTAAACGTTGATGGAGTTATTTTTTGTAAACTTGTAACATTGTTACTGTAACTGGAATTTTCCAGTTATATAGTGTTGTGTGTTTGGGTTTAACTTTGACAGCAATGTGGATTACATCAGACTAAATTTTTAAACTACAAGTAGGCAGAGGCCCTAGCACGAGCGCGCGGTGTTAACTTAACGTAAATACGAATTTTGAATCGAAAATACAATTACCCTATAGCATTTTAGTTAAATTGTTTGCAGCAAGCACAATCAGTCTCATCTATACATATGAATCATTTAATAAAATATAAAATGTGTAACGAGTATTTTAATTTTAATATCGGCGTATGTTCGCTATGTTAACACCGTGAGTTCATAATATATCATGCCTCTGTTTCCAGGAATTATTATTGAACAAGTATGTTATAAGTATTAAACAGTATATACATAAAAGACTTTTAATTTAATAACTCAAGTAACAATCAGTATAATTACGGCAACCAATGCTGTAATTATACTGATTGTCAATTGAGTTATCAAATTAAAAGTCTTTTATGTCTGTCTAGACATAATAAGAGACTTGAAAACGTCTGGTAGCAGCAAAAAAACCACAGATCAGACACGTATTTTTTATTTTCGAACCAACCAACAACAAATTGCAGCAGGGTTACCAGTGTTAAATAAGACAAGTGTATTCTCTAGTTTGGTTTTATTATTCTTCATGTCATTAAGAGCTAGCCAGAATCTCAGACTGCAGTTAAAAGATTAACCAGCCAGACAGCCGGCATTAAAGTATCGTCACCGATGGAGGCTTTTCCATTGCATCCAACTTAATACCTATTACTCGTTGCATTGCCAAATGGGGCGGGGCCAAGCCTATGACATGTAGATATAAAGGTATATGTTTGTTGCAGAGGGGAGGGAGCCCTGATGTAGACACCATCGCGCCGAGGATGGAGCATTGGGTGACGGCAGCCAGCTCGCTGCTGGCCTTCCTGCTGTACTATAACACCTTGGACGCAGGATTTGTTTACGATGACAGGTAATAATATTGTGAATTTTGACAAGCAGAAGCATTTCTCCCGTTAAGTTGGAAGCACCAGAGTAACTCGCGAAATTCAATTTCATGAAAAGGTCATTCAATGGGATTAAATGCACTAAGTTGGTTGTATTATTGAATTCAATGATTATAACTCTATTATGCTACATTTTTTACGGTCGCAAATAATATTTAAATCTACATACAACGTGACACTGATCTGCAATTGACTTTTCAAACAAAAACGTAAGAAAATTTTAATTTCGCTAGCTTCCCTGGCGCTTCCACCTTAATGTAGGAACTGCCGATACACAGCCTTTTTCAGTATGACATGAAATTGTCTATAATCCACCACGCAGGCCCAGTGCGGGTTGTAATTTTAGAATAGGTCATGTTAACATTCTAATGTTAAACTTATTAAAACATGGACAACGTTTGTCTGGTCCTGTAATTTTTTTGCGATAATTAATTCAAATTAAAGAAATCATTAATTAATAACCTGGAGCCGTGTGGTCTGCGTTCAAGGCTTATTTATACAGCTCACACCACTTCAATTTGATAGTAAAAGTAGAATTAAAATCCTGGATCGTGCGACAATGTAGAAACATAACATAACATCACGCCTGTAATCCCCTAGAGGTTAGGCAGAGGTGTACCTAATAGTACACCTACATTTGTCAGTTATGTTTAAGTCCGATGTACTATGAGGCGAGCCTATTGCCATCAACCGGACACAAATCCAGACGCAGTGGATGCTACCGAGAATATCGTGATAGAATAACTTAATAACAATTTGCCTGACCCGGGAATCGAACTCAGGACGTCATGGTCAGCAGTCGCTATTGTGACCACTCGACCATCGAGGCAGTCACTCTAAAAATATTGTTGTTGAAATCTTTCAAATGATTATGCCACAGTTTTAAAACCCTGCAAGTTTGAAAACTTGTTCGTTTTCATTCCCAAATACTCAATAAATGTGTTCTTTAGAATAAGAGTTCAGATTTGATATTCACGATAATGTAGATGCCAAGCATTTGAATTTCGTATTCTGTGGGTCAATGAAAAAAGTCTGGTAACATGGTCAGGTCGGATCGAAAATACTTCTATTTAATTTATCTAATTTTGGTTCGATGTCTCGCTACAAAGATCCCTTCATAAATGAAAAACGGAAACCTTTATGATGCGTAAGATCTGTTGCCGTATGCTATTTCGAATCGTTGAATCAGAACCATGTAAATATTTATTGATAGATCCAAAAAAATAATTGCTTTTTATTTATTTTGTAAGACTTTTAGCGGAATACGTATTTATTTTTGTCTTATTTAAAGTAGCTAATAGGAAAAATATGTGTTTTATACTAAGGAGTTTTTCGTTACCATTACGAAGTACGAGTACGTATTTGAGGTTTCTTTGATATTGTTTTGAAAGTACTCTCAAGAAGAGCCTTTAAGATTTAAGTCAGATATTTACCTCAGCAACAATTACTTAGGTAGTTAATTTTTTTCAGTTCAGTAGTATTTTTAGTAAAAACGGGGACTTTTCGAATTATCACGTAAAATAACATTATCAGGTTTCAATGAAACTGACTTGAAAATACACGGAAATAGCTGCCTGTTTGATAATATATGTAAAAATAAGTACCAAAAAATGGATAAAATGCGTTCGTTGGTAATCATACACATGTCGTATATAAAAAAAATATATAGGTCAATTATTTATATATACTAATTTCCACGAGAATTTACATAAAATCGTATTGAAAGAGCCAACTTTTCCATCAGTCAAAATATTCTAACACAACGTTAAACGTCAGAGCTTTAATATACAATGAACCGTATATCATTCGATTTCTTACATATAAAAGAACTACGGTCAGATCCTCTTGAGGAATGCCACCAATTAACACCTAAATAAGGCTCCCCGGGGAACTGAAGGAGCTGTAAAAAGGTAACCCGCTATTTGGCGAACGCCCAGACTTGGGCATGTTGAATAATTTAGATTTTCCTTTGATCCCATTGTCCCTGAGGGTATAAGGGCAGCCACATTATTGTGTTTGATTTATACTTTATACTTCTTTTGGCTTCTTTGAGCGGTAAGGCGGCTTGAAACAATATTAGTGTGATCAGAACTTTACTTAATTTTTATGAAATTCTTCGAGAAGGGTTAGGGTCTCAGTTAAAAGTTATAATGTACCTAAATTGATGATGATGTTTAGTACGTAATAACAGTAGCAACAAAACAAAAAGCTACCTGTCCAAAAGCACTTATAGGTACTTATGTCATGTGTCAGTGCGGCATTAACGTATACTATAACACAAAAGTTGGAGTAGTACATTTGGAGGACAGCGCTAATTTCGTCAGTGGAAACGTTCCAAACCGATAATCGTGATAGAATCGATGAACTTTGTTCTGGATCAGAGCTCGTCGAAAACCGCTCCAGTGTTTCGTAATTGAGGGCTTACGTGACGACTGTGCACAGCTGCCCGCAACTCGCCCAACAAAAAGTTCCGCTCTATCCCAAGTTTATCTCAATCTTAGTTTCGATTCTACTAGGGACGCGACTACTTTTTATCGATATGGTTATGAAAACCAATATAGGCCAATATTCTTAAAGGATAGGCTTTGATATAAAATATAAGGGATTACGTATTTTGCTATTTCAGCCTTATTTGATGCGTGTACATAGATTGATATTCTTCGTCTAAGAGATATTGAAAAGACGTAAAATGCTTTGCTTTGGTATTGGAAAAGGATTTTATTCTGACAAAAAGAACACCTAACGTTAATAATTATAGACATTATTATCTTCACTCAGAGGATTAATAGTACCTACATGAGAATTTAATAATGAATGCAGTTTAATATTCGAGCATATTCACATTTAGTTACATGTGAAGTAAATCAATACCTTAAGGCAAATCACTTGGTTGGCGTTCGAACGGTTATATTTAACTAATGGAGGAAAAGCTGTTCTTATATGGTTATGCGTATATAGCCTGTATGTGTGTTGGTATCATTCTCGTGTTGATGTGAAAACGAGGCAGTACCGATCACGAAATCGCTGGCGTCATAAAGTGAAAACGCCCATAACCGGAGCCTACTAAGGTATTCCATATTTATATTTTCATTTTTATTACGAGGCGTGGTACCGGTGTTAGCGGTGAATGTAGGAACGTACGCCTGTAAGGAAAGTGTTCGGAATGTGGACTGGTCACCGCGCCCGGACACGGAAAGAATAACTATGGCCCCCGTCCTTTGTATGACTTGCAGAAAAGGGAACAAATATTTCCAGCCATGAATTTTCTCGGATAATCTTGAACATGATAAAATAATATAGATACTCTCGAGTGCGCACTTATAGGAAATAACGAGAAATCGTTTACTTTATCAGATTGTAAAATACTTGAAGAAGCCTTTAAAGGAACTGATATAAATGTAAGTTCTATTTATTTATAGAACACTAGTGTTTACGGCTCCTTAAATGTTCAGAAATTTAAGGGGCCGTGTTAGTGATTATTGGAATTTTCTGTGTAGCAAGCAAGGCTACGTTCTATTTTCGTATCAGATTTATCAAAAACCGTTCAGCTGTTACTGGGTAATTGAATAAAACATTGAAGCTCTCATATTTATAGCGTTAGTAAGAGAGATATTTGATAGAACACGTGTAAGCTTTTTAGACTCGTGTTTCCGTCAAATTGGTACAAATATATTTCTGCAAAAACTGAAATGAGGAAGTGCAAAACGAAAGTCATTTACGAACAAAATACTCGGAGAACTTTTTATGTAAATAAGTGAAGGAAAAGGCGTCTTACTCACAATTTGCAATACAATGGCCGACTGTTAGAGATGATTTTTCCTTCTTCGCATAGTAAGCACGGTTTTGGTCCCATAAAAATATATTATTCAATCGGCTATTTCACCGGCTTTTCCTTCCAAATCTAAAAAGAACGAATATAATGTATGAGGGATCAATACGTAGGTAAAGGGATGAGTGGGTACCTTGTGTACTGCGTAGGTGTCGCTGTCCTCGCTCAATAAATCTTTCCATAAAATTGTGTTTCTGACTATTGTTGAAACTGATACGCGTAATGTTGAAATGTAGTCCATTCTCAAAATATATTATAAACCAAAAGACTGAACAACTTTTCCTGTTTGCAGCGCTTCGGTTTCGGTAACGGAAAACGTGGAGTTCAAGAGAATCAAATAGACAAGCAGTTTAGAACAATAATCTTCAGTTTCTATTTAATTTTATAGTTGGGTATATACTATGAAGTACTCAGTTGTAGTGGATACTGTAGAGAAGGAGCGACAAAATTATGTTGTTGGTTTAGGGCAAGGCGATCGCTGACTTTTTAATTTCCTCTACACGTTAAATGTTCCCAGTAAACATCCCCCCCGGTTGCCAATGCCATCCGATAGAGTTTCTGACGTTCACTTCGTTAATAATTTCCTTTGCTGTACTGTTATCGCAAGCCAGGAAACGCGCAAATTAAGAAACCAAATAGAAAATGATTCCCTTGAGTTCGAATTGTAGCACAGGTCAGTAAGCTTACTCCGTCACCCGTCAGGCGTTCAACCGGATTGCTTCACACATCAACCGGAAAACGTCAAAACACGGTTCGCAAAATCAATTTGAGAGGAGAAATCGGTACACGGTTAAAACATGTCCATTATTAAGTCGGTATTGAGGCACCCTATGGAGGGAAGGGCCGAGGGCATCGGGCCAATCGTTCGGGAAAACATCGAACGGATTCGGCACCGAAGAGCGACTGCTCGAACAGGTAAGATGGTAATATTTTATTTAAATTAAGCAGTTAGGGACGGCTGTTTGAATTTGTTCTTCGGTATTAAATTTTGATGTGTAGCGTAAATAAAAGTTGGAATTCCTTATTGCGTTTATTTTGTATAAATTAATAGCAAGCACTTACAGATTTGGGGATGTTGAATTACGAGCTTTAATGTAAACATGTTATCTTTTTAAGCGGTATCTTTATTTTATCGTCAGGTTGTCTTTGTAACAATAACTTGATATCTTCTGATATGTAATAACGTTAGTCACCGGAATTCTTTGCTAATAATTTTATATTGCTCAGCGAAAACAAAAGACTCAGGTTTCTATTGTGTAAATATTTTGTTGATCAGTACTTGTTGTTGTATTAAAGCTGGTTCCTCTTTTAACGATGGTTGAAACGTAATACAATGTTTATCATAATAGGTAAAGGTAGGACCCTTTCCTGGAAGATATTTTAATATTAAATTAGTAGCTAATAACTTGCCTCAGGATATGTGATGAGCAGGAAATCTTTAAAAGGTCGCTCGGTAATCATTTGGTTTTATAAACTTTTCAGAAAACCATTCAACGTTAAAAATGTAATATATTGATTTAATTTTACAAACACGTAGTTTTTGATACTACCTACTTTGTGGGCCCATTATTTCAGAATTTTAAGTACCCACTCCACTAAAAATATATTTAAAAATTTTCTCTAGCCTATTTTGTCCCTCTTCTGGGCAAAGGCCTGCCGCGTAAGTTTCCACTCTTCTCTTCGTGCAGTTTTCTCCAGCCAATCTTTCTCAAACGCCTCTAAGTCGTCACGACAGCGTTTTCTATAGGCCTCCCTCGGCGACGACGCCCGTCTTCTGGCACCCACTGCGTGACGACTTTGGCCCATCGATCCTGATGCATTCTGCAGACATGGCCCGCCCAATCCCACTTCAACCCATTCTATTTACCTATTTAAAAATACACATACTTATGTACTTAAATTTGAATGGATCGAATCTAAATATTAAGCAAAATCTGCTAATCCAGTACTTTCCTGTATATACACGAACCAGTAGATTTTCCGTCAAAAATCTTTTTCTAACTGTCATAACTGCTAAAAACGCTCGCAATTCCTCTTGATAAATAACTAACGGGCAAAAAATCTTCGTAGATTGACACAGGCTACAAAAAATGTATAAGGTATTGATCTTTTATATTTCATTAAAAGGCAGCCGTGCTGGGAAAAAGTTACGTTAGCAAAGTTTTTTAATCAAAGCTGATGAAAAATACACGATACGAAGGAGCTGGTCGTCAAGATACCTACTTATTACTTGGTGCCGTGTACCTCCGTGACAATCTACAAATTGCCCTTAAACAATTTCAGTGGACTTAAAAAGTGTTTTATTAAATCTCACGAAAATACTTCGTTTATTGAAGAAACGTAGGTGTGGTACCTTTAGTAACTTGTTGGCTGTGTTAACACGGTACTAAAATCAATGAATGATAGTAGGAAGGTTGGCATATTATTATGTATTTTACTGACGACGATACAAAACCTGTGAAACAACCGTAATGATCAAATTGACAATAACGTGCGGTACAGTTTAAATATGACATTATGGCTACCAGGGTAATAATCAGTCACAAATATTTTGTAAAGAGAATATTTATACATTTATTGTAAATATAATTACCCTCTGTTTTCATTGCATACTGAACATGCTAGGCATTTACATTTTAAATATCAGTCTTTTCATTACCATTTTAATAAATTCCTGGAATTTAAATGAAATAATATGTTAACGTGTTTTTTTATTTCGCAGGCGGGCGATTCTCTCCAACCCGGATGTCATCGGCCACACACCTATCAACGCATTATTCGAAAACGATTTCTGGGGAACACCGCTCACAGACCCCGGTTCACACGGCTCCTACAGACCGCTGTGCGTCGCCACATATCGATTCAACTACGCTTTTAGTGGATTTAAGCCGTGGAGTTACCATCTCCTCAACGTTATATTCCATTGTACAGCGACGGCCTTAGTGGTGGTGACAGCTCGTCGCCTGCTGCCAGCGTATTGTATGAGAGTGGGAACTGCCGTCACAGGCATCGCTTTCGCCGCGCATCCGATACACACTGAGGCAGTGGCGGGCGTGGTCGGCCGGGCTGACCTCGCCGCCTGCAACTTGTTTCTATTAAGTTTCCTGCTATACAGCGAACACATTCGTCTACGTGAGGAGAGACACAAGAAACAATGTCGGCATATAGTGAAAGAGAATCTGATGCGGCGACAAATAACATCTAACGACCCGCCGTTCAGGCTGAGTTGTCACAGCTTGGTGCAACACATCATGATGAATGTTCGTAAACTGTTAAAGGCGAGTAAAGCGGGGCCTATGAAGATGTTGGACGCTTGTGAAGTAAACGGCGCAGTGAGACTAAAGTGTCAGTTCAGTGGTGGTGTCAGTGAGGACTCAGGTGAACTGTTGCAGTGGCTGACGCTGGCGGGGACACTTACGTTCGCCGCGGCCGCCACTCTGTGCAAAGAGCCGGCCATAATGGTTCTGCCTCTTTGCATATTCTATGACTTTCTTAAGGGCACTCGCTACGAGGAACCATACTATAAGGTAAGGAATACTATTTTTTGACTTAAATACGTTTAACATGCGAAAGGGTTTGGTTTTCTTTTCATAAGGTCTAGTATCGGAAAGTTATGAGATTGTTTTCGAGGGGTTTTGAGATTGAAAGGGTTCCTTTCAACTAATGAACGTCGGGTGATTGATATTACCTTGCAGAGACTGATTCTGAAACAAAGCCGAGGGTTATTCTCATGCTGATCCGGTAATAAAAGGAAGATAAATTGTGAAAGCTATTTATCTTTTCAAATTATGAGAAAGATTTAACAAAATCCGGAAAGGACACTTTTGGGTCAGATTTGGTCCTATCCCAATAAACCCACAGACGCAATTTGATATTACATCTTTAGATGCAAACCATGTACACATTGTTTGAGAAATAACCTTTCAGTTCATTTGGTACAATTTGTGTACATTCCTGCAAAATCTATTAACTTGGCTTAATAAAAGATTAGTATGAGGATCGGGTATATTAGAATAACAATAGTGGGTTTTTAAATCACGACTGCACACTGCCAAGCAGATCATTCCGACTGAACGCTACTCATTTCGTTGCCTTTTTTCTATATAATACTTACGAATAAAGAAAGACAATATGATAATATATCTTTCTAAAAAAAGTTTAAAATCACGAAGACTCCTAAAAATACGTCGAATAAACAAACACACAGAGGAAATAAGGCACTAGAAGGATGTGTCTTTGGAACTAAAGTCAGTACTAATCCAATTGGTATCCCGTGAACAGCTTGATTGTTTCCAAGTCGTGTTCTGAATGTTCGATGGAGGAGAGGAAACTTCGGACGCACTACCGTAATTAGTAATAGACAAGTTATACACAACAGTTCTGTCCGATATAAATAACATAGTGACTTTTTAACTTTTTTGTACTGAAATCGGGTGGCAGAGACAGCTCTATTTTCGGCCAATGGGTAACGTTGCCTTAGTTATTATCTAGGGAACCACCCGCCTGTTGGCAGTTTTCAACAGTTTTTATAGACTCAACATTACACTTCTTATCCCGAAGGATTGGCAGAGATGTACTTATGGCATATCCACATTTTGCCAGTATACTCTTGAAAAATAAACTCCTGATTGTTTATAGCAAAGTAATATTTATACAAAGAAAAAAAAAGTTATTAGTATGAGTGTGGATGGGTATAAGCGTAGAGGAAGACCAAAAAAGCGATGGATGTAGTGTGTGAAGGATGATCTAGCTAGAAATGAGGGGTCTGATGAGACGACGAGTGATAGACAAGTATGGAAGAAGAAGACATGCTTCGCTGACCCCAAAAAAATAGATTCGAAAATTGGCACGAGGAGAGGCTTTGTATATATTTATACAAAGTAGACTCCTGAGTATTTATAATATTTTTGCTATTCTGGCCAAGAAATATTTTGAAATTATTTCAACTCTATAGGAAATGTGAAAAATATATTTTTCAGAGGTTATCGTTGAAAGAGAACCTCCTATTTCATCCATAACAGAGGCAATAAACTCCCAGACAGCTCGCTATACAATCGTACATTATTTCTCGAAACAGATTTTCTTTTGTTCTTCAAACAAAAATATGACTGAGCTTATTAGGAATAGGATTCAGCAGGTCTTGAATAGTTGGATTAACTGCTTATATCACCATAGTAGAGTTATATTTTAAAGCTTATAATCATCTTTAAAATACCATTTTAGATACGTTCTTAAAACCTGGAAAAAATGAAGAAATCTAGCACAACAGTATTTTACTTTTTTCCAAACATCTAGATATACTTTAGTAGATTCTAAATCATATATTCAACTTTACGATACCTACTGTTAATGTTCTTGAAACTTAAAACTTTGAATAAATTGAGAAGTCTAACACAACAATAGATTCAGCAGACTGTTATTAGAATACGCTCTTGAGTTACATTTTGTATACCTTATTATAATATTATACAAATTCTCCACTGATGTTGCTTTGTACCTCATTATGATACCTCCAAATCTAATTGTACGAGTTTTTGGAAGCGAAATATAATTTGTGTAAACGAAATACGAAAATTATTATACCAAATTCTATTTTTATATCTTTGTTGTAGTACACAAAAAAGTCTGTACATGTTTTGGTAGTGATGTTTTTCGAAAAGAAGCTTTTTAAACATGAAAAGAACTTTCTAGGTACCAAAATAGAGTCACTTATAACTTTCTTATTCACGATTCTGGGAAACAAAAACGAATGTTGACTACCCTGCAAGTCTATGGGTCGATTACTTACTGCAATTTGATGCCTTCATCAACACGAATTGAGTGATAGACAGACGACTGGCCGATATGGAATAGTTTCTAAAGACTATCAATAACACTAGAAACGAGATATTTATCATGTTTAAGTGCTAAGTATTTTTTGTGGATCTGCGTGGCTAAATAATAACAGCTGCACGGGTCGATCTTCAAGGTTAAGCCGTGCTTGCCGAGGTCGGTCCGAAGATGGGTGACCATAATGACATACCGAGTTTCCTCCGTGCCTTGGAAAGCACGTTAAGCCGTTGGTCCCGGCTGTCATTTGTAGATCTTTGACAGTAGTTACAAGTAATCAGAAGCCGAAAGTCTGACATCCAGTCTTGCTAAGTGGTTTCGTATTACCTATTTACTGAGTTGTGGAGGTCAGATGGGCAGTCGCTTCATGTAAAATACTGATACTCAGCTGCATTCGGTTAGACTGGAAGCTGACGCCAACAAAGTGTGGGAAAAAGGCTAGGCAGGCAGATGATGAAGTGCTAAGATTTGTTTTGAGTTCCCGATAGGTATTTCGCTTTTTGCATTAATTCAGTCAGTGTGTCAGTTTAAAAACTTAGTTTCTAAAGAGTCTAGCATCTGGCAATAGCGAAAAAGCATATCATATCTTCTTTTGTTTCTTTTGTGCGTTTACGGGAACACGTAGACTAGAGTGTAGGATAAAGTCTAACTTTGATTTGAAGCAGAAATAGTTTGGTGAGATGTTGCAGAAAACAAAATCTTTCGTAAAGCCCTTTTCTTCTGAGCGTGTGAGCTAAAAGGGAAATAAAATAGACAATTCACATCACGGCTTTTCCCCGTAGGGGATAGTAGGTTGATAGGGTGCGAACCTATCGTCATTAACCGGGCACAGGACTGCTACTACGAATTGACGGGATAACCAGAATCAAACCGAAGATTTGACGACCACAGCTATCTAACTTGCGATCATTAGAGCTGCTAGCCAGTTTTGAAATCTATACTTTAATGTTATAAGGCAAAAGAGTTTTTTTTTTTGTTTGTTTATTTTGTTGATAGTGCTAATCTCAGGAACTACTGGTTCGAATTGAAAAAAAAAACTATGAGTGTTGGATAGCCTATTTATCGAGGAAGGCTCTAGGCTATATAACATCACGCTATGACCAATAGGAGCACAGCATCAATGAAAAATGTTGTAAACCGAGGAAAATGTGACGCAGAAGAAGTTACGTGGGTCAGCTATAAATGATAAAATATTTTCAACGATAATCGTATCTAGCTATGTAGTGAGTTGTGATACAAATGTAAATCCGTAATCCGAATTTCAAATAAATATTAATTGCGGCACCTGTTAAACAATTAATACAAATCTCTATTGATGTGTGACATTTCCATTCAGCTAATAGCATATGATTAGTAATGAACAGTAAATCAAAGCCATAACACATACGAAGCTACATTGAGTATATTTGCCGCGGTAATTGTCTTATAAAATATGTATTTAGGCATCTCCTTCAGTTGACTTTCTGTTTACTTAGTGCGTAATGGCATGCAAATAGGATTAGCAATTGATTAATTAGAGGAGCTATGGTTATAATGGCCTATGTGGTTCATTTACGTCGTGTAGGCGTAGGTACGCACTTAGCTTATATACCTAGTTACCTACTAATTAAGAAGGAATACATAGTGTCCATATTCAAAGTAGATAATATATCCAGGGACATTCCTTCATACCAGATTGTTTCTATACAGCTTGTGACATTAGGTCCATGGCTGACATATACTGTTCTGTTCTCAGTACTAATGACTGATAGTTCTAAAAAAGTTTGGATTTGTAAAACTTTGTCTATGTCACTCATTCCCGTGCGGTTGTTTCTTTTTAAACCTCGAGATCCAACAAGTTTAAAAAAAAAGGTTGCACATACAAAATCGTTTCCAGTAGACAGTCTATAAGCTAAAGCTACTCTATTCACTCTGAAAAGATACAGATAGTCGCAAAACTTATCTCATTGAACACCCGCCTCGCAAAACATGTAAAAGAATTTACTGTTAGATTTACGGCACTGGGCAAACACGGTGGTGTTTCGAAAAGCTTGCTTTTTAATTTTCCACTGAATGCATTCACACACCTGGGAAATATAACCAACCAGAGATAATTGTATCTCGCGAGCAATAGTGATGTTACCGTACTTTTGAGTCTGAAAAGCGGTTATAACTTTCGTGTTACGAGCTAATATCATTACCTTCGTGGTACTCATCTTTTAATTATTAGATTTAACACTTTCCATTTGGATTGTGAGTCTGTAAACTTTTATTACTGAATATAATAGCCAAACTTATAGATTTTAAAACACACTTATTTAATTATAATTTAAACTTGAGAATTGTGACCTTCTGGTACGACCGAGTTCACTGACGGTCGACCAATTTTCGACCTTGTTTCCTAGGACATAAGAGTGTAAACTGGTAGTCCGTAAGTATACCTGATAGTACATACATAGATAAACTTAATGCATTCTTTATCACTCTTGGTTTGTTTGCCAAATAAATGGTGGCATGGTAATTGAACACAAACAAAACTCGTATAAACAACAAGGTTCAAGTTACAAGCGATTAAAAAAGAAACGATAATTCTTCTTCAACCTTGTGTTTAAAACTTTTTCCTAGATTTAAATAAGGATGTCCATGTCCACGTGTCTACGGTGGTAGTCTTTGCTTAGAGTTAATATCCACGCGCTGCTGAGCATGGGAAAATTATGCCGCGCAACGAGTTTAAAAGCGGTTCTAGAGATTAATGGAACTAATCTAGGAGCTTTATTGCTTCTTATTTTAATCTAAAATTTTAAAAGATAAACGTAAAAAGCTTTTGCTTTCGTAGCTCAGTCTAAAAGAAGGTAATCTAAGTTGAATGTTGAAGAAATCGTGTTTTAATATCATCATCATCATCATTAGCCTATAATGTTCCCACTGCTGGGACACAGGCCTCCTCTTCTATGAGAGGGAGTGGGCTATAATCCACCACGCGGATAATAGATAGATAATATAACAATAAAATATAATTAAAAGATAGGTACAAAATGAACACATATACCTCATAATGCAAAGATTGGCTGTTGGTACCTATAATTTTAAAATTGGAGAAATAATAAACCGAGCGAATAAATAATATATGGGCGACTGTTAATGAGATACTATAATACGAAAAATTAACTTAACCAGCGATAAATTATGAATGGTTAAAATACATAAAATGAGCAAATACCAGTGGGAAACAGTTAATCTAAGCTAGCAACTAAAATTCCTAGTGGCCGAAAAAACTAAATCGAGGGAAAAAATTACTGACTGAGTGAAAATAATACTAAGTGAGTAGACTATTAAACCGATTTGAGTTAATACATGAAGTACTTCAAAAAATCCCTTTTGGAACGTGTTTGTGAGCTGCGGTAATAATATCTTTAAATACTGGCTACTACATTTTTTTTCTATACTCATACGCGCGTGCGAATTTCATACGGCTGTTGTATTTTGTGATAAAATCGAATGAGTATGAGGTCGGCGCAGCTTGTCTTCTTCTTCCATACTTCTCATCTGACACCTCCTTTCTTGCCATATCATCCTTCACACAGTCCATCCACCATTTCTTCGGTCTTCCTCAAAAGAAACACAACTTTCCACACGACATTCTCCAAACTATATCTAAAGCATGCTTCCATAACTACCTACTCAGTTACCCACACACGTTTACAACAACGTTCTATAACACAGTCTTTTATTGTAACATTAGCTTTGTGTTATTTATACGTGCAGCGGAAGCAGGAAACACAGCTCACAGTGATTGCTCTCCGTTAATGAGGTGACGGATGTGTAGGTACTACCAACCTACTGGAGATCGCAGGTCTTAGGATGTTCACGGAAGTGTGTGTCGCTGGGTATTATTGTAGATGTAGGGTTTTGAAAACGTGACGCTGAAATTCTGGATATATCTTCTAATAACTAAGAGCTGAGAGAGCTGCGGTGGCCCAGTGGTGGCGGCCCCGACTTACGAGCAGTAAGCCGTGGGTTCGAACTCGAACCCAGGCAGGCGCATTATTTTGTGTAACTTATTTCATCACCGCTGCCCTCAAAAACTCTGAAGGAAAACATCGTGAGGAAACCGCCGGCATGTCCTAGAACTAAAAATGCGTAGACATGTGACATCTACCAACCCGCACTGGGCCCCCGTGGTGGATTACAGCCCGCTCCCTGTTATAAAGAGGAGGCCTGTGTCCCAGCAGTGGGAACATTATAGGCGGATGATGATGATGATGATGTAAGAGTTTTACCAACTGAACTTAATTCTGCCAAAATATAAAATAAACCGATACTAAGCCGTGTTTACTGCCTTAACAATTGTTAAACACGACTCTGTTAGATCGTTGATTTAGACATATAGTTTTAGTGTATAAACTACACACAGTACTAGGTTCCATCACGGTATTATTGTTTGTCAGACAGTTTTAAAACGACAGCATTTTTTTCGAATAATCAAAACACAAGAATTATGATCGACATTTCATCATTGAACAGACGCAGAAAATCTCCAATGATTGGAACCGTTCCGAATATATACGAACACTGTGTATTTAATTTAATACGTTTATTTTTACATTTTCCATTGCAAACGCCTATCATTACAATTTTATGACATAAATAAAATACCAAAATATTTATAGTATCTACTCCGAGTTGATTGTAAGAGCTATTGTAGGCGGACCTGTATTTGAAGTGACTGTATCAAAAATAGTCCATCGAATAGCCTTACAAACCCTGTGACACTGTCATGAAAGCGATAGACTATTTCTCCAACTGTTATTATAATTTGTTGTGAAAAATATCACTTAAAAAGGTTTGGGTTAACATTTTTAGTAACTAGAAGATATATACAGAGTCTTCACTGTTCGATGGCTTTTAGCAATCAGATTATTATAAATCACTTTAAGTCTATTTATGAGGAGAATTAGGGACAGAATTTAAGGGCTCCACCCAAATTCTGACCCTAATTCGGTTTATAATAGTGCAACAGTCAAGTTATATCTACAATAACATAGTTTGAGGTCCATTAGGTACAAATAATAAAATAAACAGGCACGTTCCACTTACGAAAACCAGCCCGACTCTAACCAAAAATGATGAAGCGAAATTCCCTTATACAACTCAGCGGCAAAACAAATACAACCGCAAATACAAAGACAGATATAACGCTTCATATTAAGTACGTATACACATATATACAGGGTAGGATTAGATCCGTGCAGGCGTAGAGGGTAACCGTTTAACACACGCGTGCCGGAGGCGGTGGGTTTTATACTGCGGGCTAATTAAATTCAATTTTCGAATGCGGGTAGCCATGACAGAGATATTGCGGGGCCGGTCCGACTCCCAGGACCATTTTATATAGAAATACTGGCCGACAAGACTGTATTCCGATCATCCTATTATGATTAAACTGAGTTAATAATCTCTTTGCTATCTTTTGGCGGATGTGTCTTGCCGAGTTCGGATGGCGCTTTCATTGATATTGATTGTCTTTGAATTGCTTGTAGGATGTCCTTTTGTTCGATCATTTTAAACTGATCATGAATAAGCTTTTATTTAATTAAGTTTCGGACAATTATTGATCTTACATCTATGTTGGGATGATTTATTGTAGAAAACCAGATTTCTGATTGAGATAATACGGTAAAACTTCTTATTGATTCGATTTCGTTATTTTATTTAAATTTTAAACAACGGAACATTATTGAATTGTTTGCTGGATACTTATTATTGACTAGAAGCAATAGTTAGACAGTATTTTTTTGTCTGTCATTGTTTAATATTATCATAGATTTTGCAAGTAATCTCAAACGCAACGTTATAATTAAATCTAATTCTTGTCAAAATAACAACATTAACAATCAGTTTCATAATAGTCCGAATATTATTTTTCATTGCTTACGTACAGCCCAAAATAGGCCCCACTAAGCTGTCTTTATTATAACAGTAAATAACTGTTATCCGAAATAAACAGGTTGCTGTTTTTCAAGATAACATATTTTGACCGTTAACTTTCGAGTATTGTCTGCCCTCCGGAGTGTGATAATAGTTCACTTAGCAAAATTATGAGCTACGACTTTCGTGTTATTTTGAGGTAGAAACGTAAAAATATAATAAAACAAACCTAAGGGAGTTGAAAGCTCCACCCAGCGTAGCATACAAGCGCTACGCAAATGTGTACTTTAAAGCAAGTTATGTTTTAGTTGCGCACTGTATTTCCTAAACAGTTGCACGATATAACAGTGAAATAAAACATTTTCATATTCAGCTCAGATTACTAAAGTTTTCGTTTTAAATATCTTTCCTTATAAACTTCAACGTTCGTTAAAACTCACATAAAAAGATAGGCGACCTTCCTGCCATTGTTAGACCGGCATACAAATTCAGGCGAAGTAATTAGGTGACTTTATAGGCACGGTTCACGAAAGAAATTGCTGACATGATTCATTTGTATGTAGATTTTATGAATAAAAAAATCTTCAACATTTCGTGATATAATAAAAGGGAAGATAGGGGGTTTGATATTTGCTTGCATATCTCTGGCATAGTTGGCATTCGCGAGCCGACATTCCCTCCGTGGTTGACATGACCCTTCTGATTTTCGATTTAGTATTCTTGTTTGTATATACAGAACGTATCGAGATATGAGCAAAACAAACGTCTATTTTCCCTACAGCAATGTTTTATTGGTATCTCCTACACAAGTTTATGCCATCTCATGCAATAAAGTGATAAAACAGTTAGCTAGCACAGCGCCCCGAACTCACTCAGATATATCGACGAACAAATAAAACTGACATTAAAAGCAAAAACTTGCCGAATGTTTTGTTTTGTTTTTTTCGTCATAACTCCTGCGAACCTTCGCATTATGGATATGGCGATAATATTTCTCATCATGTACGCTAATGTTAGAATAATACTCGAAGTTACGCGTTGTACGTGCTTACTCGTACAGGGGTATTTTAAAAGGAAAAATAGAATCGTGTTTTGTTTTTCTTTGAATTCGGACGAGTACGTAACTACGATTGGGAGATTATTTACAGCTTGCTATCGCGCTCAAATAATTAATGAACTGATTAATTACCTTACTCATTACACATCAATTTATACCGGTATCGCAATCACGCCTCTTAATGTGCACATTAATTAAATAAATTGTTTCAATAACCATGCACTTAACATCGACACAAAAGCACGCCACCGGCCACCCCTATGTAAATGGGCAGCAATATAAACATAAAGCGAGTGTTAACTCTGCACAGTAGGTACCTTGTGGTGAACAAAGTATAAATTCAGTAATAATGAAAGGCCGCTTATAAAAGTAAGTAGATACGTAATATTCATGATATCGTTCGCCAGGAAAAATTAACGGTACGCTTAGCGAAATGAATATCGATTCAAAGCCCTGCCCTCGGCTCATTTGCCCTGCATAAAATTAGTATTTGGACCTTTTCGCGGGCAGGCCCAATATTTCTCTCATGTTGAGGATTGAAGCAATTTTGTGTAGCTTTCAACATTAAATTAACATTTGGGCTTTTTCTTGGTCCGCGCGGCCGGTCCCGTCCCTAGCTCAGTATATTTCAGCGGTCGCGTAATTTGTGGCTCGTAAATGTTCTGAAATTGGTCATCCCTTTGGTTGAGGTGAATTTATTGCCTCCTCGGTCGGCCTGTCGAAAGGGGAATTAATAAGTCCCCTCTAATGGTGAAACGTACCCTCACCATCAATTTGAATGCCAATGCCCCAAGATTGCTGCGGCCCAGTAAAATGAGTCTGCACATGAAATATCTCACTTATAAATTCTTATTCATTTTGTGCTTCCGATAAATTGGATACACGATGATTGCCTCATTTTATTATAGTGCGTATATGGGGCATATTGGAAGGTTGACAGATACAAGATGGAAAGCGATATTATAGTTGGCTAGCGTTGTAGAATGTGTTATCAGTTTGGGGTACAAGTGTTCTTCCATAACGCCAGAATATCTTATTTTTCCGGCTGATCCGTTTCTTATCTGTTCTCTCCTTCAGAAAAAAATGTTTGTGGTGCTACTATTACTGTTAACATGACTGTCATGTCTTCCCTGAAACCGTAACGTAATTACATAGCCACGAGCTATAGGAACTTTTTGTTACTTCTTCTCGGAAATCTGCTTACCCTGTAATTGAAAGGACCTCGAGCGTTCAAAGTGTTTAAAGTTTGGAAAGTTCACTTAGGCTGTAATTATTGTTTGTATTCTTTGCCATATTATCATTTTAGAAAGTTTAAAATTGAATAAAATGAAGGAACTAACTAAATTGTTAACTGTCTTTGTCAATTTTAAATTAATTGATAGTTAAAGAAGGCGTCCACGTTCACATAGTCGTGAATGTTTAATTTATTATGATTTAGGTGTGTATTTGTGTTCGATTACGTGCGTCCAACTTTAGTAACGATAATGAGTAAATAATGACCATTCCGCTGTGAACTGAACAGTGGTAAACATTTCTTTCGTGAGTAAAAATCACGTTTATTTTCACCTGTAAATGTGACTGCAAATGTGATTCTTATTTCTGTATAAAAAACGGATTAGTAGTGCTATTAATGCTTTTGTAATACAATAGGTCGCAATAAAATTAGCGATGGAAATATTTGTGGCGTGGCAGCACGAACGTGCATTTCGTGTTGTTGTGTCACAAATATTTTCCAATAAGTTCCAAATAATGGTTCTTTCCCTAATGACTGCTGACACAGACCGAGCGAAGTTCTTTGTCGTGCAAATTGCGACTTCGAAGCGATACATCACAATTTTTACGTAAAGCAATAAACAAACCAGGTTGTAAATAACATTGGTTGAACGCCTCCTTGTCTTGAGACAAGAATAATGGTATTTTCTATTTCGTTAGGTTGTACTAGATATACTTATGTCCGCTCGGATGGCTGCCAGCTGCGGCGCTCCGCATCCAGTTCTAGTGTCCCTCCCGTCCCACGGATGTAAACTTACTACGGCACTGGAGGAGACCTGTGCCACTACATATTTAGCTCTAGGGAGAAAGCAAAACTGCCAAAGTGTAAATTCTAAACAGATGCACATGTAGACTTTCTATATATAGAGTTTTATTTTATTCTATTATGGTTTATTGGCTTTAAAAAAGTCAATACTCACTCATGCTTCCTTGTGTTATGTACACTCAAGATTAGTTTGAGCTTATTAACCATGAATGTACTTTAATGCTTCTTATTTATTTTTTAATCCTAAATTTAAAGATAAATAACGTTTTCAATAGGTCTTAGCATTAGTTCGAACATATTAACTTCTGTAAATGCCAAAAATACCCAAACATTGATTGCGTACGTACGTAAAGCTAATTACGTAATTCACGCGTCGCGAATCCCCCCGCGCTTGTTTGTCCGTGACGTCGTTTCGCATTCAAATTGGCACATAACGACAGGACGCACCACGAGCCACGAGCCATGTACCACGCACCGCCGACATTCCAAACAATTAAGTTTCACGCGTGTCGTTCGAGCCTCTTCCATTCCGTAGTAACTGTGCGGCCCGACGGCCCTAAATCAAAGAGCCGTGAAGTCCCCCCCACACTTCCATATTTTCGCACCCCGACAACGTCGTATAATGGCTATTGACCAAATTTATCGACTTTCATGTCATATTCTCATCTTTATGCGGAGCTGGAAGCCTGGAATTGGCCTCACATAACATATGTGGGAAAAAGTCTCCGTGTTCTACGACACAATAAATTATTTTGATCTTTGTCTCGCACATAAATAATAGAAGTTATTGATATCAGCGGAAGATATGGAATATAGCGACTAAATGGCGTATTCAGGAAGGGAATTACATGCCGATCGGTTTGATCAATTCGATTGAGCGTATGAATAGTAAAATCAAATGACTTTTTTCGCGATAAATGTTTACCCTTTAGTTGCGTGCCCGCAGAGTTCGCTGAGTTTGCGTGGAACGAGAGTTGTTTTATGTTAATTCTAATCAAGCTAACACGTCCGTTGTAAATCCAACTACTACACAAACACCTTAATACCCGGGACAATTGTTCGCTCACGTATGTGCCCATTCAAAAAGCAGAGAGAAACCGGCGTGAGCAATCACAAAAGAACGGAAACGAGGAGCGAAGAAACACTGTCATTAATATACGTTGTACGAATGTTGTGCCGCGCCGCGCCGCTGCTGGGCTCTGTTTTTATTCAGAGCACGGAATTTAAGTTCATTATGACTGTTATGCAAACTTTGACGTAAATGGTGCGAAGCGAACAAAAGAAATAAGCAATCGAGTATCGAAAGAGTCTAGTGCTCATATTTAAATCAAGTTTCCGATTTCATCTTAAACATTTCTAAAGTTTTTTCCTCTTAAAACTTTGATCGTCATTGATTCCTCGCCGCACTCACGTACCACTTTCATAACTAATCGGTATTGTTCCTTTAAAAAAATAAAAAGGTAAGTATTATTTTTATTTCAAAAGTTTATTAGTAAAGTCTATGCATAAATTATTTTCGTCGGCTTGGTGCTGTAAACATATTAATGAACTAGGATTTTATACTTTATATTTTGTTTTATTTTTAAGAGCGTTTATTCCTTACCGCTTTTCATACAAACTTTCAAGTAGTTTTTTTCCGAAATGACTGAACCGATTTAAATGAAACTTTATACGCATAAGCAGGATACATAGGTCTAAAAAGTAACTAAAAATATTTTCAAAATGTGTTTTAAAACAAGAGATAATTGGAATTTTCTGTTTCTATAGAAAATTTAAATTTGGTCTAATTTAACTGTAACACTATTTTTCGAAAATGTTTTTTAGTAACTTTTTAGATCTGTGTATCCTGCTTATGTGTACGAAGTTTCATCAAAATCAGTTCAGACATTTCGGAAAATAACGACTTGAAAGTTTGTATGAAATGTCGTAAGGCGTAAACGCTCTTAATTCGTCTGCGTCACAATTGCTGCTCCGCTCCTATTGGTCGTAGCGTGATTATATATAGCCTACGTCCTTCCTCAGGTTGAAATCTATCTTCTTGCCAAATTTCATTAAGATCCAATCAGCCGTTTAGTCGTGAAAAGGTAACAAACAAACTTACTTTCGCATTTATAATATTAGTTAGGATTTGGTAGGTACTACATGTTTCATGTCCATTTCATATACACAACAGCAGAGAAAATACTGAATAAATTATTTCAGTACATTTGCCTTTTTACGGCCTCACCTCACGTGTGAAGTTAAATTTAATTTTTGAAGTACTTTATTTTATACTTTGTATCAAAATGTTACCATTATTTTGATGTCATTGAAATTAAAATACCTTCGTCGACGGTGTAAATAAGTTAAATTTTAAATTATGTAGTTACATAAAAGAATCGCGTTTGACAAAAAAAGTGATGATCCATCCACATTCAAAGTCAAAGTCAAAGCATTTATTTCAATTAGACCATTACAGGCACTTTTGAAAGTCAAAAAAAAGAAAATAAAACGCGAAGCTACAGTCCCAGTCACAAGGCATAATAACTTATGAAAGTACTGTAGTTGCCCATTCCGTAGCGTAGATCTCTATGGAGAAGAACGGGCAAGAAACTCCATGGACACTCTTTTAAATCAAAATATGTTACAAAATCTTGGTTACATCATTCATGTTAAGAATAACAAATATGTGAGAACAATGTAGAAATACGGGCAAGTTAAGAGCGTCCAGAGTAAAAGATTAAATCAGTAATTAAAAATAAAGTAATTAAAATAAACCGTGGCAGCTAAGAGATGACCAGTCACAACTGACAGCGCCCGTTCACGAACATGACGCATGTATCAGCCATCATTCAACTCAACCATTTTGAAGGGAACTAAACGACCCGACACACCCGCCACCATCAGCGTGACATTTAAGTGAGCATGACATTCACTCAACCACCAGGGTAATTTCGCGTCAATGAAAGATGTAGGTACTCATTAAGTGGTGGCTTTACAGTACATAGTACTCACACATGTGCTATGCAATTATATAATACTAAGAGATTGAATCTATACAATGCAAATATATTTTTACAATCTTCTGCAGCTTTCACAATAACTTCACTTTCTAATTCTGATGATCCCGATTGCCCCTATGGTTGTGGAGCAGGACCAGCATTGAGCCAAGCATTTTTATCATCAATATAATCCCCCAACTTATAATATGCTTGCCTACATAGCGTGCGTTTTATGCAAGATTTAAATTTCGTTTCATTCAGTTGCAGAATGGGGGGAGGTTTTTTATTGTAACATTTTAAACAATACCCCATGAAAGATGAGTCTACTTTAGCTAACCTGAAACCTGGCTGAACTAGTTGGTCCCTGTTTCTAGTATTATAGTGGTGCCGGTCACCTCTTCTACTAAATAAATGCAGATTTTTCCTAACGTACATGATGTTTTCATAGATGTATTGACAAGGTACCGTCATGATGTTAATTTCCTTAAACAGTTCTCTTAGAGAATCGCGCCTACGTAGATTATATATGGCTCTGATAGCTCTTTTCTGCAGAATAAATATAGACTCGATGTCTGCAGCCCGTCCCCATAGTAAAATACCGTATGACATAATACTATGAAAATAACTAAAATACACTATCCTCGCGGGCATTCATTGTGGATGGATGAAGACAGAGAGGAAGACCTAGGAAACGATGGATGGATTGTATGAGAAATGATATGAAAGAAAAAGGAGTAAAAGCTTGACGGATGACAGAGGAGAAAGGAAGAAAATAACGTGTTGCGCCGACCCCAAGTAACTTGGGACATGGGCAAGAAGATGAGGTACATAAAAGAATATTTCAGAGTTTAATAGGGGTGCGCTGCGGACTGGGTAAAGAAAACGACATTCTATTTTGTCCGTCAGACAGGTAACACAAAAATATTAGACACGTATTTTTTGTTTTATCAAAATATCAAAAAATTACTTAGTTAAAACTCATTAAAGTTGGAGAGTGGAGGCTTACTACATCACAAGTAGGTATAAAACTTACCTACATGTGACGTCATGCGCCATTTCAACTCAATATATCTCCGTAATTTTATGACCACATGAAAAAAGAAAAAATACGTGTTAATACTTTTCAATAAACTAACCGACGGACAAAAAAAAATGGATTATCCCCTATTGGTAAAATATCACGTTACTGTACAATTGACAGGTGTTCCGACTACGCAGATGCGAACAGTTCGCAAAAGGTCGACTCCGCCAGTAAGCCAGATCTCGACCGGACAGAATATACAATAAAGCCACTGACGTCATAATCATTATTGAAAACTTTTACAACAAGTTCGAAACACCCTGCTCTGGTAACTTGCTACCTACGTAAAGTACGAAAATTTATTACAGAATGTTTTTACTGGTTTTCGAAGTTCCTTAATCTAAAATCGATAGAAACGACGCCGAACAAAGTTGTGAATAGTACCTTAAGTTGGGAATCGAAGAAAGTCGGACCTTCCGTTCAACACCTGCGTAAAAGATACGCTCGGCTGATAAAGTCGCTAGTTCGGAGCGGTCCCGTTGCACCTAAATGAGATAAATCGAAACCTTTATACGAAAACTTCATATCTACAAGTATGTGAAAAATAATCTCGTAACTCGTAAAGTTTTCGGTGGGACGCCAACATTTGGTCTTATATGGACCGTCATTTTGATCCGATGTAGTAAGACCAAGCTTCTAGTCATAACAGTTTTCCTGAAATATTATTTTATTATAGCCGACGCGCGTTAACGTTTCTATAAAAATAACGTCCCACCCGATTGACTATCTCTGATATTTATGACTTTTTTTATTTACGTTTAAATGGATAGCGATTTTCCCGGAGATAGGTTTCATATTAAAAAAAAAATGCCATACATTTTTTGCAACGCATTATTTTTTTTTTGGCAGAAACCCTACTGCATCGGAAACAAGGTTTATTCGTTATTTGTTTGAATTATGATCCCTGTTCATATTAAAATAAAACCCAGAACAATATCTACCCTAAACTGTTGCTTTATTCAACATTAATAGTAATTTAAACGTTAGACAGATCCCCACTTAAATAGAGAAGATCTAGGGCTCCGTACGTGAATGTTTAGAGAGAGATACAAACCGAATAGATATGGTCGGGTGCGTCTCGTACATCGGACGAATGGAGCGAGCAAATTACATCACTCTATAGAACTGGGCGCCTGGTAGCACGTGACACCACTTTACAACATGATACACGGAAAATAATTTTCCTCAAAGTTTTTGAAGGAAAGTGTTAGCTTAAAACAGTCTTTGAACCGTATTGTTTTAGGGTTTAGTGGAATTTGGCTTTTGGAATTAGTACAATAAACTGTAGTCTTAATAATTATCTCGTGGTGATGAAAGGAAATTGTACAGAAGGATAGAAATAACACCTCTTTTAAAACCCAGATGCTTGGTAACAGGATGAGAATATTATGATAGACGGTGAAAATGATTTTCCTCAAAGTATTAGATGTGAAGTTTTACTAAAAAATAGTCTTTGGATCGTATTCTTTTAGTGTTAAAGTGTTAAATCTGTATAAATAAAATTCAAAGTCCTGACTGAGATATCAACGCACAGCCTAATCCGCTGGTCCTAGAGACCTGAAATTTGGAGGGTGTGGTCTTTGTGTAGAGAGTTCCTTATCCAATAAGAAAGGGTTTTTGGAAATTCCACCCCTAAAGGGGTAAAACAAGAGATGAACGATTGTATGGAAATAAGTATTTATTGATCCTTCATTTTTTAAGTAAGAAGAATGAAGTTAAGAATGAAGTTTCTGAGCAAAAATAAATGATATACGTATTTCGTCGTTTTTGGAAATTCAACCCCAAATGGTAGAAAAGGGGTGGAAACATTAGTGTAACAAAAATGGTATGATCAGCTTGAAAAAAAAAACGGTTATTACTTCATGGGTGTCGTTTTCGTGGTTTTCCGAGTCACTGGCAATGAAAAAGAGGTCAGAATGTAAATCCAGGATGACACCGAAGAAAATGCTATGTTTTTTTTCATAGGTGTCGTTTTCTGGGTCGCACAAAATGAGAATTTCTTCGGCGCCATATTGGATTTTCATTTTGCCCTCATTTTTTAGGTGCAAATAATGAAATTTAAAATACACAATGTCTCAATATCCTCCTAGGCTATGGCTGGAATTGATTTAAATGAGAACTGTTTCTCACATGGGCAGTTTTATGTTGTTAGAGTGAGCTCTGCGAGTAACTTAGTCATTTTAGCCTGAAAAGGAAACACCGCAAACGTCATTTACAAAGTTGTGCTAGGATAATTCATTATTAATTTTCTGGGAGTTAAATAGTTTTGTTTAATCTGAGTATATTTGAATTTAAAAAAAAAAAATAAGTTCGCTCACCAACAACATTAACTATATCGAAAGGCGTGGATGGATGAAATTTGAGCTACGGCATCGTAGTTCGGCACATACATACACATAGACATAGAATAAAATAAATTCTGGATCAACCCATTTAGGTCACTAAAAATGTAAAATATTAAAAAAAAAAACGCCGTAATATACTTTTTTTTTGTAACCAGAATGAATTTTCTGGCTGTTTACTTTGAAAATTACAGACTTTTACACAACTATTTATCCTATACATTTTGATTTTCATTTTGCCCTCATTTTTTAGGTGCAAATAATGAAATTTAAAATACACAATGTCTCAATATCCTCCTAGGCTATGGCTGGAATTGATTTAAATGAGAACTGTTTCTCACATGGGCAGTTTTATGTTGTTGGAGTGAGCTCTGCGAGTAACTTAGTAATTTTAGCCCGAAAAGGAAACACCGCAAACGTCATTTACAAAGTTGTGCTAGGATAATTCATTATTAATTTTCTGGGAGTTAAATAGTTTTGTTTCTCTGAGTATATTTAAATTAAAAAAAAAAATACGTTCGCTCATTTACACCATTAACTATACTGAAAGGCGTGGATAGATGACATTTGAGCTACGGCATCGTAGTTCGGCACATACATACACATAGACATAGTATAAAATAAATTCTGGATCAACCCATTTAGGTCACTAAAAATGTAAAATATTAAAAAAAAAACGCCGTAATATACTTTTTTTTTGTAACCAGAATGAATTTTCTGGCTGTTTACTTTGAAAATTACAGACTTTTACACAACTATTTATCCTATACAAATACTTACGTGCGTGCGAAGCCGCGGGCAACAACTATTATCTACAACATTTAGAGGACTATTTTCGACCATATTTTGCGGGGGTAACGCACACGTGCGCAATTGCCGAGCTCCAGGCGGGCGAAGCCCCAGGCAGAAGCTAGTTACGTATAAGCAGTAACCTGCTGGCCTATCATGACCTCTTAAAGCAGTATTGTTTTACTCTTATTCCAGTGTGGAAAGAGACGGAGCTATACAGAATGTCTAGCGCAGAATGTCGCCTGTTGTCTTATTATCCCGTGATAATAATAGTTAATGATGAATCTTGTTGAGACGGAGAGACATGACATGAGTACTTTTAACCAATAGACACATTTTGGCACTTCATGCCCATTTCCAACACGATACTCGGAAAGTGTTAGCTCAAAATAAATGGTCTTTGAATCAAATGTTAATTGGCATTTTCAAATGTCTAAAAAAACGTTTTTTAAAAACAATACAAAGTCTCTTTTGGGACCTTAGCCCCTGGTAGAGCACTTGATGCCACTTACCAACATGATAAAACAGTACACAAAAAAGGGATAATTTCTATCAGTACATTTAAGGAAAAATCTTCGCTTTAAATTGTTTTCCGTTCTTGTACTAATTGAACTTTCGTAATTTTAATGATACAAAAACAATTTCATGATTTCCAAGAATCACACAATGCTGGTTTCAAATCTCGGGTTCCAATTAATGGAGAATTTCGGTTAGGAGTTGCTTGTTGTTGTTATAGACTTTGTTGTTTTAAAGACAATAATTAGAATTGCTTCCATTCGGTGTCAGAAATGTACAAAACAAAATAATCTTCTTTTACGCTCCTTATAAGAGGGTCATGTTGTGTATTTCTGACGCAACTACCAAGGCCATCTTTTTCACAGGGCACACTGGGCATGTGCCCCGGGCCCCACAATCCAAGGGCCCCCCAAGTTCCTGTAACTGTCAAAACCAGCGGCTTTCCGGCAGGACCATAGGATACTATTTTTTTTCCTTAGGCAATTTCTTGGGTATGAAAAATATTTTTCTGTTTTATTTCAAATCAAAGTTCTCCGCCGTTCGAGTTTTATCGAAGTTCTAAAAAAAAACAGCCATTATTTTTGTATGAACTGTCACAAAAAAACCTAACCTATTCAGGCGGACGGTAGATATTTCGAACTCGCTTCGCTCGCTCTTGCATCCTAGAAGGGCCCCATTATTCTCAATTGCCCAGGGCCTCCAATGGGTTAAAGACGGCCCTGGCAACTACAATGAAATCCAATATGTAAGTTAAATTATTAACCGGGCATAAATCTAGACTCCGTGACTGCTACTGAGAAATTCCTGATGGAAAACCCCAAAAACACATTTTGCCCGAGCCGGGAATCGAAGCCAGGACCTCATGCTCAGCAGTCGGGCTTTCGGCCACTAGACTAACGAGGCTAATCTATACAAATAAATAAAATTGAAGAGTGTTAAAATAACCGCTTTGTACTACATGCATTGCAAAATAACATTTTTACAATTTGTGTCTGTATGTCTGTCTGTTTGTTCCGGCTAATCTCTGGAACGGCTGGACCGATTTTGACGCGACTTTCACTGGCAGTGATGTAATAAGGAGTAACTTAGGCTACTTTTATTTTAGAAAATTCTAAAATAATTATAATAAAAAAAAAAATAAAAAAAAAACTTTTTTGTTAAATTTCACGCGGACGAAGTCGCGGGCACAGCTAGTCAAGTATAAATTATAAGTAAGTGTAAAAGGACCATTGTTCCATTTACTGAACGTCATAAACAGAGAGAACAACAGGTACTACACAGCTATATCGGCAGAATTAACACAAAAATGTCAAAGTGTCAATAACAGCCTCGATTGATCGATGTACAGGGTCACTGCATTTATAAAAACAACTTTTTTTTGTTAACAAAAACATGCTACTGTCTGTGTTAAAATTCTGCACAGTTTTGCATGAATAATTCTGAAATGAAATGATGAACAAAGGACATCAATATTTGGGTTTGTGATTGCCTACTATGATATAATATGATATAAACCACTTCCTCATTGGTCGAGTGCTCTGCTGAGCATGAGGTCTTGAGTTCGACTCCCTGGTCGGTTAAAGTGTTAATGGGTTTTTCCATCAAGAATTTATCGGTACCAGCCACGAAGACTGCATTTGTGCGCGTTTGGTAGCAATAGGCTGAGGAGCTCGTGGCTAAATAATAACAGCCGCACGGGTCGATCTTTAAGGTTATGCCGTGCTTGCCGAGGTTGGTCCGTGGATGGGTGACCATAATTACATACCGAGTTTCCTCCGTGCCTCGGAAAGCACTTTAAACCGTTGGTCCCGGCTGTCATTTGTAGATCTTTGACAGTCGTTACAAGTAGTCAGAAGCCAACAGTCTGACATCCAGTCTTACCAAGGGGTATCGTATTACCCAGTTACTGGGTTGTGTAGGTCAGATAGGCAGCCGCTTCATGTAAAATACTGGTACTCAGCTGCATCCGGTTAGACTGGAAGCCGACCCCAAGATAGTTTTGGAAATGGCTAGGCAGATGATGATGGTAGCAATAGGCTTGCCCCCATTACTTGTGACAAAAAACTGGCCAAATATGGGTGTCGTGTTAGGTACAAGTGGGAGTAATCACTGAAGGGTTATGTACAGCGTGATGTTATGGGACATAAACCAAAAACGGTATGAAGATTTTAGTTCGAACTAATATTTCTTAAAAGGCTTTTACTTGTATGCGTTTTTTAAAACAACAACATAAACCAAATGAAAAACACTTAGCATTTACATGAAAAATATTTTCTATAATTCATAAATATACACTTTAAGATTACAATTTTCTCATTTCTATCTGTATTTTCAAGCAAGCATCAACATACAAACAGCCAACGATTTGTTTCACCATTCTGCGTACGCAAAGTTAACCGTTCACTATCAAATCCTACACAAAGTGAACATCGATAAATTTCTCTATCTGCTCGAGCACAAAGAGCGCTTACTGTACTGTACCATTCTGCGTTTTTCATTGAAGCGGAAAGAATACAACCAGACATTCCTATATTTCACTTTCGTATCGCGTTGAATATTCAAACAACATTAACAAGGACTAATTTGCAAATAATTAGATGTGGGTGGTACCTACATTGTTATTCGACAAAAGGCAAAGTTTTGACTGAATTTGTTTTTTTTTTCTGGCCTTGTCTTTATTTTCTTGTTTTGTATTATGTTAAGGATGTTTTAATTAAGGTGGGTTTAGATTTGTTTTTGTTATCTGCTTCAGATTTGTTTGTAACAAAGGTTTTGGTTGGCAGAAATCTTAATTAAATTTTATAAGCATGAGTTTGCAAGCAATGAAAGAGGTAATGATCTTGATCGTTTTTGGGATTTACGTTACCAACATAAAAAAATCAAAGATATTCCAAGAAAGAAACATTACATCGGTGGAACGTTTCAGTACTTACTTGTTATTGTTTTTATTACATTTTCCGACGGTTCGAGCGCTTCCATCCTGCCGCGGTGTTAAGCTCTGTGAAGTGTAATTATGTAAAACACGATATAATCAGTAAAACTTGTTTCGAGTTTCATTATTTTTAATGAAGTAAAATAGAACTGTCACAAGAAATGGTTGCTGTTTGTTGCTCTAATATTGGTCTCCGTTATGAAATCAGTTTTTAGAGAATGAAGGTTTTATGCTGAAGACCTTAAAAGAAATTACTTTATGGCGTTTTAAATTTCTACAGTGAGTTTCAAGAGGATTGACAGTTTTGGAATCATTATGTCCATAATCTAAAAAAAATGGTCCCTCTGACCATGTTGGAACAATGCGAAAACCCAAGAAAAGAGAACAGTTTTATTATTCTGTTAAAAAAGTAAATCTGTCGCCAAGATTGAACAGAAACTTCCTTATTTTTTTCACTAAAAACTCAATCATCAATTTATTAAAGCTATTTAGTACAGTCAGATAAAAACGTTTAAATATTTTAATATGTGTAAAATAGGCGTTACCAAAACTATTTTATATTGGAAGTCGCATATATGTATGCACTGGCCTGTGTGAATAATCATATTTACACATTGGCTGTCACTGATTTCAAATAAGCATAGTTACGGCTTGTTTATGTTCTACTATATTACTTGTCACTTGCATGTAAAATATAATATAACTATCAGACCACTGCTGCTCGTATTATTACAAGTATAAACCAATAGGTTGCTTTAAGGTGACATTTTGGCTCTTTAGTCAACTGATCGCAACTAGGCAGAATAGTAAGAAATTAAAATAACCCAGCAAAGGTACTAGGCTGGCATAAGTTAAAGGTAGTATGAATATTAAGAGATCTGGGCAGGTAAGTAGAACTAAAACGACATCGTCGGACGAGCTCTTATATATACGAATAAAAGAGATAGAGAGTGACTTTTCTAAGCATCTATTAGCACTTGAGCAAATCCATATTATCCGACTGCAAAGGTGCGTATCTATGTATATGGGCTTGTAAAATTATCTATTAAAAACGGAGCTTCTACAATAAGGTATCTTTGGAAGTATTTTATCTAACTGCACAAACAGCTTTTTCTAGTGTCCGAATCGTCAGTGAAAAACATATCAACTGGGACACATTGTCCGAGTTTTTAGTGTCCGAGTCGTCAGTTACTAGAAAAATTATCACGTAAATATCAAAACAGAATAGAATTGTTTATTCAGTAATTAGGGCGGCGTAACACAGATTTCCTTAAATTATCCCACTAAATCGTTGTAAGAAAATTGCTAGATTTTATTTCTTGGAGCAATGAAAACAGACTGATTGCCAGACTTTCGGGCCCCTGATTACCTATAATGACTGACAAAGAATGACAGCCGGGACCAACGGCTTAGCGTGCTCTCCAAGGCACGAAGGAAACTCGATATGCAATGGGTGGTCCCATCCACAGACCAAGCGTGGCTTAAGCTGAAGATCCGAGCGGCTGTTATTCATTAGCCACGAGATTCTCCCTTGAAAACAGCTAGCTATCAAAACAGTGTCAGTCTATTTAATGTTCTACTTTTTAGAGTGTCGATAGCCATCAAATTGATTCAACCCAAAATTTGGGAACTAGTCTGGCATTTTCAGTATCATCCAACAAATGCTGTGGTGTGCAAACAGCAGGATAGGCAAGACACGTTATCAAGTTCCCAACGTTTGTGGAACACGACATTTACACTCCCGGGCAAAGTCGAATCTCCACATAAACAGGTTCTCCGTCCTTCGGCCATTTTGTGTCCGGAGTCTATTTAAACACTTCCAGACTTATTTATTTAATGTTAGAAACTCACTTTGGTGAATCATCATATTATCTACTAATTGGTTGCTGGATTTAAATGTGCGCCATTATTGACCACAACTTCCTAGTTTCTGTCAAAATAATAAAAGCTAGAAGACAAAAATAGTGTACTCGAGTATTCCAACAAACTTCACAACTTCTCTCTGAATAATACAAAGTTTTGAATATTCTATTCTAAAACCTACCTACTTAGTTCTACTACTTGCCTCCGAGCTTACCTATTCGTTGTTTTGCACAATAGTACGACTTGCTTCAAGAATCATATTTCCGTCAACAGACTGTCTTTTGTTTTAAATAATATGGATCGAGCAAAGCGCTCTAGTAATCTAGTACAGTTGCCGATGCAAACGGACTACGAAGTCTTTTGTAAACATTCATTATAATGCAACTTGAGATCGTGTAACTAGAGGTAGCCAACAGTTGAACACTTGATGTTGTTCGTTCGTGGAATGTTTGATATAATTGCATGCAAAGGAAATACGTAGTGTTTTTTCCTTTTGAAGAACTAAGTTATTGAATAACTGAAATGTGGAAAAAGGCATGAGCGTGTACATGTGTATCTAGCCCATATTGTCCTACTGCAGTTTCTCCGTCTTTTTCCGCAATTCTGAGTTTTGCGAGAGTTGCCAGCATTTTTGCCGGAATTTGCCTAATTGGATGAATGTGCTGATGTGTGACTCCCTGTTTATTTTTGATGCACACTCCGAAAAGTATTTATTTATTTATCAATAAACCATACATTTCATTCATGGTATTTAATCCATTTCGTTGTAAAACGAAGTCGAGTTCCCCTCGTCTTATCTCAAAGAATCTGCATACAGGATTTGAGCTGAATTAATTCTTTGAAAGTTTTAAACATTTTCTGAATTGTTGCCTTTCAAAGTTCACAGCTTGTTTGAGTAAACTTTTATAGCGTTGAAAATTCTTGAAAGATGATTCATCTTTTTTGTTAGTATTATTTACAGGTTAAAAACCTGCCTGTATTTCATGCTTGTTTTGTTCGATTTTTGAATTTCGTTTTATATGACTTAATATCATTCTCGTAATTCCTGAGAGATTTGGCGGAGGTGTACATAATAGTAAACCCACGTTCCGCTAGTTATGTTATAGTCCCATGTAATAGGGGCGAGCCTATTGCCATCAACCAGGGACAAATCCAGACTCCATGGCTGCTACTGAGAAATTTCTGTAGGAAAACCCAAACTACTTTGCTCTAACTGGTAATCGAACCCAGGAAGTAGTACTAACCAGGTGCGCGTTGAATTGGAAATCTAGATCGATCGATGAATATATATTTTTTTGTGAATGTCACCTCGCATTTCTACCAAGGAAGGTTGTCATCTGCTTAACCGGACTGTCCTGTATGTGCCTTGAGTATAAGGCCTCCAGCCAGGTCATAGAACTACTTACAAACTCAGCGGATACAGGCTAAGGGCACCCTCTGTGGTTTACGAGCCTCGGCTTAGGGCGTCTCTAGGGGAGGACAGCATGGGGACAGGCTGGATCTGAATTATATTATTATTTAGGGGCTGATTTTAAACTACTGGCACAGCATCGCGGGCTGGCTCTAGCAAGGGTCAGGGAGGGCAAGGACCAGGAGGTCACGATGGACTTCGACGGCGAGGTCGGAAAGACGGCGATTTGCGTCTGAACTTATTAAGATTCTCTTTGCTACCCTCCTGATCGATGAATAGATCGTAGATGTTATTTTATATCTTGTAGAGATTTTATTATGAGTTTGTTGACTTATCTGAAATAATAAAAATTCCTATGAAACAATTTTTTTTTCACTTATCCATAAAAAAAATGAACCCTAAGTTTTTAAAAATCTAGCCTAAAAAGTTATTTAATTAAAACCTAAACTGCTATATTGTCTTTACTAAGATTGTGTCCAATTATAGCACTTTTCTTATTGATTTCGATAAAGTTGTTATATTTATTTACCATGAAATTTTATTCAACAAAGCCTCAGCTAACATGTTGTATCGTATCACCCTATAAACTTATAGGTATCACCACACTGTGATCACTAATCCATCTTCCAAGCGTTGGTGACTAAAGCAGGGTCCTCCGGGACGGTTTGTTATGGCAGGCGTTTCCTCCCGATACGGTTGATGGATGATAAGGGAAAAATGTGAAGAGAACTTTAGAAAACAGAGTAATGTTGGATGAGTCTATCGTTTTTAATGCGAAATTTAGAAGTTACTGAGGTTTTTTTTATACTGGAACTGCTCACTCGAAAGTTTAAGTATAAAAGGGCTTGTCCATTCTCATTCTAGTCTTATCTGGGTGCCAACCACGAATACCTTATTCAGTGCTTAAGTTATTGCGTGTTTCATAAATCTCTCCAAATATTTCCTATACCAAACTGAAAACCAACATTTTTATTGTAATCGGGGGACAGTTCTGAGGAACATTTCTCTATGAGTCCCCCGACTGCAAAACAAATTTGGTTTTCAGTTTACCATTTTTGGAGACAATCACGGACAAATTGCACAGTAAATAAACTATTCAGTACCTAAGTTGTCGTTATCGTTATTCCACAATAACGTACTAACGGGATAAAAGTATGTCCTAACCAGGTTATGATCCATCTACAGTATGTTAGGTTAAACGAGGGACATATTGAGGGAGGGTATTCAGTATTCGATTCTCGTCCCAAATATGTAAAAAACCTATAACGTATATAGAAGAATTTTTAATGTTTTGTTTAGTGCCTAGATATTTTGGACTGTCCTAAGCCAGGTAAGTTTAAAGTATGAAGGGAAAATGGATTATACCCAAGAGTCATTGACCCGCTCACATGTTCTGCGATAGTATTAAGTCGCTAGCGCAAGGGTGTATACACGTTGCGTGACATTTGCGAAAATTTTGGTATGGTTCTGTCTGTTATTTATCAGTGTTTTTTTTTTGTTTATATTTTTATTAGTATCATGTTAGCATGTACTATCATGGGTTTGAATATGTCCCTCGTTTAAACTAACATACTGTATATATCTCATCCAAATTCGTTTTGCTATTAAAGCGTAAAGAGTTAGGAGGCACATTTGCACATTCGCTTTTGTAATATTAGTA
The DNA here is from genome assembly GCA_963082945.1 of Cerastis leucographa. Taxonomy (NCBI): domain Eukaryota; kingdom Metazoa; phylum Arthropoda; class Insecta; order Lepidoptera; family Noctuidae; genus Cerastis; species Cerastis leucographa. The sequence continues at coordinate 11,542,529 of OY720357.1, forward strand.
TGGAAGCGTGGTTCATTGTCAAGGATTATCGATACGTTATCGTACATTTTTGGTTAATATATACCTACGTGATTGGTACCTACTGGGTATGTGTTTAAAATATCCAGAGTGGTAGCTAGGCAGACGGTCTTGAAGATTATTTATGTAAGAAATGGGTTGACATTTTTAGATTATTGTCTATACTACAGGTACTGTTTTGAACTTTCATGGTCACTACCGTCACTACTATCACTTGCAGGTACAGTCATCCCGCGATCATGGCGCTTGCAACAGCGTTGAAATATCAGGAACTCAAAACAAAAAATAATCATGGAAGATGTAGTACATACGTGATAGTATAAATTCATACTACAGGTAATTAACAATGTGGTAATTTTACAATAGGTAGATGATTAATTGAATAAAAAAAGACTCTATCTATGTTTCAATAAAGTTTAGAAGCCATAGGTATATAGGTACTCGGTAAAACATTAATTCACTGTAATCGCAACCTTCGTGTTTCAACTGTGTATTTATACTGTTTACAGAATAAAAATTGTTTGTTTTTAATTGCCCCGAGGTCGCTATTTAGTCGAGTTAAAAGTCTAAATCTTCTATTTTTCTTTTGACGAACACTGTAATTATATTAGAAACTGCTTTGTTCTGTAAAAGTGAAAATACAAAAGGAAATTGTTTTTTCTTTTTTGTTTATAACTTTTGAAACGTACACAACCTCTTAATAGTGAAATGTGGCTGTGCCTTATGGAAAAACTGTCAAAATCATAAACAAACAAGAAAATAAAATGGTGCTCGCAGATTGTTGAAAAGGTTTGTTCTAAGAAAAGCAATCGTTGTCGTTGTTCCATCTTTTTATGATTTTCTAGAACTGTTGAATTTTAGAAAGGAGAAGACATGTGATTTTTTTATTTATGGCCAAACTTATAAACCCGTTTTTTAACTAATTTAAGTATACTAAACTTTACAGTTACAACTCTTTAACAAGCAAACAAAACAATCGAATCATCTTGACAAGTCATTGGAGCGCCTAAGGGCCAAGCCAGCCTGGCCCATAGTGTACAAAGCCAGCCATTCAAATAGAGGAAATAACTAACTGTGGTATTTGCCGACGGTGGCGTTACGGCCCACTGTGCTTGTGGTTCCCTGTAACGAATAGGGCCTACTGCTAGCCGTGACGGGTACTGTACACACATCTTTGTCGAATGAATCCGAAAGCTGGTAGCCTATTATTTTGTTGGAACTATTGTTTCTTGTGTAGGTGTAAGGAGAAGTATTTACGTACTTTTTCTTCATTAAAACGTTGCCCCACACTAGGAATTTCTCCGGTATCGTGGGTGCGTTTACAAACATTTAAAGTCACATACACAAACAGCTAGACCCGGAACACCTATCTGTAAGCCATACAAATGTTTGTTCCGTGCAGGGATCGAACCCGCGACACGCAGCGCATTAGTCGATCGCTCAACCACTGCGCCAAACGTGCCGCCAAACGCCTACGTTTTCCTTGTAACTGTATGAAATAAAAAGAGAGGTGACCTTTAAGGTCTAGGTAATAGTATTATTGTAGTAGTATTATCGCTATGGAATAGAAACTATACTTTGTATTAGACTTGATTTAAAAATTCAAAATTCAGGAAAGCAAAATCAAGCTGTACCTACGAAATTAATCATTTGGCATCAGCATTCCGATATGATTCGATAAAAAAAAACAAAAAGGTGTGTTCTAGAATGTTCCCATTGCTGTTCCTCTATGTGAGAGAGAAACAAAAGACAATCAACTACAAGCTTACTGCAATGGTAATAAGGCCTACACCCTGAGAAGCATTTAAGGGATTATTGCAAGGAACTGGGGACTCAACCTGCGGGCAACGACTACCACCCAACAGTGAAGCTTACTTATTATGGTAATTTCCCGCCATGGGACTCCGTTCAATTGTAGATGTCATTTGCCCATGATGAGGACATGGTAGGAGCTCTTTGGTAATGCCAAATGGTCTGTAAAAAAGTACTTTTATAAAGCTTTAAAGATGTATATGGTTAATGAAAAAGAGTAATTAAATATGTCTAGTTTTAGTTTTGCTTCCGAAAATTGTATACGCATGTTGACAAAAACGCAATGCGCCTCGAAGCCCCAAAAAATACAAAAGCCATTAAATATTCTCCCAATTAGCCATATTATTCTTAATTAGCAAAATTTAATTTTACGCTACCTTTTCACGAAAGAAAAATTATGAATACATTATGAAAATTTAAACATAGAATCCTTAAAAAATCTTCAAAGTATAATTTGTGAAGAATGACGTTGACACTTTAATGAAAAACAAACTGGGTCAGTTTGTATCTATGACAGTTAAGGCCGGTCCTCATTTGGTCGATTTTCCCTTGACTTGCTACTAAATTATTATAGAGTTTAGATTGTTTGATAGAGTTGGCTTTGCTTCGTGTTGCTACACAAAAATTGCTGTATTATTGTGACGTGTCGCGTCCTCGTTCCTCGAATAATAATTATTATGATGTCTTTTGTTTTGATTTGTTTTCTTTGAGCTTATAGTTATCCTACGAACCACGTGCTTTTGTTATTTGTTTTGGTTAAAACCAGGCGGTGCTACATAAAGAGTTTCCAATACTACATTATTCTCATAAAGTCTTGCAGGACGGGCAATAAAAATAAAATAGGTCAGCTTCGCATTGAAAAATATTTTACCGGAGTCGATAATAACGAATGGCGATCAAAGAGCAAAAGTATCGTGTGAATAAAAGTACCGCTATAAATTACAGCATCGGCGTGAGGTGAACCTCGATATTATTATGTACGAGTGCAAAATTTCAAATATATCATCAATAACACTTTGAAATAGGAAAGAATGGATGAAACACAATTACTTAAACAGAACTCGACACAAGCGTCCTATTTCTTTCTCGCCTACTACAGTAATGGGTTTGGTGCTCCTCTTCCCACTAGTGGTGTTGCTGGCACCGCCCCTCACCCCCTACCCCACCCTTCAGTTTCCAACGCCGTCGGTGCCACCAACAATGACCTCGTATTTCAGACGTAATTGCTCAAACACGGAACAGCGAAAACTCAGAATAGCACTCTGATATTTAAATGATCATCCTAGAATTATTCAAACTTTTATTTTTTTTAAATGGTTTTGGCCATCTTCTCTATTATTCAAACCCCTATCAATTTTTTTTTCATTTAAGTAATGAAATGTTTTATTTTTGTTTGCTATAATAACCAGTTCTGTGAATCTGACCTTCGCACCATGTTTTCTATCTATAAATGTTTCATTATTAACCTATCACTTTGATCCTACAACAGAAATCAATATTAATTACTTTATGTCAATTGAAGTCTCCATGGTTTTAATCGTATACGTGGTTTATGAAAATTTTATTTGAAATCACACAGAACTAAAAAACATGTTCATTAATAAATTGGAACAAGAAGTTTTAAAGCATCTCTAGTGCTAGCTTTGTTTCATACTTACTTAACTACGTAATACTGTGAAGGAGCTGTCATCAATTGTAAATTGTGAGCAGTAAATAGCTTTATTTTCTTCATAGTATTGCCAACTTGCTCTGCACTATTTGAGGCCAACTTTAGATTCAAATAACTTGAGGTTACAGAACTGCAGGGATTTACGGTGCACAACAGTTCTTTATTGCAACGTATTTTGAAACAATGCCTTGTGTTATACCAAGCTCTAACTATTGCTATCTCTTATTTGCAGTTAAAACTAGAAAGGGAGGCAAGAATAATAAAGCTGTCAAATTAGTTTAACCAATACTACTTCTTAAGAAGTATTCGACGTGACTCAGAACATGCCACCTGAAAACACGCGGAAATTTATCACGTAATCAAGTTTGACAGTTATAAACTATCACTGTCTCTTTCTCGCTCTGCCTTTTAGTGGAGGGCAACAATAGTCTCAGTCTAGGTTGGACAGTGAATGAACTATACGATAAAGTCACCAATTTCAGAAATATATGGCTTCAAATAGGCCAGTCCTTTACTTTCGAAGGATATTACAAGATTACGGTATTATAATTCAGATGGGATGTAGAATTTTAATATGGCTCAGATTTCCCAAAGGGTGAGGGGTGTGATGGCAGACAGCGTTCGCTCTGCGTCAGGGTAGGAACCTCACTTGAATGTCGGAAGCAGAGATGTTGCTCTTAAAAACGTCACGAGGTAATAGAAAAGTCAAAACCAACTGCGGGTTTGCTCTTCAAGTTTTTAATTAGGTTTTATTACTGGTCAATTTTGTAGTTCTGTGCATCGTTTACATTGGTTGTGAGGATGACGTTCTATCATTTTTGTTTTAGTTTTTTAAGTTTCGGTCGAACTGGTGACATTGCGGACGGCTGCGGACACCCGACTCGCAGACATACAATGTTTTGAAGTATCTTTCACTTTCCGGTTCTGTTTGCAGCCGGTTCATAATCTGTCTGAACCGTTTTGACTGAATCCTAATTTATTTAAGTTTTACAGATTTTCTTTACTGGCACTGTTACAAACAATCAAATATGCCTCTTGTGGGTCTTTGTTCTTGAAAAGAGAGTGGGTTTCTTGATATTGTATTTTATAACGAGAAACACCAATAGCTCATGTATACAAAACACGAGTGAGTCAGCTTTAACTGTCTAAATACTATGTAAACCATCTGGTTCCACAGTTTCAAGTTGGTTGGTGTGTAGCATCACGGAGTATGTGCGTGCCTGGCTATAGGCGTGTATAGATATAGCGTGTGGGACCGCCATTTTGGAGGAATCAGTGGCCATCATGAACTAGATGTCATAGTGCGCTCGCGCAGTACGCACACGTCTCACCGCGTGTTTTAAATCTTAAGACATCATCCCCCGCAAACCCTTAAATCCAGAGTATTATCCCGTAAACATTGGGGATTTACCGAGGATTAATAATAATCCCATATTACCGCGTCTGTGTAATTTGTGCTCAAGAAAAAGGAAGGTGATCGGCGCGCCAAACCAGGCAGAGAGACAGGTGGTACCACCTGCGAAGACCTTCGAGACTGAACCAGGAAGAACCAGGTACCGCTTTTCTTTACATCCTAGAGTTAGGCCACCATAGGCCGTCTGCTGCCGCCACTCCCAGCTTGAAAATTATACGGACAAATATAGGCATTTGAATCAGCACGCAATCCAGGTGTTTGATTGTAACAAGTCCTCAAACCGCAGAGATACACGGCTATTTACACGCCTGTCCCTCCATTAGATGGTCCTTCGAGCCGGATAGGCACCAGTAAAATTAAGTACAAGTCATTACGTTAGGGTACATAGCTTCATTAGTACCTCAAAATGGCTACCCGCAAGCAAGAAGCTAAACTAGCTCAGCTTACCGCTAAAAAGCAAATGATTTTTGAACGAGTTAATCGTTTGTATAACGCTTCTAGAAGCATCTCGAACTTTGATTCACGCTCAAATGAGTCTTTCCTAGCGCAGTCAGAAACAATAAGTGAACAATATAGCAAATTCGAAGAAATAATTGAACAAATCAATGATTTGCAGTTTGAGATTGATGAAACCGCTCCAGATTATTCGAGTCTAAATTCTATTGAAGACTTATATTCTCATATTAAATATAAACGTAGTCTCATACTGTCGAGCAGCGCAACGTCAGAGCCGAAGGGAGGTAGTCGCATAAAATTACCACCCATAGAATTACCATCATTCGACGGTAAAACAGAAAATTGGCCCATATTTTATGAAATGTTCCGCAGCAATGTTCATTTAAATACTGATCTCAATGACTCGCAGCGTGTGCAGTACTTGGTCAGTAAATTGACTAATGATGCCTTAAAACTAACTGCAGGCATTGTTCCCACAGGTGATACTTACAGTGTTTTGTGGAATAGTCTCGTTAAAAGGTATCAAGATAAGCGTAGTCTAGGGATTCATTATCTTAATAATATACTGGACATTAAAGGATGCGCCGGCAATGCTGCTAGTCTCAATACATTTGTGGAACGATATTCGGCGTCGGTCGCTGCCTTAAAGCAGTTAGACATTCCAGAATTGCTGGATTTTGTGTTATTACACTGTGGCTTAAGAAAGCTTGACGCGCAAACTGTTCAACAGTTCGAAAGCCGTGTGAGTGGGGAAAAAATACCTTCATATACGGAGTTTGTAACATTTATTCAAGACTATGTTAAGGTACTCCAGCGCTCACACGCTAATAATTCACAGACGGAACCGCGCGCCAAGTCTAGTTTACCTCAAAGTCGCTCGAAGTCATTTGTTTCGCGCAGCGAACCGGTTTCAAATAGCAGATGTGCGCTGTGTGATAGTGACGGCGTCGAACATCGGCTGTTTGATTGTCCGCGATTTAAAGATATTAATACACCGCAAGCTCGTTTCGAATTTATTAAAAATAAACGTGGCTGTATAAATTGTTTAAGTTTATCTCATTCTTTAGCTAAATGCAAATCACGAAGCGTTTGTAAGCTTTGTAAAAAGACACACCATTCTCTGTTGCATTTCTCCGAAGTAAAATGTGAGTCATCGCCTGAGCAGCAAGTGCCTGCTACCAATAGTTCTGTATCGCTCACAACTGCGGCTAAGATTTGTTTACCGAATGAGTCAGTTATTTTGTTAGCGACCGCGCAATTATATGCATATTATAGGGACAGCAGAGATAAGGTGGTGATCAGATGCTTGTTGGATAACGGATCGCAAAATAATTTAATTACTGCGGACTGTTGTAAACGTTTGAACTTACCCATAATTAAATTACGCAATTCATCTTTACAGGGTGTTGGTATGACATCCAAACCTATACACGGCTTTGTTCATCTCAACATAGAATCTCGGATTAATTCGCACACTAAATATTATATACAAGCGTTAGTTGTTGATTGCATTACAGATAAACTTCCCGCTAGATTTATTAGATTAAATGACAATAATAACATGTCATATTTAAGTAACTTACCGCTAGCCGACCCGACCTGGAATGTACCAGGCGGAATCGACATTGTGCTTGGAGCACAGTTGTTTCCTTTTATTTACCTAGGAGATAGGGTTGACTCAGGCACCCGCGCGCCCCCAGCTATATTGACTAGTTTCGGTTATGTACTGATGGGTGATATTGATTGCTACAATAGTGATATAACACACATTACATCTTCGTTTACCGCGCTTACCGACATTGACCTCGAGTCAAATTTGCAGAAGTTTTTTGAACTTGAGGATATTCCAGCTCAACATTTTATTAGTCCGGACGAATTAGAGTGTGAAAACAATTTTAATTCTTCAGTCTTATTTAAAGATGGCAGATACTTTGTCGATTTACCTTTCGCGCGCACCCCTTCCGAGTTAGGCAGCTCACGCGGTGTCGCTCACCGGCGGCTACTTGCGCTCGAGCGTAAATTCATGTTAGTGCCGACCCTACGCGAGAATTATAATAAAACTATCGCGGATTATATAACTCAGGGGTATTTATCGGAGGTATCCGACTCTGAATTGACAGAAGAGGGTTACTATATACCGCATCATGCCGTCATTAGGCCGGAGAAAGACAGCATTCGAGTGGTTTTGGACGCTAGTGCCAAAACGCACTCGGGGTTGTCACTCAATGACATTCTGCATGTCGGACCTAATTTACAAGCCGACTTGTTTTTGTTATTAATAGATTTTCGTACGCTCCCTGTCGCGATGACAGCGGATATAAAACAAATGTTTTTACGCATCGGTGTAAATGAGCACCACCGCAAATATTTACGAATCTTGTATCGTTTCAACAAAAATGAACCTATTCGCACCTTTCATTTTAACCGCGTTCCCTTTGGACTAAAGCCTAGTCCTTATTTAGCGATGCGCACACTGCGTAAATTGGCGTGTGAGCATAGCGACCGCTTTCCTGAGGCTTCTAAATTAGTGGAAACTCAGTTTTACATGGATGACTATGTCCATTCTGTTTCTGATGAACAGATGGCTGTTCGTATGTCCCGTGATTTAATTGACTTAATGAAGGTAGGTTCCTTTGACTTAGTCAAATGGGCTACTAATTCACCCGCTTTATTGGAGATTCTCCCAGAGTCTCACCGCTTACCAGTTAATTTTTCTGGCATGGATAATGATGTCCATAATTTCAAAATTCTTGGGCTAACCTGGGAACCCGCTGATGATTATTTTTCTTTGACAACAGTCGCCGTGGATAATAAATGCACGAAACGCGCGATTCTATCGCTAGTTGCCCGCTTGTTCGATGTACTTGGTCTCGTAGCACCCGTTGTGCTGTACGCAAAAATATTAATAAAGGAACTTTGGTTAGCTAAAATAGGTTGGGATGAAGTTCCTCCGGACTCCATCACTAATCGGTTTTCGGCTTTTACCCGCGATTTTCCTTCACTCTCTTCTCTAAGGGTTCCTCGCCACATTGGCGTCTTTAGAGAAGCTGTAGTGAATATCGTAGCCTTTTGTGACGCCAGCTTTAGTGGGTATGGCTGTTGTATTTATTTACACATTACCAACCCTACAGGCAATATCACCGTCCGGCTTTTATGTGCGAAGTCCAAAGTTTCCCCCGCTAAAATAACAACGCTAGCTCGATTAGAACTTATCGCCGCTTTACTTCTGTCTAAACTTGTTCGCGTGGTCAAAGACAAACTTTCCGCTCGTGTACCTATTGCAGGTGTCTACGCTTTCTCGGACTCCACCATTGCTCTCTCGTGGATCCACTCATCTCCCCATAGATGGTCTATCTTTGTCAGTAATCGCATTGCTCAAATACAGGAAAATATACCTGCCGCTTGCTTTAGTCACGTGTCAGGGAAAGAGAATCCTAGCGATTGTCTGTCTCGCGGCATGCTGCCATCGGATTTAATAGAACACTCGTTGTGGTGGAACGGCCCTACATGGCTCCATCAGCCCATGAGCGAGTGGCCTTTAAAATTCTCTCCTACTCAATGTGAAACGTTGCCGGAGTTTAAATCAAAGATTTTTCTTGTAGAAACGTCCAATACAGAACCACGTATTTTAGATATTATAGCTGACCGTGTTTGCACATGGAATAAATTGTTACGTGTATTTATGTACATTCTTAAATTTACGAGCAGACTACATAGTCATAGCTCTGTCGAAAACATCAAAACCGCCGAAAACTTCATTATTCGAGTAGTTCAAGGTGTACATTTTTCAAATGATTTAAATTTAATTAATGCAGGCGAACTTCCTTCTAAGAAGCTGCGCTCATTGTCTGTCTTCGTTGACAGCTTTGGAATCTTACGTATTGGGGGCAGATTGTCTAAATCTGATTTACCGTATGAAGCCAAGCATCCCGCGCTTTTACCTAAACGCGACCGCGTAGTCGATCTTATTATTGATCACTATCACAATACATACTGCCATACGGGCCCCGGGTTATTGATGTCCATTATAAGGCAGCGGTTTTGGATATTGGATGGACGAACAGTCATACGTTCCCGCTGTCGGAAATGTAATACTTGTTTTCGTCTAAATCCTAAGCATCCAGTACCCAAAATGGCTGAACTTCCTGGATACCGCATCCGTGATGCTAAAGCGTTTGTACACACCGGTGTAGATTTCGCCGGGCCGCTTGCTTACGTACCTATTCGACGTAGAGGTCAACGTTCGCAGAAAATTTATTTATGTTTGTTCGTATGCATGGTGACAAAAGCCATACATATCGAACTTGTATCGGACCTCACATCTGAGGCTTTCCTATCCGCATTTAAGAGATTCATTTCCCGCCGCGGTCCAGTGTCTGTCATGTACTCAGACAATGGTACCAATTTCGTTGGCGCTAAGGCGCAACTAGATGCTATTTATACTTTTTTATTAAATTCAAGTGTTCAAACAGATATTAAAAATGAGCTTCTTAAATCACGCATCGAGTGGAAACGAATACCGCCGCGAGCTCCGAGCTTCGGAGGTATTTGGGAATCGAATATTAAGAGTGTTAAAACTCACTTGTTTAGAGTCATAGGTAAACAGCTTCTCACTTACGAGGAGCTCTCGACCGTATTGGTGCAAATTGAGGGCCTTTTGAACTCTCGACCGCTTAGTGTTCTTTCATCAGACCCGCATCCGGACGTACTCACGCCCGCGCATTTTTTAATGTCCAGTCCACTCACGTATTTGCCTTCTTCGGAATTGACAGAAGAAAACATAAACCTAACAAACCGCAAAAGGCTTTTGGATCAGCTTGTGTTATCCTATTGGAACAAATGGCGAGTTGAGTACTTGCACACGTTACAAGTTCGCCAGAAGTGGTGCACTCCCGATCGCCCTGTAGAGATCGGTACTGTCGTTCTCTTGGGTCAAGATAACGTACCTCCATTGACCTGGCCATTAGGTATCATAGAGGAAGTTTTCCCGGGATCGGATGGTGTAATTCGAGTCGCTTTAATAAAAACCGCATCAGGTACATTTAAACGTCCTGTCACTAAGTTGTATCCTTTGCCAACCCAGTAAAGTAATACATATTGCTACGTAGATTAATTTAGTTTAGAGTTTATAGTATAAAAAAAAAAAACATTGTGATGGTGTTTCTGACTGCTGCATGGATTTCCCTTAATGCTCTCCCATAACCAAATACTTATTTGCCACCCCCGCTTCTTAAACCGCACCCGCGCCGCATAGATTAGCTGCTTTGAAAGCTCTGGACCTTTCAAGGCGGGGAGTATGGTGTGGCGAGTACCGTCCCACAGTTTCAAGTTGGTTGGTGTGTAGCATCACGGAGTATGTGCGTGCCTGGCTATAGGCGTGTATAGATATAGCGTGTGGGACCGCCATTTTGGAGGAATCAGTGGCCATCATGAACTAGATGTCATAGTGCGCTCGCGCAGTACGCACACGTCTCACCGCGTGTTTTAAATCTTAAGACATCATCCCCCGCAAACCCTTAAATCCAGAGTATTATCCCGTAAACATTGGGGATTTACCGAGGATTAATAATAATCCCATATTACCGCGTCTGTGTAATTTGTGCTCAAGAAAAAGGAAGGTGATCGGCGCGCCAAACCAGGCAGAGAGACAGGTGGTACCACCTGCGAAGACCTTCGAGACTGAACCAGGAAGAACCAGGTACCGCTTTTCTTTACATCCTAGAGTTAGGCCACCATAGGCCGTCTGCTGCCGCCACTCCCAGCTTGAAAATTATACGGACAAATATAGGCATTTGAATCAGCACGCAATCCAGGTGTTTGATTGTAACAAGTCCTCAAACCGCAGAGATACACGGCTATTTACACGCCTGTCCCTCCACCATCTCTGTGGCAAGCATAGACGGTAAAATGTAAAATTTCCACAACAAATTACAGGAGCCGAATCAAAAACCCCAGGGCCACTTCAGTTATGGAAGCAAAATAATTAAAGTTCATTGATTTATCCCAATAATTGATTGATTGTCATACAGTCAGCTAACGCACCTAACATTAAACACGCTGTTCGCTTTATGTTCAAACACGAAATGAACACGTGATCATGATTTGCATTATAAAATATGGAGAGCTCCAATAACACATAGAACAAATTGTATACAGTTAAATTGAATGATGATACTGAATTTTGAAACGGAATATGGAGGCGACGTTTTGAGGGTGGGGAAAAATATTTTTCATTAATAAAATTTGACAAAAATGTTTTAAGAACTTCACTGATAGTGATTGGTGTTTGTTTACATAAACATAACTATACGTTTGTATTCCCCAAAGGGTTAGGCAGAGGTGTACTCTAATAGCACATTCATGTTTCGCCAGTTATGTTTAAGTACCATATAGTAAGGTCGAGTCTATTGCCATCAACAGGGCACAAGTCAAGATTCCGTGGCTGCTTCTGAGAAATTTGTGTGTGATAAATATACATTTAGTTAATTTGATAAAAAATAATAATAAGAACGTTAAAGATGATAACGTAGTACAAATCTGTGTTCCAGGTAAACCGTACAATTCAGTACTTTGCATGATAATGTAATAATTTTAATGACGAAATGTTTGCATGCACGTGATGGCAGAACTTTTAAAGCAATGATAAATGATGTAAAACATCTGTGTAACTACTTTACCGGTGATTGCAAAAACCGAAATACTATATGATTTGATTTGATTAATTGTTTGAAATAAGCTTTTGTTTGTCTTCCTACATTTTTCAAATACTTAGTGATCGCCAGAAAGTATAGCTTTTCTTCCACCTAATCATAATGTTTACATTTGTTACCATAACGATTGAAATCGTTTCTACCGATGCCGATGCTGAAACCTTTAATAGGCTTTCAGCATTCAACTGTTTATCGACAACACGATTCTGCGATGCACGGTGCATAATTGGTAACGCAAGCGGTATTCAATTAACGACTTAATTAGTGAATAGCTGAAATTCGTAGTATAACCAATTGCTACAGACCGTTTTCAAAGTAACAGGTGGCTCTGTATGGCTTCCGTAAACAATAAGCTTTGGCATTGGCAACATTGCAACGTCCAAGGTTCTATTACTTTTACGAGGTCCGGTAAAGAGATAACTAATCCGCCAATGGATGTTATTTTATTTTTATGAAGCTAAATATTGATGTATGTCTCATTGGTCTTGTGCTCGCAACGGTGACTTCATGAGCATGGAGTCTTTATATTCGATCCTGAGCTCTGGCAAAGTGTTTTTGGGTTTTCTCTATTAGAATTTCTCAGTGTCAACCCAGAATCTGGGTTTATGCCCAGTTTATTTCAATCAGCTCGCTCGTATTACACGAGACTTCAACATAACTGATGAAATCTTGATACTTATACCCCTGCCTGCCTGTTGTGGTATTAAAAGTAAAACGTTGTTAATCTAATATTACCTTTCACTAAACATAATTGACATCTCTGTATGCGGCCGTTAGTCATTAGTTTGATGCAGTACGCTCGTGTGTAAAAACATTCGTGCACGCCCAGTACTAATTACTACTGTCCGATGTCACTAATCACTCGGCTATTAGTGGGTAAGCGAGGCTCCCTACCAGGGCAATGTGTTTTTCAAACGAATGTACCGTCCATAAAGTTTATTGTAGTAGCTAACGATTGAACAATGTTTGTTTAAGAAATTGATATTGTTAATGTGGTCGTATTTACTTGGGTTATTATTTGATAATTTTTGTGTTACATGTATTTAGGTTTTTCATGCATATTTTTTCATAGATTGAAAAAACATGGTTTTAGTAGGGTATTATTCGGGTAGCAGCACTTTTCTGTGAATATGAAAACGTAGGAACTACATACTTACCTATCCCCAAAAAAAAAACAAAAATTGGTGTCGGCGGCGCAACATATTTTCTTTTTCCATTCTTGTTTGTTAAACAGCATGTCAGTAACTTAGTTATCTCCTTTATTGTCATCTTTCACACAGTTCATCCATCGTTTTTTATTATACCTCTTTAAAAAAAAGAAATACTTTAAAATACTTTTTTTCAGCATCAAAACTGGTGCTATTAGAGAAATACTCTGTCAAGAGTTAACGACCATTATTTTTTTGTAGTTAGTCTATGTTTCGCTAGAATATTATACAAGCTGAATGCTGATATGAATGGCGTACTCCTAAATCAGCCCAACCACAACTTCCTTGACCCTTTTGGACGGATGGGCAGACAATACGTACTCCTTAACTTGTCTTGTCACGTCCTTATCCGTCACTTGGTTTGACATCAAACGTGTCGTATGTTCGTCTTTTGTACAACTTTTCCGTACATTGAGAGTGCTATAGATTCGCTTTTAGCATACGAGATAGCGATAGTTTTGGGCAGTACTGTAATCTGGTACTATCTAATTTACTCGGGTAATACTTTCCATAGAAATCGTAACGTGACAGGCGTTTTGTTGAAGAAAGATGCAAAATTTTTTTTTGAGCTCCAGTGCAACAAAAAAATTTGCATACACTAAGGAGTTGGAAAAAATGTATTTCTGTTTCGTTTATTCTTATTGTTATATTATTATTCTGTGACTAGTCTATTGCTCTTGTGTAAATGAAATTTTCTAAAAAAAATCTTTAATTTAATTTTAGAGCTATGTACTCTCAATGAATTCTGTCAAATTTTACGACGTGAGGTAAAAAAAGGGTAACGCTTAACGGACCCATCTCGAGACATATCGCTCTTGCCTCCATATGTCACGTGTCATGGTGAAAGAGTAGCTAGAGGCTTATATTATGACTTATGAGTCAGATACAGAAAACCTAACTAATGTTTTTATGTAGGAGTCAACACAAATGACCTGCGTTTTCTTCTTAAAAACGAAATTAGACCGTCTGAGACCGTAACTAATATGCGAAAACTCAATTAGGTAAGATATTATTTTGGTGTTTAAGACCACTTTTATTGTGGTCTGCGCTTAATGTCGTCTTATTTCATGCGTTTCTTTTAACAGTCATCTCAGTATTCGACTATTTTATTTTACAGTTAAGTATTATGTGACTATTAATTTACAGCAAACCTGCTGTTGCGTCTACGTAGCCCCTTCTTTCTCAAACCATAAGTCTAAGGGACATTTAAAACTGATTTATGACCATGTCCGCCAGTGCACTGTTCTCGCTGCACGCTGGAGCGATATGTAAGCTGTCACATCAGTGTAGTGCTCGGGGCATCGTCGATAGTACACCGGTTCTGAAGTGTTCACCACCTGTATCGGTAGACCATATTATTTAATGTAAGTATAGAAGAAAACAAGTATCTTCGTAGGTAATTAGTGACTAAAATGTTGAGTATTTTTCAAATAATGAAGAACAATTTATCAAGGTATTCATTGGCGATTATATTAAAACAGCATCGCATTATAGAAAAAGTAGCTGTTCCTGTAAACAAAATTACAGACTTAATGCTTGTTAACATACTAAACTGTAGCAAAACGGTTTATACATTTACGATATTAATTGGTGCGCTTCATACCCGATCAACGTTGTTTAAATGTGAGTGAAACCAATTTTAATTGACTTAATACGTAAGCATATGTAAGTACCGCAGCAGGACTAATTAACGAAGTAATATTCCATTTCCTCTGTATATTTAATTCCAACTATTGGCCGTTTCCTTTGTTTAGCTAATTGGAAACCCGCTTTATAATTGTGACACCGATTGCTAGCTGTGGTTATCATGCCAGGGCAACATAACCTTTTGCGGTTTCTATTTCGGCGCGCAGCCGGCTCATAATGGGGCAAAATAAAATAAAGAGGGGAAATGCGAAGGACATTCGTTCCTTCGTTGAGTTAGTTGATAAAGAAATTGCTAGAACTGGGTAGGTTTGCAAACGAAATGCAAATGTCGGGAGCGTATCGCAGAGGCGCTCATCTCCATACGATTAGTTGATCATTTGTTACGTCGCGCCCCGCTGCCACTTCCATTCTGCTGCCGTTTGCCGCCATCGCTGAACCTGACTGATATACAGTATTACTTCAGTCATAACTTTCAGTGACATTACATTTTGTGAACACATTCTCGCAAATTTGGTGCGTATCGATTGGAAGTTTCAATTTAACGCGTTCGACTTAATTGCGTGACAATATCAATTTTGTTGAAGTCAAAAAGGTTTTGGAATTTAGGTTGATGCTAAAAACAATAATCCAAGGATTTTGCCATCGCAAATGCTTATGTTTTCAAGTTCGTCAACCATTTCGTTATTTGAAACAAGCAATACTTTTCGGTTGTATTCATCCTCTCACACGCAGTAAGTTATGGGCTTATAAAAGTGCTGATGACTTCGAACCGATGTGTATGTGTGGCGGCTAAAACTAATTAACATCTTAATGAAGTCGGTGATATAACGAAGTTGTCAGAAGGGAGTCGACACACGACTGCGGCGACGCTGAGACTGTTTAATTTTTCGCTGTGTGATTACGATTTGCATAAGCTGCGAGCCTGTGGATACTAAATTAGGTTATGCTCTCGATATTACGTTTTATTTTATGGAATAATATTTCATTTTTAAATCTTTTATTTATGTATAGAAGTAAAGATGTCCAGGGTACATCTTTAATACTCTCCATGTTTCCAGAACAAACGACTTTCGCACATGGTGCGGCTGGAACCCCGGTACACCTGCTCGATGCCTTGACTGTCGTCGGTATGCAAGGCTGCATGAAAGACATCAAGGTCGTCCATATGCACACAGAAAAGGAAGCCAAATACGTGGACTTCTAAACATAAATAAATGATTTCCTACTTATTACAGTTGGGGTACCAAATTGTTTTAAATATATATTTGTTGTGGTTAAATTGTTTAGCATAACATAACATCACGCCTGTAACACCCCAAGGGTTAGGCAGAGGTGTACCTTATAGTACACCTACATTTCACCAGTTATGTTTAAGTCCCTTGTAATAGAGGGCGAGCCTATTGTCATAAACCGGGCACAAATTCATGCTTTTTGTAGGTCGCTACAGCTCTGTACAACTTCGCAGATAGCTATACCCTACCTAATCGCTCTAACTTGCTCTAACTCTGCAATACCAAATAGTATACAAACATTTTGACAGTTATGTTTTTAAATCACATGTAATAGGGGTTGAGCCTATTGCCATCATCATCATCATCAGCCTATAATGTTTCCTCTGCTGCTACACAGGCCTCCTCTATGAGAGGGAGTGGGCTGTAATACACCACGTGGGCCCAGTGCCGATTGGTAGATGTTACATGTCTTCGAATTTATTGTTCTAGGATATGCCGGTTTCCTCACGATGTTTTCCTTCTCCGTTTTTTAAAGCACCGGTGATGAAATAAATTACACAAAGTAATGCGCCTGCCTGGGTCCGAACCCTTACTGCTCGTAAGTCGGGGCTGCCACCACTGGGCCACCGCTGCTCTTTGCCATCAACCGGGCACAAATTCAGACTCCATGGCTGCTACTGGGAAATTCCTAGTGTAATAACCTAATCACGCTTTGACCGACCGGGGACTCGAACCCAGGACCTCATGCTCACCAGCCGCTATTGCGACTACTGGACCAGCGAGGCTGTTGTTTTCTAATGACTACTCGTAAGTGGAAGTGTGTGCACTTAAACAGATTTTTAGAGCAAGATATTGGTCACCGCATCAGCTAAGTGTTAACTAACCCAATTGAGACATTAGAGTCATGAAATTTCAGATTTAAAGCTCATAAGACACATCAATACTCACTGAGTTATGATTATTAAAATTACCATTTAAAAGTTAGACAAAAATCGTTAGAGCGCTGTTGAGTAAAATTTGTTAATATTCATTTAAACTTTTATTTATAATTATTTGCACCCTTAATTTACTGGTTTATTTACCTTTTTTCATAATTGTAAGTTTTTCAGGTTTATAATGTCATAGATCTATGTACTGTTTAAATTGGAATGGAGTGAAATAATCTAAATCAAAATCAAAACAGTCCTTGATTTTGATTTAGATTATGTCACTCCACTCGTTCTAGAAGAATCTTCAAAATATTATTTTTCTCTTAAATATGGTTTGAGTATGCTTCGGTTGTTTGACAGTGACAGCTCTGTGCAGTGTTAACTTCTCGTTTAATTGCCATTGATAATAAGGAGTCTGTAGTCCTTTTATAACGCAGCCTTATCAACGCAAGATCGCCATAGAAACAAAGCCAGCATTCGCTATTTTCGAATTCTGATTTCTAACTAATTCAATCTTTGCATTCTGTCAAAATTGTATTGTTAAAAACATATTAAGACGAGATTTTTTCTATAACAGACTGTTATTTTTGAAACATCGAGATCGTACGCTTTAAAAATATTTGTTCGAAAAATTCGCAGCGTGGCAACGAGCCAGTCACGTTTGTCGCCTCGATAGCCTTTAGAGTAGAATTTAAAATCGCCATGTGTGTTTATCGGGTCCAGTGTCTGGACAAAAAGCTTGGATTCCTTACACGCCTCGGGTACGAGAAAACAAAATGATTGTTTTTTTCGTCTCGGATCAGTTTTGTTACAGTTTGTTGATCAATAGTAACTACCTTTTTGCGATTTGCAGAATTGCTAGCGAAATCGTCAACAACGTGGTGTTTAGTATAGTTATCAATTTGCTGGCACACTCTCAACGTTAAATCACGTCTACGTTCCACGAATGGCGTCCACATATCGACTTTGCTCGCAAATTGATCAACGGACCGCAATCCTCAGAACGCAGAGACTAAAGGCTATGGCGGGGCAATTATATTAATACCTGGAAGTACAACCTCAATCAGTGCTGGAGCCTTGCTTGATCATTAGCACGGATTCTCCGGTTGTAAGCTCTTATATGAGGATGTATTGACTGATATTGTCGTCTAAAACTGACAAATCGACAGCTGTTATCAATTGACGTGGCCAGCTCAAGTTTATTTGTGGTCGGCGCAGATAATCTCTTACTCACATATACTTTTTTATTAGTTATCTCAATAATAATCCATACATATGTCGCATCATGGGTGGCCGAGAAGCGAAGCATCGGGTCTTCTTCATGATCCGACATAGTTTTAGGTAGATGTGGGCACTGACTTGGGTACTCAAACGAAAGTACTTTTAAATTAAAATCTCAATAACTTTATTTAAAGTAACGGTTGTACAAGAAACAAACACGTGCCTTGGTACTGAGCGTCTGTCATGACTGTTGGAGTTGGACTGTCGCAACACTCATCCCTCTGCTAGGGTTCACTGCATCCCCTCTACCGACGATCGTGTCCAAGCGGTTGGGCGCGCTTGCGTTTCTAGTGACAATATTGTTAATTCCAAAACGAATTGTTACATGGCGCTGTCTGGTGCACCATGGCGCCATCAATCCACGACAAATATAACTTATTAATAATCTCATAAAGGTATTTTGTAAATCTTACAAATGTTTTGCACATCTTCATGTTTTTGGTTTGCAAGATGGCACCTTTCAATATGTTAAACATTAACAATATTTGAGCCCCTCCCAATAGGGTAGCAGGATCAGATTGCGAAACAGCTAAAAATGTATCATTACGCTTATTTCCCCTGTGTAACCAGTGATACTTAATCGAATGTCAATCCTGGTGTTGGCTCCACACCTTGGGAATGGGGACCAGTGTGTGACGGGTGACAGGCCATTGCTGGTCTATTGGCGTGCTCATGCATTGCGGTCTTCGGATTGTACAGTTTATTTTTTTAAATCTTTGTGGATTGTACAGTTATGCAATTGTTTTGTTAGGATTGCAGTAGACAGTTTGGTTTACGACGTGTGATTGTCTGTGGGGGATGTCTGAGTTTTTTTTTTTTAACGTAAGTTGTATAAGTTTTTCTTTGTGCTGTTATAATGTCAAGTGTATTTGTAATTTTTTTTTATCTAATTGAACGTCGATACTATTTTGTGTTAGCCATTGTTCAGGCAATTTAAATTCAAAGCTAAGCTGATAAAATGAAATGCAATGCAGATAACACAAATGAATTTTAAACGAGTTTAAAATATCCATTTATAGTTTATACTCGTATTTATGTCAATGTGTGTGATTCAGAGCGTGTGTTATTATTGCTCGATTCAAAGTGTGTTATGTAGTTTTTTATTCATAAAATATTTTATGGGTATAAAAATAACTCAAATGGCATCACCCTGCTTATATTTCACTACAGTAGCTTTTTATTCAGGTTAAAGTCTTTAGTCACTCAGTAACAAGTTTTTAACACACCCTTTGTATCCAACCAATAGTGCTATAGCCGAAATGGCATTATATTGGAGCCGCCAAACTAAGTCCTAGCTGCCGTAACCGACATTACCATACTAATAATAATGAGTTATTCGGCCAACCCCACGGAAATAGCATGACTGAAAATGAGGTGCTATAATACCTCCACGAAAAAGTCTAGATTTTATATTGAAGCTAATTGTAGCTCGTTTTATGAACTAGATCGTCTCAATCAATACACGCTTGACGAGATATGTTTTACAACGGCCAAAAATCTCGTCACGGCCAACAAAGCAAACACGAAAGCGGGATGAGATTTCTCCTTGTATTCTAAACTTTATATAAAACATATTAGACGAAAATCTTGCGAAATGTTCCAATAGAAAATACCGCGAATCTCCCAACCAAGCGCCTTTTGTCTGTTACATATAAAAGCATCGCTATACATTTATTTCTTTGATGCACAAATGAAAAATACCAAGTGAAGACATAAAACAAAAGAAGAAAATTAATATCTATTGTTAGAGCTGCAACACAAAAAAATAGATAATACACAGACATTTGTATTGTGGAAAGAAACACGTGTCACGATCTGCTTATTATCTGTTCGAGTGCTCGGAACAGGATTCACAGATATTGAGTGTAAATGGGAATTAAGCAATTACGACCATCCACTTCAGCTGCCAAGTGGAAACTGACCAGACTCCACTCTTGTTTTTCTTTAATTACCCATCTCTCGGGTGTCGTGCTTTCACAGCGTCGCATATAAACAATGGTGGCATGAAACCTATGCAAACTTTAACCTCTGAGAGAAATAAATGTCAAAGGTACACAAGAGTACCGTGGTGTACTATGAGTATATAGTGTAAGTTTAAAATATATAAACACAAAGGTATAATTAGTAGTTTTAATACAATTCCACTGTTATAATAAACCTTAATGTTTTACAGGGGTGTTTATACTCCCTTAATGATAAGGGTCTCTTTAGTTACCTTGGGGGATCTGAGTAGTGTATAAGTGAGAGAGTGTAAGCTTATTTTCATTTATTTAACGTAGACTTATACTGATATTTTTAGTCGCTAACTCAGCGCAAGCGGCCTAAATTCACCCTTTAAGACTCCTTCACAGCCATAGTTTGTTTATAAATTTAAGGATCTGCCAATAAATTGCGGCTAAGAATACGATTTTGTGGGAGTTATGAACCGTTGTCATGACGACTGAGTTTAACTGAGATAAGCAATTGACTTATGACGGGTCTTGGAATACGATTCTCAGACCGATTGTGACCTTCTATAAGTAGGTAATGTGGAAAACTATAGAAATAGAAAATGATTTATTGTCCAGGTCATATCACAAGCATGGGTACCTGCTATTGCTATTTACAGGACGGGACTCCTATTTCAGTTACATTATCTCTAATAGGGATGGTGACTCATTTTTTTTTATTTGTCTATCGGGTAGATTATTAAAAAGTATTTGACACGTATTTTTTCTTTTTTCACGTAATCGTAAAATTACGGAGATATTTTGAGTTGAAATGGCGCATGACGTCACGTCTCAGTACATTTTATACCTAGTTGTGACGTAGTGAGCCCCCACTCCCCAACTTTAATGCGTTTTAACTAAGTATTTATTTGTTAACTTGATAAAACAAAAAATACGTATCTAATATTTTTGTATTACCTGATTGACGGCCAAAATAGAATTTCGTTTTCTTTACCCAGTCATCATCCCTATTATCTTCGTAATGTAAGAGGTTCCTCACCATACTCTGTATTATGTTAGTACTAGGAAAGTTTCGAAACTGTTTCAAGTTTTGACTCCAGAAATTCGCGTATAACGTTTGAGGTATATACCTATCGTAGTCAAATACCAAAAGCAGACTTTTCAAATATTGAACAGATTTTCAGAATCATTGCAAAGGCGCACAGAAAAAGCCAAAAGTTATTCTTTACCTTTTGGCTATTTTTTTACGGAAAGAAGATCGTCGCTTATAACTATAAAATCAAATTAAAATACTCAGTTCTGAATTTTACTAAGATAATTCTTAACATTCGAGTGATCTGCCATCAAAATACTGAAGAACACGTCTTCTTGAAACACAAGCCCGACAGCAAGTCTTACCAAGGTCGTATGATCCAGTATTAACTGGGTTGTGGTGGTCAGATAGGCAGTCATTTCATGTAAAATACTGGTATTCAGCTGATCCGGTTAGAATAGACGCCTCGCCGACCCCAACATATAGTTGGGAAAAAGACTAAGCAGGTGATGATGACGTCTTCTTGATACTTGTGGTTTTACGCAAGCTAATGAAGGCAATGTCTTTATTAAAATCTGAAACTGTGTATCATTGGTAGCACTATTACCTATTTAATATTTTTATTAATGAATGAATTTAAAAATTCATGTTATGGTAGCGCTGGCTACCATAACATGAATCTTTTATTAAAAAAGGTGATTGATCTCATTCATTATTCATAGCCCAGACTTCACATTGCTATACTTAACTATGAATAAATCCTGTCATTTCCAATCCTTATATATATGAGCCATATCGAACTATAGATTATTTTTATTAGATAAAAAAAACGTAGCCTCGGGTCGTGTCAATTTGTGGTATATTTATATTTATGAAGGACTTTGACATTGAAGCTAGTTATTTCGTCTATTTCTTGACATATAACACAGTTCTGTGACTGACTTGAGAAAGAGATGAGATTTCCAAAAATCTTAAGATACAGGAGTACATTCGTATTTTACTTTTTATTTTAGTATTTATATATTGATATATATTTATAGTATTTGATATATCCTTGTAGTATATCTGTATCACCCAAGAGTTGACTGGTAGAAAATACCTATGGCATTAAGTCCGCTTCTGTAAATTGTGCTTGAAATGTTAAATAAATGTTTTATAAACTCAATGATAGTGTCAGTTAACTGGATGGAGATTTCCTACGACCAGCACTTATTTCAGGAATAGAAGTGGGTATTTGTTCATAGTTTTCCATAGGTCATTTACGTTTTTTGTTTCAGCCTGTCCATTTGCCACAAACTGTTAAACATACTAAACAAGGTACTGGTTGCTTTGTTGTTGATGTAACCCCTTAGGCAAGTCATAAAAGTATGAAGTGACTTAGGGAAAGTGGTCTATGATTATTTCCGATAAGACAAGGTCAAGTTCAGTAATTAATATGTTCGTTAACATTAACTTGTGACCGTCATCATCAAGTCATGTCATCGTTTTTTTTCTTCCATTCTACCCTATGACAGGGTAGAATCACGTCACGTTATCATTTACTCCTTTTTCGTTCAATTAATTTCTCATACAATCCATCAATTTTTTTCTTTGGTCTTCTTATCCCGCTCCATCCATCAACTCTATACAACCAATATATTCTGTAGGTAAAAATAATACTAAAACTCCTAGAATAGGTTGTCCAAAAATGCATAGTTTCGGAGATATCATCAATCATAATTAAATTAGGTCAACAATTTTCACCAGTATGACGAATCTTTACTTTTGCGAGGTTGCCAAACTTCGCAGTAGTGTAGTAAAATAGTAGTAGTTTCATTGATAAATACGAGTAATTCTTTTTATTCAAACCAATAACTCATATTTAAAGCTAAGAAAATGCGAAAAAAACAAAAAAAAAAGTATGATTGAAACATAATTCATATGCCAGTTGATTCTTTGATATGGTCTCAATCATATCCTAGAGTTATGGGATATAAAAAAAAACAAGTTGTATATTCTCTTTTAGTTACATGTGTTCCATGCGTCCTCATCACATGTCCATACCAAGACAAACGACTCCCTTTCATCTTTTCTGTAATAGGTGCCACCTTCAAACTTCCTCTTATATGCTCACTTTTAAAATTATTCATCCACAAATCCATCTCTAGACTAAGTACCATATAGTACCGTAAGTAAAACGCCTCTCCATATAATTATTTAAAACTATGTACTGTTAAATACCCGCCTCTGTTTTCGGATCAATTTACTAACAGCTTGTTTTAAGTTCCCCGTAACTTCGTGATAATTTTATGAGCGCTATACACGAAAGTTCAAGTGGTTATTGTACCTAGTTAAGTACAACTAACGTGGAACATTCCTGTGTTATATACAGCTCATAATATTTTTTATTAACGTTGACCCACTTTTAATTTTATTAACTTTTATATCTCTTTCAAACTAATAAAATAAATACTAAAAGGTTTAAATTACTCAATATTTGTTTAGATGACCTTGTTGAGGTCGTGTTCACAAGCGGGTCGGAGGTCTAATAAAAAGCGTTTCAATCGCTGAAACCTTTGAGTTTTCCAAACAAATGACTATAAATATACAGTATGTTAGTTTAAACGAGGGACATATTCAAACCCATAATAGTACATGCTAAAATGATATTAATAAAAATATAAACAAAAAAAAAACACTGATAAATAACAGACAGAACCATACCAAAATTTTCGCAAATGACACGCAACGTGTATACACCCTTGCGCTAGCGACTTAATACTATCGCAGAACATGTGAGCGGGGCAATGACTCTTAGGTATAATCCATTTTCCCCTCATACTTTAAACTTACCTGGCTTAGGACAGTCCAAAATATCTAGGCACTAAACAAAACATTAAAAATTCTTCTATATACGTTATAGGTTTTTTACATATTTGGGACGAGAATCGAATACTGAATACCCTCCCTCAATATGTCCCTCGTTTAACCTAACATGCTGTATATACTAAGAATGTATTCAGAATTATATTTGTAATACACCATCTAAGGAGACTAATGAGCGCAGGTTCCTGGATTCGTTTCTTTTGTCGCGCAAAGTGTCACTTATCTTTCTATCAAGGTCTGAACTGATTAATTAATTTTATTTAACTACTAGCTGTCCCGCGCAACTTCGTCTGCGTCACAAATCGTTGGCTGTTTATATGTTGATGCTTGCTTGAAAATACAGATAGAAATGAGAAAATTGTAATCTTAAAGTGTATATTTATGAATATAGAAAATATTTTTCATGTAAATGCTAAGTGTTTTTCATTTGGTTTATGTTGTTGTTTTAAAAAACGAATACAAGTAAAAGCCTTTTAAGAAATATTAGTTCGAACTAAAATCTTCATACCGTTTTTGGTTTATATCCCATAACATCACGCTGTACATAACCCTTCAGTGATTACTCCCACTTGTACCTAACAGGACACCCATATTTCGCCAGTTTTTTGTCACAAGTAATGGGGGCAAGCCTATTGCTACCATCATCATCTGCCTAGCCTTTTCCCAAACTATCTTGGGGTCGGCTTCCAGTCCATCCGGATGCAGCTGAGTACCAGTATTTTATGAAGCGACTGCCTATCTGACCTCCACAACCCAGTAACTGGGTAATAGGTACGATTCCCCTTGGTAAGACTGGATGTCAGACTGTTGGCTTCTGACTACTTGTAACGACTGTCAAAGATCTACAAATGACCGCCGGGACCTACGGTTTAACGTGCTTTCCGAGGCACGGAGGAAACTCGGTATGTAATTATGGTCACCCATCCACGGACCAACCTCGGCAAGCACTGCTTAACTTTAAAGATTGACCCGTGCGGCTGTTATTATTTAGCCACGAGCTCCCCAGCCTCCTCAGCTCCTCAGCCTATTGCTACCAACCGCGCACAAATGCAGACTTCGTGACTGGTACCGATAAATTCTTGATGGAAAAACCCATTAACACTTTACGCGACCAGGGAGTCGAACCCAGGACCTCATGCTCAGCAGACCACTCGACCAATGAGGAAGTGTTTTATATCATACTGGCTGTCCCGCGCAATTTCGTCTGCGTCACATTTTCCCCGTTTCCGCGACATTTTTCATTGCTGCTCCGCTCCTATTGATCGTAGCGTGATGATATATAGCCTATGTCCTTTCTCAGGTTGAAATCTGTCTTCTTGCCAAATTTCATTAAGACCCGATCAGCCGTGAAAAGGTAACAAACAAACAAACATACAAACAGACAAACAAACAGAGTGACATTCGCATTTATAATATTAGTATGGATTTAAGCACAGATTACAAAAACCGATTTATAGTGCGTCTTTGAAAGATATAATTATGTATAGGTAGATTAAATATATGTTAAGTTTACACTTCTACTTCTAAAATAAAACTTAAGTAATAATTTAAGAATGCAATTAAGGCGAATAGTTCAAAGCATTTCATTATCGGCACCAGCAGCGTCCAAGTTTAAATACTTCGACATTTAACTGTTACTGTAAAGCGTTTGAGCATCTCTTGAGTCTTTGGAGCTCAGTTTTAGTACGATTCACCCGGTGTAAGTACGGGAGATTTAGGAACCTTCTAGATCTACTACTATTTGGAATAGATATGTAGTGGTTTTGCGGAACTTATAATTTTATTTTATAAAGTACGTGGGTAATACGTACTACAAGTAGTACATAGTACATACACGTAGTAAATACGTGGGTAATAGAAAATATTGTAAACGAATAATTTCATTAACTGTTATTAAAACCATAATAAAAGTATATTTATATATTTACGAAAAAACGTTGTATTTTCATAGAAATTATTCGGAAATGTATCACGAAAAAGTATGACTGTATAATCTTACAAGAAAAATACACGAATCCTTTAATATTAATACGTTCAATAGGTTCAGATATACGAATATCAAATTCAAAAATAAACTGGAATCAATTCACCGATTTGAGGAGGAACAATCTTTCATCGTTCGCTCACCCTTCCCCCTCATCCAAGACTATCTCATCCAGCGAACAGTGAGGATTACGTTTGTTTGCTCAACAGTCGGTACAAAGCGAACAGTCTGTTGACATTTACTGTCACAGTAAATACTCGGTTTACCATTATTTACCGAGCGGACGTAATACTTACTACTGAGCAAATACGCACCAACGGAAAGAATGGTACATAACAAACAACTGAACTTTAAATCGATAGCCTTATAGAACATGTCTAACCTCCAATTAAAACTCGGAATTATCGCACGTTGAATCAGTTCAACTTCCGCTAGTTAACGTGTGAATATATCGTTTTTACGTATCTATAGAATTACGTACGTGTACACTGGAATTGAAATAATGCGGGCTCTGTTCCTATTTTCCAGTAAAAATATTAAACTTTCTCTAGGCATTGAAAACTTAGCCAGTTTACGGTTGCCACTATTTTAGGCGTCACGCACTTTTTGTTTCGTTTAGCGCCCCTACAATAAAATAGCTTATTGTCGTAGCCCGTAGCCGTAGCACACGTAGAGGCTGTCATGTCGCGCAGCTACGGCGTAGCGGGCGTAGCCCAACACGGATAACTTTGCTCCTTTCTAAAAACAAGTTGGCACGTGCTAAATTAATTTTATTTTTTTTGTTTCTAAGTCCGAAGGCGCCTTTTTGTCAAAACAATGTTGAAGCCAAAACATAAATATTGTGATACAAAAGTCGCGTTGTGTCGAATTGAGTTATTGATTTTTAGTTGATTTATGAGAACGTGATTATTTTTGTTTCATACAAGTATTCATTTTAACTTTTGTTTACGCGGGTTTTTAAAGATTCATGTAGGTACTGTCTAACCTACCTGCTATGTAGTTCTATCTTACCGCTTCAGCCTCTAAACAAGTTCAACGGAACTATCCCTTTTCCTAGCCCCTACAGTTGTTCCTGCGGTGTCAGAATCCCAGATAGTTGTGTATTTGTTTGACGTTTGTTAACCGTGAGCTATGTGTAGGAATTTTGATATGTTACATAGATAAGAGAGGCTAATGAACTTACTATGTATGTGAAAATGTTCACTACAACTGTAAAATGTCGTCACAACACCTTAGCATGTTTTAATCAAGGCAAAGCAAAGAAATTAAGTACTTATGTTAATTTTATTTATTTTTGGAAGTAATAATTACTATTATAAATAGAAAGGTAATTTGTGGAGTAGGTTTTGTGTAGGTGTGAGCAATGTATTTACATATAATTACGGTCATCGAACGATTCTACAAAAAAATAGCCCAATTTGGCATTAAATGTCAAACGGGAAAGATAGTAACTTAGAAGATCTACAACTTACTAAATTTTGTTTAATTATATTAAAAGTACTTACCCAAAGAAAGAAGCAAGTTACAAAATAATATTATATCTATTACAA
Organism: Cerastis leucographa; assembly: GCA_963082945.1. Classification (NCBI taxonomy): domain Eukaryota; kingdom Metazoa; phylum Arthropoda; class Insecta; order Lepidoptera; family Noctuidae; genus Cerastis; species Cerastis leucographa. The sequence goes on from OY720357.1 coordinate 11,570,286, forward strand.
CAGCTCTAAGAAATCACCCGCAGTAGTTACTATAACAACAATATTATAATATTTTTATGATTCGAACCAGAGTCGAAGCACCCACGCATTTCCAATCCTCTTCAGATAACTATTGGTCTTGAAAATATTCAATAAAAATATTTCTTGTTATGCTTCTTTAGTTTACAATTTGAACAAGAGGAAAATCTGCGCGTATAGCCAGCGGGCAGAGCACTAGTAAAATAATAAGAGCAGGCACCCACGACCCTATGTTGAGGACGGAATGCCGGTAAAGTTATACGCACACCAGACGCGATTTCGTTCATAATATTATTTGCTCCTGTGACTACGTGACTCGAATTTCGCCAGTTACCTTTACTTATGACGATATGAAATTTGTTCGCCACAGGAAACTTGCTTATTTACCATAGAAATTGCAATGCAAGTTATGAAATATGAGATTATTGTATTCTTGTGTTTCGTCAACATTGCTTTATTTGATGCTTGTCGTCAGTAATGTTCGATAAATATTAAATACAAGGACAAAACTATTAATGAAGCAAAAGTGACTAAATTCCTTGGCCTGAACATAGAAAACAATTTAAAATGGAATTCCCATATAGACAAAGTATGCAGTAAGCTAAACCAACATTCCTATGCTTTGCACATGTTAAGTAAAACGGCCAATCGAGCAACAGTGTTAACGGCGTATCATGGTCTAGTAGCTTCAACATTGAGATATGGAATTATATTTTGGGGTAATGCCACGGGTAAAGATATGGTATTTAAGTGCCAAAAAAGGTGCATAAGAGCTATTTATAATTTGCAGACAACAGACAGCTGCAAACCGTTTTTTAAAAATACGAAAATATTAACTATGCCGTCGTTGTACATCTATGAAACGTCTATGTTCGTAAAAAATAATTTACATAAATTTGCTCGAAGTAACTAGTCAGCGCCGTTGTGATCGGTTACAAACAGTCGGATCTAGTACTGCACTATACAGAAACAGTATTTTTGTAATGGCTCCAAAGGTCTATAATAAATTACCAAAATGTATAAGGAGTGAAGATAATGTCCGCAAATTCAAAAGTAAATTACATTCATTTCTAATAGATAAGACGTACTACTCTATTGAAGAATTTTTAAATGATAAAATATGACATTACTAGCCCTTTATTATAATTTATTTTTAATTAATTGATTATTTAATTGACATTATTTACAACATTACAAAATTAGCCTTTTATATAATTTATCGTTGACATGCATGGAAAATAATTTATAATTGATTCATTAATGATTAATAATACATTGAATTCTCGTTATCTTGAAACTGACTTTGAATTGTATAAAACTAGACACATTACAAAGAAAAAAAATTATATTTGTACACCAATTTCATTGGTAGGACATGGAGTTCAAATAAAATGTATGAATAAGACCTTTATTTTAATACCTGTGTTCACAAATAAAGATTATTTGATTTGATTTTGATTTGATTTGATTTGATTTGATAGAAAGGGTTGGTTTTTGTTTGAAAAAACGATTTACCGTCAACAATGTAACATCGTGTTTCGTTACGTACGTCAATATTTTGTCCCATGGTCTGCACACGTCTACGTCAGCAAAGTTCATACAGTAGTCAAACTCAAACTCAAAGTATTTATTTCAATTTATTAGACCATTACAGGCAGTTTTGAAAGTCAAAATATTAAAAAAAAACGCGAAGCTACAGTCCCAGTCACAAGGTATAATAACTTGTGAAAGTACCGTAGTTGCCCATTGTAAAGCGTAGATCTCTATGGAGAAGAATGAGCAAGAAACTCCATAGACGAGGGTCTATGGAGTTTCTTGCTCATTTTTAAATCAAAATATGTTACAAAATCTTGGTTACATCGTTCATGTTAAGAATTACAAATATGTAAGAACGATGTAGAAATACGGGCAAGTTAAGAGCGTCCAGAGTAGAATATTAAATCAGTAATTCAAAAATAAATTAGTTGAAATAAACCGTAGTAAAAGATTAAACAGTTAGCTATCGTCAATTTTAACAGAGCTGACCACCCAGTGTCAGCCGACGATTTTAAAGTGTATTTTCTCATTGTATAACAAAACTGTGTGTAGTGGTCGCAAGCAAGAATCCCAGGTCAGGATTTTGGATGTTATTGTGTTTTTACATCAGGAATTTCACAATAGCAGCCACGGAGTCTGTATTTGTGACTGATTGATTACAAGGCTCGCCATTACATGGGACTTAAATATAACTGGCAAAATGTTGGTATACTATTAGATACGCTCAGTGTCCTGTATTACCTGACGCGTCTTACAAAGCTAAAGAGGGGAAAATTGGTCAAGTAATGCAGGACACTCTGCCTAACCCTTCAGGGATTACAAGCGTAATGTTCTGTATAACAAAACTATTATTAAAAAATTTAGACGCTTGTGCAAAAGTTATTACAAAATAAACCACCGCCATTTTTTCGTTACGTTCATATTCACGTAGATGTTGCCATATTTAATCCGGCACAGTGCATGTATCTGCAAACGCGAGCGGGCTCACTGCGAGGTGCAGGAACTTTCAATACAAAATGCATGTGTAGTCTGTTGTCGGGACTTAGACAAAGCGCGAAACAAAAACTTTGAGCGCATGTTTGAATAACCCAAGTCAGACATTAGGCGAAGTTATGGTTGCTGACTGTATTTAACGAGTACTCGTTGCTTTTAAACGGTGGTGAGTGTTAACGTTTAAGTTTAAACTATTGCCAGTACTCACTTTCAAATAAAGTCGATAGCACTTAATTTCTGCCAAATGGACTTAGGAAACATAAAGGCAAGGTCGTTGTTAAACCAGGTGATTTTTATAAGTCCCTACAATATGTTCCTCGCATAATAATTCGTTCTGAATAACACTGCCGTGTAGGGTTGAGTGTGAACCTATCTTTATACGCATTATATTGTACCGGTATAAAAATATTGTCATTCCCTGTCGAAGACCTTGGTGGTCGGAATTAAAAGAGCTTTTTCCTGTTGTAGAAATTTCGTCATGTAGTTATGAGGGTATTAAAGTTAATGGAGTCCTCGGCACCGACGTCTACCTCGCCGAGTTTATGAGTTCATAGGCAGGGTATCTCTGCGGCACCGTTTTATTTGTAAGAAATAATTTCCATTTTGGAAGCCTCTCAGAAGATTATTTTCAGAAAAATGTAAGAGGTTTTTCTTGCCAGTACTGTCGTTGATACATAGGTAGTAAGCTAGGTAGGTACTGAGATTCTGTGTTAAATCGTCGCGTTTTTTTATCTCGATCTAGTGCCAAAAGACATAAATTAGGACATAATTAGTCGAAACGTTTTATTCTTAGTCGGAGTAATACGAATAAGTGAAAACATTAGGTAAGAACTTTTTGTCGACCGTGCCCGATTTTTCATGCAAGGTCGTTTTTTCGCAGTTGCAAAACGGCATTTTGAATCTTAATCAAGCCTGCTAAATATAATTTAATTCCAGATTCAAATAAATGCGGGTATTTTGAATGAAGATTCGTTACTACTTAATGCTTAGGGTTTTTCAAACGGACTGGCAAATGAGTCGGCATTTGCGAGGCGACGATGGCAATGTCAGCCAGCCAGTAAATTTTCCAGATAAGCGCAGCTCTGACGGCTAGGCCAAGCTCGCTCGCTTATTTCATTAAGTTATTTGCTTTGACTTCAACTTGCCTGATGAAATACACGTCGACAATTTACGGGAAATATGTACTTCATGAACGTACTTATTTATTACTGTAATATATTGAAATTATTTTATAGAATTACGGCTTACTCTTATATCCCATATCATTTAATAATGTTATCATGTAAAAATTAAATAAAACATTTTATTTTCTTTACATATCTGACATTTCCTTATATCTCGACGTGGAGTTCAAAATGATACGTAGGTAGGCTCTTAAATCGTTATTTTCCTTTTGTTAAAGACTCACGCAACTCTCGTAATAGGCGAAGAAAATCACAAAGGTGCAAAAAGTGTGTTGTATTATTCAGCCTCTTACCCCTCATTCGGATTGATTAATTTGTACTTCATCTAAGTTTCGCCGAGATTTCCGATTTTCTCCCCCGGTGGTGTAAATTGTGCTAGAAATCCGAAACGGCGTCGTTAGTTGAGCGGGGGGTTCCCCTGGGCCAGGTCGGGCAGGGGACGCGGTAACCTTCATAAATCTTTTCCTCGAGCTTCCCGCAACTAACAAGCCGGCAGCGCTCCGGCCGGCGCGGATCGAACCCCACCGCCACTAAATAACCGTGAAAACTTTCATAATAACACCACTTTAAGTAGATTAAAATACCTAACTGATCGTATATTCATATTAATCATATAGTGCCTGAAAGAGGGTCGGCGTTATGTACGTGCTACTAGTAATTTAATAATCTAAGGGACGTCTCGCCGCGATTCGCTCCTTTATAAATCAGTTTTATCGGGGTGCCTTCGCTGTGGCTTAAAATTATTAGTTCTGCGGACGGGTGTGGCACTTTGACTATACACTAGTTATGACACAATTTACGGATAAATCATAAGGATGATTGTTCGCGAATGAAAACAAAGGGTAACAATTTATGGAAACTTTGATTCTATTCAGATTTCCGAAAAGGAAAATGTTTTGATTGAATTACAGGTATTGTAACTCAATTAAAACATTTTGCGGCTTTCATCCATCAAATTAATGGTTTTAAACATTAAATTCTATGAAATTGATTTTGTTTTGATAATTGAAATAGTTGTGCTGTTTGTATCCATTTTGAATTAGTTTTCGTAATGCTTCAACAAGTTTTATAGAGCTGAGTGACCTGTAAAATAAAATGATAATGATCGATCTTGATATATCACTCAAGATGTATATTGTCGCTTGTGAGCCGTAGCTACAGTACCACAGTTTCCCACTAGTTTTAGTCACCTTACGACACGTTCTGGTGCGGTAGGGATTAGTGCTTAATACCGTCGTCCTCACACCAGTTAAGACGTGAGCCGTAAATACTCCTGTCATGGGGCTGAATCTTGAAGAAACTCGAACAAATAAATCTGTGCAGAAAACCTGGTCGGTTGACGACTTGGTAAAATAGTCATTAATCTCTCGATGCTGAGATCGGTTTGATTGTTGAGAAGCGGATTGTTTGCTTATACGGCTTAGTTTGTGCCCTTCTAGTTATTGATTTAGTTTAAATGGATTTTTATTGATTGTTCCTTATTTCAGAAAGTTGGTAAACACTTTTTATTTATATTTTCATCACGCATCCGACGGGTTATAAAAAATTACTATAATTCTATTACATCGCGGCAAATTCTTCGACAGATATTAATGAAATATTGCTCCGAGGTAATCAATCACTATGAGTTCCCAACAATATTTAGAAAAATAAAACTTCAAATACCTAACTTTCCTCTTTGCGTTTATGAATAAACTTTATTTTATAAATTGGGAATAACTTGATACTTTTAGATCCTTTCTTAAAAGTTGGACGTAGTCAACTGTTCACTTCTCACTTGAACGCTTCACTTGTGTTTATCGTTTTTTTATTAAATTATATTTTTCATTGTTTCAGCATCGATGGCGGAGCGTTTGCGCGCTGGGGACCGGAGGCTTCGCCCTCTTGTACTGGCGCTTACGCCTCGCCGGGGCGCCCACCGCCTTCGCGGCGGCTGATAACCCTGCGTCGCGAGACCCCTCAATTCTTACGCGCCTCTATACTTTTGCTTATCTCCCCGTCTTCAACTTCTTCCTCCTTTTATACCCTTTTCATCTGAGCTTCGATTGGTCAATGGACTCGATACCGAGGATAACGACGCTCTTCGACGCCCGGAATATCACAACTGCGATATTCTACGCCGTCATTTCAAAAGTGACCTTGCGAACACTAACGAATGAATTCAAAAAGCATCAGGATAACCTGTACCGGGACGCAAAGTACTTCAAAAAACAAAACTGTAAAATTAAGCACAAATGGAATTATAGTAGCAAGCAGTATAATAGAGGACAAGACTGTTATGAAAGAAAAAGCTATCATGCGCCGCACAAAGAGAATGTATCATCTAAAAAGCTATTGTGTCCGTGCACTGGCTGCAAACATTCGCTCAGTGATGAGCACACGAGTGTGTGTCGCGCGAGCAACAACAATAACATAACGATGCACAACTCGAGTTGCATCTGTCCGATATCGTTAGCGAAGTCCAAGGCGAGCACTACGCAGAGGAGCGTTTATCGCAGTCCCCAAGTTGCGCTGCTGATGTTCATGGCGTTTATGGTACTGCCATTCGTGCCTGCGACTAATTTGCTTTTCTACGTTGGTTTCGTAGTGGCGGAGCGTGTTTTGTACATACCAAGTGTTGGTTTCTGTTTACTGCTCGGTTTGGGAGCCGGTGTGTTGACACGACACTGGCATCGTGGTGAGACGCGGAGCAGGCTGTTCATGTTGGCCTTGCTGGTGACCTTGTCCGCTATGTGCGGTTACACGATGCTGAGGAACCTCGACTGGCGTGACGAAGAAAGCCTCTTCAGAAGCGCATTGCATATCAACCCACCAAAGGGTGAGTACCTAAAAGCTTTTTATGCACACTAACTACATATTTTATAAATGTGTCCCCCTCTCTGGAAGGGGAGTGAAGTGTGAGCGCCACTTGAGACTGCGTTCACATTGTATCGCGACAGTGCGTAGGTCGCGACTTGTGACTAGTTGCTAAGCCTCGTTTACGAGCGTCATACTGACCTATTTTCTCGCAGAGGGAGGATGTCAGCTGATATATTCTGTTCTTTTTTGTTTTCCGTATTAAAATGAGCGGATGCATGCAGTGTTCATATTCTTTACTTTAGGCTTTACTAACATTAAATTACACAGACAAAATTACTTACATCATTTTGTACATTGGCACTTAAAAGAGCATATTCTGAGACTTCAAGTTGAATCTCAATGTAAAAGTAGCTATGGTTGTACATATTACATTTATTGCTCAGTTGGTCACATAATTTAAAGTCCAACAAAGTTTCAATTCGGAGCAGGCCAGTTGTAGTAACCGTTAGTCAACGTCGCGGCATTTTGCGAGTTCACGGCATAATGTTAGCGCAAGGGAACCAACACTTCCACCGCGTACCTTTCTCAAAAGTTTGTTTGAGTTGCTCCCTCGTTACAGCTCAAAACTAAGACACAATTAATTTGTTTGAGAGACAGCTACAAACTACCTGTCCGCGTGTTAGTTCGTGTAAGTTAGAAAAGAGGTTGTCACGGCGCGGCTGCTCGTATCCGAGTACCTGCCCACTCGGGACCTGGTAATGTATTCACTACTTCCACTCACATTCAGACTCTTGACCTTTCTAGGACGCCATTAAACATGCATGTGCGTCCCGAGGGGAGCCGCCCGCCCCGGGTTTCTGTTCACATCACAAACTTTCGCGCAAAGAGAAAAGTTTCGTCTGATGGCTCTCATTTTGCCTCCCTTCATACGACGAATGTTCGACTCAATCTCGAATATTATATTAGTTGTGTTTTGTAAACCATTGCTCATGAATATTTTATTAGTTTATTTCGTACTGCATGTTAAGTGTCGGTAATTGGTAGGCTAATTGTAATTATTTTATAATTACCATTGGTATACCCTATTGATAATGAGACGTCAAATATTATGAATAGAAAAAAACTGCGTTCTCAGTGGTGCCATGCTACGTATAAAATTAGGTAGTTATTATTGTTTTACCACACAAAAGAACCAATACCTCGCTATATGAATAACGCAAAAATGACTCGTCTTAGACCGGTCTTTAAAAAGTTCACAACAAAACAGTTCAGCGTTAAAATTGGCGTGAATAATATAAAATAAATGGAAGCAAAGTTAGTGAAAAGAGAAAACAACCAAAGCTGCCAATTGCGACATTTTTTACCTGACAAATAAAACACAACAAACAATATAGCGCAAATACATCCATACATTTGGAGAACTTCATAAATAATATTATCAACAGGTCTCCGAAGTCAGTTTGGTAAATATATACTATTGAAAGGAAAGAAAACTGTAACTTATTCAGAAACCACAAATAAGATAACGAAATATGCTCCCCTCGCCAGAAAAACAATATTTCACCTAAATTATGACACTTTATCGAAGGGTCTCCGTTGTAAAACTAGCCAACTTCTTCGAGATGGGTTTGTAAGGAAAAAATAAGAGGGCCGACTTGCTTTTTAAAAGTTTCTATCTGAGTTCTTGTATTTTTACGAGATCCGAAATCACTTGTAAAATATTGAGGACGCTCCGCAGCTGCGGCTTAACTTATATGTTCTCATGGGAATTAAATACTCGAAAGGCAGTTCCAGGAAAAACTAGTACTACCTACTTACAACGCAAAATAAATTCATATTTATTTGTGTGTACAGTACAGATAAATATGAACTTATTTAGCGTTGATGTGGCAATTTTATATTTACCCGAAGTACCTAGTATTAAGTTACATAAAGATGTTGGATTTAGATTATTTTTACGATGATTCATGTATTTTATAGACATAGCAATGTTATCTAGGTTAACAGATCTTTCGCTTTCTTGCGTTTTGAATGAAAAGGGTTAGCCTAGGAACCTTTTTAGGGTTCCGTAGCCGAATAGCAAATAAAGGGACCTTTATAGAGTCTGTCTGTCTGTCAGACCGTATGTCACAGCCACTTTATTCCGAAACTATTAAGAAAGATGAAACTTTGTAGGTAGATATATTTGTGAACCGCTTTACGATTTTAATACAAAAAAAAATAAAAGATTAAGGGATCTCCCCATACAGGTACTTGAAAAAAAATAAAAAACGTCAAACCTATACGTGTGGGGGTGTTTACAGATAGGTCTTTAAAAATGTCACTAAGGTTTTTAAAATCATTGTTTTCTCAAAGGCTTGAGAGATAGACACTTCCAAAGCGGTAAAATGTGTGTCCCCCCCCCTCTAATTTCTAAAGTAAAAGAAAGAAAATTCTGAAAAATGTAGGTGTATTGTAGAACGTAAAAAAAAAATGGAACGAAAATTGGTTTGAATTAGATTTGATGTTTAGTTTTTGAGATATGGGACTTTTTCATCAAACAGCAGCAGTAACTTTGTTTTTCATTAACGTGCAATTGCAATGAAACAAATTTAGTTTTGCTGTTTAATGTAATACAATACGACTTATGAATGAACCTTCAAAATCAATTTATTATATTGTTTGGTACTACAAAACCCTGAGTGCGCACGTGAGTACGACTCGCACTTTGCCGGTTTTTTTGTATCTAAGTCAGTCATTCTATTCTATTCCTACTTTTGCTGTGTATGTTGGTCTTATATATAATGTACACATAATGTTAATTTAAAGTTGTTAGTTTTAGTTAATAAGATATTAATTTTAATTTTATAGTACAGTGCTTGTGGCACACCTATTATGTTTATGGGGCATGCGGTGCGAACCTGTAAAAAATTGTTACATTATCCTAAATTATGGTAGATAGTTACTTAAAATTGTTAAAGTGTAAACAATTGTTGGTTGGCCAATAAAGGAAAATAAAATAAAAATAAATTCCGTCCGGCTAGTCTAAAACTAGCCAGATGTTGGCACCGTTGTTGATAGGTTAAGAATAATATTATAAATACTTTTTGGTTATTCTTAAGACGTGACTCTACCCGAGTGCATCAATGTGTGTGTGTGTGTGTGCTCCGATGGAATCAGGCCGTAACGTACCATTTTGTCTATTTTCCTATATCTATACTAATATTATAAAGCTGAAGAGTTCGTTTGTTTGCTTGAATGCGCTAATCTCAGGAACTACTATATATCATCACGCTACGACCAATAGGAGCGGAGCAGCAATGAAAATTGTTGCGAAAACATATTCCCCATATGTGACGCAGACGAAGTTGCGCGGGACAGCTAGTAGAATAATAATTTTGCCGAGCTTTTGAAAAGATCCGTATAATATTAGGTATTTATAAAATTTGTGTCGAAGAAAGAAAGCTGACGAAGATTATAAAACCGACTCTAGCATAAAATAACTACTTTTCTATTTCTTATTATTTTGCCCACGGAAGTAGGTAGATTACTCATAAGATCCACCTTAAAGTGTTGGTTAGGAACACACCTTATCCGACTTTTTAATTTTTTTACAACAACAACAGTATTAATCAACTACATAATACACCGTGAAAATCACCTCATCACGAAGCCGTTAACCAAGCATTATGTACATGAAACTAAGTAACTTTACTCAAAAATTATTGCTGGGAAACGACTTTTTTTTGAGGGGTGTAAAATCATGTTTTGTGGTAGAACTCAATGTAACGCACTCAAAACATTGTGTTGATGGACGGATTGAATAGTACGGGGGTCGTGGAGGTGTTTAAAGTAAAAATCTTACATTAAAAACTTGTATTTACAAAAATAATTGTCAAAAAGTTGGAACTTTGACCCCTAATATCTCCGTAACTAGAAGGTTCCCAGGTATGGTGTAGAACAAAAAAATGATCGAAATGACAGGGAGAACCAGTGACTTTCGGCTTCGTTAAGAGATGTTTTACACCCTTTATACACGTACGTATATCACCACACTGTTTTGTGTCGAAGTGTTACGCAGAGGTGTACCAATAGTTCGCCCATATTTCGCTAGTTATGTTGAAGTGCCAGGTTACAGCGGGCAGCTCCTGAGAAATGTATTTATGGGAAAACCCAGAGACCCGCTTGTGACCACTATATTTTAGCTACCAATTATATTTTAGTTACAGCTTTGAGAATAAATCAGTGTTTATATAATTTTGAATAGGATACCTTTAACCCCTGTATAAATATAGATAATTTTAATATAGATAATTATTTTACCAAGTGGAAATTCGGTCAATATTTTCATAACGTAGTGGTGTGATAATTTCGTTCTCTTTATCTTTTATTGAAATAAATTTGTTACTATTTATATTAATAAATTAATAATATTATAAAGAGGAAAGATTTGATTGTTTGTTTGTTACGACTTAACTCAAAAACTACTGGACCGATTTTTAAAATTCTTTCACAATTATAAAGCTACATCTTTATGACGAAGTCGCGGACGAGGTGCTAGTATATTAATATACACTTTAGACAACCAATGCAGGTACTTAGTTTTAATTCAATCATGAATGATTACATTTCTTTTCTTCTTAATTATGATTTTAGATTTTAAATACAATGGGTATAGGTACATTTCCATGTTCCTATATCAATACAACACATTTCTTTAAAGTTAATAAAAATTTAACTACACTCCGCGCGACGAGATCATTTAATTTTTGTAAAAACATTGAGGAGTTCGCAACCTTAAAATAAAATGATAACCGAATCCGCGAAAACAAACTGAAACGCATTCGAAACTAGAATGGCGGCCCAAATGTTTACGTTCCAGTAAGTCAAACTCGTTCCAGTACCTCAAAACATTATACGACAGAGCTTTATATCACTAAAATATAACCCAACAAAGTGAAATTGCTCGTTAGTTTCGTCCTACACGTATATTAGAGTCAATCGTTATTTGAGTTGATTGAATTTGGGATTATATGCTTTTGATTGAATTGTCGCTACGTAGCTTAGTAGAAGTTCTTTGTTTAGAAAAATTATACGTTCTCGTGACGGGAAGTATGGGAACTGTATATTTTAAGTCTCAAATCTGCACATAAAGCATACGTTGCTCATTTAAGATTCCTCCAATGTAAATTACGCGTATAAATATTGACATAGTGCCTTTGTTAAACATCGCTGGTCCCGACTGTACGTGTACAATGCATTGCGAACTAGCACATTATATCGTATCTATGTATTTCCTCTTACAATTGTATCTTTGATAAATACTACCGTGCGTATTTAACTTTATGGCCATCGTATGGCGCGGAGAAATATGGAAATCGCCTACACTCACGCCTATAATCTCCAAAAAGTTGAAGACGGAGTTGCACCAACAGTTTGCCAGTTAGGTTTAAGTCCCTTATTATAGGGGGCGAGTATATTACTATCAACCGGGAACAAATCCCAAACCCTTGGCTTCTACCGAGAAATTCCTGATAGAAAAATCCCAAAAACATTTTGCACGACCTGGGAATCGGACCCAGAACTCCATAGTCAACAGTCACGCTGATCACCACTCGATCAGTCGCAGAGAGTGGATTTGTACCCAGTAGTTCAAAATCCAGACCCCGCGACTGAGGACCTCTTGATTGAAAAAGCTAACAACACTTGCCCGAACTCGGAATCGAACACAGAGCCTTATGCTCAGCAGTCACCATTGCAACCACTACACCAACGAAGCAGTCAAAACCCTTTATTCATCTACAATGTAATTTTTAGGAATGTAATATTTTTCAGTGGGTTTGGGTTAAGCTTACAATATCAATAAGCAACTATTTTAGTAACCGTCTGGGTGAGATTCTAAGTAAGATACTTATTGCAAGCTTTCATATCAAAACTGTAAGATAAAATTATTAGTTTGGACACGAGTTGCCATAGCTGACCTGGTAGTCTTTAAATAGACTCCGGACACAGATTGGCCGAAGCAAAGAAAACCGGTTCGGGAGGAGATTCATTCATTCTGCCCTGGAGTGTGTGTTGTTGTGAGTGGCGTTAAATTCAAATAAAAAAACAATAACATTTATTTATTGCCTACCTACAATTCCGTCTGTTAAAATTAGTTGATATTTTGGGAAGTACCTACCTCTACCTATACAAGGTGTTGTTTTTCATCCTCGTCAAATTCAAGGAGGTAACTACGCTAATGATTCTCGTTCCAAATCAATAATAAAATGGGTAGGTCATTTTTATTTATTTTATCTTATTTACGGAAATCGGTAAGTGTGAACCACCCGTGTTTTAAACGCGGGCCGTCTGATTCTCGCCCTATAACCGCGCTTCCACCCATACAAACAATCTCAAACGTTTATTCAATAATTTCTTAATCCCTAAACCACGTTAAGGGGGATATTCTGAAATACTGTCAAACATAAACACCCAAAAAATCTGTGTTTATTAATAATTAACTAGGTACCGTAATTTAAATTGATTATTTATGTCTTTTGTGACAGCCTTCTGAATTTTGACGAGGATGCAAAACAACACCTTGTATACCTACTGGTTACGACCTACATAGAGTTTCTATTACTGTTTGTAGGTCACAGTTCTAAATATGGCGAGTGTAAATGGTGCGTACGTTGTCATTAATTGTTTTACTATTAATATAATGGTATTATTAATAATCATGACTTGCTATATTTTCAACCATTTAAACTATTTCCACAATAAGTATAGTACTGTGGTAAGTAGGCAAGGTAAATTGTAATATCTGCTTTTCGTATCGGTTAGACTGGAAGCCGACTCCAACACAGTTGGAAGAAGGCTAAGCAGATGATTATAGCTCAGAGTTTTAGGCGTGAAAAGATAACAGAAGGGTTTTTGGGATTGTAGTTTTAGTTGATTTTGACTGCTTCGTTGTCGAGTTCTTCGCGTCCTGGGTTCGATTCCCGGATGGGGCAAAGTGTTATTGGGTTTTTCGATTAGGAATTTTTCAGTAGCAGCTACGGAGTCTGAATTTGTAGGAGATAGTCCTGTAGAGGTTGGCTTAATATTACATAAGACTTAAAACATAACTGGCGAAATCTGGGTGTTCCGTACGGGGGACAACGGGAAGTAATTTTAATTATTTTATTAAATTCCCTTTGTCCCCATTAACGGGGATAAGGCCTACGGGGACAACGGGAATACAGGTTCTTTTAGGTACATCTCTGCCAAACCCTTAGAGAATTACAGGCGTGATGTTATTTTATGTGTGATGTAGTGTTAGTCACTTTTGTTGTACGCAAAGTCGTATACAGGGTTATTTGTAAAACACCGACAACCTCTCAGAACTATGTTAGTAACATCATAATCAACAACTTTAGTTCCGTAACTTTTGAAAATTCGTCATATTTAAGTTCATCAGATTTTACAAAAACAAAAGTAGGTCTTTAAATTGAACGCTCTAAATGTTACGAAGTCTATGTGAAACAAAAGAAAGCGATAGTACAATAGCGAGGAGAGCATAGACTTCGTAACATTTAGAGCGTTCAATTTAAATATTTTTGTTTTCGTAAAATCTGATGAACTAAAACATGACGAATTTTTAAAAGTCATAGAACAAAAGTTGTTGATTATGATGTTAGTAACATGGTCTTGAGATGTTGTTGGTGTTTTAAATATACCCCTGTATAGGGCCAATGACCTAAGTTATGGCAAGGAACTTAGTAACTAACCTCACTCTAAGGTCACCGGTGCGACGGCGTTAAACGTAAAACTGAAGGCGTGCTGGAATGTAGTTTAAATTTTATTTTTATTTCCCTAAGAACTTCAACGTCTAGGCTAAGCTGTAGGTATTAACGAAAGGCTCTCATGTAAATAGAAACATGCCGTGGACTTAGTTTCCCTAATTCTTGCTTGAGTAAGTTAATCTTTGTTTTGTAAGGTTTAGCTGTTCTTTCATCTAGAACTCGTCTTCTCTGGAAAGTCTTTTACATTTATTAGGGATCGGACAAAGTTACAACGCGGATCTAGAGAAAGACTCCTATTCAAATATGTACTATAGTCGTCAGTATCTGTTGCCCGAGTTGGACCGAACCTCTAGCAATATTTCTTTAAATAAATATGTAGCCAGCTATCAGACAGTGTTGCGTTAAAACCAGCGCTACATGACCTACGCCGTTTATATTACCACTACACAGCAAAAAACTTCTCATTAGCACACTAATAAATTCCAACATAACATGCACCTTGTTTACAATAAACGCGGTTTGCAGAAAATTTATTATATCGGTAGGTACAGTCAGTGCAATGTCCACAAATGTCAGCAGCACGGCTTTGTTTATGACGCGCTCAGCACGCATTCGAAAGCTCTGCCATAGTCACTGAAGCACGTCGGTTTCAGCCGAGACTGGGATACCTTCTGGGACATTCACGGGTGGCTTTGAGCTCACTACAAGGATGCCGCGTTGTGTACAGGTTGAGAAATTAATAGCATTTTACTTTGTTGAATTCTGTAGAATATGAAAAGGGGCTCTGATCTTCATTTAAGTCTTGTCTTGTCTTGTCTTGTTGTCCTGTCTTGTTGTCTTGTCTTGTTTGTCTTGTCTTGTTGTTTTGCCTTGTTGTCTTTTCTCGTTGTCTTGTCTTGTTTATCTTAGAGGAACTACATCATAAATAGATGTAAAACTGCATTTGTTGTCCAGGTCATTGGGATATTTTTTTTTACACTTTACCTTGGAACCTCCTAGTTACGGAGATATAGAGGGTCAAAGTTCCAACTTTTTCACAAGTTTTTTTCGTTATATCTTTACCTTAAATATCTCCACGACAGCCGTACTATTCAATGCATCCACCATCACAATGTTTTGAGTGCGTTACGTTGAGTCGTACCATGAAACGCGATTTTTTACTCTTTCTAAAAGCGTTTCCCAGAAAAATTGTTTGCGTAGAGTAACGTAACTTAGTTTGATGTACAGAATGCTTGGTTGACGGCTTTGTTAAGGGTCTACTCACACTCTGTATGTGTTCAAAAAGTACCCAATGTGATAATCTAAGTCATGATCAACTTTTTGCATGATTGAGTTAAAGACTAGGGTCCGATTGATCGGACTGAGCAGTCAGACCAAGTGAGTGTGAGTGCAGTGTTCACAGGGAAACAAACAGCTCATTGATATGTATGTGTAATTTTAATTTCGGCCTCGCTTGTTTAATGGTTTTTCACGTTTTAGATTACCCACTTATTATGTGTGCAAACATAAATACGGCACGAATTTATTCATTGAAAGCTGTATTGTTTAAAAAACGCCATTAACAAACCAATTTTACTGTTTATATTTACTTCTTTATATGTAAGTCAAGCGTATTTGAGTAAATACCGTAATTCATATGCCTTATTGTTTGTTACCTTAAATTAAATTAATCAAAACACAGAAATGAACAAATATACTAAAGTAAATATGTAAAAAGACTGACGGAATGGCGGAGAAAGTTAAAGAACATTTATTTGTGTTTATTCACAAGAAAGTTCGAGTCAAGGTTAATGTACATATCATTTACCTATCGTGTCTACAAACAACTGTTGGATCTATTATTCAATTATAAAGGTTTAAAAAGAATACAAGTGCCTATCTATTTTTTTTTTACAATATCTTGGCTGACAAACAGACAATTTACTCTCGGGATGTTGAAGGAAAACATCGTGAAGAAGCCAGCATGCCGGACAGATATTTCTCAATGGCATGTGAAGGCAAGTCAGAACCTCAGGGGCGGCATAAAAACTCTGACACCTGGTAAGGCATTAATCACAAGATAAAGAAAGAATTGTTTTTCAAAGTGACATACTATGCCAATTTTCCATTTCGAACAACTGTCAATTAATGCCAATTGTGATTTGAATTAACGGATATTTAAAGTTGTTAGTTAGTTTGCTAACTAATTTCCCTGGCTTTACAAACTAAAGTACTAAACATGAAAACATGTTTGAAAGACAGTATCCTAGAGACTGTAAAGCTGCACTAGAAAGAGAAACATGGAAACTTTACCAATCTCTTAGTCTACTTCAGAAATATACTAATCAGCTAGATGTACATTTAATTGCCTTGATTATTGTTAAAGGCTTTGAATTAATTTAAAAATAGCGGCCACTCATAAAACCTGTATGAATCAATAGCAATACACCAGGCCACATTTCATAGATAACAATCTTCCAACCCCTTTAAATATGCCTATGTCCAGCAGTGGACGTCCTACGGCTGATATGATGATGATGAACCCCTTTAAATAATTTCTTAAGAAATAAGCCAACATCTTCTCAAAACAACGTGACACGTTTTATAATAAAATTAATACCAGCTACAACCACTAACGTAGTTAATGTTTTATACGTTCATTATTTTATGTATAAAGTATGTACGCAAATCTGGCACATATGTAGTTCTTTGACCCGTTATATACCTGTCAGTGGTTAAGAACGGCCACCTTGTGGTTTCAGTCCCTAGAAGTCCGACAAGACCCTCCGTCTTCCCCGGACTGACGGTTATTCACACAAAGAAAAACAGGCCGTACAGTTATTTGTTGTTAAGTTAAATCAAATAGTGTTTCCTTTGAAAATAAAGGTGAGATTTGAAAACGCGTCACATGGTATTGGACAAGTTTTTGCATAAAATATACTGCAACGTGCTTCAATTTGGTTACACATGAACTGTTCCAGATCTTGAACTCAATTTTGTCTGAGGTCATTTTTTATCAAAGCTACTTGCATTCATTTTATTAGAAAAATAGAAAAGCTGTATGCTTCAACAAGAATTATTTACATAAAAATAAAATAGGTACCGTATCTTCCATTTTCGGTAGTCGCTCATCAACAAATGCTCTACTTACTCAAGCACTAATTTCGTCGTCACTTTCAAAGCTGGATCCTATTTAAACATCCAGTTTACCTAATTAACGTTCAGGTACAACGTTAGGGTTTAATTTAAAACAATAACAACCGTTTACCCTGTTACATTGAGGCGATAGTTGAATATCCTCCAATTTGAAGTGGCCTCTATTCCTCCTTTTATCTTTTAGTAACATGACCTAGAGGCTAACTGGATCCAATTTGTCGCTGGCGGGTATTCGAAACTGGCCAATCACAAGGCGCCTCCTATTACACGAATTTGCCGGGACAGGGGACGGTGAGGCGATGTAATCGGTCTAAAGCTGGCTTTATCCAATACACCTTTTGCCGTGATAACTGATCTATTGAACTGTTCGTATAGTGGATTAACACAGTGACCATCACGCAGAATATTCAATTAACCGATCTGATGCTTGTCTGCGTTAAGCTACGTTGTTACAATGTCAGTGTTCGCGGCTTGTGAGATGATGCAATTATTGTGATTGCTTTGTTGTTAGTTTGAATGAAGTTTGTTAATGTTAAGTTGAGGTTGTTGTTTTGTGTTTAGGTAAGCTCAATTGCCAGTGTGGCCTGGAAAGCAAAGACTAAGTTTTCCATTTCATTTGACTTTTTAAGTTTATCTTCTTCATTACTCACATTGGCATATCGTGTAATATCATTAGGAAACCTGGACTTAAGATTTAGTGTAAGTCTGGAATCGTGAACCCACCTTGAGCAAGTGTGGTGATCATTGCGTTTGCCTCCACTGTATGAAGAGGCCATTGCCCTGCAGTGAGACATTAATACATTGCTGATTTGCATACAAAAAAACAAAAACTTGCTTATGGTTCTCACAATATTAGTATGATGAGGAGTGTAATGTGTACATAATATTTTTGCGCCAAGTTTCAACATCTGAATTACCTCACCCACATAGTACAAGTATGTACTTACCGTCTCCTTCTTGTATCACAAGAAAACATAACTAAAACATTTTGCTACACCCCAAACACGTGGAGTCAGTCACCGCCGATTATTCAGACATAATACGCCTTCCTGCTTCTAAAGGCTTTGTCACATCTTATATATGAGTTTTACTGTACTATATTATGAATAAAACTCCTAATGAGGCTGCTTCTTGTAAAATACGTTTATTGTTGTGTATGTTTAAAAATAAGTAGGCATAAATAGGTAAAAACAAGCTGAATAAGCTGTTTTTAACGATGATATATAAATCTCAAAATACGTGAAAATATGTTAACAGGCTCGTTAGATTACATACAAAGTTTCGTATGTAGGCGGAGCTATATTGAGGATTTATTTTTCTTACAATAGGCTCTTTTGTTGCTGAATCTACCTCCCAAATGCTCAAAATCATATCTTACTACTTGCTACAATTATTTTTATAAACATTGTAATGGAATTTTGTTACTCTATCATGCAAAAACGGCTGTGAGGATTGGAATGAAACTGGCACACAGATAGTTTATAACCAGGATTAACACATAACAAACTCTTTCTCAGTTCACTTGGAAGACACTTCGTCCTAGTGGACTGGCAGAATAGTTTTTACAAAAAAGTTCGTTTCAATTAATTATATTCATGGTAAAATATGTGAAATGGGAAGCATATACAATTGTTTGGTTTATTATTATATTTGTTCACAGTTTCTTCACCCCTATGATTATGTTTTGAAATCGTTGAATTTTCAAACTCTTTAATTGTTTTTGCCTTTATTAAAAAGTTGCAAAGTCCTTCTAGTTCATACGGGTGTAATCTCTAAAATGCAACCACATTCAAAGTCTGTTTTACAATCGTTGTTTTGTAACGCGGGTTTTGAATTAACCCTGTTTGAAACTTTTTATAAAAGTCTTCTGGTTTTTTGGTCTATAAGTACTATTATTGATCGCAGGTCTATAATAACACATTGATACTGTCATTTGAAGTGGGTTACGGTTAAAAACGTACTGTCATGTAACAGAGGGACAGACAAAAATACGGCAGAGATTTGCACACATTGGGTCACGTTGGTATCTTTTGACCCCTTTGGGTACACGTAGTATTTACTTTTAAGACTTCCTCCTTAAAAAATCTACGCGTAGGTTTAATTTCACCACCATTTGTTATCCAGAATCGATACTTATATCTTAAAGAGGTAATACTTGTTTGTAAGGTTTGTTAGTTTGTATGTGTATTAAGTGTAGGTATGTAAATTTTTAGGAACTAATGATCCGGCCCAAAAATTCATTCTTTAAAGGAAAGCTACATTTTCCACGAGTGTCATAAGCTACATTTAAAACGTTCCCGTGGGTTAATTTCCGAATATAACAGGAAGCGGAGCCGCGAGCAAAAGCTAGTTCTAGATAAATAACAAAAAGGTATCAAAACACGACTTCAGACAACTAAATTCCCAACACTTTGTATCGCACTATCGTCATGTCCGAGGTGATTATAGGTCGATTCATTACGAGCCTATTTCTTACAGCACTCAGCTTGTCCCCTCAGATGTTATCAGTTAAGCCAAGGTTTATCGCCGCCATCTTTGCCCCGATAGCAACTGGTTCAAGTGGCGACTCTCACAGATTAACGCTATTATCTCTTTCGAACTTGTCGTACGGCTACTTAGGTGTCACAAACTTACTTACGCAGTTGTCCTGTCGAGATCTGATATCATTATACCAATTTGTTTATTGAGAAAAAGGATGAGGTCTCTGACGGTTTCCGTGTCATGTTTTTTTTATGTCGATCAAATCTTTTCTATTTATGAACCTAAACTGAACATTGTTAACATAAACGGTAACTACCATTGTTGCAAAGAGCCTGATTTAAAAAAAAAACCTTTGAAAGATACTCCCCATCCTTATTATTTTCATATCAACGAAGAAAGAGGCACCATTTTTAAGATGTTTATGAAAAAAAAATAAGAAGCTTTTATATTGGTATATAAAAAGAGCTTTTAAACCCTTTCATAAAGAAACCATAATCAAAATCAAAGCCTCCACAAAGCCTGTGTGGGAGATGTCCATTCATTAAGCAAAGGCGTAATTTAATCAACGGCATAACAATATGTTTTTCAATTTGTAACACAAAGACACGGCTCTGGGGCTCAGTTTTATTGAGTTTTGATTTGAAAACGAACAATAGATGACCTCTACATAATAAAAGCGAAACTGGAACATTGGAAATGGTTAGGTATTGAGGCTAAATGAAACATTTCGGCACAGGCCTTTATTACCCTCTGGGTTGTGTTGGTAACTGCTAAAGGTAATAAAAATGACAATATAATGTTTTTGCAAAAGCGTTCGCAATTCTTTGTCGGTGGCGCTATGCCCCGGAGTTCTGAAACAAATCTGACATACTATTTATGGAACACGAAACAAATCATCCGACTAAGTTTTATAAGAATGGAGTACTTTTGGAGTAAGTTGAGGTAGGCAGTTGATAATTTTGCTCGGTTTATTGCTACCGAAACTCTCGTCAAAGTTTCATTCAGTTTTCGGTAGATAACTTTATTAAAACGCTAGCCTGTATAGTGCCCATAAAATATATTTCACCTTGTACCTTGAGTAAAGTTAAATTGTACAAAATTATCTCAGCTGTATTCCACCTTTGTGAGAGACTGGTGCCTGATATACAAATCGCCAGGCCCCTTCCACGGCTAGAATTAGCTTTTGCAGAGATACCGTGCAAGAGTCGAAGTAAAACAATATGACAAAATAAAAACTAAGTAATTAAACAATATGCTTACTAATAATAATTATGTGCTCACATATAAAAGGAGAAACAATATAATAATAAAAAGAATTAATAATAAGCCAGAGAAAAAGTAAATATTTTTGACAGATACAGTCGTTTCCTTCGTTTAGCAATACAAGAAATAAGAGAGCAAGATTTTAATGGCCCCGTAATCCTTGATAAGCCGACACCTGCGCGGCACCACATGAAACGTTTTATTTTTCTCTTTCTAAGCCGCCGTTTACACAGAACTAGAGAAACCATTTCTAGTTATATGAACTCGTTAGTGGAGCAATTAAACCATCGACGCAATTATTGTACCTTACTTAAAAGACCGAGCGTTATAGTGTTCTAAAAATGTTCTTTGCTCGATTTCTTCAACATTAATAACGCAGCCATAAACTTCGTTGGAAATAGCTGTATTGTACACAAATGTCAAGTAAATAAATATGGCCAGGTACAGGCTGTACTTTAAAAGAAAAAATATGACGCAATAAACAAGTAAGCATACATAAACACCTACGGGTATAACGTCAATGTTTCGCGTATTTCCCGTGTAAGTGGGTACATAAAAAAGCTTTCAGACCGATATTCCAATCAGCGGAACGACTAAGTAACGCTGTGTCTCTTTTATATTTTTTCGCTCTATGTTTTTCTTACAGCTAATGGTGCCGATCGTAAATGGGATAAGATTTTTATTTTCTTTTTGATGTGCCCTATTTAAGGGAAGCACCCAGTTACACTTTTATGTAATCGCCTCTTTACGGATGAACACTCACAGTAAACACACGTGAAATTGTTAAAAGTACGATTTAGGGCTCCTAAGATTAGCGAGGATTATTGCTATTGAATCTCGCTCTTCAAACAACCCAAATTCACTTGTAATTTCTCTGGAACGAGTATTTGAAACAGTGAAAATTATTTTATGCGAACATTTTTCGTGAAAGTGCGTTGATTTTTGCCGAAGAGTTACGTACGCGGTCATAAATATAAAAGAATCCCTCGGAAATCCATTGCCTCTGTTTGATAATGTCTTTTGTTAGCATAAGTCCTCATAGGCCGCGGGATTCCATTTCTTATTCTACTTTTCAATAAACCGAATCTCCAGTGTTGGGTCATTTTATGTCGGTTCTTAACCGGATCAACCCCAAAAATAAAGGCGCCCTCCGGTATCTATTGTTGTCCGAACGTATTAAATTAGCAATAATAGTAGGGGTTTTACTCATCTTTGAACGTTTCTAAATACGAGAGAGTCTGAAGTGCTGGGACGAACGAAGAATTATTAAGAATAAATCGGCTTTATACTATTTTAAAAGCCATTTTAGCAATAGTAGATATTTCAAATGAAATGCTGTGTTTTCTAAGGTCTCTGTTGCCGTTGCACGTGCTATGTCAGCATGATTTGACTTGATTAAGATTTGATTTTAACATGATTTTACCACGGAGTCTGGATTTGCGCCCGGTTGATAGCAATATGTTCGTCCACTATTACATAAGAAATAAAAAAATACTGGCGAAATGTAGGTCTGCCTTACCCCTTGGAGATTGCAGGCGTGATGTTATGTTAAGCTAAGTCATAGCGAATTGTACCTACCTACCTCCTAAATCCTATTTCTGTACAGTGTACTTATTACTACACTACTTACCTACATCAACAAGTTGGGAACACCTCTTGTTAATTACCGATAAACAAAATGCAAGCAGTAATGGATGTTCCTTCAGCAACAGGGCTTCAACATAGCTAATGCAATAATCTATAGTTACAAAGTATTATCGTGACTAAAACACACGTCACATTAATTTTAGAGTGACGAAAACTGTACAAAACGTCACATAGCAGTTACGTAGTCAATGGAATCTGAATTTTGTTCCGGCGGGTTTAAGGTTACTAATCCTAGAATGTTTGGCCGGTATTTACTCAATACTCAATTCTTTATTGCATACCACAATGTAAGCTTAGGTACAGATGAGGACTTATCATTTAAGTATCTTATAATCGAAATTAATAATAAAAAAAAAAGAATTATCATTTAAATTTTCGTTGACATTGTAATAGCACCTGCTTTATAATACTTTCTTTTTTTTATTTGTTCGTGAATAGGTGGAGTTTTTTTTCTTTTCTTATTGATTCGGGTAACATATTGTATATTTTTACTAAAATGGACAGAAGGCTCGTTGAATGTATTTTTTAGCGGGTTGTTGGTAGTCGTGCTTTGTATGGGAGTGTGTATTTTGTTTGTATGTTTTCTCATTTAGTGTAATAGTCTTGGTGTTTGTGAGCGAATTTTCATATTTCAAGTATTATATACAAGGCAAAGTTGAAATATTCAGATTTATAAAATGAGGTTTGCAGCTATCTATCTGATGTGTGTTTACTAGAATACGGATAAATTTCATTTGAACTGTGAACAGTGTCGGTGCATCGGTGCTGTATCCCCACATTAATATGCCGTAACTATAAATATATATAAGCCATGCATAAGCATAGGCGTGGTATGTAACCAGGGCTGGCTGTAGATTTGTGTTTTCTTATATATTTTTTAAAAAATTTCATTTTATTTTTTGCTTGTGTGAATTTATATTCTTGTCTATGGTTACGCATAATAAGTTGAATTAATTGACTGTTTCTATTTTATGGTTATTGAAAGAAAAAAAAAATACATTCATCTTTTTGGTGGGGATGGAAAGTTATGAGTTTAGTCTTTGTAAAGTTGATTTCTAGGTTGTGTTCGTTCGTCCAGGTAATTATTTTGTTCAGTATTTCATTAACGGAACTGTTTAGGTTTACGTTGTCATGCCAATGGGTGCAAATGGAGATGTCATCCGCAAACAAAATAAAACAAGACGCAAGGTCCGGATTCTGCTATACATTCTGGAAGATCATTGACGTAAATGAGAAAGAACAGACATCCAACAACGCTTTCCTGTGGTATTGATGCGTTTATCGCCTTTTTGTCAGACCGGAACTTTTGAAGCTCATTTACGTTTTCATTGAAGTATTCTATTTCTACTAGTTGCGCTCTATTTTCTAGACACGATTTGAACCATTCATGTGATTTACCGCGGACCCCAATCTATACAGTATATCTAATAAAATACCATATTGTACTCTATCATAGACTTTGGTCATGTCAAGCATTAAACCTACTACGCATTTTTTATTATTTATTATGTTTAGGGCTTCCTGTATAAATTTATAGACGGCTAATGTTGTTGAACGATTTTTCCGAAAGCCGTTTTGACATTCGTCAAGTTTACAGTCGATGGCACATTGCTTTCTCGAAAATCTTTGAAGCTGTAGGCAGTAAAACTATCGGACGGTAATTGCTTGGGTCTGTTTTGTCATTTTTCTTATACAAAGGTTTATTAATGCTATTTTCAGCTGATCAGGGAATAAGCCTTCTTCAAAAGATTTAAATTTTAATTTCTAAGGTTTAGTAGGTTATAGAATGGTAGCGTAAGCTCATCAGCGCATTTTTTAATAGACAGGGTGGAAGTTCGTCAATGCAATAACTTTTTTTTATTTTTATTGTTTTTAGTATAATATTTATTCCGTAGGGAGCAGCGGTGGCCCGGGAGCAGCGGTGGCCCAGTGGTAGCAGCCCCGACTTACGAGCAGTAAGTCGTAGGTTCGAACCCAGGCAGGCGCATTACTTTGTGTATTTTATTTCATCACCGCTGCTCTCAAAAACGGTGAAGGAAAACATCGTGAGAAAACCGGCATGTCCTAGAACTAAAAATTCGAAGACATGTGACATCTACCAACCCGCACTGGGCCCGCGCGTGGTGGATTACAGCCCATTCCCTCTCATAGAGAGGAGGCCTGCGTCCCAGCAGTGGGAACAACATAGGATGATGATGATTTATTCCGTAAGGGTCTGCTGGAGTGAAGAACATTGTATTTTCGGTATGTGAAGGTACAGAGTGGTATATTTATCGACTCATCGTTTGCTAATACAGGAACTTCCCTCACCGACGGATTCAAAAAAAAAATTGTTAAACATTTTGGTTACTTCATTTAGTTTCGAGGTTGTTTTATAATTATTATTTATTTGTAGTTTTAGTTTTATTTGTTTGTTCGTTTATTATATACCACATTGTTTTGACTTTGTTATTAGATTTAAAGTGTATTGTCTATCATGAGTAAAACAACATGTAATCTTTTTTAAAATTAGATAACTGTACGACTAAACTGAACAGTGAATATTATGCTAAAATAACGTATACTTATACATACTCTTATAATAAGATATATCTTTGACTATGTTAATCCTATAATCATACTTTAAAGTCCCTAATAAAATTCATAGAGTATTTTCACTGAAATATTTTACTGGCATACTACCGGCATCGCTACGGACGCCCGGAGTGGTCCTTGAATCGAATTTAATCGACTAAGCTTTCGCATTCAGTGTGGTTAAGTACCCGGTCGCAATGCCAGAATTCCTGCGTGTGCTTTAGCTGTTGATTTAATATGATTTGAAGATTTTAAAATAGTAAAGATTACAAAAGAAAAAGCCTAAAAGTTTTTATGGGTTACTTTGACGTCAGTCCATCAAAACATTTTAGAGTTAAAATTACTTAGAAGCTTTTTTTTTTCTTAATTTTCTTTTACAGTCAATATAAATTGACTACAAAGCCGTGTGTAAAACTTCGTGGTTTTGTACTTCGGGTAATGTAAATGGGCTCACGTTCTTAGTAACTTTACCTTAGTAAATAACCGATTTATTCAGTTATTAGAAAACAAATAACAGTTTTTTTTAGACACGTCTCGTTACTTAATGTTATCAAAGGCAACAAGACTGCGCTAGAAAAACACTCAGTGAAAATATTTAATCCAAATAACACTGTTTACATAAATTGAATCACACCATACATGGTGTGATTGTATATATGTGCATAAAAAAGGACCAAATACTTATTACAGCGTTTTTGAAAAGGGGTCTGTCAAAAGATAATAACAGCAAGATAACTCGAATGCCTGCGTCCAATACCCCGAGTACCAGGAGTTCATACGACCGCAGAGCCTAATGTTTATTCGGTGAAAGCGGATCGCAGTGCACCGGAGATGGGGCGCGCCGTGATAGCGCGTCCCAATTATACCCGTACATGACACTCGTCTAATAGACTGAGATGTAACATAGCAACGTAAAACGTCAATGCAAAATAGTTCTAAAATCTAATACGTGTATTAGGTTTCACCACGCTGTTGAGCGTTTGTGACGCTACGTTGTTTGACGGCAAAATGACATGGCTGGTTTGACTTGACGTTTACTTTCTGACAGTTTTAAAGTGGTAATTTCTAGTTTAGATAAGACAAGTTTTGAATGACACGCCTTATTGTAACCACCAACACAATATCATATATTTTAAATAATGTCCAAGGTATGCCTGACCCAATTATCGAGCATATCGTAGGTACAACTTGAGGTCAGGGTAATTAATTGGTGTTATTAATATACCACAGTACAGACCATAAACGTCTCACTATGCTTGGACCAACACCACAGACCGCTACAACGATTGTGGGCAATGTTAGCCATGATTGGTGGACTGGAAGAGACAATGAACGCAGTTACCTATTGGACTCATACAATAAAGGTTCTAAAAGATAAACAAACTTGTATATTGTAATGAGCTGTTAATCCAGCTTTACCTACTAACTGTAAATCATACAAAGTGGTCAATTTGGTGCGTTTTCTTGCAAACTGATTTTGCTGAAATTCTTAAAGAAGTATCATTAAAATAAAGATATAGTTCCTGCTATCTATTAATTTATATAATATTCTGATGTTCAGTACCAGGTTAGATTTTTATACCTAATAGAACAGTAGACAATTAATAAAATAGTAATATTGTGTTTGACTACAAACTTGAGAAATTAATAATTCTAAAATGAAAACCTAAAATGAAAATTAATATCCATTATTCCAGTCAACTTCCCTGAAAACCAATATCTATCGAAAATTTAATAAATTAACGATTTGCTCGACGGTTATCTATTAAAATTACCTAATAATAGTCATTAGGTAAATATAAGCTTTTATTTTGTTTGTTACATCTAATAGTTGTAGATCATACCCAAGTAAGAACAATAAATTTCAATGTAAGAATAATGAATCGGTAACTGTAAAGGCATAATCTGGTGAAGAAATGAGTTGGCGTTTAATGTACGAAGTAAAACATCTTGAGGAAACCAGCATTCCTGAGAGATATTTCTCGACGGCAAGTAAAGCCAAGAGGCCCATGGGAAGCAAACAAACCCTGACTTTAGGTGAGGCACTACACACACGATTAGGAATAAGAAAATGTATCCCAGCAAAAAATATGGCATTTTAATTCCTAAATAACTGGTAAACAGATTTTGATAACAATTATTAAAGAAATGGAATTCTTTCAAAGGCTCCACGTGGACGAAGCCGCGGGCAACTTCATTACTACCTAACCAAATAATCCATCTCCATTTTGTTACTTTTGTTATAAGTCGAGTAATCAACTTTGAAGCAGTTTTGTGTTAAAATAACATAATAAATCGGCTTATTCCTGCTCATAAGTATGAATAATTAATGAAATTTTGTCGTCTGCTTCGTTAGTGGATTAGAATGATGGATCATGTGGGTTATTTTACATCCTTATACTTAATTAAGTTAGTGTATACCGCGGGAAGTAGGCTGTAACTTGACTGTTTATAATCCTTCGTGGCGGAACGAGTTTTTTAAATGATATTATATCTTTCTGGTTCTGGTTTTAGAGCAAGTTTACAATGGAAACTGAACACGACTAACTAGATTTAAACTGCGTTCTGAGCTGTCAGTGTCATGATTACTATGAAGTTTTACACTTACAGCTTTGGAACGGGGTTTCATTAGTAAAATTCGCCCTATATATATATAGGTTTCAATAGTCGAAACCTATGAAGTTGCATAGGTAGACTGCTACGTAGAATGTGCGCGGTTAAGTTGGCTATATTAGAAGCGCCGTTCATTTGTTTTCCAGTCACGCATTCGTACGTAGGGAGGCTGAGGGTTGCGTTAAAAAAAAAGTAAATTCAGACCAAAGCCAAGCCATATTTCAAAACATTACAATTTTAGATACGTATACACATTATAACACCTTATGTTAAATATATGAAAGACGCACGATGAGTGGTCATCCAGTGCCACGTTATTGGACTGTCCATCCTGGCTGCCTCGATAGCCACCAGGCTGTTAGAGCTACCGCGCACTCGTCGCATCAGGGATGCTATTCGTGTCCGCATAACACCGTAAAAATCATTGCATTGAACGAATCCGCTAATAGTTTCATCCGAAGCGAAGCTTAGTACACTTTAACCGTAGGCTACTGTGGAGCCGCCCGTGCCTTACTAACTTAGTACAGCGAAAGTATAAAAAATATATCATTTGCACTAAGTATAACCCGGCAAGCTAAATTATTAACCATACAATTGATGGGATACCTTGTTATTGTGTCCTGCCTGTCCTGTTGCTTGAACTTCATAGGAATTGATGGACGCTACTAAAAGTACTCAAACTCGTCGCCAAATTTTGCGCTGACTCAATTTAAATTAAAGAAGAACCATAAAAATGTATACGACGTAATTGTGAACTGCCCCGTTGGTCTCGTGGCGCGAGTGTGAGAATGGGGTATTGGGTTCGATTCCCGGGTCGAGCAAAAAATGTCATTGGGTTTTTCCATTAGTAATTTCTCAGAAGTAGCCCGTAGTTTTGAAGTTGGCGGTATGATACCCCTGTGCCTCGGAAAACACGTAAAGCCGTTGGTTCTGCGCCTAATCTCTGTCCGGTCGTGTCAGATTGCCGTCCCATCGGACTATGAGGGTGAGGGGACAGAGTGTGCACCTGCGTCTGCGCACACACTTGTGCACTATAATATCTCCCGCGCCGATGGCTAATCTCCACCAAGATTGGCAGCCGTGACCGAAAACGGTCAGGATTACTATAATTGTGTATCGATTAATATTTCAAAGCCATAAGTAATGAAGACGTTTGACTAATCGTAATTAGACAACCAATCAGATTAGATTGCCCATAAACAAGATAAATAATAGGAGAGAAACGCGGAAGTATGTTGGTTAACCTGCTTGCTATGTTTCTGCGAAACTCAAACCTATTCTCAGACTATTTTTTCACAAGTGGACTCGTCCAGTATTTTAAAGAAAACATTTTTTCTTCTGTTTCTACCAGAGTTTGACGGCACGGTTGGCGCAGTGGTTGAGCGATCGACTACTGCGCTGCGTGTCGCGGGTTCGATCCCCGCACGGAACAAATATTTATATGGCCCACAGATAGTTGTTCCGGGTCTGGCTGTTTGTGTATGTGAGTTTAAATGTTTGTAAACGCACCCACGACACAGGAGAAATTCCTAGTGTGGGGCAAAGTTTTTAAAAAAAAGAGTCACAAAAAGTACTAAAACTAATATGTATACACTGAACAATAGCAATTTTCTTGTGGAATAACGATTGCTACTTTGAGATGAGTTTTAACAACAACAAAATTAATACAGAAAAATAAATCATTTTTTTAAAGTTCCTTTGCGTTAACATATTAGTGCTTGTAACTGTACATCTAACCCTTTATATTATGAATGGAATTTGGCACAGGACTAACAAAACTTTGTTTTTCACAGCATACGGCAACTTGGGCAGTGTGCTGACCACACAGGGGCGGACCGCGGAAGCGGAAGTAGCCTTTGAGAGGGCGCTCAAGTACCGACCAAATATGGCTGACGTGCATTATAATTTGTGAGTAATTTTAGTTCATTTATTATTTTTATGAAAATTAAACACTGGTTTAAACTTTCACGATTGTTATCTGAACTTATACTATTACTTACGAGATATCTTCCGTGATTATTTAATGTCTTGAGTTCCCGATATTTTGACGCTGTTGCAAGCGCAAAATCTAAAAAAACGTCGAAATACCGGGAACTCAAAACAATAAATAATCACGGAAGATATCATGTAAGTGACAGTATAAGTTTATGAAAATTGTTAACTTGTTTGTAATAAGAGACTCTGGAAAAGACTCAGGGTTTTATAGATATCCGAGTCTTTTAAAGCTTCTTTTTATGCGTACTCCCAGAATACTCGTTAGCGTAGGCACAAAACGTCTAGCTAGGGTGAGGGAGAAATCTGCCTTCTTCATTTTTGTGATCATACTAAATACTCAATTAAAATGCTAAACTCAACTAAAGCGTTTTGTTCTATATATCTATAGCTACTAATGCCGCCTAATGACTGAGTGAAAATGAGTTTTTAATCTGTGAAACACCTACTTAATCAATGAAACTATCTATATTTCAATAGAAATAATATTTAAAAAAAAAAAACACAAAACCTAAATACGGATAAATGTTTAAGCAGTAACAAAAGAGACAGATTAGATGCGAGCCCCATATTATTGTAATCTCGATAACAACAAAAGTTTAATAATACATTCAAAGGGCCTAAGAGTACCCTTAGTGGAGGGTGAAATAATATTCGCCATGTCGTCCCCAAGGGGCTAAAAAGGCAAAAGGTCCGATCCCTATTAAGGACATCGGGAAAAGAAAATATTATAAAATATAATAAATGGCGGCCACACCGCATTTGCTTCCTCGTGTTTCTAAAACTGCCCTTTTTGAAGTTTCTTCAGAAAACCAATAACAAAACTTTTTTTTGATAACATGGAATGTCTCTAAAGGGTAAGGGGACATTTACATTGAATTATTATAATGGTTCCTTATTTCTGGTAAGAGGATTACATGAAATAACGCGAATTCTTAATGAGATAGCGATTTCACGGTTACGACTTATCATGCCTCGTCAAACAAGTTGTTTCGACTATCGTAAATGATGTTGTCATTTTCGTTAGCATTTATCCGATTACCTGCTTGTCTTGACAATCCAATTAAAGCAGCAGCGAAGCCTACATATGAGTAGTTTGATAATGGGCACGTACAGTAATGTGGATATGAAGACCCTGATGTTTTAAAACGCTTATTCAAAAACAATATGTCTACCGGTACCGCTCCAGCTAGGGGGCGCTCGATCAATAGGCACAGAACGACGGGCCGTCCCATTAATTCACCGAGGATTCCACTTCTTGAATTAATCGGGTACGGAGCTCTCTGCCCGGCCACCTAAGCGTTGGGTTTCCGAGCAGTTTCACAAATTAACGTCAAGCCACACGATCATAATATAATTACGCGAAGAGGTCAAAAGGACTGACAACCACTATATACTCGGTTTGATAAGATCTCTGTGGTGAGTGTTCTTCAATTTACGGTTTACATTTCAATCCGTCAAGTTCAGGTAAAGTTCCGTCTCATTTTGGGGTGTTTTCATAATTTTGAGATAAATCTCAAGGAAGATTCTATAGCTTTTCATCAGTATTCTGAAAGTAAATGCTGTAGGAGTTTGTTTTGTTTTAATCTACTTATTCTTGGAGAGCTACGCATAATGCTTGGAAGAAATTAAGAATGTTAATCAAAGTAAACACGTGAAGGTTGATACGCAGTTGAGTTGATCCCTATTTTGCACTAAACATGATCGCCATAAACCGGCCTGTTTACGAGCAAGATCGTTTCAATCTCAGCCCCTATGAAGATAATAGGTATTGTTTAGCCTTCCATTTTGGTACGTCAGCTTCTTAGCTTGTTTGAATAAAACCTTGTTAATATGCTCATATAATAGGCGTGGGACATACGGGCGTGCTCGGGAGCGAGCTAGCGACCATCGTAAAATTGTTTTATGTTGATCTTGACAGTCTTGACGGGAATTATATAATTTTACCCGTTTGTCGCTCGGATGTTGAAAATATGTGGAAATGTTTATTTTTAAATGGTATTAGATAAGAGTTGGTTGTAAATATTTGGTTATTTAATTCTCTTTTTGACTACGTTGATGATTTAGTACTCGCAAGCGTGACTGTGGTTCTGGGTTCGATTCCCAGGTCAGGCAAAATGTTATTGGGTTTTTACATCAACTTAGAATTTCCTAGTAGCACCTATGGAGTCTTGACATGTGACACATTGATGGTAATAAACTCGCTCCCTATAACATGGAATTAAACATAATTGGTGAAATGTAAGTGTGGAGGAGCTCGTGGCTAAATAATAACAGCCACCCGGGTCGATCTTTAAGGTTAAGCCGTGCTTGCCGAGGTTGGTCCGTGGATGGGTGACCATAATTACATACCAAGTTTCCTCCGTGCCTCGGGTCCCGGCTGTCATTTGTAGATCTTTGACAGTCGTTACGAGTACTAAGAAGCCAAAAAGTCTGACATCCAGTCTTACCAAGGGGTATCGTATTACCCTGTTACTGGGTTGTGGAGGTCAGATAGGCAGTCGATTCATGTAAAATACTGGTACTCAGCTGCATCCGGTTAGACTGGAGGCCGACCCCAAGATAGTTTGGGAAAAGGCTAGGCAGATGATGATGGTGAAATGTAAGTGTACAATGAGTATCACGGTTGCTAACCCTTCGGGGATTGCAGGCGTGATGTTCCGTTATGTATTCTTTTTTTGCACTGTGTATTTTTAGTAGTTGTACGGCCTAAAGAGATTTCCTAGCTGTTACAATACCTTAATAAGTTTGCCTACCAGCCCTTCATTAGGTTACCGTCCAATTACCAGTTTAGTACCACAAGCCCAGCGCCAGTATGTCCCTTTTTTAAGTAGCTATCCGTACGTGATGATAGCTAAGCATGCGTTCAGGCGTAAGCCGAACGGGCGAACATCGCACATCTCCTTATTCTATTAGGAGCATACGATATTACGCACGTGCCCGATATAATCTCTAATACCAAGCGTTGTAATCGAAAGAACTGCCATACATACCACACAAAAGGCGTTTTCGAAGGTGGATATAAATAGATATAAAGAGTAACGCAGCTGTGAAATAAAGTTCGGGAAACGTCCTTTATACGATCGGTTGAATTCTTTGATTGAATGAATAACGTAAAAGCAACAATATAGAGGCCACAATGCCTTGTTAGTTATGCTATTCGTTAGAATAGCATTGTTGTATAAGTAATTTGTTTCCAATTTGTTATATGGCATCAAGTTCAAGAAGTTCGAAATAGTACCGACTACTAACAAAGCATTTCGCTATAAGATACCGATTCAGTGAAAAGATTCTGAAGGGTTCTTTTCACATCTTCAAGCTATTTATAAGCATTTAATGAACTTTACGGTAATGTTACCTAGACGCTGGGATATTGCATAATATGAGAGCATCATTTGTAACCATTAACGATCGGTATAACTCAGGAACCAGTTCCGTATAATAGCATTATTAAATCCTTAAAACAATGTCAAGGGTTTAAAAATGTACTACGTACATATGTACTATGTGGGTTTAAAAGTACTCATAATAAAAATGTTTCTAGCCCCTTAATCAACTAACTCGTTAGTCACCCTTAGTCAGCTGTACTCAGAGATAAGAATAGTCCCCTCATTACCGTGAAAACAATGAAATTCACAATGATTGTTCTTTATAAAATAATTATTTCAAGTAGAGACGATGTGGAGGCGACGTAAAAACGTAAGCGTCATCTTATTGGGGTGAATTATTACTTGGAGGCAGACATAATGGCTCCGCAGCAGCGATTTCACGCAAAGATTAGATTATTCCAATTGTGGTGGCAAGAAATCACTTGAACGCATTGCTTGTCGCCTGAGAATTTGTGTGCTCTGTGTTATGTACCTTGCATGCATATGTTGAATGCCTAAATAGTGTCCTGAATCTACGTAGGTGCCTAAGTAAAATAGCTGTACAGATTTCGGTATTTGATTTTAAAAGGAAACAATCAAACTATGAATTTGTTGTTAACATGTTGTAAAAAAATATCGAGGTGAAGAGTTATCTTAGTTCTTTCAGGATATTGAACGAATGTGTATGGAATGTGTAACCGTCCGAAATAAAATGTATCTGAAACATAAGAAGTCATTGAAAGAGTACCTAAGCTTTTTTGCTTAT
Organism: Cerastis leucographa; assembly: GCA_963082945.1. Classification (NCBI taxonomy): domain Eukaryota; kingdom Metazoa; phylum Arthropoda; class Insecta; order Lepidoptera; family Noctuidae; genus Cerastis; species Cerastis leucographa. The sequence goes on from OY720357.1 coordinate 11,604,400, forward strand.
TAAAGTTTCAATAGTCACGATATTTATTTCAGAATCAAATAGAAAGTTCCCTGAAAAACAGCGTTAACAATCACCAAAATAGTTCCTTTTAGGATATATATTATCATCTTCTAAAATCAACGACGTCTATTAATCTCAGTATAAACTTCGTCAAATGTATTGACAAAGGAAAGACTGCGTAGTGCCGTAGTATGAATAGCGGGGTATTGTCAACTCGCACGAGGATTTGAAGCAACAAATCCCGAATCACTTGACGGTATTTACAGTAGTGATGGACGTACACAAGTCACAACGTACTTACAGGGCTGTCAGGGAAAGAAAAATACAAGTTTTAGTTGAAGAGTTCTATGTGTGTGTTTGAAGTCGAAATATTTAGTGGCTGAGTTAAGTGTTTCGTTTGGACATCGCCATCGCAAGGGATATCCTAACAAAAACTTTAACCATGTTTTCGGTATGTGCATGATCTCAAATCCATTATAAGCATTGTATTTTTAATAAATATTTTGAATTCAATGCTAGGTGGCAAAAAATTTGTACTGAACTTTTGGTATAATCTTTACAGCTGTAGTTGTTCTAAAAATGTAAAGTGGTGATGTCACATAGATTGTATATTGAAATTTAATTTCACAGAAAACAAATTAAATTACGCTTATAAAAGTAAAACTGCATCATTAATTTAACCAAACATCAAAAACTGTGCCGATACATTTAAATAATTGGGTTTAATATTCTGCCGTACCCACATAATTCAATAAAATTGAATCAATATTACCAGGAATTAACTACGGATAGGTAATACTCAGTTTGTCAAAGCAACACATAAAACGCAGATGTTCATCGGTGCACAGCTGATAATCTTGTTACTCCATCCTCGGCTAAAGCAAATCTGCTTACCTTTACACTAGACTTGACCTCTCTGAGACCTGTCTTAGTAAATCAATATTACTATACAAAATACACCAATGATTGAATAGCATGGTCCGTTTGATATGTACGGAATACGTATTTGGGTAGATATATAAAACCAAAAATACACTAAGTAAATAATTATATCTAAATCCTGTAACAAATATGAATGCAAGTGTCTATTAAACCAATAGTAGGTACCTCAGTTGGCGTTTCAGACCCTTAAAATGGCCACAACAGATATTATAATATGTATTTCAACAACACTTCGGGCCCTACGTTACCTACAAAACACACCGTTCCCGACTTAATAGAGACTAAGGTAGCCGATCGCATTGAAATGCAAAAAAATAATGTAGCATTAAATTCGTCTGCAGAGAAAATGCAATTTTTAAAGTAATTTCCCTAGCCATTGACAGCAAAAAGCAAATATAAATCGCGTATCAACCCTATGCAATATCAGTGCTACACAGAAAGCGAAGCGAGGCGGGACTACAACGTCCCACTGGCGATAAGGCGTAGATTAAACCAGCGTTTGCTCACACACACATATTTAACATTCCCACCATCTAGACTCGCGACAACGCTTGCTAGGTATTTGCATACTTGTTTGTGAAACGATTTGGTCTAGATCTGGACGCGTCTACATGCAAATGCAATTTATACGAGACCATACAACACTTGCTACGAGTAATTGTAAATTCACTGGGATTTTTCTGGCTAACTTTTTCTGGTGGAAATGTAATTAATGTTAAATGTAGTTTTACGGGTGTTAATGTTGTTTCTTCTGAGCTTGGACGAAAAGTTTTATGTTTACGAGTATAGTTGTTACGCTTAGGTGTTTGTTTTGATGTGGCGAATTTATGTAAACTGCAAACTACAAGGCCAAGCCCAGGAGGGTGCTAGAATATTATGATACAAACTTTTACTATCACCATCGAGCCGTAAGATGAACATGCTAATCATAATCTTACTATCTAAACAGGCGATGCATAAAGAAAAATCCTGCTCATATTACAAAGAACTACGTTATAATTTCATCGCGCTTTGTTTAATGCATCACGAACTTAATTACCCGCGTCAGAATAACTCGGCCATGTTTAATTAAAAACTTCTTTTATTTCACGATGCATTTCAAGAATAAATCAAACAGTAAAATTGAAACACAAAAGAAAAGGGGATAACTCTTGGGGAAAACTTGGCTCTTTCCGCTTTTCCGCGAGTTTTCACAGGGAATCAGTGAAAAGATGTTTAACAATTCTGACAGTAAGAAGTGCTATAGTGCAGTAGTAAATTATACGTAAATTAGTAATTGAGGTCGAAGTTTTAATAAGTATTAGGTTTTTAGAGAACTACTAGACTAGCTGCTGCTTTCGACTTCGTTCGCGTGGAAACTTTGATAAGTTAGGGGTATGAAAAATGACCTACCCAATATGCACACAAAATTTTATACAAATCGGTTGAGCCGTTTAGGAGGAGTATGGGAACTAACATTGTGACACGAGAATTTCATAAATACGATTGTCTCTTTTAAACGTAATAGTCTTCGATTTTTATTTCATCGTCTTTTGAGTTACGCTGTGATTTTTTCTTTCAGAAATTCCTTTTCTGCCATGATAAATAGTGCTCCTTCAAACAATGGCTCCATAGTCACCCCTTTAATTTAACGCTAGGTGACACTACAATATTATACGAACGAGAGGTAAAGGTTGGTGAAATAAAAATCAGAACTCTATTTTCTCTGTATTCAAGTAATAAAATGGAACCATGGCTTTGTAAGGCACAAAATACTAGGAAATGCTTCCATTCACACGCTATACAATGAACAAAAAAGATATTAAAAAGTGTTTTTATTCCATTTCTTCGAACTTTCTTCTGTAATGAATTAGGTACCTTCCTTATTTTTCTTTTACAGCCTTCATAATTCGAGTCTCCTCAGAGTTCTTTTTTTGAAACAATAGCGTAGATGTGACCCTTTGAGGAAACCCTTTACAAATACCAATTATTATGAATTAAATTTTCATACCGCAAAAAGCTTTTAGGTACTTATTTTAGTAACTACCTTATACTTACTGAAAGAAGATTTATTCGTATTTGACTAAGAGAACCGCATGTTTTTAAACTAAAGAAGTCTCTATAGTGGTTTTGATTTCGGTTATGAGTAATCCTTTTGTAGGTGAGCTTCAATCAATTTAACCAGATGTAGCTTAGTATCAGTATTTTACAAAGGTACTATTACTGGATAATACGATACCCTTTGGTAAGACCGGTTGTCAGACTCTCACGTCTCCGACTATTCGTTATGTAGCGACCACAAAAAGCAACATACTACAAAAAGTACTACAGCGCCATCTATGACACGACGGAGGAACTAACATCAAATTTCCTACAAGTCGCAAGCAAAATTTACATCAACTTCAGTATATATAGAAAAACCCGATAACAACTATCGGGCAGTTGCCCGCCAGACATAACACCTGTCTGGTCGGAGGATCCTCCCTTTTCTTAAGGGTATGAAGAACTTTACACCCTGTTCCTCATACCCCTAAAGTTATAACTGTCAAAGATCTTCAAATGACAGCCGGCGCCATCGGCTTAACATGCTTTCCGAGCCACGGTGGAAACTTGGTAGATACTGAAGGTCACCCATCCACGGTACAAACCGGACAAGCACTGCTTAACCTTAAATGTGGACCGCGTAGCTGTTATTATTTACCAACTAGACAGTTCAAATACACAAAAAGTTGCAAATGAATATTATTTTAGATGTCCACCATTCAGTCACACAGTGCGGATAAGTTAAAATATCAATAGAGATATGTACAGATTGATAAATGCTGCTCGTATGCACTCAACGGATGTGGGATTCGATCCCTCCAGGCGAGTGTGGCGGACATAATGCTGTTACGCAGATAAGTGGTCAATTTTGCAATCTCTGTGTGTGAGGATCGGCAACACTTCGCTGACACAATGTTGGTATTCTCGAAAACTGTGAATCAATGTAACTAGTTACTCGTAACTACGCCATTTTGGGCTTAAGAATTGGAATTGAATTCTGGAATTACGAAAACTTTGACTAGTTATATGGGTGGACCATGGCTAGGAGTCGCAAACTAGAAGCAACCTTATTACCACTTATAAAATGTTTAGTTTTTCTCAGTAACATACAAATGATTTTTGTTATAAACAAAAACTTGAACTTTACGAAGTTCTTTTCACAATATTCTAAAGAGAAAGTTTTTATTGGGTGATATCAGGCATAAAGCTTTTAGAAGTATAGATTTGGAGTTTGCTCTAAAATATTAAGATTTATGTTATTCATTGATAAAACTTCAAATTACGATTAAATGAAATTGGGCCTGTCGTATTTATACAACCACGGTCAACGATTCGGCAAACTGAAATTTCGGAAGGCGAGTTAATGGAAACGGACAAATTGCTTATTCAAATAAATCTGGAGTAAAATATCGTTCCTATTGTATAACGAGTTGGGAGTTCAGCTGTGACTTATAGCAACCATAAAGATAGTGTTATAATGCGTAAGTTATAATTTAAGCGGGGTGGTAAACATTAATTCAATTCACAATTTGTCACCTCGGTTAAATCGCGGAATGTTGGTATCGCGTGCGACGCACCCGGCTCGAGCCAGGGACATCAGACTGGTGTCGTGAGAATCGTGAGCATTCACTGCATAAATTACCTACAATTTATCCAAGCAACGTTTGCGTCGCCGCTCAAACGTGCCAAATTAAACAAACATTTCGTCATCATAATTTATGCAACGTTAACATTAACAAACCGTATCTGTATTTAATTTATCGCACCTACAAACGCGTGTGACTGCGCTACAGCCGTCACGACCAACGCTTATAAATCGTTTGTTCTGTGCCTGTATGTGTATGTATATGGGGTACGTAAGCCTAAGCTCATATACAGGCTGTCACTTTCGAGGTGTTTCCTAATTTCGTATGTCGTGTAGGGTTACGTCTTCTAAATTAAATATGGAGTGAAACTCACAGTAGCGACATTGTGTGTTTTGATAAGTGATATTTCTCCGAACATAACCCATTATGTTCGAAAAAAAATAACATTACATACTGATTTAACATCTTTTTAGTCATTACTAATTACCATACATCCAAATGACACATTTATTTTATAATGTATGTAATCAACCAAAATATCGTTGCTCTAAATTGCCACCCAATGAATCCTTCTGTCCATTTATGAAACAACGACCCCCAAAAATGATTTTATCTATCCATAACATTATGATCTCTGTGCCCTAATATCGGAATCAACCCATAAACATCCACTTCTCCCCATAACCCGACACTGCCGACCCAAGGGAGCATGGTCGTAATTACCCTACTTAGCAAGCGATTGCAGTATGATCTTATTAGCTGGCGAGACTGCTGCCGGCCATAATCCTGATACAATTTCTTAGTCTTTGATGTAATTGAATTTGGAGTTGAGAAATAATTATTTTAGCTTTTGTGGTAAAGAATTTAAGATATAAAGTAAATTAATAATAAAAATGCAAATACCATTCGTGTTAGAAATCTAAGTTTGATAGTTTAATTTCACAAACGGTTAAAATTATTATATTGAAAACCAATTTCGAAATTAAAAAATATACTAAATTGATTGGCCCAAAAACATTTCAACAGACAACAATGCGTGTCAGTTTTATCGTCATTACAATGTTAGCTACACAAAACAACGTTATAAAACTAGTGTAACATAAAAATAATAACAGTAAAAACTTTTGTGTCCAACAGCTAATGAAATTCCACACGTTTAATTTACTTTACATGCTAAGCGAACTTCGTTGTCGCCGTAATGGATTCTAATTTGATGAATATCGTACACAGACAATAATTAAAAAAAGTAATTATTTGTATTGCGACACGTAACGGTAATAACATCAAATTATTGGAGGGACATGAAATTCCTTTTAACTTAGAGCCGTATGTAGTGTGTCCATACCTATAACCGTACAGGTGACTGCAGTAGTGACTTACGAGTTGTTGGTTGCAGGTTTGAACCCACACGGCCTTGTGTAAATTAACCTTCATACACTGCTGTCAAAACGGTAAAGGAGAAAATCATGAGGAACATAAAAACGAAAATTAAAAGATAAGTGGCATCCTGGGCCCCTTTACTTGCAAAGAGATGATGATGCCTGCGTCTCAGCAGTGGAAACATTACAGGCTGATTATGCTATTATGCTGTATCTACTTCGTATAACACGAAGTCTTATTGCCTTCCTAGAATCCATATACAGGCGGTTATCTAGGTATTAACTGCGATGGCAAACTGCCTATTATCATGATTTTATCGAATCGATCTGTAAAATGGTTTTTAGTGAATTTTAATCACAACTTTGTTATTAGTTTCAAAGGCGTTCAAATTAATATGTTATTGCTTTTAAAACAAAGTTGGTTTCGATTAATTTTACAATGTTAAATATATTAGATTTGCTGCTAAAAATAAATTGAATTAAGAGAAGGACATGATGATAATAATTCTAGAATAGATTCCCCCATTTAAATGTTACAATAATTTGAATTTTGAGACTTTATATTTTTTCTAGAACCTAGATCACATTCAGTGTCATGCTTTGGAATTTCATTTCACAACTATAATTAGATACTCGTCATGGTACTTTTAGCACATTCATCGAACAATTCCTGCCTAGAAAATGGTTCTCAAAATGAAACAAAGTTTCGAAACTTGAACCTACATCCAACCGATCCTTATAGTCGGGTAAGAGGCGTATTAATCGAAAGCTGTGCAGTTATGTCGCTGTGGGATCGCTGTGGGACCGACGCGCGGCGCCCATTATGAAGTGAGAGAGAAAAAAAACCTTTTCATCACACGTTGTGTTAAAAGCTGACTGGCTGCGAGTGTCGCTGCTAAAATGTGTGAACGCCTATTTTACTGGTGCACAATATTTTCCAACGGAACATTGACATTCAGTGGGAAAATAGTAGTTGTGCGACAATTTGAGGAAAATTCTGCACTGTGTTGGGCCGCCACTTTTTTGTGAGTGGGGACGATTTTGTTGAAAATGACTTGAATAGAATTTTGTTTCTTAAAATCGATATAGAACATATTTAAACAAATTAAAATACTTATAACTAATTATCATGAATTAATAATGATCATTATTGTAGAGTGCAACAAAATATTAATTTTAAAATTAGATTTTTCCACCCTTTTAGTGTCTCAAAAAATACATAATTTATGTTTGTACTTGCTTTTGCCGGCAGCTTCGTGCGCGTTAATTTAGAATTTGACAATTACCGGCTCGGACACCCGGCGCCATCTATTATCATAAGTTGTAATGTTATTGTTGTTTTCCTCGGGAACAGTACTTTTTTTCGCTATGTCCGTTTCGGCACACTTGGAAACGTATGTATCTGCAAAATTTCAGGCGTGAAAAGATAACGAACAAACAAACTTACTTTCGCCCTTATAATATTAGTAAGGATAGGATAGATTTTACTGTACGATATTTTGAAACTGACCTGCTACGCATAAACGAAACAATTTTAATCCTCGACCAAAAAAGAGGGTGTTATAAGTTTTAAATAAAGCTCTTTATACTAATAAGTGTTGAAAACACCGCTGCACAAACACATAACATTGCATACATTGCACTCCCACCACATAGGGACAAAAAGATAAGAGGAAAATAGAAAAACAAAAAAAAGATACGAGCTCCGGATACCGTTGAAAGGAATAAAAATTGTGATAGTATACAACCGGGCGATACGCTACTAATTTATAGATACTGCTCCAAAGATAGTTAAGTATTTGGCTCGTTAGTGGTTAGAATTAAAGAGCCAATTTTATAGAAAAGAAAATGGCCATATTCTCTGCTATTTATTATCTGCTAGTATTAATTATTGAAAATGTTTTTAGAACGTGGCAAGAATACAGTTAGGTGGTTCGTATTTTTTTTTGGTTAAAAATAATTTGTTATTCATTTTTGAAGTGAAAACTTCTTTAGCACTTTGTTGTGTTGTGCACTTTGTAATGGTAAAAAATGTTAAACTCGCGTCAGGACACGTGACCTAACGATCACGTGTCGGACGGATTGACATTAGGTTACGAAAGAATTCGAACTTTATGACATCTGTCATTGAGTTGGGTTTCCAAAACTGGATATTTTTTATTATCTTATGCATAAACAAAACCTTCGGTTTCTTCAAAGAGTTACAATTCGTAAGACGGATTGTAATAGTTCTGAAGTGTTATATTTTTAATGTAATATAAATTGTCATGTTTGTGTACGATAACGCAATAAATGAATATTGTATTTTACCACATAAATGATAGTACTTTAATACTGATAATTAAAGCAATTCGTGCAAAATTACTCACTAACCATTCCAAAATATCAAAAATGCACAACGTTAATATTCAAGTCTGCCGGCACTCCCGGAGTGCAACCCGTTTTTTTAGTTTGTTAAAAGTTCCGTAATTTAAGGTTCATTTGACTAACGATTAATTATTAAATTGAAGCCATAGTCAAACGTTAGTCTGACTCATAAGCTTACCAAACTTCAAGCATACAACCTCAAAGTTTACTCTACGAACGAGTAGTCCCAACATTCATGTAATTAGTTGCATACTTTCATTTCACCGAATTTAATATCGTTCGAGAGAGACTGGATGTCAACACAGCGAGTTTTGGTAAGGCTGCACCAACCGCACAAAAGCAATTCCACTCACAATACCAACGTTACAATAATTAGAAGGGAATTAGTAACAAATTATTGCTCGCGAAGAGGAGGGTATAATAGCCCGCCCGAGCTGGATGGTTCTCATTAGTGTACGTTGGTCCCACGTAGAAGCAGCCTCGTTGTGGCCCTGCATTATTCATGCGGACAATATTGCACTGCCGCATCTATCTATACAGCTTTTATAACGTTGTACGGTTACATCAGGTGATGTTTCATTAAGGCTGACATTTTGCATTGTTCGCGTGTAATAATGCCGTCCAATTGTTTGATTCTGACTATGCTTCGTGGATGCATGTCAAAGAAGATTCCGAATATTCATTTGCGTGCTGATGGATGATGTGGAAACGATTTATGAAAGTATAGTTATTATTTAAAAAATGTTTTAATTTTATTAATATTTTCATGACATAAAAAATAAAAACATCATTAAACTGTAGACACCCTGTGTATCGGTGTCCATTTATTCGTAACACAACAGTTGTAATAGTCAAATAGGCAAAATCTTAATGTTAATGAACCTCCGAAGAATTTTTTTTTATACCTCTTAGAGAATAGTCAGTTTACATATTCTTTGGTGTAGTTACTTATTCAATCAATTTCAAACAAGCACTCAATACAAGGTGTTGTTTTGCATTCTCGTCAAATTCAAGGAGGTAACTATGCTAATGATTCTCGTTCCGAATCAATAATGAAATGGGTAGGTCATTTTTATTTATTTTTTCTTATTTACGGTAATCGGTAAGTGTGAAACACCTGTGTTTTAAACGCAGCCCGTCTGGTTCTTGGCCTATTACCTCGCTTACACACATACAAACAATCTCTAAAGTTTATTCGATAATTTCTTATTCCCTAAACCACGTTAAGGGGATTATTCTGAAATATTGACAACAACCAAAAAAATCAGCGTTTATTAATAATTAACTAGGTACCGTAATTTTAATTGATTATTTATGTCTTTTGTGACCACCTCCTGAAATTTGAAGAGGATGCAAAACAACACCTTGTATTGAGTGTTTGTTTGAAATTGATTGAATAAGTAACTACACCAAAGAATATGTAGCTAACTAAACTGACTATTCTCTATTTCTAGAATTCTGATTAAATAATAAGTCTACGGCCTACGTTTAGCCCAGACTCTAAAAGGATCGCTATTCCAATTTCGTTCTGATTAATCAAAATACTGCATACAAGAGCTAAATAGTGACGAGATTTTGGTGGAACTGCGCGAAACAGCGCTTGATGAGCTATGAATTTGGGAGCAGCAAATGCTCATCACTAATTAGCGCCAAATGTGAAACTAGGATCGCAATATTAATGTGGAATATGAAAGCCCCAAGCTCCGCAACTTCAGCTCTGCACGAAGGCTGGTTCAATATTTCATACGTCATATGAATACGTCACAAAAGGTGACTCTGATGTGGCTGTGAAAGATGAATAGTTTGAATAGAACGGATGTGCGACAAATAGGCTCTGTTCAAATACTGCTCTTTATAAGCTCCGTCGCTATAGACCATTCAGAGATTGTCATCGACACGCTTCTGTATACTACCACAACTTCTATTACCTACCTATTTTTACGAACAAAAGACGAGCGTATAATTCTTCGCAGACTGAACAATAATTGCCTTCAAACAAAACTGTGTATTCAAACATAAAGAAATGTTTGAATATAATTATATAAGGCTTCGTGAAACACTAGTACAAAAGTTTCTGGAAACTTTTCATAATAAACAATAAATGGTCTACGGCGTAGTAATAAAAGTCGCGTTTGCTACGCCGTAGGCCTGCTACGTGTCTGCAATGATTGTTAAACTACGAAGTTCTTTTAAATGTAACACGATATAGAAACTTTAAATAAGTCACTTTAAACTTTTAATAAGTTTTTTTAAGACTTGTCAAGAAGTTTTATGTTCACTAATATATCGTGAACAAGCTGACGTGATCCTTGAATAAATCTCTTTTACTCTTGTAGTACGTTTTACGAATCTAGAGATTTGATAACAAAATAATTGAATAAGTTTCGAGAAACCAGGTCGAGTTATTTCTAATTTGAATAGAAGGTACTTCGGTCAATGGAAAAGGCAATTACGATCTTTTAAGTATATAAATGAAATACAAAGGCATTATTAGTAGTCATTATCAACTAAACAAATAGCCGCGAAGAAGATTTCAAAAATATAACTGTTCCTATAATAAGTGTTTATCTTTGTTTCAGGGGAATATTACTACAAAACCAAAGACGTTACAGCGATGCTATCAAAAGTTTCGAGAGAGCAATTTACTTTAGACCTTCAATGGCTCGTAAGTACTTGAGATAAATTAATTATTAAAAACAAAGCCTCTTTGGTATTTCTTCATAGCCCTTACTAATAATTTGATTGTCCTTTCAAATTATTTTAGATGAGGGCCGGCCGAGTCTTTATTCTGTTCTAATTTTGTTATTGTCTTGAAAATAAAGGGGTTTATAATATTTTCATTGTTAAGTAAATACAAGAACAAGTTTTAATGGAGTGTTTTGAACAGAGTAAGCTATGGACAGTGGTTGGAAATAATGTTTTAAATAATTTCCATTCACTTCGAACTTTTCGAGTTGTTTTCTGTTCGAAAGCTGTATGTAATAAACTAGTTTTGCGGTTGAACTGAAACTAGTAATAGGTTCAACTATTATGCTATCTATACTTACTCAAGCTGTCTGTGTATATTTAGAAGTAAAATTAAACCCACCTTTCTCTATTCTGGAGATTTTAATGTAGAATTTGTTTACTTAATTATGAAATAAGTCTTTGAAGTCAAGAAGTTATTAATATCTTTTATTCGTAAATCAGCATTTATAGTCCAGTCAAATTAGCCGATATAAATAGTGATCAATAAGAAAACTCATACCGAACTGAATTTTGGGCGGAGACTTTGGATACACCAGATAAATTACCAAAAGTCCCTTTCGATCCCATGTTAGCTACAAAAGTAATTCAAGGACAAAGGTCAAAATTTTCGGTAATTTGGATTTTTCTCGAAAACGGTAAGTTTCATCAAAAATATAGCTGAGACGAAAAATATAGATCATAAAATTAAGGTCTGTACCAAATTTCAGCTCGATTCGAGTTTTTGTTAAATGAAATGTCAATTTTGACCGGGCTATTAATACATACAAGGAGATATTATGCCCTACATAGGATGACTGGTAATTAGTGCCCGATACTTAAACACGTGATAATACTCATGATAACAAACAACTTTTCCAAGTAATATTTTTTTTTTATATACTCATTCACTTTGATCACAATAACACAACAGCCATATGAAATTCGCAGTTGCGAGCCATGCTTGTGCTCTGCCTACCTACTTTGGCACGGAACGATAGTACTTTTTTGTATGGGGTTTTTGGTTTCTGCACTTAGTCCCTTAAGTGGACCATTGTGCGTGAGCCATAGTGGCCGTTACTCCAACCAGCCCACCTCCCTCCAGAAGCAGATCACACTTCCCGGTCTTCTCAGGGCATCCGCAAGGGATCTTGGTGTTCCCAGGGTCACCTCGCGAATCTTGGTGACACCGGGGCACTCAAGCAGCACATGCGCCACCGTTTCCTCCGCATCCATGCATGCCCTGCATAGAGGACTGTCAGTGATTCCTAGAGGGTGAAAGTGTTTATTCAGTGATCAGTGTCCAGTGATGGTCCCCGCCACCAGACGCAGGCTATCCCTGTCCTGACGCAGAAGGCACCTGGTCAGCTTTGCATCAAGGGACGGCCGGCATAGCTTCCTTGGACTGCCTACACCCTGGTGTCGAGGTCCACCATTTTTCCGCTTGTGTTCGAGTGTGATCCTTTAACCAGTTATTTAGCTGCTTGAAAGGAATGGGCACAATGCGTTCGGGTCCGTAGGGTTTTGTGCTGGATCCTCTTCTGGCATGTTCATCCGCCGCATCGTTCCCCAGGGATCCACTGTGTCCTCTGATCCATTGTAGTGTTACCGTGTTGTGGTTTAGTACCGTGATTCGTTCTGGGGCATTATGGCATTTTGGTATTAGTCTCGACGTGATCTGATTACTGTTTAGGGATTAGAGAACTGAGCCACTGTCGGAAAGTATTCGAATATTGGTATTCGTAACCTCTCTGGCCTCTATAGCGTGTGCCGCTTGGATAATACCTACACACTCAGCTTGGTAAACAGAGTTGAGCATTCCAAGTGGTTTGGATATTTTTATATTTAGGTCGTCGGAGAACACCCCGAAACCTGTCCCGTCATCGGTTTTTTAAACCATCACCATCCGCTGTGAGTACGATGTTGTAGTGTTTTTGGAAGCAGTGGGACTTCAGGGTTCTGTCAATGGGTGATGCCATCATAGGCTGTTCTTTAATGGCATCTTCTTTGATGCGTGTGTGTTTGATTCTGGAATCATTGCTTAAGGTGCCGGATGCTTCGAGTCTGAAAATCCCTTTGGCCGCCTCCTCTCTTACGACGAGGTGTAGAGGTGGTAGGCCCAGCATCACCTGTAAGGCGGCAGTGGGGGAAGTTCTCATGCTACCGGTGATTGCTACGCCGGCAAATCTTTGTAGTTTCTCGAGATCCTTTTGTGTCGTACTTAGATTGGTCCTGGGCTACCAAACTAAAGAGCCGTATGTGATGATGTACAGCAAGTAGGTGATTTTGGGGCTTATGCCCCAATTTCTCCCGATTAGTCTTTTACATTGCCATAGGGCTATACTGGCTTTTGTGGTGATGTAATCAGTGTGTTTCGCCCAGTTCAGGTGTTTGTATAAGAAGATACCCAGGTATTTGGTTGGAACGATAGTATTGAGACAACAGCGTAACGCGGCTAACAGCTGATAGATCACAGGCGCACGCGCGCGCGAATTCATTCGGTTGTTGTGTAAACCGAATGAATTCGCGCGCGCGTGCGCCTGTATAAACGAGAATGAGTAAAAAAAAATTTTTTTCTTTGGGAAAGCTTTTTGTTATCCTGAGTACAATCACGTGTTTAAGTATCGGTCACTAATTACCAGTCATCCTATATATGGTGGACGTAGAAGCACTTCAAGATATTTATAAGTTAACATTGTTTTAGTTGCGTACGTTAATCTCGGAACATCCCTGATGGCGGACGGTCGTCTCGCGGAAGCCGCAAGCGCACTCCGCGCTGGCTCTAGAGCCGAAGGCGTACGAGTGCGAGATCGAAGAGAACACGACGCTGCTCGAGTGTCAGCGCTCGTTCAACTGGCAGCTTTACACTCCCAGAGAGGGCACTGGCATAAAGCGCTTTCAGCATATAAAGAAGCGCTGCAAATATTGCCAGACACAAACACACCAATCGTTGGCTGGACGCGACATGTAAGTAGCCAACACGTCGCATTTTAACACGCATTCAACAGTGTTGTCTCATGAAGTTGGCATTAAGCACGTGCCGATGGAATCTCTTCGTTCGGAGTTAACTGGCTGCAATCCAAGTTATAAGCTTCGCCCACACGGACTGAAAAAAAAGTACAAAAACAGTACTGCATGGTACAGAACTGTCCTAGATAAAGTGCATGAAAAATTGCCACGAGTATGCATGAACGGAATTAAGGTGTCTTTTCCAAAGCCTCAAAATAGAGGCAGATCTATTCTTTCCCTCTTCCGCAACGCAATTAGTATGATATATCGTTAGACTAATTTCAGTTTTGTTGTTTGCAGAGTGTCCTATCAATGGTGGGGGAGATTTATGTGCAGCTCCAACAATGGCCGCTGGCCGAGCACAGTTTAGTGTCCGCGCTGGCGGCCGCGCCGCATCACGCCGGCACTCATGTCACATTAGCGCAAATACTCGCGAGAAATGTTAGTATACACATACATTAACATTCAAAGAGATCTACTTATTAAAATTACACTGCACTGGTATGAAAAGATAAACACGTGTTGGCACCCATTTTGATTATTTTTCCATAGTAAATTCGTGGTAGCGGTACATTTCTACCTAATAATCAAATAGCATATATGCCCAAGATTGACCAATTAATATTATCATTGGTTTGAGCAACTTGAAATATAAATAACAGCCAGCTGCCTCCGTTGTATCTAAAACTTTATATGTCTTATTCACCCTTTTTTGACGGTACATAACCCATTTTCATCTTCACCCTTTTTCACACGCAGCCATTTGATTTTACCAACTAAAAGCTACGGATTGCGGTTTCCCATGCAAAAAGTTTTGCCGATTGTCTAACTTTTTCGGCTTCTAACATTGACTGATATAAATATTCGTATGTTAGCTGTAACTGACATTTGACTGACTTTCCTTAACATCGATCCATTGTTCCTGGTTTTCGGATTTTCACAAACTAAGCTGAATACTGACAGCATTGTCTTGCCTTTAAAACCTACATGTTTCTACAGCCCGGGTAACAATTCGCAGTATTTTATGCCTCGCTATGTCTGTATGTGGGTGATTGAGGATTAATTGCTTATTTTAAAACGTTCCGTATTTTAAACAGCAATTATGCAAGACCTCACCCCACATCAACATTCTTCCTTCAGTCTCTTAGTCACACTATACCTACCATATAACAACAACCGCTAAAATTCCTCTCTACTGCGGCAAGATTGCGGTATCTTAAGATTATTACTCCTTAAGGGCTTGCGTTATTACGCCGCACTGATCAATTATTCTCTTACAAGAATTACAACACTCGAGCCTGAAATAATCGTTGCGCCAAAAGTATTAAACTTGTCTAAGTGTCATTAATAATATATTTTGTTACAGGCTAGTAGGAGTATTGAAGCTGAAATGTGGTTTAAAAAAGCACTAACTTTAGCGCCTAACGATCCATCAGTAAGAGATCAGTTCGGTAAGTTACATACTTTATATGAAAAAACTTTTGAGTGGTGCCAATAATGACCATTAATCTAAGACTTTTGCAGATGAATTTGATGGCCTCAAGTACCAATTGTTATTATAACATTTAAACATGTTGTATAATTAAAATAAATAGCCATGAACGATAATTCTATAACATGCAGTTGCAAAAAAATATGTTCGTAGCCTATTAGAAGTTTTGTTAACCCTCTACGACGGCGACGCTACGAATAAACAACGCAATACCGATTCGTGTCGGTGTATAGGTAGTAACTGATACAAACGCTTCATTATTATTTAGCATTTTAAATGGTAAGAGGTTGAATTATTAACTCTAGTGTTTGTTGTCCGATTATTACAGGATCTTAAACTTTTGATAGTCTCTTCTTTTTTATATTACATATTTTGAATTTAGCACAATCAAATTATTCCAATAGGTATGTTCCTGAGATCACAACGCCGACTCCGGGAGTCAGCAGAGCAGTTAGTAGCAGCAGCACAGTTGTCACCCGCTGACAGTGCGCGCGCCGCGTCAGCTGCGCGGGCGCTCAGAGACGCGCGACGTTGCCGCTCCGCCGAGCGGTGGTACGCGCGGGCAGTGCAGTTGAACCCCGATGTAAGTTCCACCTGAATTATTTCAAGTACAGTTTTTGTAATGTGTTATTTACGTCCGTCCCAATAAGCTTTTTTTTTCATAATAGACGATACAACATTGGATATGATTACTTTGCAGCTGTCTATGTAAATTTCCAAAAACTGTTCTCCCTTTATCCGCTTCGCCGGGATCTTCAGGCTTAAGTGACATATGTGGTGTGACAACAATTGTATAGTATACGTATGAAATAAATTGCTCAGAGCATGCAATGTGTCTCCGCGAGACGACTTGTGACGCGACGGTAATTCTGCGATGGAAAGAAGTTAAGCACACGTGTGTCGCTTGTCGCGAATCGCATTTCCTGTAGTTGTGAGGTTCTCTTAGGGATTTCCTGAGGTTACTACCTCCTACCAGACTACTGTCTGGGATCCTCTATCGCAGAACATCCATTCCGCATTTAGGCTCGATAGAGGACCTTATAACTAGTACGTATGTTCTTAGGAATTGAAACAATCCAACCATTTCAACATCCTACTCGAACAATATTTGACGTAACCAAAAAACCAAGTCACCATTAATCCTGAAACGTTTTCCGCGTTGCATTTTTTACTGCCCCAATAATATCTAGCAGAGATTCATATGAAAATCGCACGTTCGATTCGACGTATGTCCGTTGAATTGATTTAGTATCGCTACGATATTCGTTAAATAAAGATTTTTAACGTATCGATGCACAAAGGGGAATGGGGGAATGGGGAATGGGTACAAGTGAACATTCCTGTTTGTTTGTTAAACATGGTCAGATCAAGGTCTCGCCGACGGTTATTTTCTTTGTTCTCTCGTCCGTCTGACCTTTGTGTTACCAAATATGGGTTTTCAAATGCGACACAACATGGTACTTATTGGTCGAGCTTTTAAGTGGAATATTATGTTTCGGTAACTATTCTTATATGTGAGTAAGCAGGGGTGGCAAGAGAAACGAAAAAAAAGTATAGATATAATGTGAAAATATGTGATGAAAAGATGTTAAAATCACCATTTCCATCACTCAAAAAATACAGGAAATTATGAGAATACCACAACCCATAATCATCGAACACTTGGCGACTCTAAAACTATAGGAGAATACTGCCACCGCAGGTGAATAAACAAAAACAAATCAACAAGAACGAGTGCTGAGCGTGTTATTCCTTTTTGTTCAACGCTGTGTGACCGCAACCGCGGATTTGAACCGCCTCTATATTTCTAAATTGTGAAAGGTTCGACTCACACATCTATGACGTTCAGCATTTTTTGGTCAATAACTCAGTTAGGTACCAAAACTGTTGCAAGCAATGTGCTTGTACAATACAATAACTAACATACAAGTTAACAATGGATCCTTAACGAAGCCGTCTACCAAGCATTCTGTAGATCAGATTAAGTAACCCATCGCATGAATGATTGCCAGGAAACGACTTTTTTGTGGGGTGAAAAATCACTTATTACGGTAAAATTCAATGTAACGCACTTAAAACATTGTGCAGATATGTGTATTTAATAGTAAACAGGACATGGAGCAATTTAAAGTAAAATTATACCTTAAAACTTAGTATTACAAAAAATGAAAAAGTTGAACTTTGACCCCTCATATCTCCGTTTATAGAAGGTGCCCAGGTATGGTCCAGAACAACAAAATGATCGAATTGACAAGGAGAACAAATGCCTTTCGGCTTCGTCAAGGGTCTATTTACAACCTTTATAAATATTGACTTAATATCCAAATATTAATATGTTAGTAGGAAAATCACTTTACATGTCAAAGGAATTGCAAATGTTTACCACTAAACGGCACATAACCCCTGCTTCGGGTTCAGTAAAGCATTCCGTTTAGTGTAGTTAATTACTGGCTTCTAGCAAGTTCCTCGAATAGCATGTCGCTTTGGTTGCAGGATGCCGAGTTTCATTCCAATCTTGGCGCTATCCTACACCTCAATGGGAAGTACGCCGCAGCAGCCACGTCGTACCGGAGGGCGCTCCAGCTGCAGCCCAACGACGACATAACCATCACCAACCTCAAAAGAGTCAGAGCACTAATGAGCAAACAACGCAGAAAATAATACATTGAAACATAGGCCTCATGTAAATCTACACATCAAATAGATGAAATAGGATGTCAATTGCCAAAACTATTGTTAGATACTGAGTACATTTTTATGCGTTTGTATATAAGCCACTAAATGTTTATTTACTCGTACCGACTAGGGTTATTGCCTGTGCTTGTAAAGTTATGAAGACCAAATCCTGGTAGTGTAACTGCCTACCTGTCAGCAAACAATCATCATAGGTAAGTACAGATTCTAGCCGTAAAGCAGTTTTAATTGATTAAATCTAATTTTCACACTTCGTCGACGCACTGATGAAGTTTTCCTCCAGACATGATAGTCATTAAGTATTAATATTTAAACCGTATATCATTATCGTAAAAGGAACATTAGTACCTTGAATTATTCAATTATATCCGTAATTATAGGTTTTCAAGCACAACGGTGAATTCTAAAGTGGTAAACTTTTCATGTTTTTTGTTTATGGCCTTATTGTTGGGAAAAGCGTCAGCGTGTTAATTATATAAAAATTGAAACAAAATATGTAGCTTTATTTTCATAGAATATAATGTTTTTCTGCCTGTATGGTAATTTCCTGAAAACAACTAATTTACCTCTTTTTATTATAATTACAGTTAAAACAAAACTCAAAATCGCGCATAGTTGTGGTTTCAAACGAATACACTGAAGGGTCTTAAGACAACGTTATAGGAGTAGTTAGAAATTATTGTAAATAGACTTTTAAAATAAACAATTTTATACGTGTGCAAATATAAATCTATGAAAAGTGTTAATTCCCATTATACCAATGGATAATTATGGTACTCTATTGTTATTATTTTCGTCTTCCATTATATTTCAACTGTCTGTACCTTGTGAAATGCCGGACCTAAAACAATGGTTGCGTTGTTATCGAAGTGAAAGGCTAGTGTATAAACTATGTATCATAAAATATAAAAATATTTTTTGGATGATTGCTAGGTTCTAAACAGGGTTCGTCTTGCAGGACTAAGCCTACTGTGAGATACTGATAGTTCTTGCTGGGGCGAAAGCCAATACGTTATACTGGAAGCCGATGGTATTAGCTTCTAATTGTGTTGCGGCTTCAATTCATCGACGGGGACCGATCGCCTTCGGACGGCCTGCCTGCCCCTTAATCCCTTCTATTATCTATAACATATAATTTATAGGTTCCCGGCCATAGTCCTACCAATTACAGGCAGGTAAAGTTGCGTTCCCTTTAAAGCGTATACTGATTTATAACGGGTAACGAAGAATGGAATATCTCATTAAAATTTTGTAGATAGAAAAATTATCGGTATTTAACCGAAGAACATGCTTTGTTTGATCAATTTAGTGGAATTTTCTAATATATGATTACGTTTATGACGGTGTGGTATTTTGGAGCTATGCCGTAAGCTACGATTATCGGTTGGTATATTTTAGGAATGCGGTTCCAGAAAATGGTAATAAAATCTCTGGTTACACGTACATGAGCCACATTACTTGCAGCCGCGCTGCTAAAGATTATTCGCGTCGCGAATTCTCGGCTGAATTGTCATGTAACATTCATAAGTTACTGACGGCTTGCATTTAGAACGTGATAGGAATTGCAATACGAGGTGTTATGTTGTAAATCAGTACACTGCTGACGAAATGTCATAAAATACAACCGGGGGAACGACGCTAGAGAGTACTAACATTAAATATTTTCAGGATTTACTCATAGTTTTCCTATAAACTACACAAATCGATCTGAAAAAATATAAGTAACGGTTTGATAATTCAAAATAAATTACACAAATGACGAATGATTATAAACTTGCTTATACCATAGAAAAAACTGTTAAACTAAAACCTTTGGTTACTTTGATTATTCTGTATGTGTTGTTATTTTCCGCAATTTATCGATGGATAGATTTGTGATCGATTAATTATTTTACGAAGTCTGAAACATATCTATGTCTTGTTTGTATAGATATACAACCAGACATAATTGTTATTACGTATAAAAATGGTAAATAAAAAAATGTTGTAAATAAAAATATTTAAGGCGCATAATACCGTATAACGATAAAAATGATTTTTACAGTTCTAATTATTATTTTTTGTCGTTTTACTTCTCACACCTGTGACAATAAATGTAAATTACGCTTTGTAGACATAGATAAATGCCAAATAAAATGATTTCAGTTTCTTTTAAGCAAACTTTTTATTAAAATACGGGTCCTCATTTTATGAAATATTTTAAAGGACATCGAGCAAATTCTGAACGTAATGATGTTAGGGTTTTTTTCAGCAGTGGGATGTTACTGGCTAAGAATAAAATATATAGGACTAGCTACTAAATATCACAACATCACATGCATTTGAAACTATTGATAACATAATATTTGTTTTGTAAATATTATAAGAAACATTTTAGAAGCCTACGTAATAATATCAATAGTGGTGCCTCGGCAAAATCCTTTAAAATATTTCTATTAAATTGGGATCTAAAATTATTTCACGAGTTACGTGATTGTGTGTATAGACCAGGCCTAGTAACTAAAAAAAAAGTGATAAAATTAGATTTTTTAAAACTGATATTGTAAAATAAAAACCAAACTCTTAGGAAACCCGAATCCAAGGCTCGCCTTTATAAATACAATCACGTTAAAAATCTGACCTCCATAACAATATTATAGTTTTTTTAATTATTAAAATGAATAATAAATTGCAACGCATAAATCATTGTGAATAAATTATTGCAGAATTGTGTAAGCTTCGTAACAATTTATAGCATTTACAATAATATGGATATTTTTCTTCCTACTCTCTGCGCCCACCAAAAGTTCTTCTTAAAAGCATAGAAAACTTACTTCTGTTTCTTAAATCATACTAAGAATTTACCTTCAAAACGATTTCTTAATGAGCGTTCTTGTTCATTTACGTCGCTATGAATAAAGAATTTCGTTTTAAAATTTTCGTGTCGACTATTTTCTAAGAAACTTCTTTTACTTTTGAGGCAAAGATGAGCTACAATTTTATTTAACGTCGTGTTTACGAACTTAAACTTAAAACGCTGTCATGAAAGCTAATCAAATCTTAGAATTCTAAGTTAGCGTAATGATTATAAAAACAGACACATTTATTTGATTTAGTAGTTAGGAAGTTTAACTTGAATTGTGTGTTTTGTTTTATTAGAAAATCATTATTTCTTTTTTCATGTTTTATAGGAATTTAAAAGTATAAAGCTACCGTGTACCTTCACTGAATTAAAAAAGGTTGTATATCACGTTATTTGACAATTAGGATTAATTATAAAATCTGTTGTAATATAAACGGTGGGCGCAACAACTCGATTACCATTGTACTGGAAAACACTTTTTATATCATAAATATTATTTTGATAATAATAGTAATTAGGTATTACAGTTATTGTACTTCCAATAATCGATACATGAACATTTTGTCGTAACATTCTACACCTACTATTATAGTAGGCATATTGTAAGTAACAATTGAGGAATTGTAATCACTATTGTTTTTATTAAATAGTAAAAAATAGTTATGTATATTTATGGCGTTATGCAAGTAAACCTGCAAATTCCCAAAGTGATATTATATGTTGGTAATTTTGTAAATAAAAGCTTCAATATTTTATGTAATGTTTCATTTCTCTTATCCGATTAATACGTGTTCATAAATTTATTATTGTTGTGGTAATCTGGTTGTAAGGCAATTAAAAAGATAATTATTTTGAGGAATAATTAAAATAGAATTACATGTGACGCATTACACGCATTTTTTGAAGTCACACTCACGTTTTAAATTTTCTAGATAGACCAGACCTTACCAGCTAAGTTTAGCAGCGAAACTGTAAAAGAATAATGCTTAGATAAATACCTTGATTAGAAAAAAAAATGTCACAGGAACACAGAGCTTAATCAAAACACAGGAAACGTGCGAACGGCGGAAGAGCTGGACAAGACCAGCAACCAGTGGTCCATATTAGCCCTGGATCCAAACAACTAGAAGTCATGTGGAGAGGCCTTTAGCAAGTATTGGGATGACAAAGGGTAACAGTATCTATGAACGTTACTTAACGGCCAAGCGTTATTATAATTTCTGTCACTGACGCACAAGTATCAAAGTAAGGCACAGGAGTAAAAGTAAGTTCAGGGATAGAGGGGAACAGCCAAAGCATGTGCTAAGCTACGTTTATATCTCGGACTAAGACTAGAATTAAAGCTAAAACAAATAGCCGTCGTTACTTATCCAACTTTCAAGTAACAAAAGTCAATTAATGGTGATCAGTTATCCACTCCGTTGCTCGAAGACGGCAACCTAGTAACTTGTCACTGCTAAGACAATATATTGGAATCCAACTATTTAATACTAAAACATAGTATCTAACTCTAAACGCAGCCATTCGTATATTGGATTTGCTTTAGCTCCATTTGCCTCGCCCGATAAAAAGTGATATATTGCAGTCACTACATTTATAGAACATACAAAAATAAAAACGGGGTATTAACTTTTTTCGAAACAAGATAATGTGGAAAGTGATTACATTTCTTGCCGACAGCCGAGTTTGCACTTGGCAATTTTTTGCGACTTTCGTTTGGAGCACATGACTGGAAGAATGGCGCGTCAAATAACTTGGAAAAAAGACACTTAGCCCTCACACTGACGCCTTTCCTGTGTGGAGATAGAGCATCCCCTAAGCTTCGCAGTAATTTCCCTGGAAGACATTATTTTCCATGCTTCGCGCTCACCCCTGCCGCCCCACCGCCATTACCATTCGCTTCATCTTCAGTTTCCTTTTGTATTTTGCTTTGACACTTTGTATTTCGATTCGATATTGAGATATATATTTTCTTTTATATTATTACGGATGTTATAGATAACAACGTATCCTTGGGGATTGTTGTACGGCTGCATTTTTTTTTATGCCTGGTACTGAAAAATAAGATAACATATGACGTATATTTAATGTCCTTATGCTCATCAGCATACCCAGTATCTGCTGAGATGTTAGTAAACACGGCACATTCTGAACTGACACCTTAAAATAAAAAAAAGCATCCCTTAAGGGTACCTTAAACCGAAGGAAGCTTTATTTTTGAATTATGATGTCACCAATGTCCAGGTGAATTTGGCAGACTGCCCACCAGACATGAGACGCTTATTACGTAAGAGATGACGAAATTAAGCGATGGCTACGTCTTAACTAAACCACATAAGACTAGCATCCAGTTATAATATAATTTTCTCTTGATTTAATAATATTAATAACAGAAATAATGCCAAATTATGAGGGACACATGAATTATAAAAATGCCAGGAAAGGAGGATATTTTCTAAAATTATATAATTTTTCTATCATGTGCTGATCCAGACGGAAACTTCGTGATGTCGCCGCTCCCACACACCCCGCGCAGCCCGCAGTCTAGTTTTGATGCGATTCCGCGTATCGCAAACAGTCAATGTCTGGTTAGTCTTTATACTCAGCCATCCTCGCTGCGAGATTAAGGTCATCCACCACCAAATACAACACTCGGCCCTAGTACGGTT
Organism: Cerastis leucographa; assembly: GCA_963082945.1. Taxonomy (NCBI): domain Eukaryota; kingdom Metazoa; phylum Arthropoda; class Insecta; order Lepidoptera; family Noctuidae; genus Cerastis; species Cerastis leucographa. Next base: position 11,628,126 of record OY720357.1, read on the forward strand.
TAGCGGATGGCACATGTCTTCGATTTTTTGTTCATAGAGCAAGCCGGTTTCAAGATGTTTATTAGTTTAGTTACAGAGAAGCTCGTGGCTAAATAATAACAACCGATTGGGTCGGTCTTTAGGTTAAGCCGCGCGTGCCTAGGTCGGTCCGTAGATGGGTGACCACCCATTACACACCGAGTTTCCTCCGTGCCTTTTTTTTGTAGTCTATTAAATGTCTATCAAAGGTGAACGTCAAAAGTAAGATTCTATAATGCGTACCTACCTCAGTACTAAATACCTTATCAACAGACGCTTGAACGGTCTTAAATATTTTTTTGCTAAAGCTGGGACCTATTACAGCTAAATGAACCGAGGCAGGCAGCCATATTTATTTTTTGGTCTTATATTATTGCGGTGTTGCTTTTAATTAAGAATTCCAACTTGTCAGGAGAATATTTTAATGAGAATGAAAATCTCGCAATTTTTTCGAAAGAAAAATACTGAACTATTATTGCAGACGAACAGACATTATGGATGTTTTCTTAACGTTTCTGTTTTTTTTTTTTTAATCTTAGATAGGAACCAGTAGTTGTGTTAATTATGAAGTCACCTTCATCCATAAACTCACGCCATGGGAATGAGCAGAATCTACAGAACGCCACCTGCTGCAATCCTTACATAGTCTCTGCGGCTTCCACGTTCATACACGCACGCTGTGTATTTTTAACATATCTAACCTATTCCATAGAATAGAAATCGAAAAGTTTGTGCATTATTTCCTAAACTTTTCCTTAGAATATTAATTTTTATTAGATAATTTATTTGATTCATTTTGAATGCTTCTAAGGTCTTGCAGAAAACCCCGTTTAAGTAAAGTGTTAAGAGGGGACTCTAGCCGCGAGGAATTTGAAGAATAGGTGTTTGAAGAAACTATTGCCGTTGCGCTACTCCCGACAAGCCCCCGTAAAATGTGAAAGGGACAACTGCAGTTCAAGCTGATTTTACCTACAAAAATCTTGACCAAAAGACGTTTTGTATTCCGCTGTTTTCTTCTTTAAAACTAAACTGATCTAAATAATTCTTATATCAAAATTTAGAGGAAAAGTATATTTTTTTTGAGAAAAACTTATCTAATTTGTCTAAAAGGAAATGATAGGGGCATGTATTAATAAGACCTAGATTTTTTGGAAAAAAATCATTGCTTTAGACACATTATCCACGAAGAAAACAGCGGAGTACGTTTGTATGGAGAAAGGCCCACTAGAGTCCCCTCTTTAAGGATATTACAGTAAAAAAAAACAATTTCTGTTCGAAATCGAGATTATTATTATACCCCGTAAATGGAATTAGGTTTGGCCGTATTGCAGGAGGCGGACTTAATATAGTTATCGGCAAAATTTAGGTTTAGGTAGAGTATCGTGGTCTTTGGTCTAGATATTCCTTGTCGAAGAAAATTCTGGTGTATTCGACTAAATCAACTAGCGTTTAGTATATCTGAGGGCCTGGGCAAGAGGTAAACGGTTTAAAAGTCTTACGTATTTCTACAATGACTCTAATGGCATAAAATTAAGTGACAATCGCAAACATTTTTGAATTTTACTTCAAAACATTTACCTGTGCAGGCCAGAACAGGGAACTAAAATATATGTACCAAGTTTGACATATAATTTTTTGGACAAGCAGCGCCACACTTAAATAGGGGATAATCCTATTTTTTTTTTCTTTGTCCTTCGGGTAGTTTATTAAAAAGTATTGGACACGTATTTTTTCTTATTTCACGTGGTCATAAAATTACGGAGATATATTGAGTTGAAATGGCGCATGACGTCACATGTAGGTAAGTTTTATACCTACTTGTTGTGACTGTTCCTGAATTACCCCAGGCTGCTAAAATTTTCGTTTTTCCTAAATCATAATAATTCATAAAATTAAGGTCGGTTTCCCCCGGAGGGGAAAGGGTCGTGCCCCGCCATTTCCGCACGACCCTGTAAGGCTCGTCCCTGACTGGTCACCTTCCCACCGACATAGAGGACTGAACTCCCAATTTAGGGCAGCCCTGTCCCGACTTTGAAAGCTAGGGGACAGGGAGGGGATACAAGGTGAAGTTAATATTGGGAATTCACTGTTAATACACATACATTAATAATATCAAATCATACCAAACAATACAACAGTAAAGTATGAAGCTAATAAGACAAGAGGTCGCAAAGATATTATATAGGATGACATAGTCAGTAAGGAGAACGTTACGCTTGCGCTTAAGAATTTCATTATTTAGTTACGTTAATTTTACGATTCAAACATAACGAACGAACCCATCTCTATGGCATGTAACCGGTTACAATAACTGCCCCAGTACGTGACTGTTAGACCTAAGCGCATAGGTTCACTAAGAACACTGCTACGAATTCTAACAAATCACGCTCCCTAAACATTCTTCACATGTCTTTCTCAATCCTAAGGCAGGGTCCTGAGGAGTCCAGCTGCCATTGAAGAAGGCATGTTTTAGTAATTGTCCCTACTCGCGTACTCATCTTAGTAACCTTCTTACGGCAATCTACCCCTTCATTATGATAACACACAACTTGCGCAAGCGCACCGTAGGTTCAGTCTGTAGCAGAACATATTGCGATTGTTATTGATGGCCCGAAGTGGTAATTCTATCGTCACTTCTCATTTATTTAATCTCCCCCATGTCGTGATTGCGTGTCTCGCCAAACAGTGTCGATTCAGTAATGGGCCTACAAACAGCCAGGTTTGGTAACGAGACACAGCCAGTCCCTAGCGTTCCTTAGAACGGAGTTATCAATTCATTTTGGAATACTTTGTGAAACCTACCCCCTCTCCCCAATATTGGCCATTAATACCTACGCAATGTTTCTGAGCTAGACCTTTATAGGAAGCAGTATACATCAGCAGCGTTTGGTTGATTAGTACTAATAGTACAAGTCAGCATTATAGCCTGACTAACAGTATAGGTTGTTTTAATACAACTGCGAATATTACGGTTCTGCCTTCCAATTTGGTACGTCAGATAACAGTCAGATAAGCACATGCGTCAATAATAGTCGGGTGTATTAGTGTACAGTGTACAGTGATGTAATGTAAGTGTGCAGTGTACGAAAGGCTTTCCCCGTCTCCCTATAACCAAACGTAGATGACGGATAGTTGCCAAGGTACGGATTAGGAGGTGGACACATACATAGCACATGAGATAATAGTATACATTGCGGAAGTAAGTGGCTCCGTCATGCTGAAATAAATGATTATTAACAGCTCCTCTGTACTACCACCAAACTGCTACTATGAGCTAATTAAAACAGTTAATTATAGTTAACACTTACCACGTGTTAATTTAAGGAGACTACGACTCTCGTACAGAATACTGCACACATTACCAGTTTCGCCTCCGCCGCAGCTCATCTGCTTCCGCGCCTCGACACTCACTTTATCTAGACTTAGGTATTACTACTTAACTACTTATATTTAACTTATAACAAACGAATCACTTTCTTACAACAGCCTACTCGAACATGAACATCTTGGTACCAAGACTAAACTAACTTCATCAGCCTAACCTAGGACGTCCTAGCACTTAGAGTCCTAGCTTAAACCTTACACGCCCGAACTCTTCCGTGATCACAAAACCCACCGCCCACTTGGACATAGCCTCTTGGTATTCACCAAATCTCCTAACTTAATTAGCTCACATCGTCCGAGCCCTATAGCGATCTAAGACCGACTGCCTCTGGTCAACATCCCTTCCTTCATCCCCAGCATTTCTCAAAAATGCCACGACTGGCTTAAGGTTCATTTTTGCGTGATTTCTTAGTTGTTTAATAGCCCCGTTTTTGTACAAACGTCTCGATTGTTTTAAGGGTTTGGATATTCCTGACCGGGGTTTATTGCAACCAGATGTGATTCTGCTATTGTAAGTTACGCTTAGAAATCTGATATTTTATCGTTTCTTAAGAATTCGGTAAAATATTACATTTGGCCTGTCGACTGGCAATTGTCTATAGTTTGCTTCCCATGAAATAAAGAATGTATGCCTTTCCACGTGTTCCAATACTGCTTCACAATTCAAAGGAAGAAATAACGTTTCGTTATTAATGACGGTTTACTTGTCAGGCTGTCAAACCATAAAGTAGAGGTTTAATAAGTTTCTAAGTGGCCCGATACCATGTGATGATTTTGAAATAGGAATCAAGACGAAGATATTTGGTTAATAATTAGGCATACGTGACAGACAGTCACATTGTGATGTAGTAAGCCCCCACTCTTCAACTTTAATGAGTTCTAACTAAGTAATTTTTTGATATTTTGATAAAACAAAAGATATGTGTCCGGACAAAATAGAATGTCGTTTTCTTTACCCAGTCCGATCCCCTATTGGTTATACTGTATTAAACTTATTGCTGGTAGAATGTCACTTGGTCTAGGTTCTCTGATCTAGTATTTTATGTTTTTTTTTTTATCATTTTGTTTACTGACCTTATCATGTGTTTTGTGATCTACAGGTATAATCCGTTTGGATCCGACAGAAGGTTTCATATCAATCGCATAAGCCGATTGTACATAAATCCCTTATAAACAAAACTTGGCTATTATTAACTCGCCCTTGCCCTTTACCCGTTGTCCAGCGCGGTTGAAAATAACGTGTTCAAAGCATGTTTAATCAATTGTGTAATACCATTTTAAGCTTTTGCGTTTTTCCTGTGATATCAAAACATGACATTATGCTGGTTTTCGTCATAAGTGTAGGCAGATTTGTGGGTATATAACACCCACTTTTCGATTTATAATTATGAAACCAATCTTAATTCTCAAATACTTAATAATTATTTATGATTTAAGTGTCTTATAGGCTAAAGCCGAGAGCAGCGGTGGCGCAGTGGCGGCAGCCCAGACTTACGAGTAAGTCGTAGGTTCGAACCCATGCAGGCGCATTACTTTGTGTAATTTATTTCTTTTGCGGTTTAAAACACTGCTGGTTCCTAAACCGCAGAGACCCTGTTCCTCATATTTAAATACGATACCTTTAAATTGGGACCTTTCTTTCTTTCTACATTATAAATATAAAACTCAGATCACTGTATACACTTTAATTTACTTTAATCACATAGCAAATTACATCTTTATATAAAATACTAGCTGTCCCGCGCAACTTCGTTTGCGTCACATTTTCCCCGTTTTCGCAACATTTTTCATTGCTGCTCCGCTCCTATTGATCGTAACGTGACGATATATAGCCTATGTCCTTCCCCAGGTTGAAATCTATCTTCTTGCCAAATTTCATTAAGATCCGATCAGCCGTTTAGTCGTGAAAAGGTAACAAACAAACAAACATACAAACAAACAAACAGAGTGACATTCGCATTTATAATATTAGTATGGAAGTATGGATTCCCAAAAGCACCATATCAAAACGAGCCACACTTTCAGACTGCACACTAACATTAGTTTTGTTTTCTATCCTTCAAACTACAAAACATTCTTATTCTAAAGACCATAAACAATTCAACCTGCCAGTAAATCAAATACATTAAATTACTATTTCCATAACAATTTCATCACCGCTGCTCTCAAAACGGTGAAGGAAAACTAAAAATTCGAAGACATGTGACATCTACCAACCCGCACTGGGCCCGCGTGGTGGATTAAAGCCCACTCCCTCTCATTGACAGGAGGCCTGTGTCCCAGCAGTGGGAACATTATAGGCTGATGATGATGATAGGCTTAAGCCACTAGCCGGGGACAATCCCAGAATCTAGGCTTTTTCTGAGACATTCCTGACAGAAAAACCTTACTTTATACCGGAATAGGGAATTGAATCTTGGCCTATGCGTTCGACAGTCGAGTTTTATATGAATGCATACAGAACGCTCAGATACATCGCAAATGTCTATATCTATCTATTGTTGTATAGAAAGTTCATTTATTTTTTCGTGAAACGTTTATGATCATCTTTCTGTAACTCGTTTAGAATGACGACTATAACAACCCTTACAAGCATTCTATATACATAGCATTGTGTATTTTACTTTATAACAGCTACTAACTGTACACTTGAACGCAATGAATTTAATAGAGTAGACAAGTCGGAACCGTTCTTTATGGTAATTAATAGGGACACTGTCCGGTGGCGGACGTCGTGCAGCTGATATGATAATGTTGACAGCACATTAATGCACTTGTGTGGAAATCACGATACACCCTTCCCTGAACTAGACGGTGGGGCCTAGTTTGACAATGCTAACAAGTCTAGGAATTCATTTATTTATTTAGTTTTAAAGAAAGCTTACAGACCAATAACAATCATAAGTTTCATGCATTTGCTAATAACAAACTTCCGCATATATATATCTACTTAGTTATGTGCTATTATATGAAAACAGCGGTAGCCTAGTGGTGGCAGCCCCGACTTACTAGCAGTAAGCCGTGGGTTCGAACCCAGGCAGGCGCATTACTTTGTGTAATTTATTTCATCACCGATGCCCGCAAAAACGGTGAAGGAAAACATCGTGAGGAAACCGGCATGTCCTAGAACTAAAATTCGAAGACATGTGACATCTACCAACCCGCACTGGGCCCGCGTGGTGGATTACAGCCCACTCCCTCTCATTGAGAGGTGGCCTGTGTCCCAGCAGTGGGAACATTAGGCTGATGATGATGATAATGATGTGTTATTTGCGTTGAGCAGTTACAGCAATTTGAGTAAGTATACAGATTACAATGTAAGCATATTAGGTATGTTGAGTCGTGCAACATCAAAATCAGTGCAGTATAAAAAGCAATTTATGGTTGTCCCCAAAATACTCCCTGTTTAAACAATGTGTGCGCTGGTGCAAAATAAATCGATTTCTAGATGTAATGGCAAACTATTGAAAGCTATAACATTACGTATGCAGAAGTATTTTGCTGAGTAGTTCGGGACAATCAACTGAGCCGTTTAAGATGTTCATTATAAAACAGATATCATTGATATTACGTCTTACTTCCAACGGTAAGAAATAATATCGCTTACAACGGTGCTCATAGTCGACTGAGAATTTCCCAGCCTTGTAGTCGAAGAACCACAAAAATTTCCTCTGAACAGACTCAATACGAGATTTGTAGATCTCATATTGAGAGATCCATACTTGAGAAACGTATTAAAGGTGGCTACTCACTAGAGAACAAATAAAGAACCTTTAATTAAAGGTTATAAGGAACGCAAGCCAGAACAAGCTCTAATAATGAAGCCCAAGGCTTTGGACGCTGACAACTGTTTCTACATGATCATCAAAAAGCAGCTTGCTGTCGTGTTCCACACTAAGATCCCCGATAATGGTTTCTTTACTTATGAAAGCTAGTAAACTTCCGTGTGTACTAATAGCCCGGTCAAATTAGACATAAAATAGTAATAAAATAACAAAAACTCGGATCGACCTGAATTTGGCTAAAGACCTTGAATATACCAGTATAAATAAAGTGCCATAAGTCCTTATCGTTCCCATGCGTGCAAAAAAAGTTTTTCGAGATCAAAGGTCATTTTTGGGTTTTTTGTTTTTTCTCGAAAACAGTAAGTTTTATCAAAAAAATAGGACAGGCAAAATTGTAGATCATACAATTATCTACAAACAGTCGTTACGAATAGTCAGAAGCCAAAAAGTCTGACATCCAGTCTTACCAAGGGTTATCGTATTACCCAGTTACTGGGTTGTGGAGGTCAGATAGGCAGTCGCTTCATGTAAAATACTGGTACTCAGCTGCATCCGTCTAGACTGGAAGCCGACCCCAAGATAGTTTGGGAAAAGGCTAGGCCGATGATGATGACAATTATCTACAAAAATATTCTTATACATTTTTCCTAAGAATCACCATTCCTAAGATATCGCGTTTCTAAAAGTTGGAGTTTTTGTTACTTGAAAAGTCTATTTTAACCGGACTATAGTCGTTCAAGAACTTGAACTTGTCTGTCAAGCTGATGTCTATGTTCGATGTCCGTGGAGGCGGTAACATGACCAGACACAACACCCGTTTGGTTGGATGATCCTTGCCTTTCTACGGGGTAGGAAGAACTTTATATCCTGCTCAACATACGCCTATGCACACATTTTTGTTTCGGTTTGATTCGGGATACTCGGGTGACAAAAATTAAACGACGTTTGCCGTCCGGCCTGTGACGAAACAGGCCAACACGAGCAGATCATAGTGTGTAATACTACTTCAACAGAAAACAAAACTAGGACATCTCTTAGACATCACAATTATCTGTAAACTTTTTTTTTTTGCGGATGGGAAATTATCAAATGACTTCTCCCGCTCTGGGCGGAGCTTGAGGGAGTGTCAGACTTGTAATGACTAAAACCCACCCAAGTTCCTTCTTCGCCCTTTGTGTTCCAGGGCCGCGGTATCTCTTTCGAACAACCCGCAGCCCTGGCAGGCATCGGCCCTCTCGGGCCCCTTCCTGTTTGCTGACATCTCCTTGAGGCGCGCGTGGAACACGTACGCGCCGTCGACACGGCCTGTCGTCATAAGACGGACGGACGGTGAGCTAGCCCATTACTCACCGTCCACAGGCTCGCGCCTACGGTGGCCGGAGGCCACTGGTTGCCCCCCGACGCCCGGGGCGTCTCCCGCGGCGGCTGGGACGTGAGGTTCTCTCCCTCTCACGTACCGCCACCTCCTTTGCTAGCATGACTGCTTCGCAGAAGGAGGCGACGGCTTCCCATTCCCTCTCGCTCCGGACCATAGATTGAACCAGGAGGCCTACTCTCTTTCTCCGAAACGTAACTTCGGCAACGAACGAAAATTAAACGTAGTCCCGTTTGTGACCCTACTCTATATCATTTGCGGACGCACAAAAGAACATTCAATACATTCGTTCACGTTAATTGTCTGTGAATTCGAACTTCTTGTGTGCGTCCCCAAATTATATAGAGTAGGGTCACAAACGTAACTACGTTTAATTTTCGTTCGTTGCCGACGTTACGTTTCGGAGAAAGAGAGTAGGCCTCCAGGGCCGCACGCGAGAGGTCACCGCCGCCAATCGCCGCTACGAGGACACGGCGGTGCTCAGCTCAAGCGGGGCAGAGCTCCACGGTGTGCTCCACCGTGTCCTCCGGCCGATCCTCACAATGGTAACACCCGGGCGTTTCCTCCCGCCCAATTCGGTGCAGGAACCTCCCGAAACAACCGTGTCCGGTGAGGACCTGCGTCAGGCGGAAGGTGAGGGCGCCGTGCCGCGCTTATCGCCACTATTGTGGCGATAAGTAAGTATATGGAAATTTGAGTTATTAATTCATTCTCATTCATTCAGCGGTCGGACAATATTACATTGCGTTTTTCCATCAACAATTTTTTCCGTAGCATCCACGGAGTCTGGATCTGTGCAATTGGCCCACCCCCAATTACATGGGACTTAAATATAACTGGTGAAATGTAGGTGTACTATAATTGGGTACACCTCTGCCTAACCCTTCGGGGATTACACGCACGATGTTATGTTATTAAACATTCTAAACTGAAAAAAGTCTCCAATTTGCTTGAAGAAATTGTCAAGCTACGGATCGTCGATTACAAGCGAATGCCAAAGAATGTTGTAAACAATTGGTTGCTATCTTCAGCGAGTCATAGTTACGACCGCCCCAAAGGCCCTCCTTGCGCCCAGTATTCACATCGCGTATTGCAGTTTAGTAGTCGTTGGTTGGTGAGCCTTATACGAGTTTTCTTCACTGACCAAACCTACTGGACCAATTCAAAGGAAACTTCCATGTGTATTGAATAATTGTGTTTCCCACCTTTAACAACAGATGGCGCTAGTTCACTTTCAGTACAAATTTAAGCTTACGTTTACACAATCAAATATCGGGGACCATACCTACTTACAATGTGTCTAGACGTTATATTCTAAAAAATATAAACTCCAATATTTTTTATTATGAATTTTCTACCTAATTTAATCTTTTAAAATCTAAGTAAGAAACTTTTATTTCATATTTTGTTTATTAACAACGCTTTCCACTCCAGTACACATTTGCTCAAGCTGGCTAAATATAAAACACTAGTTTTCATCAAAACTTTCGTTTTAATTATTTATTATACCTTTGCCCCGAGGGTGCTAGGAAGTTAATTCTGAGATAAAACGGAATAACTTGTGCAGCACAACCCTGTGAAACATAATTATCAGCAGCGAGATCTAACGTCAGCTCCAATTTACGTCTCAAAGTTATATGGAAGCCGACGTTGAAGCACAAAGCTACAACTTCAAAATGCAACAAGTACATCAACAAAACTGAATTTACAATCAAAAGAAACACGGCAGCTCGTCACCGGCTCGGTTGAACGGCGTGTCACGGTTCATTAATATTAATAGTCGAGGGCAGAAACCCACGGCTACTGCTCTCACTCCATGCATAATTTCTCTTCTACGTCCCCTACAAATTTTAATTGCTCGAATTGCTACATCGCAACTTTGTCCGAAGTTACAGTGACGAATATACCACCCCATTTGTTGTTTCGCGAATGCACAAAAAATGTTTGCGCTGCGTACACTGCCGAGTGCGCTTTACTTCGGTTACGTCCCACTAAACTTTACCATCAGCGCACGCCGTCCGTTTTAAGCTTCGCGACGTATTTTAATTTGTTTTAGTTGGGAATTTACTGTGAACTTTTTTAATTTAGTGAAAGTCAATATTACGCCGCGTAATAAAGGCGAACATGAAATCGGCTTTACTTTGCTCTCGCATAGTAGTTGTTGTCGTTTAAATATCGTTAACAAGTTATTCACCGTAAAGTATAATTTTCATTGGAAAATAAAACAGGTTTGCTCAACAAACAATTATGATAAGTACTTACTAAAGAAAACATTTTGCAGATTCCAATAATTCCGAGTCTTAAACTCTCGACGCCGACTTAAGGAGTGAAGTAGACAGTTACGTAATACTCGTAGTAAGCGCATTACTTACGTCAAATGTTATTCTAAACGAGTTTCCGTACTGCGGAGTGTACGTATAAATAATGTAAAACCCCAAAAGTTCGACACACGACATAATTAGGAACCCCTTAAGTTAATTTATGGAAGATCAAATAAGTTATTTATGCCTGTGTGTGTTCGAGGCTGCCGCAGGACGCAAAAGCCCAAAGCTTATTAAAAGCTGTCACAAAAAGCTGGCTGCATCGGTGAGAACTCCCTTAAGAGTTTTATTAATCTAATCTATAATAATATTAAGTAAACAAGTGTGATATCATATAGATAGTTTGTTTTGGTTGATAATAAAATATATTTGGTTTAGTGTAGGTATATTATGCCAAGACATTCCTAACACGTTTTCAGTAGGTACGTAGATAATCTAGTAATTTTTTTGCTTCTCCAAGGTTGATTATTGATTTAGTAACGTAGAATATTTCTCAGATACATACCTTCAGTAGGATATTATATACCAAGTAAACGCAAGTTATAATACCTACTAACACAAAAATCTTAGTTGACAAGCTTAACATTCTCAAATTATGACGTTTTTGATGTTATCGCCTACAATATTGCATCAACAACAATCGTAAACAATAACCAAGTACAGTTACACAGTTAAATTATTCCCCAGCAAAATTATATGTGCATTTAAATTGCTAGAAACTGCGGTATCTTGAGAATCTGTGCCGTAACGCTTTGTCTTGGCGTATTGCAGTTGGTCTTAGCGTCTCACCGGGATTAATTTTAATCTTCTGCTACAATAGAGTTCCCAGTTAAAAAGTTTCCAAAGACTTTGGTAGCTCGCTTTTGGGTAAAAGTGTTCACCACGTAGTTATCTCACAAAGCTGTTCGGAAACATAACTCCGAGAGCATTAAAGGCCCGTATACATTAAAGCGGAACCGCAATATATGAATTCGCCGCATTAAATGAATATGCATGCAATGCTTAATGTCTGAATGACAACTGTGGTTAATTTGGGACAATAAGTGTCACATTTGAGTAAAAATTATAATAATCAATGCTGGTCGCGTAAATATATGCTTTAATTATGTAATACAGGGTTTAAATTGCTGCAATTTCAGATAAATTGCGAAAATCATCATCAACAGGCTTATTTCTTTGCTGATCCATGTGAACACTACCAATCATTACGACTTGTATTTTTTTGCGAACAAAGAGAATCTGCCTTTTGTTTCCAACTCAAGTAATCCCCGTGAAACCGAAGATATAAATCAGTTTCGCGAAGCATAATATTTGGAACAATACTGCAGAAAGTAATAAATAATACCTACAGGTAAATAAATCGAATGGCAGTTGCAATGAAAAATAGACGCCTCTGAAGTAATATTTTGCTGCTGTTTCAGAAATTGCAACTCTTTCACACAAACAAAATGGAACTACCATATTCCAAAAAGAAATAACGTTTAACATTTCAAGAAGTTCAATGAGTTTAGTTGGTAATACTAACGATGAAAGCTTCGAATGACGGATCTAGTAAACTGATCTGATTGCCAATCGTGGTGGTTATATCAGTTTCCCCCGGGATCTCTGCACGTGTATATGACGGGAAGTGGTAATCGGTCTGAGCTCGTGGTTGTAAACGTTTTCAAACCCAATAAAAGCAAATTCATGATGAATACTACAAAGTTCATCAATCAAAAAAAAATTTTTCGCATGGACATGACATGCATTCAAAATGATAGAAAAAAATGAACATTAGACATACAACGCATAACAAAAATTTATGAATACATTGGTGAAAAAAAAATGACAGCTTGCACATTGTGACTGCAACAAGCAGGTTACCACTCATACACACATGTCATAAACACACAGACACACACATAAACCGAAAGATGTCCAGTGCTGGACTTAGGCCTCCGCCAAATGTCAATGATTATGACAAGATTGGCAGAAGTGACAAATACTAGTATATAATACTACTGTATGTAATACTATTAAAGTGCTTTCTATTGTGTAAATTTTTCGCGGTGCACCAGATTCTCATTACATGCTGTACACGTAAGTAGCTGCTAAGGTTTTGAATACATTCCTCTTCTTGCTCTATATTGAATCCCTCATTTCAACTCGGGAGCCGCGGGGTCTTTTCATTTCCCAACTTTTGGAGCAATTACCAAAGTAGTTGTAAAGTTTCACATCGGCCTCAGAAGATTTTCATTTGCAAGAGTGAGTTTTCAAATTACAAACGAGCAGTTTTAAACACCCACGTACATTTTTACAGCATCTTGCTTACGGAAATTTGTCTGAAATCCTCTCTTATGCTGAGCTGACTAGATTTCAACTGTATATTCTTGTTCATTCTAAAAAGGCAAAGTTGAGGATATTTTAAAAGTAAAAATGCTGTTTCATCCCTTATTTTTAATCTTAAAGAAAGGGAAATAAACAACAATACGGGTCACTGAGTTTTTCGTAATACAATACTTTTGGCGGGTCAAAAGCTCGCGACACCGACCGAATATCCGATTTCAATAAATATCGTTAGCAAAGTTTCGTGCCCGAGATGGGGATTTTTTTTGGTTCTGTATACGATGGCCGATGCTGGGTATTTTTCATCATCCTCCTAAGTAACGGAAAAATAATTCAGTAAAGTGGACTTTCATATAAGAATATGTACACAGCAGCTTGTCATACTAGTCAATAAATCGATCACCTAATCACGCCGTTTAATTTGGTAGTAAACATACTGTTCACATATCTAGGATTACAAAGAGATCGATTAACATGAATGTATAAGGTGAGCTATTAGTTTCTAAGTGAATTTCACTGTGTAGCTTGCCAGCACTAATATTGTACACATTGATGATTGATTGAACTTCTAAGTTAAGACTGATTTCGAACTAATAACGGCCTCAAAAAGGTAATATTCCTAATAACATAATTATAATTACAATCAATTCAGTAATAATACAGAATAACACTTTAAAAATGATTAGTGCTTGTGACTTTTTATTAAGAAGCAGGAGATTGCTACAGGCACGGTGTTTTCGCAATCATTTAGGTGCATAAGTCAACTTCTGCATGTAAACTTGAATTTTTGAAAACGCCGAAGATCATTGAAAATTCAGCATTAAGATTATATTTAAGCTTTCATGCATCAAAATATCACCCGTTCCTTTTTCAATAAATTGTTTACCAGGAACCTGTTAACATGAAAACTGCCCACATTTTCCTCTCTTCCCTAATTAAGGCGCAATGGTTGATCGCCGTTGGTTTTTATAAGAATCTCGGGGCGTAGGTGGTAGGTATTTAAGCAGGGATTGCCTTAGCTTTGTGATCCTTCGGCCGAAGTAATGAAGCTTCCAACGACTTGCGGGGCTTTGTTCCTGTTTACATGTATCTACATGGATATCGTTAGCGATAGCCTTTTGATACGGTAAAGTTGTACAGTCAGTTATTTTGTTCTTGAAAGGCTTTTTAGGTTGCTTTTTGAAGGTTTGGTGTTACATGACAGTTTTGAAGTGTTGATAAAATCAAATCGATTTAAGAGCGTTTATACCTCACCGCTTTTCATACAAACTTTCAAGTCGTTTTTTTCTGAAATGACTGAACCGATTTAAATGAAACTTTATACGCATAAGCAAGATACATAGGTCTAAAAAGTTACTAAAAATATTTTCAAAAAGTGTTATAAATATTTTCAAAATGTGTTTTAAAATAAAAAACTTGTAAAAAGAGATAATTGGAATTTTCTGTTTCTACAGTATGTTAGTTTAAACGAGGGACATATTCAAACCCATAATAATACATGCTAACATGATACTAATAAAAATATAAACAAAAAAAAACACTGATAAATAACAGACAGAACCATACCAAAATTTTCGCAAATGTCACGCAACGTGTATACACCCTTGCGCTAGCGACTTAATACTATCGCAGAACATGTGAGCGGGTCAATGACTCTTAGGTATAATCCATTTTCCCTTCATACTTTAAACATACCTGGCTTAGGACAGTCCAAAATATCTAGGCACTAAACAAAACATTAAAAATTCTTCTATATACGTTATAGGTTTTTTTTACATATTTGGGACGAGAATCGAATACTGAATACCCTCCCTCAATATGTCCCTCGTTTAACCTAACATACTGTATAGAAAATTTATAATCGGTCTAATTTAACTGTAACACCATTTTTCGAAAATGTATTTTAGTAACTTTTTAGATCTGTGTATCCGGCTTATGTGTACGAAGTTTCATTAAAACCAGTTCAGTCATATCGGAAAATAACGACTTGAAAGTACGCTCGCGACGCTCGTCATCATCATACTGCCCTTATCTCAATTTATTTGGGGTCAGCAGAGCATGTCATCTTCTACCATTGTTCTCTATCACTCGATAACTCAGCAGTTACTTCCTTTCGAGCCATATCATCCTTTACACAGTCCATCCATTGTTTATAAGTCTACAGCAATAAATAGAAGTGGTATTTTAAAGAACGAGATACTCGAGTACATTTGTGCTCCAATTTAACACAAATCTAAGTTGCAGTAAACGTAAGTTCATAATATATCCGCGCCACTTTATAAATCACTGCTCAGGCGGTTTTTATACAGGGGGTTTCTATAAGATAAGATAAAAACATAAATCCCTAATAATGAGCAGTACCCGAAAGCCATACCACAGGGCCTGTAAATGGCTAAGCATAATCCGTAATAATCTGCTTGCAAAGTGGCAGCTGGCTACAAACAAACAATAACGTTTGATTCACTTGACTTTTGACACGGCATTATACAGATAATATGTATCGTTGACTGCCTCGTTGTTTTAGTAATCCAAAGCGCAACCGCTGAGCACGTGGTCCTGGGTTCGATTCGCAGGTCGGGCAAAGTTTTATTGGGATCCTCAATTTCTCTGTGGCAGCCACGGAGTCTGGAGAGCCCTGTTGGTGGGACTTAAAACATAACTGGCAAAATACGGGTACATTATTAGGTTGACCTCTGCCTAACTCTTCGGGGATTACAGGTGTGATGTGTATGTTAAGTGTCGTGTATTTTCTTTTTTGGTTCGAATCACGCAACTCGAATAGTAAGCAAGATTCCGTTCGAATATTTGGTCCTCGAAGAAGCCCGTTAAAAAGTTGGCATCATGAGTGAACCTCTCCTTGTTCATGTAGTTAAAACAAATGCAGAAGCATTTGATCCCAAAGTTTTTTAAGAAAAAATTAAAATTTAGGCACAGACACAACAAAGCACCTACTTATTCAACCTATAAACTAAGTTGTATTCATGTGTGTGAAGAATCCTTAAAGTCTTTCTTTTATAAACTTATGAAACAAGGCAGCCCGTATCATACAAAGTTTGGTATTATTTTTCGCAAATCTCATTTTCATATTTGTGGGGAAGATCTCGTAAAGAATGCGGGCTATTATCTCGGCACGTCATGTGAGCGACTTAAACGAGAAATTTTAATGAGAATTCCTCTTCTGACTTGTTACAAAAAATATATTATTAGTTTTCTTGTTTAAAAACACATTTCGGCTGTCTGAAGTGGACTCGAAATTAAAGGACAGGCCACATTACAAATAGTCTAGTGTTAATTTGAACCTCAGCAGCTCAGCCAGTGACATGGCTATTTTGGCAATATTAATATTCAACAGGAGGAGCCTCTCCTGTCACAGTTAAACGTTTATTTAAAGATTTTAACTTATTTAATGAATTAAGTATTTAAAGGGACGTCGGGCGAGGTGGTTAAGTTTTATTGGGAACGATTGGGACTGATAGCTATATGTTTTTATCCGATCAGAAACACTTTTTTACGGCATGAAATAGACGGCTACTAAAGTTTTTTTTTATAAACCCAGTCTATTCTGTGAATGTTTTTAGTGCGAGGACACTTTTAGGATTCAAGATAAAGACAGTTTTCAATACATTTTATTACTCGTGTATATTTTTTCATGGACAAAGTTGGGTGTTCGCTTCGCCTGCCAACTTCGTGGAAACCTTTGCAATATGGAATATTTAATCCCAGATCAGTTATGCAATTCGCTACAAGTTCAAAGTTGTGCAGTGAGTAAACTTCGAACTTAATAAACATGGCTGATATTACTATGCATGATTGGAAGTGATTGATGTAGGAACATTATGATAATAGGTTGGTAATATGATATTATTATCGTGTTATAAGTCCGACAAAGTCGGATGTTTCAGTTGTGTCGGTAATGTGTGAGTTACTTAAGGATTGAATAAGTTTTTCTTAAGTTTTTGGCTGAAGTGTATTTGACAAATAAAGAAGAATAAATATTAATAAAAATAATATAATAAATAAGAGGTCTCTTCGTGAAAAGTCGCGATTATCTAATAAATGACAAAGAACAACAAGGAGGTTTCATCCAAATCTGTTCTGTCCAGCATTACCTACTTATAAGTACCTCCAGCTACTATGATGCCCTTACAAACCAATGGCCACAATGCTGAAAGGTACCAAATACCTGCAACAAAATATAATTACAATTGAAATACATAAAAGAAAATGAGATCCCTATTACTGTTACGGTCAATTCCGGAAAAAGGGTAACTTAATTGCATACGGAACCAAACCACTTTCAGCTACCTAGCGATTAGTTGTATTTCCTTCGGCTCACTATTTTAATCAGTATTTTAGAGATTCGGTCGAACGTCCCAAAAAATTCTCAATTAGTTTTGTTAATAGTACTTTTGGCCGACCAAAATGAAAAAACTTAGTGCCTATGATGATATCATTTGATATCATAATTTTCATCGTAAAGCTCTTGAAGCGCTATCTTGATCGAGAGGCACAATATTTCAAATGGTGGACTATTTTATTTTAGTATTAGAGCTCCTGAATTTTCCAAGCTTTATACAAAAGTCAATCGCTCGGCTATATTGATTTACAATGTAAAATTCATTCCATTCCATTACCATAAGCCGCTATCTTTACGTATTATGTTATTTTAGGATAGATTGCCTAGAAGGGGTCACCCTAAAAGGAAATTGAATTACTTATACGAGGGTGATATTCCAACAATTTATATTCAGTAAAAAATATAAATTATCGTATTCAAAAATAGCTTAGATTCGTATTTTTATTACGGCGATAAAATAAATTAGTTTGGATTTCTTTATGTCTGTTAAGTTTTTAGATAGGTGTGGATCGGTAAAGTCGGTTTGAACTTTTCAATTTTATGGCAACGTAGCCGCAGTTAATCGCTGTAATCTTATGAACCGTTCCAGCATAGAAGTTTCTTTTGTTGATGATTAAATTCATCACTATGAACGGTCGTAAAGTTCTTCGCTAACATTAATGCAACGCGATTTTGCGACTTTTTTATCGTCTAAGTGGATCTATTGAACATGCTGTCTTTTTATTTTTAGCCACTTCTCTTGATTAATTTCTTTAAAGTTTTTTACTTTATTCTTTTCAGACAGATCTGGCAGTTTAACAGAAACATTGAACTTATCGGCTGCATTTATCGCAGGTCATAAATATGCTTTCAGTGTTAACAGTGTTGCCTGTTAATGTTTATTACTGATCGTAACCTTCCAATCATTGAAATGAAAGGTCATGTGATTTGGTGTCACATCCACCAAACGACGAACGGTTTGGTAAATGATTTATATACCTAACCTACTTGCCTGCTTCGGTTACAGGGCCAAGTTAACAAATTATGATCTTGCCTTGATTTTAGTCATAATGTTCCAATCTTAATTTCAGATTAATTGCATAGTAAATTGTAATTAGTATTCTTCTATACAGTCCATAAGCTCGTCGTTTTAATTAAAAAGAAATGAGAAATGACCTACACTATGCCTAAAGTACAAGGCATTAATATTAAATATTTATCACCATTTTGCGCAACAATGCGAGGCCGTCGCAAACTATTAATATTAAGTATAGAAAATTAAAATTGAAAAGCCGCGGTGGGTGAAATGGAACTTCATTATAAAGGTCTCAACTATTTGCAAGGACGATTAATATTCCATTTTACATACGGACCAAAAATATTTGCCCAACGTTTCGTCGAGCCAAACCAGCCAGCACAAGGTACAGGAACAAGAACGTTCCATGGGGTTATCCTGTAATGATAGTGTGTAAGATAAATAAATAAATAAAATAAAAAAAATGATACCTATATTAGGAACTGAAACAGATCAAGTATTCACCGTTCTATTGGGCAATTTTGTTAAAGTGGTAGTGTGGTTTTGTTCTACCAAATCAATCGGGTACAGCTAAGTGGTAGCTAGCTTTTTACGTCTCCCAAAAACTTATCGTACTTCATACTTATACCATGTTTACATATTACCAGCAGTTGTTTGCCGGTCGCTGTCCGAAGCCCCGCGCGCCGTGTGTCCACGTCAGGGGCGCGGTCTGCCGCCGCGGGTTGTCACTGCTAATTTGCACACAATTGTTCATCCCGGACTGAAAGTATAGAAATGAGAGGAGAAATGTAGTCGGGACTCAATGTAACTCACTAATTGGACCCACGAAATTGTATTCCTACCAGTCGTAACGATGGATGTTCGTTAAAACTTCATGTCGAATGGAAATGTAAATGCAGATACTTTCTCAGTGACTTTGTTAATCGCGAATCGTCAAGCGGACTTCGTTACGATTCTGTATAATTTCGTATAAATAAATCCCCTATAGGACCAACGTCAACTCTGCCTATATTTATTACTGACTCCAAAAGAAGGTCGTACTTTATTTAAATATCCATACTAATATTATAAATGCGAATGTCACTCTGTTTGTTTGTTTGTTTGTTACCTTTTCACGACTAAACGGCTGATCGGATCTTAATGAAATTTGGCAAGAAGATAGATTTCAACCTGGGAAAGGATAAAGGCTATGAAAAATGTTGCGAAAACGGGGAAAATTTGACGCAGACGAAGTTGCGCGGGACAGCTAGTATATTATACGACAGTATCTTTATACTATACGAATTTCCACGGTACGTGTTGTATGTTAATACTCCTGTAGCAATAAACCGATTTTGCTGATTGTTTTCTTTAAACCCCTTTTGTTAAATATTTCGGGTTTTATGGAAATAACCCAATTTAAATAATTTAAAATATAAATTCCATTTATTTTTTACCACTTCCGTAGGTTCTTATCAGTTATTGTTTTTCTGGTTCAAAATTAATTCATCTTTTCTTACAGCATTCCTTTCGATAGGTCTTCTTTTATTATTGTTAACTTCGAACATCCACTCAACGATGCTAAAATTTAATTACAATACGCCTCCATACAATTTTACCAAGGGAAATTCATTGTCTGTTTTTCAATGGATTTTCGCATATAATTAACTTCAATATCGTCTAAAAATAACTTAGGATATTCCGTTAAACTTATGTTAACATTGTTTTATCTATAAGGAAATCATAATAGTTTTCAGAACACTTCCTAACAAACTCGAAATAACTTACGAATAGAATGGCAATGATTTGTGAAAAAGTGTTGGGAAGCAATTAGCACAATTCAAGTTGGGCGATGAAAGAGATCGCGTGTGGCTGAGGGAAGATAGTAGTTTGGAGTAATTACGATTGTTGTGAGCGCCGACAATCACTTAGAAGCGCCTTATCTAAGCCCTACTTAACGCGCGGACTTGGCTATTAAGTCATAAATCGTCGGTTAGTCACGCAACGAGCTGACGATTTGGCTCCAAGCGAGTTATCTTCACCTTGGCATCTAATTAAGAAAATCTTTTTTTCTTTCCCCCCTTAATTGGAACCCTAAATTATACGGATACGTAGGGTAATAAACTGGGCTCATTTTTGGAACACGCTCCCGATTTTGGAAATGATAACGGCTGATTTGATAGCGAGATATAATATGAAATACGTGTTGTGTACATATTTTCCCGTGTAAGCTATTTCGTTACAAATGTTTGCGGTAATTACGCCGAAGCTGATGTTACCTCCAGGCACAATCAAATTGATAGTTGTGTGCGTAGTATGGTAATTATAAGGTGCTTTCATGCGAGAGACTCTTTGTCGAGTTTCTTGTGAGTGTAGTGGAAATATGTCACAGCTTCCTCTATTGTGATATTTGAGTGATATGTAGGTGTGGGTCGCTATGTATGTAGTTTAATCTCTCAATTACGTCGTATCATTGGCGGGTAGATTTAGCGACGTCCCGCCGGGTGGATAGTCTCATTCAGCTGACACTGGCTATCCATTTAACAATTGGACAGTCAGTTTGACACATGACAGTGTGCCGCACATCCCCTCGGCTCGATGCATCCCAATTTCTAGTGTGTCTGGACACGATATTACCCATTACGCAAATATTATTTGCTTTGCTGCTCTCTGGGTTTGTTTTATTTTGGTTTCTATTGTGATTTAAGATCAGTTGTCAAACTTGTAAAGGCTTTTTCACTTCTTTGTTCTTTGTTACCCCTGCCTTTATTTAACAGTAATGTTTTGTCACACAAACCGAATTAAAACAAAACCAAATTACAAAAAAAACAGAACAAACAAATAATTATATCCTGGTGAAAAGATATAAAATTAAAGACAAATAGCTGACGATCCAAATATTGGGTACTTAGGTGCTTGAACTTATTGACGTCAGAAAGCCAAACCAACAAAAGTCTGCGTTAAGCCTACAAGTACTTTTTAATACTCTAGATATTACAGTCCCATTGTTTGAACAAAAAGGTTCCAATCCCAGAGCCTTCATATTTATTAAAGGTATTGACCGCCATTTGGATTGGAGATGGCCATTGTTATAGAATTATAATAGGCAAAGTTAGAATGGGGGCAGTTTTGGGCCTGTTTGTTAACCAACTATGTACCTACTTACGTTTTGTTTGTAAGTTCAGGGTTGATGAACCTTTTGTCACGAAGATGGTGGAGCTAGATAGTAAGGGGAGTTACGCACAAGTTCCGGTCGGCACAGCAAGGCAGCCAAATCTAATAATATAAATAGATATTCCGAAAGAAGCTGCTCGATTTAGCTCGAATTGTTCCGAGAGGATGCGAACACGAATCAGCTATTATAGGTACCAAACAGAATTTGCAGATCAGCAAGCGCTGAATCATTATTCTCTTGCTCTTATCCCAATTTATTTAAGGTCGGCGCCGGATGTCCTCTTTTTCCATACTTCTCTTTTACTTTTCATCTCATCAGATACCTCCTGAATAAAAACCAAATATGTGTAGTAAATCTAATGTACCCGTAGAAATCTGGAGGTGTAAGTGTGTGGGTGTCCTAAGTCCTGTTCAAGATAGTTGCTGGAAAATCGTTTTAGTGGAACTCGGAGCATTAGCATACCAAAACCGAATAAAAACACACACAAATACCCTAGCAACTGCATTACGTGAACCACTATGTGACAGAAGACTCAAAAGGCAACACATATGGGACTTTGTTCCCAAACAAAGCCGAAATTAAAATAAAAGACAGCTTCCACACAGGAGGAACAGTTCTAACCTGACAATAACCCTCACAAAAAATCTGCTAAAGGCATGTAAAGCCGATCGCAAGATGAAACAAAGGAAAAAAAAAAAAAAATTACGTTATTTTATTTCACACATTAAAATTTGTCAAAGAAGATAAAAAAACTTCAACTACTTGTAACAAAAAAATATTGTCTTTTCTTTCTTAAGAATTGACATTAAAATTCTAGTCACATCTTTCAAGAACAGGATACATTATACAAGGTGTTGTTTTGCATGCTAACGATTCTCGTCCCGAATCAATAATAAAATTGGTATGTTTTTGTTTTCTTATTTACGGAAATCGGTAAGTGTTAACAATCCATGTTTTAAACGCGGGCCGTCTGATTCTCGCCACACACATCACACATACAAACAAACTCAAACGTTTATTCGATAATTTCTTATTCCCTAAACCACGTTAAGGGGGTTATTCTGAAATATTGACAAACATAAACAACCAAAAAAATCAGCGTTTATGAATTATTTACCGTAATTACCGTAATTTTAATTGAATATTTACGTCTTTTGTGACAACCTCCTGAATTTTGACGAGAATGCAAAACAACACCTTGTATAAACTTGAATCACGTTAAGATAATATATCGTAAAATAAAAATAAGTAAAGTTTTCTTCATAAATCAAAATACTCGAATATTTTTAACTTAATACATCAGTTAAAAAAATAGAAATGTTAATAAATTAACCATAATAGGACTGCAATATATCATGGCAACTGCTTATTAAAAGTGAAGTCAAAACTTTGATAAAAATCTCATCTACAGAAGTGAATACTAAGTAGTTCAAAATTATTTTCATAGTAGGTAGGTAGGTAGGCTACTGCAGTTTGAAAAATATTAAGCTTAAGGTAATAATTCTTTAGTCAGAAAGTTGTTAATTTCTGACTAAAGAATTATTACCTTAAGCGTTTTTACGTACAGTGGCCTCCAAAAGTAAGTTGTTTTTTTTTCACTTTGAATGGAATGTCACAATTTTATTAAAAATATCTAGTTTCAAACGTTTCAACTGTATAAACAATGATAAGTTTTGTATTGAATAAAAATTAACATTGAGTAATAATAAATTTACTCTTATATTTTTTTTATTCGACCTAAAAAAGGAGGGTACAAAAAGGAATGTGGTCCTTGTGATCACTTCGGTCTTTTTCCGGCTTACGTCACTTAGTTAATTAGTTGTCTCATGGTAATTTACGAGGTTAAAGTCTCCGCTTTTAGCATGTGGCTTGATGCCCTTTTTCAACCAGTGGCTACCGAATTACCAAACTTAAGTGGCAGTGGGCAGGGCACATTGCTCGCAGAACGGATGGCCGATGGGGCCGAAAAGTTCTGGAATGGCAACCGCGAACCGGAAGATGTTACGTTAGAAGGCCTCCCGCTAGGTGGACCGATGACCTGGTGAAGGTTGCGGGGATCCGCTGGATGCGAGTCGCACGGGATCAGTCAATGTAGCGACACTTGGAACAGGCCTACTTCCAGCAGTGGACGCTGTTTGCCTGCGTGCCAGAAATGAAGATAACTTTTCAACACACATGTTTGAAAAACTTTCACTACTTGCAGTTATATCAATGAAAACGATGATTTATTACTTAAATGAAGATTTGTAGTGTCACAAACCACGATAATGTTACTTAGCACGTAAACAATGTTATCGACGCACGTGGCGGTAGATTTCCGGCAAAATATAAAGTAAGTGTCACGACTGCGCAAGCAAAATCACACTCAAAATCGGTATTGCTATCTAGCTCAAACAACTTGCACCGTTTTGCGTGTGTGACAGAGACGCATAATAATATACGTTTAGATATGTTTTTATGAATTGTACGTATCACGCAGTCCAGTGCGATGTAAAGGACAGGTCAACTTATAATCAATCCTGACGAATTAACGTAAGGGTCAATATAATCGGGCCTGTGGACGGTGAGTAATGGGCTAGCTCACCGTCCGTCCGTCTTATGATGACAGGCCTTGTCGACGTCGCGTTCGTGTTCCACGCGCGCCTCAAGGATATGTCAGCTAATCGGAAGGGGTCCGAGAGGGCCGATACCTGCCAGGGCTGCGAGACTGTTCGAAAGAGATACCGTGACCCTGGAACACTTGTACAGGGCTAAGAAGGAACATGGATGGGTTTTAATCAGTACAAGTCTGTTACTCCCTTCCGCTCCGCCCAGAGCGGGGGGAGTAATTTGATGATTTCCCATCCAAAAAAGGGTTAATATGATCATGATAATTTGAGTCACAATTTAATGTTAGGGACATGGTGTTTGTACCTTCTCAGGAAACACTACTGTATAAGACAATACTAAAACATCTCAAATTATGGAATAACTTATGTGACCTGTTGTAAAATGTACTCGATTTTGTTTAAATATAAATACCCAATACCTACTGTGAGTAAATAGACTTACACTAGTTTTTATAAAAATATTAATTGAAAATGTCATATACAGCCAGTTTCTAGACAAAAAATGGTCTAGGACTACGGAAAATAAATGGTATAAAAAATCCGATTCCAACTATATATAGGGTGACTGGTAATTAGTGAACCATACTTAAATACGTTATTATACTCATGATAACAAACACCTTCCCAAAAAAACTTTTTTTTTTATATTCATCCATTTTTATCACAAGCAGGCCACAGGCGCCCGCGCGCGATTTTCATACGGCTGTTGTATTATTGTGATAAAAGTTTTTATTTTTTTTACTTGCTATGGTATGTTGGGATGAATAATCTATTGATTAGGTAGGAACCGTTTTCAAGTCGGTGTCCCTTCTATCCTGTGTAGCCTACCTACCCTACCTAACCTACCTATTCTACTCACAGTCTACAGTCTACTGCAAACATCTTTTTTTCTCCAATTACTTTTCAAAAAACGAACACACATACTTCAACTAGGATTTGAAGTAAAACGTTTATTTACGATTGTAGTGGTGCCAGGAGGCGTGTCCCTCCATTCACCCATGGTTAATGTCCAGCCCAGGAGCGCAGTTCTGCCAAGAATAACAACTGAGGCCTTTGTGGTCGAATACTCGTTGTATTTAAATACCACTTATTTCCTTTTCCAACATTGTTCAAAGTTTTACGATAAATTGTGCCTTCACTGACGGTCGGTAAAGTTTATTGTCGTTTATTGTGAGATTTTTTGGAGTATTGTGAATTAAAGTAATGTAACAGATGTGTTTTTTTTAAGAGTCTATGTGAATATTGGCGCAAAAATTTCACCAAATGGTTACTATAAAACAAAAAAAAAACTATTGAACATATATTATTAATTAGTCCAAAACATTATTACAAAATAGAGTAAAGCGATAGTTCAGGCCTAGACAGCTTTTAACACTATACAAGGTGTTGTTTGCATCCTTGTCAAATTCAAGGAGGTAACTATACGTATTTTTATATGGGATTTTCTATTTTCTTTCTAAAACTGCTTATATTCAGTCAATAAGGTGCCTCAGTATGAATCGATGAACCTTACCTCCCTAACCTAACAAATACAGTTTTCTCACATCTCAGTTACAATTATTACGTGTAGTATTCTAAATCCTTAGTGCTTGCATTTAAACTGAATTCACAACAACAGTATCTGCATTGTTCCACTTACCTGTAAGAGATAAGCATGACATACATTTCGGCTTGTACACTGAAACATAATAACATGCATGCCCACAGCATAATTTGTAATTTTTAAAATGTGTCGTCCCTTTTTTGCGTGGGAAGAATGCCAAATGGTGGCAAACGAGGTGCAGGTACCTAGCTTGAAGTCATGGCCAGCAGTGGCAAATGAAACGCGAATAAACTACAACGTTCATTTTGTCTTGCTGCGCGATGAGTTTTTCTGAATTTTAGGTAGGCTAAAAAAGATCACCTGTTTAAAAAATTCCACGTATGTTACTGGTAAATTCTAATTTTCCCGATTATAGGGGAGATGCAAAGCTCCCATTTATAGTTATAGCTATTCCAAATACCGGGTTTATGTTCAAAAGTGTTTTTTTTTTTAATAACAAAAAAAGCGAATACAAAATGTAGGAACACTGGCGGACTAGAAAATTGTCTTTTATGGGCGGAGCAGAAAATAAGGGGCCATAAAAGAATTCGAACTGCACTGTAGCTGCATTGCTATCAATGTTTAAAATTACAGATTTTACACCCACGTTGCCTCTAGTCTGTGCTTATAAAATGCAAGAAAAACAAACACGGTTTTTATCTAAAAGATGAATCACTCGCTCGAAAAGCATTGTAATGGACTTTAATTCCAATACAGTGTATTTACCTTGTTTATTTGTCGAGGAATCGCGTGTACCCGGGCGGGGCTCTCCAGTCGCCTGTGGCGGGCAAGGCAATCGGAAGATTGATAAAACATACGGCAAACCCACAAATAAATAGCTGCTGCATACAAACGAAGCAGATTTGTTCCATCAGAGATAAGTTCATACCTTGTTTGTTCAGAACGTTCATAATACAGTGTTTTAACAGGAGTTTCAAACCGCGCAATAGGGATTCCAGTTCGAGGGTAGTGAAACTTAAACAGTTCCTCAAATGAATAGGCAGTTGAAATTAGTTCGGGGATGATGTTAATAGCTATAACGCTTTCAGTGATATTAGTATTGTAATACCCCTCGGAATTAATATTCATCACCGTTTAAACAATGATTTAATCACCATTTTATTTTAATATTTCATTATCTGACATTTATTATTCATGATTAACAGCCGAGGTCATCATAAATCTGTTTTTATTGTCAGTTAATAACATGGCTATAGTTATTTACTTGCGATTAATTTGGGACAGGT
This sequence comes from Cerastis leucographa, assembly GCA_963082945.1. NCBI lineage: Eukaryota > Metazoa > Arthropoda > Insecta > Lepidoptera > Noctuidae > Cerastis > Cerastis leucographa. Next base: position 11,655,298 of record OY720357.1, read on the forward strand.
TAGATTTATACATAATTATGATTTTACACTCCGATGTTAGTGTATTAATTTGTGCTAATTCACATTTATGTGTTTGAAGTTATAAATTCATAATTTTATAACGAGGACACGTTATAATTACACTGAATTACTTATTACGTACATTGGTTTGTAATAAACCGATTGGTTCATTTCCACGTCTGTTGCCGAGCAACTTTCATGTATTATGTATTGCTCGGGTTGTATCGTACGGCTACAAATGAAAGTATCTAAATATGGCGAGATACAAGGGTATACTCGGTTATATTATGTGTATGGGGTTCGATTAGGGTCGACAAGCCTCCGTCCCTGTCGCCTCACATGATGGATGGGGCCTACATCAGATTTCGGATAGTTTTTTCAGCATATTATATTTTACTATGAACTTACGAGAGTCAAAGTTCCGAGGTCACTGCAAATATCACTTTGGTCATTTTTTACGGACGATAACGTCATGTTTGTTTTGATCTTTTTTCTTGAGATTCAAAGGCAATTTTAGTTGGTAAACTAAACCGTTTTTTTGTTCGGTAATGAAACTTGCTGGTGCGTTCGTTCATTGAACTCACTTTTCAATATTGACCCAAATACAAGAGCCACTGCTTCTTAAATAAATATTTATTCAATAAAAGGTGGGAAATTTCGAAGAATTGGCACTCCTAGGGAAAAAAGGTTTTAAATAGGTCCGTAATATAAAAGATGCTGTGTTAATTCAGCATCGATATTGCGGAGTGCCGAGTCGAAAGTAAAACATAACCATGTACCTACCTGCCTATGTAAATTGGGTACTTTCCTCACATTTACATACGTACATACCTTTCAGTGGGTTATTAAACACGCCGTCGCTTGAGTAAACATCGTAAATCACACAAAACTAGGGGCTTTGTACACACAATTTGCGTTTCTAATTTCCTACTAGGTAGGTAGATATTGTTTATGTACCCCAGTCATATTATTGTATTAATTTATAACGGTGACATAATTAACCTTAACAGTAAAAGGTTTTATTTTTATGTATTTTCGTAAACTCATCATAAATCATAATGTTTTACGATGACACTTTTAAAACCTTTTAATATTTTCAGTAGGTTCGTTATTTGCATGCACTGAAACATTAATAATTTATTATGATAAACATATATACTGTGCAACGCGCTTTACAACAGAACAATAGCCGTCGTGGCGTCGTTTCTAGAAGGGATGAAATAGAACACATTGTGTCGCATGAATGGATGGTATGGAACATTCTGTATATTGAAAATTGCCGCGTAATGCCTACAATACACGTGTGATCAAATTCCTACATCATACAGACGAGAATTAACAGAACATTACTTATTCATAGAACCCTTCGTCCAAATACTATGAATAAGTCTCATAACTATTGATATTGGCTTTTCACTGAAGCGAAAGCAGTTCTTAGTAATTGATCGGCTAGCTATACATAATTCGTCATAGGCTTTAAATAATATCTTATTTCCAATAAACAATTGAAGATTATCCAGAGGGCCTAGACAAGTTCACTTCAGCCAACTTATGTGTGCAGGCGGGATAAGACAGAACTAAAATAATTGTACCAAGTTTGACATACATTATGTATGTAGATGCATATTTTCTTGACAAGCGGCGCCACCATGAACTGTGCACTTAAAGTGGAAACTGTTATATTTGCTTCTGCAACAACTTTGAATGTGAAATGGAAAGTCAAAAATTTATGGGACTGATAGCAACCATATGTCAGTCCCATAAATTTTTGACTTTTCCGTCATTGAATCTATCAGAATATCTCTTTGTCTTATACCTCGAATAATGAATGTTGTCTTGTGGCATAGAGGGAGAGAGATACTGTATAGTATTTTCGTAACTACGAAACCAATTCAGCTAATTCAACAAACACAAACTTTTCTTGCACAAATATTTCAATGTACTATAAAGTTTAATCTTTCACGCTATATAAGTAAAAGGATCGCTCTACTTAAACTAAATTAAGTGTAAGAAATGTGAACAAATACGAGTACCTATCGCATTACGAGATCGAGTGCTTTTAGTCGGATGAACATAATGACGAAGATACATGGCCGGCCGGTTTGACGCGCATGTTGTCCTTTTAGCGTGTGACCGGAGACTGTACGAAGAAATTGTTTTACGAGTAAGTACCGTACTCTGCAAAATGAGGTTTTTTTTTCTGCAATACTACAATGTCCTCTTCAATCTTCCTCTGAATGACAATTGGAGATAGATTGTTTAGGATTTGGGTGGAAAACGGGAACACATTTGTTTTCAATTATATTAATATTGAGGCCTACAATGACTTCAAAAACAAGTCTTAGGCCTGAATGCTGTTGTTGTGGGAGAGAAAAATTATTCCTAATACGAGTATTGTTGCACTTAAGTTATTTTTATAAAATTAGATTATCTACAAGCCACTGTGCAACCAAAGCATGAATCGTGTCGAATCGAGTTTCGGATTATCCTAATTATTAGTTTTAATTTTGATAATAATTATAATGCTAATAAATGTTGCTGACATGAAGCAATCGTTGAAGGAGCGCTACTTTGGCCGCCTGGGAAAAGTATTTAATAGTCTTTTATCAGGTAAAAATAATTATGTATTCTTTCGGCATACTCAAATGGACTCAAACAGAACTAGACTCCCTGGATAGGAACCATTGTTGACGGCACATGGAATGCATCACCCACTTTCTTCACGGAGTTGTGGGGGTCGAGGCTTTTTAAACGCCAAGACTCTCCACAATCGCGAGATATCCAGTCTCAGGAAATATTTCCTAAAAGCAGACGTGGGGATGCATCGAGATGTGGTCGCGATTGAAAAGGGCCTCACTCCGCTCTCCTTGGGTAAAGACAAGTGGCGCAAGCGTGCAGTGCTTGACACTAATGACCGCAGGGAACTATGGCTGAATAAAGAGCTTCACGAACGCTTCTTCCGGGCCCTGCATGGACCCGATGTGGATGATGACAAAAAGTACCGGAGATTTATCGTGAAGGACGGCACAGTTTACATATGTCGGGCATGCTACCGTTCGGGCGAATCAATACGTCACATTATCTCCGGGTGTTCTGTCTAACTTACGGTCTGTTACGGCTACAAGGTTGTGTCTATGCATACACATCCTTGTAGTCCGGATTATCCATCAGCAACTTAAACCGCTCTAAAATACAGCCTTGTGGAATCGGAAGTGTCGTACTATAGGTATGTGTCTGACCCAAAAGAAAAACAAATCAAGTATCTTGATTTGCCCGCGAGGTTGTTGACATGTGGGATGTGGACTCAGCGATCATTGTGCCGATACTTGTATTAGCCAAAAGCCTTATTGCCAAGAGTCTCGGCCAATACCTGATGAGTCTCTCGTTAGGCAGCTGGATCAAGGGCTTGATTCAGAAACGGCTCGTATTGTTAGGAGGTTCCTTTCTCTGGAGCACACACTTTTTATTTTGTTTTAGGGATATTTATAAAAAATGTAAATAATTTGTGTCGAAATAAAAAAAAGAAAAAAAAATAAAAGTTAGTATATTTGTTAGTTGAACCACTTGTCTGTGTGTCACCAATCTATATTGATGCGTGAAAATAGTCTGCACGTCCTAAAACTTTGCGGTTTAGTCCTAAGTATCGTATCTAGGCTTGCCCAGATGGTAAACCCTTTTCCAATAAACACGTATGGAGTACCAACACATTTGTGAGGCTTGTAAGAGTTTATATGTATATAAAAAACACTCTGGCGAGTACATGATGGTTTCGAACAAAAGCATGAAATTTTTCATGAAAACTGTGTCTTTGCGTACCACTTTATGTGCCATAACATAACATCACGCCTGTAATCCCAGAAGGGTTGGGCAGAGGTTTAACTAATAGGTCTCTCACATTTCGCTGGTTATATTTCAGTCCCATGTCATAAGGTCGAGCCTATTGCCATCAACCGGGCACAAATCCAGACTCTAGCTGCTACTGAGAAAATCCTGATGGAAACTAACACTTTGCTCGACCTGGGAATTGAACCCGGAATCCCTTGCAGTCGCGCGTGCGACCACTAGACAACGAGGCAGTCATAGGTCAATTTGACAGAAGTCGAAATGATCATTTCCATGCCTGTTTCAAATAATGGTGCTTTTGCTATAGGCAATTAATTGCCCGCGGATGATTGTCAAAGAGCAACTAGTAGTCGTAAATTCCTCCACACCATAATTTTAGCGCCCATGACTGATTTTGACTGCTCAAATTGGATGGTGTTGTTCGAAATATCCAATATTGATGGTTCAGCTATGAATATTTCCCTTTACCATCCACACATGTGTAAAAATGTGACAAATTATGTTTACCTTTGTGTTTAAACATAATTTATCATGATGTGTTCCGTGTTTCCTATCTGACTACACAAAGAATAAACCCGTTCAGAAGCTTAGAGGTCAGTCTTATAAAGTCCATACAATATTGTCTTGGGCATATCAAGTGAGAATCATGGCAACTGCTTATTAAAAGTGAAGTCAAAACTTTGATAAAAATCTCATCTAAAGAAGTGAATACTAAGTAGTTCAAAATTATTTTCATACGATACATAGTACTACTGCAGTTTGAAAAATATTAAGCTTAAGGTAATAATTCTTTAGTCAGAAAGTTGTTAATTTCTGACTAAATAATTATTACCTTAGGCGTTTTTACGTACAGTGGCCTCCAAAAGTAAGTTGTTTTTTTTTTCTCTTTGAATGGAATGTCACAATTTTATTAAAAATATCTAGTTTCAAACGTTTCAACTGTACAAACAATGATAAGGTTTGTATTGAATAAAAATTTACATTGAGTAATAATAAATTTACTCTTATATTTTTTTTATTCGACCTAAAAAAGGAGGGTACAAAAAGGAATGTGGTCCTTGTGATCACTTCGGTCTTTTTCCGGCGTACGTCACTTATTTAATTAGTTGTCTCATGGTAATTTACGAGGTTAAAGTCTCCGCTTTTAGCATGTGGCTTGATGCCCTTTTTCAATCAGTGGCTACCGAATTACCAAACTTAAGTGGCAGTGGGCAGGGCACATTGCTCGCAGAACGGATGGCCGATGGGGCCAAAAAGTTCTGGAATGGCGACCGCGAACCGGAAGACGTTGCGTTAGAAGGCCTCCCGCTAGGTGGACCGATGACCTGGTGAAGGTTGCGGGGATCCGCTGGATGCGAGTCGCACGGGATCAGTCAATGTAGCGACACTTGGAGCAGGCCTCCGTCCAGCAGTGGACGCTGTTTGCCTGCGGGCTAGAAATGAAGATAACTTTTCAACACTCATGTTTGAAAAACTTTCACTACTTGCATTTATATCAATGAAAACGATGATTTATTACTTAAATGAAGATTTGTAGTGTCACAAACCATGATAGTGTTACTTAGCACGTAAACAATGTAATCGACGCACGTGGTGCTATAGATTTCCGGCAAAATATAAAGTAAGTGTCACGACTGCGCAAGCAAATCACACTCAAAATCGGTATTGCTATCTAGCTCAGACAACTTGCACCGTTTTGCGTGTGTGATAGAGACGCATAATAATATTTGTTTTGATAAGTTTTTATGAATTGTACGTATCACGCAGTCCAGTGTGATATAAAGGACAGGTCAACTTATTTTCGATCCTGATGAATTAACGTAAGGGTCAATATGATCGGGCCCGTGGACGGTGAGTAATGGGCTAGCTCACCGTCCGTACGTCGTATGATGACAGGCCTTGTCGACGTCACGTTCTTGTTCCACGCGCGCCTCAAGGAAATGTCAGCTAATCGGAAGGGGTCCGAGAGGGCCGATGCCTGCCAAGGCTGCTGGACTGTTCGAAAGAGATACCGTGGCCCTGGAAAATTTGCAAAAGAAGAACACTAAGAAGGAACATGGATGGGTTTTAATCAGTACAAGTCTGTCACTCCCTTCCGCTCCGCCCAGAGCAGGGGGAGTCCCCCGCTCTGGGCTTGTTTTGAATTTGATAATTTCCCATCCAAAAAAAAAGGGTTACTATGATCATGATAATTTGAGTCACAATTTAATGTTAGGGACATAGTGTTTGTACCTTCTCAGGGAACACTACTGTATAAGACAATACTAAAACATCTCAAATTATGGAATAACTTATGTGACCTGTCTTAAAATGTACTCGATTTTGTTTAAATATAAATACCCAATACTGTGAGTAAATAGACTTACACTAGTTTTTATAAAAAAAAAAATTGAAAATGTCATATACAGCCAGTTTCTAGACAAAAAATGGTCTAGGACTACGGAAAATAAATGCTGTAAAAATCCGATTCCAACTATATATATAGGGTGACTGGTACCTAATTAGTGAACGATACTTAAACACGTTATTATACTCATGATAACAAACACCTTCCCAAAAAAACTTTTTTTTTACATTCATCCATTTTTATCACAAGCAGGCCACAGGCGCCCGCGCGCGATTTTCATACGGCTGTTGTATTATTCTGATAAAAGTTTTTATTTTTTTATGCTTAAATTGCTATGGTATGTGGGGATGAATGATCTATTAAATAGGTAGGAACCGTTTTCAAGTCGGTGTCCCTTCTATCCTGTGTAGCCTACCTACCCTACCTAACCTACCTATTCTACTCACAGTCTTCTGTAAACAAGTTTTTTTCTCCAATTACTTTTCAAAAAACGAACACACATACTTCAACTAGGATTTGAAGTAAAACGTTTATTTACGATTGTAGTGGTGCCAGGAGGCGTGTCCCTCCATTCAGGCGATGGTTAATGTCCAGCCCAGGAGCGCAGTTCTGCCAAGAATAACAACTGAGGCCTTTGTGGTCGAATACTCGTTGTATTTAAATACCACTTATTTCCTTTTCCAACATTGTTCAAAGTTTTACGATAAATTGTGCCTTCACTGACGGTCGGTAAAGTTTATTGTCGTTTATTGTGAGATTTTTTGGAGTATTGTGAGTTAAAGTAATGTAACAGATGTGTTTTTTTTAAGAGTCTATGTGAATATTGGTGCAAAAATTTCACCAAACGGTTAATATAAAACAAAAAAAAAACGATTGAATATATATGACGGAGAAACTGTCTCCGTTCTGTTTTTAAAAAGCGTGACGTCAGCATAGCTGACGTCACTGACACTATCTTCATGGTGATCACTCATCTTCAATCTTTCAAGTAAAACACCACAAGTATACTGTATGCCTCGTTTATTCAAACCGACAGCGTAACGACTTATTTACATAGATCCGTACAGTACGGCGGCTCAAGCAAGACTCCCCTAGCGCGCTCTGTGCGGCCGTATTTATAAAGTGGCAAGCACGTGTACATAATTTTAGGTTAAGTATTGCATTATTTTAATCACAAGATTTTTACATTACAATAATCAAACAATTATTAATTCATGGCTTGTGAACTAGTTTTGACTTAATCAAATTATTAAACTCATTTATTAATTATTGTTGTTGCGCCGATACGGCCATACTGACAGGCGGTGCGAGCTCTGCACCAGCCTCGTTGAATGTTGTTCTTATTTGTACAATGCCTTTCATGGTTGGTGATATTAGTGTAGTTGAAGTTAGTAGTTAGTAGTGTCTCGAAGGTTCTCGAAGGTTCTCGAAGGTTCTCGAAGGTTCTCGTGGGTTCTCGTAGACCTGAAAGAATAGAAATTTCCTCTGAGTAGTATTACTGTAAACAACTTGCGTTGTTTTGAGAGGTTAGGTTCTCGGAGATTTTATTGAAGGGTTCTCGGAGGTTCTCGTAGAGTTCTCGGAGGTTCTCGTAGATTTCTCGGAGGTTCTCGTAGAGTTCTCGGAGGTTCTCGTAGAGTTCTCGGAGGTTCTCGTAGAGTTCTCGGAGGTTCTCGTAGAGTTCTCGGAGGTTTTCGTAGAGTTCTCGAGGGTTATTTGGAATCTTTGAATTAAGTTACTTACGGTTTATTCTTTGTATTAATTGTTTTGCTGACTCACAGATGGCATGGCTGGTTCATCCATATTATCAAAAACGCTAATTATGAGTTGGTCCTTAATTAGATTAATGAATAGTCTTAGAGATAGACGCTCTTGCGGCGACACGGCCATTCTGATCGGCGGTGCGCGCCCTGCACCTGCCGTCACTCTCAGTATGTGGAGTTTTGTTATCTGAAATAATGGAGATAAATTTTGTCGGCAGATTAATGTTGTTTTTATTATCCTACAATGTTTATTGAATTGTAGGATTTGGAAAAAGAAAGTTTCAGTCAACATGGAAAGCTTGTAAATTATCCAACATTTATTGAGTTTATTAATATTGTATGGTCAGCTAATGAAATAGAATAATGTTGCGTCATTTATACAGCGACAGCAATATGAATTGAGTTTATTGACATTAAATGATCAGCTACTAGATGAGTAGGATATTGTCGCTTGAACCATCTAACAATATTCTTTGGTTAACATTCAAAAGCTGTGTTTGAGTTAGGTTTTTAGTTAACCTTGGAACATTGTAACAGATCAACTGTCTACTAGATGTCATTTTGTAGTTTGTATTTGGTAAGTTTGGTGTAAGTAGCATGTTTTTATTTGTTCATTCTCACGGGAAGGTAATGCTCTGTGATAGACACAAAGTCTTGGATTTGACAGGATTAAAGGATAGGATCAGGAACACCGCTCTGTGATAGACACAAAGTCTTTGATTTGACAGGATTAAGGATAAGGAGTTTAGGACCATTGCTCCGTGACAGGCACGAAGTCTTTGATTTGACAGGATGTAAGGAACCAGGCTCTAGGCGGTATGTACGCCGTGGACCCAGCAGGATAACATGAGAGTATTTGTCATTTGGTGTGTTCATTATCAGTGGCCTCCACGGCTCCTGATAGTATTAGTGTGATTTGTTGTATGACTCATTAAGCTAGTTGTTTCCTCCACGGATAGCAATAGCTTGATGTTTCTGTTATTGTTTTTAACTTTATTAGTTGTAGTTAGGAGTACTAATACTTTGCTATTATTATTGTAGATGAGCAACTGGCAGGATTGCGAAAACATAAAAATAATGAAAATTGAACATGAGACTGATCACACATGAGCATCATGTAGGTAGGTTGATTTGGCTATTGTATTCAGCCTTTGATGTAACACTATGTAGAGATCAGTGGTAAAGTGTAGGAAGTAGTTTGAAAACTCCTCACCTTTTATACTAGCTTATGGTGAGTGGACACTCGAAACAGTCATCCCTGGTTGGCACTCCTCGTGCTGTTCCTCATTTGATAGCTGGCGACACGGTCATCTATTCACCAGGCTGCAGTCCACATTTTTAAGTGAACTTGCTCTACTATCATTTGCTGAGGTAGCAGTCAACAGTTGGAATGTTGGCACTTTCTTTATAGTTGCTCTTCAATTTTATTTCATTTTCTTTGATAGTTGGTTATCATTTCCTTCCTCTATGAAGAAAATTGCCTGGAACCTGGAATGTGAGAAGTCATGCTGGTAAATAATAGAGCAAGAAACAAAACATCACACTTGCAGTCCCTGAAGGGTTAGGCAGGGGTGTAGATGATACATCCACACCATGCCAATCACGCCTAAGTCTCATTTAGGAGCAAGGCTATTTGCCATTAATATTATTGTCTGGTTTGATACTGGCAAATTCCTGATAGAAAAAAAAAAAAACACTCAATGACACTTTGCTAGACCTCAAAATCGAATCCAGGCCCTCATACTTTAATGGTACGGCTCATGACCATCAAGCACAAAGCAGTCCTACTAATGTTTAAATTAGTTGGGAGTGATAGGCTATAAAATAGGTAATCAATTGTTTTGAAATAGTTTTCGTACTTAGATTAAGTTAATTAAACGATGTGAAAGTTAAACTGATCAGAACTAGTTTAAAAACTCTATTATTTGTGTAAGTGCACTGACAAAACATTCACATTTTAACTAATTGAAAGCTTTGCTTTCAGTTCATTTATTGCACTAAGATTTCATCGTCACAACTCGTTGAACTGAAATTTGTTTGGCACTTCATTACTTGTCTTGTTTTACAAATCAGTTTCATGGCGAAGTGTAAGGTGTAGTATGAATTATGAAACATATTGTCAAATACAAATGCTTTCATGTTTGCATAATTGGTTTGAAAAGCCCTAAATGCAACCAATAGACACCAATAAGAATGTTAGTGTCAAATGAATGTGACTAATTTCTAATAAGAATATTCTGTATTCAATGTTTCTAGTCACTACAATCATCAAATACCATGAGTATTCTAATTAAATTTGTTGCCCAGTTAATTAATTCATTTCTTCTAATGTTTACACAAAATCAAGTAACTAATCTTTGTAACCAAAAATGTTTCTTAGAGAATTTTCCTCGTTACTGTGAATAAAAAGTCAGTAACAATGTCTTTTGCTATTACTTAATTAATTCATGAAGTGTAGATGCAAGTAACTAAATAGTTTAATCTGATCAATAAGTTATGTTTCATCATCCTTTTCCCAAACTTTGTTGAGGTCGGCTTCCAGTCTAACCGGATGCAGCTGATAATCAGTATTTTATTAAGCGACTGCCTATCTGACTTGTTTATGGCACATAATGATTCTTATTAAAATAATAGCTTTAATAAGCTCAATAAGCGCAATGCATGAGCATAAATGGAGTGATTGAAATTGTGTTTTTATTTCACTCCCTTAGGTGTTGTAGTAGATAGTTAAAGGTGGCATTGACATAGCCAGTGTGTGATGTTGATAAGTTAAATTGTTGTTAACTGTAGATATGTTCAACAGTAACAACACATTAAAATTAATAAAACAAAATACTTCCCGGGATTGATGATCCTTCAGCAGGTTTATTTATTGATGTGCTTTCTCGGTGTCCAATCTTTGATTCTTTTGCTGCTTCGGTCATTCTGTGCTGTAGATGTTGGGCATTCTGAGTGCCTTATGAAGTTGTCCGTCACATGCAACTTCACTGTTTATTTAGTTTACCCAAGTAAACTGCGTTTCTATAATGTGTTAGTTTATGGTCTGACTGGGTCATGTGTGTTCGAATGATGGCAGGTAAATGTCTTTGATCCTTATTTTTGATTCGGCAGGCGGAGCGCACAAACGCTCTGACATTCTCTGCATCATTTCCATCATCTGCATAAGGAATTGTGGTGGTATTCCGTCCATCCGCATTCCTTGATCAGGGTATGTATGCGGTCTTGATTGATTTATGGCTTCCATTGTTGTATTGGAGACCAGTCCAGGCTCCTGACGCCGAATGTTGGCTGGTTCCAGTTGCTCAGGTGGTAAACGAGCTGATGAGGAAGTGGCTTGAGTAGAAATCTCTTTCGAATCCCACTTCTGATGACGGAGAAACTGTCTCCGTTCTGTTTTTAAAAAGCGTGACGTCAGCATAGCTGACGTCACTGACACTATCTTCATGGTGATCACTCATCTTCAATCTTTCAAGTAAAACACCACAAGTATACTGTATGCCTCGTTTATTCAAACCGACAGCGTAACGACTTATTTACATAGATCCGTACAGTACGGCGGCTCAAGCAAGACTCCCCTAGCGCGCTCTGTGCGGCCGTATTTATAAAGTGGCAAGCACGTGTACATAATTTTAGGTTAAGTATTGCATTATTTTAATCACAAGATTTTTACATTACAATAATCAAACAATTATTAATTCATGGCTTGTGAACTAGTTTTGACTTAATCAAATTATTAAACTCATTTATTAATTATTGTTGTTGCGCCGATACGGCCATACTGACAGGCGGTGCGAGCTCTGCACCAGCCTCGTTGAATGTTGTTCTTATTTGTACAATGCCTTTCATGGTTGGTGATATTAGTGTAGTTGAAGTTAGTAGTTAGTAGTGTCTCGAAGGTTCTCGAAGGTTCTCGAAGGTTCTCGAAGGTTCTCGTGGGTTCTCGTAGACCTGAAAGAATAGAAATTTCCTCTGAGTAGTATTACTGTAAACAACTTGCGTTGTTTTGAGAGGTTAGGTTCTCGGAGATTTTATTGAAGGGTTCTCGGAGGTTCTCGTAGAGTTCTCGGAGGTTCTCGTAGATTTCTCGGAGGTTCTCGTAGAGTTCTCGGAGGTTCTCGTAGAGTTCTCGGAGGTTCTCGTAGAGTTCTCGGAGGTTCTCGTAGAGTTCTCGGAGGTTTTCGTAGAGTTCTCGAGGGTTATTTGGAATCTTTGAATTAAGTTACTTACGGTTTATTCTTTGTATTAATTGTTTTGCTGACTCACAGATGGCATGGCTGGTTCATCCATATTATCAAAAACGCTAATTATGAGTTGGTCCTTAATTAGATTAATGAATAGTCTTAGAGATAGACGCTCTTGCGGCGACATATATTATTAATTAGTCCAAAACATTATCAAACAATAGGTGTAGAAAATAAAATACATTGTACAAAAAGAAGCCATTGAATACAAAGCCCAAACTGCAGCTAAAAAGCTGGGCATCCAAAATAGAGTAAAGCTCGTAAAGCTATAGTTCAGGTCTAGACAGCTTTTAACACTATACAAGGTGTTGTTCTGCATCCTCGTCAAATTCAAGGAGGTAACTATAGCGTATATATAACGTTTTTTTATATGGTATTTTCTATTTTCTTTCTAAAACTGCTTATATTTAGTCAGTAAGGTGCCTCAGTATGAATCCATGAACCTTACCTCCCTAACCTAACAAATACAGTTTTCTCACATCTCAGTTACAATTATTACGTGTAGTATTCTAAATCCTTAGTGCTTGCATTTAAACTGAATTCACAACAACAGTATCTGCATTGTTCCACTTACCTGTAAGAGATAAGCATGACATACATTTCGGCTTGTACACTGAAACATAATAACATGCATGCCCACAGCATAATTTGTAATTTTTAAAATGTGTCGTCCCTTTTTTGCGTGGGAAGAATGCCAAATGGTGGCAAACGAATTGCAGGTACCTAGCTTGAAGTCATGGCCAGCAGTGGCAAATGAAACGTGAATAAACTACAACGTTCATTTTGTCTTGCTGCGCGATGAGTTTTTCTGAATTTTAGGTAGGCTAAAAAAGATCACTTGTTTAAAAAATTCCACGTATGTTACTGGTAAATTCTAATTTTCCCGATTATAGGGGAGATGCAAAGCTCCCATTTATAGTTATAGCTATTCCAAATACCGGGTTTATGTTCAAAAGTGTTTTTTTTTAATGACAAAAAAAGCGAATACAAAATGTAGGTACACTGGCGGACTAGAAAATTGTCTTTTATGGGCGGAGCACAAAATAAGGGGCCATAAAAGAATTCGAACTGCACTGTAGCTGCATTGCTATCAATGTTTAAAATTACAGATTTTACACCCACGTTGGCTCTAGTCTGTGCTTATAAAATGCAAGAAAAACAAACACGGTTTTTATCTAAAAGATGAATCACTCGCTCGAAAAGCATTGTAATGGACTTTAATTCCAATACAGTGTATTTACCTTGTTTATTTGTCGAGGAATCGCGTGTACCCGGGCGGGGCTCTCCAGTCGCCTGTGGCGGGCAAGGCAATCGGAAGATTGATAAAACATACGGCAAACCCACAAATAAATAGCTGCTGCATACAAACGAAGCAGATTTGTTCCATCAGAGATAAGTTCATACCTTGTTTGTTCAGAACGTTCATAATACAGTGTTTTAACAGGAGTTTCAAACCGCGCAATAGGGATTCCAGTTCGAGGGTAGTGAAACTTAAACAGTTCCTCAAATGAATAGGCAGTTGAAATTAGTTCGGGGATGATGTTAATAGCTATAACGCTTTCAGTGATATTAGTATTGTAATACCCCTCGGAATTAATATTCATCACCGTTTAAGCAATGATTTAATCACCATTTTATTTTAATATTTCATTATCTGACATTTATTATTCATGATTAACAGCCGAGGTCATCATAAATCTGTTTTTATTGTCAGTTAATAACATGGCTATAGTTATTTACTTGCGATTAATTTGGGACAGGTTAGATTTATACATAATTATGATTTTACACTCCGAGGTTAGTGTATTAATTTGTGCTATTTCACATTTATGTGTTTGAAGTTAGAAATTCATAATTTTATAACGAGGACACGTTATAATTACACTGAATTACTTATTACGTACATTGGTTTGTAATAAACCGATTGGTTCATTTCCACGTCTGTTGCCAAGCAACTTTCATGTATTATGTATTGCTCGGGTTGTATCGTACGGCTACAAATGAAAGTATCTAAATATGGCGAGATACAAGGGTATACTCGGTTATATTATGTGTATGGGGTTCGATTAGGGTCGACAAGCCTCCGTCCCTGTCGCCTCACATGATGGATGGGGCCTACATCAGATTTCGGATAGTTTTTTCAGCATATTATATTTTACTATGAACTTACGAGAGTCAAAGTTCCGAGGTCACTGCAAATATCACTTTGGTCATTTTTTACGGACGATAACGTCATGTTTGTTTTGATCTTTTTTCTTGAGATTCAAAGGCAATTTTAGTTGGTAAACTAAACCGTTTTTTTTGTTCGGTAATGAAACTTGCTGGTGCGTTCGTTCATTGAACTCACTTTTCAATATTGACCCAAATACAAGAGCCGTTTCCACTGCTTCTTAAATAAATATTTATTCAATAAAAGGGGGAAAATTTCGAAGAATTGGCACTCCTAGGGAAAAAAGGTTTTAAACAGGTCCGTAATATAAAAGATGCGGTGTTAATTCAGCATCGATATTGCGGAGTGCCGAGTCGAAAGTAAAACATAACCATGTACCTACCTGCCTATGTAAATTGGGTACTTTCCTCACATTTACATACGTACATACCTTTCAGTGGGTTATTAAACACGCCGTCGCTTGAGTAAACATCGTAAATCACACAAAACTAGGGGCTTTGTACACACAATTTGCGTTTCTAATTTCCTACTAGGTAGGTAGATATTGTTTATGTACCCCAGTCATATTATTGTATTAATTTATAACGGTGACATAATTAACCTTAACAGTAAAAGGTTTTATTTTTATGTATTTTTCGTAAACTCATCATAAATCATAATGTTTTACGATGACACTTTTAAAACCTTTTAATATTTTCAGTAGGTTCGTTATTTGCATGCCCTGAAACATTAATAATTTATTATGATAAACATATATACTGTGCAACGCGCTTTACAACAGAACAATAGCCGTCGCCGCGTCGTTTCTAGAAGGGATGAAATAGAACACATTGTGTCGCATGAATGGATGGTATGGAACATTCTGTATATTGAAAATTGCCGCGTAATGCCTACAATACACGTGTGATCAAATTCCTACATCATATAAACGAGAATTAACAGAACATTACTTATTCATAGAACCCTTCGTCCAAATACTATGAATAAGTCTCATAACTATTGATATTGGCTTTTCACTGAAGCGAAAGCAGTTCTTAGTAATTGATCGGCTAGCTATACATAATTCGTCATATGCTTTAAATAATATCTTATTTCCAATAAACAATTGAAGATTATCCAGAGGGCCTAGACAAGTTCACTTCAGCCAACTTATGTGTGCAGGCGGGATAAGACAGAACTAAAATAAATGTACTAAGTTTGACATACATTATGTATGTAGATGCATATTTTCTTGACAAGCGGCGCCACCATGAACTGTGCACTTAAAGTGGAAACTGTTATATTTGCTTCTGCAACAACTTTGAATGTGAAATGGAAAGTCAAAAATTTATGGGACTGATAGCAACCATATGTCAGTCCCATAAATTTTTGACTTTTCCGTCATTGAATCTATCAGAATATCTCTTTGTCTTATACCTCGAATAATGAATGTTCCGATCTTGTGGCATAGAGGGAGAGGGATACTGTATAGTATTTTTGTAACTACGAAACCAATTCAGCTAATTCAACAAACTGAAACTTTTCTTGCACAAATATTTCAATGTACTATAAAGTTTAATCTTTCACGCTATATAAGTAAAAGGATCGCTCTACTTAAACTAAATTAAGTGTAAGAAATGTGAACAAATACGAGTACCTATCGCATTACGAGATCGAGTGCTTTTAGTCGGATGAACATAATGACGAAGATACATGGCCGGCCGGTTTGACGCGCATGTTGTCCTTTTAGCGTGTGACCGGAGACTGTACGAAGAAATTGTTTTACGAGTAAGTACCGTACTCTGCAAAATGAGGTTTTTTTTTCTCCAATACTACAATGTCCTCTTCAATCTTCCTCTGAATGACAATTGGAGATAGATTGTTTAGGATTTGGATGGAAAACGGGAACACATTTATTTTCAATTATATTAATATTGAGGCCTGCAATGACTTCAAAAACAAGTCTTAGGCCTGAATGCTGTTGTTGTGGGAGAGAATTTTTTTTCCTAATACGAGTATTGTTGCACTTAAGTTATTGTTATAAAATTAGATTATCTACAAGCCACTTTGCAACCAAAGCATGAATCGTGTCGAATCGAGTTTCGGATTATCCTAATTATTAGTTTTAATTTTGATAAAAATTATAAAGCTAATTAAATGTTGCTGACATGAAGCAATCGTTGAAGGAGCGCTACTTTGGCCGCCTGGGAAAAGTATTTAATAGTCTTTTATCAGGCGAAAATAATTATGTACTCTTTCGGCATACTCAAATGGACTCAAACAGAACTAGACTCTCTGGATAGGAATGTCCGCACCATTGTTGACGGCACATGGAATGTATCACCCACTTTCTTCACGGAGTTGTGGAGGTCGAGGCTTTTTAAACGCTAAGACTCTCCACAATCGTGAGATATGCAGTCTTAGGGAATATTTCCTAAAAGCAGACGTGGGGATGCATCGAGATGTGGTCGCGATTGAAAAGGGCTTCACTCCGCTCTCCTTGGGTAAAGACAAGTGGCGCAAGCGTGCAGTGCTTGACACTAATGACCGCAGGGAACTATGGCTGAATAAAGAGCTTCACGAACGCTTCTTCCGGGCCCTGCATGGACCCGATGTGGATGATGACAAAATGTACCGGAGATTTATTGTGAAGGACGGCACGATTTACATATGTCGGGCATGCTACCGTTCGGGCGAATCAATACGTCACACTATCTCCGGGTGTTCTGTCTAACTTACGGTCCGTTACGGCTACAAGGTTGTGTCTTGCAGACACAACCTTGTAGTCCGGATTATCCATCAGCAACTTAAACCGCTCTAAAATACAGCCTTGTGGAATCGGAAGTGTCGTACTATAGGTATGTCTCTGACCCGAAAGAAAAACAAATCAAATATCTTGATTTGGCTCGCGAGGTTGTTGACATGTGGGATGTGGACTCAGCGATCATTGTGCCGATACTTGTATTAGCCAAAGGCCTAATTGCCAAGAGTCTCAGCCAATACCTGATGAGTCTCTCGTTAGGCAGCTGGATCAAGGGCTTGATTCAGAAACGGCTCGTATTGTTAGGAGGTTCCTTTCTCTGGAGCACGCACTTTTTATTATTTTTTTGTTTTAGGGATATTTATAAAAAAATGTAAATAATTTGTGTCGAAATAAAAAAAGGAAAAAAAATGCAAAAAATGTAAAAGTTGGCATATTTGTTAGTTGAACCACTTGACCGTGTGTCACCAATCTATATTGATGCGTGAAAATAGCCTGCACGTCCTAAAACTTTGCGGTTTAGTCCTAAGTATCGTATCTAGGCTTGCCCAGATGGTAAACCCTTTTCCAATAAACACGTATGGAGTACCAACACATTTGTGAGGCTTGTACGAGTTTATATGTATATAAAAAATACTCTGGCGAGTACATGAAGGTTTAGAACAAAAGCATGAAGTTTTTCATGAAAACTGTGTCTTTGCGTACCACTTTATGTGCCATAACATAACATCACGCCTGTAATCCCAGAAGGGTTAGGCAGAGTTTTAACTAATAGGTCTCTCACATTTCGCTGGTTATGTTTCAGTCCCATGTCATAAGGTCGAGCCTATTGCCATCAACCGGGCACAAATCCAGACTCTAGCTGCTACTGAGAAAATCCTGATGGAAAATAACACTTTGCTCGACCTGGGAATTGAACCCAGAATCCCTTGCAGTCGCGCGTGCGACCGCTAGACAACGAGGCAGTCATAGGTCAATTTGACAGAAGTCGAAATGATCATTTCCATGCCTGTTTCAAATAATGGTGCTTTTGCTATAGGCAATTAATTGCCCGCGGATAATTGTCAAAGAGCAACTAGTTGTCGTAAATTCCTCCACACCATATTTTTAGCGCCCATGACTGATTTTGACTGCTCAAATTGGATGGTGTTGTTCGAAATATCCAATATTGACGGTTCAGCTATGAATATTTCCCTTTACCATCCACACATGTGTAAAAATGTGACAAATTATGTTTACCTTTGTGATTAAACATAATTTATCATAGATGTGTTCCGTGTTTGCTATGTGACTACTTGAAGAATAAACCCGTTCACAAGCTTAGAAGTCAGTTTTATAAAGTCCATACAATATTGTCTTGGGCATATCAAGTGAGGATCATGCAGATTAATGTCTGAAGAATGGTCTTTTGAGGAAAGAACTACTCAACCTGTCCAGGTTGTGAGAAGTATGAGTAATCGAATGTGTGAGTAATTGTTAAGCTCATCAAAACGTGAGGTGCTCGACGATCCGACGAACAATACCTAAGAAAACATGCTAAAACTTCAATACAGTAGAACCTATAATTAAATTTTCATACAGTATTCGATGTAAACTCAAAAGTCATAAGCATACCTAAACTATCTACATCCTATTATTAATTAAATGATATAATTACATAATTTTTTAAAACGTGGTATGGAAAGATTGTGTGTCACACTAATATTAAACGTACATGTAAAAATGGTTGGACTTCAAGCCGACCCTAACAAGCTAAGCAAACCCGCGTATGCTGTCCATCAGCTTTAAAAAAAAAAATTGGTTGTCTGTAAAGTCGGTTTACTGACGATAGTTGAACGTGACAACGCTATAGGGACGCGTGCCTCTCACTCGCTCTCATCGTGAGCGCATAACGCGAGCGAAGCGTAACGCAGTTTCTTGAAGTGTCACCCGGCAAACTAATTTATAAGACGTTGTCACGTCAAAAGTAATTGTCAGGCTCTTTTATAAGCTTACCTCTTAAATCTCTGCACTGGTTGACCAACTATTGATTGTATTGTAATGTGATTGATATAAATGTTCCTATTCTGACATTTTTTGCCTGATTGACATGCTTTATTTATTATTCCTTTTGACATAACTGTTAAAATTTTACAACTCTTTTGTTATTAAAAGAATTACAAAAAAGTTTGAAATTTAAATTTATCTGGTATTACATTTTATACAATTACTATTTAATTGTGAAATTTCATATTATTTGCATGGCCATGTCACGGTAGAACATAGAGGACTACAATAAATAATAAAACATCTATGTAAAAATTACCCATGTTTGCAAAAAAGTAAATGATTTGATTTGATATATTTGGGAAACGGCTGGCAAATGAGCATGATAATAAAAAAAAAAAGAAAATCGTTTAAATCATACGAAGCGATGGCGGGCCGCGTGTATAGTCAGTGCCATTTTACTTGACTGTTCTTCTACTCATTTGCTTTTCAAGACTGGTCAGTTAACACAGACCAGTGACTGTACCCGTCTACTAAAATAATTTCGAATAACAGTGTTAGCTCGCCGTAATAAGTCTATTGCGTGGGCAGAAAGGACTGATCGCTGCCGCCCACGGTGTCAATGCGCAAATTACACTATTTCTAGCTACAGTAAATACATATTGGACTACGTTTAATTATATCGGTATAAGGGAGGACTTCTTGGAATGACTTCTGCTTTTATTTGCGTATTTTAAGGACTTAAGAGAGGATGCAAGGAAGTGTATTTTGCATTGCCTAGTGAAGTAAAAATGACCTGTATTGCTGGTTTACTGACTCTACGGACAAATCGACCACTGCCAATGTTTTTAATGTAACAACTTTACATTCCTCATTTTTTCCAACAACACTTATGATTTTGTTTGACGAACGACTTTTGCGTAATCGAAAAAAGGGGCGCTGCCGAAGAGGTTGTGACATCACGTTCGCATTTAAAAAGCAGCCACACTGTTGTTTGCGGTTATTGTCAACCGCAACGCCACTGCCGTCTGCGGTCTTCTATCGCTTTCGGAAGAGTACTTGACGAGTAGTCCGTGTTATACACCAATGAACTGAATGACTGTCAATAATGATTATGACGGCAATGATTATTTAACCCGACCAACATCGCGAGAAAATTAAACATACAGCCTCCATTTTACATGCGTGTATGTAACTGATAACAAACAATTAACACACTCCCCATTCATAACTGCTTTTACATTTCGGAGTCAGTCAATACGGAGCGTATGACGCCATATCGGCTCAACCATTCGTCCGCAATATTGGTTTGATAGCGTTTTATTTCCAGCATCGATTGACAACGCCGACATCAAAAATGATTGGTCATTTTGCATATGGCGGAATGAAACTATTTAAGAACTGACGGTTACTAGGGGAGGCATAAATGGAATTATGGTTGGTTATGCCTATTTTACAATACTCTACTAGAGCTTATTTTTTATAGTTAAAGTTATCATAATCAGTGGCAGTCTTATCCATGCACTGAGTATTATATGTCTGCACCCTTTTATTGTAATTTCGATATTCACAATGTGATCGTAAAAGTGTTAATCATCGAACAACTAAAAAAGGGTAAGACGTTTACTTACAGTGCCAACTTATTAATAGCAAAGTCCGTATACGTAGCTTTTAGTATTGCTAAACAACACATTCTTAGAAGGAGCCGGGAATTACGCAACGATCATAATCATATCTTCATTCTCATGTCCTTATTCTAATTTAGTGGGGTCGGTGTAGTATGTCTTCTTCTTCCATACTTCTCTATTTCTTGTCATCTCATCATACACCTCCTTTCTTGTCATATCATCCTACAAACTGTCCATCCATCGATCCATAATCATATAAAGGGTGTAAAACACCTCTTAACGAAGCCGAAAGGCACTGGTTCTCCCTGTCATTGCAATATTTTTTTTGTTCTACACCATACCTGGGAACCTTCTAGTTACGGAGATATTAAGGGTTAAAGTTCCAACTTTTTGACAAGTATTTTTTTTAAATACAAGTTTTTAATGTAAGATTTTTACTTTAAACACCTCCACGACCCCCTTACTATTCAATCCGTCCATCAGCACAATGTTTTGAGTGCGTTACATTGAGTTCTACCACAAAACATGATTTTACACCCCCCAAAAAAAAGTCGTTTCACAGCAATAATTTTTGCGTTAAGTTACTTAGTTTCATGTACAGAATGCTTGGTTGACGGCTTCGTGATGAGGTGATTTACACCCTGTATACAAGGTATTGTTTTGCATCCTCGTCAAATTCAAGGAGGTAACTATGCTATTGATTCTAGTCCCAAATCAATAATAAAATGGGTAGGTAATTTTTATTTATTTTCTTATTTACGGAAATCGGTAAGTGTGAACCATCCGTGTTTTAAACGCGGGCCGTCTGACACAAACACTCTCAAACGTTTATTCGCTAATTTCTTATTCCCTAAACCACGTTAAGGGGGATATTCTGAAATACTGTCAAACATAAACAACCAAAAAAATCAGCGTTTATTAATAATTAACAAGGTACCGTAATTTTAATTGATTACTTATGTCTTACGTGACAACCTCCTGAATTTTGACGAGGATGCAAAACAACACCTTGTATAAACAAATACAAGAGGTGCGAAACATGCACTTGATATTGCAAAAACACTTGACTTCTTTCAAAACTAAAAGTAGGCTATTAAAGTGATATGATATGTGCCTATCTGCGAGTAAAAGTTAGCTAGCGAGTGCCCGAGGCGCATGATTTATGTAACTACACGGTATAAATTTCACTGGACAGATCTGAAGTGAAAAATTTGTTTATTTTTGTGAGACTACCCTACGTGGGCACATACAGAATAGTTTAATATTATATGGATTTAACATGTCTTAGTTCAAGTTTTGTCTGGTACGTATTCCTTTTTAGCAAGCTCTAAACCTTTTTGTACCAATGGTTTTATGGCTCGAACTGACTCGACTCGAGTGGCAATCAAGATATTATGAGTTTGAAACTCGTCCGTTCCATTGAACTTATTGATGCAAAACAACTTTCATATTTTCTTGATATTTTTTTAATAATTTTTATGCAGATTATAGTGTCAAAGATTAAAAAGTAATTAAACAGTCATTGTGCCGATAGTCGTGTCGGCCAATGGCTTAATTGCCAAATCCTCGACCAACATTTGAGTAGGCTTTCGCTTGGCAGATGGATCAAGGGCTTGATTCAGAAAGCAGTACTTCTGGACACGGCGCGTATTGTTAGGAGGTTCTTCTATTAAGAGCCCTGACCATTGTAGCTAGATTGTAGCTCGGACCTTGTTCCCAATGCCGGTGGGCTACTACTATTTTCATATTTTTTAATGTTTTTTTTTTTATCATTTTGCAAAAATATTTAAAAATGTATGTAATGTATGTAAATAAATAAATAAATAAACGACATGATAAAAGTAATAAAGTTAATAAAAGCAGATTGAATTCGGCCTTCACATAGGTAGAACCTATTTATTCTACGTAACCCGTTTACTGGGGTCGATAAGTTAGGCTTATATTTCAGTAAATTACTTATGTAGCATGTACCTACTTTATCAATTCACTTACATTAATTAAAATGATTAATCTACTCAATGTTTGGACATGTTGCCATACCCTTTTTTCCCCGTCCGGTCCTGTTTTCATAAAAGTAACGCTTATCAAATTGGATTAAGTTGAAAGGGCAATAGCCGCAAGGACATGACGAAACATGCCATAACAATGTTGAACGGCCATAATTAATTTATAAAAGTGTTTTTGATCAATTCGTTCAAATTAAACCAATGTTATTTATGATAGTAGTAGATAAAATTCATGGAAATTAACAATCTGTATTTTGTTAAGCTAGTGCACACCAATTACACAATAACGACCAACTTATTTTCAAAACCGAATACTAAAATAAAGCTGCAAAAAGAAAAATAGATTCAAACTATATACTAGCTAATAATAATCAACCAAATACTAATGCTACGTCGTAGCGCTGGCGTAGCACCAAGCTACGACGTGTGCTACGCCACAATATTTTCTTTGAAAGAGTGCAATAAACTTCTTTCATACGCATCGTGAGATCAGTATTATACATTGTGTGTGTGTGTACGCGTGTGCTTTCCGTTTACAGATTGCAATATTGCCCTACGGCTATGAGCACAGTGAAGGGCATAAGCGACTATCGTAAATATGAGTGGCGTGTACTTTGCGTAGCAGTGAGTTATGAGTTTTTGTTGCTTAAAAATATGACGTTGCGTTTGTACAACGAGAACTCTGTTTTTGTTACGTATATGTGTAAATATATAGTATATATGTACTTCTTATAGATAAACTGATCCTAATTTTCTATTTTGTTCACGTTTTGTTAATCATTTCTATTTTGTAATTATTAATTAAGAACTTATTTTGATGAGACTTTCAGTTTGCAGGTTTCTTTTTCATATGACGATATGAAAAAGAAGCCTGCAAACTTGGCAATTATACTTTTCACTTTATACTTTATATACATATTTATCATAAACGGATAAAGCCTTGAATATTACATGATGATGTTATTGATTGGGTTTAACAGGGATCGATTTGAGTTTTCTTAGGCGATAAAAATGATAGTTTATAAAGACGCTTTCTCAAGCAGGGTGGTATCTATCTAAGAAAGTATTAGCTTACCCCATGCCATTGTTCTATTCTATAGCTCATTGTCTGGAATAGACATAGGTATAATAGTTATGAATACTTATCTTATGTGTTTTCTGATGGTCTTTATTTATACGATTGAGTAAAATATATCAAAATATATATATCATGCTTTTAATTCCCGCAGGGTCAGGCAGAAGAGTAGGTGCCCACATTTTTCCAGTCAACTTACATGTTAAAGACAGTGAGACTATTGTCATCAACCGGGTTCAAATCCAGAGTCACTGAAAATTTTCTGATAAGATCACAGCCCAGCCACGAATCAACCCCAAGACACGAGGTCATGGGTTCGATTCGTGGACTTAGCATTTACGCTATGGAGCTCTAGAACAACGAGGCAGCCGTAGACATATTTTGCCTAAAACCAAGAGAATGTTATTCCCCTTTATCCGAAAAGTCACAAAACACGTTCTAACAAAACAGCACCCAAACTCCTAACAACTCCCTAATTCGGATATTTACTTAAATTTCAAGGATAAAAGGATCAAAAAGTACTTAAACATCTACTTAACGAAAATTAAAATAATTACGGGGGTAGTATTCGGAGGGCATCCATTAGGTCGTTCCGACCGGCGCGTTACAGATAATGCTGGCAACCTGGGGTTATTGTTCGAAACAACAATGGTGGCACTTACGTGAGCGAGCTCTTATCTCGTCAGCCACCTCGTTTGTACCGGCGGACGGCGGCGGCGGCCCACCTGCATAGCCGAGATATTATTTCGAGGTGACATTAGTGTAGGCAACACACAGTTAACTATAAACAAAGCGACGTCGTCTTTCAAGGGGTAAGAGGTAAGATTAAGTGACTTTCTAGACGTAAGTAGCTATGTGGTGACGTGTATGGTTTCTTAATTGATATTAAGTGGAGTTATATGATATTCTGATGTCGTATGAAAGTCAGCGTTGAAGGTTAACCTCAAAAGTGAATACTTACAAGCTTTGTTAGTAACTATTAAGGGTTGGGAAGACTGAAATGGACTGTGTCGAATGTATTTTTAGTATCTTAGAAACGCAAAGTGTCCGTATGTGAAATAGAAAGTTTAAGATGCTTACGTTTCAAACTGGGCCCACGTTGTGGATTATGGCCCACTTCCTTCAAAGAGATGTGTTAGCCAGTCGCGGAAAAGTATTGGCTGATCAGACCAGATTAAAAAAAGAATTTTGAAATTCGATCTACAATTGGTGGAGAAATCGGGGAACACAAATTAAAAAAAAATACATATAGTCGAACATATAACCTCCTATTCCTCTATTTTGGAAGTCGGTTAAAAATACATAGTATTAGGACTGTAATATTTTTTTTTACACTAAATTGGCTGCGTTTGGCTTCCATTCGCCTGAAGCGATGATGCGGCCTAGAAGAAATTAGCTACAAAATAAAAACTTTTTTGAAATTATTGTTCCCAATAAATATTTAAAACGGCTCTAGACATCTATGGCATCGCCAGCCTTCAATAACGCATTTTCAGTCAGAATTAAATTTCAGTTGGATATCATCACAAAATATATTCAAGCAATCGCTTCCAAAATCTCGATCAGAGAATCATATATTCATGTTAGATCCCGTTGGACTAACTCGTATAGGATGAACTCAATTTCGTGAAATGTTCCTCTTGACTTCGAGGAGCTAACTACTACATTAGGTATGCATGATTCTTGGTTGTGAGATTGTGTGGTCTTCTTAAGAAGCGGTATCCTTTATAATTTGTTTTGAGTCATGTCGAGAAACATCGTCATCCTACTAATATTATAAACACGAAAGTTTGTAAGTATGGATGGATGTTTGTTACTCTTTCACGTAAAAGCTACTGAATGGATCTCGATGAAATTTGGCACAGGGATAGATAATAGTCTGGAATAGCACATAGGATACTTTTATCCCGGTAGTGCGATCCCGCGGGACAGTTACCGAAAAAACACGGGCGAAGCCATGGGCAGAAGCTAGTTCTTTTTTATTTGTCGCCAAACCATAATATATACGTGGTCGCTCACAATGGGCCTCATCAGAAGGCTCAAAGTCACCCAAAGGGCAATGGAGGGCTATGCTCGGAGTTTCCTTGCGTGATCAAATCAGAAATGAGGACATCCGCAAGAGAACCATGGTTACCGACGTAGCTCGAAGAATTGCCAAACTGAAGTGACATTGCTTGCAGAGCAGATGGCCGATGGGGCCGAAAAGTTCTGGAATGGCGACCGCGAACCGGAAGACAATGCGTTGGAAGGCCTCCCACTAGGTGGACCGATGACCTGGTGAAGGTTGTGGGAATCCGCTGGATGCGAGTCGCACGGGACCGGTCAATGTGGCGTCACTTGGGGGAGGGAGGTTTATGTACAGCAGCGGACTTCTTTCGGCTGAAATGATGAAACCATAACCTAATGTAACTTGTACGAATACCTACTCCTAAAAAATAAAACCTCCATTTTAGTGTTTTTCACGATTACATAACTCATCACGTCACGCCAGTAATCCCAGAAAGGTTAGGCAGAGATGTACCGAATACTACACCCACTTTTCGCCAGTTATGTTTCAAGTGCTACGTAATAGGGGCGAGCCTATTGTCATCAACCGGGTACAATTTCTGATATAAATCCAATAACACTTTGCCGGACCCGGGAATCGAACCCTAGAACTCAGGTATTATCTACATAATCTCTCAAGTAACTATGTACAGTCACGTCTAATAATACACGGTGTAAATCACCTCATCACGAAGCCGTCAACCAAGCATTCTGTACATGAAACTAAGTAACTACGCAAAAATTAATGTAATTAAACAAAAAATTATTGCTGGGAAACGACTTTTTTTGGGGGGTGTTAAGTCATGTTTTGTGGTAGAACTCAATGTAACGCACTCAAAACATTGTGTTGATGGACGGATTGAATAGTACGGGGGTCGTGGAGGTGTCTAAAGTAATAATCTTACATTAAAAACTTGTATTTACAAAAGTACTTGTCAAAAAGTTGGAACTTTGACCCCTAATATCTACGTAACTAGAAGGTTCCCAGGTATGGCGTAGAACAAAAAAATGATCGCCATGACAGGGAGAACCAGTGCCTTTCGGCTTCGTAAAGAGGTGTTTTACACCCTTTATGTACACACTTAGCAAAACTGAAAAGTGATTTTCTCGTGAAATTACGGTTTTTTACGTTGAGATAAGACCTATTTCGTAATAGTATGGCTTCCAAAATTCCATGTTCGTGAAAACGTAAAATCTTAATCAATACAGTAGGAGAAAATCACTTTTAAAAGTATCTGCGTGTATACATATTATTAGACGTGACTGTACATACTAACTGCGAACACTGTGCATCCAGTTCTCTTAGGTACGATTGGCCGCACATCTGTACTAATAAAAGGAGTGAAAGTTGGCCGTTTATTTCACTAAACCTCCGTGGCCAACTCAAAGTCAAAGTATAAGTAGCTCCCAGCTTACTGTAGAGTCAGCAACGAAAGTCGCTATACATGTCCAAAATTATAAGACGTCTTAGTTTTAGATCGATCCATGTTAACAGACTGGAGTGAAACACATCACAATATTTTCACCAATGGTTATACAAATTCGCAAAACAATATAACATCTGGTCACACTGATCAGCACAAAACTTGGTGAAATATTGAAAAATGTTAACCGACTTCTGATGCCGACTGTACCATCATTGAATGGCTAAAATTTAACCAAGGTTATGTATAGTTTGTGTCAAAACAGAAAAAGAACCGCCAAAGTTTTTGGAAGAAAGGAAAAAGTGAGTTAACAATAGTATATTGTGTATTAAGGGCGGTAAGTAAGGAATTACGATCGAGGCTCTAGTAGAAGCCCGAAGTCGAAGACTGAGGGCTTTCTGAGTCGAGGTTCGTAATTCCCGTACCGCCCGTGAAACATACAATGTTTTTCATCACACTTGCGAGTTAAAATTATGAATATACACAAGTCAGCACACATATTATTACGAAATACGTGAACTGATTTGCGGATGGCGCGTGGCGGGCTGTTTGCCCACACCACAGATAATACAAATGTTTTGTTCAGAAACTTTAAAGGCAAAATACTTACCTAGGTATATACAGCCATGACGGAGTGTAAAAAAATAAAAATTTCGACGTTTGGATACAAAAAAACTATCGATTATTTAGATTTTAGAACATTAGTTGAGTAGTTAAATAACATGTAGCGAGATTGAATGAAATTCCTGTTTAGATAACATTTTAAGACAATTTTTCAATTGCGTGTAAACTCCTTGCTTGATGAACTTGCATGACCTGTGTGCTGTCAAGCGGTGCTGTAAATTAAAAAAAAATTACTTACCGCCCTAGGGTTTTATATGGGGCATTACAGCCAAGTTCACCTGTATGTTATGACACTGTTTACGTGCAAGTGTGATGAAAATTAAAAAAAAAATACTTACCGCCCTAGGGTTTTATATGGGGCATTACAGCCAAGTTAACCTGTATGTTATGACACTGTTTACGTGCAAGTGTGATGAAAATACTTAAACCTCTCAGTAAACAACACCGCTTTTGCAAAAGTCCTTTATTTCATCCCGTGTTGACAAACAAAATGGTACACACGACAAAATGAGTAACTAGAAAACCAACTCAATCAAACAAAACTACTACTTTCCGTCGTAAACTTCTACTTACATGCAATGTACAAACGTTTTGAGTAAACACAGGGACTCAATGGGGATACTTTTAGCTAAGACTGTTATGTACGATTTTAAATGATCACAGATATTTGAATTATTTTGTCTATAAAGTAAACAAATTAATGTTCATACTATACTAATGTTTTCAGGGTTATTTATGCATCATGTGTATATTAGTCTTGTAGACATTTGATGATAGCTTGATGGATGACAGAGGAGAATGGAAGAAAAAACCGTGTTGCGCCGACCCCAAGTAACATGGTACAAAGGCGGGAAGATGATTATGATGATAATGATGATGACAGTTAATAAAATGATTTTATGATCTCATTATTCCTTTCGACAGTTCATAAAGTAATTTTAGCATCTCATTAGTCCTTTCGACAGTAGATAAAGTGATTTCATCATCTCATTAGTCCTTTTGACACTGAATAAAATGATTTCATCATCTCATTAGTCCTTTCGAAAGTTCATAAAATGATTTCATCATCTCATTAGTCCTTTCGACAGTTCATAAAATGATTTCATCATCTCATTAGTCCTTTCGACAGTTCATAAAGTGATTTCATCATCTCATTAGTCTTTTCGATAGTTCATAAAGTGATTTCATCATCTCATTAGTCCTTTTGACACTTCATAAAATGATTTAATCATCTCATTAGTCCTTTCGACAGTTCATAAAGTGATTTCATCATCGCATTAGTCTTTTCGATAGTTCAAAAAATTAAATCTTTTATAATCTTGCACTGTTTGTCTATGGATTTCAAAGTAGTACATTCAAACCAAAAATCCTCACTTATTAAAACGACGTGCAAGTGACAAGCTTCCGACAAAGTAAAGCAAATAAAAACATACCGTGCTATAAAACTGCCTGACAGACTTCGCGGCGCACCTGCCTGTTTGTAGGTCAAAATTTACCTAACACCTCCAAAACTAACCTTACTTGGTATCTTTGGTAGGTATGTTTGGTACTTCAACCCACTTCTATGACTTTTCTAATATTTACTCTTAAAAATATCAGTGGTGACGCTTTTCGTAATATATTTTAGTGGCACTCCCGGGATTTGAACTCTGGAATTTGACGATCGAGTTTATTATTAAAGGACAAAAAGTGCAAAGAAAATAACCAGTTTATTACGCGTTTTTATATCGAACTTTTATTTTAAACTCAATAGAGCAATATGAACGTTTCATTAATTATTTGTTTTTAATATTGTTTAATTAAATTCTTTCTCAAAAATGTCTTCTAACTTACGTAAAACTGTCTTACATAAGAATACTTCATACAGAATACTTTTAAATTAAATAAGCAAATCTATCTACTTACGAAAGTGGAACTTTGAACAAAATCGTAAACCCACAAAGGCAACAGAAAATTTATTCAAATATGAGTATACCTCTCGTTTTAAAGAGACTGTGATTTATACGTGTAGTGGTAACGTGGGAATATCATCGCGAATGAGGTTATGAAACATAGTACTTATCGAATCTACCTTTGAGTATTTCAAAATGAAATATTATTAAAACTTGTACAGAGAGAATAATGGTTTCGAATTTGCTACTGATTTGCGAAAGGGATTGGGCATTCATTAAAAAGTGTTTAACTTTAATACGCAGGAAGGTCACCTTTGAGAGCTGTAAACACAGTGGTACGGATTCTTTTGAGAAAACTAAAGTTCAATTAATGTTTCAATTCTTAATTTTATTTGTCGAGCCTTTCATTACATGTAACCAAAGAAATTCAATGAATCAAGTAATTCCTATCGAAAAAACAAGTCTACAACGATCAAGTAGCTTAGCCAATAACTTGGTTTATTAATGACGTCGAGTATCATTTAACCGCACTAAGTACTAAGTAAGTGTGTATAAACAAAATAAGGTTGTTAAAGTGTCAGTTGAATAGAACCTCTTGTGCGGATCGGACACAGGGTTTGTCCATTAGGCTGATTACGGTCAAAATGTTCGCCCTCTGGGGAGGCTGCGGACACCAGTTTCCTTTTCTCTCCGGCTGGACGTAACCATTAAATTTCGTCTCTAGCTACCAGATATGTAGTTCTCATATGAGATTAAAAGTTATATAGATGAAAAACGTTGAGATTATCGACAATATCTACCTACCTTTTTGTGTTCGTCATTTTATTTTTAAAGCTTTTACAAAGGCTTTGAATTGCTTATTTGTTGAAGATAATTTTATCAAATAGAATTCGTTGAAAATGTTTCTTGCTGGAGTAAAATATATTATTTAAGTAGTCCCAATTCCACAAGCCTTATCTAACGGAGAGGACAATAGAGCGATGATATAATAACACGTATTTGATATCTAACCACCGCACACAATGGAGAATAGACCAACTGTAGGTACTCTTGTGAGCTCGGTGGAAACCGATAGACGCTAATACAACCTGAATAGGCCCCAAATGCCTCTTCAGTCTATAGAGCTTGTGTCTTGTCATTTCACAGTGGTCGAGCCCTCCACGCAGATAATGACGTATCTATAGTCAGACATCCTAGCTTAGTTAGTTGCTAGGCACTCAATCACGCTCCAGTTACCTATAATTATCGAATTGCACAACAAATTAAGTAGCTGACGCATCACATTTCCTTTGGGACTGATTAAACAATAATTTGTGAGCTTGGTTCCGCTTATTTGATAGAAAGTTAACGATGATTTTGATCACACGAAAATGTCAATGTAGTTTGTAGATTTCACTTTGACTGATATTCAAAATATCGTGAAAAAAAAAAAAAAAAAAAAAACGTGGAATATGTATCGCTCAGGAATGCTCTTTTGCTGAATTCTGTGACGTGATAGCCAATATTGTTAATTGGAAGAGCTCACAGTGACATTAAAATCGTTATAGTTAATAAATTTAGTTACGCTTTACGTGACAGATCGTTTTGTTAAATTTTGCTACTAAAATGAATTTACAATTTTGTTTTTTGAGAAAATACAAGGGTTATGGGCTTCATCTGCCGTATGAATGACAAGGTTCTGTATGGTGTTTAACCAGTAAGTTATTATATTGACCACAAATAAGCTACAATTAAATTAGTGTGCCCATCGCGGTGATTAGCACCTATGAGCGATATTTTTTTGAAAATTAAACAGAACTCTATAACGATTCCAAAAAAACTCTGATATCTTATTAAAAACCGTAAAAGATCTTAACAGCACTCAATGAATTACGATTCCATGCAATCAGGCAAAACCTTGGCTACGAATACATAACCCGCTCATACCTCCCCGTAAAAAAACAACCCATTATTTTCCGCTATATGAGTCTTTTTGACAATGTAAAAAGTAAAAAAGGCCACACTCGCGAACACTGCACAAAGCAATGTCACTCGCACTTTTGACGTTTGACACTTGTTACCGCCATCTTTTTTGTCGGAATTGGTTAATTGGTCGGTGTGTGAATTGCACCGTGTGGTTTCAGCAAATCTTCCCGTAATGTTTTAAAGGGATCTCTGTTCAAAGGTTCGATATGAAGTAGAAATGGGTTTCTGTGCTAAAATGTGATTAAAAATATGTAAGCTTTCGTCGAGATTATAAAAGGCGCTGTCTTTGCCGGTAATCTATACTAATATTATAAAGCAGCAGAGTTTGTTTTTTTGTTTGCTTGATTGCGCTAATCTCAGGAACTTCTGGTTCGATTTGAAAAAATCGTTCAGTTTTAGATAGCCCATTTATCGAGAAAGGCTATAGGCTATAAATCATCAATAGGAGCGGAGCAGTAATGAAAAAAAATTGCGAAGACGGGAAAAAATTGACGCAGACGAATTGCGCGGAACAGCTAGTATTCTTATATTTTGCCATGCTACAACACACGGATACACAGACTACTTTTATATGTCAGATATTGTCTTGTAGCGATGGTAACAGCCTGACGAGTAAGCCGATCGCTGGTACTTCTTAATTAAAATCCCTGATCTTTAAAACCTATAATTATGTAACAATGACTTCTTCATCTGCTCCGAAAAGACCAATGTTATGACAATTATAAATACTTCGTGTCGTGGTAAATTGCAAGACAGCAATGTTGGCGGCAGGGCCAACATCTTGGCTGCGGGTTGTTCGAAAGAGATACCGCGGCACTGGGACACAAAGGGCGAAGAACACGTCTGACACTCCCTCCCGCTCCGCCCAGAGCGGGAGAAGTCATTTGATGATTTCCCATCCGTAAAAAAAAAGGGCCAACATCTTGCAGGCTTTATTAAACTCCAAAATTAAACGGCAACAATATGCTTCCATTAGGCACTGACTGATGAGATTGCCTACGCGTACATGTCAAGGAATACAAACGTTACCGGTCTATTTTTATTCGTAAGTTTAATAATACGGACATCAAGACAAATTGGACTTCTTACAAGCAATATTGGAACGTCTCCCTAAATTTCTATTAGCTCGGGAAGAACGAGTGAAATTTTGTTCGACACAAATTTACTGCAGTTCATAAGGAACCAAGAGAGCGATGCCTGTCATTACTCATGGGCGTGCCTCCAGAACATTCTTTACTTCTGTTGCCTGTTTTATACCATATATGTACGTACCTAGTTTATATTCCATATGAGGTCAGCCTGACTGATAGCTGTTCTTGTTTACAAGGCCCAGTGAAATAGGATACCACATATCAACGTCTTCCAAAACTTGACCCGAAAAATCCTTCAATTAACTACGAAAAATAATATAATGTTTTGATTTTCTTTTCAAGTGAAACTAATTTCTTTTACAACATCAAAGAAAACGTTTCGGTCGTAAATTGAATAAGGTTATTGTTAATTTCTGTAACGAAATTCAAAAGCTTTCTGTTTGACACGGTAATAGTAACTATTGAACAGTAAAAAAATTAAGGTCGCGCCTTCAGTTCGATAGTTAATTATCGAAATCGTTTGAGTCAGTTTGATATTTACAAGTTATTTCGAAATGGTTTTATTAATTGAGCACATTCAGCAGTAGACTAACCCGAAATAGACGCAGAAATAATAATCCTAATGATATTTTACTAAAATAGGCTTAATTGACGGTTGTTTGAAATTAATTAAACCAAACTTTCGTAAAAAAAAAACACATAGTGTATATTTATAAGTATGTAGGGTATATCCTGATCTCATCAGGACAGCCAGCCACCAGTCATTAATTACATAACTCCAACGCGGACAAAAACTTGATAATTGCCTTCATTACCCTTTCGAGAACACTCGTCCGGGAAACTAGCACATTAGCAACGCGTATGCGAACGTTTGTTTCATAAAATATTTCTCAACCGAATCACGGACAAAGTAAGCGATACGATTCTAGCGGGAACTCTATGAATAAAATTATCATTTTGCAGAATTGATTCTGGAACACAGTAAAATACTCGTTCTATACAGCCTGCTTATGAGTATCTATCCATTTGACTTCGGTATTATTTTATGCAATTGGTACACAGCTATCGTATGTATTGCAAATTGGACTGTATAATTAATTGTACGGCTTCGTTTGGTTAGGTAATCAGATGTGATATTATTCTACACGATTGTCCTTCTATTTTGCATTTATTTTCTATTTATATGTAAATTTGTAATTGTTTTCTATCGTTATATGCACAAAATTAAATCAGAAACGAGTCAAAACATCAACAACTGTACAACGTCTGAAAATACTTTTCTATTTTGGTTTTATTGAATAAAGTCAAGATATTTTCAGATTTCCCAAAATAAATCACTTCGAGTTAAAAATATCATCTGTCATTGGCATCAAGAGTTGACTACAATAAATTCTAACCTCAAAATCAAATAACATTTTCAATTTCACCGGATACGAGGCGTGTTGATCGACAAACAGTAGGATTGACTGAGTTTCGCCCGCCAACCCGGTAGGTACATTCGGCAGCTTGAAAATTGCCATCATATTTCAGTGTCAAACGTGCCGAGCCGAATAACTTCCTTAGGTATTACACTCAAAGTTTATGCGAGGAAATCAGTCACGGATGTAAACAACAAGTAAGTAAGTTCTTAATAGTGATGCACACTTAAATCAATTGGCGTATTAAGTTATAATTACTCGTGATAACGGCTGGAGACGTGTTATTGTTGTAACTAATTAATTACTCACTTAGAATATAGGTTCTAACGATAGATAGGTACTTTAATATTTAATAGATAAGCTATTTTAATTGAACATTATGTTTGGCTTTATACCGATATACTACAAGCCATTGTTAAAGAATATTGGAAAAATGTTTGAAAATCTCTTGCTCCGTATCGCCCGTAGCAAAAAACAGAAGCCACAGCATGCAGACTCAATTTTCTCTCCTGTTATTAATATGCAAACGAAGGACGACTTTTATTTATGGACAATTTTCAAGATAATAACATGTGTCGAGCTCGATAGCAGAAAGTTTTGGATAAAAGAATGAGATAATATTTTGTGAACATTCAATTTTCCTGCGATATTGTAACATGTCATGAATCTTTAAGAATCTCAGAACGAAAAACTTGTTCGTTTGAAATGATAGTTTTATGATTTCAATGTAGGTTTGCAAAAACTGTTTTATATAAATGGGTTGAGTTTTAGATAGGATTCATCTTAATCCCTTTCATGTTTAGTAAATGGAAGCAGTTCCATGAAATCGATTATTTACCTCCTAGAAACCTTCTAAAGGCAGCTGGTAAAAGCATGTTCATCCCAGCTCCGTCAAACGGCTGGCTAGGCAAAGCAGTACATATCATAATACAGATGGGTCTAGATAGATCTTGTGCCTTGAAGAGAATATTATGCTATCGGATGAGGATGACGCCTCTTTGTGGCGGTAACGTTTGGAACACTGCGGAGTTCCGGACTAAAGGCTTACTAAGTCTAGCTAGAACATTCGAGCACTGGGAATTATGTTTTGGAAATGCCTATTTCGTCAAACGTAGGCAACTGCCTAACCTACTGCAGAATGGACATGAATATTTAGATCAAAACTGAATTGTATTCTCTGGTAGACTGGTAAAAATGCCCAACGTATTAAGTCCGCCTTTGTACAGTTTTTACATATGCATAAAGTTTTAATAAATAATTTTATCCATTTTAGATTTACGTTTGTTTGATCATTTATACCGACTAAACAAACTAAATTATATACGTGATGGTATCTTATCGTGATGAAACAAAATAAACTTGTGATCTTTTCCAAACAGATATTTCAAGTGCCTGGTTACCACAAAAAAATAAAATGAATAAAATTATGCTGTGGAGTTTTGCTAGCAAATTTAGTTTGACCTTGTATAAAGAGTTTATTACTCCATAAGATCCTCAGACATGTTGTGAAAGGCGATATTTTAGCAGACTGTCACTGCTAAGTAGTGCCGCGAATCTTGAAAACGTAATATACGATGTCTGTTTGTGACTTCAAGTAGAACCGTTCCCTTGCAATAATCGTACGTAACTGCTATCATAACAGGTTTTTTTTATTGTTATGGTATTCTTCAGTTCTGCAAATAGTGCTTCGTTCAAGAACCTGATTGTAAATCTGAAATATATATATATAACATCTTGCGCAATTATTTATGTGTAGACATACACATAAATAATTGTGTTTGAAAAAAGTCGATTGAGAATGCAAACGTGAAGACGCCTGCAAACTTTTGAGAGCCTACTTGGACGGTACTTAAAACACTTAATTATAAAATCATATTAATAATCAATGAGAGTAAAGAAGAAAGTTAAAAAGAATTTGGAATAGTGAAAAGCTCACATTAATCTGAAAAGTCGTGAGAAGTTATTTAATGTAACTGTAAAGACCGTTATTTTGTTTATAAAATGATTACAAAACTACTCCACCACAAAATATCCCGTTTAGCAAAAAGCGTATAAATTAAAAGTGGGACATTAACAGTTACTATACAAATACTTAAACTATTCTCAGTAAAGTAGTTTAAACGCTCCTGCTAATTAGTCATGGTGCGATGGAGCGGCATCTCCCGCCTACTCAACCCGCCCATTGCAACGAGCACTTTTTATTTAATTTACATAATTTCTGAAACTCTTAAATATTTACTATATAATTTTGGCATTTATAATTGTGGAAATTTCTTTAATTGGTTTATACACTGGCTAAGGGTCGTGAGGAAGATTATTTTCTTTAATTCTCCTATTTATCCCCACTGCTGGGCAAAAGACTATCCAACATTTTTAGGTTTCTTAGTGTTTTGAGGTCTTCGGCCGGGACAAAAGAAAAACCTGTTTATCTGTAATAATTTTCAATCATTACGATTATAATTTCTAAAAACACGGATTAATATTTCGATAGCTTAATAAAGATTGAGGTTAAATTCATGAAAGCACCCACTCAAATAAAATCGCTAAAACCAAGTTAAGATACTTAAATGTAAACTACTGCCCCGCGTTGGTTTTTTAAGTAAAGGTAAATGTATTTACATATTTACAAGGGATAAACTATGGTCTGTACTTTCCTAAGTGGATCAAATTTGGAATAAATGTTTCTACTTACGGGGCTCCGGTGTAAAGCCTTTGGGATCTATGGAAACAAAATCGGAGGTTTAAGGTGAAAGGAAAGGAATGGATGAAATTAAAAGTACCAACCATTGTTGATGTACTATTAAGGGTAGTTGTTGTTGTAAATATTACATTCAGTTCATCAAAAAAGTGGATATTTATTCTCATTTGACCAAAGTTATGGTTTGTACTTATATTATTGCTAGCTTTTATGACTTCCTCTTAACAAGCAAACTACGTTGTATACATGCATAAGCTTGAAAATTGTGTGTAATGATGGTTCAGTGTTATGTTACTTATACAGACTGCCTAAACGACTAAATGTTAGTACCCACATATCTCTATCTTCAAAATATTATTTCTTCGGACAGGTCTACCCTTAATATCAAAATAAAATAAAGGGTCTGCTAACGTATTTAAACGGATAAGACTGACGTTTAAGAGTTAAATCAGGCGAATATTAGAGAAAAATCGGGTTTTACGTCATTTGGGTTCTTACACAAACTGTAGAATATCTTTAAGCAAAAAACTGCTACAACAAAATAACTTACATTATTTGTGTCTAGGCAAAATCCCTTTAAATGTTTCTTTTGAAATCAAAAGTAGAACAAAGACACCCTGTATATTTATGACAGTGCTTTCAGTAAATCTGGCTATGATAAACGGTGGCCTACATACAATTTATTTACTAGACTGAAAAGTAGTATTAAAATGTACGTATAATTTAGGAAAATATTGTTTATCTTTACCTACATTTATGTAGGTCTTACTTTATCCAAAGAATAGAAACAATGTTTTTAACAAAAACACAATAAAATCCACGTAACACCAAAGGTATATTATGATAATACAAAAAAAAAATAGAAAACTTCATTATTGTTACACATAATTATTTTATATTGAATTGATCACGGTTTTGGAAACACCATTCAATATTCAATACTATATAATCGATATTCAATATAAACACGTAACTTTCAAAATCATAGCCATTTGAGTGAAGTCATGAAAACCCATTTTATAAAAGATTATTTTTACAAAATTGAATTTCAATAAAGCTTCGTAATTGGCATTTGACGTGTGGTATTAAAAAAAATGATTTACTTTGATGAAAATCTAGATTTTTATATTTTTATTAAAGGAAAATATTATCACGTAGTATCTACCTCATCATCATCTGCCTAACCTTTAATATTGGGGTTGGCTTCCAGTCTTACCGGATTCAGCTGAATACCAGTATTTACCATGGAGCGACCTATCTGACCTCCACAACCCAGTTAGTACTGGGTAATATGATACCCTTTGGTAAGACCGGTTGTCAGACTTTCAGGCCACTGACTACCTGTAATAACTGTCAAAGATCTATAAATGACAGCTGCAACCAACGGCTTAACGTGCTTTCCAAGGCACGGAGGAAACTTGGCATATAATGGGAAACCCATCCAGTAATCAATCTAAGCAAGCGCGGTTCTACCTGAATATCGAACCGAGTGGCTGCTATAATAAGGCACAAGCTCCTCAATACATGTGATACCTACACTTTCATAAGTGATTTGTGAAAAAACTGCGACTGAAACCGTTTGCCATCTGATATCATCGTAAACGCCTTAAACCAGATTTTAGGATGCCTTAAAATGAACAACGGCAGTACTTTAATCCCTGAGGCTTAGGAAACCTGCTCATAATTTATACTCACGAAAGGAGGTACTTTGTTACACTCACACCTTATTTAATATCCGTTGAAAGATATTAAAAATATTGTTCCCTATATATTATATATATTGTGGCCATGGATTGAAACGAGTCATAGAAGAAGAAAAAGTCATAGAGAGAGAGAGGCCTCTGCCCAGCTAAGGCTAATTTTTTTAATTTTTTATTCGGATGCAGGTACCGATAGCCTGCGTCGTTGGCTATCGGTACCTGCATCCAATGAAAAAAAAAAAAAACTTTTTATTAGGTTGATAAACTCAATACGTGGAAATTGTTTGTGCATTTTTCCATCCATCCTGTATTATTTTAGTACTTGTTCACTTTATTGCATCTGGTTTCACTCACGATTTGTAATAAAATCTAAGCAAGATGATATTGTGAAGCTTATAAGTTTGCCGTGGGACGCAATATAAACGTACTCGACGTTCTTTGCCGTACGCCTAGTACTTGAATAGAAAGACAAAATTATGTTATTATTAAAAAGCTTGTTGAATAAGCTAGAAGGCCTTATAAGATGTTTCACGTGGCACATAATATAAAACGCAAGAGGGCTTGGGTAACAAGAGGAATATGGGTTTTATACCCGTAAAACGCGTTTGTACTGTATATTGCGTAGATCATAAAACTAACTTGGAAATTAAAACAAAAACTACTTATGTGGGTAGGGTATGGTGGGGAAATTCAATTCAATTATCGTATTAGGGGATCATAAAGTAAAAACGAAAATAAATTACTTTAAGCTTACTATGTGCAATGTAGCAAATTTACAATAAACTCCACAAAAAAAAATGTCTGTAACTACAGCTCCTCTACACGAAAAGGAGAAAAAAGATCTTTGACAAGTCATTCTATCTATTGCAAAACACCGTCTTCCTGTCTTCTGTTAACATCCTATCCAAATGAACAACTTCTTTGACTCAATTTCTTCAAAAATATCCTAGAACTGCCTGCTGTGAGAATGCTTACGGGCTGATAAGAATGATAATGGTGATTATACGACGTAACAACCCTCCGCCTATACACTTCCACAACAGTATTAATTTTATGTGCACTCTATGTACCGCCGTTTCCATTAGCGCCAGCTTTCAACCTAGATTTTAATTATAGGCTATTCTGGAATATAAATGGCTAATTGGGATCTGAGAAAGCACTCATATCGTATTTCATGGCCTTTCCAACTAACTCTGAAGGACCGTTGGAGCCGCAACCATGCCAAATATAGGAGAAAATCACAAGCCCACTAATGTACTAACGACAAAACAGTAATTTGTAAAATTCAGTGTACTCGAATGAAATAAGTAAGTTAAGAGTACAACGGAATGGTTGTTCTCATAAAAATGCTAAGTTTACTGGACGGGTTATTACAATTACTAGCAAATTCTTTGACACTCGAGTGTACCCGTCACTTTGTTCCTGAATAAGCTCTCTTAGTTCCGGTGGAGTGTTAGCCATTTTACACAAAACAGGTTTCAAACAACGATGCCCCTTTTGTTCCGTAACAATGAAAATACTTGAATGTAAACTGAGAGTCTTATCACGGTACCCTTATTTGTTTCTCAAATCACTGTTGTTGACTGTACATGGTGTTTTCTCTTGTTCGTCCAATTTTTGATGACGTCCGATCGCGAAATTGTCTGAGATTGTTCTACAAATTGTCTTGCTTGTCACAAACTTGAATATTCTCCTTTGAGCGCACCGTGCATTTCAATCCAGGGCCCCAGTAATGGGACAACGATTTGTATTCAAGTAAAATAGACTAGAATATGAATATTATACGGCATTCCAAATTTCAAATTTGGTATTAGAAATTTTCATTAAACTTTTGGTATTACAGGTAATGTATCTAGGAATTGTGGTTTGAGTTAATATTAAACTTCGAAAACAATAATAATAGTTCGAAATTTGGGCAGTAGGTTTATGAATCCGACAGTTTGTATGATAAATCGAATTGCTTTTGTTTAAAAACTTAGTACAAATGTCTGCGTAAATAATAAAAATCGCAATTATGTTTTCCAAAATAACCCTGTAAAGAGGATGTAGAGTGCGATGATGCACAAAATTCACGCGGATGAATTCTCTGGCGAAGAGCTAGTAAACAATATTTCTCATGAAGATTTAATTATAACCCATCAGACATGCAAACTCCTTCCAGTCACCTTTAATCTAAACCCCTTATCAAATCTCCCCTTAATCAAAACAACGACGACACTTATGACTTAAGAGGCACCTTTGTCTCCTACATAACGTTTCTCGGGTTTGACGCCAGGGGCGCTATCGTCGCCATG
The DNA here is from genome assembly GCA_963082945.1 of Cerastis leucographa. Classification (NCBI taxonomy): domain Eukaryota; kingdom Metazoa; phylum Arthropoda; class Insecta; order Lepidoptera; family Noctuidae; genus Cerastis; species Cerastis leucographa. The sequence goes on from OY720357.1 coordinate 11,696,249, forward strand.
GATAAGTGAAAGCGCCCATCGCACCATTGAAGACCCGCTTACACGAACACCCTTATCACAAACGTATCGGAAACGAGTTTTATATTAGCCTATTTTCCGTAGGCTTGCCGTGTAGCCCTGTTTTGTTAAGAGGCTCTATGTTGACAATGTTGTTGAATACATATTTATCCCGTATTATGTTTTGGTGCAAAAAAAATCTAACAAATAAATTTGAAACTGTACTTTTTCTGTAATTTGAAGTCTCAACTCCAGGCCAAAATTTTACGAGCTTGAGATTAGTTCATACTAAGATGCTGACCGCCACGAATTGTATAATGTGTTTCTCTATGATTTGGTGTAAATTTTCTTTTTAAAACGGTGACATCGCGAGGAGACCGGCATATCCTAGAACCAAATATTCGTTCTAAATATTCAAAATATTTAATATTCAAAATAAATAAATATTCAAAATATTTAATATTCAAAATAAATAAATATTCAAAATATTTCATATTCAAAATAAATAAATATTCAAAATATTTAATATTCAAAATAAATAAATATTCAAAATATGTATTTAATATTTGTTTAATATTCGTTTAAATTCTGGAGGTTGTCGCAAAAGACATATATAATCAATTAAAATTACGGTACCTAGTTAATTATTAATAAACGCAGATTTTTTGGGTTGTTTCAATTTGTCAGTATTTCAGAATAACCCCCTTAACGTGGTTTAAAGAATTATAAAGTAAAGAATAAACCATTGAGATTGTTTGTATGTGTGGAAGCGTGGTTATAGGGTTAGAGTCAGAGGAGCCACGTTTAAAACACGGGTTGTTCACGCTTACCGATTTCCGTTAATCGTAATAAGAAAAAAAAAACAAAAATTACCTACCGATCAGATAATTAATTCGGGACGAGAATCATTAGCATAGTTACCTCCTTGAATTTGACGAGGAGGCAAAACAACACCTTGTAGGTATTGCCAAAGGGGGCGTAGGGGGAAATTGACTCCCCCCCTACAGACTGGAGTAACTTAATTTTCAGATTTCTTGAGCATCTAACTACGCTTTCATTTTTGTGGTCACTCATGCATTTTAGATTCATTAAAGAACTGCATTCGTATATAGTAGACTTAACACCTTTTCAAATGCTGATTAAGGTTTAACCGTTTGTGTTCCACGCGCGCCTCAAGGAGATGTCAGCAAATCGGAAGGGGTCCGAGAGGGCCGATGCCTGCCAGGGCTGCGGGTTGTTCGAAAGATATACCGCGGCCCTGGAACACAAAGGGCGAAGAAGGAACATGGATGGGTTTTAGTCAGTACAAGTCTGACACTCCCTCCCGCTCCGCCCAGAGCGGGAGAAGTCATTTGATGATTTCCCATCCCCAAAAAAAAAAAGGTTTAACCGTTTCAATTACTATATTCCATTTAAATATTATATTGAATTTATACTTACCTACTTAGAACATTTATAAAGTAACTAACCGTAAGTTATAGCATGAAAGAAATTGAAACAAAATAGTATTCTCTCGCTTTCAACTGGCCCCAATGAAAATCAATAAAACGTATAAGCCCCTTTACCATACTGTACCATTGCCAATATCGGAATTCAATTGAGTCCGAACGCTACAGGCCTTAAACTTGCCGTTGTCAAGTCATAACGGTCTTAGTGCCCTAGTGCCCAAACTATTGTCAAACAATTGTCAAGCCATTGACGCGTTTTTACTTTGATGAATTGGAAAAAGGTTTTTATTTCAAACCTTGTGTCTATAAACTTTAAAAGGAATTCCGTCGTTTAATTACCACCCAGCACCTAAATTCTAATAGGTTATGTGCCCAGTGTGCGCGTTTACAAAGTTTAACGGGTAATTGAACGTTTGGAATCGAAATATTAATAATTGTCTTGGACAATGGATTTGAAGGGTAAGAGGAATATCAAACCGTTTAATGGCGAGAAATACAGTGTCTGGAAGTTCAGAATTCGTGCTCTGTTGAGTGAAATGGACGTGATAAAGGTAATTGACGATGACCCAATAATACGAAACAAGGAATTTGAAAAGAATAATCGGATTGCAAAAAGTGTCATCGTGGAGTATTTGAGCGATTCCTACCTAGGTTTTGCGAAAGAAGACAGTACGGCGAAGGAAATTTTTCAAAGTCTGGATGCACTATACGAACGTAAAAGTATTGCAACTCAACTGGCTTTACGGAAAAAGTTATTGGCATTGAAGCTTCAAGGTGATGTAATACTAATAAAACATTTTGCTATTTTTGATGAACTTATCACTGAACTGCTAGCTGCTGGAGCCAAATTAGAAGAAACCGATAAGGTGGCTCATTTATTACTTACGCTACCTTCCAATTATAACGGCGTGATAACAGCTATTGAAACCTTGTCTGAAGATAATTTAACTTTGGCTTTCGTGAAAACAAGACTTTTGGACCATGAAGTAAAATTGAAGAACGAAACTAACGACACAAGCGTTAAAGTACTACAAGCGCAAAATATAACTGTGCCAACTCGAAAAAGAAAATTTGGAAACTTGCAACGGAGATATTTCAAACCGAAAAATGATAAATCGAAAGAAAGGCGATCTTTCATTAAATGTCATCATTGCGGACACAATGGACATGTAAAGAATGACTGTTATTTCTTCAAACGGATGAAACAGTATGAAAAGAATACGGATAGAACAAGAACAGTCCAAGCAATTGAACTAAACCAACCCTCTACATCAAACAATGCTTCTGGTTTTGCGTTTATTACTGGCGAATATCAAGAACATGACAAAGAACCGAAAATAACTTTTTTATTAGATTCTGGAGCTTCGGACCACATTATTAACAGGGAAGACCTTTTTATTTCTTGCACCAATTTATACATTCCTTTTAAAATTTCAGTAGCCAAAACCGGTGCATTTATTTCCGCAACAAAAAAAGGGAACACTGCAGGTCACCAGCAACATGGGCGTACATGGATATTTGGAGGACGTGCTGTTCTGTCGCGAGATACCCTACAATTTACTCTCCGTTTCAAAGATGCAACGGGCAGGACACACTATCATCTTCGATCAACATGGAGCTCGAGTATGTAAAGACGGTAAAACCATCATGCAGGGTAAGTGCGCCAATAATTTAATCACTTTAGAATTTACGGTATCTGGAAATATGAGTCATTCTGTTTCCCAAATATGCAATACTGATAAGAATAGTTACAAATTATGGCATGATCGCTTCGGTCACATAAGCAAAAATAAATTTTTAGAAATTAAAAATAATAATATGGTTGATGACACAAACCTCATTGATACAGTGGTACCTAATGATGATTTATGCGAGGCGTGCATTAATGGGAAGCAGATTCGACTGCCGTTCAATAAAGTTAAAGACAAGAGTCATATTACGCGACCACTATTTGTGGTGCATTCAGATGTCTGTGGACCTGTCACTCCGCCAAGTATTGATAACAAGAACTACTTTGTACTTTTTGTAGATCAGTATACTCATTACTGTGTTACATATCTAATAACTTATAAATCGGATGTATTTGTTTGTTTTAAAGATTTCGTTGCTAAAAGTGAGGCTAAGTTTAATTCAAAATTAGTCAACTTGTATTGCGATAATGGTGGAGAATATTTGTCTAACGAAATGAAAAGTTATTGTGTTGAGAAGGGAATTAGTTATCATTTAACAGTTCCAAGAACTCCACAATTGAACGGTGTTTCTCAACGCATGGTCAGAACTATCTAAGGCCCTAATACAATCAAAACACCATTCGAAATGTGGCATAATAAAAAGCCTCAAATTAAATACTTAAAGGTTTTTGGTTCAACAGTTTATGTGCATAACAAAATCAGTAAAACAAAATTTGATGAAATATCATGGAAAAGTATACTGGTGGGATATGAACCAAACGGTTATAAAGTTTGGAACCCAAAATACGAAAAATGTTTTGTAGTCAGAGATGTTATTGTGGACGAGACAAATTATCTGCAGTCCAGGCCTACACTAAAGCCTGAAGAGAATATTGAAAATTCTCGTGTTGAAACTGATATTGTATCTAAATCAGTGTTAACAAAGTCTTGTGAAGAGAATGTTGGAAATTCTCGTATTGAAACTGATATTGTATCTAAATCAGTGTTAACAAAGTCTCGAAACTCTGACGATTCGAAATCAGATCGGTCTAAATCTGATGATATGGGTTGCCCCAGTAAAGTTCGCAAAGTAAACCATGATATGTCTGAGCAATTAGTCACAGAAAACACACAAGACAATTGTGAATTTAGGCGGAGTGATAGACTCAAAAATCGACTACCTATTTCGTATCATGAAACCGAAAATGATGATTATTTAATGTGTGCTCAATCAGTTCTGTACCAAATACCGAGTTCATATAAAGAAATTGAAACTCGAGATGACAAAGCTCAATGGGAAAACGCAATTAAAGATGAAATAAATTCTCTTTTAGTAAACAAAACATGGATTTTAGTACCAAAGCCAAAAGATAGAAATATTGTTGATTGTAAATGGATTTTTACTATCAAGAATGATGAATTTGGTAAACCTGTAAGATACAAAGCTCGTCTTGTTGCTAGGGGTTTTAGCCAAGAGTATCTTACAGACTATAATGAAACGTTTGCACCTGTTGCAAGAATAGCTAGTTCCGATTTATAATCAGCTTTGCAAATCAATTTAATTTACTAGTTCATTATATGGACGTAAAGACCGCTTTTTTAAATGGCGAGTTAAAAGAGGAAATTTATATGAAAGTTCCTGAGGGTATATATAATAAAGATAATAACTATGTATGTAAATTAAATAAAGCATTGTATGGGCTGAAACAAGCATCTCGGTGCTGGTTTGAAGTATTCGATCAATCACTCAAAGAAAAAGGTTTTCAAAATTCACCAGTCGATAGATGTATATATGTATTGAACAAAGGAGATGTGCGTCAAAACATTTATGTAGTACTCTATGTCGATGATTTAGTCATAGCATGTGCAGAAATAGAGACAATGAATAGTTTCAAAAGATATTTAATGAGTAGATTTGAAATGTCAGATTTAAAAGAAATCAAGCTATTTCTTGGCATTAAAATTAGTAGATGCAAAGATACAGTTATGTTAGATCAGAGTGCTTATATAAAAACAGTTCTTAGTAAATTCAGTATGCAGGATTGCAAACCTTTCGATACACCTATGGAAAATAAACTGAATTATGAAGCATTGAACTGTGAAGAGAAATATAATGCCCCATGTCGAAACGTTATTGGCTGCTTAATGTACATCAGGCTATGCACTCGTCCAGACTTAAGCACAAGTGTTAATATACTTAGTAGGTATACTAACAAAAATAACCATGAACTGTGGCAATGTCTTAAGAGAGTGCTAAGATACTTGAAAGGTACAATTGATTTAAAATTATGTTATAAAAGGAAAGCCTATAGTAATATCTTAAGTGGGTATGTTGACTCTGATTGGGGTGGAAATGATACTAGAGATAGAAAGAGTACAACAGGATATTTATTTAAGTTGTTTGACCATTGTACTATATCATGGAGTATAAAGAAACAAATGTCAGTGGCTGCCTCATCTACCGAGGCTGAATATATGGCTTTATATGAAGCTGTCAGGGAAGCTTTGTGGCTAAAATCACTGGCAGTAAGCATACTTAATATTGATAAGCCTATACTCATTTATGAGGACAATACTGGCTGTATAAGTATTGCAAATAATCCGACCAATCATAAGCGGTCAAAACATATTGACATTAAATATCATTTCTCCAGAGAACAAATTGAGAAAAATGTAATAACGTTAAAATATATCCCCACAGGACAACAACTGGCAGATGTGCTAGCTAACTAAAGCGTTACCCGCCGTCACGTTCCGGGTAATGAGGACCAACATGGGTTTGGTGTGAAACTATAATTGAGTGTTTAAATTATTTTATTTTAAATTTAATGGTCTGATTAGGTTTTTCTGGGTTTTTCCTAATCCTTTGCAACAAATGTTGGATCATAATGTATACTCCCAGCAAATACTAGAAAGTGTATAACTTTTGAATAAATTTACTTGCTTTGATTTTAAGGTTGTATAATGGCGATTAATTTTTGAGGGGGCGTGTTGATTTATTTTACTTGAGATTGCAAAAATTAATCTACACTTAATACGACCTATTTTGTAACTTCTGAATGAAGCATTACAACAATTTAAAATAAAAATAAAAACGCCATTCTTTTCAATGACTTATTTTTTTCTTGTTAGATTTCTGACATATGATTTTCTAGTTTTTGAAAATAATTAATAAATAATTAACTTTAAAAGGAATTCCGTCGTTTAATTACCACCCAGCACCTAAATTCTAATAGTGTCCTACCCCTATTTTCCACGATGGTAATATATCGAAACATCGAGCTGAATAACTTATTTAATTATATTTAAACACGCATTTTTCATTTCATTCGACTTATTTTATAAGTAAGATACGCGTAAAGTTTGACCGCGAGTCCAATATTCAAACTCAAAGCATTTACATGTATTTTAATTTAACCACTCACAAATACTAATAGTCAAGGATTCGGTCAGTCAGATAAATAAATAAGCCAGATTCGTGCGAGCGATTGCCTATTATAGAACACCATTTAACTGACTCGATCAAACCATCTACTACTTTCAAAAGTTTTTCACAGAAGCCTTTAGACCTCTCCGTTTATTGAAATACAAATAATAACAACCTGATATAAAAGCAGGGTATTTATAAAACGCTATTGTAATGCGAACACAATAGGAACGAGTTAGTTTTTAAATTATTGTTCAAGCTTTTATTCAAACATAATAGATATTGAGCGCTTTTGTAGTTAAATGTAAATAGCTGTACGGATTCGTAGTGAAAGATTAAATAAAAAAGTATTCTTGAAAAAAGAGCGGGTCAGCCTAACCACGATAATTTATGTTTGCTGCCAAGCAGTATGTATAATAAGGTGGTAGCGGAAAATGTGAATTTTCAACTTTACCTTTCGATTACAGACTAATGAAAAGAGAGGCTAGAACTCGTTTCGGCGGATGTGATCCACGAGGTACAGCTAAAAAGATAGAAATAACAACTGAAAACCAAATGGGCTGTCTGCCAAATCCGTCAATTACTCGACTAGAAAAATACATAGCAGTCATGATCAACTGCAAAAATTCTTTCCCAAACACGTCGAACATTTTCGTATTCGCAGTAACAGACGGAAAATACCGTTAGGATCTTGGCAAGTATATGTAAAATTAATGGAAACAAGAGGTAAAACGCTTCCAGATACGTATTAGCCGTACCTGTTCCTGTGGCACGCAGCCAAATCACGCTATTCATTGAATATGCTCTTACTTTTATAAGAACTTTAGTCGATCTCTAAAAAGGAATATTATTATGTAAAGTTATTAGGGTTGGGTCTTCGTAAAAAGGCGATCGCACCTCTTAAGGACATCCGTTACTGAGTGACGGCTTATTTTCTATAGAAACTCATGGTCAGGGTATTATGTAAAGCTTGTGCCACAACACAGGTAAAATATGCACTTGGCGTTATCGAATAATGTGGGAGCGAACACGTCAATGGCAGGCGATTGACCAGGATCGCATGTATAAGGCGATAGTGAAAATTCGCTGCGGAATTCTGTGGCTTTGAGGAAATTCCTTTCGTAAGCTTGGAACCTTGGTGTAAACAGCTGAGTGGTGAGGAATAGATCACTCATTTCATTCTCCTTGTGTAATTTATAGTACGAAAGGGGGGATACGTAATGTAGCAGACACATTTTTGTTATGTTGAGTTACCAATTTTTGAAAATTTCTCATACATTAAAGTAGAGTCATGTGTTTTGGGAAGTATAACGAGGAAATGAGAATTATTCTAAGCAAATCGGTAACAAGACAACAGAATTGCTAATATCAGGCACGCAATTTAATATCATTCCATTTTTCTTTACCATCAAAACCATTGTTTCAAAGTTGTCGCTTTCTAGAAGAAAAATTAAACTTTAAAAGTATTAATTTCCTTCCCTTGAAAATTCACACTTCGTTGACACAATTTTCTACAGACAAAGTATGGTACAACTGCCCTAAGATCCTGATAGCGAACTTTAAAGTTACGTAATCGGGTTCTCGGTGTGGGTGTCTTATGCTGCCTTACACGTCGAGACCATAAATGCGAATAAAAAGTATATTTGGAGTATAAACATAGTACATTGCGTCCTGAATTTCAAGTGACGAGAGTGTGGCTCACATTCATAATGCCTTCGGTCTGCTGTGGAATGTAGATTAGGGATCTCGCATGCTTACATAACCGTCGTGGAGTCTGCGCAACATTAGCTGACAAATAGACTGCTATAACAAAGGCCTGAAGAGCATTTAAATATAAACATGAAATCACGCCTTTAACCCAAAAGGGTAAGTACAACACCTACTCTAATTCTTGCATATTCCTTTTGCTTCGTCAGTGTTCATACAGTCATGCCGGTTTCTTTTACGCGTTTTCTGAAGAAATTATCACATGACCTTTCTGAAGAGCATCACCAGTTTTGTATCGCTCGGTCCCATTAATTTTTAGGGTTATTTTTAAGATCCGTGCCAAATGGCAAAACACGGAACCCTTACAAATTCGGTCTTGTGTCTGGCTGTCCAAATTTCAACTGTAGGCTACGAACAGTCACCGAGTAAAAATTACTGTGACATAAAGTGTCTTTTATGAACCGCTACACAAAAATGAAGTGAAATTACTATTTAAAAAAAGTGGGGTGGCTCTCCATAGTCTTCAAACATGTAACTCAAGGTCGTTTTTTTCTGCTTATATATACCTGTCTGTTTATCGATAGCTCTATATCCGGGTTTGTAGAACGTAAGAATAACTTTCAACGAATATTTTATTTTATATATCTATCATTGTTATTAAGAATACATCTACGCAACACATTAAAAACTGCAATGTTCTTCGATTTATAATGTGTTCACTGCTCATATTTCGAAACCGAAAACCACTCTCTGTTAAAAAGTACTTAAAACTTTATACGATGCAGATTATTAGCTCAAAACCTGCAGCAGAATAAACAAGCTAACTTTCTAAGAATTCGCTAGATATAGAATACCGATCTGTTTGTTCGCGTAGTTGAAAAGCGAACTAGGTCAACAAACTCTGCAGGTATTTAAAAGCTATGTCTTTGCGTTGACTTAGCCAAAAGTTAAAATACGTGACACAATATTTACGATTTTAGAAGCAAATATCTCGTCAAACGTAAAGAAGGCCACCCTGTTTTTGGTGTTTTCATTTATTTGACATCATATTTCTGTACCGGAGGAGCTCGTGGCTAAATAATTATCAACAGCTGCTCGTGTTCGAGTCGATATTCAGGTTAAGCCGCGCTTGCCTGCTTTGGTTTGTAGATGAATAACCATCCTTTACATACCGAGTTTTTTCCGAGCTTCGGAAAGCACGAGCTGTTATTCAATATGGCTACAAAACCACAGTTGGCAAGACAGGTTATTTTCCTTGGTTTTATTTGACAGGACAGCACATTCTCAAAGCTAGGTATTGTGAGCCTGGATACTCTTGTTTGGTTACTAGATAGTGACCAGGAACTTGTTATATGTTATTATATTTGATATACAGATCAGACCAACCTTACGTAAAATACGCGCTTTCGACGTGGAGTTCCCCAACCAACAACAACACCAGCCCATTATACAATACAATGTTAGACCAACAATTTTACTAAAAACCTTGCTTTTATTATGAGAAATAAAAAACCGAGGGAATAAATAATATAAGGATTATATTATATTAGGATTAATGAGATACTTTAATACTAAACTGAGCGGTGTTAATTATGTTTGCAATAAATTAACTAAACTAGCGATAAATTATGAATGATTAAAAATCCTAAAATACGCTAACTAGCAGTGGGAAACAGTTTGTCTAAGCTAGCAACTAAAATTCCAAGTGACCGAATCAAAAACTAAATCGAGCGAACAAAATACTGAGTGAGCAAAAATATTACTAGGTGAGTGGACTACAAAACCGATTTGAGTTCATACATACACATACATAATTCAAAAAATACCGTTTTGGGATGTGTTTGTGAGTTGCAGTAATAATATATAAATGACATACTGTAATACTATTTGAGTTAATATTTTTTTTCTATTCTAGCATAAAATTTCACAGATGATTTGTTCGGATTATACAAAAGGGGGTGGTGCGATGAAGCGACAACGGTGTGCAGCGTGGGAGTCCGGGTGTACTCACGCACGTTCGTATGACGTCGTAACTTGTGGTCGCGGACTCGAGAGGGAAAGAGAACATAGGATGCAAGAGCGAGCGAAGTGAACTCGGGACCTGCAGCACCCCGTCTCAGACAGGTTAGGTTCGAAGTGGTTGGCGGGGTCTAGTGAGCGAGCAAAATGAGCGAACTAAGACCCCGCCATCCACTTCGTGTTAGGTCACTTTAAACCCTGCAGACAGAAATAAGAGCCCCGCGCAGCGTTGAGTATTTTGCTGTGCAATTAGTCATTTTGATTAGAATTCTGAGTTTTATTGTGAGACTTTGGATCACTGCTCAACATGATATTTGAAACACCTCGATTAGGTTTTCGCGCAGCACTCTTGGAATAAAATATATATCAGATGTTGAATATAATGTGATCTGCAAAATTGTCACTCAAATAGAAATTTGTTCGCTTAAGAATTACTTTGCTGCCTATTCGTGTTTTTAACTCCCCGTTTTTAATATATTTGTTCGCTCTCAGTATTTCAGTACGCCATAATCAGTATTTTTGGCAGCCTGATTTTGAATTTATAGTGTATCGTTTAAATACTATCCTTTTATTATTTACGAAATAACTTGTTTAGTCAGCTTATAAATCTCTTAAAAAAAGAGCGACACAGATTTTTATACTCAAAATGTTGTTGTGCGGTATTTTACCAGTGCCGCGACTATATTATATCCATCAGCAGATTTAAAACGCAAACTTGCCAAAACTCTTTTATTTCAGTTCCCAGACATTCTAAAAGTGTAAACTATATTTCTCTTCAACACACACCAGCTCCAAAGTTTAGAGTTCCAAGTCAATAGCGATGAAAAAGTCGGAGTTTGCCGGGAATCCGAGGCGGACTTTCAACAATACATTTTTAAAGCAATTGATATTCGCATAGCCATCGGGCTTCCAATCTAGATGGAAAGCTCCCTAGTGCCCCGTTCATACAGTCGGACGCATATTGCAGTCATTGCCAGAATAGAGCCACAGCAACGCGTTACTGTAACACAGGGCATGAATTACGCCAGTGAAATACTGCAACTGCATCGAACACATCAATAAAGCGAGCCTATTGAAAAATAAAATAGAACTCCATTGTTTCGAGATATAAAAAGTGAACAAACATTAAAATGTTTCGTGCCAATTAAATCTACGGCTTTATTTTGTAGCTGAACGAAATGATATCGTAAGAGAATGTGTGAAAATGGACAGTTTACTGAACACACGCACACTATTAATGCATCCGCCATTATGAATTTCTTGTGACGTCATAAGTGGCACATTCTAAAAAAGGGGTACACTACATAAATACGAAAAACTTTATTCCGATAGTCACAAGGCCGAATTTCAAAATCCGCTTGTCATAATTCCGAATGGTTCAAATATAATAATATATTATATATTAAAATACCGATTAATACAATTCCGAAATAAAACGCAAACAGCAAAAAACAAAAACTTGTAAACCTGAATAGTAGGACAAATAAACACATAATTGATAGTCAGAGAGAAGTATAACATTATGTTTAGTACGAGGAGGTAGAATTAAAAAACTTGCAAATAAAAAGCATACAAGCAAGCATGCAGCCTGCAAGCGAGAATACAACATGTAAGCAAGCATGCAACATGGAAGCAGGCATGCAACATGCAAGCAGGCATACAACATGCAAGCAAGCATGCAAGCAGGCAAGCAGCAAGCAAGCAGGCATGCAACATGCAGCAAGCATTATTTCTGTCACGGCTCCGGCGCTGCGCGGTTTGGTTTAGCGGCCCCACGCGAGCTTATCATCGCAGATGTTTTTAACGCTCACCACCGCAGCTTCGGCTTGCTGGCCGGCCGGGCCGGCCAGCCTCAGCCACGGGTGAGGCTGGCCCGCTGTCGGGCCCGCTGTCACGACAGCGGGCCTTCAAACCATCTGCTCCTCAGCGCGCGGGCTGCTCTACCCCTCCGCTCGCCTACGCGGGCTTAAATTACACTCTAGGGGTAGGGCAGACAAGACTGCGTGAAGTCGGTTTTGCAGCGATTCGTTTCTGTCACTAAATTTTGTAGCACAACATGTTGACTTTTAGTTTATTCGAAGTATTGAAAATTGGAATGTCGTTTTTCGGACCGAGAACCCTTCGAGCATTTGACTCTTCGAACGTATGAAAATCGGAAAACTAACAAATCGCATTTACGAAATTCGGTAAAAAAAATTTCGTGATTTTTAATAATAGACATTATAATTCTTAAGTATTATGAAATTCGGAATAAAATATTTCGAAGTATTTGGGTGTTCCCCTAAAAAAAGACCCTTTTATCACAGCTTACTATATATCTCTTGACAGCCAAAAGCAAAAGCAAAAGCGTATGGGTGGCTTTTCAACACTCAGCTCAAAGCAGAGAGCGTAGAAATTTCAAAATTGTCACTTAATCTTAGTGAAAATGGGCATTAATGAAACTTTAGTCTACCGTAGTATATACCATAACATTAGGAGGTAACTAACAATTACCCACCCTTATCCCCTTTTCCAGCGATTCCCTTTAAGCTTCGTGCTCGGATAAAAAAAGAAACAGAAGCAGGTCCCTGCGAGGATTTTAATCAGAGTGCGATATAAATTATTAACTGACCGCAGAAGTTCGCCGGCGAGCAGAATTTGTTAAAAACTATGTGTTATGCTGCATAGTCCTGACGGCATCCCCCATGTGGACGTCATTACTGTGGTCTTGTTTTTGTTACGTGTAATTTGTTTTCGGCCATGCTTTCGCAGATTAAAGCAGGCAGAACTAGATTTTGCAGTTTAAGGCATCGTTCACACCAAACGTATTGTCCGCCGCCGACTGTGAGTATGCTCATTTATAGAGGTATTAGAGGTATGGGTATAGTATGTACGTTTTGTGTGAACGAGATGTTAAATATATATGGAAAAGCGATACACTGCGTAACGCGCGCTCACAGTCAGTGGCTGACAATACGTTTGGTCTGAACAATGCCTAAGAGTTTATTTTATGAACGGATACGGTGGTGTTGGTTTTCTCTCAGATTACAGGCTAACCCTAGCTCCCCCCGCCCCTAACAAAATACAAAATTTATTTCTCAAATCTTAATCAACTAAATAAACAAATTCGTACTCTATCAATGGTAGTGAAGACCTTATTAAAATGCGTTGCGCAGTTTACGGGATCAACGCGGTCACACAAACCTGCACGAAAAGCGAGTTCAATTTATAATGCGTCCTCGCGAGGCCATTGGACGCCTCGCCTTTTTTAGTTATTTAATAAAAATAACGTTATAATCTGAAGTTTTATGACACCCCTGGGTATGAAGGGATGGGGTGATCCTGATAAAAACCCGAGAACATAAAACCCGTAGCTGTTGCAAAAAGCAATTTAGATTTAATTTTACTGAAGTTTGATATTAAAATTCTGCACCAAGGTAATGTAATCCCGGATTTTAGCCACTAGAATTAAACATGTTTTGGTTAAGAAAGTACAATTTATTTCTATACTAGTTTGTGGCCACGATTTCTTCGGTGCCATGTCATTTACCTAAAATAAAATCCAGGTTATAAATCCTCTGCGTTCCAAATTTCATCCAAATCTGTACAGCTGTCTTAGCGTGATTGAGTTACAAACATACAAACTTTTACATTTATAACATTAGTAAAGGTGTAATATAATAAATCTAATTTTTTTTACATCCAGTCAGGATCTGTCAGCTATAGCTGATAGCTTGCTCTTAGATACCGTCTACTGTGTTCTATTCTAAATTTAAATGTGTGTTTATCACGCCATATTATGACAATGTTACTTAATTTAAAAAAATAACTCTAAATTACCCTCTATTCCATTTCTTGGTTTCGTTTGTAATCTTTTTCTTCTCACTATTGCATCTCAGTCTACAGACTAGATCTATTACAGACTGTACAGCTACCACTACGCAGTGTGCCCACTTAGGTATTAATAATAGGTACGTCATTTACGTATACCACTAGACTCTTCATAAGCCCATCAGTCAACAAGCTCGATTATTAACACAAGCACTGACTCGAAGAAAGCGAAGACTATGAACTACTGGAAGTGTCTAGCTTCAAATTGTTTTACAATATTATGATTTTACTGTTTCGTCAAAGGTAGAGTTGAAGTAGATGCTTTCTATGGATATTATCATAGATAATTTGTAAATGTAGTAGTTTGTCAAGTGTGGATGATATTTTTTGGCAGTGTCACTTTTCATTAGCTTGCATTCTATTTATCATCTGACGACACCCATAATAAATAGGTATGTGTTTATGTTTGTGTGTAAATCCCATTTATATTATGATTAAAAAACCATGTTGCTGTGTTATTTCATTGGGCTTTGTTATTTTCTTTATTACTCAAGAAACAAGTACTGAACATCAAAAAGGTTTACTAAGTGCATAATACCGTTTTCAGGTCACTATCTCTAGGTTTCTTTTACAGTGTATTCTTCATTGCTTTATGATTTTCCTTTATATAAAATAATATTTTATTGAAAAGGGCTTTGTATTAATTTGCTAAAGATTCAAGTTGTTTTTTTTCCATTATTTATTGACGGAAACTTGGATTGTTATTTTCCTCCTGAGATAAATAGTTGCCGTGGAGATTTTTGATACCGGTACCCGGAAATTTGCTGTCAAAATAAATAAACGTATAACTTAAAACAATAATAAATGGCTGAATGGTTAAAGCGAATTTCAATGATAAATGTTATCAACACAGCACCACCACAGTATTAATAAATAATTAACATGCTGCGGTCGTTAAATATGTAGTAAATAATAATATTGGGCCGTGATACGTAGCAGAATACTAGAGGTTTAAATAATGGCTTCTTGAGCTTAATATTGTAGATTCTTATCTATTATCATGTAGCTACCCGTTGTTTTTTTATCTTGTTTTGTAGTAAGCAACGACTTATTGTCGGTTACCAACGATGTCCTCTCATACTTAAGTACTAACGCTGTAACATTCAAATATTGCAAAACCAAATGATTTTTAAAGAGTAACCATGGAGTTTCTTGCCGGTTCTTCTCCATAGGAAACGACCAACCCGAACCGAGCACCTTTTGTAGACGTTTTATAAGTGCCCATGTAAAACTTAAATATTTTGATTTTGTTGGTATTGTATTAAACCCCCTTTCTTTGAAAATCTTAGATACATAATACTGATTAGGTCATAATTTCACGATCGAGTACTATAAAATTCTTCATCGATAAATTAATCTAATATACACCGTGTAAATCACCTCATCACGAAGCCGTCAACCAAGCATTCTGTACATGAAACTAAGTAACTTTACGCAAAAATTATTGCTGGGAAACAACTTTTGTTTGGGGGGTGTAACATCATGTTTTGTGGTAGAACTCAATGTAACGCACTCAAAACATTGTGCTGATGGACGGATTGAATAGTACAGCGGTCGTGGAGGTGTTTAAAGTAAAAATCTTACATTAAAAACTTGTATTTAAAAAAATACTTGTCAAAAAGTTGGAACTTTGACCTCTAATATCTCCGTAACTAGAAGGTTCCCAGGTATGGTGTAGAACAAAAAAATGATCGCAATGACAGGGAGAACCCGTGCCTTTCGGCTTCGTTAAGAGGTGTTTTACACCCTTTATATTTAAGCACATAGAGATTTATATCATATTATGTTGGCATCATAAATGTAGTTTTGATTTATTTGAAACTAGATTTGGCTTTTTTGTGGAGTTCGGTAATTATGCCACGGGATCTTACTACCAAAATAATAACTTGTTAATCTGCCTGCGTACGCCAAACTTCATCCAAATTCATTCATTAGTTTTTGCGTGTAAGAGTAACATGTATTCATCCATACATCATCAGAAATTTTCGCATTTATAATAGAAGTAAGATGGCTTTTCAAATTAAATATGTAGGTATGTTTTGTTTTCAGTTATAGTTTTTTATTATTAGGCCGTATCCTAACCAAAAAGATAATCAAATGAACATGCGACCAATGCGCTAATTTTGTTCGGAATACCCGAACGCATGGTTAAAAGAGGGGTGGGCGTCTTCCGGAGAAGTGTAATATGATCGCGTGCATCCCGTTCTTTTTGAGACTGATCGTTTTAATTAGGATGAGCGATTCGAGTTAACTAGAAACGTATTCAAACCAGAAATGGAATTTACCAATATTTATCATCCTTACATACCATTTTGTATGTATTACAGTAAGCCTTGTGTATAAATTATTTTAAACTTGTGTTTCTGCGTAATGATTTCAATACAATGAAACATAAAATCATATTTGGCATTTGCAAAGTAATTAAAAGGTTCAGCTTTAGTATTTTCAATGCTCATTTAGTAGCATGTTTTAGTTGCGCAGACTTAAGGTAACGTTTTTACTCCCATTTAAAATTATAGTTAAATATTTTAGCCACTATCGGCTTCCTTTCATCTGTTTTTAGTTCTCTTTGCTCAACCTTAATCCTAAGCATTTAATGCAAATTATTGTGAGCTGGGAGAAGATTATAGCTCCCATTTGCATTTCCATACAAACAATACGCTCTTAAACCGATTTTCTTCATATTTTCTTTCCATTATGCTCAGGCAGTAACTACCTACCCCATTAGTATTAATTCTCAGTTGAAATATCTGTTTTACATTCCCGGGTTGGTTTTCTTACTCAATTCTTTTATTATTATTTCTTTATTATATCTCTTAATAGTTTGTACCTTAAGTATGGGTATTGGTTGTGCGTTGTTTTATAGCAAATTGTTTCATTGTATTTCGTTTCACATAAATTGTTTCTCATATCATCATTTCATAGAATAATCAATACGCAGAATACTTACTTCGAATAGATTTTTGTTTCCAATAAAGTCTAATGTTAGAAAATGAATTATAGAAAAACAAATCAAATATTATTTATCCACATATTGTTTGTTTCATATAAAACTTATTACCAAGAATAAAATTTTATAGATTGACAGTTTCTAAAATTCATACCTTTTAAAAATGCATACCCTCTTCTAAAATTATAACACCGCGTTCACAATAATAATGCTGGTAAATTCTTGTCAAGCAGGGAATCAATCTTATTATTCTCACTAATAGTGTCCATGCCTGTTGCATTTTGCATGCAGCATGCAAGCAAGCATGCAACTAGCAGCGTGAAAGTAAGCATGCAGCATGCAAGCGAGCATGCCACAGGCATGGTTTCTGCCACTGCTCTGGTGCTGTTAGGCTCCGGCGCGCGGAGGTCCCACGCGAGGGAATCGTCGCAGATGGTATTAACGCTTGCCACTCCGCTCCTACGCGGTCTTAAATTACACTCTAGGGAGACGGCAGACAAGACTATGTGGAGTCAGTTTTGCAGCAATTCGTTTCTGTCACTAAATTTTGTAGCAAAAGATATTGACTTTTAAAGACAATATTTTAGTTTTAGGTTAATAATTTCGTTGAAATAAAATACTATGAAAATATAAATCGAACAAAACAATATTCTTTAAAAAATAAATGCACTGTTTAATAAGTTTTTTTAAATTTAAAAAAATGTGATTATAAAATTCATTGAATTGTGTTTCTTTAAAATATGTTTTATACGAGTAAATAGTAGTTGAAACAAAAATATTCATTTTTTTTTTTCGCAACAATTCATGTTGGTCCTATACTGACACTTTATTCATGTCTATTTCATCCACCACACCGTATTGATACAAGTAACGGAAAAATTAAAAAATAAAAATAATTTTATAATCAATTATTTAAAAAAAAAACGAAAAACCAACACAACTCGGTAACCATCCAGTTTTGACCCCCTAGTAAACTGGATTTAATTTGTTACTAATGACCTTTAGTAGCCTTACAAGGAATAGGCCTCTGTTATCCTGTATACTTGATATGAACTACCTACTACCTTAATTTATTCGAAAGTGACAGGTCACCGCTAAGGGTCGAATGAAACCAATATTGTGGTATCAAGATCATGTAAACATGGTCTCTAGGAGATGTAGTCATGAATATATCGGAATCGAGAATATTCGGTACATAGACCTTAACATTGGATCTGGATGGACAGATATTAAGGTCCGATTTATTGACTCCTTTTGTGATAGAATTTGGGTGACACCTAACCCGGGTGTTGTCACCAATTAGAATTTTATTAAGATCGCGTTTTTTACCAATGTTTTATGCACGTAGTTTCACGATATTCTGTACTTATTTAATTAAGAGATGTTATACTATACCTACCTACACGTGGAGATTACAACAACAATATGAAAAGGAACCGCGAAAAATAATAATTATTCCCTACATTTTGTTAAGTTATGCAAAGGTACTACACTACGTACATTTTATGCAATTTTTAAGTTGGTCCGAAAGATAAAACTGTACGTAATTATTACACTTTACAGAGAACCTCATGAATTACCATGCAATTAGTACTTCGACGATGATATGACTATCTTCAAGAGGCCTTATTAATCACGATCAATTTATTTAAATTGAACACAACTCATGCCATCATATTAAATTAATTCGGAGTAACGGAAAAATATGCCTATATATTATAGGCAGAAATCTCTAGTGGATTCCCTATCAATACATTTTACACGAATTACTTATTACGAGGTAATCCATTTCCTTAACAACCGACACGCGATGATCGGAAGCTTTCAATTTTTATTTCATTCGCAAAATAAATCTGAAAATATAGACACGATAAAAACACGCCAGATTTTTAAAATAAATTATTCAGATTTGGAGAACAACAATCATAATACATAAGTAATAAAAAATAAGTCCTATATTATTTAGAGAATTTTTTAGTACCTAATCGATATTTCATGAATGACTTGAATGTAGGTAACGAATAACAATGTAAGATAGGCGAAAACTTTTATCTTGCATTGTTCTTGGTTCCCTACTATGAAGTTTACTTTTACAATTAAGTTACATTCAAAAGCATCTTAGTACATTCGCGATTCGATTGGTAATCATTCAGCCAATCGTAGCATTACGCTTGACACATTGGTAACAAAATTTTTGTTAACGCTAAGGCCAGGTTTTTCGGAAGGCAAAAAAAAAAACCTGGCCTTACCGTTCTGCGACCATGATACACACGGTCACAATTAAAATTGTTACAGTTTAAAAGCCAATATCAACATTTCGGGTCTCACAGACAAAGAAACAATCAGACCCCATTCAAACCACTCAATACTTACATCAATTCCATCACGCGGTACTTCCAGTATCACTAAACCACGTTTCAAGGGATAGATCGCGTGCCGTCAGAGATTTATAACTCAATCCGACAATCAGCGAAACGCTTAACTAGCTGACGATAAGGTGTCGGCGAATGATTGCGTCCGTCTATTCCCCGTGAAATAGGAACTATCGACTGTTAACCGTTAAATACGAGTTGGGTATAGATTATGATGTTATTCGGGGCTGTTGCACGGCTTTTGGTATTGGATTAAGTGTTCTGCCTTGATTTAGTTGGATTTTTTATATGGTTTTAAATCTTGTCGTATGTAACGAGTGATTTTTGAATAGGAACGACTAATCGGAGTGATGACTTTTTTGCTTCAGGTGCGTTTAAGTGAAAAACGTCCAGAATAACGGTTAAGTAACTCTGGGATGTTATTTGAGGCTGTTGCACGACTTTTCGCTGTTTTACGTTTCTGCCGGTTACCGTCTATGGTAATTTAAGAACGGGGCTTACTTTACTACTACTTTACTTGTCAAAAAACGAGTCACTCTTGTTATCGACAGGTTCAGTTTAATATAGAAATTTGTAAAATTATCAGGCTTATGGCTGCACATGCGCATATAGAGAGAAAGGACTATTTTATAAGCAATACGTACACTATTCGGTATGATTTCATATTCAAAGGATGTAAAGACCCGAAAGGCACGTGTTCTCCCCGTCATTGCAATCATGTTTTTTTTTTTTGTACCATACTTGGGAACCTTCTAGTTACGGAGATATTGGAAGTCAATGTTCCAACAGTTTCACAAGTATTTTTTCAAATACTATTTTTTATGTACTATATATATTTTTATTATATTTTATACTACTCCAGTAACTCCAGTACTTTAGGATTATTCATTGGGCCAACATCATAAACATTTCTCCAAAAAATCAGAACTACCGGATTTGACGCAAATTACCCTGTTCTTTCAGGCGACAATGTTACTGGACTAGTAGCTGCACCACGTCTATTTAATAACGAGTTTGTTCACCCCCTAATGGTATTTGTCACTTGATATGCAAGTGTATACCTATGAAGCTTAACGGTCTGACATGTCATACACATGGGGTGTAATGAAAACATTCCAAGTGTCAAAATAAATTGGTAAGGAATCTTTAATAGCTTCGATATTTACAGGCTTTTTAGTGGAGTGATACAAAAATAGTGTACCTATTTAAAAGGGGTTTACTTGAACGTTTTCCATGACATCATGTTCCCGATTCCTTAAAAAACTGCAATAAAACCTAACGAATTAAAAGATATAATGAATTTTGGTCAGTTTTGTGCCATTGTATACATTCATAATTATATTGTGTAAATATCGCAAAAAATATATCATCTGGCCCATACATTTGCGTTGAGTATCTGGCATCACCAGTATTTAGAGTACTTTCCCTTCAGGCGGTATTGAAAAATTCCACCCTGTATACGAGATAATACGGGATATTGAAACTTTGTATAGGACGGCATAAATTTTTTTCGCGATTATAGTGTTGGTCCCATAGAGAAAGTTATTTAGTTTTATGACCAGTACCTAACCCTTGAAAATGACCACACAGTTCTGATACATGATAAATAGATAAACTGCTATCTATCTTTAATCAGAATGGAAAATCCCTATACATTTTCCTGTTCAACAAACAATAGTTTTCTCTACAATATTTGTAATAATAATGAAACAGGAAAATAAACGTACACTATCGACTTATTCATCTTCGCATCCATTGTTCCTCGTTGTTAATATCCGTCGCGGAACAGACTCGGAATTAAAAATAAAAAGGAAATGGAATGTACGATAATAATTGTACCTGTTGTTGTTACATTGTATTGTTTGTTCTAAATTAATGTCTTGAGCGGAGAGTGAATAGGTGCTGTTTAATTATTGGTCAGTGTGTATCTCCAGTGAAACTGCACAGCACAATATTTAAACTGCGTTCAAGAGCTGTGAGTGTCGTCATTGCTGTGAAATATTGACACTGAAAGCTGTTGAACGTGGGTTAGATGTTCTGATCACGTTAAGTAAAATTCGCTCTAAGAAGTTTAGTGCAATTAAAACACAATGCAGGAATACAAAACAAGGAACTTTCTGCTGAGATCAGAAAGATTTTTCAAGTTCTTTGATATGTTTGTAGTTAAAAGCGCCACGTGAGCGTATCCAAATACGATTTTACAAGTCCTACAAAACAAAATGGTGACACGATAACGGTGACAAATGTAACCGGCGATACAATTTTGCAGAGGGAGCTTGGTACTGGTGGGAGATAACCGCTGCTTCAAAATGCAAGGTTTTGAGTCCGAAACCGAAGCCTACATAAATAATTACCAATCGATAGGATTACCTACTTATTATTGGTAGTCTATGTTTGAAGAATTGTTTTAAGATTAGTCGGACCTAGCAGGCAATCACGTGGATATCAGCATCAGTGGCGTTCATTACGTCTTCGAGTTATTTGGACACTTACGACATTTCAGGTAGTGAATCATGATCGGGACAGTTCCGCACTCACATTGTGTGCTGGATGGAGGTTTAACCCTCGTTTTGTCAAATTATGAGTGTATCGGAGACGAGCCAGGAAGTTCACTGTTACTTCTAATTCCAAGCTGGAAAACAATGGCAATTTGAAGTGGGCCTTTTGGGCATCGCGTCTTTTAAAACTTTAGACGTCCAAACAGTTACAAAAGACAGCCTGTTAATTTAAATAAATGAGTTTTGAATTTTACTCTTCTGCCTAACTCTTTAACTTCAATTAAGGTAATAGGATATTTACAATTTTAAGGTAGATACCTCAATGGAGGCAAAAATAACTTTGATACAATACAATAGCTTGTTATACAACGCTAATTAAAATAGTTGACTAATTGGAGGGTTATTGTGCTGCTTGTTAACAACGGATTGACAATGTATTGCTAACCTAGCTAATTGATAAGGTGGGGACGAGTTTTCAGTAACACAAAGGTCTTTTGGCGTTTGAGTCACATTGAAAGCTGTTTAAAAAAAAACAAGATGGCGGCATTCGTACCAATCGCGATGTTTACCACGCGCTTAGTGATTGACGTTGGCCACTTGCGATTAACATAAATTGCAATAAGGGTGCGGACTGGGTAAAGAAAACGACATTCTATTTTTTCCGTTAGACAGGTAATACAAAAATATTAGACACGTATTTTTTGTTTTATCAAAATATCAATAAATTACTTAGTTAAAACTCATTAAAGTTGGAGAGTGGGGGCTTACTACGTAACAAGTAGGTATAAAACTTACCTACATGTGACGTCATGTGCCATTTCAACTCAATATATCTCCGTAACTTTATGACCACGTGAAAAAATAAAAAATACGTGTCCAATACTTATCAATAAACTAACCGAAGGACAAAGAAAAAAAAATTGGATTATCCCCTATTGGTAAGTCGTTTTGAATGGTTTCAAGAGTAAATTTTGTTCCGAGATAAGGCCTTAAAATGGTTTCCCAAAACGTAAAGTAAGTAGCACTGAAACTCAACATAATTACATTAGCTTCTTAAAATTAAAACAAAATTACACTTCAAGGTTCAACTCTTTAATCACAATAAATTCCTCTACAAAATTCCAAGTGGCGTAAAGTATCCAATCCGATTTCTTGTTTGCAATGTTAAAAAAGACATTGAACGACGAAAGCAAGAACAATCTCAAGAGAAATATCTACAATCTTTTTAATCAAATCTGAGCTCCTAAATATGTAAACATGTTGTAGGAGCATCTAAGTTATCACCTTTGCATGCATTTTACTATTCCCCCGGGAGCAATATGCTCTACCTACATTAACGTGATAGCTTAGAGTGGAACGCTATTCCTTTGCTTTAAAAATGTCACTGAAGCAACTACAAAATTTTAAATTTTTCGTCACAAAGTATTTCCTTTGGTGTACATTCATGTGTAAAGGATGTACCATGCGCTGAACATGATTCAAAAATGATTTTCTACAAAAATCTTCAAGGCATGTAGATTTTGTTTCTAAAATATTTTGAATAGACCATAGATAACATCAGGGTATTGACCCTAAATAAATAGTAAGCCTAAGCCGTGGGTTGGAACCCAGGCAGGCACATTACTTTGTGTCATTTATTTCATCACCACTGCTCTCAAAAACGGTGAAGGAAAACATCGCTAGAAAACCGGCATGTCCTAGAACTGAAAATTCGAAGACATGAGAAATCTACTAACCCGCACTCGGCCCTCATGGTGGATTACTGCCCACTCCCTCTCATAGAGAGGAGGCCTGTGTCCCAGCTGTGGGAACATTTTAGGCTGACGATGATGACGACGATTGACCCTAATGGTATCCATGGTCTATTCAAATTAATTACAATAAATCTCCTCTCCTCTTGACTCCTCGCTATTTCGGTGGAGACTGGCCCTTAGATGTGGTGGCATAGTATTGTTAATGTGTATTGATATCAATACATCAATACACACAATACGATGTCGCATCGTGGCACGTTGCGTCGTCGGATACCGATGCAATATAGTCTTAGATATCTACGAAGTGCCTCTTAATAATTGCCGACACGAAGTAGTATCGTGCCACAATGCAAGGAACATATTATCACAAACAATACAATGCTACAACATCTAAAGGCCAGTCTCCACCGAAGTGAAGACGAGTCACGAGGAGAGAAGATTTAATGTAAACCACTAAAAGAATTTCGAAATTTACACTGCGTGTCTCTGCTTAGCTAGTGGAAATGGTTGAGCCAATAGGAGATGTCTTAATTGTTTAGGCCAGCGGAGACCAGAAGGTATGTAAGCGGAGCGGTGGGCCGCGAGCAGCGTGCCGCTTTCCACCCCCCCACTCCGCTTCCACATCTCCGTACAAGTTCACTCGTCTCCACATTGATGAAGTCCAGGCCTTAGGGTACTGTCTTAATGACAAAACAACAGCAAACTTGAACTCAAAATTACCTAACAAATATATACCTACAGTACATAGCACAATATCTATGTACGTATCTATGACTTTACCCTTAGGTTAGGGAACCGTTCGTCGCATTCTTGACGTACTCTCTAACATAGTTCTATCTGTGGAAGTAAGCGTTGGCTATACCATTTCCAAACTTGGCCGTCCATAAATGCTTGGACTATTTAGTCGCTATAATCTAGTCTCGAGCCTGACTGAACACTTCAACCCGAATCCACAGCATAGCTGGCAAAGTAATATGTACAGGCAATAAAATATTTTAAGTGTGAAGCACTATCTTTGTGATCGTTTTTTTTTTAACGAACAATTTAAATCGATGATGAAGACAGCCTTCTCAAAAATCCGAAGGAATGTGAAATTCATCAACCCGAGCCTGCGTGGTGGATTATGGACTGATTCAAGATCGCCATTCATTTTTAATATAGAAAGAACCTGAGTGCCAGAAGTATAAACATAATCAGTAGTTTCTCACATAATTATTAAGCGTCAGACTCATACGGAAATTGCTTTACGTTCAGAATGTATTTTGTAGCTATATCTGCCTGAAAAGTTACCCCTTTTATTTACGGTACACGTAAATTCGCTCGCTGTCATAAAATTATTTAATTAATAGGATACAGTATACTTATTCATAATATCATATTCGACCTCGTCTCCACAAAAGGTTTTATGTCGCGTAATGAAGTATCTTTGAAACACTATAGGTGATAGACGGGCGCTTTTTAAGCCTTTAATTACTCAAGTTCTAAAATGGTCCCTGCTATAAAGTTAATTAACGATTACTTAGGTTCATTCGATGGTATATGATACCTACAGACTCGAGGTCAATGTTTTATAAAGCCATAATGAATTATACCTCCCACCATAACTTTTCAGCGCGAAACGTTTTTATAAAATTAATGATAACGTGATGAAACCAATATTCTGACTTACATTCATTATAATCATTTGAAAAATGAAAGAAAATACTCCAGACAGGGTTTTCATTTTAATTAAAATGATGAGTTAATTAACGAAACGAAAATAGGTAAATTAACACGTAGCGCGTATTAAAAACATAAAAATGTTAATGTACCTACACATTAAAAAAAAAGTAATATAATTTGTAATTTCAACTAAATAAATTCTTTTACACAATAACTTTCCTTAAACCTACGTAAAAAAAAACTGTTTAAGAAGTTAATTGTATATATTATTCTGTTTGATACTAAGTTCTCACCTAACACCCACAACAAAGTAGTGACAAAGACCATTACTTTGAAACAGAAGTGGCAGTCCGTCATAAAAGTAATTCGACCATCAAATTACTAACGCCCCCACTTTTTCAAAACACTTACGTACATTTCCTCTATGGAAAGTCGTAATATAGCACTCCTTAGGGAAATCTGTTCTATTGCCAGCTTGTTTTGTTGAACTGACGTCTGTTGGCCAACTGAATGTACCCACCAAATGAAACAACTTATTATTCTTTAACGTTTAATATGAGTTGACTCAGTGAATTGAACGGTGAACAGGAATTTAGGGACCATTTTTTCTGTGCGATTAATTTGATTCTTTTCTGTTTTTTATTTCACTGGAACAAAATGTTTGGGGCTAAACATAAACAGAAAAATAAATAATAACAGAAACCATGCTGACTGTTCAGTTCTTCAGCAATATGTTTTCAGAATTTCTTCAATACAGCATGCAAACTTTCATAACAACGTGTTTTATAACAAGTCTCAAGAGAAAATAATGTGATGGTACCTAGGTAAACGTGTTTTGTATTCGTACAAGAGCTCTTTGCGCTTGTGTAGAAAGCTTTATGATTTCCAACAATTTAACCTTTTATTCGAGACAAAAAAAACATCGAATACGAACAAGATCTTCATCTAACAACAATAAAAAATAAGATAAACACACATCTAACTTATTTGCTTATAAAGCGGGATCTAATTTTCCGTAGACACACCTTTATATTTTACATAATATTCATCTCGATGTTCGTTTGCAAATAACATAAATGTCTGTGTTTATGTCTCATATTCGCTTTGCTATTCAAGAGAGAAAATTTTAACTTAACGACGGCAATAACGGCCTCGCCGGGGCGCATTTACACCTCGACGTAATATTTTCACCTGCGCGTGAACGGAAGCAAGAGGTAAAGGGAATGTATCTACTTTTACCACCTTTTACCGCATTTTTACCCCACGCGGCGTACGCACGGTTGAATTGTATTTTATTTGGTAAAAGTTTTCATTTTAATGTTTTCGGGTTATTGTCGCCGTTAGAATGTAATATTAGGGACTCCCGAATTTCTCTTATTTAGCATAATATGTTTTGTATGATAAGGAGTGAGTTTATTGGAGGTGTCTTATTTTCGTTTTATTGTGTACCTAATCTGAGGCTGTTTCTAAATGTAGGTAGGTATTTGTTTTCTACGTTATTTCAAAGGAGCTTTTTCAAGGTATCTGCGGTTCGCAGCTATCTAAATTTCATGAAATTATTTGATACCGCAGCCAAAAGAATTTGAAAATAAATCGGATCTTCAAACGGGTAAGTGGCTGGATACTTGATATTTTATCAGTGTTGTAACTTGAACGTTTAGGGAGGCCACAATCTCTTTGATGTAGCAGGTTATTTCGACAGGTTAGATTTCAAAGCTTAAGTTAAAAAAATGAGCTGAGAATTAACGAACTTTGAAGAACGATCTAGTGTTGTGTTTTGAACTCATATAAAAAATGCTTAATTCTTTTGTTAAGCAGAGGAACGTGTGTCTTATAATAACGCCTCACATTCCAGTAATCCCACGCTAAATCTAGACTTAAATCTAAGACGATCTTAAAAGACGACGCTGCAATGTCACTACCTAATGTTTTCGCTTGTTTGCACAAAATTTATTATTATCTTTGTTTATAAGAGTCTTTTGTATGAGAGACTGATGTTTGTCTATGACTCAATGTGAAACGCATCTTGAAATAGGCATATGAAAAGACTTCAATGATTTTTTTTAAGGAGTTTAAAACAACACCAAAAATTTGTACAAGGATCTTTTTCGGGCATCTTTCCAGGTTCGATTTTCAAAATTTTCACAAATGCGTAACATGTCAGCGCCATTTCATAGCCATCATATCTTTGTATCACTATAGTACCTTACAACTTATTATTCACAAGCATATTCTACCCAATTATTTCTCAAAACTGCGACATACCAAACCAAGCTACTCAACAGAAATAATCCCCTTTGGCATACAATACAGTGAGTAAAGGCGGTCGGGCAGAGTTTGGTGGTTACGACAAGTAGAAAAGTGGCAACATTAATCTGATCCCGGGCAGCAAATAGCTCTCAAATGCGGTGGCCGGGTGTAATGGGATTATTCCGATCTGTCACCCCGCTTTGTCCCCTTAGGGGGACAAATCGGAAAAAAAAGTTTGATCTGTCCCCCTGTTAGCAATGAGGGGACAGTTCGAACTTTATTCACTCCTTAACGGTTTCATCTGTCCCCCTATCAGTGATAGGGGGACAGATAAAACTTTTTATTCCTGTTTGTCCCCCATAGAATTTAAATTAATTCTTAAAAGTAATGCTACACGTTATAAGCTTACTTTTAAGAATTAAATAAAAGATTAGTGGTTTGGATTATATATATATAACGACCTGTATTTAAATAAATTATAAATATTTCTTTTGTTTCTATATCGATCAGTCACACTCCCATAAATCACGTAGTAGGTATTCCAGGTATAATAAGTATTATAACAATCAGTCCTCTGATTTGACTTCATATTACAAATGTTAATTTTTACTAACAATAATGTTAACTTTTAGATGAGGAAATGTTCCTAATAAGAAAATTTTACGTGTTTAGATAAAATCGCAGCTTCTTTTAAGGTAATTCTGTATTAATCAGCAATGAAGTAAATAAATTCAAGTTTTGACGTTTTCATTCCTGTAAGAGTTATCAAACAAAATAAAATTTCTGTCCGTGCTTTGTATGTCAGTACTTTAATATCAAAACTTATTTTGCGATAACAACTTAAAGATTTATAAAATATGGTAGGGAATTACTTGCACTCCATTATTGTTTCCAAAAAAAGCTGGCTCTTCCGGGAATTTACTCAGTGCAAGTAAACAATAGATTTCAAAACAAGCAAACAAATTTCGGTTCTCTCTCTTTCTTACTCATGGGGCCTTATGGGCAGCCGCAATGATGCGCATTACTAAGAGAACTAGTGCAAATTTACCATTTTTGAAGGTGAGACATCAGTGTTAAATTGTTCGTTATAATTAATTTGAGTGAAGTGTTTATATTACCAAGTATGTAGTTTTCAAGCGAACTATTGCACAGTATCATTAAACTGAGAGGAAATTACAGACAGAGGTAAGTTCATATAAAATGTACACAATGTATAAAATGTTTGGAAATTGTTAGCAAGTGTGGCATGACTTTTAAGAATTAATATATTAAATTCTGTGGGGGACAAACAGGAATAAAAAGTTTCGTCTGTTCCCTATCAGTGATAGGGGGACAGATGAAACCGTTAAGGAGTACCGAGAACCGTTAGTTCTGATCGATACAGAAACAAAAGAAATATTTATAATTTATTTAAATACAGGTCGTTACAAAAGTCCAAACACTAATCTTTTATTTAATTCTTAAAAGTAAGCTTATAACGTGTAGCATTACTTTTAAGAATTAATTAAAATACTATGGGGGACAAACAGGAATAAAAAGTTTTATCTGTCCCCTTATCACTGATAGGGGGACAGATGAAACCGTTAAGGAGTGAATAAAGTTCGAACTGTCCCCTCATTGCCAACAGGGGGACAGATCAAACTTTTTTTTCCGATCTGTCCCCCTAAGGGGACAAAACGGGGTGACAGATCGGAATAATCCGTGTAATGCACCGTGTGAGGACTAGTTCGACCAGAAACAGTGGCTGCGACCGATGTGCTCCCTACACGACCCGCTGGTTCTGCCAGTTAGCTGTAAAGTGACATATCATAAGCACTTAATTATAAGTTCTTCTGTTCTTTTCGAGTCAATGGCAAATATATTTTGATATAATATGGGTTGGGCCCAGTCAGTGGCCTTAGAAATCGCGGCTTTAGCATTTGCAGTGCAGTTAATACTTAAGACTGCTGTAAATATTTTTGTAAATAAATAAGATCTTGTAAATCAATAATAAGCCCATCATAAAATTATTGTTGAAAACTTAAACGCTTTTACTGTTGTTTTATCCAACAATAAAGGCGTTTATTTTAAATATTTGTTTAAAATCAACTCTTGCTCCTGTCAATCTTTTCCTGATAATTATTTAAAATCCTATTTTTAAATAAGGCTGTGCCAATTTTTTTTCTTATAAGATTTTCTTAGCGATAACGTTGAAAATCTATTAATTTTTTTTACAGATTGTTTTAGGTTGATGTGCTGGCTGGCGACACCTAAAAGAAAACAAAAAATGTTCATCACTTTTTTTTTTCTTTACACTTTTTTTTTTCTTTATTGGGCTTCAGTTATGTGTTCTGAAACATAAACCGTACAGAAAAAATACCCACATTGAATTAGGTACAATATTGAAAATAACTTTCTTTAAAACAGTAGGTCTCAAACGGAAAACATCACGAAACGTGCAGAGCGGGGTGACTTATCTAAATCATACCACTATGTGCCCTGAGTTTGTTTGATACGCCTTACGTTGTTGATCTACTTACATTTAAGTTATTCACTTATATTCAAATGGATGAGATTGTGGCTACATAAAAACAGCCGCACGGGTCGATCTTCAAGGTTAAGCAATGGTTGCCTAGGTTGGACTGTGGATGGGTGACCATCTATAACGAGTTTCCACTGTGCCTTGGAAAGCACAATAAGCTGTTTTTCTCAGCTGTCATTTATAAATCTTTGACAGTCGTTACAGGTAGTCAGTCACCTAATCTTCTTAACGGCTGGACCGATTTTGACGGGACTTTTAGTGGCACAAAGATGATATTATAAGGTGTATAACAGTATTTTTTATTTCATTCACGCGGAAGAATGTCGCGGGGAACAGCTAGTAAATAATACAAGGTGTAGTTTTGCATCCTCGTCAAAATTCAGGAGGTTGTCACAAAAGACATAAATAATCAATTAAAATTACGGTAAGTACCTAGTTAATTATTAATAAACGTTGTTTTTTTTTGGTTGTTTATGTGTGTCAGTATTTCAGAATAACCCCCATAACATGGTTTTAGGAATAAGAAATTATCGAATAAGCGTTTGAGATTGTTTGTATGTGTGGAAGCACGGTTATGGGGCGAGAATCAGACAGCCCGCGTTTAAAACACGCGGTTCACACTTACCGATTACCGGTAAAAATTATATGCCTATTTTATTATTGATTCGGGTCGAGAATCATTAGCATAGTTACCTCCTTGAATTTGACGAGGATACAAAACAACACCTTGTATACTATTATGTAGTCGTGGAAATTCTTAAATCAATTTTATTTTCCAAAAGTTTGGGTTGAGTTATAATGTATGAATGATGTCTTCGAACGCCATTTTTATGTGTGTTCTCCCAATAAACACTAAATAGATCACATTAAAAAGGGTAACTTGGTTATACATAAATAATGTCAAACTTAATTAATTGCTCCATTGGCGACATTAGTAGACGTAGGGTATTGGTCAAGAATTAAAAAATGTAAAGGAACTCGTTGGTTACCTTAGCTTTTTAGGACCTAACCAGTGCCTTAAATAGTCATTTTTAAAAAACGATACGAAAAGAATGGAAGAACGTAACGGACGACGGAATAGGTTTGACCATTAAACATGATAAGACAAAGTCGTTCAATAAGTATGATAAAATGCCTTTGAAATGTTTTTAGTTAGATAACATTTTTAACAAAAATAAAAATGTATAAAAATATTTTCCATAAATATGTGAGAATAACATACAAAAAATATCTAAAGAAATCTTGAAATCTGTCATCACATCAGACAGCACAAGATTTCCAATTGCTGCCCATCGTCTGTGTCAGCCGTAATATTACCAAATATAATATGAAAGTCCAACGACATCTTGCAAAAAAAATGTCACCCTCAAAAATGAAATAACTCTGTCCTCCGAAAAATTCTATACATATTCAAAATTTATGTCCAAACTGTGTCCCTTTGAGCGAGTCACACATGTCAAATATTTCATTTTCATTCGTTATTTTTCCAGTGACAGTTAGACATCTATTCAGTATCAGATATCATGTAGTGTCCAGCCAGGCGAGGGTGTTCATATTTGCGACAACGCTGACTCAGCATGATCCCATCTCCTGAAAGGCCTGCGGACGGTCACGTACAGGCTTCAATTTATCAGCTATCAGCCGCTGTGGCCCCTATGTGGGTTTCGCGAATATTTTACACAGTTACCGTATATAGAACATGTAGGCCCGACGACACTTCATAAAATATGCCTTAGAGCGTAGGGTCGTCACATATTTTTGTTTTTTATTTTGCGTTGTATTCACGGACCTACCGTGATTTGGAAATTTGAGATAGAGGACCTACACGCAGTACCTGAACATTTACCATCCAAAATATATAATTATGTTTATTTGTACATATATCCTCTGTAATTAACATTGTGCTTGTCTTCAAAACACGATTCCTTCAATTCGGACATTAAGATAAAATAAGATTCTATATTTGCATGAAAAATATCCGTCCAAAATGTTGATGTTAAACCGACGTTTAGTGTGATCGAAAGCTAAGTTTAACAATAAGTAGATTCTCGATTAATTCATCATCCTCGCAAATGCAAAGTGCAAATTACGTTCCAGAAATTGCCTGACATGCACACTGATGCGTTAATGAGCAATCATGATTCCCATAAGCAATGAATGCTTGATTTTAGATTGGATTATGCTATCAAGACAAGTTTAGATCAATAATTAGGTATCTAGTAATCATCTTTGTTTGTAATAAACCCAATTTTCTGGACAAACGTTAATATGCCACCTCCCAATATTAAAGAATATAATATGTACTGGACTAAAAATACCATAAATCAAAATGACGGCGTCGTTGTGTACGTACGCAAGGAACTTGGGGTGTTCGCTATTGAACCCGTTTTTCCCGAGGGCAACTGTCTTGTCATCACTGTTGATACGAATTACACATTTATTTGCTGCTACAGACCGCCAAGTTTTAGAAACACCGGATTATTTCTCGACTCACTTGAAAAAGTCCTAAGTAAAGTAAAAACTCAAAATATTATACTGACAGGCGATATAAATATAGACACTTTGACTGATAACGCTTCAGGTTCAGTTCAGTATTATCTCAACTTAATTGCTATGCATGGGTTGAAGATCGGAGTTACTAGGCCCACTAGAATCAATACATGCTTAGACCATTTCATGGTTAAATGCTATAAACCATGGAAAACTGTTGTATTTGAACAGCAGCTTACCGACTATTCGCCGATACTACTATTTATTAACAATGCAAGAGCAACTAAAAATATTGTTTCTAATCAAAAAGTAACCATCCATAATGACATTATTACAGAATCACTATTACATGAGTCTTGGGATTGTCTGTACAACCAACGATCCAAATATAGCCTGTGAGATATTGACTACAAAGCTCCTAACACTAATTGAATCAAATTCAACCATTAAAATAGTTTCCAAACGATACCAACCCCTAAAGCCATGGATTACGGTTAGTGTAGTTAGGTGTATTAAAAAACGGGACAGGTTACATGGCCGTGTTAAAAAAATTCCGAAGGACACTGACCTTAAACGAAAATATATATCTTATAGAAACACATGTAATAATCTTATTCAAAATCTTAAAAATAAATACTATCAGGATAAATTAACTAGTTGCGATGGGAACTTAAAGGAGACTTGGAGAATAGTCAAAGAAGTGTGTAATATGAAACAAAATAGAGTATCTTCAGAGGAGCTTCTTCGTATCAACAATACACC
This sequence comes from Cerastis leucographa, assembly GCA_963082945.1. Lineage (NCBI taxonomy): Eukaryota > Metazoa > Arthropoda > Insecta > Lepidoptera > Noctuidae > Cerastis > Cerastis leucographa. The sequence goes on from OY720357.1 coordinate 11,729,646, forward strand.
AACACAGTCACTTAATACCGTTAACTCCTACTTTACATCAATAGGAGGTATTCTGGCAGGAGACATTTTAAAACAGACAGACACATCTGAATGTGTATTAGCGCGACAAGCAGTAGTGCCTAACTCCCTGCGGGACTCGCTTTCGTTCACTCTAACAGACCCTTACGAAGTGAGGGAGGTTATCTCGGGACTCAGAACGCATAGTGCACCAGGATGGGACAAAATAACAACAGACATCCTCAAGCAAAACGTCTTGACCCTGGCGATGCCTATCGCACATCTTTGTAATTTGAGTCTCGAAACAGGTATCTTCCCTGACCTGTTCAAAAGGGCTGTTGTATGCCCCATATACAAAGCTGGAGACAAGGATAGCCCTTCCAATTACAGACCTATTTCTCTCTTGTCTTCACTATCAAAAATACTGGAGAAAATAGTGAAAAAGAGGGTAATCAGCTATCTTGAAAAAAACAGGCTACTTAACAGTAAACAATATAGTTTTAGGGTGGGGAAGTCGACTGAGGATGCGGTTCTTGCCCTTACCACGGCTGTAACTACTCACTTAGACAAGGGAGATAAATGTATTGGAGTCTTTCTGGATCTCCAGAAGGCTTTTGATACAGTTTCCGTTCCAATATTACTCACAAGATTGGAAAACGTGGGAATCAGAGGATTACCTCTGGAATGGTTCAGGGATTACTTGTCTGGTAGAACAAAGCGAGTACGTGTTGGAAAAGATGTAAGTAATGATGAAACATGCAAATACTGAGTACCACAAGGCAGCACCCTTGGACCCACTTTATTCCTTATATATATAAATGAACTGTGCGAATTGGCGTCATCGGGTCAGGAAATATTTATGTTTGCGGATGATACTGTTCTCATCTTTAATGATACAACTTGGGAAAGTGTATTCCAATTGGCTGAAACTGGACTGGCTAGGGTAACCTCATGGCTTGAAAACAGTCTTCTGTCACTCAACTCCAGTAAAACCAAGTATGTCTGCTTTACCAAATCCGGTATTGGGAGTGCTGGTTCTGAGCTCAGATTAAGGATACACACGTTTCCATGTAACCGCAAAAACGTCCACCTAAACTGCAACTGCGCTACCCTATCTCGCGTTACCAATATAAAATATTTAGGGGTCATATTGGATGAGAAGCTTAATTGGAGCATCCACATAGCGTCGCTGACGGGAAGGATCAGAAAGCTAATCTATATATTTAAGAATCTAAGAAAAGTGGCTGATTATAAACTTCTGATCCAAACTTACAGGGCACTGTGTGAATGCCTAATCAGGTATTGTGTATGTGCTTGGGGTGGTGCTGGGAAATCTTTTCTCATTGCTGCCGAACGTGCTCAACGGGCGGTACTCAAAGTCCTCATGTATCTGCCATTCCGCCATTCAACTACGTCTGTGTACGAGAAAGCTAACGTGCTATCGGTTAGGAAACTATTTATATACGAACTAATTAATAGATACCACCGAAGAATCGTTCCTACTCTTCCTCTAATGTCGAAGAGAGTAGAGTGGTGCCCTGTACCCCGTCATAAAACATCAGTTGCACAAAGACATTTTATTGTACTGGCTCCTCGCATCTATAACATTGTTAATAAAAAACTCCACACTAAGAAACTTAACGTAAATCAACTTAAAAAAGTGATACTGCCTTGGCTAAAAAGCCTAGACTATGATGCTACAGAAAATTTAATTAAGTTGTTATGAAGAGAAACAAATACTCACACTCCCCAACACACACTCATACCACACTCACACATCCCACACCCCACCACACACACACCCCACACATACCCTCACACAATACACACATTCATACTCCCTTACTCCAGACACATTCAATTCCAATATATTGTTAAAAAAAAAAAAAAATGTGTGCATGTTTATTTTATTATGTACTTACGTAACTTTATTTTTTCTTATTTGCTTTGTAATTTTTGGATGTCATTAATAATTTAAATTGTATCATTGTAATAAGGGGAAGACACTAGCTCCTGTAATACAGTGTACACTAGCACAGGAGCTAGGGAATTTCATAAAAATGTTTGTGTAATTAATGCCATTAAAGAATTATTATTATTATTATAATTGGAAGGACTATGATTTTAATTATAGGACTACGGCGTCGTCTGTCTTTACCTTATTAAACGTTATCTTCTCTAAGACTATTTCATGCGATCTGACTTTATTACTTACCAGAATTACTGTTTATTCCAGGTAATGTCTCAAAGCCACACGCCACAGCGCGCTTGCCGCGTCACGCCACGTCCACGGCACGTGTGTTTGTTGCCTCTCTCGATAGTCCTCCTACGCAAACATGATCCGAAAGCAAACAGTTTATTTATGTAATACGCTCGCTCGTCCCGAATAGCAATTGATTTTCTAATAACGCGAGATGATTTTACACTCAATAACACGGTTTACGCTAACTCAAGTTCGGCTTCAATAATTATTTTTGAACAGTGTCCCAGTAGCCAGTTTATACCCCGTAGTTTTGCGTCACTCATTGCACTTCTGTATAGTATACTTAGAGAACAACGAAGTTATAATGGCACGTCTTAGTTCAGGCTAAGCAAAGTTTGTTGTTATAAGAGTAGCGACTTTGAGCCAGACAATGAAGATCTTGTTAAACAATTTAAGCTTATTAATCGCTAGGAATTTTTTACGCTTTACAATAACAAGGAAAATTCATGCTTTTACGTCACGAGCGTTACACGCATATCTTCTCCCATGAGTGTTATAAAGCTCATCGAAGCGATTATCGCGAAAAACATGAATAAAATGTACGACAAAATATATTACTGTAATTACCAATCTGTGTACCCGATAAATGATGTATGTTCAGCTGTGGAAATTTACAAACGGGTTGTGGAGTAGACTTCCAATAAGAGACATATTATTTAAACCAAATGTCGGCACAGCTTTATCAAAACTATTACTCTACTGACAGCCACGAACAGTAATAGGTACACTGGTACATGGATACCTTCTTCACTCAATTCCCCGAATCCCATCGGAATCGTTAGCAGCACAAATTCATGCTCGCCAATAACTTTCTTCAAATGAGTTAATTTCGGACGAGCTTCGTTTGGCAGGGGTCGCCATTTTATAGAAACCGACCCGATAGTAAGATATTATAGTAACGAATTCTAATCTCGAAACAATTTATTTGCACATTTTCATATTAATTTATGTAACCGTTTATTCGGTTTCGGGCCTGTCCTAAACCATAGGCTATATTATATCTAAAGAGAATTTTATAATCAGGGATCTTTGCGGAATAATGTGTGATAGTAGAATGATTTGCATTGCATGTTAGCAATGGTTAGCTTTATTCTTCAATAAGTTGTTGGAGGAGGAAGCCATACCTGATGAATGGTGTAACAGTTCGCTGGTGCCCATCTTCAAAAACAAAGGTGATGTGCTGGAGTGCAATAACTATAGAGGAATAAAGCTAATGTCGCATAGTATAAAAGCATGGGAGAAAGTTATTGAAAGGCAACTGAGAGAAGAGAGCGAGATCTCACGGAACCAATTCGGTTTTATGCCTGGTCGAGGAACGACGGATGCCATTTTTGCTATTCGCCAGCTATGCGAAAAATTCAGAGGTGCGCATAAAAACTTGCACATGGTGTTCATTGACCTCGAAAAGGCATATGACCGGGTTCCCCGTGAGGTTTTGTGGTGGGCTCTTACAGAGAAAGGTGTGCCTGGGAAGTATGTGCAGTTGATCCGAGCGATGTACAGTCGATGTCAAACCCAAGTACGGTCTACAGCGGGCACTACCGGCAGCTTCAATGTGGCAGTTGGCTTGCACCAAGGGTCGGCTTTAAGCCCTTACCTCTTCCTGGTGATAATGGACGCTCTTACGTCGGACATACAGGAAGAGGCTCCCTGGTGTATGCTGTTTGCTGACGATATTGTTTTAGTTGCCGAGAGTGGCCTAGAGGTCCAGAGCAGATTGGAGGTGTGGTGGCAAAGATTGGAGAATGTTGGCCTGAAAATAAGTAGAACCAAAACGGAATACTTGTTTTGTGATTTCGGCGATCTCTCCAGTCCTGTGCCTATAGCCCTTGCCGGAACGCCCATACCGATCTGCCCCGATTTTCGGTACCTCGGGTCGCTTGTCCAAGGAGATGGTGATGTAGACCGGGACGTAACGCAACGGATCAACTCAGGATGGATGAAATGGAGACAGGTCACTGGAACAACTTGCGACCCACGGATGCCCCTCAAGTTACAGGGGAAAATATACAAGTCCGTGATACGACCTGTCGTACTGTATGGATCGGAATGCTGGGCAGTGAAAAAGACGGATGAAAAAAGATTGCATGCAGCAGAGATGAGAATGTTGAGATGGATGTGTGGAGTGACTAAAATGGATAAAGTTAGAAATGAGCATATAAGAGGAAGTTTGAAAGTGGCACCTATTACAGAAAAGATGAAAGGGAGTCGTCTGTCTTGGTATGGACATGTGATGAGGAGGGATGGAACACATGTGACTAAAAGAGTGATGAATATGAATGTGGATGGATGGAGAGGGAGAGGAAGACCAAAGAAAAGATGGATGGAATGTGTGAAAAATGATATGAAGGAAAAAGGAGTAAATGATAACATGACGAATGACAGAGGAGTATGGAGAAAAGAGACGTGTTGCGCCGACCCCAAATAAAATGGGACAAGGGCAGGAAGATGATGATGATGAGAATGATTTGCATTACATAGGCTACCCCTTTGTATTCACAGGTGTTAAATAGGTGGTGAAGGCATTACGGATTAAGGGATGTTCGCGGACGCACGTATTCCGGATTTTGGCTTGGTGTTGTGTCTGCGAATCGCATCACTGATGCGTCGGGTACGCGACAGCCCCAACAACCTCGTGACCACTGTAGCCCGCAGGGTGGATGGCCCAATAAAATGTCATTAATATATGTTCGGCAGCATTCAGCTATGTGAAGTAATCTAATAATCTATCTACATTATTATTATTAATAATAAATTTTATGCTTAAACTTAAAAAAATACCGATTTCCATACAATCGGTCATGCCTTGTTTTACCCCTTCACGAGTAGAATTTCGAAAAACCCTATCTTAGTGGATACCTAGCTACTCTTCACATCTGTAAAAATACTAATTTCTGAAATATTATCCTTGCTTTCCCCAATATAACTGTTAAAAGACATTTTTAATTTAATTATTATTTTATGTTTTTTTCTTTCTTTCGTAATTCCTTTGAGATAACGTTTTATTGATTAGAAATGAAAACCACTTTATCTTCAGCTCGCACAAAAATAATTTTAATAATTAGAATGACGTACAGGCAGTAGCGGCCATTATGAATTCTGTCGATAAAGCATTTCTAAATTCAAAGATCCAATCATTTCAAGTTTAACGTATTTCAATGGTCCGTAATCGCCATTCTCTGAACTTTGGAAAAATTCTTTATTACTCCTGTTCAATATCTTGGATAATACACATGAACGTTTTTTTCAGTAAACAATTATTTGAACAAGGGTTTTCTTGACATTTCTGGGCAATCTATAATTACTCGTAAGTGCTTGAAAATACATAAAAAAAACAGGAGTAAACGCACAAAATACGATTTGGGCTTGCATTCAATTAAGTTCGGTTCATCTTGGCAATTGGACCATATTTATATATTTTTCTCAAAATTGACTACTTTAGACTGGTACACGAGAGACGAGGTAAACAGTATGATACGTAAGTAAGTACGGTAAACAAATCGGCCTTGCTTCCAAAAATAGGTCAGTAATATAAACAAGCATAATGATTGTCTGCGTGAACCTAGCTGACAAGTCGACGAGTAAGTAAATACAATAAAATTTAAGCATAATTTAAAGTAAGAATTAAATAAACACGTATAGAATCCTAATATCAGTCGGTAAAACAGAAAATCTAATAAAGATTTATAATTCATAAGGTGGGATTTACACGTACACACAAACATTAAAAATTGAACAAATTAAACTACAGCCATACTTCACACGCGTTCAAAAATAAATTTATATTACACAAACGAAATTGTTGATTGTAATCACAACTCGATACCCAACTCCCATAAAGTGTAAAATATGTAGAGCATAATAATTACAAAAGAGATCGATAGCGGGTATAGTGCGAACCTGAATGTTTTATAACTCGCTTGCTGAAATTTATGGCCGTGTGTCCCCGCTGTTATTACCTTACGTTGAATAAGCAAACAATTTGCGAACTTTGTTGAAATCAAGACTCGTTAGTACTTTGCTCACGGCCAATCAGCGTGAAGAAAGTCATTAAGTTTGATTGGAAGTTATCTTTCTTCGACTGAAGAGTGCTTAGCAGACTGAAAAAATATTGGTTAATTAGTCAGATATGCATTCGGAATATTTTGGTTCGATTTCCGCGTACCCTGACTGAATATTAATCGAGATCTGATTTCCTCCATCAAAAGTATGAAGATTGATTGAATATTGCTATGTACGCACAGAATTCATTAGCAGAATAAATAAAAGCGTAATTAATCCTGAAAGATGGATTTTCACTAGAACAAATAAAAAGTAATGAAAAAGAGCAGTAGGTATTTCGATACACAATCCCTGGAGCTAATTAAAAAAAGTTAAAGAAGTTTGCCTGGGAAAAATTAATAACGAAACTTCCGGAGGGGAGTCAGAAAAAAAATATTATTGAGTTACGTTTCGCAACTAATTTAGGTAAAAAAGGGGGCTTAGCTTGTCCGTCGGGGTAATGTTCCGATGTGACCCTTATCAATTCGTCGTGTCCGTCTAGCGGACGCGTCTACCCGGCCTTTATTACGTATGTACGCATCTCACAAAAATAACGTGTCACTCTAATAACGGCCAATGGGGTGACGGGGGCACAACATCCCCGCTAATATATATTATGGAAAACGGTTAGCTTTGATAATTTCTGGGATAAAAGGAAGAGAGCCGCAAATTTAGGCGAAGCGACGTAGGAACATATACTATGTACCTATTAGCCTTCGTACATTATGTGGTCGTGTACGGTTTTTGGAACATAATGTAATCCTGATCCTGTTAGAAAGTATTAAACCCTTTGTAAGTGCAGTGTTGCCTTCATTTAACCTACCTTTTCGGACGTAACATCGTTACAAGTTTTGCAATATTCCGGTTTTCTGCTAACTTACCTATTACGAAAGCTTAAATAACAATGAAGAGATGTGAGACGGGTTCTTTTTTGGATTTAAAGATCTTATTAGATTCAAAGGTACATACAGAAATGACAAAAGAATTTCTTACTAGTTTCTTTTATTCTATTAGACCTAAGAAGCTCTTAGGTTTATTCTTGCTTTTCATTGAAGGTTGAAATAAAAAATCTTATTCGAATTATAAGGTCAGTTGCTTTTACTATCCGGAATATTGAAAAACTGTCAGACCCTATGTCTTTTTAACCTTTTTATTTATAATTTAATGTTTTTACTATTCGTTTCACAGTGAAATATAAACTGTTTTACCAAGGGGACAAGTACGTAGATAGAATGTGTGGGTAGTTCTAAGATGAAATAACGTTTATTTTGCGTTGAAGTTTCATACTTTTCTGCTTATTACCAAATTATTATGATAAAATAAATACAGTCATGAATACAGTTCAAACGGTGTTTAACTTTAACGCTCTCATTTATTTTATCGACTAAAATACCGAATAAAAATGAAATAAAATATTCTAATATGTTGCCAGTACACCCGTAAAATATCTTTAATCTAGTTTATTAGTCATATAAAAAGGGGCACAATCCACAATTTTACGTTTTTAATTACCACTTTTCTGTAAGGGGTACAAAGTTTGTAAATGATTCAGATAAACAATAATTACGGCTGTTCCAAATTAGGAAGTTGAAGAAGTTTACGATGTTCAGAGCAAACATGAAACTCAGTCCGGCAAGCGCCTAATTAGTTAAGTTTATAAATTTGTTACCTATTTGGTATGCTAAGTGCCCGACAGAAGAGCTACAAGCTATTTTTATTAGACTATAAAATACTGAAACCTTTTTAAACGAAAACTTTGTCTAATTCTGGTCCTTAACTTTGCCAACTGTAAATTTTGCTTAAACCTAAAATACTGTCTCAGTTTTCATTAATTACGCGTTCATTATGTTGCTTTTTTTTTGGTAAAATCCTGAAGCCTTAATTAATTAAAGTTCTACTAATAACAACGTGAATATCAGCTGGGTCTTTCTATAAAAGTAAACTTTTATGTTCAGAATTCAAACAAGATTAAAACCCATACTCAAAGAGCCTTCCCAAATCCATTTTTTTACTAACCCTAGAAAGATTTATATTGAGTTATACGTAAAGTTGACTCTTCAGGTTTGAGTGGCTGTTAAATGAAGAGATTTTTACAGACTTGAGTACAGCAAAAAAAAAAAATCTATATATAATAATTATCGTAATCAATTAAAAATATTTAGATTTACTTTTTTTTTTTATAAATTTAGAAATTACAAACTTCTAAATAATCAACAAAACGTGTGAACTTATTTTTTCTTCTAAAGCTTTTTCATAATCTTATCATAAATCTGTATTATATTATATTCTAATTAATAATAATACTTTAATTGAACAATAACATAAAAATTGTATAAATAATCATCAAAACAGTTTAGGCTAGTACTCGACGAGAAGCCGTTGAGCGAGTCGCTTGTTCAGAGCATTCTTCATCCATGAGGTCAATTTCACATGGAGGTGCTGCCTCTCCTTCCCTTACTTCTCCACAACCCCTTCTTCCTCATCGCTCTGGTCGTCTTCCTCGCTTTCGTGATCTTCAACTTCGCTGTCAGTGTCAGCACAGGGCGGCTCCTCTCACTCTTTAAAAGAGTGGCTAGGATATGGTCTTCATCCAAATCTCTAGTTCCATTATGCCGTAGCAGTATCACGATTACAAAAAAATAAAAACAATATAACAAATTTAGTAATACAATAAATAAACAACGCAAATAACCATTTGAACAAATATCGTAAAAGTCGCGTAAAAGATCATATTACGTAATATTGACTCCTGTGATTTCAAAATGGTGGGCACTTATCTCAATGATGGGATAGCCCCACGCTCAGCAGAGAATGAGATGTCTGAAATGAAAATTCGCCATAATATAATTAAAAAGATACGGCATTATTTCGTTCGCGTCGGAGTCATTTTGACGTAGATTATCTTTCTATGGCTAAGTCGACCGTTGTTGCAAAGACAACAGTTGAAAACATCCACCAAATTGTATTCCTAGAATTTCATGGCCTTATCTGGCGGATCTTCGAAAAAGGTACCTCCTCTAGCTATCTATCTTTGTCAAACCCATAGTTGCATTCTGCTTTAATCATAAAGATACCATATTTCACTTTAATGAATGATGTATTTAAGTAATTAATAGTGTTACGTTACTTCAAATTTGACAGATGAAAAGTAGGCGGGTAGTAACAAACAGTGCGGAATGTAGGCGTGGTTAGTCTGATTTAAGTTCAGTTCATGACTAAGAATACCAGTGTTAGTTTTTAACTCAGTTGATTTTACGCTACTGATCACTAGTTGTAGGTCCTACGAACACTTAGTTAAAAAGCGAACCTTACTTTGTCAGAGTTTAAAACAAACAAACGTCGTCTGAGACTAAAATAATTTTTCCACTTACACTACGCACAATGGATTCGAAAACATCTAGTAAGCCATTTGATTGAATTTGACGAGTACGCTATTTTTTTATTACAATACTAAATTTAATTTAATATATCCATTCCCTTGGCTTCTCTGAGGAGCACGTGGCTAAATAACAGCCACTAAGTTCGATCTTTTCGTTAATCCGTGCTTAGTTAGGTTAGTCCGTGAATGGGTGACCACCCATTATATACCGAGTTTCCTGCCTCGGAAAGCACGTTAAGCCGTTGGTCCCGGCTGTCATTCGTAGATTTTGAGAGTCGTTACAGGTAGTCAGCGGCCCGAAAGTCTGACAAACAGTCTTACCAAGGGGTATCGTTGTACCCAGTACTAACTGAGTTGTGGAGGTCAGATAGGTAGTCGCTCCATAAAATACTGGTACTCAGCTGTATCCCGTCAGTTTGGAAGACGACCTCTACGATGTTGGGAAAAGGGTAGGCAGATGAAGACGACATGGTTTCTCTAGTTACATTGAAAAATCCAGTAAGCACAAAGGTTTCAGTAGGACGAGACATATTATTTTTGTTCAATACAAATGCAAATTTTCTTTGGTTCACCTTTAATATTGACATGAATACAAAATTTTATGCATATTTTGATTTAATAAGCCTTCTATGTGCGTGACTTTATCTTGATTTTTTTCTTATTTTATTATAAAAAAACTCAATTTCCTGTGACACCAAAGTGTGAATACAAATCAGTAGATTTACATGTCTCGAAAAAGAACATAGGTGGCTTATGTAAGATGGTGGTACTAAAAAACACCCACGTAGATATACCTAAGGTATAATCAAATGTATGTGAAATTACACTAGGCATGTGACAACACTGAATACATATTTAGTAGGATATTTGGTCTACATTCAAGGCGCGTTCGGATTTGGCAAATGACAGACAAATTGGCGGGCTGGGAACGTGACGTATGGTACCGACACCCGCTACCCAGTTACAATAAAGTGAACCAAACCCTTGAGTTTGACTTTGGCAGCTCTTACTTCGCCTGTTTGAGAACTCGACACGAGTACATAACCTACACCTATTCATAAATCTTTGTGATTTACTTGAAACAAGTTGAAGTTGGAAGAAGAATTCTACAACTTAATTTTAACGAGGACTCTGTACCTCAGAAAATTATATGGAATTTATAATTACGGATTCTTAAAATAAAATCATAACATTAATGGTTTCACAGATGATATTTCTGAGAGAAAAAAATCTTGTCTCTAAAACTAATTCGACGACACTGTTGGCGCAGTGGCTGAGCGATCGACTGCTGAGCTACGGGTCGCGGGTTCGATCTCCGCACGGAACAAATATTTGTGTGGCCTACAGATAGTTGTTCCGGGTCTGACTGTTTGTGTGTGTTAGTTTAAATGTTTGTAAACGCACCTACGATACAGGAGAAATTCCTAGTGTGGGGCAAAGCTTAAAAAATAAACGGGCCAAGTGCGAGTCTTACTCGCATACAGGGTTCCATAGCCCCAAATAATATAATAACAATATTTTGAACGGTCATTCATTTGTAAACTTCCACTCAACCGCAAAACTAAATTTGTTTTTCATAATGAGTTAATTAAAAACAAAGTTACTGCTGCAGTTTGGTGAAAAAGTCCCATATATCAAAAACTAAATATCAAATCTTATTAAAACCAATTTTTGTCGAAAGTTTTTTTTTGATGTTCATCCCAATATATATTTAGAAATTAGAGGGGTGGGGACACACGTTTTACCACTTTGGAAGTGTCTATCTTCCAAACGATTGACTTTGAAAAAAATGATTTTAGGAACCTCAATGTCATTTTTAAAGACCTATCTATACCTAGACATCCTTAATCCATTTTTTTTGTACAAAAATCGCAAATCGGTTCACAGCATACATCTACCTACCAAGTTTCAACGGTGTAGTCCTAATAGTTTCTGAATAAAGTGGCTGTGACATACGGACGGACAGACAGACAGACAGTCAGACAGATAACCATGACGAATCTATAAGGGTTGTAACCCTTTCATAGCTGGGTTACACAGTACCTTTACATGAAAATTATTTGAAACCAAAAATGTCCTTTTCGAAATGCGTCGAGATTTCTCTGTTTGTTTTATGAAAACATTTAATTTTAAGATGGATTGTTATTTGATTTAAATCTCAAAATTAATTATTCTTTTAATCCAAAATCCGTCCGAGATCATTTCTTTTTAGAAGATTTGTTTTTTTTAATTTATTTCCAGGAATATTTAATTTTAATCTTAAACCATGGCAGAACATTTTGTTTAACTTAATTTAAATTCGAAAAAATAACGATTTCTACAAGAATTAATTATACGACACCCCTTGTGTGAAAAACCAATCTAATACAAAATTAACATTTATAATTTAATTAACATTTTTTCATTCGCGCCCGTCGACTGCGCAATGTTAGACTAAGAGTCATCAATCATAAATATCATTGCTACGCTTCATCACTTATTCAGCTCTACTTTGTTGTTCGGAGCCGAGCTTGTGACATTTTTGTGAGATTGTAATTATTTTGAGTGGTTCCGGCCAGCTGTGACAAGGGTATCAACTTGAAGAGAATACACACTATTACAAGATGTCGCTGACTCATTGACTCAGAGCGTGACTTTTCGTTTGTGAGGACTCGAATTTCGTGGTAACAAATTGGTAAAAATAAGGAAGCTAAGCGTCGTTTTGAAATTGCCAAATAGCTTGAGGTACAGTTAGGTGGTTTTAGTTTTTTTTTTGTTGGCTTTTGCTAGTCTAATAAATACTTTTTCTTTCTTTCTTTCTTTATGTCACATGAAGACACACATAACATTATACATATTAAGAAATTTTATCGATTAACACGTGAGTAATGAATAATATTAAATACTGCATTTACAGGAGTGTGTTTAGAATATAATTTGTGAACGTATACATGGTCCTTAAAAATATGAGAACGCAATATTCTTAATGATACTACAATAAAATATAAACCACAGTAATCCCTGCTCTGATTTAGCAATATTTTGACGTTACTAAAATAAAACAACTTTTAACTTATCATAATGAAATACCTAATGCTACCTGATGTTACTAATCCATACATTTATATTTTTCAAATCTATCAATATTGTAGCCTAGGTTCATACTAAAGCATAATATGTCACAGAAAAAAAGTATCTTGGTACGAAAATTCAAACTGTTCTGATCAGCACGCGTTAAAGCAACTTTAGCTTCAAGTTTGGACTATAGTCAGAAGGTACGGTAAGGGTGAAAATAACAATGTAGGTATTATTCAGTGAAGGGGGTATAGGCACACAATATGCTTTTCTGAACACCCTTTGTTCGCGAATGGCAATATTAGGTCTCAAAGCTATAGAGCCAGGCTTATCGCTATTTATCGCCAGTTCCTATCTGGGGCCACTCTCGGGCATGCATAAAGCCTTAATCACTCTTTGCTTAACTTGAGATTGAACCCTGAACAATAGAAGCATCAGTAATCTATACGGTATTTACTACCATTGTCTAATTAAGTGTAAATTGGTCCAAGTCCACAACAAAATCACCTTTATCGTACTCAACATTATTTAATAAATATTTATAAACTAATAACAAAACGGAATTTTAATAAACTCATCAAAAACAGTTTGAGTAAATGTTCACTGATCCAGAAAGCTGAAATTCTGAACGAACTTCAAAAAAATCTGCTGTAACATTCAAAATAGTCGCACAACTTTCCTTTTATACCCAAATCGCTCGTCACTTAATGGTTTTACAGCTAACTGCACTGATTTCAATAGGGGATCGCTAAAATTCTCTATAGTATATGAAAATAAAAATATGAATAGTTCAGAGGCTCCTCATTTATTATATGATTTATAGACTTTCAAAGGCTTAAAAAGCAGCTTTCACTTTCAGTGATTTATTATACTGCTTCTAAGTATTTGTGGAATAAAACAGAAAGGTATTGAAACAGCCGACGATCAATATCTGTCAAAGTGAAAAAAAAACAATTAAACGAGCTCGCGAATTCTTTCATTGGATAAACGGAAGGCGTGAGAATTGAAAATTATGTGAAAAGATTTTTCTGTATACGCTCGAAGCGGTGTTTTGTTGATGGAAATTCTTTTGGGTATCGATTTTTAATGGACAATAACGGATATCTGTATAGGAACCTGAGCAAGCGATTTTTCGTTACTGAATACTCAGAATACATATGTACACTGCCTTTGTTTATTCAACGTTTTAATACATAATCTATGAAAACACTTCACTTTGAGTCGCGGACAAAGCAATATCTTCTATCTATTGTTTAATATCGTGTCTGGTAAATAAAATGCCTTTTACGTCGTATTAGATTGCGATCCTTTTGTGGTGATGTCATTGTTAATATACTAATAAGACAGCCGATGAAGGTCTAGGGGTGAAATCATATAGCATGACACCCTCGGACGAAAGTATTAGAAACTAACTATTAGGCAAGAGTTAATTATAACTCGATACACAACGATTTTGCCTTGTATAACCATTGCATTGTACTTTTGATGTTTGTGAATGTTAAGTGTTCATGATATGATTTTTGCCGTATTAAGATTTTCAATTACTGGCGTTTCTTAATCTCAGATTTTTGTTGTGATTTATTTTTAGGGTTCCGTAGCCGAATGGCAAAAAACGGAACCCTTATAGATTCGTCACGTCTGTCTGTCCGTCCGTATGTCACAGCCACTTTATTCCGAAACTATTAGAACTATACAGCTGAAACTTGGTAGATAGATGTATTCTCTATTGTATTATTGATAGATGTATTATATTGTATGTATTGAGGTTCCTGAAACCATTTTTTTTTCAAAGTCAATTGTCTGAAAGATAAACACTTCCAAAGTGGTAAAACGAGTGTCCTCCCCCTCTAATTTCTAAAGTAAGAAAAGAAAAAATCTGAAAAAAATATAGGGATGTAGACCGTAAAAAAAACTTTCAACGAAAATTGGTTTGAATAAGATTTGATATGTAGTTTTTGAGATATGGGACTTTTTCACCAAACTGCAGCAGTAACTTTGTTTTTCATTAACTTACTATGAAAAACAAATTTAGTTTTGCGGTTGAGTGAAGGTTTACTAATGAATGACCGTTCAAAACATTGTCATTATATTGTTTGGGGCTATGGAACCCTGTGTGCGAGTAAGACTCGCACTTGGCCCGTTTTTTTTTATTAACTTACTATGAAAAACCAATTTAGTTTTGCGGTTGAGTGAAGGTTTATTAATAAATGACCGTTCAAAACATTGTTATTATATTGTTTGGGGCTATGGAACCCTGTGTGTGGCCCGTTTTTTACGATTCACTGGTCATACGACTCTCAGAGTTTCTAAAGCATAAAAGCTTTTACGTGGAACAGCTATTAAACATTACCTTGCCTCGACACAAGAAAGACAACCTTCAGGATTATTTTGGATTGTGTTCATACAATTTCTACAAAACATTTAAATATTGAACGTCATCGAAGTCCATAACATGTAACAGTCAATACGAAAAAACATTAGGCAATTTTATAGCTCTTTTTGCGATACTTTAAAGCTTTCAATTTTAAACTGACGTGTTTAAAGACTTTTTAAATTGATATTGAGTACCAGCTGTTGCATTTCAATAGCTGCAGCCCGAAATTCTCGCGCGCTACCAAACTTATTTGGCCTCGAAGGTACAGATAATATATTTTCTTTTTTTCGATAGGTCGTGACTGCTCGAAAGCGTCCTGGGTGACTTGGCAATACTTTTGAAGTAGGGAAGGGGGAAATGTTGAGCTAAACAAAATATAGTGCTGTGTGCAGCGTAGAGGTACCTGATATAAATTCGAACTTTGTTTTATTTTAGACTAGTGACCTGCCCGCGATTTATTTTGACGTGTCACGTTAAGTTTTCTTTATTATTTTTTAAATTGAATATGAGACCTTCAAAAAATGGACGGATTGTGTGAGGAATGATAAGAAAGAATAATAAAAATGATAATAATTAGGAGATAAGGGAGGCCTTTGCTCAGCAGTATGAAGGCTAACAAAAAAAAATAGTGCATGGAGTCCCTCCGCGCGGATGAAGTGAAACTTCGTAATACTGTACGCATGCGTTCGAGTGCCACGCATTCACTCCCGTTATTTAATTGAGCTTCTAAATAATATTTTGTTGTATTCTTGTTGTATTATTTTTATTACATAATTATTACAGAAGTTTATCGAGGTTATTCTAATTGAACCACCTCGATAAACTTCTGTAATAATTATGTAAATTAATAATAAATATTCAAATTGAACCACCTAATACAAGCAAATCTTTGCTTAAAAGGTGACTCCAAACCTAACATAGTTAAGTCGTTAAGTGAAGAAATAAACATTTTTATTTATTTTTATTTTTTATTATTCTACTCATGGAAATTGAGCGAAGGCTGGTCACACCGAAGAGTCGAATGCATGACTGTTTGCACGCCCTCTTGCGTACCTAGTAAAACTATGTAGTCAGAAATCTTGTAATACTGTCATCTCTTAGTGAGTTTTAGAAAATATTCCCCCTCCATGGTAGCGTTAAACTTGTTGGAAGTCGCATAAGAAGTTTCACTTAAAAAAAAATGAAGAAAATGATGAGAAAAAGAAATGAGTAATAATAGCGTGACGGTCGACAGAGGAAAGTGGAAGAAAAAAACGTGCGCCGACCCAAAGTAACATGGGATAGTGGCAGAAAGATGATGATAATAATTGCAGAGTTTTTGGAATACACGCTTGGAATGATCTATCATTTTTTTTTTACTTTGTCTCACACTATAAGTTTGTACTGTATCGTGGTTGCGTTTACAAACATTTAAAATCACATACGTAAAAAGCCAGACCCGAAACAACTATCTGTAGGCCATACAAATATTTGTTCCGTGCGGGGATCGAACCCGCGGCACATTGCGCAGCAGTCAATCACTTAGCCACTGCGCCAACCGTGCCGTCGTGAATCTATATTGTTCAATTTAGAAGTTTAAGGCGGCCGCACCGACAGACATTAATAGCGACTTTATTCTATGCTACGTACTGATTTACCTACCTACAGAAATTATTTTGTAATTTTCTAGGTTCAGCTCGAAACTACGTACACACTTCTTATTACATGATGATTAATGTTGTACGGTTATTACTCACCTAAGTACTTATTTACCCGACTAGTTCTGACCTTTGAAATCGTTGCGTCATTTAAATTACATTTCCTTGAAGCAGTTAGTTCTTGTCGTGTGTCAATCACTTCTATTTGCAGGTCAGTATTCGACTGTATCATCATCTGCCTAGCTTTGTCCCAAACTATCTTGGGGTCGGCTTCCAGTCTTTTATTAAAGTGAAACTTTTATTACATCGTTTCAAACTTTTTCGTCTGTGTGTTGCATGTCGCGTGACGGTCGGCCGCGGAGTAGGGATAAAGTGAAAGGAGCTCCAAATTTTTTTTTGTTAAATATCTATAGTGTGAAAAAAAGTTTCACTTTTACCTTGGTTTTATCAAACCACACAATCCTTTTTTTTATTTTTAGTTAATTAAAACGGAATAACACCAATTACAATAATTAACATGGAAACATAAAAAAAGGTAGTCTAGTACATAAAGTTGACGACATTCAATAAGTTAAACAGCCAAAAAAAAAAGTGCCAGCGTTCTGGGCACTTTTCCTGTTGACAGCGATGTGGACGAATTTTTTTACGCCCTGTAATTTTGATATTTGTACATATTTTATTATTATTTTAGATATATTTGTAGTTTGTTAATAATGTAAAATAAATAAATAAAATATAAAAAAAGAAAGTTAAACTAAAACTAACATGTAACAGTGGACACTCTTGCATACTTAGTCTTACAGGATACAGCTGAGTACCAGCATTTTTCAAGGAGCGACTGCCTATCTGACCTCCAAAACCCCAGTAACTGGGTAATACGATACCCCTTGGTAAGACTGGATGTCGGACTTCTGGCTTCTGACTACTCGTAACGACTGTCAAAGATCTACAAATGACAGCCGGGACCAACAGCTTAACGTGCTTTCCAAGGCACGGAGGAAACTCGGTATGTAATTATGGTCATCCATCCATGGACCAACCTCGGCAAGCACGGCTTAACCTAGGCTGTATTAGGCTGTATGTTAAACAAAATATAATTCGCCACCGTTACAGCGTTGTAATCATTAAAAGCATCATTACAACCCTTTAAGTTAATTGAATGACCATTGAATGACTTTTTCATTAAATAAGTGACCATTTAATGAAAAAGTCACTTGGAGTGTTGTATTGATGATTCTAATGATTATAATTTAGCAAAGACATTTTTATTACGGTCGTGAATCATATTTTTAATTGTAAACATAAAGCCTGACACGGCAAATTGCAAAATAAAAACGTAAGAACATTTGAAATTCGCGGGGGAAACACTGGGGAGTGTTTCCCCCTTAACTTTGTTTAATTGGATATAGTTCTAATAACACCACATGTATTTCAGGTGTCGGAGTGATTATGTGACGGATGTGAGCTCACTGAATAAGGTCTGCTTCACACTATCAATCAAACAGTACTAAGCCACCCATTGGGTCTTATACATAAATTGTACCGTGGTCCGCACACTTATGATTTATAGCTTACTAACTTTTGCCTGCGGTTTCCCTCGCACCGGAGGGAATGGGCAAAAATATTTACTGCTTAGACCTCGCTTAGTTTGGTAGGTATTTCTGAGGTCCGATTTTAATAATAATGAGTAATGGATGTAAAAATAATAATCCATCCAAAGGTTTTCTAAAGATTGCTTGGCAAAAAGACTTTCCATTGAGTGCCTTACGTTTTCTAAATTTAATATTTTATTGATATGGTGAACACATTTAAATAATTTATATCTATCTATTTAGTTATACCTAAGGTGTTAGAATGAAAAATTTTGCGTATACGTTAGTATCCTATTACGTCAGGCCTATGTCATCATAATTGTGTGTGAGTCAAATAAATAATGTGCCTCGCGCTCAGGGGAATACTATAGAGGTCAATTTATAATGAGGTTGAAACCTTGTGGTATACCGTCACGGTAGATGCCTTTAAATATTACGATTGATTTATTTTATGCACGACTATTTTTTTATTCATAATGCAATTTCAATTTATAAATACCTGGTAGTACATCATTCTGAACTGACGTAGAAGTTGCTCATCGGTAATTTATTTTAATCAGCTGTTTCCTACAAAAGTGCAATACCTAAACGTTCAAAATGTACGGAACGGCAGATTTTTTAGGAAAAAATGTTATGTGGCTCCGGTTCAGAATGAAGTACTAAGTACGTGAAAAGCGTCTGTGCGTCAATATCCGTTCCACCCTGTATATCTATTTAAGCTGAAATATCTTACGAAAAGATAGAAATGACAGTTTAGTCACTCTGCGTATCAACGTTGGACCTCGCGGTTGTAAGCTTTATCTCTGACTAACTTATGCCCGCGGTGCCACCCGCGTGGAGTTCGATAATTGTACCACGGAAACATACTATCGGGATAAAAAGTATTCTATGTGTTAATCCAGGTTATAATCTACCCGTGTGCCAAATTTCATACAAATAAATTCAGTAGTTTTTGCGTGAAAGAGTAACAAACATCCATCCATCCATCCATCCTCACAAACTTTCGCATTTATAATATTAGTAGGATTAGAAAACCAACGATGGCAATAGATACTGCAAAAATATAAATTTGAGACAGAAATACTGTGGAATAGTTGGTTACTTTCAACACGAAGGTCGTTCGTACTGTAATTACTTGCTCAATATTGTAATTTAAACTTATTGCACACCACACTTTGCATTATTATTGTGCTCACATATTATGCTGGCTATGGCAACGCTTACGAGTGTTTACTTTTATTAAGTGGCAATTGTCCTAGTAACAATCAATGACAAAACAGCGCAAGGCATTTGATGTAACGTCGCCGTCTGGTACACCAACGGTGTGTGACAGAAACGGGTATCGCGATTCACAATGTTGAATTACGTTGCTGATGTGCACGTTATGCGTAGCATAGTAGACTTGCATAGTGACACTTGTGACGAAGGTAATGAGGTGGGGCGTAACAAAAACGCGTTTCGTAGAAGAAGAATGATAACTGCGTAGCAGAGGCACGCGGCGTAGCAAAGGCGCGACATAGCAGAGTCGACCGGCGAAGCACATTCGCGCCGCGTAGCAGAGCTGCGTAGCACACGCTACGCTATGAGACGTACAGTATCAGTCAGTAGCAGTAAAGAGACTTCATTATCTAGTTTTATAAAATAAAAGAAAAGTTTCTTGTATTTTCGTGGCTTCATTATTGTGTATCCTATCTCCCTTGAAACGGATAAATAAATAATAAATAGGTCTATTTATTTGGCTAACAATTTTCACGCGTAACCTATATTGTTGAACAACAAAAGTTATCGATTATTTTTTCCAGTGACATTTACTTCTAGTTTTACTGTTCTTATTGAAGTAGAAAGTTGCGAAGACGAACAATACACCATCTCGTGATAACCAACAAAATTTTCATTAATCTGTTTTATTTATCGATAGTAGCACTTCTGCCATTTTTCATCGCTAATTAAACTTGATGTGTTCATCAAGAGTATTGATTACAAAATCAAGCGACTAGATGATTATCGCATCTATTTCACATAGAAGAATAGAAAGACAAGACAAGACTGATGATACTAAAATCTAATTTTAGTCAGAGGTTGAATTTTAATTTCAGTTTGGTCTCTATTAAACTTTCAGTCGCTGTCCACATTTTGGGTATATTCCCAACTACATGAAACCTAATCTCATTTAAACTTAGCAAAACTTTTCCCAATTAAAATATTAACAATGGCAAAATCTGCTCATTTTCAAAATGACAGACAGGCATTGCGGTGTACCAAATGAAAAGATAAAATAGGTACCCAGTTTTCAGCAATTTTGTTTAAGTCCCATATAACAGGGGGCGAGCCTATTTTCCCCAACCGTACATGAATCGAAACTTACCGAGAAATTCTTGATGGAAAAACCCAATAACACTGTCTGACCTGGAAATCGAATCCAAGACCTCATAGCTGGAAACACATCAATATATTACAAGAATCGTAGGAAGTACGAATAAACATTGGTATTACTTTAATTTTTGGACGTAAGTGCACATTTGGCCGATATTAATGCGTCGCCCATGAATAACGTGAGGCGGTTCACACGATTCTGTCGGCAAATGGCCCATATGTCTGGCTTAGCGGTGTAAACACCCCAAATAATAACATGGCAATATTGCTCCAAGCTCGAACTGTGCGAAGGTGACAGTGTTCTACTGCGGAAATGTCTGTCGTTAGCATTTGTTTTTATGTCTTGTAAACGTTTATGTGTTATGCTGTTATTAAAATGAGGGTTTCTTAATTAAGCTCTGGATGAGTTCAGTAGACTTTTTATTTGAATTCAGTATTTACAAACTAAAATAGATCATCATCTGCCTTTAGCCCTTCCCAAATTTATTGGGGTCGGCTGGATGCAGCTGAATACCAGTATTTTACAAGAAGCGACTGCCTATCTGACCTCCACAACCCAGTTAGTACTGGGTAATACGATACTGCTTGTCAGACTTTTGGGCCACTGACTACCTATAACGACTGTCAAAGATCTCCAAATGACAGCCGGGACCAGTGGCTTAACGTGCTTTCCGAAGCACGGAAGAAACTCGGTACCTATGTAACGATTATAAACTAAAATAGATCTAAAATAATCATAATATGTACAAGTATCAAAATAATTACAAGGCGTCATAAAATTCGCTCACATTGCTGTCAATAGGAAAATTGCCCAGAAGGCTTGCAGCATTGCCTCGTTGGATGGCAATGCTGATTCTTTGGCGAGAAAAACGGCTGGTCACGTGACTTGCGTCAAGAGACAGGCGCACGCGTCTTTGGTTTTCCATGTAAGTACCGTCGCGTCGCAGTAACTGGAAGCATGCGCTTAACAAGTGATTGTTTTCTCCGCCATCGCCATGACAGCACGCGTGTCGCTTGACGTGTAGATTGTGGCCAAGCGTTTACTCCGTACGTACAGACTTCTTAATAAAGTGACGACATATTTCCTCATTCTTGTTGGACTTTAAGATTAACAGTTCATATTCTTTACTTTTTTTTTCATTTCAGAGAATTCATCGTAGGTATGTGGGGGTTTGCGTTCTCGGATACTCCCTTGATATTTTCTCGGATACTTTTACTCCTTGGATTAAATATACCGTACCTATATGAGTATGTGTAACGTAACTTCTAAAATAGACGGGGAGGTGAGCTACTTTTAACACCTATCGGTGGTTTATTTTTATTTTAACCCTGTGGATTTTAATTTTGTAGGTTATCTTAAAATTGCATTAGGCATTAACTCGCTCAGTAAATTAAGAGACAAGCCATGTCGTCTCAGCTGTGTTTTTCCACCTACAATGTTTGAGTGTGAAGTTCTTTCGTTCATTCTCGGCTTAGCCTTTTTCCAACTATGGTGGGATCAGCTTCCAGTCTAACCGGATGCAGCTGAATATCAATACTGTAAATGGATAGACTGCCTATCTGACCTCCACAACCCAGTTAGTAGGTACTAGGTAATAAGATACCCCTTGGTAAGACTGGTTGTCAGACAACCTAAGTTGACATTTGATTTTAATCTATAGCGACGTTGAAAAAGGAACTTACTACAAAAAGTACTACAGCGCCATCTATGACACGACGGAAGAACTAACATCAATTTATCTTGCAAGCAAAGTTTACATCGACTTAAGACTATATTGGGTGTAACACACCTCTTAACGAAGCCGAAAGGCACTGGTTCTCCCTGCCATTGCGATCATTTTTTTGTTCTACACGATACCTGGGAACCTTCTAGTTACGGAGATATTAGGGGTCAAAGTTCCAACTTTTTGGCAAGTATTTTTTTAAATACAAGTTTTCAATGTAAGATTTTTACTTTAAACACCTCCACGACCCCCGTACTATCCAATCCTTCTATCAGCACAATGTTTTGAGTGCGTTACATTGAGTTCTACCACAAAACATGATTTTACACCCCCCAAAAAAAAGTCGTTTCCCAGCAATAATTTTTGCGTAAAGTTACTTAGTTTCATGTACAGAATGCTTGGTTGACGGCTTCGTGATGAGGTGATTTACACGGTGTATAAAGAAACCCGACAACAACTGTTGGGCAGTTGCCCACCAGACATAACACCTGTCTGGTCGGAGGATCCTCCCTTTTCTATGGAGTATTGAGGAACTTTCCACCCTGTTCCTCGTTCCCCTAAAAGTCTGACAATTAATTAAAGATCTTGGACAGTCGTTATACGTAAAACAACTGTCAAAGATCTATAAACGATAGCCGGAACCAACGGCTTACCGTGCTTTCTGGGGTACGGAGGAAACTCGGTATGTAGTGGGTGGTCATCCATCCACGAACCAACCTAGGCTAGCGCGGCTTACCCTGAAGATTGACCCCAAGCGACGGTTATTATTTAGCCACGAGCTCCTTACTCCTCGCTCCTCTTGAGCTGTGATGTTCTTTCATTATGAGTACGTAACAGTTTCTGTTTGTTATACGGTGAAAAAACACGCTATATACAAGCAAGCAAAACCGCATGTCACATCATTTAACAGTTGAACACGCGTTATATTACAAATATAAAACGAAAAATTTATTCGCGTTTTATAACATTTATACGTGTAAATTTAGATGAAAAATTTATAGCTACCCTTTGAAACAGTAAACTTTATTGTAGTTTTATTTTACGGACTTTCATAAATCTACAGTTACAATTAAAATAATTCCAGTTTTAACACGAGGTTTTGCATTCTAATATTGATTACATACGTAGCATTTGATATTAAATTTTGCAATTATAATGAGATTTCTGGCTGATTAAGTCCATTCAATTAAACAGTGATATGAGCTAAACCGTTTGTAAAGTTATGCGCTTCACGAGCGAATGCAAATAGCAAGGCTACCCGTTCGGAATTAGCTTAACAAGTTTACTATTTTCGCACTGCACTGTTGAAAACGAAACTATTCATGTTAAACACAAGCTTTAAAAATACCAAAAATAGTTAGACGGCATATTCTCGTTAAGTGCAGTTGCGACATAAATATCTGGTTATTGCGCGTTTTGAGTGGTACCCGCGATCCCGACACACTTCCTGAACTAACAGCCTCGGAGGCTGTAAACGTCTCCAGCGCCTGACTTTCGGTGATTTACTCCAATTTTATGTGTCGCCTCTACTCTGGATTTATATTAAATTTATTTTATGGTACAATTTTACAACCCTGAACATGTTACGATGGCCATTTACGTCTTCTCGTTCGAACACGTGTTTAAACGTAGTTGTAGCGTTTATTTATTTTTAATTAGTTTACTACACGTACGGAATCAGCACAATTTGGGTAGTTACAGGGTTAATTGTCTGTAGTTGGGAAAACGATAAATATATTTTAAGTCAGCTACTCTGTTGATTTAATGTTTTTCTGCTTGCGCTGCTATCGTTCCGGATATCGAATAAGGGTAATACAAAAAAAATGGAACACCTAGTGAATTCATATCTTGTTTTCAGTGAAGCATTAAAAATGCTGTTAATGGAAGGAAAAATCCGAATGGCATCGTACAGCTGCGGACAACGGGGACTGCTGGTAACTGAAATTATTTCTCTTTAACAATGGTAGCCGAGGTTATATTATTGTTTGTTCAGACCATTGTACGAAAGTAATCAAGTGGAAAAGCAAGGAGTTGTATTGCTCTGGTTGTGACACGAAGCACTCGACTGTCGCAATAATAATTATTAATCCCGGTTATTCACAGGGGACAAAGCTGCGAGGTGAACGAGTTTTTTCTATTTATATTCACACACGTACACAAGTATGACACAAATGGCTGTGTATTATGTCTCAGTGGGGAATATTTTACATTAAATTTATTAATGTCGTGTGTCGTGCGACCTTAGGTGTTAGGTTCATATGCTCGTGGAGACACCTACATAAGTCTGAGTCTAATAACGCTTTCAAACAACATTGAAATTACTAAGAACATTAAAGTTGTACGTAAAATGTTTTGAGCTCGAAAACAAAGGCTGAAAATGAGTTTATCTATCAATTTATTCGTAATTAGGTTACTGTCTTCGTGGCTTGATCAAAAGTTTTTATGCGGGTAATTGTTTTTGACGCAGAACGATATGATAAATTAAGTTAAACTTAAATAAAGTTCTTTAGAGCATAATAATAACAGGATTGAGAGGGGCCCGCATTTTGAGGATGTTCCTTCTCTGCAGCCCTAACCACCGGTAGCTTGGACCCTCCTCCGGACACCAGCGAAAACCTGTTATTTATATTTTTTATTTTAAGGAATATTAAGGTTTTTTAAGAAATATTTAAAAACGTATAAAATAAGATGTATAAATGAATAGAGAATTGAGAGAATATTATTAGCATATAATCCAGTGAATAAGCTCATTTCGTCGCTCAAAACAATGCCTGATAAAGTCGAACGACAAACATATTAAAGTATTAAGTCTCAGCGACGGTTTACATACATGAGCCTTCGTCAAACATATGTACCTACTTACTTTTGTGTATTCCTATAACATTTTAGAATACGTTTTCACAGTACGAGCTGAAGAACAATTTTCTTATATCTAGTCGCACGAGGACACAGAAATAAGTAATCTAATTATTAATAAGTAGTTGATTGGACTAGACAATTTTATTGTTTTTTTCTTTTCTATTTGTTGAATATAGGTAGGTTAGGTACAGATGTTGTAGTTATTAATGAACGCTATATCTAGCCGACATCGGCGTAAAAATATTATTTTGATACAAACATGGTGATTCTAATTATCACACATCATCATCATCCTCCTCTCTATGAGAGGGAGTGGGCTGTAATTCACCACGCGTGCCCAGTGCGGTTTGGTAGACCACAAGTCTTTGATTTTTTTGTTCTAGGACATGCCGGTTTCCTCACGATGTTTTCTTTCACCGTTTTTGAGGGCAGCGGTGATGAAATAAATTACACAAAGTAATGCACCTGCCTGGGTTCGAACCCACGGCTCGTAAGTCGGGGCTGCCACCACTGGGCCACCGCTGCTCTCCATTATCACACATCATCATCATCATCATTTCAGCTGAAAGACGTCCACTGCTGAACATAGGACCATTATCACACATTATTACATAATTGTAATTCAAATTGTTGATAAAAAAAGGTAATCATAATGTTGTCTCAGTTAGGTATTCGTTCACCGTAAAATATGATTTTTTTATGTTTTGTTTGAGGAAGGCGTTTTTAAAATCGTGTATGTTTTTAATTTCTCTAATTTGTCTAGGGATCCTAAGTGCAATTGCTAAAAACTTTGAAAAAAAAAAAACAGTGCTATGTGGCTTAGCGCATATCTCTCTGTTTCGTCGTTTAGATCTCAAGTTTTCAAACAGATAGAAGTTGGATTTGACAAATACTGCTATCTCAAAAATGTACAAACAGTTGCCCTGTTTGTACATTTTTGAGATATGTTAGGAGTTTACATTTTTTGAAATATGGATTGCAGCTTTCATTTTACCATTTTAATAATTTTGAGTTCAAGATGAAACGATCGGAGTCACGTTGATTATGAAAAATAAACCTTTATTAGTCAGTAAAGTAACTATAAATCCATACACAGATTAACATAACGATGATTCCCGATGTCCATCACACTTTGCCTACCAGTGGAAAGCGACATAACTTTTAAAAGTTTACGCTTCAGATACCACCGGTGTATATCGGGAATCATAGGTTCCTAAACTTTTTTATTCAGTTTCTAAAAGATCTCCTCAAATATTTCTTAATAAATTAAAGTTTTGACGTCTTGAGTCCTCAGTATTGTTTTGTCTGTCCTAAGGTTGTCTGGAAGACATCGCCATTATTAATAAGATAAGCTAGTCCATGGTCCATTATTGATCTTAAATTTAGAATTAGTTATGCCTATTTCGAATACGTTGTCTATTGTTTTCCACTTTAACGTTATTATTATGAACAACTTGATTGTCTTATTATTACAATAGTCATTATCATCGTTAAGAAACTTATAATAATAGTAGATAAGCGGTTAGCCAAGTAGATAGTAAGACGAACGACTTTTACAAATAAGCGTTTATCTTTATCTCTTTCAGACTTAGCGTAACGAGTAGGAATGTAGACGAAAACATGTTTATTTGGAACTAAGTAGACGTGGTAGGGTTGTTTTTTTTTATTTGTAATTTATCTCCTGGACCATGTTTAAGATAAAAGAAAGTTAAATCATTAAAACTTTAATAGAATCCTACTAATATTATAAATGCGAAAGTTTGTGAGGATGGATGGATGGATGGATGGATGTTTGTTACTCTTTCACGCAAAAACTGCTGAATGGATTTGGATGAAATTTGGCACACGGGTAGTTTATAACCTGGATTAACACATATGTTACTTTTTATCCCGATAGCATGTACCCGTGGGACAATTATCGAACTCCACGCGGGCGACGCCGCGGGCATAAGATAGTAATATTATAAATGCGAAATTCACTCTGTTTGTTTGTTTGTATGTATGTTTGTTTGTTACCTTTTCACGACTAAACGGCTGATCGGATGATTAATGAAATTTGGCAAGAAGATAGATTTCAACCTGGGGAAGGACATAGGCTATAGACTATATCATCACGCTACGACCAATAGGAGCGCAGCAGCAATGAAAAATGTTGCGAAAACGGGGAAAATGTGACGCAGACGAAGATGCGCGGGACAGCTAGTATACATATATTTTATCGGTATGCCTTTGCCTATAAGAACTTTTATCTCCAATTTTTGTTAGAAGTCTATTTAGAATGGGTTAAAGGAAAAGTTTCTATTTCGGCTTCCATTTTATATCAGTGGCAAGCCAAAAGCACAATATACTGCAAGTAATGCCTCCATAACCACCAAGAGTCATAGCATACTTTCTAAATAAATGTAACCCCATATTTTAACACGGTATTAGAAATTAAATATTTATTCGGAGAGCAGCGCCATCTGCTAGGAAGTGGGGATAGTTTCGGTTATTCTCAAAGGATCCGCCCTAACACACCCTTTACGTTATTACTTCGCTACTTGAATTGGGTGAGAATTAGTAAAGGCAACAAGTTTTAATGGGCTTCGCAAAAACAGAGTAAATATAGATATCAAATTGTAATTACTGTGATATTAAGGCAAAAGCCACAGAGTAACGAAATTACAATGCAATTGAAATTTGCTGGTCAGTGTTAGCCTGTATGCTGAAAATCAAAAATGATGATTATTTCATGAAAAACTCATTCAATGGGATTAAATGAAATAAGATGACTGATCTCGATCTCTGATCTGATCTGATTATGAATGACTAGTTGTATTGATGATTTGAATGATTATAACTCGGTAAAAGCGTATTTCTGTCGGTAGTGAATCATATTTTAATTAGCATACAACGTGACACTGAGTTTGCAAACTGCAAAAAAAAAGTTAGAAAATTTGAATTTCGCAGGCTGCCTAAGCGCGTTAAAAATGCAATATTTGTCTATCTTCATGCCTTCTACGTATTTGTCTGTTGGACTAATCACCTTAAAATAAATAATTACCTTAATTTCTTAGAAACATGTAGATAGCACAGTTTTTATATTCATTCAAAACAAAAGGCTATCGAAATGGAAAACAAATGAAGGTGCCTATTTTTACAGTTAAAGTTAACTTTGACCGTAACATTTTTCAATTACGAAAATTTAACAGCAGTAAACGTAACTCACGAATTCCTGATAATTCCTTTAATAAAGTTTGACGCCCACAGAAGTTCAAGACATCGAGTCATTAATGACTCGCTTAAGCGAGACATAAAACCAACTACGAAGAATACGGCAGTTAGTCGGCTTAGCGACGATTAACTTTGGCAGAAAATTAAAAGCGACGACGGAGAGATAATAAAAGCAGTTGGTGAAAATACGTGACCAATATGTCCTGGGAGGGTTCTGGCTTGATCTACAAGTTTATGTGCCTCACGTCTCGCGAGTTTGCTTTGCCAACGTGCAATGGCTACCTTACTGCTTGCGCGGCTCGCTTGTTTCCACTATCGAATCAAACTTCGATCGCTCTCAGTTCTCAGCATACAATGTCAACTATTTGCTGAATACAGAATCGTGCGTATAGCACAGTAATCGCATCGCTTTAGTTTACCCAGTTTTGTTTGCTTAAATGTGATTGAATGAGTTGTGATAATGTGATAATTTCTTATGCTCCTCATAACTAAACTAAACTAAAGCAGGTAGGTAACTTAAAATCGATCTTGTAAATACACCGTTGATTGCCCCAGATCATTTGATTAATAACAAAATTAATGATGTTTTAAAGACAATTCCACTGCCTAACGATAGCTATTAATTATTTTTTTATCACTAGAAATCGGTTGGAATTCGAGTTCAAAGTCAAATTCCATGATTTATTCAAGTAAGGCAAGACAGTAAAAATTTCAAAATTCAATTCTACGAAGAGAAGTTCTCAAACCACACATTTTCTAAACTTTCCTTTTGCTTAAATGCTTTTACCGATATTTAGTGCGGGAGCAGGTTCCATCAAAGTTTTTTTCAGGTTTCGGTTTGTTAGTCGTCTATTTTTTTTTCGCGAAAATATCAACACTACGCCACCGATCAAAACTGTGGCAGTTTTTAAGCGCATTTTTTGTAACGTCTACAAATACATGTAGTTTATAAATACAAATGTTTGCACTTAAGAAAATGAATACACTTTAGTTCAAAGTATAGAAGCCGAGACGGACAACTTTTTAAATTGTTACATTCATAAATCATTCATACTTGTTCAAACCGAGCTGTATTCTCTTCATGTAATTAAAGTTCTCGATGAAAAGGATGAGACGTGTTTCCATATTCAGGGCCGAGACTAGACCTTCATACAAACCACATTCGGCTTAATTAACTCAAATCCTGCGTAATTAAAAAGATCTTATCTGCTGTGGTAGAAACAGGCTCTATTCGTCGTCCAGCCGAAACTATGCAAAGTTTTAATTAAGCCATTTTATCAAATATGAGGGATACAGGATGCGTAGGCGTGGCTCCGAGGGTCAGCGAATGAAAGGGTGCGATGACTATCGGAAGGCCACGGTTTCAATCACGCCAGAACTTCGCTCGTTAGACCACACACACGTCAACAAATGCCATTCATAACATTTCATACATAGCTCTTTCATGTCGCGGCGAGTTGAAAGTGCCTGTCAACAGTTTACATCGATATTATATACATTAGCCGTGCGTGGGTAGAGGTTTGAAAATAAACTGGGTCTTTTATTCTTGACTTGTGAGCAGACGCCTGCGTTTATTGGATAGTAAAAATTTACGAGTCACTTATCAAGTTTTATTTAAATACCCTCTACTATTATAATATTATGTATAAGCGTAGATTACTATAATATCGTTTTTCGTGACTTTCAAGTAGCCAATCACAATAACGTTCTCAACAAAAATGGCAGTAAAATCTGACCCACAGCATTAAAGAAAATAGTTTTTAATTTTATATCACATAATAATAACTCAATCCTTCATGACATACAGAAATTAATTAAAAGAAACGGTCCTCGAGAGAGATAATGCCTGCAAAAACATATTATTAAGTTCTATTTGTACACTCGACAGCAGCATAAAGAAATAATAAGGAAAAACAGCAGACGAATTAGGACGTTTTCCGCAAGTGGGAGTTACTTGGTCATTTCTTACTTATTTATAAAAATAGAGGATAGGATAGGTAGGTGAAACGTGTACCGTAGGCGTGATAAGTTAGCGCCGATAAGAGTTTCTTATTTGTTAGCGTTGGAAGTTCGCATTAAAAAGACGAATGTGGGTTCGGCGCAAACGATTTAATGGCCATATTTAAGGTTGGCCTCTTGATCCGCTTACAAAACGAATTGGTTGCGAAATTGCTTTCTAAATTGGACTAGTTCGCTGGTAGACAATTTGGCAAGACATTTGTATTCTTACGGAGAAAAATAGCATATACCTCGAACATCTGATAGTGAACGTCGTAGGTCTGTCGGCATCCGTCGAGTCACACAGTTGGGCTCGAGCCAATCATTCGATCGAAATGAAATATTTCGTAGCAATTTAGGGACTTAATGAAAAAAACTCCACTTTTCTCATTTAGTATGTTCATGTATGTATAACGACGGAGGGTATTGGATATGTTCCGCTGTGACGTAGTCCTCCGCTGACATCGTACAGCATCATATTGCTTTGAGTAATTCATGCAAATGTATGGATTAAATTAATTCCCAATCATTTTATTTTTGTCAAACGTCTGAACATTTATTCGCACGTTTCATATCTCTTTTGTTCGAGTGTATGCTATAATAAGTAAAAATAAAAAGCTGAGCCACAAACTGTTACTGTGTTCCGCGCTCACTATTCTTAATGGGAATAGCAATGTTAACAGTTCTCCCTCATTGTCTATAAATTGGATGCCGCGGCAATTTGCTCATCGTACTGTTTTTAAAATGGGTATTTTATTGTTCTCTCTTTTATTTAAACTGAAATTACTCCTCATTCATTAGGACGAGAGGACGCAGCGCACTCCACTCCATTTTTATTTTCCATTGTTGGTTTTCAAAATTAAGCCCCAGTAACAATTGCTTTGTTAATAAGGGTTCCACGATTAATCTGGTTTATTTTTTCTTTTCGACGAAACAAGAAAGTCTTTGGTCAACATTAGAATATTTTGCTGTTCTAAATTAATCAGAGTGAAATGCGTTTTAGCATCGCTCTGTGGGCAAAAATGGCGTCGCGCGCTTCCTCAAATTCTTTGTTTGGCAGCCACCATAATGAGATTGAAGGCTTTTCAGTTAATGAAAACTACATCAGCTTTGCTCGTTTTTTATAGACGTGGCGAGCAATACGGGGCGCGCGTGCACAAAGATATGAAATCCTTTTAATATGAAACACTGAATTAACTTTACATAGGTTTCTTAAGTGATAGACTTAATTAAAATACTGCGAAACATTAATTAATTACTGCTCACAACTCAATTTTGATTGTAAAGGTGTAATATTCTGGATTCATGTTCTAACTCATAATATGATTTAAAATCGTGAATCAAGTGGAATATGCTACGTTAAACACGAATAAATTGGAGCCTATTGTTTACAAGCTCCATTATTAGTTAAATTTCAAAGCAATAATGCTGTACGATTTCTGAACACACGCTAAGTTTCATAATTACTTTGGCCAGACATTAATACCGACCTACATGGTCGTGGAATAGCGAAGTCCTTATTCATGAAAAGTTTTGTGGTCGCAGTTTAAGTTTTAATTACAAGTTGTTATGGTGTAATCAGAGTGTTAAGAAATTCTAAAACTTTCTTCAATTACAGCTACTACTGCTGACTACTGACCATGACCACGCATTCTTAGTTCTAGAAATTTCCAAATTCTTTATTTCCATTTTTCCAAGATCTAGTCTTTTTCTTATTAGACTTGTTTCCATCTCCGTCTTTTACTCTAGTTTGACATACACATAATATGTTGCAGTGACAGGATTGGGGTATTTAATTTAAGGTTGCCAAAGTTTGCGTTTATGGATCTCGGCCTATGTCCATTACAAAACTCATATTTCAGAATACGTAAAAAAAAACAGAAAGTTTTGCTCGGGTTTCGGACAAGGCAATCGGAAACACGCCCGCCAATAGTCAGTCGAGTTAGCACAACATGTTCCTACGTAGAATGTTGACCCGTGGTTGGCTAATGTCATTTACGGTGACATGTGTATTGTGTACACAGCTATGAGCGAGGTCACACTACTCGCGATCTCCCTGCTGCCCGCAGTCAGAGAAAATCTTCAGAATTACTCCTCTTCTACTTATGGCTTTTCTGGAAATAAGAATCAATGAGACACAATTTACATAATCGCAGAAATAAGTAGTACTACGAAAAACTCCGTCCTTGATTACTGAAAGTGCTGCTGAAAACACGAGATATAGGTGTAACTTTGTTACTGAGTAGTGTCACATGGCTTTCAACCTAATGTCACTACCAAAAATACAAAACATGCATTGCGTTTGTGTTATCCAATCACCATGAAAGTCAACACAGAGGTTCAAGCAAACTCTGTTACAGGCTCCCGTTTAATCTGGGTTCCTGGTATTCCAATATCGCTTGCAACGTGCGTGGATATTGTAAAAACACGAACATTGACTACACTAACGTTGTTGTGTTTATTTATACAATATATTAAAATAACGGCGACGTCACTCATCAATATAAATGATGGGCAATTTATTCGTCGTCCGTTTGTACATATTGTCGCCGGTTGAGCTTGACAGATGACAGCCCCGCATTGTTGGTGCAGAGCAGCAAACAAATACGGCCGCATCACGCTCTCATAAACGAGCTCAAATATTATCCTTTAACAAATTACCACATTGTCTGCTTGTAAAAGAGTAAACAACATTAAATATGAAACAGTGTAACTGAGGTCGACGCCGCAAAATCTTTGTTAATGATCCACTAGAGAGCCCAGAACACCTTTTACACACAGCTTCGCGAATTAATCGAGATTTCGCAAAAGGAAATCAAGCTTCCGTAATCCCAATCGAAATGTTTTAATGTAATCGCTTTGGGCCTCCTCGCTGGGTTTTGTTTAAAGCATTTTTCTTAATTGAAAGCTCTTTCATTATTACAAAACAATAATATGGGAACGGTGAGTGCTTTCGGCAATCACAATATTACTTAGTTTTTTTCGTTCTATTACATTTAAATGGAAATGGCTGTATACAATGATATTGAGGTGATTACTTTTTGCTGAATTAGTGGTTTATATTTTTTCACAAAATGCATATGCTTATATTTAGCATTATTAAACTTGGCAGATGCTACTTAGTTCGCCTAGTAAAAAACGGTAAAAAGAAAACTATTATAATTTTAGATTCGGGAGACGATTATTAAATTATCTACTCTACTAATGCAAGTAGTTACTCGCTAGAACATAAAATTGATACGTATCCATTACAACTGACAACATCTAGATCGCTATTATCATCTCCATCACATTCCTATGTAAATTAAATCAATGTCTATATAAAGTGCGATGGCAAACTCTTGATTGCAAGACTTTGCACGCAATTCGGCAATAAACTTGCAGTTACGGAACTAAAATTTCAACGCAACTTTATTTTTATCAAAGGAAGTCGTTAGACGGTATCTGAACCACCTCGCACGTATTAACATACATAATTATAGGTAGTTTAACAATTGGAACAGTGCCAACTCGATCCAACTTAAATTATTCTACTATTACAGTTTTTAGGTTTCCGCTACTGAAGGAAACAATGTGTTTTCTGAAAAATTTTCGACATAGGCGTTTCTGAAGACAGGAATTTATTGGCTTGATTTATTACTGTTATCTGAGTTCTAAATTCTTAGTTACGGCTATTCGGGGTCTATAACGCTGGGTTGGGGTATGTACTTACGTATCTAGCCTTTAATTAGCAATAGTTGGCGTTCTTTTGTCTGGGAATGTAATTTTAGATTTATGTGAAAAAGCTTTTTTTAAAGACCTTTTAGATCTTTCTCCGATTTATTCAAGTCACGCTTTGAATGCAAAGGTAATTAAGATTTATTTTTTAAATGTTAAAACGAATTTATAAAAAATGCTACTCAGCATTTTTTATAAATTCGTTTTGGTCACACAAAGTTGAATTAAAGTCATATATGTAAGTACCTGTACAGGCAGAGTGCTATTATTTCATACTAGTTGTCCCGCGCAACTTCGTTTGCGTCACATTTTTCCGGTTTTCGCAACATTTTTCATTGCTGCTCCGCTCCTATTGGTTGTAACGTTACGATATATAGCCTATAACTTTTGTCGATAAATGGGCTATCTAACACTGAAAGATCTTTTTAAATCGGACCAAAAGTTCCTGAGATTAGCGCGTTCAAGCAAACAAACAAACAAGCTCTTTAGCTTTAAAATATTAGTATAGATTTCCTAGATGCCTACATGTAGTACATAGAGTAGGTGGAAGCCTAACCATATTTTTTTACAATTAAAACTTTTTCCGTGACATTAACATTAGGACAAAACAAAGAGACTGTATATTATTCCCCTTTATTGTCAAGTACAAGGGCTCTGTCGCTGACACTTCGATTTAGTACGACCCTTGGTTTGATAAAAGTCCTTTCACCGGCCCAACCATTATTTAAGCCTATTTCGCGATAAATAACTTTATTTGTGATTTTTTTATCGTAAAATTTTTCGTTCGGGATAAGAACATAGGTAGTAATAACTTTACAGCTTAAAATGTAAATTTTTAAGAAAGTTTACACCTTACGACCTTTCATACAAGCTGTCAAGTCCTTATTCTCCGAAATGACTGAACCGATTTCAATGAAACTTAATATGCATAAGCAGGATACATAGGCCTAAAAAGTCATCATTTTCGTAAAATAGTGATAAGTACAGCTAAATTTTAACGGATTTTGACCGATTTTAAATTATCTATAGAAACAATTTACAATTATCTTTTTTTTAAAAGACATAGAAAATGTTTTAGTAACTTTTTAGGCCTATGTATCCTGCTTATGAGAGCAGCGGTGGCCCAGTGGTGGCAGCCCCGACTTACGAGCAGTAAGCCGTGGGTTCGAACCCAGGCAGGCGCATTACTTTGTGTAATTTATTTCATCACCGCTGCTCTCAAAAACGGTGAAGGAAAACATCGTGAGGAAACCGGCATGTCCTAGAACTAAAAATTCGAAGACATGCGACATCTACCAACCCGCACTGGGCCCGCGTGGTGGATTACAGCCCACTCCCTCTCATAGAGAGGAGGCCTGTGTCCCAGCAGTGGGAACATAATAGGCTAATGATTATGATGATCCTGCTTATGTGTATTAAGTTTCATTAAAATCGCTTCAGTAATTTCGGAAAATAATGACTTGAAAGTTTGTATGAAATGCGGTAAGGCCTAAACGCTCTTAAACACTAGAAGACATTTTGTTTAGTACCTAATGTGAGTTAATGCGGTAATGGTACAATGAAAGGTTACATTTGAGACAAGACTGATAGCGAGGAAATAAAATATTATTGTACGTAAATTACGATAAAATACGAAAGCACTTAAAGCGCATGTCACGCGTCAATCCGCACGCGGACTTACGCTCGCTTCATGTTGACATGTTTTTATTTTTACTCACGTCACTTGTTACCTTTCGGTGACTTGATGTTTAATAACGATACAGAAGGCTCAGTATGGTATTTGACTTAAAAGTCGACGTTCCAGAAGCAAAAGCAATCCGAGGAAACAGAATTTACGTTATTACGTCTGCAGCGTCCCTATAAACGCAATTCCGGCAAAAGAATTGATGCTAAGTGTCCTTTTTTGTAATGTAACAAAGAGCCTGAAAAATAGCACGTCTGAGGAAAAGGAGGCAAAGTAAATTCAGCAATTTATTGCCCAGCCTCGGGCTCTATATTTGTTGCAAATGAAGACGGGAGCGAGGTGACAATTTTCGGATGCTGGGTCGAAATGACCGTCCGGGGACAAGCCGCCTCGTCGCGGTGCCGCGGCCCAAGACTCCTCTCACCTATGTACGGTCTTAAAAAGTTGACCTTACACTGTCCCTCAGAATAAAACATGAGAAACATTTTAAAGCGTATTTATTTCTGAGTAAATAAGGGTCAAACTGCTAGTACACGTAGGCAATATTACCTAAATTAATCCTAGGTCACACCTGTGCGAGTGTCGACGTGCAACGATGCCGCAAACATTTTCCTTTGTCCGGGCAGTGCACGTAATATCGGTGGTGATTAGAAATTACGCTGGTAATTCAGTGGGGTAAATGAATAAATGTTATTTACAACTTTGTTTAATGCGAAGCTACGCGCTCTTCCTGGGTATTCCGCGTAACTTTCAATTTACCACGCACGGGGTTGTTCCTCTTTTAATAGTGCACGCCTGCACTAAGACTTTTACACTTATTTGTATGTAGTCAGCTGTCTTGTGTTCGCTTGATTGAATTACAGGCTTATTCCGGCTGAACTTAAAGTGTGTACAATTTTAGTCCTGTTTTGTCATCACGACTACTTCATGAGCATCACAAGTTTTCTTTCTTTCTTAAAATATAAAGTAGAATTCAAAAAATCTTTAAAGAGATTTCTGAAGTAAATAACTGCAACAGTTTCTTCATTCTTCCATTTAATTGACAAAAAATAACGTTTTTCTGTATTAAATGTAATACAGAAAGATTTTCTTTACATTTCCATTACCAAGTTCAATAAGGTACAGTCTGTTACAGAATCCCATTATTAAAATGTTCCGTTTAAGCTAGGTAATTCCGCGTTCAGTTTGCCGGTTCAATGTTGGTATTCAGTATGCAACCCGCATTCTATTTGCGAGACATCCTGTTAGGTTACCAATACATCTGGGCAGTGCTGGCTAGCGAACCGATGAGTCGGTACGTGAGAGCGGTGACAATGCATGCTCAGTGCACCAAATACACTTTTCGTGTAGAATGTACCGATCGGTTACTGGGCGAAACATTTAAAAAGGTTTTTTTCTGATGAGGTTGATTGTTGGTTTTCAGGGTTTGAGTTTATAAAACCTGCTATTAGGTCTGAAATTATACAGAGACTTATTTCTACTGAAGTAACAACGAAGTAATAAAGTTACTTCTTCAAAATATCGTAACATTTATTTAATAAATTACAATATTGTAAAGTTGAAGTATGAAATTATGAAGAAAGCTGTAATTGATGGAGTAACTTTTATGGCTCTGTTATAATACTTATTTGATGGATGGGACCCTTGAGGGTAGGTAGTTTCAATCTAAATCTACATTTATTAAAACAGATAAAGGCCAACAAAAAATACAACCGTTTCAAAGAACGAAATAAACAATATCAATACGAAAAAAGTAGTATATTTGTTAGGTATATTAATTTAATAAAAGCTCTAGAAATACAGTACTTACAACAAACTGATTCGATTCCACGAAGCTTTCAGTACTGAGTATACCAACATACGAGTCTTACGATTGTCGTGTATATCCAATATCAGCTTCAAACTCATTTTTCCATTACCAGGCGAGCAGGAGTCCGGAAGATATTGCTAATGCGACGTATATTGGCTTCGGTCTGCTTTGCTAGATATTGGAAGTAAAAAGCACTTGTATTCCATTCATTTCTCCATATTTTCAATAACGGGAAAAGGACAGGTCCTGGCTGTCATTTGTAGATATGACAGTCGTTACAGATGGTCAGTGGCCCGAAAGTCTGACAACCAGTCATACCAAAGGGAGAAGAAGTAAAGAGCAGAAAAAGAGCAGGGAGTAGTCCAGGTAGAGGGTATAGTTCAGTAAGTCATCATCTGCCTAGCCTTTTGCCAACTATGTTGGGGGCGGCTTCTAATCTAACCGCACGTGTAGGTGACCACTGTACATAGCCCGTTTCTACGGTGGTCATGCTACGCCTGCAGATGCAGCTAAAGGCTAATCGATCGATCGTCGATCGAGGCCATCGATCCATGGTAGAATAGATTAGGCGACGTCGATCCACAGTTTCTACTACACCATTCGATCGATCAACCGCGATTGATCAGCGGTGGATCAATTTATTGTTTATCGCCCGGTATCCGTCGATCAGCCAAAGCTACCACACCAATCAATCAACGTCGACCGATGTCGATCGATGGCCTCGATCGACAATCAATGAACATAGAGTAATACAATAAGTATTACTCCAAATTCATTGTATTCTATAAAAATCAACTATTACTTATTATACTTTGTTTTTTTAGTGCTTTTTTCTTTGTTGAACATAGTTTCCGGGGTTGTAGTTGCGATAAGGCAGGGCATACAGATGATGATCGTTATGCATACTCAACATAATTATCATCATGTTTTACCAACACTATTACAACACTGCAACTTGTAGTCACTATTACAACCAGTTGTTGTTTTGCATCCTCGTCAAATTCAAGGAGGTAACTATGCTAAAGATTCTCGACCCGACTCAATAATAAAATGGGAAGCTAACTTTTTTTTTTTTACAGAAATCGGTAAGTATGAACCAGCCGTGTTTTAAACGCGGCCTGTCTGATCCTCCGTTAAACTAGCAGGCTGCTTATAACCCTGAAATAACAATGGGGTAATATCGCGTAGGAGTAGGTTGTGGGAGTCAGAACACACCCACTGAGAGAATGTAAGATGGAATCGACTATTTTTACAACTTGAATGAAATTACAGAGAATAGAATTATTATTGAATTACATTGAGCTCGTAGCTAAATAATAACAGATGCTCGAAACAATCTATAGGCTATGCCATGCATGCCTGGGTTGGTCTGTGGATGAATGACTACCATTACATCCGTGCCTCGGAAAGCACTTAAGCAATTGTTCCCAGCTGTCATTTGTAGATTTTTGACAGTCGTTACAAGTTGTCAATGGCCCATCAATTAAAAAGATCTTCATTCATATGATCATCTGCCTAGCCTTTTTCCGGCTATATTGTAGTCGGCTTCCAGTCTAACTAGATGCAACTGAGTATTCATATTTTTCGGGAGCAACTGCCTATCAAACCTCCTCAACCCAGTTAGTACTGGATAATACGTAAGACCCTTGGTAAGACTGGTTGTCAGACTTTAGGGCCACTAATTATCTGTAACAACTGTCAAAGATCTTCAAATTACGGGAAAAATGGCTTATCGTGGTTTCCGACGCATGGAGGAAACTCGGTACATAATAAATGGTCACCTACCATATGGACAGACCAATCTTTGCAAGCATGGCTTAAGAGCATTTACGCCTGACGACATGTCATACAAATTTTGCAAAATGACTGAACCGTTTTAAATGAAACTTCATACGCATAAGCAGGATACATAGGTCTAAAAAGTTACTAAAACATTTTCGAAAAATAGTTTTACAGCTAAATTAGATTATAAATTATCTATAGAAACAGAAATTTCCAATTATCTTTTTTTTTAAAGACATTTCTGAAATGTTTTTAGTAACTTTTTAGACCTATGTATCTTGCTTATGTGTATTAAGTTTCATCAAAACCAATTCAGTCATTTCGGAAAATAAGGACTTGTAAGATAAGTTTTTAAACTGACATGGTCACTACCATGTGTATTATTTGTTTCGAGTTCCCGATATTTCGGCGCTGTTGCAAACGCCATGACCAGTTTATCCGTGATCATGGCGTTTGCAACATACATAGGACTTGTAAGTTTGTATGAAATGCCGTAAGGAGTAAACGCTCTTAATCACCATGATCAACCCTTTTTTTTTTGTATATGGCATCTCGCAGTTCAACCAACAGTGAGGTTGTCGTCTGCTTAACCGGACTGTCCTGTTGATGCCTTAAGAGTAAGGCCTCCAGCCAGGGCATAATAACTTACAAACTGGCTGGATCTGAATTATATTATTATTTAGGGGCTGATTTAAAACACAGCATCGCGGGCTGGCTCGAGCGAGGGTCGGGGAGGGCATCGACCGGGACGTCGCGACGGACCTCGACGGCGAGGTTGGAAAGACGGTGGTTTGCGTCTGAACTTTTTGAGTGTACTAGTTTCTTTGCTACATTCCTGGAGGAGGAAGGAGGGTGATAGCATCATCAGGGGTGACGAGAGTTTGCCTCGGACGGCGTACTGAACTAATGCGCGAGGGTTCGTAGCGGGTGGCCGCTGCAATCAGGGGACTACGGTGCTTAATGACATTATGGAAGTAACGCTTCGATAAACGTTTCATAAACTGAAGGACCAAGACCAACCCTTACGGCTTTTATTATTTAACCACGAGCCGCTAGAAATAAAATCAAACATAGATAAATATTACCATAACTGCTTGTGATTGATGTATCACTCGTACCTGCCTAGTAATAAATGCATAAATAATATTTCACATGGAGCATGTTTGCTACTATCAATAAATTACTCGAGTCATGT
Organism: Cerastis leucographa; assembly: GCA_963082945.1. Classification (NCBI taxonomy): domain Eukaryota; kingdom Metazoa; phylum Arthropoda; class Insecta; order Lepidoptera; family Noctuidae; genus Cerastis; species Cerastis leucographa. The sequence continues at coordinate 11,770,338 of OY720357.1, forward strand.
CAGGAAGCCTCGTCGTGACTCATCATTTCCAAATATACATTGTTGTGAAGCAATTAAATTCTACGTAAAACGTACGTGTTTCGATGTAAGATAATGTATAAAATAGCGGGTGCGCCAAAGTTCACCTAAATTTTCAACTCCGATAATTGGAAATCCGAAAATCGTTCTTCCTAACATTTTTCATCCTAACAATTCCTAACTACTCTGTCTCTAATGTTCTAATTCCGAAGCATTCAACTTCATAATGTCAGTAGCAATAATCATCTATTATACTTTTAATTGTTTTCCTATATTTTCTCAACATAACCATCTTTTACACTATTATTCAAAGTCATATCTTTTTTGTTTAGATTTATTTTTTTATTAATTAAAGCGTCTTCTTTAATTTTATTTAAAGCGGTGTGTACCCGCAAAGATATCCATAGGTTAGGTTAGGTTAGAACAGTGACCAACTACGCGCGAGCCGAGCGAGCGAAGCGAGCGGTGCCGCGGCAGGGGCCGGCGAGCGCTACCTCGAAATTGGTCGCGAAATTTTTCTAAGTATTTTTTTCATGGTGGGGGCACTATAAATATTAGCTTCTACTCACATATATTATTTATTACACTTGGTAAATGTTTCTTTCTGAGTATGAGTGAAAATATTATGGTAATTATGTTTAGGGATAATAGCGTTATGATAAAAAACAGTAGGAGTTGAAATATATTTACAATAATGATATTATTAATTGCAATTTTCGGAAACATGAGTGTTATGAACATCGCCGGTAGCACTACAAATAGTATGAATGAAAACTTTAGGATGAAAAATTTTAGGAAGAGTGATCATTCGGATTACAAATCATTAGGAAGAACAATTTCGGGTAAAGAACTTTAGGTGAGCCAATATGGACCCATAAAATAGCTACACAAGCAGCAGTGGTTTACCATACACTTTGTAGTATGACATCACTGTAGAAAATGTAGGAATCGAGGCTTTGGGCACCTACAGTTTTTTCACATCAGGGTAATTTCATATTTATTTTCTAAACCCAGTGTTCAAAACAGAGGACAGAACCACACAACACTTAGCGGTTCCGAGACAGTTAGTTCCGAGACCTAAGATGAATTTTGTAATGCCTAAAATTATAAAATACCAAAGGTATTTCAAATTTCAATATCTAGTGCCTGCATTGCTCCCTAACCAAAATGGTTGAATATCAGCTTTTAACACAGGAAACCGATATCTACCTTAGCTATCCTTCGGGCTTTTGTCGGCAGGAAATTTTGTGTAAAAGTAGTAAAGTTTATGGCAATTTGACATACATAACATAACATCACGCTTGTAATCTCCGAAAGGTTAGGCAGAGGTGTAATGGTGCATCTTTGCACTTCACCAGTTATGTTTAAACAGGGGGCTAGCCTATTGCCATCAATCGGGCACAAATCTACAGTCCGTGGCTGCTACTGAGAAATTTCTGATGGAAAAACCCAATAACAATTTGCCCTAGCCGGGAATCGAACCCAGGACCCCATGCTCGGCAGTCGCGATTGCGTCCACTAGACCAACGTGGTATACTATTTGGATAACCCATAAAAGTAATTTTGGATTGTTTTAATGTTCCTTTTCAAACTTAAACTCAAAGCATTTATTTCAATTAGACCATTACAGGCACTTTTGAAAGTCAAAAAACAAAATAAAACGCGAAGCTACAGTCCCAGTCACAAGGCATAATAACTTGTGAAAGTACTGTAGTTGCCCATTCCAAAACGTAGATCTCTATGGAGAAGAAAGGGCAAGAAACTCCATGGACACTCATTTAAATCAAAAATATGTTACAAAATCTTGGTTACATCATTCATGTTAAGAAATACAAATATGATATTATAATATGATATGAGAACGATGTACAAATACGGGCAAGTTAAGAGCGTCCAGAGTAAAAGATTAAATCAGTAATTAAGATAAACCGTGGCAGCTAAGAGATGACTAGTCACAGCTGACAGCGCCCGTTCACGATACAAGAACGCATGTATGAAGAGTCCCAACCCATCCTCAGGCTAACCGTACCAAATACAACTTGACCTCGCAGCATTACGCAGTTATTTAGCAAGAAACCCTTCAACATAATAACCATTTATAACTCAATCTACGTCGTTGTTAAATCGTGTTATAGCTAGCCCAGCTTAATAGTTTCGCAAAGTGGTTTGTTTCGCAAAACTAGTACGTTCTACATAGATTTATTTCCCTATTTGAGACCCAAATGTCCTCCCCGACGAACATTGCATGCCCCATACAAATTGAAAATCAATGAACCACGGGATCCAATTTAATATGGAGCCCTATTCATCTTCATATCACTCAATACTGTTTTGTGAAGGTATCGTAAATTTAACAATACTATTTGAAAGTTAAAGTAGAGAAAGGATCTAAGTTTTAATCAAGTCAGGTTTTATTTATCTAGCGCTAGTAACCACAGCTTATTAATAGAACTCTATGTTCCTATAGAGAGTAACCATGGAGTTTCTTGCCGGTTCTTCTCCATAGAAAACGACCAACCCGAACCGAGCACCTTTTTGTCGACGTTTTACAAGTGCCCATGTAGGCCTATGTGAAATAAAAATATTTTGACTTTGATTTTGATTTATTAGTTATCGAAAATTAGCCCCGATGGTTTGATGGTTTAATGGTTGCAAGGGCCATTGCGGAGCCTTGGACTTAATTCCCAGGTCAGGCAAAGGGTTATTGAATTTCAATCAAGAGTTTCTCGGTAGCTGTCACAGGGTTTGGATTCTTGGCGGGTTGATGGCAATGGACTCGCCCTCCTAATATATAAAAGGTGTTGTTTTGCATCCTCGTCAAATTCAAGGAGGTAACTATTCTAATGATTCTCGTCCCGAATCAATAATAAAGATGGGGAGGTAATTCTTATTCTTTTTTCTTATTTACGGAAATCGGTAAGTGTGAACCACCCGTGTTTTAAACGCGACCTGTCTGGTTCCCGCCCTATAACCTCGCTTACACACATACAAATAATATCCAACATTTATTCGATAGTTTCTTGTTCCCTAAATCACGGTAAAGGGATTATTCTGAAATATTGACAAACCTTGGACCTGGATGAGTCCTGATGGTTCTACGAGAAACGAGATTGACTTCATTATGACCAACAAAAAACGGATATTCAGGGATGTCTCTGTGATCCACAGGGTGAAAACCGGAAGCGATCACCGAATAGTAAGAGGCACTTTGAATATTAACGTTAAACTTGAACGGTCTTGCATGATGAAGTCTACGCTCCGACCTACTAGCGCCCATATCCAAAACCCCGAAAGCTTTCAACTCGAGCTCTCGAATCGCTTTGATTGCCTGGAGAATTTTGCATCAGTGGACGAGATCAACGACAGGCTAGTGGAAACTGTCCACACGGTGGGTGCTAAATATTTTAGACACCGCCGTAAAGATAGACCTCAGAAACAATCTGACCACACCCTAAACCTCATGGCTGTACGACGCTCGCTACGGTTGCAGTCTTCCACTGACGCTGAGTCATATAGGCAGCTCAATAGACGCATACAGAAGTCCTTGCGGCACGATATACGTATCTTTAATACTAACCGTATTAAAGAGACTATAGAGCGGAACCAGGGCTCCAAAGTGTTTGCAAGAGACAACTCTATTGGGCAAAGCCAGCTGACAAAGCTGAAGAGGGAAGATGGCAGCATAGCGTCAACCAAAGCAGAGGTACTAGGGGAGGTCGAGAGGTTCTATGGACAGTTATACACTTCAGTCGCTAAGCCTGTTGATAGCTCGGCCAAAGACCCAAGAGCCAAGCTGTCCCGACACTATACTGAGGATATCCCGGACATCAGCCTGTACGAGATTAGAATGGCCCTGAAACAGCTCAAGGACAACAAGGCCCCGGGCGCTGATGGAATCACGTCAGAGCTTTTGAAAGCGGGTGGAACACCGGTACTTAAAGTCCTTCAAAAGCTCTTTAATTCCGTCGTGCTTGAGGGAAAAACGCCAAAAGCGTGGACTGGGGGCGAAGTGGTGCTGTTCTTCAAGAAAGGTGACAACACTTTATTGAAGAACTACAGGCCCATTACGCTTCTGAGCCACGTTTATAAGCTGTTTTCGCGGGTCATTACGAATCGTCTCGAACGCAGGTTTGATGACTTCCAGCCTCTCGAACAAGCCGGTTTCCGTAAAGGCTTTAGTACCATAGACCACATCCACACGCTTCGTCAAATTATACAGAAGACCGAAGAGTATAATTTGCCGCTATGTCTAGCGTTTGTGGACTATGAGAAAGCCTTTGATTCAGTCGAAACATGGGCGGTGCTCGAGTCCCTCCAGCGATGCCGTATTGACTGTCGGTACATCGAAGTGTTAATGTGCTTGTATAATAACGCCACCATGTCGGTCCGAGTACAGGAGCCGACTTCGAAGGCGATTCCATTGAGAAGAGGCGTGAGACAAGGGGATGTTATCTCCCCCAAACTCTTCACAGCCACAATGGAAGATGCCTTCAAGCTCCTGGAATGGCAAGGACACGGCATCAACATCAATGGCGAATACATCACTCACTTACGGTTTGCCGATGACATCGTAGTCATGGCTAAGTCAATGCAGGAACTCAGTACGATGCTCGAAGACCTCAATCGAGTTTCGCAACGGGTGGGCCTTAAAATGAACATGGATAAGACGAAAGTTATGTCTAACGCCCATGTTGTGCCCACCCCAATATCAGTTGCAGGCTCGGTTCTTGAAGTTGTAGACTCGTACGTCTACCTAGGACAAACAGTCCAACTAGGTAGGTCCAACTTTGAGAAGGAGGTCAATCGCCGAATCCAACTCGGATGGGCAGCGTTCGGGAAACTACGCAACGTCTTCTCGTCAAAAATACCTCAGTGCTTGAAGACAAAGGTCTTCAATCAATGTGTGTTGCCAGTCATGACATACGGAGCAGAAACGTGGTCTCTCACTATGGGCCTAATGGAGAAGCTCGCAGTCGCGCAACGAGCCATGGAGAGGGCTATGCTTGGGATTTCTCTACGAGATCGAATCAGAAATGAGGAGGTCCGTAGACGAACGAGAGCAACCGACATAGTCCAGCGGATTGGCAAGTTAAAATGGCAGTGGGCTAGCCACATAGTGCGCAGGACCGATGGCCGATGGGGCCGGAAGGTCCTGGAGTGGAGGCCGCGGACCGGCAAGCGCAGCGTAGGACGTCCACCAGCTAGGTGGACCGACGACCTAGTCAAGGTAGCCGGAAGACGCTGGGCGCAGGCCGCTTCCAACCGGTCCTGTTGGAAATCCATGGGGGAGGCCTATGTCCAGCAGTGGACGTCCTACGGCTGATATGATGATGATGATGATGATTGACAAACATAAACAGCCAAAAAAATCAGCGTTTATTAATAATTAATTAGGTACCGTAATTTTAATTATTTATGTCTTTTGTGTCCACCTCCTGAAATTTGACAAGGATGCAAAACAACACCTTGTATAACTGGCATAATATGAGCGTATTAGGTACACCTCTGCCTATACCTTCTGGAAGTTCAGGCGTGATGATCATCATCTGCCTAGCCTTTTCCAAACTATCTTGGGGTCGGCTTCCAGTCTCACCGGATGCAGCTGTGTGCCAGTACTTTACATGAAGCGACTGCCTATCTGACCTCCACAACCCAGTAACTGGGTAATACGATACGCCTTAGTAAGACTGGATGTCAGACTTTAATTCAGGCCTGATGATGTGGCATGGCGAAGACATTATTAACCGATTGTAGTCTTTACGGATAAAATTGGCTTTTATAGATAAGATCAGAAAAGCATGAAAGTAACTGTTAAACCTACTATACTATACACGGTGTAAATCACCTCATCACGAAGCCGTCAACCAAGCATTCTGTACATGAAACTAAGTAACTTTACGCAAAAATTATTGCTGGGAAACGACTTTTTTTTGGGGGGTGTAAAATCACGTTTTGTGGTAGAATTCAATGTAACGCACTCAAAACATTGTGCTGATGGACGGATTGAATAGTACGGGGGTCATGGAGGTGTTTAAAGTAAAAATCTTACATTAAAAACTTGTATTTAAAAAAATACTTGTCAAAAAGTTGGAACATTGACCCCTAATATCTCCGTAACTAGAAGATTCCCAGGTATGGTGTAGAACAAAAAAATTATCGCAATGACAGGGAGAACTAGTGCCTTTCGGCTTCGTTAAGAGGTGTTTTACACCCTTTATGTAAAAAGAACGCTTAGTTCTTGTATAAAACCCAGTATAACACCGCAAATGCTTACTTACCGAAGCGCGCTTTTTCTCATAGTTACTCCTCTGATGAAGTAACTGAAGTTTAAATGTAGGGCATTCACTAAAGGCAAGGAACTATTACAAAAGTAAAAGGTCTTAGCCTGTCTTACTTTTGATTGAGCCAATATGAATGGAACTTTGAGTTTGGAACTGAACGAATGAAGAGTTGAACTGCGAATGAACGTTCGATTGTAATTTATGACGTTCGATTCTCACCCGATTTGGAACACTTTACATTAGAGAGCACGGAAAATTGTGACCTTACTAACTTGTTCTCATTTGTGAAGTATTGTTTGTGTTCAGAGTTAACTTGTATTTTTTTGGTATAAAGTGTCATAAGGTACGTAGGTTTTTCTATAATTTAAATGACATAAGTATTTAGAAAACTGCTATGAAATTACTACCAAAACCAAATTAAACTTAAAATAATTAATAATTTGACAACATTAATCAATCATTTATAATTAAAATGTTTTATAGAAAACCCGTATATTTTACGTTGAACAAAATAAAATGAAAATTTAATTTTGTAAGCAGAAAGCGTCTCGAAAACTTCGTCGAATCATCTCGATGTCATATCATCACCGGCTTATATTAATTAATATTTTGGCGTTAAGCGCAATCACGTTCCATGTAACCGTCGACGCATTGATGGCACGGTACCTACTTAATTAAATGTCGTAGCTATAGCACTGACGCCGAGGCCCGCCACTCTTTAGTCCTGTCACGCCCGTTTGATACTCAAGGCATGAACAGTGAGCCAATTAGGAGCCTATAATTACTATGTTAATTACAGACACTGTTCTTGTTTCTCATCTTGCTATTCCGACCGTTGCGTTGTTATATAAACATAAATTCTCTCCCTCCGAAGTAAGCACTAATTAACAAGTGCCAGAATGATTACAGAGCAACTATTTACATTGAAATGTGATGCGAAATGTAAGTTTGCGTTCTATGTTACAAGTTGCAGCAAAAATAATTGTTAGTACTGAGTCGCTTTATGCTAAACGACTAATTAGCACACTTGCGCTGTAAAAAGAGAAAAGTAAAACATAATGAATAGCAGCTACATTTAAAATTATGTAAAGGTATTTCTGTCACAGCGTTAATAAGTGTACGTCGTATTGGTGGCGTAGCACGCTCCTTTTCCGAATGTCGTAGCACGTAGCAACTGTCGACGTTGCTACGCTGCTACACGCGTAGCATCTTCGTAGCTACATTCGTGTGTGGCGACCGTATCGGGTAAATGCCAACGCTGTCGTTTGCAACCTGTGCACCGTATTTTAAAACAGTGATCATTATTAAAAGTATTTTATCGATGAGAGCAAATGGTGTTACTAATTGGAACCAGAAGTAGAATGTCGAATTGAAAAAGGCTTTTGTAATTTTTTACATTGTAAAATAATATCCAATATTAAAGTCTGTTGAAATCTATTCCACTTTGTCAATGTAATCCGAGTCAATTGGCTTTCCCGAAGCCTCATATCGAGCGTCAGTCTCACAACTATGATTGACACCTAATAAAGTACCTATCTCTGCTCCCCCCACAAGCTCACACAAGCGTGAAAATACGCAGCAATCCGTTTACATTACACAAAAGATAACTCCATTTTCTTCGGAGAAAATGTATTCGATAAGTTTTGCCGAGTTACGATAAGTCGCACAATTCTAATCGATAATAATACAGAGAGTATCGATTCAATTAGCGATGGGATAACTTTGAGGAAAGCCTTGCTGGTTAACAGACTGTAATAAATGTTATGGAACTTACTTTTCTCTGTCATTTCATTCGGGATATTTGTTAAGTTATTGCTTTTTTACATCAGCCTGAAATGTTTACTGTTATACTAGAGTACTGATCCTGACAATGGTGGGTCGTATGGCATATTGTTGGTTGGAACTTGGTTTTCAAAACGTTTTACTGGGTTTGATACTCTTGGCGCATTAATTTGATCATCTTTTGGAAGAAAACATGGGACCCTCGTTATTCGAAGCCATTATTTTCATATCCTCGATTGACAATTGACCTTGAAGAAATAGAGAACGCAAGACAGGAACTATGCCGTATCTTTGGTCCTATAAGGGGTTCTGAATCCAATGTTTGGTGGGACTATAGGTGCAAAAAGAACGAGGTGTAAAGTTCTTCATCCCCTATAGAAAACGGAGTATACAACGACTAGACGAGTGTTGTGTCTGGTGAGCTACTGCCTACAGAAAAGTCCGGTCCAGTTTACAACTTGAATATTGCGATTTAGAATTTTGATGTTAGTCCTCCATTCGTGTCATAGATGGCGTTGTAATACTTTTTGTATTATGTTGCTGTAGTCACCCACTCCACAAACTAGCACAGCTTAAACTTAGCTTAACTTCTATGTTTATAAAATATTGTCTTTTACAAATCATCATCATTTTCTTGCCCTTATCCCAATTTATTTGAGGGTCGACCCAGCATGTCTTCTTCTTCCATACTTCTCTATTACTTGTGATGTCATGAGTTACCTCCTTTCTTCATTCCTCCTTATCTTATGCCCATACCACGACAACCGATTTCCTCACATCTTTTCAGTGACCGGCGCCACTTTCAGACTTCCTCTTATGTACTCATTTCATTCGAAATAATTAATTAACTCCAAAATAATAACTTTTCCTATTATAATTATTTAGACATCTAGTAAGATTGAAACCTAAAAGTTAGTCTTATTAATGATTTATCACAGTTAGCAAGTTTCTGTAGTTGGGGAAATCTTATATTACTTTTGTTGGAAAGTGTGATTTTATACAAGGTTCATCGCTACCCACACCCGCTATTTCTAATACATTTTACGTAAGAGGTCTACATGTCGGAGTGATGATTTATTTTCGTCAGACTCGGTTATCATGTGGGCAGAACATGGGTTTCGTGCTATGAAAACACACACTACACACGGTACACGGCTTTCATCGAACTAACAAATTACTTGAAATTACAATCCAACACAATAACACTAGGCACCATAAGTCGGGGTACAGTTCCGGGACGTCTTGACTCCGCCGCGATCACCATTACACCGCGATAACTCATTCCTCCTCACAGCAAGCTCGATAACATCACGACTCTGTAGAGGCGTGCTTAGGTGTGGGTAGACTGGTAAGTAGGTCGCCTGATGCCACCTTTGGCGCACTTGCCGATTCATTTTCTGTCCGTACTAATGACCGGACCCGACATATACATATCATTATTGAAATTATAACGCGTGTGCTGACGACACTGACAAAATTGACGAACGTTAGAATGTTTGTGGTTATGTGAGAAGACAGAGTACAAAGATTACCATAACGGAACAACATGCCTTTAATCCGCGAAGGTTTAGGTGGAGGTGTACCTAATCTTCTTAGTCGAAACACTCTTGTCAGAGTAGTTGTGGTTGCGCAGACGAGGTGCACGGAGAGATGTTCGGTGGGACGTTAACTTCCCCGAGGATCGCTCTTTCAGCGATGTGCTTCCATTTCTGCCGGTTGGAGGCGTTGCGAGTACACTGGACCATGGTGGACTCAGTAGCTTTCTTGATCAAGTCAGTCCAGTGAGTTGGTGATCGGCAGCGTGATCTCTTGCCTTCCACCTGGCCCTGAACCACAAGTCTCTCCATCGAATTTTCATTTCTAGCGACATGACCAACGAACTTTAATAGTCGTAGTTGCAAAGTAGACAAAAGCTGGTCCTTAATATGAAGTTCTTTGAGGATGGAAACATTGGTGCGAAACGATGTCCACGGAATCTTTAGGAGGCGTCTCCAGCACCGTCGTTTTATCTCTTCGCCACATCCTCCAGTATTGGAGATCGTAGAGCCGAGGTAGATTTAGCTCTGTACAACTTCGCAGTTAGCTATACTCTACCTAACCGCTCTAACTCGGCTGTACCTGATAATACACCAACATTTTGCCAGTTATATTTAAATTACATGTAAGAGGGGGCGAGCCTATTGTCATAAACCGGGCACAAATCCAGACTCCGTGGCTACTACTGAGAAATTCCTGATGAAAAAAGCCAATAACACTTTGCCCGATTTGGGAATCGAACCCAGGACCTCATGCTCAGCAGTGACGCTTCCGATCACAATACCAACGAGGCAGTCACCTCAAAGCAGACACACAACACAAAGTTAGAGGTTCATAACTATTAAAGAACTGTATTGACTAACTAAGCCAATTTTGAAATTACACCATTCAAATTTGATGCGATCCGCCTTCACTCGCATTTCGCCTATACTACGCTCTGAATGAAACAAGTGACGGCCGATCGAATCGAATGGAATAATTTCTACAAACATCGACAATATTGTCACAATATCGGTAACCCATTTTGCCTCAGGAAGACGCAAGCTTCAGGTATCCTCGGCCACTATTCAGTTAAGGTTGTCGTCGCACCGCGTCTGTGTCTCAACATGACTATCGGTTTAGGTCGTTGTTTGATAGATAGACACACAAGCGATATGCAAGACAAGATTTACTAAAGGCTTCTGAATTGTCCATCCGTGCTGTCCATTCATGCACAATGCATGACGCAAAACGGCAGTGCGTTGGTTTGAATGTACGAACTGTCGTAAATTGCTTGTTAAAGTGAAACTTTTATTACATCGTCTCAAACTTTTTCGTCTGTGTGTTGCATGTCGCGTGACGGTCGGCCGCGGAGTAGGGATAAAGTGAAAGGCGCTCCCAAAAATTTTTAGTTAAATGTCTATAGTGTGAAAAGTTTCACTTTTACCGTGGTTTCATAAAACCACACAATCCTTTTTTTATTAGTTGGTTACTTCATCTAATTTACATGGTGGAGTAAAACCAATAAGCGTCTCCAAAATGTATCTAAAGGGTGTAAAACACCTCTTAACGAAGCCGAAAGACACTGGTTCTCCCTGTCATTACGAACATTTTTTTGTTCTACACCATACCTGGGAACTTTCTAGTTACGGAGATATTAGGGGTCAAAGTTCCAACTTTTTGACGAGTATTTTTTTAAATACAAGTTTTTAATGTAAGATTTTTACTTTAAACACCTCCACGACCCCAGTACTATTCAATCCGTCCATCAGCACAATGTTTTGAGTGCGTTACATTGAGTTCTACCACAAAACATGATTTTACAACCCCCAAAAAAAAGTCGTTTCCCAGCAATAATTTTTGCGTAAAGTTACTTAGTTTCATGTACAGAATGCTTGGTTGACGGCTTCGTGATGAGGTGATTTACACCGTGTATATATCAACGCCTGCACGCCTAAACCGCTGGTCCTATAAACCTGAAATTTGGAGGGTATTTTCTTTGTGAAGAGTATGTATCCACTAAAAAAAGGAATAAAAAGGGGTAAAATAAGGGATTGACAATTGTATGGAAATTGTACGGTAAAGTTAGAAGCACGAAAATTCATATACAAGCTTCTGGTTAGAAATAAATTAATACGTAGGTATTTTAGCGTTTTTCAGAATCTAAAAACAATGAGACGACACCCATGAAGCCATTGAGTGGTTGTACTTTGGTAATTTCGTGGTTTTCGGATCACTGATAACAAAATGAAAATTCAACATGGCGCCGAGCATAATTTTCAATCGTAGCTCGGAAGACATGTACACATGTGTGTGTATATATTGTGGTTCAGCCCATTTAGGTCACTAACAATAAAAAAAAACTCCGTATAACTATTTTCTAACCAGAATGAATTGTTTGACTTCTTACTTTTAAAATTACATACTTTTACACAACTATTTATCCTATAACGCACACGCTCGAAGCCTTGACCAACAACTATTATCTAAAATTTAAATGACTATTTTCGATATTTAAATGACTATTTTCGAGCGAGGAGTTCGGCAATTGCCCACATGTGTGTTAACACATGTGGGCAATTGCCGAACTCCTCGTGGGCGAAGCTGCGGGCAGAAGCTAGTGTTTAAATATAATTGTTAGGTTTTTATTTCACGAGTATCCAGTTTTGAGCTCAAAATATTATCTGGAAAGCCTCGACATGGATAAGTTCAAGTTATAGAAATCAAGCGCTTGTGAAACGTCTTATCTTATCATTTAATATTTTTTATATGTAGGGGTAAGTATTAGGAGATTTTACTCAAGAATAAAATGATTTGTGCTCACGATATGAAAGTGTGTTACACCTTTACCTAGCAAACAAAGTAGGTAAATATTTCAAAAAACTTCCAAAGGTTTCATGTGAATATAAACTACCTCTGATAGAGAGACGGGAAAACGTATTGTATGGGTTCCGCAGCTACCCACCGAGACCTCGAAAAGGACCAAGAAAAAGATGTGAAAGCGCGGGTAATTTAACCGCGGAAATCTTGGAAACGATGCAAAGTTTCGCGAAGATATTGTGAATCTCTGAGACTTCTCAAAACTTGAAGCTCTTTTGCTCGTTGCTGTGGTATTTTCAAGAAGCAATATTAAAAAGTACAACAACTTTCGAAATATATGAATTATTATATGCGGCATGAAAAGCTGACTCGTTATCCAGGTGCAGTAATAAAACCTTATTTTTATAGAAGCAGTTTTTGTAGTTTCTGTTTGGAATAATTATAAATGGTAATGAAGAGTTACAATTAGTGCCAAGCACTGCTTGAAACCACGTTTGCCATGTATTTCGTGGCTTAAAATTTGATAAAACTGCAATAATAATTAGTCAGGAGTGCACTTTCTTTATGCAATTTCTAGTCTCTTTTATGACTCTGCGTGTTTTGATGAGTCGACGTCGATAGCGTTTTGGTTAACTCTTTATGGTCGAATTATGTAAACAACCTTTTTAACGAAGACTTTAGTACACCAGTACGATGTAGCATTAGCTACCTGTGAAATCAATTAAATCGGTTCACAATTCTAAACAAATATATTCTTTTCATAAACGAATTCCAAAACATAACAGGTCCACTGTCTAATCAGAAAATCTTAACAAAACTAATAGAATACTCTAATCATCTCCCTGCAGCTAGTTTCAACAATATCACCAAACTCCAGCTTAATCCCGTTCACAAACACCTCCCAAACTTAGAATGATAAGCTCAGTGACACATGCATTGTGTATTGTGATTCATAATAAAGTAAGGTGGAGCGGCGGGCCTCAGACCATAGAATAAAAAAAATCGTTCAGAAGGGAAAATCATGTATTCTTGGTTGCATTTTACACTTTCCAGAGCGTAACAGTAACTGATAAATGTGTGAGAGTATATTTAGAGGTCCATGTGTATTAACGCCTACGAAATGTATACCTTCTCTTGTCGAAAAATCGAGTCTTGGTCAAATGGACCCGCTCGCTTCTGGACGCGCGGGTCCACTTGACTACATGATTTATTTTCTGTATTTTTATTGATAACTAGACCCATATTCAAAATTAAAAAAAGCATATTTTGCTTAAAGCTAGCAGCGGAAACAGTCGAGCGCAAAATTGGTTAGTCAAAATATAATAAAACGCAATTCAATTAGGTGTAACTGTTTATAATCAATCAAAAACTTAAATATTTTTAAATTAGGCACATGAAACTAAAATTTACTCGAAACTTTCTTTATCGACAACATAAACTAAACATACTCAAGTTTAACACAGAAAAAAATAAGTACTATTTAAAAATCATAAATAAGCAACCAATAAAAACTACAATTCTTTATTTACAAACATGTTAATAGGGTGTCCGTGGAAATATGGATTAAATCGAATAGGGGGCGTTAAGTTTACCAGAAAGTGAAACAAAAATCTAAACGGATAAGTGCTTTCAAGCCACTCAAAAAGATTTATCTGTTCCAATTTTTATGATATTTGAAGAAAACATGGATCTTTCAAAGACAAAGGCAAGAATATGGTAGAGAATCTACCTGTCTTTAGAAAGGTACAGAAAAGGCTGTACTTGTACTTTGATTACAACTAAGTCCTACCCAAATTTTGTATGTGCAGACAGAACTGTTAGAATAATACCACATTGGATTCATGCAAGCATAGTAATTTTTGTCGTCTTTTTAGTAAATATAAGTTTCAATAAAAAGATGATTTTAGCGGCACATCTTCTCGATGATTCTGCTCTCCTAGTATTTTCTGTTCAAATTCTATATTAAGACAAAACTAAATTATTCGGCTTTACTCTGTGACTGTACTAATTATGAAATTGGGCAGTGGCTCGAGTCAGCGATTCAAAATGAGGGAGCGATTTCGAGTGGGTCCAATTGACCAAAGACTTGAAAAATCTACCACTGCCGCTTATCTTCAGGACCTGCGCTTGATCAACCAAAAAAAGGTTGTATTATCGATGATTGAGTGCGAATGATGGTTTCGTCACTATACTATAATGCAATGCATGTACACCACAAGCGACGTTGCAATCCTCCGTGGAAAAATTACAAAGTAACATTCTATTAGCGACGATATTAAAAAAAGCTTAAAATGTATTGAAAACACATGAGCTACCAAAAGATTATGTGAATCCTAGCAAGTCAACGAAGAAAATGGAATCGCTTTGACACTCGCCTAGGCCTTTTCATGGCCTGTTTAATAAACCCGTAATAGTGCCTACACTGAGAAATCTGTCAAAGAGAGTATCGCATCTACGCAATATTATGTATCTATGCCCGGAGCCAGCGGTATAAATCAAGAGCCAGGATTGTACATCGCACGCCGACTTAATCGCACCTGCAGTGTCGCTTGAGCATAGCGTTTAATACATAGTGATATATGGCGTCATTTATTAGCCGCAAAGCGCGATGTAGTTATAATTTGATATGATGCTCTTCATTAGGTCGGTGGTTTGCTATTTTTGAGATAGATGAGGAAGAATAAGTTTAATTTTAAAATGTTACTGTCAGATAAGCTGAGCTTAGAAAAATAATATTAGGGAGCAGTGGTGGCCCAGTGGTAGCAGCCCCGACTTACGAGCAGTAAGTCGTAGGTTCGAACCCAGGCAGGCGCATAACTTTGTGTATTTTATTTCATCACCGCTGCTCTCAAAAAAGGTGAAGGAAAACATCGTGAGGAAACGGCATCGGCATGTCCTAGAACAAAAAATTCGAAGACATGTGACATCTACCAACCCGCACTGGGCCCGCGTGGTGGATTACAGCCCATTCCCTCTCATAGAGAGGAGGTCTGCGTCCCAGCAGTGGGAACAATATAGGCTGATGATGATGATAGATGTCGGTGATCTTTATCGTGTTGTATTATAAAAAACCGAACAAGAGAGAGTCGGACTCGCCTACCAAGGGTTCCGTACAAATTTGAATTTTGTAAACACAATTTTTATGATTAATTATAAATTAATTTAATTAGAATAACAAATAACCAAATTTCATAGTTCTAGGTCAACGGAAAGTACCCTATACGTTTTGATTCCCTTCAGAGTGTCAAAATATACGTTTTTGTGGCATAAACGGCCGTATTGTTTTTACGTTAACTTAGAAGTTTGATTTTTTCACAACTTCAAGGAACCGCAGACTTGAGTATGTGATGGTTTTAATTTCAACTCTATACCTCTATACCTCTATACACGTTCCCGAGATAAAGGGTCTTGACAGACAGACAGACAGACGGACAACAAAGTGATTCTATAAGGGTTCCGTTTTTTCAGTTGAGGTACGAAACCACAAAAAACGACAGACGTCAACCTTCGAGTGACGGTCAGATGTTTTTTCTAAGTTTTCACGATCAGCGGCCGGCTATACTTACGTTTGGTGTGAACACGGCCTTAGGGTATATTTTTGACAACAAGCCTATACAGAAGCAAATAATCACATCATCATCACCAACCTATCATAACATAACATCACGCCTGTTATCCCAAAAAGGTTAGGCAGATGTGTACTCAATAGTCTGTGTTTCCCGATAGCTACAATCTGGGGGTCTTTAAGTCAAGAGTGAATAGGTTTCTTCTAGGCAAGCGTGCTTCCCCGTCGACCACATCATCGCTTACCATCAGGTGAGATAGTGGTCAAGCGCGAGACTATTGATAAAAAAATAAAATAAAAAAACATTTCGCCAGTTATGTTTAAGTCTCATGTGATAGGAGGCGAGACTATTGCCATGAACCGGGCACAAATGCAGACTCCGTGGCAGCTACTGTGAAATTCCTGAAGGAACACTTTGCCCGACCTGGGAATCGAAGCCAAGACCTCATGCTCAGCAGTAGCGTTTGCGAACACCAGACTAACGAGGCACCAACCGACACACTATACAAGGTGTTGTTTTGCATCCTCGTCAAAATTCAGGAGGTTGTCACAAACGACATACATAATCAATTAAAATTACGGTACCTGGTTAATTATTAATAAACGCAGATTTTATGGTTGTTTATGTTTGTCAGTATTTCAGAATAACCCCCTTAACGTGGTTTAGGGAATAATAAATGATCGAATAAACGTTTGAGATTTTTTGTTTGTGTGTAAGCGAGGTTATAAAGCGAGGATCAGACGGGCTATGTTTAAAACACGGGTTGTTCACATTCACCGATTTTCGCAAAAAAGAAAAATTAGAAAAGTAACCACTAATTTTATTATTGATTCGGGACGAGAATCATTAGCAGAGTTACTTCTTTGAATTTGACGAGGATGCAAAACAACACCTTGTATATATTTACGTGCATACTATGTATATTAATAAATAAACAGTAACAATTCAGTCATACTAGCCAGCATTGTCAGTTGTTAATTGAAGACCCTCCCCAATATATGGCGTATTGTAATATTCATCGCGCTTGACAGTAGGATTGATTAATGTTTAGCAGTGGACATTATTATTAACATACAGAAGGATATTGCTGCCCATCCTACAAGTGTGATGACAAAGGAAATATTATTCTCGACAAAGTTAATGTAGGTACGATACTCAATATAGTTTGGTATGCACAAGGCATAGGTATACAGGCGTTCGTTCGTTCACCAACAAAAATTGGAAACATTATTGTAAGTATTTTTGTTTCTTTTTCAATCCTTTTTATCTTAATTTTTACAAAAAAAAACTTAATTCTTAGCTTTACTTTTACATACACAAAAAGTAAACGTATTAATTATTTACTTCTGATGCTGGCCGTACCTACTGCGCAAACAACATGCAAACTGATTTCGTGCTTCATTTACTTTAAAAAAATTAGACGCACTCAGACGGGGCTTGTCAAACGCGTGGACTACTCAGCTTACGCATAATGTAACTTAAACATATCTATGGCTAACTACATGCATAGTTAAGTACTTATCTCATTTATTTAACAGTATCCTATTAAACTGTATAGACTGCGAACGTCAAAGGAATTCATCATAATTGGAAATTAGTTAAATATTCTGATAGTATAAAGGATATCGTGGAAGGCGTCTAATTTGAAAGTCAAACCTATTTCTAGAAATTCAGAGTAATATTGTTCTGTGGTAAACTGATTGACGTTTATGCGTACTGGCTTAGATATAACTGATCTAAGCGAAATTGGATTCTATTGACAAGAATTTACTTTTATAATCATCGTTTACTAACGCAAAAATTATGCTCATGCAGTTGAGATTTTTATCACAAAATTAAAAGCATAAATATGAAAAAACCTCAACAGCAACACTCTCCTACGCATGCCTATTTATTTATTTATACAAATACTTGCTGCACTTACAGTTTGCACCAAAGCTTGCAACAACATAACATTAGCTGAAGAAATTTACGCAATAGTTAAGGATAGCTTTATTGCTGCTCGTAAACACATCGAGATCTGGTTCCTGAGCAATCAGGGCGTTTAGCAGACTAAAGGCCTGGGCTGTGAGCGCATATCGAGCAGTTTGGGTACTAAGAGGGAGACGCGAGCAGGCCCTACGAGGCACAGGCCCGTGACCACGGCAGCCGGTCCGGAGCAAACAATGAACAGCGAGCTACAGTAGTCGCGTCGTCAATTGTATTATTTAACTTAGTAGTGCATCAACAGCGCACACTTACGTCACAGTTCTAACGTGTTGATACCTACCATTCCCGAGACAAACAGAGACGGATACAAATACCAACCCTACCCTACCTATGAAGCCAACGCTACGCAATTGGTACATTCCAAATATGTAACCGCTTTCTTTAGTCTTCTCCGACCCAGTCTATTTAAAAAATAACATAATAGCTGTATTCTGCCAAGTATCAATTACGAAGGCTCAAAGCACCGAAGAATAATATGCTAATGAGAAACAGAATCTGGTTATTATTAATAATGTAAGATGCGGTTATTGTTTAACGACACATTTCGGTTCTCGACGGCTAATATCGTTAGTGGCATTATGAGTAAGCGCCGGCGCGTGTGTCGTTACTCTCTGTGCTGTAGGTAATCTCGCCTCGGATTAATACCAGCTGCGGTGTCTCACAATATTTATATTTTTAATTTCACGCTACTCTGCACACAGGGATTATACTAAAATTTGTGTTAATATTTTTGGTACATAGCCAAACATTCATTGCGCTCACTCAG
This sequence comes from Cerastis leucographa, assembly GCA_963082945.1. NCBI lineage: Eukaryota > Metazoa > Arthropoda > Insecta > Lepidoptera > Noctuidae > Cerastis > Cerastis leucographa. Next base: position 11,789,075 of record OY720357.1, read on the forward strand.
GCACTATCACAGTCTATTGAACTCACCCCGCAGCGCGACTGCGATCCGACGGCAACCAGTCGCAACCGACACAACGTGCCACATTCGTGATGCCAACGATACGGCCAACTTTTAACTCTTGTTTTGTTTAATTAAACTTTGAATTTATCTGATTAAATTATTCTATGTTATGATTTCATGTTATAGCTGACGCAAAACTTTCTCCTATTCAAGCAAAATATACCAACAGAATTATGTTGTTACCTCTACAAACATCCCAACTTTCAAAAGTCTAGCCTCAGTAAATAAGCCGAACAAACCTTACGAAGCCATTACTGAACCCTTCATTTATTTTAGCATTGTGTCTTTTACCGTCCGTAAATAATAAAGTTTCAAATTTCTGCACGCTTGTTTATGAAAGCTCACCAATTCATTACTTTATTTGTTTAATAAAGCTCGAACGGGTACCGCCTGTGTACATTGGGATATAAATTACCTTTAATTTAGGTGAACGATCAAGAAAATATGATGATGAAGTTTTCATCAAGCCTTAATAAAGGCGGGCCGGGACGTCGGGTAACTAAGTAACAAGAACGCTGCACCTACTTGTTATGAAATTTCATGTGATAAGATTTAGGTGTAATAGAGCTTCAGGGTGATTTTACTTATTAGAGCATATTGGGCACCGGAGCACCGCACTGTGAAGCCTGGGAAGTGTCCCGCCGGCACACGACACAACCTAGTAAGCATTATGTTCGAGGTAAGTGCCGGGAACCATGTTTTATGTGTGATTTAACACGGGTAGGGAGCTTATGGCACTTTACAGATAGCTACGTAGCTATTGAACAGAATCTGTATACCTACTCGTGACATAAATATTCTACTAGTTCTCGCATCTAAATGTAAATGTTTTACAACTTGAGATTTTGCAGCTACAAACATAAAATAAACTCATACATGAGTAATTTTATGGGCGAAAAATAGAGGGATTTTCTGTAAGGTAAATTAAAAGTCAATGACTTTTAAAAGAAAACTTTGCGGCACGGTTGATTGGAATTGCAATTCTGATGTTGAACAGTTTACAAAAGAACTTTTGAAATATTATTAGATAAAATGTTATTTTGCAAACTTTTTTTTTTATGTGTTATGTGAGTACAAACGAGAGTAAATGTGCATATTAATTACTTGTGCTTTAATTACTTAGCAAGATTATAATATTAAACAATCGTCAAACGATCAACTATATATGCATTGCAATGTTAATTGATGTGCTATCAGTTAATTGATGAATATTGTCCACCATTCTTCAATCAATTGGCTCGCTAATATAATTAACCGCAAATAAGTAGCTGCTATAAATCTTTCAAAACGAAAACGTCCCGACGTTAAATATTTTATTAACATGTAATAAAATTTGTTATGCCAGAAGCATTGTGCGCGTTCAAAAGAGCTGTTTCTTTATTTAAAGTCATATTCCGAAGTAACGTGTAGTCGCTACCAAACATAATGATTCGAATGTATCTCTGTCGTGAAACTGTACCTCTGGGAACCGCGAGTAATAAAAATTCCGGCACACGCGTTACAAGTGTGCTTTCGAGAAAGTAATCCGCGAAGAAATACAGCCTCTACCGACTGCTTCCACATTTGTAACTGGAAAATCTCCATTTCTCTTTGACTACCAGTCGTTTCAAAAGCCACCGGGTCCCTGGTGTGTCGTGCCGAGGCGACACTCATAAAAATTCGCCGTGCCGAAGTTTCCCGTAACGTGTCACCGTGCTCAAAGCGAGCGCAGCGGATTTCATTGTATTATAATTTTATAAGCTACTTAGATATGCGTGTGGGCGATTCAGTTTCATGAATGTCACATTGAATTAAGCCCTTTGTTACGTCAGCAGTTTAGGCGTCACACAAAATATATTATTACGGAATAATTGGGGTATTTAACAGACATTTTATTGCTTATTAATATTTAAACTTCTTTTAGTTTAAACACTGTTTTAAGCTTTCGCGGTTTATAACTAAACTTTGACGCTGTTACAAGCGCCAGGATCGTGGGATTGCACTTGTGCGCGTTCAGGAGCCCATGCACAAATATTTGAAAATCACGTAAGTGACAGTGTAAGTTTTCTCTTACTTTGTTTAAAGCCACATCTGATTTACACTTCGTCGCATAATTCTTACGACACCCGTGCAGATTGCAAAAACACCAAACGAATTGTTATCAAGTAATAGATAAAACAGTCTCTAATTATACACATTAACTCTTAATCAATAACTCGTCACGTTAAATAATTAGATCGACCAAAGCCGACGTGATCGTTATGTTTTCGAATCAAAAGAAAACATTTCATGTTTATTACTGCCTACCTTAATTAATTTCCACATCTTGAAAATAATGCGATATGAACGACGCGATTAATTATTGTTTACATCTCGTTGGTTGTATTAAATCGTAGTTGATCGTTTGGCTCGTTAGCTATATCTCACAGAATCATAGTCGATAAATATTATCGTTTTACGTGACAATATTTATTACTCGTCTATTCCGGAAAAGATTCCATTAACTATACTACCTTATGTGTCGTAAAGAGCAAATCAAATTACTGCTTACTTCGAAAACATAACAGCAAACTTGCTTTTTGTGACAGTATTATAAAAACGACTGACTGTCTGACTGCGAACCGATGATTGTGACACTGTCCCCTTTCAATAATAAAATAGATGACGAATTTTTAAAATACGATTAATAGGTAAATTAAAAATCTTGCAAACTTTTTCACAATCTTAAAATATATAAACCAGTGCGCAGTCCTTCTGATATATAAATAAAGAACTAAACATCTAATCTCAACTGCGTAACCGAATCACAAAAATCAATCAACCCACCTTGAGCCAAAACCCCTTAACCAATATCAGTTCAATTAACAATCTTTATTTATGAGGTAATACGCTACTAAATCTCCGTGTCTTGGGTCTTCCTCATTAATAAACAAAGCAGGGTGACATTGAACGTCGACCCTCTGCGTTACGACCGCGACCTATGTGCCGGTTATAACATGGAGGTTAGGAGCTCGCTCGTAACCCCGTCATTTGTTAACATATTTGATTAAAACCTGTAATTCATTAAATTATTAATAAGCAGCTCACGTGTAAGAGGATAATTGGTGTGCTTAATGCTCAGGGCGGACGCGTTATGTTTGGGCGTTATCTTTAGGCGAAATGTTATCTATATTGACATTAAACTTACAGAAATTAATATCGACCGGTAGTATTGTCCTAATCAGAGGAGCTCGTGGCTAAATAATAACAGCCACCCGGGTCGAGCTTTAAGGTTAAGCCGTGCTTGCCGAGGTTGGTCCGTGGATGGGTGACCATAATTACATACCGAGTTTCCTCCGTGCCACGGAAAGCACGTTAAGCCGTTGGTCCCGGCTGTCATTTGTAGATCTTTGACAGTCGTGAAGAGTAGTCAGAAGCCAAAAAGTCTGACATCCAGTCTTACCAAGGGGTATCGTATTACCCAGTTAGGAGGTCAGATAGGCAGTCGCTCCATGTAAAATACTGGTACTCAGCTGCATCCGGTTAGACTGGAAGCCGACCCCAAGATAGTTTGGGAAAAGGCTAGGCAGATGATGAGTATTGTCCTAATCTGTAGTAAATGCCTCTTCTCATACAGTATAGTACGAGCTTTGCTTATCACGCTAACATCACTCAATTGCATGTTGACGATTTCGGACTGCTTATAAGTCCAAGTTCGCTTTAATTTTATCCTTCGCCGATAGTGACAAATGACTGAATGAAATTGTATATTATCAACATTCTATACTACATGGTGTATCTACGTTGCTCATAAATTAGTAAGAACATCATTAATTAGTCTGAAATCCGGACTTAATTCCTCTAATTTGCCTGGCACGTTTGTCTCCATTTTTTACGTTTTGAGATTAGCATAAATAAACTGCTTAATCCTGTTAATCGTATTAAATTATTCTTACTGTTGTTGTCTTAAAAACGATATTTATTAATAGAATTGAAATTTATGGCTGAAGAATTTTTATAGAATGGAAATTGAACTCAACAATACGAATTAAAGTTGTCAAGTGACAATCATATCGTGACGAGTTTCTTTAAACTGATATTTCATCTATTACGTAATCGCAGCCCGTCAGGCACCATGTGTTCAATTTTAACTCTGCAACGTTGCACTGTTCTGTCTTCGAATATATTTGTAAACGAGTGAATACAATTTGAACCTTACTCCTCTGTAATAAGAGGACAAGTATGCATGCTGTACATCGGTCTTCCAACGCTCGGATCGCAATTAAGTGCTTCCCGCACGTTCGTGTGGCGAAGGACGAGTCAACTAATTATGACACTCTTTTCCTTCAAATTAGTGACGTTTGGTAGCCCCGGAATACACAATAATTAGCCCTCTTTCACTTGAATGTTTTGCTTCACGTTTGTCTATTTTTGTTTCCGTACTCTAACAAAACTTAGTTTGAACAACTGGAAAGATTTCATACAAGATTACGAATAGAAGTAAAGAGATATCTTCAATGGGAGCTTGGTCTAAAATAAACATGAATAAATTTGCTTTTTGTTGGCTAATAACATGCTTATTTCTCTATTTGGTTGAAAACTTTAAAGCTTTGTGATACAATCTTCTTTTTGATGGCAAATTATAGACTTTTATTGGTTGCTTTTAGTTATTCTAAAATAATTTTCACCACAAAATAGATAGGAAAATTTGAATAGAATACTAGCCGTATTCAAACCTGTCTGTACCATTCAAATACGTACTCCTATTATAAAACCCACTTATTTTAGTCCAAAGATACTTCTCGTGTAATTTTAGATACTACCTCAATATATATAACAGTACTGAGTTTTTGTGTATTTATAGACATCAAGCGACGTGCTTTATAATTTATACAAAAATATACACAATCTAAAAGAATACTACCTACTTCCAATTTCCTTTTGTTGGTTACCATGCATGAAGGTTGATTTTCTCAAACCTAGTGATATTCTGCCGGGGCTAGACGATTGTGACCCGAATTCCTAAGACCTTAGGCATTATGTATGTTTGTCCAAACAATGTAGGTAATGGTTGATGCGGCTGTTGCAAATTATTTAACGTGAAATTGAGTGGATCTGGCAAGTGTCTGATTTAAAGCATGTTTTGATAAACTTTTTAAAAGGATTTTATAATTTATCGGCTTTTACTCGATTATGTAAAAAATAAACTGGTAAAACCATTTATATTGTCTAATGCATACAATTTACAGCACTGTAAGTAAAGGGGTATCAAAGTTCATAAAATAAAATACTTGGATTTTATGTCGAACAATTTTTTCGTCAAAACATTTTATGGCAACTGTCAATTTCTAAATTGCGGGCGTTGGCCTTAAGAAGATAAATCCCTGAACATTTATGAATTGTTTTTTTTTACTAGAAGTTTTTTTAAGAAATCGGCTGAAACCCGCTTTGTATTACACATACATGCAAAGTTTTATAGGTAATTCACTGCAATATTGACCACAACTTTCGTGTGTAAAACGCAGCTCCATTGTACCATTCTATGTAATTGGATAGACAATCGAATAACGCTTTGTTTAACCAATCATATCCTAGCCTTTTACCCATATGAAAGTTCTATGCCAAAACTAAATTGAAACACACACGGACTAACAGTATCACAGTAGCAAATTATTTTAGATAACTATATTTAGTTTTAAGTCCTGAACATTTCACAATTGTTACAATGTTAGCTCATAATAAAGCATTAATGAACTTAGTAAAACAAACTGAACAATGGCGTATAGCATACATCCGCACAGCCAACAGTTGTCAAGTTTGTGAATTTAGCATGTAATGCCGCGGGCGCTGGCGCAATATGCCTATTGCAGCTTTAATGCCCTGCGGTTTGGATTCGGTCCACGTACGGAGGTCACTATAAAAGTGGTCGGGCCCTGGCGGTGTTCAAATTGTTTTCATCCCACAAACTCACACGGTACAGTTAACATGGTGACCAAACACAAACTTAATTTATTCTAAAGTTAGATTAGATTCTGTTACTTTGTGTGTAAAACTATAACTGAAACCGACACAAATGATTTTGTTTCTCGTGTAACGTAGTTTATCGCTCGCTTGCAGCTCATCCAAAAGGGGTAATAAACCATGCCTAATCATATAACGATATCTTTTATCAGGTTGCCCACCGAAAAAATAAAAATTCATATTTTATTTTGGCGCGGGCGTCGATGTTAAAATATTCAAATATTCTGACGGAACACTTGAGCCTCTAGCTTCGGGCCGACATTTGAAAATGGAAATAGACCTGTTCGTGCCTACAAGGGAAATCGTATTCGACATTTGACGCAAAACGATGATGCAAATTTCACGAAAATATTATGCGCGGTTAAGTATCAATGGCTGTGGGTCTGTGAGTGTTCGATTTCTGAGCTATTAGGGTTTTATCGACAAGATACACTTTTGTAGACACGTTACTAACTGTTATCTGTTTTCAATCAAAGGGAAAGGAAAAAGATTTATAGCATTTTTATCGGTAAGAAACTGTTTCTCCCCCAATGTTAGGAGCTTTTATACATTCGCTAAACTTTTTTCAGCTTAGTTCACTTTCTCACGTGTTTTAGATAATAATATGAGATAACACCTTATATTGTATATTTCAGTTGGCATACTGATTTAAATAGTATTTATAAAAAATATAATATATAATCAATTCACGATATAACAACAATTAGTATTTAATGTTGCCTAATAAAGCCATCGCGTACTTAAAGAAACCAAAGTCATCTCTATCCTCTTCAAACTCTGTCGTCTAATGATTTTCTAGTTGCAATTTAAAATATATGTATTGAAATATTTTCTTAGCCAGTTTCTAGATCTCGGTGTCTTCGCGTGCAATATATCCGAATGTAAATATATCAACTCTGCAAAAGGCTAACCAAACGAGTTTGTAACGACTCGAGGTGCATCACTCCGAATTTGAATTTCATATTTTGGCACAGCATAGACAGTACTTGAGGCAAGGTATGTGCTCGTACTTATGTACGAATTTATGCTCATTTACTTTGTATATACTTGAGATGAGTTTAAACTTTGTCTTGGAGTGTGTTTTGGGTTTTAAGCTCTTTAAGACGCGTTTAAGATAGTAAAGTTATAGTGGGAAGACGTATATTTTGTACGAAAAAATTAGTAGATAATTTTTGGCCATGTCTTACATTTTTGGTTGGAAATAACTAGGACAGTCACACATTCATGAATCGTGGCAATACATAGCTTAACAACCATCATTGTTTAATGTTCCCGCTTATTTGTTTAAGCCCAGATTTATATCTTAGCACGACGATGTGAAAATAGGACGCACTATCTCAATGTCCAACGACCATTTCAATTGTGTCAAAAGACATTTAATCCTATCTTATAATTTTCGGTACGAATAACTTGATAACAATAGTGCGAGTACAAATGGCTCAGCGGGCGTGAGCGTTGGGTAGCAAGCAGAAGAGGCCAATACCCGCACCATCAAACAAAAGGGACCCGCAGACAAACTGTAACACCAAACCCAACCTATTAAGGTGCGAGCACACGGGCAACTTCCATTGCTCAACTCTGAATAATCAAATGTCACGACGACATGGAGCAATTCATTGCGATGCCAATACGTAGCCACTGCTAGACAGGATGCTCTTATATACCATATTGAGCGATAGGGAACAAATTCTTTAATAAACTAGGCAACAATTCAAAATATATAGGTTTTTTTTTGTAGCGGAAAGCATTTATTTGTAATTTAATTAGCATACGCTAATTGCTTCTGTACTAACAGCTTACTGCTGGCAATAAAAGCTAGTAAAATGGCTCGTATAAGCGCACCTTAACACCAACCCAACCTATTATACTTATGCTATTATTCCTAGTTATAGTTTCTCCGTCTCTGGTTGGAACTTCGTGTGAATTGTTAAATTCCATTTCTGAAAAGCTACTCTGTGCCACAGGCGTCCCTACTTCCTAACTAGAATTTAATTATGAATATCTGGAGACTGTGGGTACTCACAGTTTGGCACAAAGCATTTACTTGCGTAAGGCACATGGTCCACTGGGGCGTAACTGGCGTAACTGCTGTAACCGTCACTGTGTAAGGGTCGTTATTTATGAGAGGTAAATAAATGACAATACACATTGTGTACCAGGTGGAACAAAGGCGGGGTTTGATAACTCTTTTTTTAGTTTAGTTACTACTATAGTTTTTCAGTTGCGAATATTTCAGTTCAAAATAAATATATTTAAAAACGGACGGGAAATATCCCCTTGAGTAAAAATACGTGAATGACACATGTTTTTTTTTTTTCAATAAACATAAAAATCTCCACAGACCAGCTTAAACTGAAAATAAAACTGTGACAAACAGAGAGACTCTTTAGGGATCACTCGAAACGTAAAAATAGCTTCATTATTCTCATATTTTCTGATGTTCATTTTGTCATTAAAAACGGTAAAATATTTCCTCTGATATTGTTCGATCTCTCTACGGGACCATTGAATGCTTTTAAATGATGTTTCTGAAAAAGGTAGGGTGGTTGGATGAGCCGGGCTGGGGGCAGTTGTGCCAGTCATCTTTTTCTCACGGGTATTAATAGCGATTTGAAACAGAGTTGGGTGATTTTGCATAATTTTCTCAATGATCTATCTGTTTTCCTAATGGAATTATCAAGTACTATACTGAAGGATCAACGTCGCATTCATATTGAGCCACTTTCTGACAAAAATATAGGAATTCAATGTTGCTACGCCGTAGCTGATGCTACGATGTCAAACTACGCCAGTTTCGCTGTCGTAGCAAATAACAACTATGCATCGATATACATTTCTTGAACTTTGTGCGATCGTTTCCCATTTTGTAATAGTTGTGTGAAATAGTACACAGGTACCTACTTTAAAAAAACACAACAACTTTTCCCTTTTAATTTACTTGTTTTAAACCAAAAAATATACAGCCTGGTTTATTAAATAGAACTTATTTACTTTGTTTTTCCGTTGCCACATCGATATGCAAATTAATTTAATGAATATTAATTGTCACGCCTTAACCCCCCTCGGTGGTAACTGGAGATATTTATTGATTGTATAGATACTGTTTAAACACAGTAGACCAAAGGGAATATTTGCATTAATTGCGAATATTTTAACCTTGAAATAAACTTTTAATAGAATCTGACAAGGTAGACAGTTTTTTCGAGAAAAGAGAAATCGGATATCGGGCTGTATAGCTAGTAGAACAAGGATATTTAGGCGTGTGTTCAAAACGGAAAACAACGCCACCGCGTGGCATTTAAAAGTCCAACTGTATACTCTTCTGTTTTTAAAACTCCTTCGTTCCATTGTTCTTTTTTTACAACCTTTGTAACTGGCCACTAGACCAAAAAGGCGACACTCACATAATTAAAAAGTCAGCTTAATTAAGCGGCACACAGTTATAACCAGCGTCCGTGCCCAAGGGAGTGCTTACGAACATTGCTATGATAATATTGCCACATTGCCACTAGATATATCTGATCTTTACTGGGTAGGTTATGCGAAACAATAATGTACCGAAACGTGGTACCACAAGTAATTTCGAAAACAAATTAACTTTTGTATGTAGCACAAATCGTCATCACACTAAAATCCTTATAAAACTTTCGTGTATTTCATATTCATGTATTACTACTGCCTCGTTAGTCTAGTAGACTCAAGCGTGACTGCCGACCATGAGGTCCTGGGTTCGATTCCCGGGTCAAGCAAAGTGTTATTGGGTTTTTCCATCAGGAATTTCTCAGTAGCAGCCACGGAGTCTGACTGTGTGCCCGTTTGATGGCAATAGGCTCACCCATATTTTATGTGACTTAAATATCACTGGCGAAATGTGAGTATACTTTTTAAGTACACCTCTGACTAACCTCTCGGGGATTACAAGGCGTTATGTTATGTAATATCAGTGTGTTTTTGATTTTTTTAAACATTATTTATAAAAAAATAAAATATTTTTATATTTATGGAAGTATATATATATTTTCTCTAAACGTTGCTAATTCAACACTAGGTGACACACAAACAGGATAACGCTAGAGCGTGTGCTCATTGGATTTTCAACGTTCATTGGGGGCTTAGAGTTGAAATCAACTCTGTAATTATTACAGGCAATAGGTGTCTGTCAGTGTTCGTAAAAACGAAAATTATCATCACCATGATAACTACGAACCTTTAAATAACAGTGCATAACATGATGCAGTAGCCCATAGCCCGTCTTAAACTAATCCTTTAATCGCCTCAGTTCTATAATTAAGTTCGTTCGAACCAAGTTAGTATAACGACCCACCGTGAAGGAAAACATCGCTGGAAAGGCTTAACTTGATGATCAGAAAATTGTCATCTCGCATTTCTTAGGTACATAATAATTCCAGCCTATTACCGTCGTGCCCAAGGCTAGTTGGCGATATCAGACATAAATTGAAATAATGATAAGTCCAGGAGTCCCCTCGATGTAAATGAAAAACTTAGAAAAAACATATGCATCCACATCTCCCACCTTGACACGAGTTGCCATGGCTAACCTGGAAGTCAATTCTCAATTCTTTATTGCGTACCATAATGCAAATGCATACATGGAAGGGAAATAATTATATAAGTCACAATTATGGACCGTGTCGGGCACAGCAAGATCAAGTAGGAGAGAGGAGGAAGAACACTGGGTGCTTGATATGATACTTATATTTTTAGTTACATAGTTAATTTTTAAACAGACTCCGGACACAGGTTGGCCGAAGAAAAGAAAACCTGTTCAGGTAGCGATTCATTGATAACTCTGCCCTGGAATGAAACTGTGGTGTTGCCCTACAAACGATGGGACACTTGATATCGTGTCCTGCCTGTCCTGTTGTTTGCACATCAAAGGAGCTGATGGACTGAAAGCTGATCTGATCGGTATTGAAAGTGCCAAGCTCGGCGCCAAATTTTGGGCAGACTCAATTTGAAATGTCATCGACACGCTAAGAAGAAGAAGAACTCCTCAAATCCCCTCCCCATTCTACCGACTTCTACTCCTACTCCTTTACTGTACACGCTCACTCGTAAACTCACTCAGAACTCACTGCCGCCTGACATAAGGGACTGCCAAACTATTGAAGTTTTCAAGAGACGAGTGAAAGAACATTATCTTTCCATTCCTTCATAGATTGCAAAGGTATTTATTTTATTGTATTTATTTTAATTGTATTTTATTATAGTTATATATTTTGTTTTTGTATGTAAAAGTAAATTATATTGTATTTAATGTTCTTATATTGTATTTTATATTTGAAATAGTTATTTGCTTTATGTTTTATGTATTCCATTTTCTCTTCTTCTTTTACATACTTTGTCTACATCTATTTTTTTTATTATCTCCTTTCGCGGGTATGCCGGAAGAGATTTCTTTAGAAATAAGCATTATCTTTGTACCTATTTTCTTTTCCTTTCTTCTTTTCTGTATTTAGTGTGTACATAAATTGTTAAATAAATAAATAAACATTTATAAAATAAAAAATTACATTGGTACCTACTTACCAGGGTTTGAACCCACAGCCGCGTGCATAGGTAAGGCTTTAACAACGGGGCCATCACGTTAATTCATTCTAAATCTAGCGAACTTTATAATTGATATATTCTAAGGGATATTATAGGATTATGAACGGAATGTGGATTACTTGTTAACAAACAGCCTTTGCTTAAGCCTAGGTCCGGTTCACAACAACAAGTCTACAGGACCAAAACTCAATAATACCTCTTTTTCATCTTTTTTTTCTCTTTGGTTAATTTTACCTCTTTGGTATCACAATTTCACGCCTTTGGTTTAATAAAGCACCCAACATGTTTCTCCCTTCTGACTTTTTCCAAAGCGCCTAAGCCATGAGTCCTAATTACCGCGGACATGGTTTTTGAATTAGGCATAACACAGAAATGTACTCAGGCGACAGTGAGCTAATGTTAATCGTGTGTTAAGCTGAGTTGTATATCGGACATTACATGCAACTAAACATGCTTGACTGTGAGGATTATTATTTTAATTATAAAGTAAAGTAAAGCCGTCACTTACTGAACACGTGATGGAGGCGAAGGTGGTGTGACGATCTGATCTGTATTCGGACATGGCCAGAGAGAGTAGAGGTGGCCCAGTGGTAGTAGCCCCGACTCACGAGCAGTAAGCCGTGGGTTCGAAACCCAGGCAGGTGCATTACTTTGTGTAATTAATTTCATCACCGTTGCCCTCAAAAAGGGTGAAGGAAAACATCGTGAGGAAACCGGCATGTCCTAGAACAAAAATTTCGAAGGCATGTGATATCTACTAACCCGCACTGGGCCCGCGTGGTCGATTACAGCCCACTCCCTCTCATAGAGAGGAGGCCTGTGTCCCAGCAGTGGGAACATTATAGGCTGATGATGATGATGGCCAGAGATAGAGATGTTTTGAAGGATACAGGATAGGCCTTTACCCAGCATTGGGACAACTGTTCGTTTTGTATCGCCAAATGTTTTGTCCATGTCATGTTGGAGACTAAAGAGTTTGGCTTTCAAAGTGTTTCGTATTTCTGCAGCGACTTTCATCATGATTGACATTAATGTTTTCAGTTTATCCATTTTTGACTGTTCATTGTTATAGCTAATAGCCATCTTTACTTACCACTTTCTTGTATGGACTCAGCTTCTGATCTCCACAAGCCACTTCCTGGTTACTGATATTCCAAGGCAAGGCTAGTTGTACCCGTAACGACTGTCATAGATCTTGACGTGACAACCGGTAGCGTCACTTTAACCTGTTCGCCGTAACCGTCTATGGACTAACGGCAGCAAACGCAGCTGAACCTGATAGATTGATCAATTTGAGGGGCTATTATTTAGCCACGAGACCCTTAACAGAACAACGTTATTATAACAGTAGGTACAAGCAGTACTTATTTACTAGATAGTATTTTCCATCAGCAAAAATGAAGAACTTCCAAACTAACTTTTATTGATTATCGACAAATATTTATCATAATATGTTATTGATTAAATTTTTTGTGTGTTATTTTTTTATATTGTTTCTTATTATAGCAACATTACCGACGAGTCCAATACGATGCTATAAGTCACAAAGTACAATTACATAAAATATTATAACAAGTACATTTAACTGTTTGATATTCAAAATTTATTATTTTTAGCTGATATTAATTAATGTACTACATGATTCAAACACAATGCGAATTGTTATGTGAATAAATAAATAAAAATAATAAATATCTCCTAAAATAATTTTCAAAAAAATCTTCGTGCTCATTTTCTTAAATAAGGAATTTTTGTGCAAAATATTACGTTAGACCCAGCAGTTTAGGCTGTGCGTGCTGCGTAGTTGTTTATTCAGTAGATAGCAATTAATATATCGTCGGTGTCAGTGAAGGACCTTGTAAATGCACAGCACCTTTTTCTCTAGGAGAAGCTAAAAACACTGAGACGAAATAATAAATGATACCTACTAATTTTGAGTGTGTTGAGAAGTATGTTGAAGGTCCTAGATTTCATTTATCTTACCGACCGACCGTGCGTACTGACTAGCTATTTCAATGTGTTACCGCTACATGACAGGCTATTTAACTTATCTGCTGAATGAACTGAATGCTGGATACAGGCGTCCTCCGAAAATCGCCTTCATTTGCAGCCAGGTTTTTACACGTACCTTCATTCTTATAAGATAGTTTATACCAAGTGCTGAATCTTCTTAAAGCTTAAGCGTGCTGAACAGAGATAAGAAAGTAAAGACGAGGTAAAGATTTCCCACAGAAAATAGTTTTTCCTCTCATAAAAGTCTTTCGTACCTAGCTACCCTATGCAATCTCGAGCACTTAACTTAGGATTAGGTATACCGTGACTATAAAAAAAAACTTTTTACTCCGCTTCGGGTGGAGTTAATATCACTCGGCAATGACTTGGAGGAATCTGTAACGTCTATCGCCAAAACTGAGGAGCAATGAAACGTAGGAAGTGTCGTACACTTAGTTCTAGTCTTTGGCTTTAACTATATTTCACTTGTAACGAAATGAAACGAATTTGGACATTGGAACTTGAAGATAACGTGAGGGTAAACGACACTTTTCTCGGGTCCGACCTCGAGTTAAGAGGGTATCGTCGAAAGAACGAACGTGTGCGTATGTTCATGGCATATTATTTACGAAGTAGACAGATCGCTTGGACGAAGGTTTTACGTAATCAATTTATGTAAACGAAATAGGAATACGGGTTATTTATTTAGAAGATTTGTTTAGATAATTATAAAAAAAATGTTTTCTGTTCACAGTTTAATTAGCTTATTTTTTAACTAAACAAAAGCTTTACAATTTTTCTTCGCGACCGCTCCGCCCACACCCTTATGAAGTCCCACATGTTGTTTTTGTAATAATAGCTCACTTTCGTCTACATTTTTCCGAGTAAAAGGGCGTTTGCCCAACCTCAACCAAAATTTCTCGGAATATTATATCGTATTCAATTTGTATTATCTTTGTGTATAGCTGTTGGTTTTCCATTACATAAACAAATAATAACTTTTCGGGATTATAAAACCTCGCAACGAATATTTCAGATTCATTTATATTTACGAAAACAACTAAAAATAAATCGGATAACCCTCAGGTTTGACTTGAAATAAAGTAAATAGTTTATTTGTTGTTCTGTGTACTACGAAAACATTAAAAATACATATCTTATTGTGTTAAGTGGCGTAACGGCAATGCGGCCAAAGTCACGATCAATTTATTTTGATGGCCCGTGAAATACGCATCATTTATAATACTTCACTTCCAAAAGAGAATTAGGGGTTTGCGATTTAATAGATTCCGAACTAGGATACTTACAAAGAAGCATACAAAAAAAAACAATATTTTGTGAACAGAAACCGAAATATTGAATCATGATAACCAATGTTTTAAGAACAATATGCTAGTCTGTTTCTGTTACTTCGTTTCGTTTTCAAAATCTTACGCAAAACGATCTTTGGTACTTTGTTATCCTTCCACTCACAAAAGAACACGAATATTTTTCGTTCACTTCTGTCTCAAAAACCATAAATAAGTATGATACCATGACCACTCCGAACGAAGCAGGGGCGAGTGCCTACTTACCTACCAGAAAGCTTTAATGCAAAATTGGATTTCGCGGTCCATTAATTTTCAATTTGCGTGATTGCAATTTTGGAGGTTTGCTCCTCCGAAAGACGTCTGGATTGGGGACAGAAAATAACAAAAAGGATTTAGGATGAGATTGGAATGAATACATTACAATCCTGCTTCCCGACTTATTTATCTTAGATATCGTCCTGATTCACCCCGAATAAAGCTTAACTGAATTTTGTGGGTTTTTCAATTATAACATTCATATAAAGTTCACTATTATTTTTATTATATATAATATTTTAATCAGCTGAAGGCTTATTCTATGAATCGATAACAATTTAATTCTAAAGATCATGAGAGTGTTTTAGAGAAACCTCCGTTACTGGGTGATATCACCCAGTTGAACATAGTGGAATAAACCCATTCCAAGTATAAAGTGTTTAATAAGATTAATCACGTAATTATCGCTAAAAGCATCTCCTTTATTATTTAAGATGACAAACTATTCGATGTCTAATGTTATTATCATTTAAAATTACAGCATTTAATTTTGATGAGATTGCAGAATACTTTGTCGAGTAAATCTATTAAAGAATAGATGTACTTATATATAAAAATAAACAGCTGTTTGCACATATTGCTCCTGGGTACTTAACATCATCACAAAACGAGGTTCTTCCAGTATTAACAAGTAAGTATCACTTAAGTTTGCCTGTGTCATTAATTTCATCCTTATTACCGTCTCTTGAATGGAGTGACGGTATGAGTTTTTTTCAAAATCAACGGGTTCGATTTCTGTTTTCTATATTGATTTTTCAAAATTCCAATGGTGTCGTTTTATTTTTTATCAAAATTGTGCCCGAGACTCCTTTGAATATTTTTTACAATTCCTCTTATTATCTGTTTTAGCCATCCACTTAAAAAAACATCCTATATAATTATATTAACAAATAAGAAGATTCTATTTAATTGTCCCAATCATTTCAATCTTCCATGGACCTAATCTAAGGACAATGGTGCACATTTCCGCAATTCTATCAAAGACAAAAAGTGTGTATCTGCTCTGCTGTTTTATTTGTCTTAGTAGGTAGGTATACGGACGGCGATGTAGTTATGTTCCGAGCCATTTGTTGGAGGGACGTTTAAACGGCGAAAAAACGTGACAAGAAAACAGAACCTACACATTAAGCTTTCTTTATTGTGAGCCAACGCTTCGTTTTGTTCTGTGTGCAGATTAAAACACGATATTTATGAGATACGAACATAATCTGATTATTGAGCTGTCGATGTAACAAGTACTGAATAAAATGTTGATGAAGCTAAAGCCGGTTTTGAGGAAGATAATTCGCTGGTAATGCCTTTTAAATTGTTTTTTCGGGGTGATTTTTATGGCCATTTATCGTAGGCAGATTTTGAATAATGTGGGTTGTTAAAGATTTTCAATACGCTATCAACAAGTTGTATTATAAGTCAATACAGGTACATACTTACGAGGCATTTGATTAAATATTCTTTTATAAATACAACAATAGGGGATAATCCAATTTTTTTTTCTTTGTCAGTCGGGTAGTTTATTGAAAAGTATTGGACACGTATTTTTTCTTTTTGACGTGGTCATAAAATAACGGAGATATATTGAGTTGAAATGGCGCATGACGTCACATGTAGGTAAATTTTATACCTACTTGTGACGTAGTAAGCCCCCACTCTCCAACTTTAATGAGTTTTAACTAAATATTTTTTTGATATTTTGATAAAACAAAAAATACGTGTCTAATATTTTTGTTTTACCTGTCTGACGGACAAAATAGAATGTCGTTTTCTTTACCCAGTCCGCACCCCTATTAGCTGCTGCCCGCGACTTCGTTCGCTTTGAAATTTTGATAGGTATTAAGGGTGTGACAAATAGATGTTGGCCGATTCTCAGACCTATCCGTTATGCACACAAAATTTTATACAAATCGGTTCAGCCGTTTCGGAGGAGTTTGGTAACAAACGCCGCCGCGACACGAGAATTTTATATATTAGACTAGCGTCTAATATATAAAGTTCTCGTGTCGCTTCCCGCGACTTCGTTTGCGTGGAAATTTTGATGGGTTTTAGGGGTATGAAAAATAGAAGTTGGCCGATTCTCAGAAGAACCGGATATGCACACAAAATTTTATACAAGTCAGTTCAGCCGTTTCGGAGGAGTAACAAGCACCGCGACACGAAAATTCTATATATTAGATTTGTAGGTAAGTAAGTCTGTGCACTTTCCATTGCTCTCACACTAATGCTGTCGACAAAAAACACTCACCTATTTGAACGGATTATTCTGGAGGTACAGACGCTAGCTGCAAGTTACCCAAAACTGTCAAATTCCCCAATCAACCTTGAACCGTATTCTTTAAAGATAAGGTTGAAAATCTATTAAAGAAATTTGACATGTTGTTGTAGCTTGATGTGCTGGCATCTGTACTGAGTGTAGGTAAAGGTATTACGAAGTGCTTTCAGCTGAAATTTAAAATAAACGAGCATTGGGAGTAAGGCATAGTAAGGCAGCAGGTATATGTAGGAAGTAGGTTCTACAAAAGTCCGGACGTCATTCGTAATAAAATCCATTATAAACTGGCCTCGCATGTTACTGAAACTCCATATTACGCTAGGTTGGTTCAAGGTTGTTACCATAACTATAAATACCAAATATTAAATGTATACTGTATATTTAAAATTTTATAAATCTGCGTTCTATAAATCAGATTGCAGATGTCGGAACAAAACACCCAAGCTCAAGTGGGAGTGGGCTGGCCACGTAGCGCGAATGCACCCGGAGAGGTGAAAATCGCCGTCGAGGTAGACCGCGGCGAAGGTGGTGTGATGAGCTGATCTTATTTGTCGGGCGATCATGGCCAAATATCGCACAAAATAGAGAGGTTTGGAAGTAGAAAGGGGAGGTCTTTGCCCAGCAGTAGGACACATGAGAGGCTAACAAAAAAAAAGCTGAAGAGTTTGTTTATTACGAGTAAGTTGGTTGAACGCGCAAATCTCAGGAACTTCTTGTTGGAATTGAAAAAATCTTAGGCTATAGGCCAATAGGATACGCTAGGAGCGGAGCATCAATGAGATGATCCAAAAACGAGGAAAATGTATTCCTGAAATTACGCGGGTCAGCTAGTTCCTTTATTATAACAGAGTCTCATACTTGTTACCAAAATAATAAACCTAACCGGTTTTTGAATTCACAAAATAAAGTAATGTTTTAGTTCATGCTATAAAACAAATTGGGTTTCAGCGTTGACACAGGTCTAGTAATGAGAATTTGAACAGTGAACCCTTGATCAGAAGTTAACGTGGGAGTAGCTATGAATAAAAGAAGCGGCAGTCAAGTGTGAAACGTGATGACTTGATTAGTGTTCTATGTGTTACTTTAGTTTGAGGAAACTTTCGTCTGGAACTTTCCGAACATATTGCACGAGGTCAAATTAGATTATCTAGCAAAACTCCATAGATGAGTGTTGTCCACTGTTTCTTGCCCATTCTTCTCCATGGAGATCTACGCTTTGGAATGGGAAACTACAGTTCTTTCACAAGTTATTATGCCTTGTGACCTGGGACTGTAGCTTCGCGTTTTTTTGTTTTTTGTCTTTCAAAAGTGCCTGTAATGGTCTAATTTAATTTAATAAATGCTTTGAGTTTGAGTTTGAACTTATTTGAAATATCAGTTTAAGTTTTTCTGACTGCCTCGTTGGTCTAACGGTCGGAACCGCGACTGGAGCATAAGGTACTGGATTTGATTCCCATTCACCAAGGATTTCTCAGTAGGGGCAGCTACGAAGTTCAGTTTTTTCCATCAAGAATTTCTCAATAGCAGCTACGGAGTATGGGTTTGTGCTCATCACTTCAGCCGAAAAACGTCCACTGCTGGAAATAGGTCTCCCCACAAGTGTCGCCACATTGACCGGTTCCGTGCGTCTCGCATCCAGCCGTTTGTCCCAATAGACTCGTCCCTTATTCCATGGGGCTTAAACATAACTGCCTAAATGTGGATGTACTATTAGGTACACCACTAATCCAATCTTTCGGGGATTTCACGCGTCATGTTTTGTTTATGTTGATCTGTAAATTTCACGACATAGTTCGCAAGATTATTAACAAAAAAATACTGGTTTTCTAAATTACATAAGCATAAAGCATTAGAAAACTCTTTTTATCATAATTTAACAAACACAAGAAATTGTCTTGATACACCATACGATTTGAACAAACATTTATTTTTGGGAACCTCTGCCTTCTTTACATTTCAATCAAAATTATTTTCACGTTTATATTTGATGTCTACAACCGACGCACAACCTATTATTAATATTTTCTCTAACATAATTGTGTGGGTTTATAAGTATGTATGTACCGCGGTTGACGCACTTGACCTTTTAGAAGGACAAACGTCATCCAAAATGGCCGACATAAAATATGTCTGCCGAAAGTCTTCATGACACGTCCACTCATATTCACCCGATGGATCCCTTTCGTTAATCGAATCCGATTCATGATTTCCACATGATCAACTTACTGAAGCGCTGCTTTAACACTTCCATCGTGATTTATAAACCTCATTCATTCGTTTATATTCACTGGATGCCGAGTCTAGTAGCAGTCTATATAGTTACTATAATATGTGGTGGTCCGTGTATTGTATATCAAATCATAATTATTATTGCTTACTTAAGTTTCTTTATAAACAAAGGCACGAAAGCTCAAAGACAAACTGCATTCTTTCATTAATAATAATTTATGAATTCACTCGATTTTCAGCCAGTCATCCAGTGTTCAGGTACTATTTAAGTGGTGATCTGTGAGTTTCTTATCAAATCATAATTATTATTGTTTTCTTAAGTGTACGAGAAAAACAGCCAAGCTAAAGTGGGAGTAGCAGGGCACGTAGCATGAATGCACCCGGAGAGGTGGGTCAACATTGTAACTCACTGGACGCCTGACGGAGGAAATCGCCGTCGAGGTAGACCGCGCTGAAGTTGGTGTGACGATCTGATCCTGTTTGTCGGGCGATCATGGCCAGATATCGCACAAAATGGAGAGGTTTGAAAGGAGAAAGGGGAGGCCTTTGCCCAGCATTGGGCCACAAGAGTGGCCAAAAAAAAGTGTACGAGGGCACGAAAGCTCATCATTTTTAATTTTTTTCGAGAACTTTAAATAGCTATTACTAGCTGCTTACTTATAGTTTCTAAGTACAAGATAGGTTAAAACTTACGTTTATCATCATCATTCTCCTGTCCTTATCGAAATTAAGAGGTAAGCACGGCGCGCGGCGGTCGATCTTCTTGTTTCTATAATATAGTCAATAATATTTATTACGCGTGAAGTCCCTGACTCCTGTACTAGGTGATAGAGAACACGGTTCCATCACCTAGTACAGGAGTCAGGGACTTGAGCTAGTGTTCTATTACCTAAGTTGTTGATAATAATTAATTGTAGGTAACACTTGCATGGCTATACAGCAATACTATAAAGGCTGTAAAACACCTCTTAACGAAGCCGAAAGCCTTCTCCCTGTCATTGCGATATTTTTTTGTTCTACACCATACCTGGGAATCTTCTAGTTACGGCGATATTAGGGGTCAAAGTTCCTACTTCTTGACAAGTATTTTTTTTAAATACAAGTTTTTAATGTAAGATTTTTACTTTAGACATCTCCACGACCCCCGTACTATTCAATCCATCCATCAGCACAATGTTTTGAGTGCGTTACATTGAGTTCTACCACAAAACATGATTTTACACCCCCCAAAAAAAGTCGTTTCCCAGCAATAATTTTAGCGTAAAGTTACTGAGTTTCATGTACAGAATGCTTGGTTGATGGCTTCGTGATGAGGCGATTTACACGGTGTATTTAAAGAGCTCGTACCTCTCTCAAAAGCAATAAAGTTATTGTTTGAAGTTCATCATCTACCCAGCCTTTCCCCAAGTATGTTAGGGTCGGCTTCCAGTTTCACCGGATGCAGCTGAATACCAGTATTTTATATAGAACGACTGCCTAACTGACCTCCACAACCCAGTTAGTACTGGGTAATACCATACCCTTTGGTAAGACTGGTTGTCAGACTTTTGGGCCACTGACAACTCGTAACCTAAAAGATCTACAAATAACAGCCGAGACCAACGGCTTAACGTGTGTTCCGAGGTACGAAAGAAACACGATATATAATGGGTGATCACCCACCCACGAACCAACCTAGACAAGCGTAGCTTAACCTGAATATCAACTCAAATGACTATTATTATTTAGCCAGGATCTCTTTTCGTCGTTTCAAGTTAAGAGCGTTTACTTAAACTTTCAAGTCCTCATTTTCCGAAATGACAGAACCGATTTTAACGAAACTTCAAACGCATAGAAAAAGTAAGGACAAATAGGTCTAAAAAGTTAATAAAAAACATTTTCGAGATGTCTTTAAAAAAAAAGATAATTGGCTGTTTCTATGGAAAATTTATAATCGGTCTATCTGTGCTGTAACACTATTTTTCGAAAATGTTTTTAGTAACTTTTTAGACCTATGTATGCTGCTTGTGCGTATGAAGTTTCATTAAAATTGGTTCCGTCATTTCGGAAATAAGGACTTCAAAGTTTGTATGAAATTACCTCAGGCGTAAACGCTCTTAAACACACAAAAAAACTTGTAACTAAAGAAAAGACGAGATCCTTACGAAAGTTCCAAAGACACGAGCACCTTGTTTCAAAACATGTCCGTTTCACCCTAACAGGTGTGCCAACTGCAGAACATAAGCTACTTTCCTTTTGTCCGGGTCATCACTGTCTTGCACAGATCGCCTCGCTTGTTAGACAGATACTACTGAAGTTAAATCGAGATACTTTTCGTTTGTAAGCTAAGAAGATTTTCGATGAAAAACTGTACATGTGTTTAACAAGATGTTTATTTGGATTATCGATTTGATGGATATTGAATGACGGTTGATTGTAATGTGAATTAGGATTGTGTAATCCCAGATGATTTATGTTTTATTTTTGCTAACAGTTGCCCGTCAATTTCGTCCCCGTGAAATTATTATAAAAATATTACGTCACAATTTTAATCGGATTTTGTTAATAATAATTTTGCACGGAAACCTTATCCTTTTTTTAAATAAAAGTAGCTTTAGTTACTCCTTATAACATCAGCTATGCCAGTGAAAGTGCCGTCAAAATCGGTTCAGTTATTTCTGGGAATAAACACACAAAAAGACATTTTTTTTTTGTTATAAGTACTGTAAGGGGGCGTTCAAGAAAAGATTTTTGTAAAACGTTACGATGCGGTACATAATACTTGAACGTCCCCTAAATACTGTCATCTGCATTCAGTAAAAACTGTTATTTTACTATTAAAAACAGACACTTCAAAGATGTTAGGCCTAGGTCTAGGTCCCCGGTTACGGTCTAGGTCTCGGTTATCGTGTGATCGGGTTTTTCCATCATGATTTTTGTAGCAGCTAAAGAGTCTGGATTTGTTCCTGGTTGATGGCAATAGGTTCGCCCCCATTTACATGGGAGGTAAACACAACTAGCAAAATGCGGGTATACTATTAGGTAGACCTCTGCCTAACCCTTCGGGGTTTACAGGCGTGATATTATGTAATTTTATGATGTTTCTGATTTTTTCTTTACTTTTCTCTGAATATCGGTTATACCTATTGCAGTGATGCAATTGCCTAGTGAATTATTATTTTTTAAATCAGATTTGTATCTGAAACTACAGTACCTACAAGCAGTAAGAATATCCATAAAGGCTATTTAATTGATTCTTAAAAGAATCAATTTTATTGTATTGTTGTTTGAAAACAACAGTTAATTATTAAAAACCTATTTTAATTGTTATTGTTTTGAGAATTTTAAGTGCTCATAGTCAACAACAAAAGAAGCTGTTTAACTAAATCAGAGTAATATCCAGCTTTTAATAAAGGATTATTCAGAAATGGACATTATTACAAAACTTTCATCAATGTCCGATGTCAACAAGCTTATTGCTTTCACTCGACCGCCTCGGATCAATATCTAAAACATCAACGTTAATAGCGAACAGTCAAGTGAATTTACATTGTTAAGTTTGATTTGAATGTTAAACTACCCTCAAATATTTGTGGGAGGCACTTGTGGCGACATAAACTCTACTTGTCGATACTAATAACAGGTGAAATGGTGTTTCAAAATCGAACACGGCAGAGGCTTTCCATCACTTTGTCAAACAAATTGAACACAACATCGAAGGCGCGTTATGTTCAATGCTCAATACGTCAGAACAAAATAAAATAAGTAAGGTAATGTTTTTTGACTCGTTTAAGGAAGCTTTTTACGTCTTTCACATTTTCCGCTTTTACTGAAATTGAATAGGTACACCTGACAAACATGTTCTCCCATCATTTAAATAATAACAGAGAATACATTTGGTAAATTGCCTTATTCTCTTTGTTATTTTGTAGGTACTCCAAACAATGAATAAAAACGTGTTTTAAATTAATGATTTGACTATCACGAAACAAGCATTATCAGATATAGATTTGAGATTCATTTCTAATTTTGTAATATAATAGTCAATTTGACATACATTTGCATTCAAAACCACGATTTGCTACGTAAATAGATACAAACTTGAATAACACATGAAACCTAACAAATTGATTGCCCACAACACTATGCAAATATACAACACTAGTTCATATCTCAAAGAGCAGACGCGACCCGTGACAACTACATGAAATATCATGTAATTGAACCACAGTAATGCATTTCAGAGCGGGCTCGGTTTCACTATGACACAATAGCAAATGTGCATGTTTATAGAATGGTTAAACTAGGGATCATTTGACAGCAGACCTGTTTATTATGAGATGGCGATAGTGACAACTGACAGCCAACCTATGTAGTATGATTTCAACACTCGATATATTTATTACTTATCACGTTTACAAAAGTCATTATTCATTATAGACCCCGTAGGATATAACAAAGTAGAACAGAAGAAGAAAAATGATTTTGTTTATTCAAAAACACAGCAGCGACTTAATTGGCAGCGATGGCTTGAATACATAGTCGAACAGCGCTTTTTCGCGCAACATCATATGTATTTTGGAAATAGAATAAAAATACAAAAGTGGATAGTTCCAATTCACAAAAAAAAAATGATACGCAAAATCAGCATAAAAAGTCGCTTTAGGCTAGTTTTGTATTTTTTCCTGATAAGACAACAGAACAAAAACGTGGTTCAATACGGTTCGTCCCCATTTCCTTTTATATTGCAGAAAATGAGTCCCCAAAAAGGATATGGACACGTGCAATCAATTTTAATGTAGGACCTAATACCGTTCAGTTCCTGTCCGGCCGGAAAGGACCGAATTTTACATACGTAAAGTCATCTTTGTCTGACAGAATCGATTCCCGAACGGATTGCTTTAAAAGGATTCTATTTAAAACCCGGAAAACTGATTAAGTTACTCAGCTAATGGGATTCTGGAATTCTAATGTTTTTTATTATGATTCTGTATTGTGGAAACGGGGTTTTTTTTTCCATATACTAACTCATTGTTATGTTAACCATTTGAACGCAACGAAAAATATAAAATGTTTTAGTAATTAAACGAGAAAGGTATGGTTAAAAACTCTTTATCACTTCCATACCTTTCCTTTTAATCAGAAATTCCGACAGACAGCAGAACCTTTGGCCAGCTAAGTATCAGCAGCTCTTCAAAGGATTTGAATTAAATTTTAATGGAAACCTGCCTGGACATTCAAACGAACATTATTTGCATTTAAAATGGACGCTTTGAAGCTTCGTCGCACACAATGTTACACAACTAACACTAACGTGCTATTAATACAGCTTTGTTACCGAAAGCTCGTTTTCCTTTCGATAAAGGACAGAAGAGGGATAACATAAAATTAACTTAACATTTTACGCACAACAATGAGGCTGTTATTAAAAACTAGCTTTCTTTTCGATAAAACATTAAAAATAATCACACTAACTAAAAAGTAATCTTAGAAATATAAAATAAATTACGTTTATACAATCAAACAAATTGAACCAATTGAAGTAAAATTCAGTGCTAATTTGTAAAGAAAAAATATTCTTACAAAATACAAAACCTATTATTTTGTGAAAGTATTGTTACATAGAACGCTCTATTTGGTTTCAATTTCGGGGTTACACTTTACAAACGTTTTGTTTTTAGATTGTCACTTTGTATTTGTACCTCCTAATAGGGAAAGGGCGTGACCAGAATACCTAATATACTATTAGCAGGATTTTGTAAAAACGAACAGAGAAACAGGAAGGGATTGTGAATGTAAGTCTCACGGCCTGCGTAAATAATGTTTTTTTTTGCCGCCTCATTATTTTGGTGAAAATATATTGATTTTTTACCTTTACAAGCATTTTTATGGGGTGTTGAAAGAGCTTCTTTGGTTGACGATATTTGAATAGATGCAGCATACTCCGATGACTGTATAGCCGTTCTTAGTTACTGACGAAGATTATAGTGTATGCTCTTTTTGAAATACATAATAGTGTGAAGCTTGACAGGGGTGAATGGAAGTCGAAATAAGGTATTGCACCGACCAGCGACCTGAAGTAACACGGGACAAGAGTCAGAGGCTGATGATGTGGTGGTGTGCAAAGGATATAAATTAAAACATTTGTAACATACGTTTACATAAATCCACGCAGTTTAAAGTTCGGATGTGCGTGTATCATAATCTGATCACATCCTCACAACATTGTCACAGCTTTCACCAACTTGTACGTACAAGATTTGAACATAAACGCGCAGTTATCGCCACCTTATTGCCACGGATCGCTCATAGCCCGAGGTTGGGAACTGAGACGATGTCGAACAGTAAGTAAATGGCTCCTCGATGCTTATTGATATCACGAGTATGCTCAACTAATGTACGAGTGCTTCTCGAAATATCAGAGATGTTTTCGCGCGATTTTACTCTCTCTGGGACATAGTTGGTACTTAATCAGACAATTGATGTTGAGACTTTAGCTTTGTATAGTCAGTAAGGTCAAGAAAGGACATTGTTGACAAATTATATAGTTAATTTTTGATAAACTATAGTAAATTTTTGACAAATTAGAGTTTTATTTGACAAATTGTAGTTAGTTTTTCAACAATATAGTTTTATTTGACAAATTGTAGTTAGTTTTTCAACAATACAGTTTTATTTGAAAAATTGTAGTTAGTTTTTCAACAATATCCTTTGGTTGATGGTTCAACGCGTATTGATTGTATTTTGACTTGATTTCGGATGTTTCTTTTAGTCACATCCACAATTGTAATTTTTATCACGATGTCTACCTCCTAAGCTATGGCTATTCCTATAGTTCCGTTCAATGTACTTACTTACTTTAATACATATGTACTTCGTTCTTATGAGCGATATCAAAAACATTTCGGCATATAGAACCTACACAATTGATCCAATAATTTGCATGGGATCCTGCACAAAATTTTATTTCCGAGATGATGTTAGGCATAAAAGATTTCGGGAAAGATTTCCTTGCCATAAAAAGAAAGGGGCGATTGAATTAACCCATTACAATAATACCACCATTCATAAGCACATCAATCGCAGGCTGCTAAGATAAAAGCCTATTATCACATCAGCAGCACTACCCGTGACCAGCTGCCTGGACCTAAGTGCACAGTCGTGTATCGGTTGCCAAATCCTCGGGGGACGGTCACTTGGCCCCATGATTCGTGCATGTACACAGTTTTAATTTTATTTTGTGCCCGTTTCTATTCCAATTTATTGACTTTATCGAACGTTCATTTTATACGGTTAGCGAGTGGATTTGCGCTGTAAATACTGAACACCTATCTATATTTTATTCTTATCTTTATTTATGTGAATCGCAAAATTTAATTGTATATCTCTGTCTGTATTTAAATTGGGAGTTCAGTGGATATTAATTATGAAAAATTTAACTTCCATGTTTACGCAAAATGAAATTTATTTTTGGTCTGATATGTAGGTACAACAATAGCATTAAGTACCTACTTATAGGGACTTAATGGCTATTGTAATTATTGCGTATTTGTGATACAGTTATGCAAACTGTTTTTAATGGTTAACATATTTATTTGCGATGAGTTTGCCAAATAAATACCAAAGTGGCAGGTGTTGATGTTAAATCGAAACAAAATACATTTTCAGTATGAGTACTGGATTCAAATTGAGCATTAACATTTCCATGTACGAATATAGAGTATAATGTTCGTTTGTAGGTACTTTTCGTATGCAAAGTTTCCTCTTTTGGACGGCGAACCAATTTTATCGGTCATTTTATTGCTTTCGACGTTGCTCTCTTTACAACTTCGAGCTTACTATTACATGAGTACGTATCTAAACTCGACAAAGATATCGGCTTTATAGCCGCTTGGCCATATTGCCCGTTACTTTGAAGATTGTTGAAAAAGCCACGCTATTATTAAATTATAATGCATTTTTGTATGTCCCGGTATTAAAACACAGCAAATTCTAATGAGAAGACCGAAATATTATTAATACAGCATCATACCTAAAATAATGGTAAAATAATAGCCAGTAATTCAGTACTATCTACTCACATTTTTACTATTAGAGCCACGATAATAACTCTCAATATTACTCCATCTCGGCATAAAAATATTCGTGGAACCTCGTTAACAGATATTAACCTAGCTAGTAAAAAAAATTCACGACCAAATACCATAGTACATAGACAAAAATGATTATAATTTTATTGGCTATACCTATCACTTTTTTACGATCAACATTCTAGAGGGGAGGCGTTATCGCCTGATAATGTCTTCTCTGTTATTGGATTTACGAAAGAGCTTCTGTTCCATCCATTGTTTATATTTTCGTACTCGAAAGCCTTATTTCGCAATTTCCTTCGAACAAACGTAGTGTATGAAGGAGCATATGGCTACAATTAGCGAACGGGTTCCATTTTCCAATACGAGTTTCGTTGCTGTTTTATTTTTTATTTTATTTTTATGAATTGTAATATTCAGATTTTTGAAATTTGTCGAAATAATTGTGGTATTTTGATATTTTCAGCTTAATTCTAATTTCTTCTTTCTCTCTAGTTTTGTTTTAAGTCATAGATAACTCAATTAAAAGTTTATAGTTAAAAATATTAAACATTAAAAAAACATATTAAAGTTTCGGAAGTTAAAATTCTTTAAATCAACCATCAAAGTAGCCTGAAAATACTGACTTACCTAGTTATTTTTTACCTCAAGCTGGCCATGACTAATCAAAACGCAGATCTGGTCTGAAATATAAAAATCAAATAATCTTGCACCAACAATGGTCATTCGCACGGTGCATATTGATGGATTACCACCACCGTTGTTTGAGAGACGGGTTATATTAAAACAATGGACGTCAAAGTGTAGGTAACATCCATACGAACATGCGATATTACGATATTATCTATACAAAGGAGCCTTCACTCGATATTCTGCAAACATAATGGCGGCGTTGATTGACGTAAATAATAACGGAGTTATATGATCGTGATGTTGCATGGTAAGTAAAATTTTGATGGATATTGATTGGATATAATTATTTTGGTTTAGTATTAAGATTATTGGCAGCTAGATATTGGGTTGATTTATGTTCGTAATTATTGGCTAAGCAGAAAGCTTAGTTCTTAAGCGTTCTACTTAAATTTTCATTTATAGTTAATTTCATTATCATCTGCCTACCTGCCTTTTCCCAAACTATCTTAGGGTTGGCTTCCAGTCTAACGGATGCAGCTGAGTACCAGTATTTTACATGAAGCGACTGCCTATCTGACCTCCGCAACCCAGTAACTGGGTAATACGATACCCCTTGGTGAGACTGGTTGTCAGACTTTCGGGCCGCTGACTACCTGTAACTACTGTCAAAATCGGGATCGAGGCACGGAGGAAACTCGGTGTGTAATTATGGTCACCTATCCACGGACCCACCTCGGCAAGCACGGCTTAAACTTAAAGATCGTCGTCGATCTTGTCTCATCGAGCTCGTGGCTAAATAATAACTTATTTTTTAGCCACGAGCTCCTTAATTTATTAATAATAAAATAGTTAAACATGTACTAGGTATTTCATTGACTTTGACGACATAAGAATTCATGTATAAAACCGAAGAAAAACAAAAAAAAACTTCTCATTTCCAAAAACAATGGTACCGCGTGGAACATTTATAATTCAGCTTAAATTTTCATTATAATTGTTGAACTGTAAAGCTTTCAGGCCACGATTGAACAAAGACAACAAAAGAGAAGAAAAGAAGGTGCATTGCGTCCCTAGCTAAAAATAAGTCACCCCATCTGTTCCCAAGGGTGTCGTAAAAGTCAACTAAGAAATTATATCCAGTGGGTGGACACTGTGGACAGCTATCTACCTGTGGACACTTTATCTATTTTTTAATCATGTTCAGAGGTCATTTCAGATCGGCGGTTGTTTGTCTACTATCTTCTTAGACTTTGTGGTAAAATGTTAGACAGTTACATACGAAGTGCTTTTAAAAAATTGCATATACTCTCGCTATGTTTTTTAGGTCTAAGATATATCGATAATGTTGGACAAACACTGTGTTTATAATAACAGTGTCTTTTGATTTTTATAATATAATTCTGGTTAGCGCGTGTGAATTTCATTTTCGCATAATTATACATAATTATGTACACATATGGAAATAGAAATCAAATGATTGATAATTCAATGGATTATTAAAAGTGACCATTCATTATTTCGTGATTATTAATTGTTGATTGATAAAACTAGATAATATCACGCCCGTCACGTCGAAGGTTAAGCAGAGATGTACATAAACCCATTTCGGCAGTTATGTTTGAGTCCCATGTAATAATGGTCGAGCCTATTGCCATCACCCGGGCACGAATCCGGATTCGTGGCTTCTACTGAGAAGTTGCTTATGGAAACACCCAATAATATTTTGCCCGACCCGGAATCCAACGCAATCATTGTTATAAGTTAAAATGTAATAATTAGACAAATTTTCGGTAATTTGCATGAGGCTTTTTTTATTTTACTTTTTAGTGCATCCGAAGCGCAGCGCATGCCAGACAATTCAGCGGCAAGCTTCGTACACATGTAAAAATAAAAATAGTCTTAGAAATTATTACAAAATGAAGTTATTCGTCGCAATTTAATACTATCTAGGTATCCCCGTTAGCAGAAACGATGTTCCTCACAAATAAAAACATAACATTACCTCCGCAAAACTGCTTGAATAAGTTCCTTTAGAACATCCAAGAAAACTGTTTTAATCTTTTCTTTCGGTTCTTACTTACTACACCCTTATTTTATCAAGTTACCATAATTCTCTGTCTCTTTGCATTTAACTAACAAGTAAGGATCGCTTCTTCTTTTTAAATAAGGACGCTCAGTGAAAAGGATTCATTCATGAGTAACGCGAAAGACTGCCACAAACAAGTTTTTCGAAGAATTACAGAAAAATGTAAAGAAAATACGGTACTCACTTTTAAAACAAAAACCACAACGAAATTCAAAGTTGCCGCTAAAAGTTGGAATACAATTCCACGCGAGCGAAAGGCGTCCATTAAACGTTTGAAAACTGCTATAGACTTTTATGAGGCTCTTGTATATCTAGCAATCGTATACTTAGCAACTTTGTAAGTTATTGCTTAACGAGATGTGAGATATTTCAGATTATTTTACAATGTTTTTGTTGTTGCATTTGCAAAGTGGTTTATGATACTATACAAGGTGTAAACCAACAAACTTAGTAAACTGTACCAAAAAAATATTAATGGAAAATTACGTTTTTTTGGGTTTAAAAATCACGTCCTTTCTAGTTGAAGGGAAATTAAGAACTTCCACAGGTCTGGTCGATTCGAAATTTGAAATCTTGTCGCTTGTCAACATGGGCATCGCCAGGGGGGGGTGGCTGCACACCCCCCCCACCCCATTTTTTTTTTTAGTTGTTTCGTTTATTGACATATATAAAAAACCCCCGACACAAAAAACCTCTAAAAAACCAAAAATAAAATAATCCAAGCGTCTTAGCGTCGGGGGACCGCTAAGTAGACCGCTTAGAAACAAAGCGGACCCCCGACGCTAAGACGCTTGGATTATTTTATTTTTGGTTTTTTTAATTTTTAATTTAATTTTTTAACTTTTGAAAAAGTTGAAAATTTGTCCTCCAATGTCTCCTTAACTAGAAGGTATCCAGGTATGGTGTATCACAAAAAGGTGGTCCCAATGATGGGGAGAATAAGTGCCTTTGGGCTTCGTTAAGGGTCTTTTAACATCCGTTATACAGCCTATCAGAAGAATTTATACCGACTGCACCCACTTAACTCTTGCTAGTAGATTACGATTATGTTTGCATTTACCCCCCTGTCGGTAACATATTTAAATATCGTAAGATGCGTGCCTTCAGTTTGGCCCTTGAATAAGAAATGCCGATGGTTAACATCGACATTTCGATTTCATAGTTATTTAGACCTATTTTCTGTGGCATTTACACCTGATTGTTAATTACACAAGATCACATAGCACTTTAACTGTTGTTGAATGTGGCGTTCTGTATACTAAATGTATACTACATAGCGATCTCATTAGATATTATGTATTCAGTAAAAAAAAAAAGAGAGCGACGGTGGCCCAGTGGTGGCAGCCCCGACTTACGAGCAGTAAGCCGTGGGTTCGAACCCAGGCAGGCGCATTACTTTGTGTAATTTATTTCACCATCGCTGCTCTCAAAAACGGTGAAGGAAAACATCGTGAGGAAACCGGCATGTCCTAGAACCAAAAATTCGAAGACATGTGACATCTACCAACCCGCACTGGGCCCGCGTGGTGGATTACAGCCCACTCCCTCTCATAGGAGAGGAGGCCTGTGTCCCAGCAGTGGGAACATAATAGGCTAATGATGATGATGATGATGAAAAAAAAAAACAAACCGAAGCCATTGCTTTGCAACTTCGCTCTCACAACTCTATCAGCTGAAGCAGTTTTGTTCCGAACGTTTAGCTACATATATTCTTTTCCGGCTGTGCCGAACATACCCGAACTGATGTGAAAGAACCCTTAATAGGGATGGTGACTCATTTTTTTATTTGTCTATCGGGTAGATTATTAAAAAATATTTGACACGTATTTTTTCTTTTTCCACGTAATCGTAAACTTACGGAGATATTTTGAGTTGAAATGGCGCATGACGTCACGGCTCAGTACATTTTATACCTAGTTGTGACGTAGTGAGCCCCCACTCTGCAACTTTAATGCGTTTTAACTAAGTATTTTTTTGTTAACTTGATAAAACAAAAAAGACGTATCTAATATTTTTGTATTACCTGATTAACGGACAAAATAGAATTTCGTTTTTTTTACCCTGTCATCATCCCTATTGTCGTACGATTGAATTAGAACTAAACAATCTACCTACAATGCAGTCATATCCATTTAAAACTTTTAGTATATAATATTGGTATCTTGCGAAACTTCGCAATGGTTTGCCAAGACCTAAGTGCGATCGATTCAGTTTTGCTTCAAAAAGTTCTGAATAACTTACCCGTAGAGTGGCTAGGTGAGTATGCCGATGAATCTGCATCCCACGCAAGTCGGGAAGGGCTTATGTAAATGTAAGCGCGATGTGTTTATTGTACCGAGCATAACGCTCCCGCAGCCGCATATCAGGGAGGCTGTGTTGACTCTTATGACATCCAATATGGTGAATATGATCTGCGCTAGCTGTTCTCTGTTTATTTCGTGATAGTTCATATCAGACATACCAAATTGCTTTGCCACATTTATGCAAGAAATCATTTATTTCATGAGTGGATTTTGAAACAATACGAGCAGAATATTAGAACATACGGTGATTTATTACAAAGCAGTAATGAAGTAAAGTCAGCCACTTATTTGATTCACGTTTATAGGAATTTAAATAACTGTAGGAAATAATTTTGTGGATAATAACATTGGACCGAGAGCAAAGACGTAACTTGGAAATTAAGACCAAGTTTTAATTGACTTCAGTTTAACCATAGGCTACATTCAAAGTGAAGAAAAATAAAAAAGCTAATTGTTTCACTGAGAAGTTATAAGTCGTTTAAGCACTAGCTATATACCATTAGTAACAGACTCCCAGACTGAAAATTGTATTGTTAAATAATGTCAATATGCACTTTGGTTTGCAACTAAGTTAGATACATTTTCTCTACGAGTCTTTTAAAACAATATAGATATATTAACTTATTTTCCGAGCAAGGGTCAGCAAATACGTGAAACATTTACAAATATGGCTCCCATGCGGGTTAAGTAAGTAATACATAGATGTTATCTGTAAAGTTATCACGATATAGATTGTTTATCAGTTGGCATATTCGGTATACTTTTTTGTAATTCTAACACGTCGGGGCACAGCGTGTTTCTGCTTTGTACAGCCCCTGTTATTTGAATATGTATGAGGCGCGGTCGCGTAGTTCGTGCCACCCGCTTGTATGAAAATGTGATGTCCCGATAAATTGTCAAAAGGGTTGATCGGCAATGGAAAATGGCCGCCGAAAATATGTCCACAGAATAATATAAAATAGCTGCAGGCTACACTCTCTGCCATCAAAGATTGTTTATTTATAAGCTGTTGTCTAAAACGAGGCTTACAATGCATTTGCAAAGCAGGTAGCTTTACCTAAGCAGAATAAAATTTAAGTGCCGAGGATTTTAGTTTTCTAAAGTAAAATTCTGTATAATATGTTTTGTTGAATTGGCTCTTGAGGCAGGTTATTCAAGTTTTGTTAAACAAAAGTATTGAATCATTTAAGTAATTGTGTTATAATAGTAATGCAGTATCCATTACTATTATTTTTCCTTTGAACCAAAGCAATTTTAAATAAACCTGAGTCTTCATGCAACATAATTAAATGTTCGTTACCACAAACCTGTCAGTCCCTTATAAAAGCAACTCAGTAATTTTGATCCTTTATACTCGTCAATCTATACAAAGGGAGCATTACTGTGATCTATGGTCTGGAACGCACTGATTTTCCGCTTAAATTACGCCTCGGAAGTTCCGTAATAAGCGCCCAGAATTGGATAAGTCTGAGCACTTTAAAGCAAAGATGGGTCACAAAGTTAAAAGTCATGTTACTTAAAAGGGGTTTCTTGGGGTCGAAAAGCTCGGAGGAGGGTAAAAGAGGATTGCCTCCGCACACCTGTCGCCGCCGTGATATACCTCCTTGCAATATAATATATTATTCGGTGCCCGAGTCCCACGCGCTCATTCTGGCGTCACGAAAAATATTCGCCAATAAGAAGACGCAATACGAAACATACTGCATTCACTTTACGTTTTACGTATAAATGTCGTGATTGTAACGTCAATCCCGAATATTTTAATATCATCATACTTCAATTTTCGCCATATATTTGTTTTTAAGCTACGTTTGCATGCTAAAATATCATTCATTTTTTTTCTTTATTTTATGTTGTTATTGCGATTTAGAGCTGCAAATCGTTTTGTGTACGTGTGTTTCCCCTTTGTGTCAGCCGGTTTTAAAAATTTAAAATTGTGAAAAATAATCACTTGGAAAAATATTCAGATAAAGTTTACAAACCGTGCTATACTCTCAACGCATTTATTTAGAAATTATTCTATGAGAAATCTAAATAAATGAAACCGGTTAATAAATTATATTTGTTGAGCACCAATTAATTATAATGAAATGAATGATTAACGTTTGCTTATAATTTTCCAGAATTAGTAAATACAAAATTAGAGCCCTATTTACCGATGTAAATTCTGTCAATGTAAACGAATTAGCTTGAAAGATTTTTAATGAACAAGAATTTATCAAAAAGAACAAACGGTAATTGGAAAGAGTGTATTTTCCCGAAAATGACAAACATCAAAACACCGTACAATTTACGACTAATGATGTAATTTAAGGGTCTTTTATTTTGTTTCCATGAAATTATCGTTGCGCATTGTTTTTATCCAAAATACAATGGAAATCTTTGAATAAAACAAAACAATTTCGCATTTAATTTGTGCCTCCAGTAGTACCATTCTTTGGAACAGCAAGTAAACAGGTATAATTACACATAACCTACATAAATAAAGGACCTCGAACCCAAAATATAAGAAAATATTAGAAAACAAAAAATAAACACTGCGTTTAAAAAATAAACAACACACGAAAGTGTCCATTGCCATTCGTTGGTTGGACGTTATAACCTGGAATTCAACAATGAATGAATAGTTCTTCATTTCCGGTCGAGTGGAGTCGCTCGCTGCACTGAATTCAAACAATGTTCGATTGCTCTGTTACTTAATGGCCGCCTGTGACGACTGATTTATTGATTGACCTGTCTGCCTGCTCCAGTGAATGCTCCTACCTCTTCGTTGAAACTTAATGAAACGGCTGCATGTGGATTCAAACATATTTTAATTGTTTTATTATCATGAATTGATTTTTTATGTTGAAATTTATTGTTGATCGAGGAGAAATTGAAGTGCAAGCTGTTATTTTGTGACATATAAAATGCGCAGAAAAGTTGACGACTCATATTAATTTTATTATTTTCAAGTGCAAATTTTTTGCACCGGAATTGCAACTGAGTCACGAAGTGTAAAGGAAAATCTTTTAGCACAAATTTACTACATACATAAAGTCGTTACATACCTTTCTCAAATTCCATTTATATTGTATTCAGAATAATATGACACGCTCCACCGTGAACAACAATGTGGCCAATCATCGAGCATCCTCGATATAAAGAGTGTTTTCTCTTGACTTGCAAAAGAAGCACACTTATATAAAAGACTTTCTTATTCACACTTGACCTCTGTGAGAGCCTCAAATAAGTACGTAAGTGGGAAAACGGTAAGATAAAACGAAATCAATACGCAATAATCGGTATTACCGCGAGTGCGTTCGCACGTTAACTCGAATCTATCAATCACCATCTTCGGAAGCCTCTTGGGGGTTCGGTAGAAAACTTCGCCCTCCCCCCGCTCATTACTTCAAGCCTTTGTGGTTGTTAATTCGTGTTAAATTGCGGGTGCGTCTTCCCGGTCATTCGTTGTCCCTTTTTTCTCGTTAATAAGAGACAATCCTGAATC
Source organism: Cerastis leucographa (assembly GCA_963082945.1). Classification (NCBI taxonomy): domain Eukaryota; kingdom Metazoa; phylum Arthropoda; class Insecta; order Lepidoptera; family Noctuidae; genus Cerastis; species Cerastis leucographa. The sequence goes on from OY720357.1 coordinate 11,825,378, forward strand.
TCAGATAATAAGATTTTCGCGGTGAATTGGACGGTATTTGTAAAGTATTTCACGTTAATGAGATTGTAAAGAACAAAAGAGAGCCGGAGTGCCGGAAATTTAATTCAGCTTCACGTCCACTCTCATTAGACAGTAGGGAGGAATCAATCATTATTATATTAAAGTGAATTATTCTTCACGTGTCTGCAGATATTTTTGTACTTCATAATTAGAACGTGGGAATACTTTGCCAGGAATACTTGTAGAGTCTAATGATTTGAAATCCGAAAGTAGCTGAAACTGTAAACCTTTCTGTTACCTTTCTTCTAAGTACTAACGAACTTTAAGTTCCAAAAACTTTCATTTATCTCAAACGTAATAACTCTATTTTTAAGATAAAGAGCTATCTATTGATTTAGTGGTTAAAGTCGGTAATTTTTCGACCGTAATAAGTCTTTTAAGGATCTCCACTTCGCGTTTATCTTACCATCGCGACATAGCTAAATGTCTTCTTCGTACAATTTTTCACAATTCCACCTTGTCCAATGTCCCCGGATGGTTTCTCGCGTCGGTTCTTACGACCTCTAATATTGTTGGGCCGACCGATGGGACCCACTATTGGGACATACGAGTCGAGGCGTCGTTTTCTCAATAACCCTACGGCTTCCAAGGAATATGGTCGTTACCTCAGACGTCTATCTTATTGTCTGCTACATCACGTACATTTGCCGAAATAGCCACCGACGTCTCATTACTTATCCGTTCTAAATGTAACCTAAATGTTACGGCTATAATAAAGTTTTATCTGGCAATGTCTTGAAAGGAGATAAATTCGGACGTTATTCAGCTCATATGAGAGGAGCTTTAATAAGACGTATTTCTAGCAACAATGGCTATTGGAGGCGTGAAATATAAGTATTAAAAGACAAGAGGGTAAGTCCAACAAAGCCCTGGCTAGGACCCGCGCCGCTAAGCCTCCGGCCGCCTCTCACGCATCCACCCGCATTACTTCTAATTGTGATTTAATGGCCCTCCGCGGCGGATCTGTTTGACCTTAAAAATAAAATATATAGCACATTTTCTCTTGAAACTAGTATTTTTCTCGGGGAGTTCTGTGATGTTGACGGTTTCAGCCACCCTGATTATATAAGAAAACTTCACGCCTATATACAACAATATTTCTTTACACCATATCACAACTTGTTTTATTTTTGACAAGGCGAAAAAATTTGAGTGAAAAAATGAAAAACATGAGAAAAGTTTCCTGCAAAAAGTTTAAAAAAATTCGCTACGCATTTCTTTTCATTATTTTGTTAAGATAAGTAAATGTTTTATTCCTCAAAACATATAAAACCATGGTCGATTCACGAGAGCATGCTATTATTTTCCTAGAATGTGGGAGCGGGATATAAAATCCTTATTAACAAACACAATAATACGTTGATTACAAAAGTCTGGGTATAAAAGTGAAATATTTAGCACAAGAGACAAAAATGTTTATGACGATTCGCCGGAATAATTTTGCAAGGAAAATGGGAAATTGCTGTCGCTCGATCCGACCGTGCTAATTATGATTTAATGGCAGCCTGCTTGCTGATGAGTATTTTTACAATTTGCTAGGGTCAGTACAAAACAAAAACGACAATCATTTAAATTTTTAATGAAATTTATAACAGTTGGTCTATTTTTCATTCCATGTGTGACTTGATGATATCAGTGAATCACAAGTTTCATAACATTGTATTCAGCAATTAATTTTCTTCATATTCATGAGTTTTTATCACAGATACCAGATCGATAAGTATTAAGTGAGAGACGTTCTAGAAAATATTTCATTTCCCATTGTTATCAAAGGCGTGTACCCACTGGCGGTATAACCGATATAAAAGTATTCTTCTGTTATCTCTACGGGTATTCTTCAACGGACAAAGGGCTTATTCAAGGTATGTTCAATCGATTTCCTTAGGCAAAGAGGCTATTTTATAAAACGGTCCATTACAGGAATCTTCCAATTTGCTGAAATGAAGACTTAGGTAAGGCTTATCGTTTGGGACAACCCCGATTCAGAGAAGACAGAGTTATGCTTTTTTCCAGTTTCATTTCTTATATCCCTAATATCAGCATATCTATACACATAGAAACACACACAAAGGAATTTCTGCTTGCATCTTTGCGGAATATCTCGACAGACGAAAATTCGATTTGGGCGCGAGATAAAAAGATCTCTCTGCGTGTTCGTATTTGAATGGATGAGCAAACCATTACTGTATTAAAAAGTATTGCGAACGAAACATTATTGGCGGCGAGTGTACGAGCGACATACGACACGACGTAAGTGTACCTTCACATGCGACACAAATTTACTGAACTTTTGTACGACAAAGCGCGTGTATTTTTATATATGTGTCGTGCATTATTTATCATCTCGTGACTTTGGGTCCTAAGTTTAATAGCGTCTCTCTACAAGTTGGGCCCGTCAATATCTCATGAGGAGTTGACCTAGAATAAAAGGTACAGGTATAAGATGCGTAAAATAGTAAAACTAGCGCTAGAGGTAATACCTTTTCTCTAATATATTTAAAGTTCAAAATTGAACTGACGAACTTCACAAAGAGAACTATATTAATACTGGAAATTTTTGTTTCTAATATTGACTTTCACTGTTATTCAGTTTCGCTACGCCATAAACTGTTTATTACTTACTACCTACGCAAAAAGTAGCAGGTACAATACAATAAATAACTCATATCTCGCATATAATTACTTAAACTGGTAGTTTTCACATGATATGTGGACGTTTATCGTTTTGAAGGAAGAATCCAATTACGATAACGTTATGTTCCGCATGAAAGTGTCGCATTTATGGTAAAATATTAATGTATTTCAATTTGGGAAGGCAGCTACAGACCTCCATAAATATCTGGCGCGTTGGGACCTAGCGGGGACGCGTAAATACTTCGACTAAAATTGAATGTTATTATCCGTGAACTAGCACCCGCCAGTAAAAGTGGGACGTTTTTGATGTTAGATAAAACTCACGACGACATATTGGATCGGACGACTGTATTGACGCGTATCGGCTGGAATTGCGGTACACGCATGTGGGTTATCGAATTAACTATTTTTTAGAATGACAATTACCTAAACATTATTACTATTATTAATGTTTTAAATAGTATTTACATAATTATACAAACATGACTATATCGCGATGAAGCCTTCCGTTTAAATATTTCTTACTCCACGTATATTTCAGGAAATCAAACGCAAACTTTTCCATTACTATTTGATTCTAATATACAGCGGTAGGTAAGTGAATTCCAATTTGTATGAGTCGGACTTTAATGCGTATTCATGTGGTACGAAACGGGGCCGCAGTGAGAAAACGAGAAAATCAACACACAAACTGCATTTGGCAACAACTTTTAATGCAATATACTAAAATTGGTTTTCCAACGTCTGCGAAACGGGACACGTCGACATCGAAACACTAGATACGCGTTAAGAAGAAGTTAGAGACAGATTTATAGGTTCAAACAAACGCAATAGTACCCGATGCCATCCTATCAACCAAACAAGTTGTTTGTAGAAGCCGACTTTGGTCATTTAAATGTTGGATTTGATAAACTGCAAGCCGAAATTGCTTTGGGGCGCGTTAGAATAGAGTGGACCTTGCATACAGGGTTTAAGGAAATGTAAATTCGGTTTAAGCTGTTTCTATTCTCGTACTGGAAACAATTGTTTTACTATGTTGCTGGGTTCCGAATGCTATGTTTTTATACAAGGTGTAAGAGGCCTTCACGCAAAGCCAAGCATTCTGAACATCAAACTAAGTAACCCTACGCAAAAATTATTGCTGGTAAGACTTTTCTTTTTGGGGTGAAACATCACGTTTTACGGTAAAACTCAATGTAACGCAAAAAAACTTTGTGCTGATGGATGCAATAGATAGTGTCATGAAGGCAATTAAAGTACGGTTCTTACCTTAAAACGTAGTATTTTTTTTAATCTTGTAAACAAGCTGGTACTTTGACCTCCAATATCTCCGTAACTAGAAGGTTCCCAAATATGGTCCAGAACAAAAAAATGATGGCAATGACGGGGAAAATAAGCGCCCTTTGGTTTCGTTAAGGGTTGATGTACGCCCTTTACATACATACATACATTTTTTAACGTATTTTTTTTAAACAATAGTGTAACCAACAGTTGGCAGCGAAGAATAGAAAAAGTCATGCGCTGACCCCAAGTATTGGGTACTTCTATTCACAGGTATTGAGGCCTAAAAATATAATTTTACAAATTGCAATACCGGGAAAATTATTACATTTTTTTGAAAATTATTTTATTAAACGTTGAATTAATGTAATAAACATTGCGGTAAAACACAAATAAATAAAAATCTTTTATTTTTGGTTTCAAATTAAAACAATATACAACTTGTGTTATACAAACATAGTTTCGAACAACGATTAAATCAGTTTTGTTTAGATGCGGCTAGAGTAAAAATACTCCACCAGCTATTTGTTTTAAAAGATATAAGTGTGTATATTTTCCTTCTTTCTTTGAAAATAAATAAGAAAGAAAAATAGGTGGTGTATCCACTGGCAGTCACAGCGCCTTGCGAGTTGCTCCGTATCGGCAACAACAACACTGTGTCGTTTAAATTGAATTGAAAAATGATTTATGCCAACAATCTCTGGCGAGACTCTTTTCTTTACACACTTGATCGCTCTAAACGAAAATAATAAATAAAATTCTGTTTCATAATATTGATCGCGGTTTTATTCTATTTATGAGCGGTTGAAAACGGAAGTTGTATTCTCTCTTTATGTTCATTGACGTGAAATTAATCGCTTGAAATTTTGGTAGAACTTTAGTGTTTGCTTCACTTCGTGGTTTTCTAAATACAAGGTTTATTTAGAGTGAAAATAGGTTGTTAACTGGTGTCCTTAGTTTACTTATAACAATTTAAGTTCATACATATTAATATTTTAAAGAGATCTCTGAAACTACTATTCCGATTAAAAAAAAAAACTTTAACTGACGGAAAACTATCTTATTGGCGAGTTCCGTAGAAGTTGTTTTTCATGCAGGCGAAATAACGGTTACAAGCTCGTATGTAATGAATTAGTTATTTGTTACATACATACATTAAACATATACAGACATTAAAGATTCTTATAAAAAAAAAAAACAAGTTGGTACAAATATAAAACTCATTGGTTTTATCGTTTGGTGCGATAAATAACCCAAAGATCCTTTGCTGATTAACCTATTTTGAGGTCCACTACACAAGGTGTTGTTTTGTATCCTCGTCAAAATTCAGGAAGTTGTCACAAAAGACATAAATAATCAATTTAAATAACAGTACCTAGTTAATTATTCAGAAACGCTGACTTTTTTGTTTGTTTAAGTTTGGCAGTATTTCAGAATAACCCCCTTAACGTGGTTTAGAATAAGAAATTATCGAATAAACATTGGAGATTGTTTGTATGTCTAAAAGCGCGGTTATAGGGCGAGAATCAGACAGGCCGCGTTAAAAACACGGGTGGTTCACACTTACCGATTTCCGTAAATATGAAAAAAAAAATACCTACCCATTTTATTAGTGATTAGGGTCGAGAACCATAAGCATAGTTACCTCCTTGAATTTGACGAGGATGCATAACAACACGTTGTGCATAACGCACAATAATCATTGAAGGTAGATTAGATTACATATTACGAATGCTAAAGCGGTTATTTCAATAATTGTATGCAGATTGTTAAACACAATATTCTAATTAATTATGTGGTATTTCTGGAACCGCGGACTTATTGACCGTAAACCAAATTAATTGGGGATACACGAAATACGCATACAACAGCATTCGTGGTTACATGTGTATGGCGTTTATACTTACGAGTATAAAAAATAAAATAAATAGAATACCAATTAAGATCCTTAATCCAATTAAGATTTTTATCATATCTTATTGTATGTGTATGTGATAAGAAGGTAGGAGGTAACTCGACGTAACATCGACGCACAAACTATCAGCATGAATTCGGCACATTATAAACAGCCCAGTTTTTTTTTTTTTGACGGTTATTAAAAATAACCGTTATAAAATGCAAAATTTAAACGACCAGATTTTTATTATCATCTAGATAGGTACTGAATATAATGTAACACTGCGCGTCAATCTCCATTTCACTCTGTGTAGCTAGTTATTGGGAATAAAACCAAAAAGATCTCGAAACGACCAAAAAAAAAATTGTATGGACTGAAAACCGTTCAATTGCTACAAATTAAACAAATCGATTGCTTGTTCAGTCTCTTAGGAAACCGTTCATACAAGGTGTTGTTTAGCATTCTGGTCAAAATTCAGGAGGTTGTCACAAAATACATAAATAATCAATATAAATTACGGTACCCAGTTAATTATTAAAGAAAGCTGACTTTTTTGTTTGTTGAGTTTTGGTTGTATTTCAGAATCACCCCTTAAGGGGGTTAAGTAATAATTGTATGCAATCTGCATAAAATTATTACTTAACCCCCTTAACCGTTATAAAATGCAACATTTAAACGACCAACATGTTATATTTTTGGGTACCGTTCCCAAAGGTTCAAACGGGACCCTCTTACGGAGACTTCGCTGTCCGTCCTTCCGTCTGTCACCAGGCTGTATCTCATGAACCTTCGAATCGAATTTCTGTTGCTGCTATCACAACAAATACTAAAAACAGAATAAAATAAATATTAAAATCAAAACCAAAAGCACTTTTTTGTATGGGAGCCAATTTTTTTTTCTCGTTTTTATAAATAATGGTACGGACCCCTTTGTGCGCGAGTCCGACTCGCCTTGGAGGGTTTTTTATTAACTGGAGAACTATTTCAACTCTGATGGGCCTTAATCATGTAGACAGACTAAATTCATAGGTAGACTGAATTCATGATAACACTTGCAACATGTACGTCAATCTCCCTTTCATCCTAAAACGAGAAACACCTGGAAATGACCAAAAAATATTAAAGTTGGACTGAAAACCGCGCAATTGCTACAAATTGAACAAATCGATAGCTTGTTCAGTTAGAAAACTGACTGCTATCATCACTTCATATAGGTAAGATAGCTGGTAGTAAGAGCAATGATGAAGTATCGTGTATTTGCATAAGTGAAGACATGCCAATACACTTGCAGCACGTGTCGTAGAAATGGTCTAGCTAGAAACTAAGTGGCACTTAACTCAATGTATGCCGGTGCACCGGTGTGTCCCACTCAAAGTGATCTATCGTTCTCACAGCATTACACACGTTACAGTTTTTATGGACACTGTTTCTGTACGTTGCTTTATTAACGATCATTTGATAATGATCTTTTTGTGTTAGTAGTAGTTTCTAGGATGAAGCCGTACAGATGGGCACAGTGGGTGCCTGAAGACGGCCGTCATGGCCGAGGTGGGCCCAAGAAACGCTTTCGTGACGAACTAGACTCGTTCTTAACGGATTGGTCAGAGAAGGCCAATGTTAAGGATAATTGGAAAACTATGCTGGAGCCTCCCCCATGGCATGGCAAATCTACATTTTTTTTTATCAGTATACTCTGGTAGGCTGATAAAAAAAATTGTAGTTTCAGATCAAATTATATTCATTGTCGTTTTGGTCAAGCGCAAGTTTAATGTTCGAAGACGAATGCAAGATGTCTTCTAACCTTATTTTGTTTATACTCCAAAGTATGCTAATTAGATTATCATATCAGACAAACTGTTATATTATTATTCATACAATCTTAATAACCCCTTGCCCCGAAGCAAAATTGGTATGAAACAGCAAAACATACATAAAAAGACCATACAAATGTTGACGTAAACGGTCAACCACATACACATTTGACCACATTCCAACAGAAAATAAGAATACAACCCACAAGATTAATACCAGCAATGAATTAGTCGCAGGAAATTGCAGTTTCTTGTTTAGTAAATTCCTCAAGAAGGGTGGGCTAGGCCGGAACGTAATAAAAATTGCGTAATATGTACGTGGCCGACTTATGAAGACGAAGTGAGCGTATTACGTATGTAGATATTAATATTGCCCGCCTCCGTCTCCCCAGTGGGGGGCATTTAGTCATAAGTCGGCGATGCTTTGCATTACCTAACTTTTTTGTCACGTATGAAATATACAGTTCAGTCAAGATGAGAATTTAAGATTGAAATTATTGTAACCAAGGGAAATAAATGAAGAAACATTTTTTGGGAAGGATATTATTATGATGAAGGTTTTTTTGTGTAATAGACTGAAATTCAGACTTATGGCACGTTGTATGGTTGTCTTTCGTCTATATAATGGAGTATAAAAGAACATTTACGATCTACACGATTACTGATATAAATGCTTGCACTGGCTGGACAGGTCCACTCAAATCTGTGTGGTTCTATCTTCAAAACACCATCTTAGACACTATCTGCATAGTCTTAACAACATAAAAGAGACTGAGTCCTCTGAGTTTGTTTCGGCTGTTTCTTTTCAAAGTAGTCAGGTACGAAACAACGGTGAACTAAAAGGAATTCAGTCTCATTTTGCCAGTCTCATATTTTGTAAGCTTAGCTTTTTGGTCAGAATTAACAAGACCAATCGTCAGCGTTATTCGTATCCTGTCTCGTCTGTTTGATAATGATGTATTCATTCCTTTGCAATCAAAAATTGTTGGCTTATTGTGAACAAATCCGTCCTTTAGATAGCTTAGTGATTGAAATTCTCGAGAAAGTTATAAAGTAATCTTGCATCAAAAGATGAAGTTCAAATGGTATCGTGATCCAAAAGTTTCTGTAATAAATTTACAAGTACAGAGTCGCCCATTGATGCGATTGAAATGGTGACCCATAAACGACTTTGTTTTCAGAGTTGATAACTGGACCAAATTATGTACCGAAAGTTGTTGGATATTAATATAAGAACGGGTTTTTGTTCCCTAGCACAGCGTTTCCTTACATTTTTCAGCCACAGACCCCTAAGAAATCAAGCGCAATTGTCATGGACCCAATAACAACAATATAAAATTCGGACCATTTTTTTTTTTTGAGGGGCGTTTGCTCTTGAATCTAGTCTAGGTCAGAGATGACAGGGATAAAGTTTACCCTGACGCTGTTCAACTTAACTTTAAAGAGATTAAGGTTGTGTGTTTAAAGAGATTAAGCGTTCGGAAACACAGCCGCAGACAGAGAGTTCCACTCCTTTGCTGTGCGCATTATGAAAGACGTTTGAAAACGCTTAGTGCGAATTGGTGGAAAAGCAATAAGGTGGGGATGGTAACTTGCAGTGTGCTAGATGTCCGATGGTAGAAGGGGCCGGTGGGATGAGGTCGTGGAGTTCTTGGGCACACTCATCGAAGTACAACATGTGGAAGACCAACACGCCGGCAAACTTGCGCCGATGAGCCAAGCTGCTCTTTCTTTCTTCAAGCTTGGCATCCACCAATTTTACGTCGTCAATCAGCCTTTTTGCTCTGCGTTCCACCGAGTCAAGCGCGGAAAGCTAGTAGTTTAGCTGACCCATCCCATAGCTGGCTGCAATACTCCATGCAGGATCGGACTTGTACTTTATATAGTGTTACAAGCTGGAAGTATCGCTTCACTCTACTTATTTTAGTACTACAAATAAAACTTTTTTTATAAAAAAACGTATTTTGTTTTAGTTTCATTATAATAGGGGATAATCCAATTTTTTTTTCTTTGTCCGTGGGGTAGTTTATTTTAAAGTATTGGACACGTATTTTTTCTTTTTTCACGTGGTCATAAAATTACGGAGATATATTGAGTTGAAATGGCGCATGACGTCACATGTAGGTAAGTTTTATACCTACTTGTGACGTAGTAAGCCCCTACTCTCCAACTTTAATGAGTTTTAACTAAGTAATATTTTGATAAAACAAAAAATACGTTTCTAATATTTTTGTATTACCTGTCTGACGGACAAAATAGAATGTCATTTTCTTTACCCAGTCCGCACCCCTATTGCGTTAGCATACAACTCTTAATGTGAAGATTGGTATGGCTTTTTTGCAACTAAATTGTTGATATTCGGGTTGATTTTACTACAAAGTTTTATTCTCAATTCGGATTTCACTTGTAATCTTTTTCTGTATTTGTTTTTAGTATGTACAAGAGCAGAAATTGCCTTACACAGACGTGTAAAAAACCAGTAGAAGTTTCAGTTATTTGGACCCCTATACATAAACTCGCGAACCCCAAGGAGTTTGTGGAGCCCAGGTTAAGAAACACTGCCCTAGGAGATGGTGTAACGGAAATATGTAAGCGTACACGTGTAGCCAGAAAAACGACCCAGTATTATTTTTGAGTAAGCTTCAATAACAATTCCGAGTAATTCAACTATTTTTCTGTGGCAATATTACTCTACCGTTGAATAAGTAAAAGGTATCATAGATCATAAAAGGAAAAAATTACAAACAAGGCCGAAAGACCAGTGGCAGCGACACAACATTCTATTTAATCTAGGAAAATGTACTACGATCCATGCATGAGCGGGTTATATCTGTATCCGTTAGATAGTAGCTGAAACTTTTGTTTTTACAGCATGTTTACACGGGACCCCTCCCGCTACTCCACCCCCCCCCTCACCTATTCATAACAGAGTTTATGACATCTTCCTTTTATGAAAGTGCACCGAATTTTATTTTTTACGCTGGTACAAATACTGTGAGCCAGATTTATTACACGAAAAAAAGTTGTATAACAATTTTAATTTCGAGACCATAAACGTGGGTTTAATGTGGTACTTTTTTTGTTTTAATAATATAAAAAGTTTCTATACAAGCTGATCTGAGTAGTAACATTAATTTTATCGCCTAACTTGTGCTTGCAAAATTTAACGAAATACTTTCTGAAAAACTGACATGTCGAGAGGCCGTTGGCCAACAGTGGGATGACGTAGACTAACAGTATCAGTACCTACCAAATAATTTAAAGCTGCCTCGTATCAGTGAAACTTCTAGATTAACAATTTGTGTCGCATTGTTAAGTCAGTATAATCTTTATTTACCGTATTCATGAAGAAAGTAAATTCGAGTAATCGATATTGATATACATAATTATGTATATTTCTGCATAAACCTAACCGATTATATAGGTAGGTACTAAGTATGGCTAACCAACCTTTGGTTATCTCGTAACTAAGTAGGTGCCTATACCAATATCGAAGCGTAGGGCATGTTCCTAGGTAATGAAAGATACATTTTTGTCCTGTAAAAGCTTTTTAGCTCACAGGACATGGTAATTTTATTCGGCGATATAGTATCAAAAAATGCTACGATGCGAACGTACCTAATTTTCCTTCTGGCCGTATGCCTTTAGCCGAAAATAACTTTAAACACTTATCAGCTTCGCACCGGGCCTGAGTAGTTATCCGAAAAGTACATCTACAAGGTGTTGTTTTGCATCCTCGTCAAAAGAACATCGGTCATATATGACCTGACCAAAATATGAAACGACCATCAATGATTGATACGTCAAAAAATAGTGACTAAGGTGTATATTGAATTACGGGGTTCAGCATATTTTATTGGAGCCGGTAAAATAATTTAGCTTTGTAATAAAAAACAATTTTAGGTGGTTTTATGAAACCACGGTAAAAGTGAAACTTTTTTTTCACACTATAGCGCGGAGTAGGTAGGCCGCGGAGTCACACGACATGCAACACACAGGCGAAAAAGATTGAGACGATGTAATAAAAGTTTCACTTTAAAAACCTCATTTCCTTACCAGTTTTTATAGGTTTTGAACGCATCTAAACCCGTCCCGTTTTTATCTGTGGTACATGTTCATGATAACACTAAAGTCACACTACCATTATGCGTTTACCTTTTTAGGTACTAGCTTTTAACGTAGTTTTTTTTATTTATTTTTGTAGTGTATTATCAGTAACATCATTTTTAGATGGAAATATGGATTAAGATTAAGAGATTATTCCGAAATTAGTTGCAAAATGATATGTTGACATTTGTACGAATACGTAGAACGGAACATATTATGACATGAGAGCTGTCAAAGTGTTTCGGGTTTTAGCTGAGGGTGTCATCATGGCTGCAGACTTATTTACTTACACTACATCATAACCTCAAAAGTGACGAAATACATAAGACGATTATGCCTAGGGGAATAGATTAATCCATACACTAGTCATGTTCGCGATATTTTATATCCAGGTCACAGCATGTATGGGCCGTGACCGATGTTCTTTAGGAGATTGTCACAAAATACATAAATAATCAATTTAAATTACGGTACCTAGTTAATTAATAATGAACGCTGATTTTTTTGGTTGTTTAAGTTTGTCAGTGGTGAAAAAACACGAGTTGATTCGGGTCGAGAATCACTAGCATAGTTAGATCCTTGAATTTGACGAGGATGCAAAACAACACCTTGTATAATGTCCTAATTATCTCCTATCGTGCGAACAAGGCCTAGTCCAATCATAGCATGCAAGGCTTGTTTTATAAAAAGAATTATGTTTATCATTTACTAGCGGTGCCCGCGACTTCGTCCACGTGGAATTAGAATTTTTGTAAAATAGAAGTAGCCTAAGTTACTCCTTTTTACATCAACTATCTGCTGCTAGTGAAAGTCCTGTCAAAATCGGTCCAGCTGTTCCAGAGATCAGCCGAAACAAACAGACAGACAGACAAAAGTTGTAAAAAAAAAATATTTTGGTATATTATGTACCGTATATACATTCATATACATGTAGTAAAAAGCGGTTATTTTAACAAACAAACAAACAGACACTTCAATTTTATTTATTTGTATGTATGTATAGATGCAGCCTATATTAGGCCGCATAAATGACAAACATAATTCCTTAGTAAAACGGCCTGACACAAAGGACAATTAACCAGGGAATACAATAGGATGGTGAATTAAAGCATATACACATGAGCGTGGTAATGCAATCAAATTGACAGTGGACAATCGGCCTAATCTTTCGCCTGACTGGTGTCTTAATCTGAATCAATGACCACATAACCGCACCCTGGTTAGTTACGAGCAAATTATGAGGATACTGACCTCGATTGCACGCAAACAATGTCGTATGGAGTGTATTCGTCATTACTATTTAAAGAACGAAGGTGTACTAAGGGCCAATTGCACCGCAAATCACCTTTACATAATGCGTATCCCATTTTAATGCATCATTCTGTTTTTGTCAATTATTTAAACATGATAGTGACAGAATGATGTTTTTGTGACATACTCGCAATGGCGGACACATTCGCAATTTAAACATGATAGTGACCGAATGATGTTTTCGTGACATATTCGCAATGGCGGACACATTAGCAATTTAAACATGATAGTGACAGAATGATGTTTTTGTAACATATTCGCAATGGCGGACACATTAGCAATATAAACATGATAGTGACAGAATGATATTTTTGTGACATATTCGCAATGGCGAAAAAACTTTTCGATAAACATTTAAAAAGAAAAACATTTTTTTTGGATCGAAAACGGGCCTTTATATAGTAATGAATTTCTTCTTTAATGTGTACCGTCATCTGCCAAGCCTTTTCCTGACTATGGCAGGGTCTGCTTCGAGTCTAACCAGATGCAGCTGAATACCAGTATTTCACTTGGAGCGACTGCCTATTTGACCTTCACAACCTAGTTAGTACTGGGAAATACGATATCCCATGGTAAGACTGGTTGTCAGACTTTCGGGCCCGTGACTACCTGTAACGACTGTCAAAGACCTACAATTGACAGCTGGGACCACAGGCTTAAGGTGCTTTCCGAGGCATGGAGGAAACTCGGTGTGTAATAGGTGGTCACCCATTCACGGAGTAACCAAGGCAAGCGCGGTTTACCCTGAAGATCGACCTGAGCGGCTGTTATTACTTCTTCCTCGTTAATGTGCATCTGCGAAAAACACTAAGTTTGTAGGTATAAGTAAGAAGCAATAGCTTAGGGGTTAGAGGTCGTGAATTTAACCCCGTTTGTTAACAATTGACCTTAGGTAACTTACTTTTAATACTAGAATATTTTGCATAAAAGTTATACATTTTATAACGACACATTAATGGAGTCTCTCCTTTATAATTCCGAAAATAAAACGAAAATTACCGATGTATTAGTCGAAGTGCAAGTTACTGCAAATATAAAAATATTGTATCAACCATTGAGTTCAAATAAAATAGACAGCGGAGGCCTAGCATAAAGTGAATTGTTTTTCAAAGTTGAACCGTAACAAAAGAAATAAGAATAGTTCAATACGTTCCGGCAGGCACAGGTATAACTTTTTTCTTTTTTTTTTCTCTATGATAGCATGCATTTGTAAAGTTTCTCGCTTCCTTCCTCCGTTGTTTGTTGTTATTGTGATTGCAAGGTGTATACGAAATAAAGACGAATAAGCTTTTCTATTTCAATTGAAAATTGTTTTGAGAATGATATAAATGAATTGTTATATTTTATAGTTTTCTTTAAATTTCAATTGCAATACTTGATTACAATTTAATTTTTCTAATTCTGGACAATTGTAAAAACAAATAGGTTTGTATAGGTGAAAGTAAAAAAATACACATTTTTATAGATAGTGTATGTTTTAAGTTCTTCATGGAATGAAATAAAATCAATAAACTTTTCAATAAAGTTTTATTTTTCGTCCGGAATCATTACTGTCATGGTTATTATAAAATACCAACCAATACATACATACAGCATACTGAACGAAGGTACCTACGTCGTTGGTATAACTTTCTCGTAGTTGGTAGGTACCTTGTTATAGCTTGTATAGATAGAATTTTTTTCGTGCAACCCCACCTTTTATCAACAGAGTACACAAACACGTCTCAAATTATGCGTCCGCAAAATTATCCTTTTTGGAGACCCTTTGTTGTACGATTAATAACTCAGAAGTTTAATTTAGCAAAATATTGCTATACGACACACATATTTCTATGAAACTGCATCATAAACTACCATCATAATAGCTCAAATATTCGTATGCGAATATAACACAATAGAATAAATGAGCCACCTAATATTCGCGTACCCATATCGCCCGATAGACAGATTGGCCGCATTATAATCCCACACACACTGCACACCAATAGCCCAACATACAGGTTGTTATTCTTTTCCCACAGCTACGAAGCCCGTATCGTATTTGTCTCTTTTATCTATTGTTCGTTTTACAACTTTTATCCAGACTATTATTATTCGTCCAACGAACACCTAAAGGGTCTACAAAATCTCGGCCACTAACGACCGAAAGTTGAACTACTGTTTGAAGTCGGCATTCGTCGAAGGGGGGCAAAGCTGTTAAACGACAACCCTCACGTACACAAAGAAGATTTGTGCCGTTATATCTACGATGTTGGTGTAATGCCTCATTTTCAGGATTAATCTTCATAATTACGGCAATTCCCCGTAATGAGAGTCACACGCGTCCTGCTAATCTGACTCCTTACCTTCATACGTGAGTGACTACGTTCATAATATTTTCTCTTATATCTTAGAAGTTGAGATAAGTTTACTCACAGCGAACTGTGTATCTTTTGTTTATAAGGCCAACTTGAGCGAAACTTATATTATCTTAGTACCTTGACGTAACTTTTGACGTATCTACTGAGGCGGTAAAAAAGTCGTATCTGCTATAATCTATAGCTGGCCTTATGAGTGTAATCTGTGTTTGCAACATAGACACAACTCGTATTAAATGGTGTGCAGCGTCCTTAATTCTGACAAAATTCCACGTGAGTAACAAGCTTGTTTATGATTCACAGTTAGTTGTAAAGGCATCGCTTACAGTTTATGGAGTAGTGAATAAGTGGAACGTTGAAGTGTAGGTCGTGCCAAACGGACTTATAGTTGCACTAACCAGAATCGTATAATACGTAGCATGCAACACAGTTCACGGTATTATTAACGTATGAGATTCGATGAGAGCTGTGTCTGTTGTTCTATGCGAGCATCGTGACAAGGTTTTGCTGTCCGTCAGCTGTTGCAACTGGAAGGAACTGTTTGTAAAATCTATACCAAATGAGTAATTCCTGAAAATATTTTGTCCGTAAACTGAACCTTACGGATTAAGTTTACGGGGAAAAAATAGGCGTTTATTCGTTTTTGTACACAGAAAATACAAATTAAGATAAGACACCACAACGGTACTGCTTATTGCACAAGATTTGTTCTGCACGAGGAAAGTGTTTAGTGTTTGTTTTTTTTTTATAAAATTGAGGTACTGCTCCAAAAAAAAATTGTCTTTCTAAAAAGTGTTTCAACTACTAAGTAGCAAGAAGTTACAATTAATTCCGAAGCAGTACTAAACCGCAAAACAGAAAATTATCACCAGTAACTATCCTCATTTACATTTTAACGAGTTTAAGTCCGTTCTCCATGTATAAAATGAACTAGACGTGTTTGCCATGAAAATGTCATAGCAATCTTTTTATAGTAACGCAGAGCGTCGTATCTGGTGTGGACAGGAGTATCCCATCCTCATACATAATTAATACCGCCGGTCAAAATAAGCTATTTGGACACAGTTGCACTGGTTTGTGGCAAGCTTTGCTTTAATGCAACACATTATGCGTACTTTCTAGTGGGTTAGGTTAAGTTTTTGTGTTTTAAATGGTTTTGGAGAATCCAATTTTTTTTGGGGTTATTTGACACAATTCATTCATACTTCTATACCCTGACACCTCAACCCAGAAATGTCCTTTATGAAATTAGACATAATTATAAGTAGCTTGGAACCTGCGGAATGACTTAGGTAACCTTTGATCTGGGACATTAGTACGAAAAAAACATGAAATACAAAGACCTAATTTTAAAGAAAAAAAAATTAAGTTGTGTTACTAAATAGCCAGCTACGTGAGAATTTACTTTATTCTTCGGTCACCGTAAACCAATGAACGAACAAAAAAACGAAAATGCACCTGTATCTTTTTCCACTGATTAAAAACTTGAAAGTATTTTATTCGCCAAGATTTGTCGTTTGACGTTTCTCATCGCAAACGAAGCGAACTCGAGTTCGAGATAATTAATACCTGTAAGTCTCCAACGAAAAGATGAGAACGAAGCAAAAATAAAATGGTCCACAGGGATGGGAGACATCGTGAGAGGTAAACTAGCAAAAAAGTCGCTTCACTCGTCGACGAAGGCTTTGTATTAACTGAAACCAAAAGGCCTTTGCCTCTTTTCAGTAAACAAAGTACTAGTCACGGGAAAGATAGAGTTGTTTGTAATCAGGTGGTCTGTAATCAGTATTTTTGTATTCTTTGTGAAAGTTTTTTGTACCAATAATACTTGTACCAAAAGTTCTAATAAAATTTCGAATAAAAAAAGGTTTTTAGTTTTCCAACTGTGTAGTTTAGTCCTGCAAGATTTTATAACTTACAACCAACATGAGGCAGGCTGCTTATAGGTGCATTCGGATTCTCAAATTATTTTGAATTTAGAATAATTAAAAAAAAACGAATAGTTTTTTTTATGCCACGGAGAGTCAATTCAAAATTTTATCAATGTTTAAGTGTATCATGTGTGGTCCATTTTCTAAAATATATGGCTTAATTGCGGTACTTAGGCTAAGGCCAAAGAGTACTGTTTAGGCAAAACATACACCTTTTGATATAGACAATACTGTTCGTGTTATATTACGTTAACATTTTGCTCAGACACGTACATACCCTTCAGAGAGCCTGGAGAGGATACCGAGAAAGGTATACCTGTCTGGGGTACCGTAACGTGCCTAGCCAACTCAATGTTAACAGATAATTAAAGGTGTGCTATGGATAGTAATAGTTAACCGAAAAAACAAAAAAAGAGAATAACATGAAAGTGATAAATCCTATCCCGAACACGGTCTCTTGATAGCCTAGGAGCTAAAGACTTGAATTGTTGGATCGTCCTACTAAATCAAAAATGTTTACGTTTCTGTTCCGTTTATATTTGAATAGTATTGTTTCACTCCCTCATACTGAATCGAATCGTATCTACCGTTATAAACGGGCTGTGCTCTTTTTCACTGTAAGCCCTGTTTCACGCGACCTAAGTACGGTGACAGGAGATCTCTTACGATTTGAATCATTGCTACGAGCAACATGTTGTCCTCAATCTTTTTTTTCTTCTACGATGGTCAATGTGTAGCCTGATTAATTAAAACTGGATAAACAATGTACAGTTAGAAATATTCCCACAGTAACGTAACAGTCACATTTTTCTAGTCATGTTTATCCTCATCCATCAAATTCTTTATCGTGACGACAACGAATGTTATGTGGAACATTATGTAGAATTGTGGATTATTAAGTAAATGAAATCCGTTGAATAATAAACTAAAGTACCTCCTACATTTTGTATGTTAGCAAACACCTTGGCTGTAATTTCTTTAGGTACAAACTCGTACAGCCCTACATTTATGTACTCTAGCTTCGTGACAGTCGAGTCGCGATAATTATTCAATAAAAGGTATCATTTGTCAGAGCTGTCCAAACGTCACCAAGTCGGCATTGTGATGACTAATGCGACAATGTTCCAGCCATTTGCGTCGAATCTCCTATTGGCTACTTTTTACCTGGTGTCGTCAAACCATTATTCACTCTATTGTATAACTGTAGCGTTGTCTGTTTTACTAAAATTGGTTATTAGTCTGATTTGTTTGGTTACCGTTTGTTTATTCAATGTCTGTTATGGTTTTTGATCGAGTTGATTATGTTCGTGCGATGATGAATTTAGTAGCTTAGTGGTTATTAATAGTTTCGGATTTGAATTTTCCAATAGGGTTGGTAAATATGCGAAGTCTCTTCAATATAGCCTCATACATAGTAGCAATCCAATTATCAGTATTTGAGATGGATTTATGCGGCCAGCCCTGTATTTATAGCTGCAAAGCCGACCCGACTACACGCAAATGAGCTCTGTGATTGATATCTCAATCAGTAAACCACCGAACTTAAATATACATAATATCGCGTTGGTCTAGTGGTCGCAAGTGCGACTGCCAAGCATGAGGCTTTGGGTTCGATTCCCAGGTTCGTAATGCCAAACTGTATATCACCACGGACAAGACTTGCTCTGTGCTCGCAGGTAGTTTGCTTTAATGAATGAAGAGCATAATACATAGCAGCACTGACAATGTCTGTGTTGAAATACATTTTACTTTTGAATATTGAAGCAAAATACATAATAGTACAGACAGCCACATGTCTAACGTACTCTCCTCTATGATGCGATCGGCAGATTCACGCCACAGTAATCAAGGGCTTATGTAAATATACCTAAATCAAACTCCAAACCACAGCTCAAAACTAAGGCGTAGTCGACGTAGCCGCGGGGCTCCTATTTCTGTCTGCAAGGTTTAAAGCAACCTAACACGAACGGCGATAGCGGGATCTTAGTTCAGTCGCTTCGTTCGCTCTCTAGACCCCGCCATCCTCTTCGAACCTAACCTGTCCGAGTCGAATGTCCGGCGCTCACTTCGCTCTTGGTTCCTAAGTTCTTCTTAATGTGTTTCACTACCCTGCCAAATCCTTAGCTCTGCACACGTACGTAGTTTGCTTTGGAAATGACGAGTATAATACTAATATAGAGAATGTCTGTGTTGAAATACATTTGCTCTTTAGTGTAACGAGCACCAAGCGGTTCAGCACAGACTATGGATGTCTGTGGTAATATACAGTTTGGCATTACGCTTCCCGGGTCGGGCAAGGTGTTATTGAGTTTTTCCGTCTGGAATTTCTCAGTAATAGCCACGGTCTTTGGATTTGTGTCTGGTTGATGGCAATAGGCTCTCCCGTGTGACATGGGACTTAAACATGACGGAAAAATGTAGGTGTGCCATCTGTTAAGTACGCCTCTGCAAAGCCCTTTGGGGATTATAGGCGTGATGTGTTGTGTATCACTCCGAACATGCCTCTAAATTAACTTCTAAATAACTTTACAAGTTTATAAGTGAAACTAAACCTGACGACCAAACTTACATAATCTGGACAAGGCTTTAGTCTCACAAACTCAAAATTTAACGTGCTGAGTCCTAGATTGAATAATCTCACTATGTAAGAGGTCTATGTTGAACTTGCTAGTACTGAAAGTTTTAGTTTGGGTAAGTATTTACACTACACTGACTTTTGAGTTTCTCATTATCTCTGAAACAATGGAGTAATCTCTACGTCCCGACAGACCAACATACGTCAGAACAAAGTGAAATAACCTCCAAATGTTAGTATTCAATATCGTGACTATGTAAATGATTTGATAACGATTTATTAATATAATTTTGAGTATTTTTTTTTAATATATATAAATTTTTGTGCAATAAAGAATAAGAATATTGAGATAAAAGAACTACCAACATAATTATCATCTTAATAAGGAAATCTTTTACTAATTTACCCCCAAATCCAAGATCCTCAAACAAGAACAGCGTTCGAAGAATCCGACATCCCTATAAACAGAAAATGAAACCATTAAACGGAGGACAATTACATAAAAACCGAAAGTCACCCCTATTTCATTATTTGGCATCGGCAGATTTTCGGTAAAAATGCCGCAGACAATAAAATTTTGATCAAAAAGTAAAAGAAACCTGTAACTCGGGCTGCGACAGAGGAATTACAAATTCATTAAAAGAGTTTCAGCGGATTTGGTCAGAACCCTTTTCCTCTGTGTACAATAGAGCCAATTGGAGTAGAATGTTTGTATCCTCTGCATTACTGTTTGTACATTTATAAGGTTGTCGCGGACGATTACTGCCTCCAGCGCATGTGCAGTTAACTGGAAGTGTGGGCTGAACGTGTGTTATTATGTTATTTTCTTTAACAGGAAATAAATAAATCAAATGACTGCGTTGTTAGTCAGGTGGTTGTAAAAGCTACTGCTGCACATGAAGACGTGGGTTTTGATTGCAGAGGCGGAAAAAGTGTAATTGTTTTCCCACCAGGAACCAGAGACTAGAAGGTCTAGAAAGGAACCAGTAGGATTTCTCAGTAGCAACTTGGAGTCTGGGGGCCTACTCTCTAAGTCCGTCAACGAAAGTACGGGTCCGTCCGTAACCAGCTTTATACTTTGAAATGAACCCTACTCTCCAGTCTTTTCAGATTCATGAGTTTTGAAAACGCATCGGGAGTAAGGACAACTGTCTAATCCTATTGTCATTCATTTTTAGTTCGGGCCCCTAACGAATCTTATGTCCGTAAGTGATAAGGAGTAGGAAACGACCGTAACTTCGGCCGAAAGTACGGATTTCGTGCTTAGAGAGTAGACCTCCTGGATTCGTGCCATATTCGTGAAGATAGGTACGTCCTTATTACTTAAACGTAACTGTAAAATCTCAGTGCAATATACCGTACACCTCTGCCTTACTTTTCGGAGATTACACGCGTGGTCGTATGCACCAATGTTAACATTCAATTGAACCAACAATATTTTCATGGCACAGCAATCTAATAAAACTCAGTGCGCTAGATCAACTGGGGGATCCGGTACACCAAACACCAAATTCGAAGGTTTTCATCCGACGTTCGATTGATATTTTTTCAGGTTAATAATCCTTTAGAAATGGAAACTGAATCTTGGACTTCGAGTTTGTAAAGCGGAAAATATGATTTATTCATGCACATTATTCCGTCTTTATTCCTCGAAAAGGTTTACAGAAGCGTACTATAGAACACCAATATTTCAACGCAATCATTCTATAATATGCCCAGTTTTTGGTAAGCCTCCTCTCTTTAAGAGTGGGCCGTAACCTACCACACGGGCCCAATGCCGATTGGTGGAAATTACATGGCGTCCTGGTTTCCAAACGAGGTTTTCTACTAAAAACCGGCCAAGTGCGAGTCGGACTCACGCACGAAGGGTTTCGTACCATTTTTTTTTTCGATTTTATTTATAAAATCGAAAATAAAAACACTTTTTTGTATGGGAGCCCCCCTTTTTTTTTTGCGGATGGGAAATCATCAAATGACTTCTCCCGCTCTGGGCGGAGCGGGAGGGAGTGTCAGACTTGTACTGACTAAAACCCACCCATGTTCCTTCTTCGCCCTTTGTGTTCCAGGGCCGCGGTATCTCTTTCGAACAACCCGCAGCCCTGGCAGGCATCGGCCCTTTCGGACCCCTTCCGGTTTGCAGGAGTTGTCAATCTCCTTGAGGCGCGCGTGGAATACAACGCGCTAAAAAACCGGCTAAGTGAGAGTCGGACTTGCGCATGAACTGTTCCGTACCATTATTTATAAAATCACTTTTTTGTATGGGAGCCCCCTTAAATATTTATTTGTTTCTGTTTCTAGTAAGTATTTGTTGTTATAGCATCAACAGAAATACATAATCTGTAGAAATTTCAACTGGCTACCTATCACGGTTCATTAGATACAGCCTGGTGACAGACGGACGGACGGACAGCAGAGTCTCAGTAATAGGGTCCCGTTTGATCCTTTGGATACGGAACCCTAAAAATCCTAATGGAAAACTCAACAACAATTTGCTAGTCCTTGCAATCGATCTCCGGATCACTGAGGTGTTAATAAATACATTAATTAAAATAAAGCATAAACTACAGTTAGTAACAAGAAACTCAGCAGTTTGTCACGAACTGAATTATTCGCACATGATTTACTACTACACGTAGTTCACATTAAAATGTACACGTGTTTAGTGGTCTGGATAATTAATTACAATAAACAGGTTTTAGTTCATAATTAATTAATTAATTTATATTGATTTTGTTCACAGGAAGTGGAATGAGCAATGATTTCCTAAAATTGTCTGTATAAGTATTTAATTAGTCGAAATTAGTTTCGCGATATGTAATTCCTATGGATTTTCAAAATCCTTACTATTCAATGAACAATATTTTTATGTCTATATGAGTAATCACGTGGTTGAAAACGGTGCTATTGAATTCGATGAAAGTTGTGATCTGAGGATTTGCGGGGCCAAAACGATCAGCATCGTGGGGAGACTTTTGCCCACGGGTTATCCTGCATGCGGCCTATTTTGGCTGTTAGAGTAGATTAAAATGGAAAAAATTGTTTCTATTTACATTGCGTTAGTTTACACCGCGCTTCCGTGCTAGGCCGGGGTTTTTTTTACTGTTGTATGTTCATGATTTTATTTAAAAAAAAAAAAATCTTTTGTGAATTTTAAAATGACCAAAATTTAAAATCGCAATTTAGTACAACGTTTAAATATTTCTTATTAAACCTGCTTACAACGGAAGATTCGTATACGGGTAAAATAGGGTGAAATGTTTATTCGAAAGAACCGCTTCGGGAAGTTGTCTGGTTCATACGAATGTATTTGAAAGATAAAGAACTCTTTTGCAATTTTATTCCTTATTCCTCTTTTGAAAAGATGGAGTGTTTTTAGATAACTATAGGAAAGTAATTTTCAATAGCTAAAAATCTGGAACGGATTGTCTCTTCGTCAAGTGTGTTTTAGATGGCTTCAGTTTGACTAAGAGGTTGCAGTTCCTACTTATAGATAGTAACAAATTTTCGAAGTCAACGTAGTTTTGAATAAGCACTCAAACTTTAATGTTCAGAAAACTCGTAGTGGTACTCAATGCATGACGGATGAGCCCAATCATAAATTTTCGCGGTTTCACTTTGTTAAATATCTGACTCACATAAATCTGCCAATCTATCGTATCAGAGAATTTAAATTTTCAAACCAGATGACGTGAATTCAGTGGATCGCTTTAGGATTTTATTTTTCTAGCTTCGAATGTTTTCGGTTTGTGGTTAAAGAACGTAGTCAAACTTAACAAAACACTGTGATAATCTTAGTGTACAGCGAATGACTGAGTCTGCTAGCTGCTTTTACGACACATAACCACGCCCTTGCTACACCGTGTAGGAAGTTCAAAGATCTTCATCATCCACAGCCGGACTTCACCGACTGGTGGGTACAAGCCCTTTTTTTTGCTTCTGCCAAGCTCCACGTTCTTATGGCAGTCTTATCCAGGATATTCCTGCGATGCCAATGGTACCGTAAATAGCCAAACCCTTGGAATAAAAACCCAAGGTTGTCTCAAATAAATCTATACTAATAATTCGATACGCGCCGCTGCTTCAATTGGAAAATTCAATATCGAAGTTTATTTCAACTTTGCTCTCTTATGGGACGGTGGAAATATAAGGTTCTTTCTTGTTTTTACCTGCAGGTAAACTTGTACTAGTAAACATTGTAATCTTTTGAGACAAAACTTTTTTTAAATAATTTATTTTTATATGACGGTAAGTGTAACCGTCGCCTTATTCTAATATAAGAAACAATCTCTCTAAAGCATCAATTTTATCAATTTACTGTAATCTATTTTAATTTATCTTGCACAACATAATGTTGTCATTTTCATAAATTATATTTTAATTTAATTTAAATTTTCAATCAATTATGTCATTAGCTCGCCGTTGTACATAAGTTTTTATATTGCAATCTGTTTGTATATTTCTTTTAATTGGTGTGCAATAAACAATAAGAATATTCTGTTATTTTACTATTTCAAGTTTAATTTAATTTTATTGAATATTGGCGCTTAGTAATTAGTAAGTTAGCTTATCTTCCAAATTTACTGTTCTGTGCATGCGGTGTTTACCTATAAGTAATTGTTGCAATGTTATTTAATTTTAAGTATGTATTATGTCGCTGTATCCAGTGTGAACAATTGTTGTAGACCTTTAATAAATAAATAAGAGCAATGAATACGTGAGAATCGAATGCATTGCCATCTCAATCAAATGTTGGGAAGGGAATAAGCCCTAAGCGACTATCTTCACCACAATACATGAATGGACTTCATAAAGCCTTATACAGCACAAGTATGTAGTCTATATCTATCAGAGGCTTTTCCTCTGACACCAGCTGGTCAAACCTTAAAATATCAATAGCCTAGCAATTTAGTCGTAAAGGTCAAGCAGCGATCCACGCAAAATATTAATATTCAGTCGCATCTGGTTAGACTAGCAACTGACCCCAATAGTTACGAAAATTCTAGGCAGATGTCGACTTAGTTAGATTGTTTGACTTTCCTATTTCCAAATTGATGCTCGATTTAATCAGTTAATTCTAATAAATTGATGGTCATCATTTCGGTGTACCAACAGGGTCCTCGTATTAATATCCATACTAAAGTTCTCAAATCGTTGTTTGACTAGTGAGATCTAGAGCTGCCGAAATAATTACTCGATACTGAGCGCATTTCGAATCACTCGGATTATTCGGTCTTGAGTTAATTCCGGAATCGATCTCCTTTACATGCAGTGCTATCATTTACTATTTTGGTTTAACGACTGTAAAACAAAGATCTTCAATATTTCTCATAGGACGAATTATAATTGAACTATTTTTTTGATAACAAAATCACCATATTATTTCTACCGACAAAGTTACCCGTTTGTTTATTGAACATCGTAGCTTCTGTGGTTGCTACGGCGTAGCAACATGTTGACGTCACGACTACGAGAGCGTAGAACATAACAAAATATAACCATCGTCGCTAAGGAGTATTTTATCTGAGGCAACTTCATGCCTTGAAAGAGTGATTATAATTAGCTAGCAAAGTCATTTTCTCGAACATAAATATAAATTATGGCCGTCGTAATTCCAGACATTTTTAACAAAGACGTATCGTGTATTGTCAACCAGTTTCTCTTATAGTGTTCACAAACTAACATAGAGAGATTAATTCATTAAATTTTAACTCGTAGTAATGAAATAGTTAAGCAACCACAATTCTCCGGTGGCCACTGGAGACAAGAGCAAGTTCTTAACAAAGTTGTAATCTTACGCACAATTTGAAACTTAATAATGATACAATTAAAGATAAAACGACGTAACATTAATTAGTTAACTAGGGCCTATCTATTAAAGTTAATGAGGGTAGTTCAGGCAGAGGGACTTATGCAGTGTCAGCAGCAAAGAATGGAAGCTTTAATGTTAATGTTCTAACTGATTAAGAATTTGGAAAATTTTTGAACTGGATTAAGTTTAAGGGTAATTTGCAAGTCTGAGGGATTAAGAAAAGTTCTAGTTTATCACGGAACCTGTTTCTTGAATTAGCAATAGGTATCTGTTTTACTCTTATCAGAAAAATAGGAGCTCAGCACCTACCTTTTTTTTTTTTTCCGGATGGGAAATCATCAAATGACTTCTCCCGCTCTGGGCGGAGCGGGAGGGAGTGTCAGACTTGTACTGACTAAAACCCACCCATGTTCCTTCTTCGCCCTTTTTGTTCCAGGGCCGCGGTATCTCTTTCGAACAACCCGCAGCCCTGGCAGGCATCGGCCCTCTCGGGCCCCATCCGGTTAGCTCAGCACCTACCTCAGGTATTTAACAAAGTCTAAAAAGCTCGCTGTCTGACTTTGCAATCATTAAGCATAAACGTTATTCTAACGTTGTAAATGTGTCCTACAGAAGGGCTTAAACCGTCTCTAAGCCCAGTTTAGCCCTCAACGCGTTTGTTATAATAATTTCGCTTCATGTTCCCTCATTGTTTACCAACACGATCATTTCAACATTATTATGAGTGCAGGAAAAAGGGCAGTTTCTTTCATGCGCCCGTAAAGCACTTCTCAACGAATACGCGCACACCTTTTTGTTATTCCCTTTTTGCGCGGAACTAGCGTGGGCTTTTTTGTCTCTTTTTAATTTCCTTTATGAGCTCACAATTGCCTTCATAATGGTATCGTACCTTTCATTAAGACTCATTTGAGCCCCTGAATGGTGGTCTCGCCTCATAATGGGTGGAAACGTTAGATGTTGTAAGCCTTTGTGTAGACATTATAGCGTTCACTAGCTCTTTTCATGGGTCATTCGTGTTTGCGCGCTGCCTGCTTTCTATGGGGTTTTATTAATAAGCGCCCTATGCAGGGTAATAAACATTATGTGGTGTAACCCGCTGCTCCCATTCAATTTTCGGTGCCTATTCACTGTTTACCTACTTATTAAAACTGTTAGCATATTTTAACACATCATTTTCCTGTTTCAGCCATTTTGTATTTACACGTTTTCGTCAAAAAGGTACGTTTGAAAAGTATTCACGATTGTATAGTTATTACATGATGTTTTCATAATTTTGCTATTTAGGTTTACTTAGTACAAAGAGGATCACAGTGTTCTACAGAATAAAGCACTCGTTAATTTTATTCAAATCCGACTGAAGAAATGTTACACCTAATCTTGAATGGAAAAATCTAGTACCTATGTGCTGAAAACATTATGTGGAATTGAAATTATACGATGACTTTATCAGGATCTTTTCAAGAAAAGCACTATTTGAAAGTTCAGCTCAGTAGAGATGATGATTGGGCAAAGAAAACGAAATTCTATTTTGTCTGTCAGTCAGGTAATACAAAAATATTAAATACGTATTTTTTGTTTTATGAAGTCACCAAAAAATTACTTAGTTGGAGAGTGGGAGCTTATTACGTCACAACTAGGTACAAAATTTACTCAACCGTGACGTCGTGCGCCATTTCAATTCAATATATCTCCGTATTTTTTTTATTACGTGAACTAAGAAAAAATACTTGTCCAATACTTTTTAATAATCTACCTGATAGACAAAGAAAAAAAAACATCATCCCATTTCTATCCAGGCTATTTTATTAGCTTTTAATATCTTAATATAACGTTAACAGTTTTCATGTCACGTACTAGCACATATAGCACACACATCCATGCAATAAAAGTGAACTTAAAGTAACAGGTAAGGCGCTTAATGTACCTTAGACCATTAAGTAACGGTGCATGTAGTACCATACCATTAAGTTAGCGCCGAGCAACCAACTGTTTATGCAACGTAAAGATCCTAAGCCAAACAGGTAGTGTGCCAAGCAATATCAACACTTCCGGAGTAACTATCGAGTATCTGTAAAGTTCTGTTTGCTGTAAACAAAACTTAGATCACCGTTTGATTACACAATATGTGGATGTAATAATAAGATAGTTAGAATACAATCAAGGTTTCGCTTGTAACGTGTAGTTAGACTAAATTACTTAATAAAATTGTTCGAAAAGATACCCACCTAATTAAATAGTGTCAGTAGTAAATACAATGCGTAAACGCTACTGCAGGATATGCCCCACCTGCTTTCTTGCCTATCCTGCCCAGCGATTTGCACCTTCCAGGACGAAGCCAACGATAGACCTGTGCCGTGGCTACGTACAGGCCAAAAGTGAGATTCATTTTCCATTCAAGACTACCGCATAACAGTGTTAATACGGCGGGGAAAGTTAACCAAAAAATTGATCATAATTATATTCATTATCACATGCATAGTGCTTTTTTACGTTTGAAAAAACTTTCTCGTACAAACAAAGTGCAGAATAACACAAAAATATGTACGTTATAACAACTGTGGCTTAACGCTTCATGCACACCTATGGTCCATACCCTAATGAATACGCTGAGCCAAAACTTTTTCCTCTCACCAAAGTAAGGTAATTATTTCGCCAAGGTAACTCCCATTTCATGGCAGCACATTAGTCCTAATGTAAGTAAGTTTGTTACGCGAAAAATAACAACTGATAGGTACCTCCGTAATAACAGCTATAATAAAGGAGGCAGCCATAAAGCCACAAATGACTTCAAATTATCAAAGTTACTTTTAATATTTTGTAATAATGATTGCGAGGCTGAAAGGTTTTTTATTACTTTTAAACGTAAAAGTCACCTTTGTGGTATTAATTTTGTGCATGTTGTACGTGAAAAACTTTTTCTTTATTTAATTTTTCAGGAGCTTCAAAAATGTTTATTTCACATTTTCTAGTCAATACTTTACATTTGGATGTTCTAATTTAGAGGTAGCCATGTAAAACATATCACATTGGTTAATTAAATCATCAGACTAGCTACTAGTCCCTTTTTCCAGCCTTGGGATCTGTTCCTTGTTTTACCAGAGGTGGCGCGTCACGTGAGGGCACAGGACTCGTGCGAAACCGCGCATCCGCGCCTCCACAGCATGCTGTGCGTCCCCCATAGCATAGCATCATACTGAGAGATAACCTAACTGTCGCAGTCACGACGTGTTTTTTTCGTTCTTATTGTACTTACAAATGTTTGTTATGCGTTGTATGTTTATTATTTACTTTGTTATTGTGTATGCGCCTCATGTCCCTGCGACAAATAAATAATTTTTCCTTGAAATTGATTGATTTGATTGAAAGAAGGAAAAAATATTTATTTTAGAACTAGAACTGTAACTAAAACTATTTATTACACGTAGGTATACGATTTCAGTATAAGTTTTAAACAGCTCTTTTAGAAAAATAGTAATATATAGCTTCGACACGTTGCAACAAATCACTATACTATACCTGGTTACTCAATACAATTCAGAAAAAGGCGAACTTTTTAAGGGATAAAGCAGAGTGGCAAAGTCGAGATGTAACGCTTTCAGACGGTCTCGAAGAAGCGGCAAAGATGAATGGCTTTCAATATGAAATTGAATTCCGCGGTTCATTGCTTTTCAATTTGTTCGAGGGAACGTTCGCGAGCGTTTACCCCCGATACCCCACAAGGTGCCGGTGTATTACACAATAGGTACCATGACTTACTCGCGAACATGAGAATAAAATATAAAAACGATTAGCGATATATTCTGAACGCGTACCAAGTGTCTGCCTATTCGTTGACCCGAAACTGAGGCGAGATATCGTCCCCAGCAGTTCTGACCGTTTTGTTCAACGTCTTTTTGTAATAGATATTTTATTAGAAACGACCGCAGTTTTAAACTGAAAGCTATAGAAATGGTTTCGAGTTGTAAAGAAACAAGATCGCTTTGTTGAGCCCCACACAGAGGCTCAGTCTGTATTCCTTTTGATAATGTTTTTATATTTTAGACGAAGCGACTTTCAAAGAATCTTATACTCTAATATTAATCTTGCCGCAGGAAAGACTTTGTGAGCTCTTAAAGAAGAAGCTAGTTCATTTTATGCGATAGTAATTTTCTGATAATAGAATAGAACCATTGACATAATTTTTGTTACTTAATGAATCAAATGGAAGCGTTTCTATTTCCAAGATATTTGCTTTAGTCACGCGATTTCGCACAATAGAATGTTGCTCCACGATTTTGAATAACCCTGTTCAGACTTAGCAGGCGACAATAATTAAAGGCACCGAAAATTAATCATCTTTTGTGTCCTTAAGCAAACGTGGAGACTATTAAAATATTTCATTTCAAAAGGTTGCTGAACAAAGTTATTTAAATGACTACAGTTAATTTTACAACGTTTTCAATTAATTTAGTACACCTCGTAAATTCGGATACTAGGGAGGATTTGAAATTTTAATATATACGAGGTCAAAAAAAAATCCCGTAATAGGAAAAGTTTCCCTGCTTTCCCATAACCATTACCCCTACCTCCATCTGTAAGGTGTAATATACAGAACTAATTTGGGGCTCAAACCGTTAAGATTTTCATTATTCCAAACATCTACGGAGGGGAACATTGGGTCCCGCTATAATCGTTGAATCGTATTACCATTACAACTGTCCACGAGACGCCAGATGCTTCAAACAACTTTATTTCATTATTCGGGCCCTTTCTGTGCGCGTGTGTTTTACTAAAGCTTCGGAAACGGTTTTAAACTATCCACAATTGTATGTATTTCCAGCTTTTATAGTTCTATCGTATAGTGGTGTCTGAAGCTTATTAAAGTTTTTGTTTGATATTTTAAGAGCTATAAAAATACTACGTATCTAAATGGGTTTTGTCAGATAATTAGAATATTTTATCAACCAAATCCTACAATAAGCACACAAAGACTTAACATGTTATTTTAAACATGTTGAACAACATTCTGTCTTTTCGTACACGTGAAAGCATGAAATTATAAAACTCAAATAAATTACGGTACGGATCTCTGTAAAACATTTCGTCTTACTTGAGGTACTTCGCAGTCCGACTTTACTTGTATGTTTTGAGAGTTACTTGGAAGCTGTATCTCTTCCAAACTCCTTAACTTTACCAGACCTAAGCTTTATTGCAGTTGCTATGCACAGGCTTACAAAAGTCGTTGCGACGAAACCGCTGTAAATGGAAAAAACTTAGAACTGTAATTAACGCTCGAAATTTCTTCTCAAATTACCAGCAGCAGACAGAACTTAAGAATTTAAAGATTAGAGGCAAATACTTGTATAGTTGACTTTATTAAACGAGTGCATTATTTGGAGTAGAAAGCACAAGTCATATGGAGGTTGAGTACGTTAAAAGATTTCAATGCTACGGAGAGGTCAGACAAGCCATTGTGCTAATAACTGAAATGTTCAAATAAATCCCCTTTTTATGAGTGGATTTTCAACAAACATTTGCGGTTGAATATTTTTGCGATATTATACGAGAGAAGAACGTAATAAATGTTAAACCTAGTCGTACGACTAAACCTAGCAAAAGCGGGTAAAAATAAAATAAGGACCTAAAATATCCTGAATACGTACACAGATTGTGTTTGATCTCAACTTTGTCTCTACGTTGTTGTAACGTTTTGAATTGAAACAGGAATTCGCTTGTTCTGGGCCAGTCTGATATTTCCCAGCTATGGAGTTACGTACATGGTTAGTGCTCGTCTGAAGCACAGCGCAAAATCAAAGCCGCTTTGACTCGGATTTTCTGAAACATACACCATTATTACGAGCAAACAATGCAGTTTGGAAAAAATGTTTTTTCACGTTATTTTCCCTATCATTTTACTCACATGAACTCTAGTATTCTTTTACCTTCAGGCACTTTTCAAGTAAGATATACCTACGCTACGTGAAAACGTTTTTTTCATTACATACGGTATTTTGATATTCGCTCCCTGTATTTGTCCACTTTCATTTCGTGCCATTGCTCTAATGACCAAGGCGTTACTTTAAAAACCTGATAACTACGTATGCCCGTTATTGCGTAAAAATTGTGGATCGGTGTGTTTTTCGTTTAAAGTGGTTTTCATCAGCGTGCAGGGGAATACATAATTTCATTCTTCAATATTAATAGTAGTCGATGGCAGTATAAATACGGCGGCTTTTGAAACAAGTACTAGGGTTAGCTTAAAACCGTGACGATCAAGGAATAAATTTGTTAAGTAATGAGTAGAAATTCTATTAGCAGCATTCGAGTCGTTTAAAGATCTCTCGGCGCGTGTCTGAATCAGTAAAATAAAACTAATGTCGTGATCTTATTTTTCGATACAATTCCACAAAAAAGAATACTAAAGTTTACCAACAATGCGGGGGCAATGTCATTTAAGATCCAAAAGATTTCTGTTATTTACTTACAAGTTTTTTTTAAAACAAATAACTACTAAACTAGCGTGATATTCGACTAATAACTACGTGTTATAAGAGTATGTGTGTCTGCTTGAGTTCGACACAAGCGCTACTGTCAAATGTTCTTGTTTCCAATTGTCTAGTTCCAAATACGAAATACGCTAACATGGCGCTGTTACAAAGTCTATTCGTTCGTCAATAGAGCGAAGTTAACCAAGGTGTAGTTGGACCACATTACAAGCTTGTCGCACTCAGACGTTATGTACTATGTCGTATAAAATAATAATGGCCGACGTTTAGCAGTAGGTTTTATAAAATTGATAGCAATTATTATGGTTTGTGTGTGTAACTGAAACCAATAATAAAATTCGCTTCAGAATAATTAATTAAAACTACATTCGTTAGTATATAGTTTTCGGAATTGATTGAATGAAATTGTTTCTGTACGTGATAGGTATTTATTTTGCGAAAAAAAAAACAAGCGTTATTTTGTCAATATAGGCAAGAGAGACACATGAGCGGTGGCGGAAATTCGCACGCCTTTTTCCGCAAATATCGAGTTTTTTTTTTTGATTTGTTGTTTGGTTACTAACACTTGAAGACCATTCTTCCTACACCCTTCAAATATCCTTAAGAAGTACCTAAATACATGAAAAACCTAACAAAGTTTACCTAATCTACTTGAATAAAATTTACTTAATCTACTTTTCTCCGCCTAAAATGTCAACAGTAGGTAAACAAATTTCACTAAGATTTAATACGCCGTGTCGTAAGAAACGGCAACTTATTTTCTAACCCTGATTTAAATTCAGAGCCTTACAAACGTAATAAAATTATTACACCCCTTTTTAATCTTTCGTATTTTTCAGTCGAAAACTTACTCGCGCTATCTAAAACTGAGTTCTCTATTTTTACAATGTTGTATATGTTAAAGTGTTTTTTTTACGGTACCTAGACGAAAATTTTAATGAGGTTTTGTGTTAATAGAATTTATTATGTTAATTTGAAACTATAATTATTAAAGAACTTTATGAATGTTGTCTTATAAAATTATTTTTTCTCTATCGAAGGACGAAGGTCGCAGGCACCAGTTAGTGCCACGACCTTCGCCCGCGTTATTTTTTTTTTTGCCCTATGAATTCGGTTAAAAGCTCTTATTTTGAAGTTACAAACAGTCTCTTCAATTTTATTTATTTGTATAAATTGTAATTACTATTTCTGTTTTTTTCTCATGAATCGGCTGTGACTCTTATAAGAACAATCTCAGGATTGTGCGATTGGGCCTTGACAAGGTGACATCTATCAGCTAACACGATGATGAAAATATCAAAAAATATAAATTTTATGTACCTATTGAAAAGCTTACCTATGCCAGTCTCGTTAAAGGTCGTTTTAGCACATGAAATTTTTTAAGAGTGATTGTCATTGGTCTAACTAGACTTTAAGGCCACTGACTTATCACTGGCCCTAATGTCTGACAAGCAATCTTACCAATGGCTGTGGAGATCAGATAGGCAGTCGCTCCATGTAAAAATTGGTACCTACTCAGCAGCGTCCGTCAGCTGGAAGCCAACTCCAGCATAGTTGGGCAAGGGTGAAGCAGATGATGATGTTACTGGTCCAACTCCTCCCGTTCTAAACACCTTGTATCAAATCACATACAACACAACATTTCCAATTTCATAACTCTCAGTCCAGAATCGCACAAACAACAAGCACAGTGCACGTTCACTTGTTTTATTAACACCCTGTATGCTACGTTCCTATTCTCAAAGGGCTTTACAACGTAGATTATGATACAGAATGAGTAAAGTTTCCATTGTTAAGCATGGTCATAAACTAACACAAAACAATTGTTAGTTGCCCCAGTGTGTGCACCGTCGGGTCGCTCGAACCATAACAAAATCGCTTTTATACTGCACTGCTTGTTAACGTAAAACATAATTAACAATACCTAACTTAACATTGATCTAGCATACGAAATTGTTTACACGACGGCGTATTAAGAGGCTTACATTCATTATATATTGCGGCCTGTCTATTTATTTGAGAAGATGTAATAAATTAGTCAGGTATAAGAAGGACTTATCTTTGTTAGACGTTCGCATATGGGACGTAATTTTGCCGCCTTGGGATTGATTTTGCTTGTGTTTGAAAACGCGTTTACTTTGGTGAAATTTTCAAATATTTCGTACATTATTTCAGCAACACATGGAATAACATTTTTTTTTTTTTTGCATCATAATTGTTCCAGTTTGCTAAGTTTATTTAATTTTAGGAGTATGAGGAACAGGGTATAAAGTTCCTCGATACTCCCTAAAAAAGGGAGGATCCTCCGACCAGACAGGTGTTATGTCTGGTGGGCAACTACCCGAGAATTGTTGTCGGGTTTTGCTATATATTCTTAAGTCGAGGTAAACTTTGGTTGCGGCTTGTAGGCAATTGATGTTAGTTCTTCGGTTTTGTCATAGATGGCGCTGTAGTACTTTTGGTTGGTATCAAGACATTTGCGCGAAGCCATTTTCACGAATGGACGTATGCGCGAAAAGACAATTGCACGACTTATAAGTATATATAAGTCGTGCAAATGTCTTTGTGGGTTCATGGGGTTCGTTTTCGGGGTCGCTGATTACGAAAAGGGGTCAAAATGAAAATCCAATATGGTGCCAAGGAAAATTTTCGGTTTTTCCGTCATGGGTGTTGTTGCGACACCCATGAAGCCATTAAGTCGCGCAAGAGTCTAATCGCGGAAGTATACAATTATAGACATTTGCGCCAATGTCTATTCGCGCAAATGTCCTCGATCCCTTTTTGTTGTAGGTAGCTACATGTATTTTCATTGCAAGGATAATAAATTGTTTAGTTCGCAAAATGATTGTTTCCTTTTTAAGTGGAAGAGGCCAAAGATAAACATTGCTGCTTTATAATGGAGGCATTCTGAGACAATTTCTCTTCTAATTGACATTGAGAAGCACTCGAGTTTAATTCTTATGATATCTTGAACTGTTGTAGGTAATTGACTTGAAAAAGTTACTTTCTTTTTGGCAATAAATTTTCCTCTCGCTAGAATTTAATTATGGTCGTAGCTATGCCAAATCAGGCGTTATTGTAAGCTTTTATTTAGCCTTATTATTATTTCCAAGTCTAAAAACGTTTTAACAGTTGTTATAACCGTTAACGTACGGGGCTTCGGTTGTTTCCAAACATAGATCAGGTTTTTGGGAGCAACCTTATTTATATTAAGAACCGGTAAGCCAATAAAATGTTATTACCTTGCGAAGGGTCGAATTACAATATTATAAATGTATGCGGCATACATATTTAGCGGGCAGGTGTGTGCCAATTCAGTAAGCAAGACACACGAAGGGAAACATTATTACGTCGTTATCTGAAAATCTGTAGTGTGAAATTACACGGGATAAAATCTGCTAAGGAAGAAGTCCGCTCGGCCGCGGTGCGACTTGCTGGCTGAAACTTTAATGTAACGCCTCGGCAAAGCTGTTTCCTAGAAAATCCCCACCCGAGCCTTGATTTCGGTTTTATGCGGCTCTAAAGTTGTTTGCCATTTACTTGAATTAGTAAATATGTGTACAAATTGAGAATTTAATGTTTATCGATCTTCGAACGTCGGTAAGCTGGCTAAGTCGTTTTCGAATTAAGGTGTAAGCCACGTGTTTTAATCTTTTCTAAGAGGCTGATTTGTGAAGACTTAAATTACATACTTTAAATTCCAGGCTTAAGAAAATGCTTTAGTTACAAATAGTTTTATAAACCTATAAGTAAAACTAAACTAGAACTAAATCCACTGATCTATTATTAAGACAATCTGCGCAACAGACCACGAATAATCCTGAAAGCCGTGTTAAATATAACATTAATGCATTACCTGTCGAAAAGCCAATAACCACTGGCCTTTAGTTAACTTTGAGAACTCGTACGTTCTGATAGGCGGCTAATTCACTTTGTTTTTCTTTCGCTCCCTTGTCGATCGTATATCATGCTGCCTTTTGTACGATGAGATGATGTTGTATCTAAACTTTCTAAGACTTTTCTAATTGACTTTCTGGGATGTTAATTAAACTATGATAAGAATAAAGCAGTTAACGCTATCGAAATATACTTCTACTAATCGCATAACCTATTTCATACTAATCCTACTTGACTAACTAAAAACCTGAAAATATGACAATCAACTTTTACGCCATTTACGCATGCATACGAGTATGTAACTGTGGAATGAGAATTAAAAGATAATATAATGCTTAATACGTTCATGAATACATCTTTTAATTTAAGACCTATTTAAAGTACAAAAGTTTCCGTAACGAGTATTTATTGAAAATGTATGTTCGATATTTATTCATACAATCATCCAGAAGCATTTCAAATGCCAGCATTAGGAACCTAAAGATCTATCTTTAAGTTCCTATTTCTGGCTTGAATGTCACTACATCGCAAAATCGTTGACGTCATCTAAGGCTTGCTGCATTCATACGACTTGTCGCACTTAACGAGCACTTAACTGATTGCGCGTTTGTCTCACGTAGTTGGATTGCACCTATTTTGCCTTCAAAGCCGTCATCAGCTTACAATTTCCGAAGAACGTTGGGATCGGCTTTCGGTCTTACCAGACTGGTTGGAATATCAGGTTTAAAGGCTATCTATTCGGCTTTGTTAACTAGAAGGGATTGATTTTCTAAGATGGAAGTGATTTTCTAATAACACTAGGAACGGGATACTTACCATGATATACTACTTGTATTTTTTTTGCTTTTGTTTTTTTTTTGTATATCAGTATCTCAAA
The DNA here is from genome assembly GCA_963082945.1 of Cerastis leucographa. Taxonomy (NCBI): domain Eukaryota; kingdom Metazoa; phylum Arthropoda; class Insecta; order Lepidoptera; family Noctuidae; genus Cerastis; species Cerastis leucographa. The sequence goes on from OY720357.1 coordinate 11,862,410, forward strand.
ATAAAAAGTAAAGATGTTAAATATCCCGTTGATGGTAAATATCCCGTTCCTAGTATTATTGATACCGTTAGTGACCGTGTCAATTTAAAAACTTTTAATGGGCCGATATTTTCTCATATTTCTTGATAGCTGCATTTATTTTGTCATTCAGTATTGCATTCGTTTATTCATCGTTCGTTCGGTTTGTCAATCTGTGAAAAATACTGCATGTGAAATTTTCTGTATTGCATGTGCATTACATTGTACAAACAAGTGTCATATACGCGAAACAAACTCGTACGCAGCCTGGGATTCGTTTTATTTGGAACTCGTTTCTGGGATTCGTTTGATTTCAAAATGTTGTGTGTTGGTATAGTTTTTCTGTATGTTGAATTGGTTATTCTGATTTCAGTTTCTTTTTTTCCTTTTCACATCAGGATATTATTCATACCTAGATATTATATCGAGCTAGCTTTATTTATAGATGTCCTTTAGAAATATTCGCATTTACTTAAAGTACACCTGCAATATAAAATACCCGTTCCACATCCAAAAATTTTAAGTAAGTAATTGTTTAAGTGCAGTTGTTCGAGGCTACGTAGCACGTACGACGGAGCGTAACTCAACAAACTCTTCACGACTTAACTTTGGTGGGCATTCATCTAAAACTTCGTCAGGCACCTGAACGTCGCGTGACTTGACGCAAGCTATGGCTATGGGAACAAACTGTCGGTTAGGCTGCTTTTCCATAGAGATTTGCTGGGTAGCCAAGCAATGAAGTATAATTACAACTGTTTTTTTTTTTTATTCGAGAAGTTTACGAGGAAGACAAATTGAAGGAGGTAACTATGCTAATGATTCTCGACCCGAATCTACAATAAAATGGCTCGGTTATTACTTTTTTCTTATTTACGAAAATCGGTACGTGTAAACCACCCGTGTTTTAAACGCGGCCCGTCTGATCCTCGCCTTATAACCTCGCTTGTGTGTACATACAAAAAAAATCAAACGATTATTCGATAATTTCTTAATCCCTAAACCACGTTAACGGGGTTATTGTGAAATAATGACAAATATAAATAACAAAAAAAGCAATTTTTGTATGTCTAGCTAGTTTCTGGAACGGCTGGACCGATTTTGACTGGAACTTTCACTGGCAGATAGCTGATGTAATAAGGAGTAACTTAGGCTACTTATATTTTAGAAAAAAAAAATGCGAAAACGGAAAAAAAAAAACTAAATAACTTTTTTGTAAAATTCCACGCGGACGATGACGCGGGCACGGCTAGTTATAACATACAATCTAAACGGATGCAGATGAATACCAGTATTTTACATGAAGCGACTACCTATCTGCCCACTGATACTGCTGCTGACCCAAGCTAAGCAACAATATGAAACCTAAACGACCTTGGTTGATATCATACATATATGTAGATATCTAAGTACATCGCAGCTTAGCACATTAGGGGGAGAGCAGCCTACCTAGCCAACAAACCCAACGCGTTGTTCCCGTTGTTGCACGTTATGTTATCGCTTTTGTTAATGTTATGTAATGTTACTGTTCTCATACCAAAGTAGTAGCAACTCTTGATGGTAATCTGGAAGGATGTTGGAAGTAAAGTACTTTAGAAATGTCACTTGGAATGAAATGGCACGCTCAATTTAAATAATTGCTGTGACAGCCACGGGCATTGGACAAGTAAAATGGGAACAATAAAATTGTTTCTTGTTATTTTCAAAAGTTAAATGAACCTCTAAAATAATAAGATTAAGGTTTAGAGGAGTTGAATAAATGGTTGGGTTATAAAGGGATGGAAAGCAAGCAAGAAAAAATAGTCATTTGACACAGAGTGCTTGAAAAGAAAAACAATAATTTAAATGATAAACATATAGTATAAAATATACTGAAAATGATGTCGTAGTAATTTAAGGTTGGTTAGTTTGTGCTGGCTGTATGTTTGGGGTTCTTTTGCTATCTACAATGTGCTCGATGTTGCAAAATAAGAATAATAAAATAATCCAAGCAGGGAACATAAGTAGTCGGCTGTAAGTGAAAACGATAGCGATCATGCACTCCATTTAATATGCGATAGCATCGGAATATGCGATCAAATATTCATTGTACATGGATTTTGATTAATCGCATCCCATATTGATTAAATCCCACATTTACATTGCCTGCCTACTGTGATATTGATCGGTTCTATGGAATTATTAGATACGACATTGCATTGTTCGAGTGATCGCTTGCGAAGTACGTTGAAGTTCGAAGATCGAACGAAAGACAACATCTGAATCAGAAGTCCCAGTTGGTTTCGCTGCTTGGTAGACTTGAGTTGCTGATTTGGAATAGTTACAGCTATCAACAATGTAGATGATGTTGAATTTGTATGGTAATTACATTTCATAAACCGCACGGCAAAGGAGTGGAACTCTCTGCCTGCGTCTGTGTTTCCGAACGCTTACAACCCTAATTTCTTCAAAGTTAGAGTGAACAGGCTTCTTCTGGGTGAGTTCGTACCATCGTTGACTTTGTCTTTGTCATCTCTGACCTAGACTAGAGTCAAGAGCAAATACATAGCAAAAAAAAATATTTACCCCAAAACAAAGTCTTCCATTAGAACTCACGTCGTGGTTTCAATGTGGCGTTAGAGCAGTGTAATACGCAAATTACAGTCACTACCGTTCAGTCTCTACACTCGCTCAGTTATGAGAATTCTTTTAAATACCGCCAGTTGATCATACATTCAAACTTCAACGATTCCTTTATGAGTCTCCACAAACAAAAAGCAAATACACTATGGTCGGGTGGTTGACCCAATTCTTGGTAGATTGCAAAAAAGTACGCTCATAATACAACTGGTCTTATTGAACTGCTATTGTTCTGCTGTGTTTGAATAGACTAGGGCGTTGTTAGTAGATAGATGAGAGGTCTTATCTGAGTACGCATTGTTACGACGTATCGTTATAAGCTCGTTGAAAAATCGCTTGTTACATCTGAAATCAGAATATCTAAGTACTCTCGAGATTATAGAACATAATTTTATTTACCCAGGAATATTTGTGAGGAAAGAGGACTGATATAGAAATGAAAACAGGCACAGTACTCTGGATACATTTTTGGTTCGCCCAAAAGATTATGTTACAATGGTGCTAGCTTCGATAAAAGGAAGTAGGTACTTACTCTTAGCAAAATGACATTCCTTCTGAGTAAGTGAAGCTGTTGCTAAATATAGAGCTGCAGTTAGAGATGTTCTCTATAACATACCTAGGCAGAATCATTTGTTTCCCGATAATATTCTGCGTGAATTAGCATTGTTCGAGCTCTGTATCTACTTATTACACGCTGATTCCAACATTATATCTTAATGTCTAAACTTAATCAGTTATTAAATTCCAATGTAGTTCACGATTTCTAGTAAATTGCGCCATTTGGGCACTATGTGGATATAATAATAGGATCTGCTTTCGAGCTAGAACGTACCCACAATCTACCCCTACGATAATTTACTGAAAGCCGTTTCCAGATATTCAATTATTTCGTTCAAAAATTCAGGATATAATATACTCACCCAAATGAAATGGAAACGGGAATCAATAAATTTTTTCAACAACGAAAAAAAAGAACTCTACTTGGAATTGCGCGAACGATTATATTCGGCTGACATAACATTGTCCCGCGTGACATAAATATTGCCGTGAGCATTATATCGAACAAGTTAATTTACTACGCTGTAGATATTTAATTTATTACTGTGACAGTGACCCGAAAGTCCGGGGTTTATGATAAAAGTGCGCGCGCAATCCCGCAAACCCGCCAGCGCGCAATTAGCGTCACAATCAAGATTGCTTACGATAATCCGGCGGTGCGGGGTGCGTTGTTAAAATCAACGCGTTCCGGTCCATTTCTTCCATTCGTTATTTTTAAGCCCGCTTACTTCTAAACCTTTAGACGATGCAATTTTCTTACTCAAAGTTCCTTTAAGGCGGGGGTTAAAACAATTTGGTCGTTTGAGCTGTATACTTACTAAAGAAAAGTGAGCCACATTTGCGGAGCTTAGTCCGTGAAATTGTTAGTACTTGGTGTAAGTGTTCGTTGCTATTGTGCTTCTGAAAAATGCAAAACGTCACTAGCATTGCACGAGTATATCCAATATTCAAATTGCACGGTTATTTATGTGAATGTATGTAGTTACTTTGTTTCTTAGTAAGAGGTTAGTAGCACAAAAAGAAACGTAGAAAATCTTAATCGCAGTTGATCAATTTTGAACTTAAAGTATGTCAATCATACAACTCAATCCATCTTTTCATACTGGATCTTTGTACTTCTGTGTTCAACTCTGCTATGTCAATTCTTGTTCCTCTACTTCTCAGTCATAACCTTCTTCATCTGCTTCAGGGTATTACATTATCTGTTTTCTCTTTCGAAAGCCATTTTTATTTCTGTCGTATTTCTTAAAAGGATACCTGTTTACTATATTACGAATTTCGTTTTTCGAAAATAAATACATAACATATAAATGTTATTGCGGCTGTTTACGACATCTGACATCCATTGAAATGACATGATTAAGCTAAGTAGTCTGACCTTAAAGCCATAGAAACGGGAAAATATCTAATAGATACAACCTCTAACCGGTATTAAGTGTGTTGTTACACAAATTACTTTACTATGAAATATTTTGATACATGTTTTTTTTATAGTTATTACAATTATTTCTTTGCAGACCGACTGTTCGTATCTATTTGTATCTGAAGCTGTCTCATCTTATGGTTTTTTATTTTATTTTCATAAACCGAAAAAATGGAATCCTTTAAAGCATTTTTTTTATGAATATTTCAGTTTCTATGCTACCGTAAAAAAAACTTACAGGCACAGTGAGCTACAGAAGAGTGAACGGAGTTATTTCTGTGCCTCATAATTTTCGCGGACGTAATGAAACTCCACCGGAATTTTTATTGACGGTACCTTGTTATTTTTTAAGATTTTTTTGCATTGAATTTCTTAAGAGAAGTATCTGCGGTATGTCTCATTGCAATTTGACTTCCTTGGAACTAAAGAATGCGACAACAATTTTAATTTAGAGTTTGTTTAAAATTTTGGACAGCGCTAATTTGAATTTGATATTCCACAAGTATATCTAAGAAATTCCCTTTACTTATAGGCAGAGAACATGTAGGCAATTACCACACAATTATATTTTTGGATTCAATAAATACAAAGTCTTTTTTAATTTAATTAATACTATTTTGTATATTACATATGTACATTATTTACAAACTACAAATAAATATAAAATTAAATATGTACAAGTATCAAAATTACACGGCGTCAAAAAATTCGTCGACATCGCTGTCGACAGGAAAAGTGCCCAGAAGGCTGGCTGCATTGCCACGTTGGATGGCAATGCTGATTCTTTGAAATAAATAATAATAAATACAAAGTGATGAATATTCTAAAAGATAAGCCATTGTATATAACAAAAACACATTTTGCCTTCATTTCACTGTCAGATTATAAATCATTCAGTCAATACAGTTAAAAACACCTTAATATGTATCAAATTTAATTTCGAATATCTCACTCAAATAAACAAAATGTTTTTCTCAGATCTCACAAAATAATTCAAATGTACAACCATATGACACGATTATTTTTCGAAGAAAACCGACGGCTCCACACTCAAATTATCTCGGCGCTTTAATATTTAAGTTCACTTGGTGTTAGGCTAATCTATTGCCTAACAGTTTAACCATGCATTAGGGGGTTGTTCTGTGAAGTGGGGAGGGGGGATTCCCGTCATTCCCCTGAGAGATTAGGGTTGCATTTCAGCGATTAATTCCACTAATGTTTTGCTCTATTTCGGCATTATGACCTGGAACTAATTATTGTTCTATATGTATGAACATCGTAGAAATAAGTCTGTAGGTCGATATTTACTGTATCTGGCCTTTAGAATACGTTTACTATAGAAAGCACGTCGAGCTTTTGGAAAGACTGAGACACAGTATGAGTAGAGACCGGATTATAGGCAATTACAATCATCGAAATATGCAACAAGAGTCGCAAAATATGTAAAACAAAATTTAAATAAATAGTGCACAATAATGTTTTTATTTTTAATTTACTAAAAATTCGATGTATTTTTTCTATAAAATCCTTAACTTATCCTAATGAATCAGTAGTACGACTGCCATCGATTAATTAAAATATTTTGATAACTTGAAAACGATCGTTCTTTATCCACTTAGGTAGGGGCACTATTTGAATTTAGGTCCATTTTTGCAGGTATCATCTCTGGCATATTTTTTTAGTTAGAAATAGTTCAAATTTAAGGAAAATGCCTAAAAAAGCAACTTTATGCCGTAAATTTTTGCTAAAATATGCATTCTTTCTAAAATATCAACTTTAGCGTGCAATTGTATATGCAAATATGCCTTTTCATATAAAAAAAAATATGCCTTCTTGACATAGACAGTGTTAACATAATCGTTTTTTTTTAACTTAAATCATACTGCCATTGCATTGTTGTTTTGTCTGTGAATTCGAAACCCGATACGGGCAGAATGCTGGCCGTGGACACCGACCACACAGATACTACTACCTTTTTTTTTTTTTTTTGCGGATGGGAAATCATCAAATGACTTCTCCCGCTCTGGGCGGAGCGGGAGGGAGTGTCAGACTTGTACTGACTAAAACCCACCCATGTTCCTTCTTCGCCCTTTGTGTTCCAGGACCGCAGTATCTCTTTCGAACAACCCGCAGCAGATACTACTACCTTACGTTATCTTTTAGAATCCACTGTCTGAAGCCGCGTCTACAATTGTCTCAACAGATTTGAAGCGATCCATAACAACAAATATTCATTTCAATCTGATTTTGAAATTGGTACGCAAGTTCTTTTGTTCCTAGGGGTCATTATTTTCTTTGAAGTAAATAAAATATTTATGAATCGTATTTACCACAACAAAGAAAAATCTAAATGTCACTGCCAGAAATAATTCTGGCGCTATGTATTTCAAGAAACGGTGAGTTCTTTGTTGGCTTTCAAAAATTTAAACTTCATGTTCGCATGTTGTATTTAATAAGCTATTTTATTAAAGATAATCTTAGTACACTCTTAGTATCTTAGTAGTTTTACATGGCGACAAAAATTTATTTTCTTTATTTCAAAAAAAACTACGTATTTCAAGATCTTAGCCTAAAAATAGGTTGCAAAAGAAATTCTGTCTGGCTGTTACTTTTTAACTAATGGGCTAATATAGATAGACCATCACCAGAGTTTGCTTGGGATACTTTTTATAACGGTAGAACGTTCGTTCCCGTTGCGACTGCCATGCAAGCAAAGAGTTTTCTATACAAAGTGATGTTTTTTATCGTAGTCAAAATTCAATAAGATGTCACAAGGATACAGATGATAAATTAAAATTAAGGTACCAAGTTATTATTATTAAACGATTTTTCGGTTGTTTAAGTTGGTCAGTATAACCTCTTTTTTGTTTTCAGAATAACCTCCTTAACGTGGTTTAGGGAATAAGAAACTATCGAATAAAGTTTGAGTGTTTGTATGTATGAAAGCGTGGTTATAGGGCGAGGATCAGACGGGCTGCGTTTAAAACACGGGTGGTTCACACCTAACGACTTCCGTAAATAAGAAAAAAAAATTACCTACCCATTTTATTATTGATTAGGGACGAGAATCATTAGCATAGTTACCTCCTTGAATTTGACGAGGATTCATAACAACACCTTGTTTTACAGGGTGTAACGGAAAGGGTATATACATACTTAAGGGTGTGCTACAGACTATCAAACTGAACATGTTTCTCATCATAAAACATGTTTTTCAGCAAAAAAATATCTGCTGCCCCATAGAAAATTGCAATACCTATTCGACACAAATGTATAGGCAGCTGGTGTTTTTTTTTTTTTTTTTGCAAAAATTTTTTTATGATGAGAAACATGTTCAGTTTGATGGTCTGTAGCACACCCTTAAGGATGTATATACCCTTTCCGTTACACCCAGTATATGATATTATCGGACAATAGTCGTATTTAATAAATGGAAAACCATACTAACTCGCAACAAGGCTACCGTCTTGCACATCCCAAGCTAGCCACCCCCAACCTCCACAGCGCAACTTCCGCAATCTCGACAAAAATGATATCCGGACGTCAGCTCCCGGCCTATACGACACAGTCACCTACTTCCTACACCAGCTATAACATCTTGCCTTCTCGATAGTTAATTATAAATCAATATCACCGCGCCTCGAATCCCAATTAATTAAATCCATAATGAAATAGGGTTAATTTATAATTGATGAACTATACAATCTACGTACCTACGTAAAGCCTGCCTGATAGATCGAGTTCTATTAATATCGGGGTGTGGATTTTGTTGGAGGCTTTAGGGAAACTTTGCTGAAACATTATTTTCCTACTTCGTGTTCCTAGCATGACATTATATCGCTAGCCCAAAACTTGGCTTCTTCCTGGACCTCATTGGTAGAACCGTAAGGGTCACCTTGACTGCCATTTTTTCGGGCACAGAGGTCAGGCTAGGAGGTGGAAAATAGTTTGCGACATAGCTTTACATTCTGCTGCGAGGTTGGAGTTACATCTTCCCACTTAGGTGCGGTGACGGTTTATGAACTTACGAGTGGACCATAGAAGATTGAACTCTGCAGAAAGGTGTTCGTTTGGTAGTAGATAGTAAATTGGTGAGGGAAGAGTAACCTATCAAAGTTTACTCAAATAAGTCCCCAGTTTTTCAAAAGGAAAATTTCCCTTGCAAGTTATATTTAGTATAGACACAAACAATATCTTGGCTAAATTAGCATAAGAACTTGGGGTACATGTCTTAAGGACGCACTCCTCATAGATAACAGTAAACGCACCTGCACAGAAATGTTTTTGTTCAATTTAACCCTTACTTCGCCGCGTTCATCTTAATTCTGGCAACGTTCGAGCTTATTAGGAGCAGACTGATAATGCGATGAATAATTTACGGAAACATTATTTTATATTAACTTCTTAATTTGTTAAAGCTTTTCGTTTAAGAGGGCTGGCGGAAATGGTGGAACTTTATATTTTAAAAGGAAATCTTTGTATTAATGTAATTGGAATCGGACTTTTTCAGGATGATGAACTACAAACGATGATGCGGACAAGTTACAAGAAACGCCAGATATCTAGAAAAACCGGAAACATTGATATTGAGTATACGGACGTAAGTAAAGGTCCAATATCTAAGTACCTAGGTCCTGGATTACCAATTCAGGATGCTAGTCATGTAAGATCCAATCTATGATTTACACAAATATATGTTCGTGCAACAGATTAGTGCGAGTAATTGCAGGCCTCACAGAGAAATCTGGGGTTTTAAGTGAGAATGGTCTATTTACATACTCTTGTCAGTGGCATTAACTCATCATAAAGTTTATTAAAATGAAAATATAGATCAATAAAAATACCTTTATTTTCATTCAACATTGACATAAAATCAGAGATAAATTATCTGTGAATGAGGAATGTAAACCTCGTCTATACGAAGGCACAAATATCGGCAATTATCGTGAAACAATATGCCCCTACATAAAATAGTACACCTACATGTGCAAAGCATATCGTTTGTGAAAACAGCTTAACATTCCGAGAAATTTCAGATAGCGCTGTTATTAAATATCTTGTAGGAAATATTGTTAGTTTTTGTTGTGAGAGCAGCGGTGGCCCAGTGGTAGCGGCCCCGACTTACGGGCAGTAAGTCGTAGGTTCGAACCCGGGCAGGCGCATTACTTTGTGTAATTTATTTCATCACCGCTGCTCTCAAAACGGTGAAGGAAAACATCGTGAGGAAACCGGCCTGGACCTCAAAATTCGAAAACATGTGACATCTATCAACCCGCACTGGGCCTGCGTGGTGGATTACAGCCCACTACCTCTCATTGAGAGGAGGCCTGTGTCCCAGTAGTGGGAACATTATAGGCTGATGATGATGAATATTTTTGATTCTGAATGTAGATGATACTCATTTTCAACATTGTTAAACAGAAGTATTTTAATATTCGACCCATTTGATACCGCAAGCACCTAGTTGACAAGAGGTCTAAAATGGGTCCGAAAACACAGACTAATTTATTCCAAGTAATAAATTACGACTTGTAGAAAACTTTGTGGCAGTTAAAATGACAAAATAACTGTTCTCGAGCACCTACATACGGATGTTATCAACCATTGATAGTCTAACCAAAGTTCTAATAAAACTCACTATGTAAGAAGTATTTCTTTGCCACACCGTATCTTGAAAAATATTGGATTAGTTTTCTCGTTATAAAATTTTATAAAGCAATAAAACTCCTTGGGATCAGATAAAACGGATAGTTATTACTTTTGATTTATTGCCCTGAATTCCTGTGCTTATGTATCCGAAGGTATATCATTTTCAGGGTGTTAAACACGCAAAATATTTATATGATGGGGATCAATTTACCGTGTATTTTAGGGGCTAGTAATATTTTCAGGAATGGGTTTATCTGTTGTAACGAAATAGTTTTTTCGACAGATTGTGAAAATTAGGAATTCTTTCTACACAAACTGAATTGATCGATAAATTGATTTATTGATTGATAATTCTGTATTCTCGTACGAGAAAAAAAAAATATCAATCAATAAATGAATTCCTCTTTTTTAGATAAATTGTAAACCAATAAAGGTTTTGGGGAAGACGACCAGTTAATATACTATTGGGTATAAAAATCAAAGAGCGCTACATTCTAATTGAAAACCCCTTTTCTTTTTATGGAGTTCGTAGTTTATGGGCACTTAAAGCGATACTTTCGTGAATGTTGCGTCTGTAATAAGAGTTATATAACGACCCAATGTTATTCGTTCCCTCCGAGATTATTGGCGGAGCGTAAGGTTGTGAGGCAACTTGTTTATTTTCTTTCTTAGTGTGTATTCTGTGTACAGAAAGGCTTCAGCTTATCGCCAGCGGCCAGCCGGCTTCATATGAGCCGGCCACCTCACGCCCCCATTCGGGATATAAATCATGGGAAACACACATTTCCTTTCCACAAAATGCTTAGGGCAAAATCTACTTTCTTTGCAACGTTATTGATAAATAAAAGCCGATTGTGTGTATACAGCTGTAGAGTTAATGATTTTTTTGTCATTAATGGACATAGCTTTTTGGCTCGGCTCCACCCTTCCGAATGGACTGACATAAGACATTTGCCGAGGTTGATGTCTGAACAAATATAGAGACAAATCGGCATTTTTTGTTTTGTAACGATGATATTATAATTTTGTACTTCAATTTGACCAAAAAAGTTTATTATTTCACTTGAAAAATGTTCTATCCGGCAGTTAATACAAGATTACAGAATAAAGAGCACTAAATAAATTATTTCTCGAAATTGAATAAATGGGAACGTCTCCCGACGCACAGTCGCAGTTGAAGTTTAACGAGTTTTACGATTTTAACTAAATCACAACTGAAACTTTGCTGTAAGTACTTTCAGCAATTGCACATTTCATAACTGAGAAAACGTGGATTATATTATCTATAGTTCCCTCTCAGTATTTCATATTATATATAGTAAGTGCACAACTCACACCCTTCTGTGTTCCCAACAAAGTTACTAAAAGACTAAAGCGCAAGGGTAAAAGGTTTTCCTCTTTCGAGTTAATCCCATATTTTAAATCGGATGTTAGTTTATTTTACATTTCACTTAGCTTCTAAGAAAGATAAACAGCCAGCTGAATGAGGTTACTTGCCTTTTTAACATGAACTTTTAACTGATTAAATTGAAATATACCTTGAAAAGGGAAATGGAAACTTTATCACCCTCTTAAATTCCTGCATTCAAGAAAAGTTATGGACGACTGTTCGTCGCGAAAATTTTCGGAAGATTTATAATAGTCGGATCTCCAGTGTGTCTATGGTAAACGATGAGAGTACTCCCTAACAAATTGAAAATCAATGAACCGCGGAATTCAATTTGATATTGAAAGCCATCTCTCACGTAGCCGGGCGCGGGTTGGGGCGGCGCGGGCGGCGTCACAGAGCACTTCTCGATATCTCTCTCTTTGACTCCGTTTCACACATAAACCCATACATTCAAAAGACATTCAACTTCACAATTTAGAGGTATTCAGCACGAGGAGGAAGTAAATATTGAACAAAAGATGATCGAATTACATTATTAGCTTTGCGTGAACAAGTAGCGTTACGTGAGAGTATTGACATTCCGATCTATTTTGGGTTAGGTAAAGCAATATTATGCGTGTACATATTACACATTCCCCCTTTGAGCGTAATGCGTAACTAAGAAAACGACGGATTTAATAAAAGAGATAGAAAATACGTGATGCCTTTTGTCAAGCAATCAGTTAAAGAAAGACGAGGTATAATTAATCCGTTCGTCTGTACCTGTCTTGATACAATTACCTTAACTGGCTATACCTGGTCTTTTATAGGCCTCTGCGTGTGTTCGTAGTTTAAATTCATACGTGGAAATACATGTCTCCTCTCTATAATTCAAGTACAAAAATTTAAAAAAATCTTGATCCAAACATCATGCAAGCGCACTTCCAAGTATTTTATACTTGGAAGTGCGCTTGCATGATGTTTCCGCGTCCTATACAATTAAAAAAACGTAGTTAATATCAAATTGCACAAAACACGTTCCTATCGGGACCGTATCCATTAAAGTTGGAACGATATAATTTGTACACAGAAGGCACTGGGGTTCATAGCTGTTAAGTTGGAGTGGTTACTGATAAGGCGGCATAAGTCTTTGTTACTGTATAATTAAACGTAATACTTCGTCTGTTTCTTGTGTTTACAGTGACTTATCACGCAACGGATTGAAAGACTTTGTGTAGTTAATAGGTAGCCAGTTGTAAAGTTGTCTGCACGTTAATGAGAGTTCAGAAGTAAAATAAAAGAGAAATGAAGCAGACGTTTGCTCGCTGACAATAATATTATTTATGTGTTACCGACTTAACTTCAAGCAATCTTGTAAGCTCTTCTATTCTATATAAACATATCTATTCTTCTGATAAACATCTTGACATTTTGAAGAAAACAATTCCAAGAATCATCAATGTTTATATTTCCATAAATAGTCAAATTCTAATACTATAGTTCGAAATCATGTTTTAAGTAATAAAAGTAATTTTTAATAAAGTTTCCATGTTACACAGGACGGTACTTCGTTGGCACTAGCAAATCACCTAAATAAATGAATATAATTTGTTTAATGTTGATTTCGAGTTTCATTTCGGAGTAGTAATGATAACTTGGAGCTCTTTCACTCGAGGTACCTAATGCCTTGCGCTAAGTGATTTATGTACCATTATTGTTAATGGACAGGCAATGCGAAAAATGTCCAAAGGAACTGGGAAAAATAATAAAGATTGTTAACATTATCATGGGACATTACCCCCTGCTGAGCTGAAGGGGGAAAACATAGTGCATTAGCTGCTTGTCATCTCCTGAAAGGGTTAAGTGGGAGAGAAACGGTTTGGGTGATGTCATCAGAAGTGGGTTTGTTTGACTGTCAGAAGTGGTTAGTGATTTTATTTATAAAATCAGATTTGCTACCATACCCAGCACATTGATTTGCTCAGAAGCCAAAAGGTTACAAATGCAAGAATACATTATTGAGTATATAACTGTCTAGGTATACCTACACAGTTTATATTAGATCGTAACTTATATCAAATCCACACTAGAGTTTGATGTGATTTTCAAAATTTAGAGAAGAAAGTTTTTATTTCCAGAAGTTTTATATGTAACTTACATTACCTACAAAGCAGTCTTGACGGTTGGCCAAGACCTAAAAAACCAAGCAAAGGCGGGTCGCTAGTTTTCTAAAATTAAAAGACATACATGATATTTTTATCACATGACGCAAATATTATTAATTGAAAGTAACATCCACCTTATATATAAGATAGACCAAGTCTAACATTGACCGCACTCGCCGCCTGACCGCCGTCGCGTACGGACGTGCCGCTACCTGCTCGCATTCCCGCTCGCTATCAGTGTGTGTCATCGGTTCGTCGCTTCCCAGTGTCGTGACGTCATCAGTAGTCCCTCGACTACACCCCCGAACAATTGCTGTCTTTTTATTAAGACAGCACTTGCTCATTTGCTTCGGATATTATTCCGATTTAACTTCCTTTGCCCCATCAGGGAAAAGTCCTCAGTTTCGAGGTTCTTGGTGGGAAACCTAACGGTGCCAACGAAACCGAGAGAGGGTGGTGACCCAATCCGCCCGCCTAACCCCTTCAGGGTCTAGGTGAAAAATTGGACTCCGTCGCGAACACATGTGCCGCCGATATACTGTGCTAGTGTTTCCCGTTTTAACAAGTTCCTGAAAGCAAGTTCCTAAGACTGGGGTTGGAGTTGCTACCAAGCCAGGACCTTCGGACTGTGGCTGCGGGAAGGTTGAAACGGGTGAGTCGCTGACCCAGTAAATTCCCTACATAATTGTTCAAGGAATTAGGTTGCTAAGCGCGCTGAGCTTCACTCAAATGTCCGCTAACTTTTAGCCGATGAAATGTCGTCCCTCGACGAGACAGAAAAAGCCCTTTTGCGCTTTTTCTTGCGCATCGTTGCGACAGACCCAAATTTTAAAAAATATGGGTCTGAAATTAATGCTATCCGGCAAACCAGTGATAACGTCACTGACTTCAGTGACGCACTTGAAAGCCCTTTGTCTCCGCCGCCTGCCGACAGAGGCTTACCACCAGCCGTCGCCGCCGCGATTAAGGCTACACCAAGACCCATTGTTGTGAAGCCCACTGTTTCACAAACAAAGGCCCAGCCCGCACCTGCGTCCATTGTTCCCGTTTCCGAGAACATGGACAAAGGCTTACCGCCAGCCGTCGCCGCCGCGATTCCGGCTAAACCGAGTCCCATTGTTTCGAAACCTTTTGTTTCGCAAACAAAGGATCAGTCCGAACCTGCGTCCATTGTTCCCGTTTCCGAGAACATGGACACAACTGAGCCAGTCTCCGACTCAGAGTCAATTTTAGACTCGTGTTCTGCCGCCTCGTCCTCTGAAGACGACTATCAAGTCGTCGGAAAGGGCAAGAGGAAGAAGGGCAAAAACTCCCAGGCCGCCATGGCTAAAAAGATCGTCGCGCTCCCTTCTGTCCCCTCTCCCGCGGCCTCCCGTCCCACCTCCCCGGTCCCCGTACCAACGTCCGCCGCTGCTCATACCAGCAGGCCAGCCAGCCCTAAGGCTCACCCTTCAGCCGCTTCTTCAAAGAAGCTGAAGCCCCCTCCCCCGCTGTTCATTCAGGACAAAGGGAAATGGACAGACGTGTCCAAAATGTGTGTTGAGCGCCGCATACAATATACAAGCGCAAAAAGCACACAACAGGGCATAAAAGTGGTGGTCCCTACGACCGCTGACTTCAGGGAACTAACCCGTCAGCTGATCGGAAGGCACATAGCCTTCCATACTTACTCCCTTCCAGAGGAGAAGCCCACCCGCGTGGTGATCAGGCGGATCCCGAAGGAAATCCCCACGGAGGACATCCTAAATGACCTCCAAGGCCAGGACATCCCGGTCGCAGCCGTCCACCGCCTTCATAAGGCGAGAGGTGGAGACCAGTACGATATGGTACTGGTCATCTGTGACCCAGTAGAAGGACACCACCCGATCTTCAAAGTGAAGTCGGTATGCTCCCTCACAGGCATCTCAATTGAGAAGCCTTACCGCTCAGCCGTAGTAGGGCAGTGCCACCGCTGCCAGCTGTACGGACACAGCCAAGCCAACTGCCATGCGCCGCACAGATGCGTAAAGTGTCTAGGCGACCATGGTACGGCAGACTGCCCCCGTCCCAAAGACAAATCGCTATGCACGGAGCCACCGAGCTGTGTGCTTTGCGGCCAGTCGGGCCACCCGGCTAACTACCGCGGCTGCCCGAAAGCCCCCAAAGGCTCCTCCTCTAAACTGGCGAAGCGTGCAAACGCCCGCCAGCAGAGAGAAAGCCCATCGGTGAGGCTACCAACTGCACAGATGCCGGAGAGACTCAGCCCTCAGAGGCCCTCTCCCTGGACCTCGCTGAACCACCAGAGAGCCTTCCCGGCACTCGGCAAAGCAAAGTCCAGCCCCATTCCCGGGCTATTAGATGCCCCTGTCCCCACTCCCGTGGCCCAAGCGAGCGCACCGGCGCCCGCTCGTCCCGCGCTTCCCGGCCCCGCGGCCGCGGTCTCCTCTCCTAACGTAACTTTAGAAACGTTAGCAAAGTTAGTCACCCCCGAAGCAGACCGCATGGCGGCAGATCTCAGGGAGGCTAACACTGACGGTGATAAGCTTAAAATTATCCTCAAGTCCCTAATCAAGTTAGGCGAAGCCTTCAGCGGCATTAATCTTTAATTTCAATGGATAATACGAGATTAACGTGTACCAAACCCCGATCCCTTAAATTAGGGTACTTTAATGCCAATGGCATTAGAGGCCAGCGTGATGAAATCGCCACCTTCCTCCGTGACCATCAAATTGATATCCTCCTCATACAGGAGACCTTCCTCAAGCCCAGTCACCGCGATCCGAGAATTGCCAACTATCGCATAGTTCGCAACGATCGGTCACGTTGCCACAAGGGCGGTACTCTAATCTATTATAGAAAAGAACTGCACTGCATCCCCTTAGATCCCCCTCCCATGGAGTCTCTACTCGAGACTTCAGTGTGTCGACTAGGCATGACCGGTCATCAACCGATCACTATCGCCTCCGCGTACATCCCTCCCGGCGGCACGTCCGAGGAGCACACTCTGTTCACCAAAGACCTTGCCGTCCTCTTCGGCTTGAGTGACTCCGTTATCATAGCGGGCGACCTCAACGCCAAACACCCCGCCTGGAACAGCACGACGACCTCTGCCAGAGGACGTCACGTGTATAACCTGGGTGAGTCCCTCAACTTCGATCCCATCGCTCCTATGGAGCACACTCACTATCCCCACGACCCCGACCAACGTCCGGACGTTCTCGACATAGCGCTACTCAAGAATGTCAACCTTAAGTTGCATTCCATCGAGACTTTACATGAGCTTAATTCAGACCATCGACCAGTGCTCATGCACTTAGTTCCCCGCTCGGGTCCCTCTGACCCCAGCCAGCCCCCGCCAACCCAAGTGATAACCGACTGGAGGAAAGTCAGCGAAAAGCTGAAATCCACCACGTCGTCTCACCTGGAGTCCATCCCCGGCCACATAGTCTCAGTCGCAGACACAACGGCCGCCATCAACTCGTTTACAGAACACGTGCAATCCGTACTGAAGGATTGCTCACGAGAAGTTCCAGCATTGAGCGATCAACGCTGGATACTACCCACTGACGTACGTGAACTGATAACCGAGAAGAACGCGGCCATCCGTGCCTACAGCAACTTTCCCTGCGACGCGAACAAAGCTCACATGCGTCATTTACAGCGTGCTGTAAAGAAGCGCACTAGTGAGCATCGTTCAGATCAATGGGACAAGACGCTTAGCGAGCTTGAGCCTACCCACCTAGCCTTCTGGCAGCTGCAACGCAAGTTGCGCTCCACCGAAGAGGCTTCGATGCCTCCCCTCACGCGACCCGATAAGAGCGTTGCATTCGACGACTCTGAGAAGGCCGAATGCCTAGCAGACAGCCTAGAGTCCCAGTGCTCCCCCAGCTCTCAACCAGTAGACAAGCGACATCTCGATGAGGTGAACGCATTCGTCGAACGTAGAGCCGCCCTACCCCCTGTAGAAGACCCAGATGATCCTCTGCCTCCGGTCACAGCTGACGAAGTGCAAGACATCATTAATAAGCTTCAACCGCGCAAAGCACCCGGCTCCGACGGAATCACCAATAGGGTGTTTAAACTCCTCCCCGCTCAGCTCGTCGTGTTAATGGCGGCCATCTTCAATGGCGCCCTGAGCAACAACGCTTTTCCCCAAATATGGAAAGAGGCCACGATCATCGGTTTCGCCAAGCCAGGCAAACCCAAGTCTGAGCCCTCGAGCTACAGACCTATCAGTCTCCTGAACGCACTCGGCAAAATCTACGAGAGACTCATTTATAAGCGACTCAAAGACTTCGCCGAGGCTAAGAGTCTCATCCCCAACGAGCAGTTCGGCTTCAGAACCGGACACTCTTGCATTCAACAGGCCCATCGCATCGTAGAGCACTTGAGCGCTGGCTTCCAGCGTGGAGCGATGACGGGTGTGTTGTACTTCGACATAGCAAAGGCTTTCGACAAAGTCTGGCACAACGGCTTATTATATAAGCTGTACAAACTGGGAGTGCCGGACCGTCTCGTGCTCATCTTACGAGACTTTCTGTCGGATCGCACCTTCCGCTATCGCATCGGGAAGGCACTGTCTTCTCCCCACCCCATTAGAGCAGGAGTCCCTCAGGGCTCCGTCGTCTCTCCCCTTATCTTTACTCTGTTCACCAGTGACATCCCCAAGAGCAAGAAGGCTCAGTTAGCCCTGTTCGCGGACGACACGGCCATTTATTACACTGGCCGCAGTCACGACGCTATCTATAGAACCCTCCAAACCTCAGCCAACGTCTTAGGCGCTTGGTTCCGGAAATGGAGAATCGAGGTGAACCCCGACAAGAGCCAGGCAGTTCTTTACTCTAAACAGCGTAAAATTAAGCCACCCGCGCTCAGCCCGATCACTATGTACGGTAAGCCTATCCCTTGGGAGAAGCAAGCCAAGTACTTAGGAGTCATACTTGACAACCACTTGTCTTTCGCGGCGCACATCAAAGCAGCTCGCGACCGAGCTGCGTTTGCTATGGGTAGGCTTCATTTCATGATTTCGGCAAAAAGCAAGTTGTCACTCAAGTGCAAATTGCGCCTTTATACCGCGGTGATCCGCCCCATTATGACGTACGCTTGCGTCGTGTACGCTCACACCAAGCCTAAGTACATCCATAGGATGCAAATTTTACAGAACCGGTTCTTACGTAGAGTCACGGGAGCCCCTTTTTATGTCCGTAATGACCGTCTACACGTAGACCTTAGAATGCCCACCGTCCTTCAGTTTATGAAACGCCTTTCGAAGCGTTTCTTCGATAACGCCATTAAACACCGTAATCCCCTGATCGCAGCGGCCGCCCGTTACGAACCCTCGCGCATTAGTACAGTACGCCGTCCTAGGCATACCCTTGTCACTCCAGATGATGCTATCACCCTCCTCCAGGAGAGTAGCAAAGAGACTAGCACTCTTAAAAAGTTCCGCCTCAAACCGCCGTCTTTCCGACCTCGCCGTCGAGGTCCGTCGCGACGTCCCGGTCCATGCCCTCCCCGACCCTCGCTCGAGCCAGCCCGCGATGCTGTGCCAGTAGTTTTAAATCAGCCCCTAAATAATGATACCATTCAGATCCAGCCTGTCCCCATGCAGTCCTCCCCCAGCGACGCCCTAAGCCGAGGTTCGTACCCCACAGGGGGTGCCCTTAGCGTGCAGTCGCTTAGTTTGTAAGTTTTTATGCCCTGGCTGGAGGCCTTACTCTAAAGGCACCCACAGGATAGTCCGGTTAAGCAGACGACAACCTCATAGGTTGAACTGCGAGATGCCATTCAAAAAAAAAAAAAAAAAAAAAACATTGACCGCGACAATTTCATAATTAATTACCAGGTGAACCGCATACAAGGAGTACCCATAAAGTTCCTTTTTAGAAAAATTACGATAATTTATTTGGTAATTATGGCTAAATGCGAAAGTTCTGTCTAAGTACTACGTAGCTCTTTATTTTTTTTTCTAATAGTCTACCATTTGTTTTCTTCACAGGATGTTTTTTTTCCTTTACAACTAGTTACGAACCAGGAGTTTTGATGGCGGCCGAGGGGGTCCTAAACACTACCCGAATATTACACACATTACCCTAATTAATACGAACTACGCAGCCTATAAAACATAATATAGGCCATAATGCTATATTACCTTTTTCCCTTCAAGTGTGACGTTGAGATGATCAAGTGAGGCACATATCTAGACGACATTGCCGTTATTGCATCTACTCGGATAGATGACGGCAGGAGGTGTCGGCTCCACCTATTCAGAATGAATTCGCTGCCCGAGATATATGTGTTGCCATTCTTCAAAGACGTTTCATGTTTTCATCTCTGCCTGACTATAAGATAAATATAAAAAAACAGCAACAAATCGAAATGGTTATCTACGGGAATAAGAGTCGCTAGTAAAATTAAACGGTTTCTAAATTATGTTGACAAAGATAACGACGTGACGATGTGACGATTCATTAGTAAAATATCGTATATAGGGTGACTGGTAATTAGTGACCGACACTTAAATACATGATTGTATTCATGATAACAAAAAACTTTCACAAAAAAAATATTTTTTATACTCATTCGCAATAACTTTTTTCACAATAACAAAACAGCCATATGAAATTCGTGCGCGCGTGCGCCTGTGACCTATCAGCTGTTAACCGCGTGACGCCGTTTTATCTCATTACTAAGGTACCGTGCAACAGTGGGTAGGCAGATAACCCACATGGCTCGCAAAACGACAAATAAAAAGATGACTTTACGAATAATTTCAAAAAATTTCGTCTGTTTATTGTATATGACAAAGAAAAGATTCCAATAATAGCTGAGTACAGAAACAATGTTATACCATTTTTATCTTAGAAAATATTTCCTTACATTTCATCACGTTGCCCATTTCCAATCAATCCCAATTATTTTCCGATGATCGGATTTTGATGATATAACCCTCCATTGTATGTGAGGCATCGTGGCAATATCATGTTTTCTCTTTTCCCTATGGTTTGTCTGATATTTCAAATATTTGTGTAGGATGGGGAAACCGCTCACATCGCAGTCTTCCCGAGCTCAGCCCCTTATCGAATGATCTCGAGTCTTTGAACCCCCTGGACATTTCACGGGTTATTATTTTTTATTTCCAATATTAATGTTAAAAACTCAACGTAGATATTTAATAATATCCACGTATGATTTGATTTTCTGCCTATTATTATGCCTATTAAACTTCGAATAGGTTTAGTACGTAAGTCGCCGGCAACAGCAGCGGCCAAACCGAGTTTAGCTAGACCCTGTGGTCTAGCTAAACTCGGTTTGGCCGCTGCCTTTAGTAAATTTGTAAATTTCTCAAATGCGCAGCTGAATGCACATAAATTCATTTCGAGATCATAAAGTTTATTCAATTTAACTTAGTCAGGTAACGGAAGAGAAGGTATTCGTATAATACTTCATACAATAGCAATAGATTTCCTTAGAAATGATGATGACGTCATCAAAAATTATTAACTTAGTTATCGACGAAAATACACAGTCATTTTCTTGGCTAGGGATAAAGTAAATTGAATTATGTGATCGGGGATTGATCCGTATTATGGGAAAGATGGATATCCGAATTGAATATTTCAGGTTACATAGTTAATCCCCTCTATTAAGATTGAATAGTTGATAGAAATTGTTGTTAATTCCTAATTGTTTCCAGATACTTATGACACGACAACCTTCCATTAAAAACGAATAAATAATCCTAAAAAATATTATGTTCTAAATCTCTGTCATTTATTTGGCTGACTAGATTTTATGAAAATCAGAATTAGGCAATGGCTTGCAATTTCATCTAAAGGTTTCTTCAAGGAGATGGTATTTTATACTTTGACAAAAAAAAAATCCACACTACTTACTTCTATTTACTTTAAATTCCACACTAGAAAAACTTGGTAAATATAGTAGACATTGCGCACTTTCTAATACTTCCGTTTCTAAAGCCAGGCTTACGACACTTCACAGGATAAGCAAAGATACAAATAGTACACAAAGAGCTAATTGAAACCACGTCTGGCACTGAATGGAGGTAGAATGTACTATTTAGTTACAAAATTGATACAATCTCTCTCTGAGATGTAGTGGCAGATTACATACCGTCTATTGACTAATGCACTGTCCCTTTGACTATCAAACGTTTGCTACTGATTCAAGAATAACACAGGTATGTTGAATGGACCAAAATAGGCTCTGCTTTAAAGCATTTGTCAAAAGCAAAGTCTCCATCTTTAATAATTTTGTCTTTGACTTTGACTAAAAATTATCGATTCTTCCGAGTTGATGCATTAACAAACAGCCTAATTTAGTATTATAAAAGTAACTAAAAGACAAAACGGAACGAGTTTCAACACTTAAGTTACAATTAACAACAACAAGTTCATTCTTTATCTTAATTTTAACATTTTTCGAGAGAATTACATTTCTGTTCATGTCGTCGCACTCGTAGCTGTAACTCGTAGCAACTCGTAGCAGCTCGTAGCTGTTCGTAGCACAAAGGCCTGTTGCTAGGTTGTTTTTTTATTTAATTATGGACACTTTTCTCCGGTCACATTAAGAGAGCCGACTTGACCCGAGGACTATAATACGATTCCCTCTTCTTGGAAAATAGTTACTATTAAAAATTCATTGTTACCTTTTAGTGGCATTAACTAAACTACAATGTTCCCGGTGACTTGCTTTGATCACCCAAGTGTACATGGCCTGGATTGAATGTAGATTAGACTTAGCAACTTCGTAAAAAGTACGTATACAGAGCTACAAAAGTTTCTTGTTTTAATTAAACTTAGGAAAGCTTGATTCGGTTTGAAAACAAAAATTCTAGGTTTTTTCGAATGCTTAAAATAACAGTAGCTACTTGAAATATTATTGGAGAGATGTAAATAAATACGAATAAGCAGGTTTATGAGAAGATTTATATCGCTAATTAAGTTACAATAATAAATACTATTGTTTATACACCAACAAAAGTTACAGATTGATCAACACAAATTACAAATTGTGCAAAACTGAACAATAATTTATACCCTACCTATAATTATTGAGCATTAATAAACGAAACTCCTTCAATATAGTTTATAGTTGATATTTAACAACGCTATTTTGACATAGTAGACAGTAACAAAATATATACATGATGTTGTTTTGCATCCTCGTCAAGTTCAAGGAGGTAACTATGCTAATGATTCTCGTCCCGAATCAATAATAAAATAGGTAGGTTTTTTTTCTTATTTACGGAAATCGGTAGGTGTGAAACAACCGTGTTTTAAACGCGGCCCGTCTGGTTCTTGCCCTATAACCTCACTTACACACATACAAACAATCTCAAAAGTTCATTCGATAATTTCTTATTCTGTAAACCACGTTAAGGGGGTTATTCTGAAACATTGACAAACTTAAAAAACCAAAAAAATCAGCGTTTATTAGTAATTAACTAGTTACCATAATTTTAATTGATTATTTATGTCTTTTGTGACCACCTCCTGAAATTTGACGAGGATGCAAAACAACACCTTGTATAGTTAATAGTGATAAAGTTTAACTCCCTCAATATTTCAGTTAAACTTTATTGACATTAACATTGATAGACACATGCACTGTTTAAAAGTCTTCCAACGTCCCGAATAAATCATTTTTAAATTGTAAAAGGTCATGAGCAGTGGTGGCCCAGTGGTGGCAGTCCCGACTTACGAGCAGTAAGCCGTGGGTTCGAACCCAGGCAGGCGCAGTACTTTGTGTATTTTATTTCATCACCGCTCAAACATCAACATCGTGAGGAAACCGGCGTTTCCTAGAACTAAAAATTCGAAGACATGTGTCATCTACCAACCCGCACTGGGTCCGCGTGGTGGATTCCAGCGCACTCCCTCTCATAAAGAAGAGGCCTGTGTCCCAGCAGTGGGAACATTATAGGCTGATGATGATGATGATGATGATGATGAAAAGGTCATGTTATCAATTCAATATAATGAAGGGGAAATAAAAACGCCTTCAATGTTTACCATTTATCTAACTTGGCTTTTCATATTAAAAGTAATCGATTACAATATAAGTATTACCTGCGACGATACCCAAACGATTATTTTTAATTTCCCTCGGGAACGTTTCTTCCGCTTAAACGAGGAATCGATTTCAATCTCAGTTAAAAGTTTTTGTAAAGTAACACCAAAATTCCGTTAAGGAGTTTTGCTACAAACACAATAGGTACATGTAGATATACAGAGCGAGTCGTTTAAATGGGACAATATGGAAAAATCCGAATCTATTTAATAAGGCTAACACGGAAAGTTTCTTTAGAAACATGAGCCCTTTTTTCATGAAAACCTTGTGAGTTGACACAAAAAATAGTAAATTTTTTGGGTCAACTCAAACTTGACCAAGGGGTCAACAAAATCTTTGGGTCAACTCAAACTTGACCAAAGCAAATAAATATATATAATTACTGGCTGTCCCGCGCAAATTCGTCTGCGTCACATTTTCCCCGTTTTCGCAACATTATTCATTGCTGCTCCGCTCCTATTGGTTGTAGCGTGATGATATATGGCCTATGTCCTTCCCCAGGTTAAAATCTACCTTCTTGCCAAATTTCATTAAGATCCGATCAGCCGTTTACTCGTGAAAAGGTAACAAACAAACAAACAGAGTGACTTTCGCATTTATAATATTATAGTATGGATAATTGCCTCGTTGGTCTAATGATCGCGAACGTTACTGCTGAGCAGTGGTTTTTACTCATTTACGATACGCCGATTTTAGCTAAAACATTTAATCTTCAAAAGTATGTACTGGGGAAATTCCACTGATAGACTCGTCGCTTTCAAAGCGCAAAAAAAATGCCTTAGATCAATTTTTAAATTAAAATCAACTGACAGCTGCCTACCATATTTTAGAAAATTTAATTTACTTACCATGCCTTGCTTATATATTTATGAGATAGCTTTGTTCGTAAAAACTAATTCGGAAACATTCAAAGCTGTAAAATCTAAACGCCGTAATATGGACATTTGCTCCTACTCACACAAGACTGCCCTTTATCAAAAAAGCATTGTAGGTATGGCACCCAAGATATACAATAAAATACCCAGGTGCATCAGAGAAAAAAATGAGTTAAATGAATTTAAAAAAACGCTGCTGAAATTCCTGACACAGAAGGCATATTACTCAGTACAAGAATACCTAACCGATGATAATTTAAATAAATATTCAAATAAAGTGTAGATAAATATGTGCTTTAACAATATTTAACAATATTAATAATATTAGTAATATTTTAACATTTTCGACTTAATAATAATGTAATTATGTGCATGTAAATCATTTAATATTGTGATACTTATTCTTTAATTTAGTTGTAAGGACATTATATATAATTAATATTTGTATGCCGCTATCGGCTAGACATGGCGAACTTATATTTTATTATGTACACCTTGTATGTTACCTATGCTCTACAAATAAACATTTGATTTGATTTGATTTGATTTGAAAAGACCAGCCTTTATTTGTAAACAAATGCATATCCATTTTCATATAATCCGGTCTCTACTTATTAAAATACAAGCCACATAGTTTAACCAGTAACGGTTGGTAAGATATAACCGGATGTAACCGGACCGGACCTTAGTCTTATTGTCACACCAACACCACAGGATGTAACCCTTCGCCTCGAGATGAAAACGTACCGTTCATGGCTCATAAAAACATCGTTTTTTGTTTACAATTTATTGTTTGTTTTCTTTCCCGTTAATGAGTGAATTAGGAAGGGCTATCTAATGAGATTGCAGCGGGTTATTTAATTCGAAAGAAGGACAAAGAGAGGGATTATTTAATTTACTCATTGGTTTGTTCTGTTTACGACACTATAGAACAAGTCTGCATATAATAATATAGTGTCGTAGCATTTTCTTACTACTTACCTACTTATAGATATATCTATTTAGCATAACATTAGCTTTTAGTGTTTGTATGGATTATAAACTTGTAGAAAACTATCGGATAATATGAAAGTATTCACTGTGATAGTGGTTGTAGGAGTTTCTGCAGCCGTTTGACTTAAATCATGTTACGTTCACGAATCATATTTTGTTTAACATATTTATAACCTGATACTGACCTACAAATTACAAAATACGTAAGAACATTTGAATTTTGCAGGTTATCCTGAGTTTATAATTTCAGATTTTATAGAACCAACTCTAATAATAATTAGAAAGGACAAAACATCGAGAGATCTTATGCCGCGTCCTAAACAAAGCGAAAGTCGCGCGATCACGCGACGGCTGTGTTCATTTGATACGGGGACTCGAACTAGTGGTCGTGCCTACAAGGTGGCTTCTAGGTTGCCTAAAAAATTCCTGACATCATCATCATCATCAGCCTATATATAGTTCTAGGATATACCGGTTTCCTCACGATGTTTTCCTTCACCGTTATTGAGGGCAGAGGTAATGAAATAAATTACACAAAGTAATTAGCCTGCCTAGGTTCGAACCCACGGCTATAATTAGCCTGCCTAGGTTCGGCTTACTGCTCGTAAGTCGGGGCTGCCATCACTGGGCCACCGCTGCTCTCATCATCATCTACCTAGCCTTTTTCCCAAACTATGTTGTTCCAGTCTAACCGATGCAACCGAGTACCAGTGTTTTAGCGACTTCCTATATGACCTCCACAACCCAGTATTTGGGTAATACGATACCCGTTGCTAAGACTGGATGTCAGACCTTCGGCTTCTGACGACTCTGGACTTCTGGCTTCGTGCTTTCCGAGGCACGGAGGAAACTCAGTATGTAATAATGGTCACCCATCCACGGACCAACCTCGGCAAGCACGGCTTAACCTTAAAGATCGAGCCGTGCAGCTGTTATTATTGGCCACGAGTTATATTATTGATTTTCAATTCCTAACATAAAGGGTGTAAGTAGACCCTTAACTAAGCCGAAAGGGATTTGTTCTCCCTGTCATAGCGAAAGTTTTTTTTTTTTAAGTGAAACTTTTATTACATCGTCTCAAACTTTTTCGTCTGTGTGTTGCATGTCACGTGACGATCGGCCGCGGAGTAGGGATAAAGTGAAAGGCGCTCCCAAAATTTTTTAGTTAAATGTCTAGGGTATAGTGTGAAAAAAGTTTCACTTTTACCGTGGTTTCATAAAACCACACAATCCTTTTTTTTAAATACAAGTTTTTGATTTCATAACTGTACTTTAAATATCTCCATGTTTACTATTAAAATCCATCTATCAGCACAATGTTTCGAGTGCTTTACATTGAGTTTTACCGTAAAACGTGATAAAGTCGTTTCCAAGCAATAATTTTTGTTTAGGGTTACTTAGTTTGATGTACAGAATTCTTGGTTCACGACATCATGAAGGGTCTGTTTAAACCCTGTATGAATGGGGGTGAAGACTGGGTAAAGAAAACGACATTCTATTTTATCCGTCAGACAGGTAATACAAAAATATTAGACACGTATTTTTTGTTCTATCAAAATATCAAAAAAATACTTAGTTAAAACTCATTAAAGTTGGAGAGTCCCGGCTCACTACGTCACAAGTAGGTATAAAAATTACCTAAATGTGACGTCATGCGCCATTTCAACTCAATATATCTCCGTAATTTTATGACCACGTGAAAAAAGAAAAAATACGTGTCCAATACTTTTCAATAATCTACCCGACGGACAAAGAAAACAAAAATGTGATCATCTCCTATTGCAAGTTCATGCAACTACTCGCTTTGATTAAGACACAGGATTAGTCCGCTTTTACATTAAGTTGCAGCAAAACTATGATTGATTGTCGAGTCGTCTTTAAAATTATTCATTACTAGCTTCTGCCACGGCTTCGCCCGCGGATTTTCGGTAATTGTCCCGCGGGATCACACTACCGGGATAAAAAGTATCCTATGTGCTATTCCAAACTATTATCTATCCCTGTGCCAAATTTCATCCACATCCATTTAGGCCTTTTTTACGTTAAAGAGTAACAAACATCCATCTATCCATCCATCCATCCATCCATGCTTACAAACTTTCGCGTTTATAATATTAGTAGGATGTTTAACTGTGTAGTAGTAAAAGCTACCTATTTTGTTAAGAATACAATTAAAATAACTTACAAATTTCAACTTTAACGCATTATTAAAACTTGCTAGGGTGAGTACGATTACAAATAATATATTGAAAAGTTTCCGAAATTAATGTTTATTGAATTGTTATAATGTTGTTAAAAATAAAAATAAATCATTTATATTACAGAATCAAGAACGTTCATATAGACTGTTGTGAGAAATGAGTGTTTTTCAACAGTAGTTCTCAAATGATAATCCACAGAATGATGGACAGATGGTACGATGAACAATTAAATAAATGACAATCAGTGATGTCTCTTCACAATAAGGTAACCTTAGCATTAACATACATACATTTAAATTACTAATGAATACAGTTAACTGCCCAAAGTTTTAATGAGATGAGCTAAATAATTCATCAAAATTGAGATCAGAGATGAACACATTCATGATACAAAACATCTCATTACACAAGGTTTCATTAACAAAACACAACTCCTTAATTCCAATTTGGCCATTCGTGAAATTGTAACGCTTACAACATGGTTAATAAACAAGAAACCAACGAACGAATTACGTAGATATGTAATTTGACAAAGGTACAAGCGACCAGCAACCTAACTAAATTAAAGTTACCTCTGCAGAAAGTGGGTTAACCTCCCAAATCCCTACGTGGTTCAGAGAGGCTTTTGCCGTCTCGTCTTACAGAAGAATATTAACTCTTAAACGCTTTCATGGGCCAAATTGAATTGCCTGCTTGAATATTTTAAAAAGTAGAATTCGAAAATAAAATACCTGTTTATTTTATGCAGAAAACTCGAAATAATATGTACCTACTTACTAAATTCTTCTCGGTCAAGTCTAGTAATTTTCACCTAGTCCTATTTCCAAGATATAATGTTCATTTCCGAATCATTAAAGTAATATTGAAATAGGTTGAACAAAACTTTTGAGGCAACAGTTATTTTATAGGTTTTGGCATTTTGCTTGATATCAGATATGTAGAGAAAATTTCTACAAGTAAAACGTGGTAAATAGGGATGCGATGGAGAATAGGGACAAAACTTTGAATGGGATTGAATACAAATAATTCCTCCCTAAAAAGCTATTGGAATCATTTCTGTTTTAATTTAATAAACAATAGAGTATTTTTAGGCTACCAATAATATTTAAATAACGTGAAAATGCGTTTCAAAGTTTCGTCTCGATTCATCCCCGTGTCCCTATTCACCCCATTTTACGGTAGCAAGTTTCTTGGCGAATCTCCTTACCGGAAGCAATATTTCGATAGCAATGATGTTCATTACATACCTATTTATGTGAAGAAATATGTTAATATACTTTATGTGAACATATTTTTTTGTTTCTATTGGAATGAGAAAACTTTTCGAGAACTAAGGCTCCGTCGAATGTACCTAAGCAATGAATTCGGATGTTTTATTCTTTCGACAATAATATTAATAATATGCGTGAGTTTTGGTGAAAATTCAGAACAATTGAGTAGGCCACGCGTTGTTTGCATACCTTGTAACTAATTGAATTAGTGTCACGGTTCTGTGCAAATTACTCGGCTAGTTTAAATTAACTTGTTCCGGGCAGGGGCGACTTTGGCCCTAAACTTCCCTAATTTTGTGAGCGCAACATCAAACTGTGCTTCGCCCATATTACCCTGTTTGGTCCCACGTGAATTTTCTACACTAATTAGTTTCCAGCATGTTTATTTTACTTAAGTTTGTGTACTACAATGATTTATGACAGCGACGAGTGCTGTTACGCGGGGTTTTTGCCCCTCGTAAAACTCGAACACCGAGTATCGTTTTAATTCGTTTATTAGATAACTATCGCGTTATTTATTGTTTCATTAACGGCTGTGCATATTTCAAGGTAACATTTAGTGTTATTAAACAATATATATTCTTTTCTCCTATATTCCTTTTTAATATTTCCGTTATTAGGTACACCCACTTCCTAACAAATTGCCTTTTACCAAACAATGTCTCCTCGACGATCTCAAATACAAGAAATCAAACACGATATTTTCATTGATGTTCTGAAAGTGAACACACGACATTTCAACCTTGTCTTGGGCATCCCTAGTGACACAATTACGTTCTTGACGTACCTACATGCGTGTCAATGAATGCCGTCAAGTGCAACGTTCCCGCCAGCTTCCAGGGTTAGCACTTTGCAGTTAGTCGTGTAAAATCAATTACGCGGTATGGTTGCGTCGCCGTACCGTCGTCGTGAGCTGGCTAACCACCGGGATTAACGGCTTAGGTGCGGAACCCAAGCCTTTTACAATCGTTTTACAAAACATATACGGGACACTAACCTGCTTTTTTAGTATAAATCTGTTTTAATTGCGAGCAAATGGTACAACGATCTGTGTTAAGGGTTACAGTTCTGTTTAGCTGTGCCTTTTATACTTTTTTTTTATAGAAAACTTATACTGAATTGTCCAAACATTAAATTACAAACAATTCGATGAGAAGCTTCGATTTTAATTCAACATAAATTCGTCGAACACAATATAAGAATGCAAAGTATTTATTAAAATTAATTTCGATAGCAATTCTCCGAATATAAAATGCTATTAATTCAAAAGAGAACAATGCAATAAAATAGTGTCATGGTTGGTAACGAGCGACTTTAATATAAACGAGAATTAAAATTTTAATTAAAACAATTTGCTTAATGGCATTGAATTTTTTTTACATTTTCACATCGCTGAACGTTTTCACAATTAGTAATTCTTTATTATTATTCAGTTAAGGTTATAAATGTCTTTCGTGGACCAGTGGTTGGCGATTTGTTTCTGATTGTTTTTTTTTTCGATTTATTACGAAGTGTTCCGACTATGTTTTCCTTCCACCGTATATAACACAACTTAAAAAAACAAAGAGGTAGGTAGCTAGGCTATGGTTACTATGTCCGGAATTTAAGCTTAGTGTCCGGAATGCCGGGTCAATTTTACAACGTCTGGATTTTTTTAAACCATCTATTATAGTATACAAATATTTCTAATAAAATCAACAGCATCACTAGCTTCCAGCAATGGCTTCCAGCACTAGCTTCCAGCACTGCGCGAGCACGGGTTTCAAGCACTGGCCCAAGTACTTCCAGTTCTGTTTAATTTATTTAAAAGCACACCGTAATGTTTTGCAACAAATTGTTAAGTATTAATATATCGCTACTCGATACTACTGAATGAAAAGTCCGGAAATTTCTTCAAATGGCCTGAATTTTTCTAGATCTTTGAACGTTTGAACCTGGTTACTCGTAGATATTAACCGAGCTAGATCATAACAGACCAGGTTCAAACCCATTACTTAATTCACGTCGATTAAGTTGCGAACCATAATTTCTAATCCTCTTATTTTGAATAGAACCATAATAATTAAGTATTATTGAAGTGAAACTTCTTATGCGACTTCCAACAAGTTTAACGTTTTCATGGAGGGGGAATATTTTCTATTACCCACAAAGAGATGGCGTTATTACAAGATTTGTGCCTACGTAGTTCTACTAGGTACGCAAGATGGCGTGCAAACAGTCATGCATTCGACTCTTCGGTGTGACCAGCCTTCGCTCAATTTCCATGAGTAGAATAACCTCGATAAACTTATGTAATAAAAAGTGTACAACAATAAAACAATAAAATATTATTTAGAAGCTGAATATAATAACGAGAGTGAATGCGTGACACTCGAACGCATGCGTGTAGTATTACGAAGTTTCACTTCTTCCGCGCGGAGGGACTCCACGCACTATTTTTATTTATAGGTTAGTTATTTACTAGTTTTTTATTTAAGACACTCGCCGCCTGACCGCCGTCGCGTACGGACGTGCCGCTACCTGCTCGCATTCCCGCTCGCTATCAGTGTGTGTCATCGGTTCGTCGCTTCCCAGTGTCGTGACGTCATCAGTAGTCCCTCGACTACACCCCCGAACAATTGCTGTCTTTTTATTAAGACAGCACTTGCTCATTTGCTTCGGATATTATTCCGATTTAACTTCCTTTGCCCCATCAGGGAAAAGTCCTCAGTTTCGAGGTTCTTGGTGGGAAACCTAACGGTGCCAACGAAACCGAGAGGGTGGTGACCCAATCCGCCCGCCTAACCCCTTCAGGGTCTAGGTGAAAAATTGGACTCCGTCGCGAACACATGTGCCGCCGATATACTGTGCTAGTGTTTCCCGTTTTAACAAGTTCCTGAAAGCAAGTTCCTAAGACTGGGGTTGGAGTTGCTACCAAGCCAGGACCTTCGGACTGTGGCTGCGGGAAGGTTGAAACGGGTGAGTCGCTGACCCAGTAAATTCCCTACATAATTGTTCAAGGAATTAGGTTGCTAAGCGCGCTGAGCTTCACTCAAATGTCCGCTAACTTTTAGCCGATGAAATGTCGTCCCTCGACGAGACAGAAAAAGCCCTTTTGCGCTTTTTCTTGCGCATCGTTGCGACAGACCCAAATTTTAAAAAATATGGGTCTGAAATTAATGCTATCCGGCAAACCAGTGATAACGTCACTGACTTCAGTGACGCACTTGAAAGCCCTTTGTTTCCGCCGCCTGCCGACAGAGGCTTACCACCAGCCGTCGCCGCCGCGATTAAGGCTACACCAAGACCCATTGTTGTGAAGCCCACTGTTTCACAAACAAAGGCCCAGCCCGCACCTGCGTCCATTGTTCCCGTTTCCGAGAACATGGACAAAGGCTTACCGCCAGCCGTCGCCGCCGCGATTCCGGCTAAACCGAGTCCCATTGTTTCGAAACCTTTTGTTTCGCAAACAAAGGATCAGTCCGAACCTGCGTCCATTGTTCCCGTTTCCGAGAACATGGACACAACTGAGCCAGTCTCCGACTCAGAGTCAATTTTAGACTCGTGTTCTGCCGCCTCGTCCTCTGAAGACGACTATCAAGTCGTCGGAAAGGGCAAGAGGAAGAAGGGCAAAAACTCCCAGGCCGCCATGGCTAAAAAGATCGTCGCGCTCCCTTCTGTCCCCTCTCCCGCGGCCTCCCGTCCCACCTCCCCGGTCCCCGTACCAACGTCCGCCGCTGCTCATACCAGCAGGCCAGCCAGCCCTAAGGCTTACCCTTCAGCCGCTTCTTCAAAGAAGCTGAAGCCCCCTCCCCCGCTGTTCATTCAGGACAAAGGGAAATGGACAGACGTGTCCAAAATGTGTGTTGAGCGCCGCATACAATATACAAGCGCAAAAAGCACACAACAGGGCATAAAAGTGGTGGTCCCTACGACCGCTGACTTCAGGGAACTAACCCGTCAGCTGATCGGAAGGCACATAGCCTTCCATACTTACTCCCTTCCAGAGGAGAAGCCCACCCGCGTGGTGATCAGGCGGATCCCGAAGGAAATCCCCACGGAGGACATCCTAAATGACCTCCAAGGCCAGGACATCCCGGTCGCAGCCGTCCACCGCCTTCATAAGGCGAGAGGTGGAGACCAGTACGATATGGTACTGGTCATCTGTGACCCAGTAGAAGGACACCACCCGATCTTCAAAGTGAAGTCGGTATGCTCCCTCACAGGCATCTCAATTGAGAAGCCTTACCGCTCAGCCGTAGTAGGGCAGTGCCACCGCTGCCAGCTGTACGGACACAGCCAAGCCAACTGCCATGCGCCGCACAGATGCGTAAAGTGTCTAGGCGACCATGGTACGGCAGACTGCCCCCGTCCCAAAGACAAATCGCTATGCACGGAGCCACCGAGCTGTGTGCTTTGCGGCCAGTCGGGCCACCCGGCTAACTACCGCGGCTGCCCGAAAGCCCCCAAAGGCTCCTCCTCTAAACTGGCGAAGCGTGCAAACGCCCGCCAGCAGAGAGAAAGCCCATCGGTGAGGCTACCAACTGCACAGATGCCGGAGGTGTGCGTGTGGATTGAGAGATCTTTTCGAAAAACTCTTGCAATCCCACCCAAATTATAAAAGGATTTAGGAAATAATTGTTAAAACTTCATGGTAAGGTATAAAATTTGTCAAACCTAAACAAAGAAAGTTAGAACTCATTAACTGGATCTCTCAATCTGGACAACTGAAGAAAAAGCCATAACGCGTATCCAAGAATATACTGCATATGTGTTTATAATTTGCATTTTAATTAATTGTAAAGGATTTGTGAAAGCTGCTAAACAAAATTTCGATTCGTTTCAAAGCCACGTTTAAGATTTATAACAGTTTATATGGATCACTCAGAGTGGACAATTTTCAATTGAGTGATCTTGTAAAACACGACCTAGTACTGAAAAAGTATGAATAATTATCATGTTTATTACAAATTATGCTTCTGGGAGAATTTGTAAAACAAAAATCGTGATTGAAATCTTACTGGTTCAAGGGAAAATGAAAATTTTGTTTTTTGTCGATCGTCCCAACTGAGAGATCCTTATTTCGAACTATATTTAATAAACCAAAACTTATAGGTAGAAGGTAGATCCATCAGAAATTGTTAAAAAGATTTTACTAAAATTTGACGATTCAGTCGTCCCTGTAAGTGTTATACTTAAAAAGATAAATCATTTTTTACAATCCTTAAGGAAAACGTTGAGTAGGGTAGACACACTTTTTTATTTCGTCCGATTTTTTTTTTTTTTGGGTGACGTTAGGCCTACGGCAAGACTTCTTTATCCCAATGATGTTCGTATGATTTGTTCACTGATTTATCTAACGGTTGTAACTCATGGGTAGTGTTAGAGGGTAAGCAATATAATACGATTTGGTTTTCGTCTGCGGCATCCACAATCCTAGCATCCAAATGCGAAGCAGGTCCATCAAAAACTAGCAAACATTTTCCAGGCGACTTGTAGTTGCTAAGATGATGGATGAAATCTATAAATAATTCAGTAGTCATGCTAACCTTTTGGTGCCATTTTGACTATAGTGCCATCAGGCAAATTATCGTTAAATTCAGGCCTTAGCCTTTTACCCTTGAATATTATCATTGGTGGTACTGAATTACCTAAAGCATTGACACATAGCGATGTTGACGTTTTCAGCATGCTCCTGTGCAATAAAATGTACTCTTTTACTGCCAATTTGTGCAAGAACATGTTGCTGGTGGTGCAATGTTAATCGACAGCCTTTTTCATCTATATTATATAAACACGTTCTGGATGCCGAAAAATTTCTAACTCATCATATTTTTTTTTATTGCCGTTAAATGCTGTTGCATAATGTACTTGTTCAATTTTTAGCCCTTGCAGAGTTCATAAACTGTGCTTTGCGAACTGAAATTTCAGGGTTTCGTTTCGAAAAATTCGAAAGCCATTTTCTACCTGCTATGCATTTGACGTCATTGAAAGTATTTAGAATTTCATTGGCTTGACAAAATAAGTAGGCTAGCTTTCTTACAATCTTGCGAGTCAACGGAACGCTTACTTGAGCAAGTATGTAATTATGAGTGAAATTAAAAAAAGTTTAAATAATAAAAATAAAGTATTTTTTTGGTTACCTTAAAATTTCTGAACTTTTTTTGTGTAAGATTTACTTAGAATTAGAATTACGAACTTAGAATTCCTTAGTAAGAGCACTACACATACAGTACCTAACTTAGCAGAAACTTGTCATTTAAAACCGTAATTTTATATTTGCTTGTGAAAAGCACAAGCTTAAGCGGGAGCGGCTGTCTAAGGACCAATAAGCGTTGTGTATTTTGAGGGGAAACGATCTATATGAGATAGGTTGTCGTCGACACGCAGGTTATTCAGAGAAAAAGGACTTACTTGGAAGCTGGTAGGTGATCGTTTGTAACGATGGCTGACTGGAGTGCGCGAGTTGATGTCCAGCCCGTGATCCGGTGACTTCTTCCTGATTCACTTAATATCCCCTTGTCGGCCGACACGTTTCAAACCCAAAGAAAGGTTGCGGGCGGTAGATTACACGTTTAAAAACCCAAAAAGGGTTGCGGGCGCGGGCGGTGATTTTAAGTTGACGGTTATGAGAACAGTGGAGTTGTAACTGATTTTTCGTTTTCTGCCAAATCATCGACGGACGCGAGCTTCATTGGATCTCGTGTGGCGGTGCTCCTTCTCTTTCTGTCACATGGGCGTGTAGTAGGAGAGAGGGAGAGGGGTAGAAATGGATAGCGGTCGACAACTTGACAAAAATATTATATTAGAGGCGGGTTAGGAAGCATGATGCATACCACGTTCGGATATACTATAGAAACTTGCGTAAGCAATATTATTTAAATTATGTAGTGAAACCAGACATAAACTTGTATAAAAACGTTTAAACAGCATCATAATTTGAATTGTACCGGTAATGATTCCGACCGGCGATATGGTCACCCTACTCAACGTTTTCCTCAAGGATTGCAAAAAAATGATTTATCTTTTTAAGTATAACACTTACAGGGACGACTGATTCGTCAAATTTTAGTAAAATCTTTTTAACAATTTCTGATGGATCTACCTTCTACCTATAAGTTTTGGTTTATTAAATATAGTTCGAAATAAGGATCTCTCAGTTGGGACGATCAACAAAAAACAAAATTTTCATTTTCCCTTGAACCAGTAAGATTTCAAACACGATTTTTGTTTTACAAATTCTCCCAGAAGCATAATTTGTAATAAACATGATAATTATTCATACTTTTTCAGTACTAGGTCGTGTTTTACAAGATCACTCAATTGAAAATTGTCCACTCTGAGTGATCCATATAAACTGTTATAAATCTTAAACGTGGCTTTGAAACGAATCGAAATTTTGTTTAGCAGCTTTCACAAATCCTTTACAATTAATTAAAATGCAAATTATAAACACATAGGCAGTATATTCTTGGATACGCGTTATGGCTTTTTCTTCAGTTGCCCAGATTGAGAGATCCAGTTAATGAGTTCTAACTTTCTTTGTTTAGGTTTGACAAATTTTATACCTTACCATGAAGTTTTAACAATTATTTCCTAAATCCTCTTATAATTTGGGTGGGATTGGAAGAGTTTTTCGAAAAGATCTCTCAATCCACACGCACACATGCCGGAGAGACTCAGCCCTCAGAGGCCCTCTCCCTGGACCTCGCTGAACCACCAGAGAGCCTTCCCGGCACTCGGCAAAGCAAAGTCCAGCCCCATTCCCGGGCTATTAGATGCCCCTGTCCCCACTCCCGTGGCCCAAGCGAGCGCACCGGCGCCCGCTCGTCCCGCGCTTCCCGGCCCCGCGGCCGCGGTCTCCTCTCCTAACGTAACTTTAGAAACGTTAGCAAAGTTAGTCACCCCCGAAGCAGACCGCATGGCGGCAGATCTCAGGGAGGCTAACACTGACGGTGATAAGCTTAAAATTATCCTCAAGTCCCTAATCAAGTTAGGCGAAGCCTTCAGCGGCATTAATCTTTAATTTCAATGGATAATACGAGATTAACGTGTACCAAACCCCGATCCCTTAAATTAGGGTACTTTAATGCCAATGGCATTAGAGGCCAGCGTGATGAAATCGCCACCTTCCTCCGTGACCATCAAATTGATATCCTCCTCATACAGGAGACCTTCCTCAAGCCCAGTCACCGCGATCCGAGAATTGCCAACTATCGCATAGTTCGCAACGATCGGTCACGTTGCCACAAGGGCGGTACTCTAATCTATTATAGAAAAGAACTGCACTGCATCCCCTTAGATCCCCC
This sequence comes from Cerastis leucographa, assembly GCA_963082945.1. Lineage (NCBI taxonomy): Eukaryota > Metazoa > Arthropoda > Insecta > Lepidoptera > Noctuidae > Cerastis > Cerastis leucographa. The sequence goes on from OY720357.1 coordinate 11,899,907, forward strand.
TCCCATGGAGTCTCTACTCGAGACTTCAGTGTGTCGACTAGGCATGACCGGTCATCAACCGATCACTATCGCCTCCGCGTACATCCCTCCCGGCGGCACGTCCGAGGAGCACACTCTGTTCACCAAAGACCTTGCCGTCCTCTTCGGCTTGAGTGACTCCGTTATCATAGCGGGCGACCTCAACGCCAAACACCCCGCCTGGAACAGCACGACGACCTCTGCCAGAGGACGTCACGTGTATAACCTGGGTGAGTCCCTCAACTTCGATCCCATCGCTCCTATGGAGCACACTCACTATCCCCACGACCCCGACCAACGTCCGGACGTTCTCGACATAGCGCTACTCAAGAATGTCAACCTTAAGTTGCATTCCATCGAGACTTTACATGAGCTTAACTCAGACCATCGACCAGTGCTCATGCACTTAGTTCCCCGCTCGGGTCCCTCTGACCCCAGCCAGCCCCCGCCAAACCAAGTGATAACCGACTGGAGGAAAGTCAGCGAAAAGCTGAAATCCACCACGTCGTCTCACCTGGAGTCCGTCCCCGGCCACATAGTCTCAGTCGCAGACACGACAGCAGCCATCAACTCGTTTACAGAACACGTGCAATCCGTACTGAAGGATTGCTCACGAGAAGTTCCAGCATTGAGCGATCAACGCTGGATACTACCCGCTGACGTACGTGAACTGATAACCGAGAAGAACGCGGCCATCCGTGCCTACAGCAACTTTCCCTGCGACGCGAACAAAGCTCACATGCGTCATTTACAGCGTGCTGTAAAGAAGCGCACTAGTGAGCATCGTTCAGATCAATGGGACAACACGCTTAGCGAGCTTGAGCCTACCCACCTAGCCTTCTGGCAGCTGCAACGCAAGTTGCGCTCCACCGAAGAGGCTTCGATGCCTCCCCTCACGCGACCCGATAAGAGCGTTGCATTCGACGACTCTGAGAAGGCCGAATGCCTAGCAGACAGCCTAGAGTCCCAGTGCTCCCCCAGCTCTCAACCAGTAGACAAGCGACATCTCGATGAGGTGAACGCATTCGTCGAACGTAGAGCCGCCCTACCCCCTGTAGAAGACCCAGATGATCCTCTGCCTCCGGTCACAGCTGACGAAGTGCAAGACATCATTAATAAGCTTCAACCGCGCAAAGCACCCGGCTCCGACGGAATCACCAATAGGGTGTTTAAACTCCTCCCCGCTCAGCTCGTCGTGTTAATGGCGGCCATCTTCAATGGCGCCCTGAGCAACAACGCTTTTCCCCAAATATGGAAAGAGGCCACTGTCATCGGTTTCGCCAAGCCAGGCAAACCCAAGTCTGAGCCCTCGAGCTACAGACCTATCAGTCTCCTGAACGCACTCGGCAAAATCTACGAGAGACTCATTTATAAGCGACTCAAAGACTTCGCCGAGGCTAAGAGTCTCATCCCCAACGAGCAGTTCGGCTTCAGAACCGGACACTCTTGCATTCAACAGGCCCATCGCATCGTAGAGCACTTGAGCGCTGGCTTCCAGCGTGGAGCGATGACGGGTGTGTTGTACTTCGACATAGCAAAGGCTTTCGACAAAGTCTGGCACAACGGCTTATTATATAAGCTGTACAAACTGGGAGTGCCGGACCGTCTCGTGCTCATCTTACGAGACTTTCTGTCGGATCGCATCTTCCGCTATCGCATCGGGAAGGCACTGTCTTCTCCCCACCCCATTAGAGCAGGAGTCCCTCAGGGCTCCGTCGTCTCTCCCCTTATCTTTACTCTGTTCACCAGTGACATCCCCAAGAGCAAGAAGGCTCAGTTAGCCCTGTTCGCGGACGACACGGCCATTTATTACACTGGCCGCAGTCACGACGCTATCTATAGCACCCTCCAAACCTCAGCCAATGTCTTAGGCGCTTGGTTCCGGAAATGGAGAATCGAGGTGAACCCCGACAAGAGCCAGGCAGTTCTTTACTCTAAACAGCGTAAAATTAAGCCACCCGCGCTCAGCCCGATCACTATGTACGGTAAGCCTATCCCTTGGGAGAAGCAAGCCAAGTACTTAGGAGTCATACTTGACAACCACTTGTCTTTCGCGGCGCACATCAAAGCAGCTCGCGACCGAGCTGCGTTTGCTATGGGTAGGCTTCATTTCATGATTTCGGCAAAAAGCAAGTTGTCACTCAAGTGCAAGTTGCGCCTTTATACCGCGGTGATCCGCCCCATTATGACGTACGCTTGCGTCGTGTACGCTCACACCAAGCCTAAGTACATCCATAGGATGCAAGTTTTACAGAACCGGTTCTTACGTAGAGTCACGGGAGCCCCTTTTTATGTCCGTAATGACCGTCTACACGTAGACCTTAGAATGCCCACCGTCCTTCAGTTTATGAAACGTCTTTCGAAGCGTTTCTTCGATAACGCCATTAAACACCGTAATCCCCTGATCGCAGCGGCCGCCCGTTACGAACCCTCGCGCATTAGTACAGTACGCCGTCCTAGGCATACCCTTGTCACTCCAGATGATGCTATCACCCTCCTCCAGGAGAGTAGCAAAGAGACTAGCACTCTTAAAAAGTTCCGACTCAAACCGCCGTCTTTCCGACCTCGCCGTCGAGGTCCGTCGCGACGTCCCGGTCCATGCCCTCCCCGACCCTCGCTCGAGCCAGCCCGCGATGCTGTGCCAGTAGTTTTAAATCAGCCCCTAAATAATGATACCATTCAGATCCAGCCTGTCCCCATGCAGTCTTCCCCCATCGACGCCCTAAGCCGAGGTTCGTACCCCACAGCGGGTGCCCTTAGCGTGCAGTCGCTTAGTTTGTAAGTTTTTATGCCCTGGCTGGAGGCCTTACTCTAAAGGCACCCACAGGATAGTCCGGTTAAGCAGACGACAACTTCATAGGTTGAACTGCGAGATGCCATTCAAAAAAAAAAAAAAAAAAAAAAAAATAGTTTTTTATTTAAGGTATCTTAGGTATCTAAGATAACATTTATTTATAAGCACTTGAGTGATTTACTTGAGATACAGGTTTATTCCATGTTTAGATAGAATACAATTATCTATATTAATAAGAATTTTGCTGTTGTATTCAAGCATTTCAATAAACAATTTTCTATTTCAATAATTGGTTTCATTTATATCGCGTGGTAATACACCTCTGCCGACCCACTAATAGTTACGCGCGCGTGACCTGTATAAAACCTTAGTAAGGTACGCAGTAATGGAGTCAAAATTCAGTCAAGTGTGCACCGGCAGTGCCTACAAAATGGATGACTCGTGTTTTGGACCTATCCAACGATTTTGCACTTGATTGAGTGCGTGAAATTTTTCAACTTCCCTTTTTTCACGAAGCGTTATTACAAAACTTTCGTGCTCAGGGCAAACTACGTAGTAGCTAGTTGTCTATACATCAATTATATATACGAGTAGGTGAATATATTTACCCACCGGATTTGTTAACTGTTATGATTATTTTCATGGATAATTTTTAACTTTACTGCTTCGTTGTGGTCACAAGCCTGTTCGATTCTCATGTCGGGCGAGTGTTATTGGGTTTTTCCATTAAACATTTCTTAGTGGAAGCCGGGAGCCTGAATGTGTGATGGCAATAAGCCCGCCTCCAATTTTTTTTTAAAGAACCTGCCTCGCACTAGGAATTTCTCTTGTATCGTGGCTGCGTTTACAAAAATTTTAACTCACATACACAAACAGCCAGACCCGGAACAACTATCAGTAGGCCATACAAATACTTGTTCCTTACGGGGATAGAACCCGCGACACGCAGCGCAGCAGTCGATCGCTCTATCACTGCGTGCGCACTCCGTGCCGTCAACATACGGACAAACGGACATAACGGACTTAGCAGTCCGTGAAATGTGTGTCTACTATTGGTACACCTCTGTCCAACCCTTTGGGAATTACAGTCATAATGTTATGTTAAAATTATTTACCCTTTGAACCCTGACAACACGAGCCAAAGAACTCACAAATAAAAGAGAGAAAACATTTTACTTTTCGAAGCACATCCTCCTTTAATTATAAGTTACAGTAATTTATAATGAACATCGTACATCGCTGTTAATTGGGGTCCCAATTAAGACAGCTGGGACATAAAATGTTATTTATTTCTCATGTTCAGCATGATTGCAGCATCGATTGTCAGTGATGTACCATACCTAGTTACCTACATATTACTACAAATGCATTAATTTACTACAAATACTAGTGTTTGCTCGCGGTTTCGCTCTCGTGTAGGTCGAAAATTATCCCTCGGGAACCGTTTTTCGGGATGAAAAGTATCCTAGGTTGTGTCCTCTATAAGATGCCGAATTTCATTGAAATCCGATCATCCATTTAGGCGTGACGGCTAGTCAAACAAACAAACTTACTTTAAAACTTACAACATTTGTTAGGATTTGCTATTTTATAGTAGGTACCTAAATTGGAACTAGGGAATTATTTGTTTAAACCCAATGTTTATTGGCAGCCGATAGTCAATCACTAAACGCATTTGTGGTGTGGTTACACGAAGCCAGGCTCGCTCCAGTGAGTCTAATGTTTTCCATGGTGTGGTAGGATGGATGTTTGGTGTTTATTCCGCCATCAGCAAACGTCAGGGAAGTACACCGCCGCATATACAGTGTACTTACATTGAGAAGGTATTAAAGTTTTGTATGGGACAGCTAATGTTTTATCGTGATCACGTTTTGGTTACTACAGAAAATTTTTCAGTTTGCCTCATTCCACACCTTTCGGAAACACGCTGAAGATAGATGTGTTATTTATGTGGTATACGCTTCTCCTTTAAAACTACAAAATAGAATCTAGACTAACAATCTAAACAAGGCAAGTAAAAGAAGTATCTCAGTACAAAGTTACATCGGATTGCGTTGGAGTTTCTGTAAAAATAAACGAACAGAGAAATTCTCTCTATGATGGATTATTTGAAAATATTTTATATTCATGTCCACGTTGAATCAGTATTGTTGTTCATTTTCATTCAGGGCGGCTCCCGGAGGACCCAGGCATGACGTGATTCATTTCCAGACTGCATTATAAATTTGTATCCCATTGTTTCTTTTTCAACAGCCAACTGGTTCAGTTACCTATTGTTAAAGCTAACAAAAGGATTGAGATATGCGATTTTTAAGTGCAGCCGGTGGAATTTTCTACTATTTTAGTAAATGTGGAATAGATTTTTGTGGGACTGTTCGGTTTTGCAGTAAATAATGATGGCTCTCAATTGAAGCGAACTGTCTGATGAGAATCTTTGTCTCTTTTTATATACACGGTGTAAATCACCTCATCACGAAGCCGTCAACCAAGCATTCTGTACATGAAACTAAGTAACTTTACGCAAAAATTATTGCTGGGAAACGACTTTTTTTTTTGGGGTCTAAAATCATGTTTTGTGGTAGAACTCAATGTAACGCACTCAAAACATTGTGCTGATGGACGGATTGAATAGCACGGGAGTCGTGGAGGTGTTTAAAGTAAAAATCTTAAATTAAAAACTTGTATTTAAAAAAATACTTGTCAAAAAGCTGGAACTTTGACCCCTAATATCTCCGTAACTAGAAGGTTCCCAGGTATGGTGTAGAACAAAAAAATGATCGCAATGACAGGGAGAACCAGTGCCTTTCGTCTTCGTTAAGAGGTGTTTAACACCCTTAATGGTTCAATGGCTCCACTAAGTTCTTATCAAAATGTGATAAAACGGTACCTACGGGTTATATCTCATATTAAAATAGCTATTCCATTACTATAAATCAACCTGTGGTGCTGTGACTGAAATAATAAAATCATTAATAAATACCATACTTTACGAGGCATTTTCGTTAACTTTAGGACTCATAAACAAATTTAATCTTAAAGCGTGTTTATTGCATCCTGGGCCATAAATAATTATTAAAACTCTGCGTATTAATCTTAACTCTGCGTTGAGCTCTTTATTAGTAGTTCAAACAAATAAAAGAATTGGCGCCAAACTTACGAGGTTCTGAATTTGATTCGAACAAGTAAAGAAGAAAAGAAAAAATCTTTTAGCCGGGATTACCTTTTAAGAAAAAATCTTTCCTTTGCTTTTTAGTTATCCGAATAGCCAGTAATATGACCATTTCTCTTTTTTTGTTGGCCTAGAATCCCAGATGAAAGAAATAGAATGCATGACTTGCATACCATTTTTTTATAACAAGCGAATTATGCACAAAATACACATAGCAAAATGTTTTACTCCAATAAAGTAGCAAACTGATAAATAAACAATAAAGGCAGAGCAGAAAATAAAACCATTTAAATGCCTACCTAACTTTTTACATAAGTATAAGTTTCAATCAAAATGACATCAGGACTAGACCCAGGACGGACCCTCTAAATCCTTTCCTTGAGCACAAAAACATACACACAACTGAGGCCATACAAAAACTATTAACCAAAGAGGTAGGAAAATAAGTCTTTAGTAAGTTAAGTCACCTAAATGGTGACTAAGTTTAGAATTATGTATTTGGGCATTAATTATTTGGGGCTAAATAATAGCATGTTTATTTATTTATTTAGAACATGGAGGACTTACAGCTAATAAAAACAAACAAAAAAGGAACAATGGTCACCAGAGAGCCAATGACAAATCCTCACGTATAGACATATAATACAAATTTGTGGTGTGAGCACAGAAACAAAAAACACACCGCTTTAATTAAAGTAAAGTTAAAAGCACTATACATACTTGGTTTGAAATTAGATTTAAAAGAAAAATGTATATATATTGAGAAAATAATAAAAACAAAAGCATACAATATAACCTATATATATATATATGTTCATACATTTTAATCTGACACGTATGTTCGATCGGTATGTTTGATCCCATTTCGTCTTCATATTTTATCTAGAGGTTCATTCGTAAATGCTACTCAAAGTTAAGAGCCGTTTAAACGTCAAAAAACGCAAGATGTTAGCAGACGTAAATTATAACTTAGCTTACAGCAACGTTTATAAATAAAACACCTAATGTGTATAATTTCGCCGATCCTACAAAAGAAAATATTTGCTCATAGATCAAATTTTCTTTTGAACTGCAAGTAAAAATTTCTTTCAAAATACGAAAATTTTTGAGGATGTATGGAGGTTTTTTTAACTTTAATGCAAAAACTACTAAATGGACCTGGATGAAATTTGACTCAAGGATGGATAATAGTTTGGAATTGCACATAGGGTACTTTTTATTATCCCGTAGTAGGTAGGTAGTATGATCACATGGGACAATTACCGAACAAAAGGCGGATGAAACTGTGGGCTTAAGCTAGTATTATATTATTTTTTTGTCAGTCAACCACTGATGGACAGACGGCGCCTTTGTCGTTGACCAGTCTAGTATTTATATTCTACCTAAATATTACCAGTTCGATGTTAGATAACCAATTCTAGGCCGAGTTCGTGAAGGTATTTTTTTGGACAACACTATTTTCAGCAAACGAATTGCGATTTTCTGATAAAATTGTTGACTATCAACTTGGATAGGTCTAATCAAAGTTATATCCAAGTGACTTTTTCTTCAGTTTCTTTTCCATGAAAGAATTTAATCATTTTACTGAAAAATAGATCGCTATAATTACTTCCCTGAAGACACATAGTGTGATTGATACTTGTGCGAGAGACAACCCTGAGCAATATCACAAAAGTACTTCACCGAAATCAAAGTAGATTATACTTTCACAACTAACCAATGACCTTCCTATATCGTTAGTTTGGCCTTATTCCTGGGATAATTGCGTTTTATGAAGCAATTCGCCCAAGCAATGTCATAAAAATGTTTATTTTATCACGTCTATTCTATTTTAGCGTAATACCTGCGAAAATTCGCGAACGTGGAAAGTGGGAATATTGGATACCAAGTTCGATGTTTAACGCTATAAACGAAAGATTTTTTTAGATACCTACCAGCCTGCTTAGGTAAAAGCAATTTGAAAGAAGAGCTTGTACTCAGTTATTATAGGCAGGTAATTTAGGGCCACTTATCTGTTATTATAAAAACCTTTAACAAGGCTTTTACTCTCAAAGGAATTAATTTATTACAAGCTATAATTATATCAAAAATTAAAGGAGGCAAAAGCTGATCAAGATCAAAGTACCTAATCATGAACATATTTTGTCCATCAGATAAAAAGAACGAAATATCCAATAACAACGTATTACCGATAAATAACTGATTAATTATTATATGACTATCTGTAGACGACAAGAAACAATTAGTGGAGAGAGTGATGCGTGAGAGATTAACAATACGTAGCGATGAATTATTTGTACGTGTGCTGGAGCCATGTTTGATCGTACGAATACAGGCCGTATTGTGCCGTTGTGCCGTTGTGCCACCCAGCCCTACTAGGGACCGACATTAATATATTTTATTGCGTTAGGTAAATGTTATTAACTTTCATATATCTGTGTTTATGGGTGGGCATGGGCGGGTCAACCGCTCCTACACAATACGAAACTGACAGCCAACTATGGTACGCCTGATGTTTAGGATATTGTTTTGGATAAGCTATGTGCCTAATAACCCCCGACGTTACTACGTCTTTCCTGTTTCTCGAATAGTTTCGTGAAACTTGGAATAGTTGGCCGGTACACCTAGGAGGGATTATATTACCTAACGCTACTTAACGTCGTGATGCGTGACTCGAGCTCCTTCCTACTTTCGGTAGCTATTGAGGGTCATTAAACTACAATAAAAATAAATGTTATTCGCATTTCCTTGTACGTAAGCATGTAATATAAAGCAACGTCCGACTGCATCATTAATTTATGCTCTACATGATATGTGCGAACGTACAGTCGTCCATAACAGTAGTTACCTGAGAATTTATTAAAACGGTAGCTCCAGAATTTTTCCTTCATCGTCTCGTTGTAAATTCAAATTAGTATAACTATGTGGTATTTTATTTGCATTTATGTAGGACATGAATCACTCCTAACTCCGACTTTAGCCAGTACGTTACATTTTACCGTCGATATAGTGCGAGGGGTGGGAGAGGTTGGAACTTCGTTACGTCACCACACTACATCGCAGTAACGTAGTCGCAGATTTAATAGCAGTTTGAACAATTCACGCGTGACCGTTTGACCATAAAGTTTGTATGTCCGGTATACTGGAGTTAAGCGTCACATTATAGAATACTATTGAGTCATCCCTCAACTTTGGAAACTATGCTTAGTCATGTGTGTAGATCGACATTTATCTGGTGGATAAGTTTAGGATTTATACGTTTGCCTTTATATGACGTTTTTCGTCTAACGATAACATTGTATGTCTATTCAACAACTTCTATTCACTGTAAAGCAATAAAACCACCTCATTACAGTGATATGTCTACAATCTGTGTGCACTCCACCCTCAATCGCGTTTCCTCTCAATATTTTATATCTGAAAAATACTAGTAAAACACATATTTTTATTCGATCGTATAACCTATGTGGGCGAGTGTACATGTACACCGTTCAGTGTGTACGTACATAAACTCGTATATACCAGGGACGAGGGCCGGCCGTGCAATCGTCCTGTTTATTGCCATCCCCCTCCATATAATACAAAACTAGTATAACAGTGCCATACACAATCCGCTATTGTCCTCGCGATACATGCCAGAAATATATCATTTTGCCACTTTACCGTCGCCTTTGAATTCCCGTAATGCCTCATTTCGAAGCCGATTCGTTGGCGGAGCTGCATCTTGTTAAGAATACTGCTTGGCTCCGCTCCTACGAGCCAGTCATGTGACTCTGGTTAACTATCTTTATGACATTCGTTTTTCTCTCGGAATAGAAATGGTGATGGTATTTGACTGCACTAAATATACAAATTTTATCACTTTATTCGGTGAAATATACGTGAAACTAAAAGTGACGTGAAGTTATTTGGAAAAGAATAACCAAGTTGAGTAAGCTTATTCAACGAATAAATGAGAACGGCTAGATAGTGAGAAGACTCGTAAAGACACGGAAATGAAAATTCTTTAGAAATAAATTTTTAAATTAGGTTAGACTACATTAGCCTTATCCGAGCCTTTCTTTAAGTAAACAGCGCCTGAAAATAATAACGTCTGTGGGAGCGGTAACGATGAAAGTAATACCACTATAATTCTGTCGCCAAATCGAGCTCGCCACAATTCGCAGAATTCCGCACAATCTCGAAATAAATGCGATTAGCAATCCACTTACTATAATTAAGGCCACAATCCAGAGTTGAACGCCGACAAACCTAACTGATCAAGACGAGAAATCCAAAACAATTTCATTCGAGTTCTTCAATTTTATTTAATCCCAGGAAAGTCGCCACGACCTGCGGGGCTCAAGTAATTTCCTAAAGGGGGTGAGGGGAGCAGGGCCCAGCGACGGGAGACGCTTGAAAAACGAGAATTACACCATTCGCTAATTGCAGCAATCAGTTTAATGTAGTCGACGAGACCGAACTGAATAGGATCCGGCCAATGGCCGCCTTATAAACAACTGAGTGTCTTTAAAAAAAAGTAAATACATTTTTTTGCGTTGGTCGTCCCCTTAAATATGGGACTGCTTCAACATCTTATTTTCAATTTTACGAATCCGCGATTCGCTCCACTCCTCCTTATAGCATAATAATTATAAAGACTCCTGATTTGAGAGCTGTACAATTTTGTAGGAGTGTTTTTAAACGACTATTGTTATTGAAAGTACTAAAAGCTGGCGATGTTAGATATTTTCGTTACCCAATTATTTCTTATTGATAATCGATAACACAGAGATTGCCTTAGAAAATGGGGGAGGTAGATCGTGTAGATGGCAAAACGATAACCGAGCTTTAAGTAAATAATGAGTGCTATCTTTTGGTTGATAATAAAGCCGTTAGGAAGAGCCGTGGGGTATCGTTTCCGTGGCGCCATTAGTGAGGTGTGAACACTTTGTGCAGCGTGTGTGTGCTGCCCCTAATTTCCGCAGTCGCCTTTGATACGCAGGCTGCAGGAAGTAAATAACTGCTTTGCTTTGCCCTGGACTGCCGTTAGCTCCTCTTAGGAACTGTAACCATCTGAACGTGTCGTGTGTTTGTTCCGTCCATTAAGTCTATAATCGGGAAGGTAAGTGAGTTTTCGTACTGGTGGTGGAATTATGATTTCAAACGTATGTTTATTAAGGTTGTCAACGACTTGTTTCTTCAATATGCATCGCATAAACTTTTAGGTATAAACGTCTAAATCCATATGAGCCTGTTAACACACAGAGCTAAATGTAGGCTGTATCATAATGTGCTACAAGGCTATCTTAATCTCTATTAAGATAGCAATGACATATCAGTCTGCTAAGTATGGTCATTAGAGAGCCTATGAGCATGTCTCGCAGTAAAAGTAAATAAAGAGAGTAAATCTGGAAAAGTGTTTTGTGTAGTTGAATCGTCCTTTTAATTCATCCTTTTTGGTGGTTTTTAAACCCCCACCAAAAAAGAGGGCTGTCATAAGTTTGACGTGTGTATCTGTATGTCTGTCTATGGTATCGTAGCTCCAAAACGGATGACCTAATTTTGATAAAATTGATTTAGTTTAGTGTTTTAATCGAGAGTATTTTTAGCTGTGTTTCGAGAAAATCTGCTCATCCATCACCTCTTTTCTAGTTGATGAAGGGAAAGGAACAATTTCCACAGGTCTGGTCGATTTGAAATCTTGTCACTTGTCACCACGGGCATCGCCGGGGGGGGGGGGGGCGAATGCAACCGCTTTCCCCTCTAAAAGCTCGTTTTTTCTAAATTTATAACTCTCCTTGTTTTCGTTAATTAGCCAGAAGAGGCGCAACACCGAGAAAAGTGGAAGGAATGGGAGGAGACCTATGCCCAGGAGTGGGACAATCAAGGTTAAGAAAAAATAGTTTAAGTTTAAAAAGCATGAAATAAAAATATATTTAAAAACGACCGACCGAAACGACCAAAATTTAATTAATCCAAGCGTAGTTGCGTCGGGGGACCGCCAAGTGACCGCCGCTTAGCACAACCACAAAAAAAAGCGGACCCCGACGCTACGACTCTTGGATTAATTTATTTTTTGAGGCTTTTTCTGTCAGGGGGTGTTATTTTTTTTTTTGTCTAGTTAGACCTAACTAAACAAAGCGTTTCTTCTCTACGTTTAGTTGCATTAAGTCCTTGCGTAGATTGGAACAAAAACGACCAGTTAAAGGCGAAAGGAACTACAATGGTGTACATTTTCTTATTTCTTTGCTGCTTGACAGTAATTAGGTGTTGTAACACAATATTGTAAAGGACTTTTATATTGTGTACACCTGAGAAACGTTTTGTAGTCGTTTCGCTCTTTTAAAATGGCCGCGCTCTCTAATTACCTATGTTCCAGTAACAAGAAGAGTTGAATCAAAGGAAAATCTGTCTTAGAAAGACAAAGAAAGGAAGTAAGGTACCTACTAATTAGGAAACATGTAGTTTAACACTGTAAATAAATAAGTAATTGAACATCCTTTCGCCAGGTAAACTAAATTTTGAGTTATCCTTGTGTTAAATTTCCTACCATTTTCCCGCAAATAATTTTCCATTCATGATCCATCCTGCTACCAACAAAGGTAATCTAATATCCATCAATTAATTTCAAACCCAGGCATACAAACGTGCAATAAACTCACACATTGGTTTCACTACCACATCGACATGTCAAGCTATAGATCAGCGCAAAATTTAATATTTAAATCCGCAACGGATGCATAAAATCTCACTTAATCCATTTGTATTAATGCGAGTCCATTAAAGTACGATGGAGCCAATTACATTTATGGCGAGTTCGCATCGGCAATAAGTAATTACATCTGTCACAGCTGGCAACACTTCTGGCCAGTTAAAAATTACACTGATGATTTGGGGTAATTAATTTTCATGATGGCAACACTATCTAACGAAGCGTGGCGGCTGAACTTTTATTAATGGTGTCTTTTTCCTTTCGAGGTCTATCGCCGGATTTTAATTTGGTTAAGGGGTCTGTTCGTGACTGTACCTCAAGTAGATATTACGCTGATGTAATAAAATAATACTTATAACTTTTTCCGAAGGAATAGAGTCGGCGTGACTCGCGAGTCTCCGAAATTGAAATAATAAAGAAGTCGATTTCATTCGCTCACATTTTACGTGATAGGTAATTTTGCAAAAATGTGGTTCCATTGAATCATAGGATCAGGGGAAGTATTTTTAGAAAATTCGAACTTGATCGTATTCTCTTTGGAAATACTACAGAACGAGTTTTAATCAAATTTTCATCGTGCGCCGTGTATTTCGATACTAAAAGTTTAGGAAATCTAGAATTCTGCTTTAGGCAGTTGAATATTGATGATTTGTTTCAGTAAGTTTTTTTTTACAATTGAAGCTAACTGGATGTTGTCATATATCACTATTCCAGTTTTCCTAAAGTCGTTTAGATATCGTAAGTTAACACTACACATGTCAAATTGAAACATGGTAGATTTTTAAACTACGTAAATTGTCGGGCCACTGTGTAACTTATTTATTTTGTAAGATAACTGATAAATTATCAAATCTCCGAATTTATAATCTTGTGTTGAATCCTACCTATTAGGTCTGGAACTGTAAATCACTCCGATAAACATCAACCTCAAAAATAAATATTTTTTTGCAATTATTCGAAAAAAACCGCAGGTATATTAAGCTCGGGCAATTTATGTGGAGGTGCTTGAAGAACGCTGTGATAGGCGCGTTTTATCCGCTCCATTTTGCCCGGCCCCACTGACGTTGTTTGTTCCGAGCGCGATCCGAATCTCGGCGGGAATCGTCCGTAATACGGCCTCTTTTCACAATTTTAATATTTTATTCCTCTCGGTGACGTCATTTGTATGCATTCCTTTTTTAACTGAGTTTTTATCTGAAGTTTGATAAGCGCTGTGATAGCGTGATTGTTAGCTTGTCTAGCTGGAAACAATCAAGCAAGGTCTTGCCTTTTGGGTATTGTTTGTTGATTTTCGTTCTGAAATAAAACCGATTGACTAAGACTTAACCAAGCTAAGTCGTAAGCGTGGTAGATGATTGTACCTAACATGTAAAATAACTGCAATTTCGAGCAAATATCAGACACTGATAGATCAATGATGGATGAACACTTAGGCTACTACAATAAATTCAACACATTAAAAACAGCTTTATCCGAATACCATCACTCTTAATAATCTTGAACAGATAAACCAGCTGAATCGACCGATAATAGATCATGATTGATTTGTTACCACGTTAAAATTCGCCATTCTTAACTACGTAGAGATAAATTTTCGATTCCAAATGCCAGCTGAATAGAATCAAGAAAAATAAAACTTGGGAAAGGAATTGACAGGTGCACGTTCGTCCAGTGGCGTAGCGGGCGCGGGTGCGGGGGGAAAGCGCGGGCGGTGGCGTGGGCGATCGCACGCAACGACCAACTCATACAATTTATTTCACTTTGTGTGTCAGCGAGACTTGACCGTGCAACTTATTCGTATATTTATCATACTGAGCCTGGTTTATAGTGAAATAGGCTTGTCAAGTTGTCATTCGCTCGATAGAAAGGTAATGTGAGTAAGGGGTCGACTTATAGGCTCATTTTGAAGATAGAGCATTTGGGTTTCCAAACAATATTTGTTGGAACTTCATTTGGAACATAATGCCAAGAAGAGCTGAATAAATTCAATGCGTTCTGTGTGTTTATTTTTGTGTTACACTACCTACTTAACTTTTTTTTCTTTAACCTGCATCTTAGTAAATCCAACTATTTGGTAACATCCCTGAAAATTCAGCAACCTCTCAACATTTACTTAAATTATTAATTCTGTGAATTATATTTAAAAAAATATTTGGTTGAACTAAACCATCTGCCGCCGCTGTCCAAATAATATGCTCGAAAACATCGCAAAGATTTGCTAAGATTAAAATAGTAACAGCTGCGTCACTAAAATAATAAGTTAGTAAAATAATAACAGAAATACTGCACGGAATAATTTACGTTCCATTTTGAAGGCCCGAAACTGTGTAGAAGTCGTATGTAAATAGGTAGTATCCTTTAATTATTGACCTAACGTTTCAAATGGGTATTCTGTGTATGACGTCATAATGCATCACAGTGTATTATGCGCATGTCAGATACGGTAATGAGTAGCGAAACTATTTTCTACGAATGAAGGCGGAGTAGGATTGATGACATAGCCACATTACGATCTATGGTATCTACCTAAATCGGTAGATAAAGCCATATGGTTTTATTCAACTTTATTTTCAAACAAGCCAATAACTTAACCGATATCTCCGAAGAGTTAGGTAGATGTGTACTTACCTAGTAATAAAGCATCAATTGAATTACCTACTCCATTACGTAAAATATTCATATCGATTAAAATACGTAAGTATTTAATGAAAACCTGAATCGAGATGTTAAAATAATCTGTTTATAAATTAAACACGATTTCGAAAGGAAAACTCTGAAAATTATAAATTGAAAATTAATCGTGTGAAATCAGGAATGGGATATTATTTATCGGATTAATTTCCGTAATGTGTCCTTTGGCTTCAGGCTGAAAATATCCTCATTTGGTCATTGATCATCGTATCTAGATATTACTTGGGTATCTACATAATTAAGGTATGTATATTTCTCCTATTCATATACGAGTAGGCAGTCAGTGTATGTTTCTCGGTTATTGTAAAGATGTCATCAAACTACAGGTAACTCGGACGGCCAAACGATAACCTGACGAAAGCCCAAAATTAAAAAAAAAACCGGCCAAGTGCGAATTAGACTCGCGCACAAAGGGTTCCGTACCATTATTTATAAAAACGAGCACTTTTTTGTATGAGAATTTAAATATTTACCCTTAAATATTTACTTTATTCTGTTTTTAGTATTTGTTGTTATAGCATCAACAGAAATACATAATCTGTAGAAATTTCAACTAGCCAGTTGAAATTTCTACAGATTATGTATTTCTGTTTCGGTAGCCACCTATCGCGACAGACGGACGGACGGACGGACGGACGGATGGACGGACAGCGAAGTCTCAGTAATAGGGTCCCGTTTGACCCTTTGGGTACGGAACCCTAAAAAAATGGACAAGTTTTTTTTTTTTAATTCGTACCTTAAAATTTTGACAAATTCTATTTACCAAAATGCCAACCACGTTATTGTGAAATTCTCTTCATTTAGAAATACTTAGCCTTAGTCTTTGTTTTACCGTCTAATTTCGTAAGTTTTTTCTAAAAACATTCGTTATTAACATCAAAATTAACTTTGGCGCAAGGTGGCTCACAAATGGTTTAATTAACTTCTATCTCCATACTTTGACCTCAATAGACGAGTAATTAAAGTTTTGTTTGTGAACCGTTCAAATTCTAATTGTGTTGCGTGTAGATTCACTCATCCCATGGGTCTGGCTAATTTGTTGAATATCAACATAAATTCATCTAATTTTTATTATGCATTGACATTTACAAAGCACGCACTATGTATATATAAATATATTGTGCTCTCGCTTATGCCCACGGCTTCGCCCGCGTTTTATTCGGTAATTGTCCCACGGGATCGTAATACCAAGATAAAAAAGTATACTATGCGCAATTTCAAACCGTTATCTATAGCTGTGCCAAATCCAAATTTCATCCAGATCCATTCAGTAGTTTTTCCGTGTATATAACAAAGATCCATACATCCAGACAACCATACATCCTCACAAACTTTCACATTTATAATATTAGTAGGATAATTTAATCTACCAAACAGTCTAACATTATTGCTTTTTTTAAGTTATAAAAACACAAAAGTTTTGCATGGGTGAGCTCATTGAGACCCTTGCGAGCACAGTTCAAATGAGAGGCAGAACAATAAAATGCGGATTTTTAAGGCTGTACGGGAACAAATTGCGACTCCGAACGTTCGCAGGCAACCGGGACGCGAGCTCGAGCCCCTACCATGGAACACGAACTGTGTTGAACTGACGAAAAAATGTACACTTTTCGAGAGATGCGAGACCGTGTACCGTGAGATATTGGTGTTCTGAGTCCTGGAACCTGTTAATTAAGTCATTTGATGATATAAATTCTCGCTGACGATGACGATGCTGACGAAAAGACACGATGAATGTGAATCTTTATTTACTTTCGTAGTACTTCAACTTTCTAGTATATGTCAAAACAAACTTGAAACTATTTCTAAAACAACTCCATATGAGAAACTTCAAACGGAAAGTTAAAGGGGAATTCAAAGCGAATATAAAAGGTTGATGGTAGGGTCGCGGCGGTTCATCCCCCCGCGAAGATTTGTTGGTGAGATTTAATTTGAGATACGGTCGCGACCACACGCCGCCGTCGCCAACTTTTTACGTAACTATACACAGAATTAGCTGCCATTGTATTACTTTAATACTGCTTTCGGCACATTTTAGCAGCCAACACTTTAATGATATATTGAGTAGCTAGCTAGACTCTCGCGATGCTAGTAGGCAACTTAAAATTAATTGCCTTGTTAGCGTTTTGAATGTGAAGCATGATTAGACGTCTGATAAGGCTGTTTGTTTTGGTAATTCGTGTGTTTACGTAAATCTAGAATCTTTATTAGGTTTCAAGAATAACAACCCGTATGAAAAGACATCATTAGGCACTCAGTAATACAGTATGCCGAAGTATATTGGTATGTTATGGATACGTTTAGACATTTGAGTCGCAAGGTTAAAGGTATAAATTCCAAGTAATCTCGAGTCATGTTATTATAGTCGTCAATATGAGCAAACAATAGCCAACAATTACCTACCTACCCGACTTATTAAGAACTTATGAGATTTATCTCGAACTGTATATTCCGACAAAGCGATACTATGCCCTGTGGACAACAACCGGAGGTGACAAATAACTTGGCGAGCTTTATACAAAGTTATTAAGTTATATGAACACTTGGTACCGAGTCAGATTTCACAGTGGAGTTAGAAATTATGCACTGACTGCCAGATCCGAGTGGTTCGATAACGTTTGCAGCTAGAAAACGGCGACCGATGTGGCATGTATCATTCATAAGGAAATGCGGCGTCTGGCGTACACCGCGAATATTTCACAGTCGGTTTATCGAAAGAGCAGCGGCGCGTTTAAAGCCTCATAGAGTACGGGCACAGGTGGCTCGAATATCCTCACCAATAGTATGGAGACGTGATCGGAAAACCAAATTGCAATTGGCAACTTGCGACTTCCTCTTCAAATAATGAAATTTGAAATTTATTGTACCGATCGAACTCTTCCTTGTTCCACTGTTCCAATAAATTAGGACGTAGGTAAGTCGGCACGCGAAGAGAATTAAGGCGAAGTTGCCGCGAATCTGTTTTAGTACTTGGCTTAAGTGTGGAATTTTAATTTCTGGTAAAGCTTTGCGGTTCCCCTTTGTGTATAAACTTGATTGTGGTTTAAATCGTGATAACGGCGCCTCGTATATTTTTACAGTCTACTGTGTGATTTTCTTTGCTATCATCGTAGAAAAGATAGTAAAACACTCGTATGATTATGAGACGTTATAAAAATGATAATAAAAAAATACTTCGATCCCCATTTTTAGCCGTCACACCTTAAAGTTTATTTGTACTAAATATTTATTAAGCACAGAATTGTTGAACAAGAAGAATTAAAACTTTGTTTAAAAATAGTAAGTCTACCTTGTTATCTTAAAGAACATTTTTAACAATTAAGTAAGTCTTAACACTGATTATAAGTTTTAACGATCAAAAGAAAGTTTTAACACAAAGTTGGTAACCTATATATTTCTAACATCATTTTTATCTAACCCACTTTCCAGGAATTCTTACCACCGTGGGTAACTGTGTTGGACTGGAATTGTGACTGCAGCGTCTGATTGTGATTTTTCTTTACAAGAAGCTTTCCGACATTCAACGTTGGTACTCTTTGAATGAAACAGCAATATTTTTTTTCAATTTTTTGTCGAGAATCCAGTACTTACCGATGGAGCTGTGCTCAGTACTTGGTGCCCAGTGAGGCGGCATAATAACGAAGTACCTATCGATAATATAGTGGGTACAACTACTACGTTTTCAAACTACAACCAATACAATTTATTTCAGTCAAAGCTATTATTTATTGTGGTACATTTCGAGTTATATTCTATTTTCTGTGCAGTATTAATTTGACTTGTCAGTCGAAATTGTTTCTTATGAGCAAGAATTACCTACTGAAGGAAGAAGAAAACACACTAAAAGTTTCCTCGGGCCGTAACAGGGAACATACTTTAAAATTATAGCATTCCCGATACACCATCCCGCGTTAAAAGCTTTCGAAGCTATAAAAGTTTTCATCCCTCGTTTTTTCGAAATTATGGCATCTAAATCTAACGAAGTTATATTACTTGAATAGACACGCTGAAACTGCGAGTGGATATAGCAGAGGTATACGTTTCAGTAGGTTACAATTGCTTTTATATTATTATGGAAACGTGCAGAAGTTTGGGTAGCTGCAATATTGCCTTCAAGAATTATTATGCTAGCTGTGGCTCGCGACCTTCGTTAGTGAGAAGTTATTATAAAAATACTCGTATACCTTCCCTAGGACTTGTAAGTCATGGGGAGAGGCCTTTGCCCAGCAGTGGGATGACACAGGCAACAGTAACAGTAACCTTTCCCATTCTTTGAATTAGATTTTGTTAACAATTTCAAGAATTCAATTTTTTTGCACGGAACTCTAATCCTTTTCTAAGCTAAAAGTAGTTACTCCTTATAACATCAGCTATCTGCCAGTTAAAGTCCAGCCGTTTCGGAGATCAGCCAAAAAAAACAGGCACACGGACAGATAGACAAGCAAAATGACTGAAAGATGAAAATGGGTTTTTGGTAAAAGTAGCGTAATACTTTCATATGCATTCAGTAAAAAACTGCTCTAATTTAATTAAAAACAGACACTTCAACTTTATTTATTGTTTGCATTTTAAACTAACAACTCTTAATTTAAACAATCTCTTCACTTAAAAAACACAATTCGGGTTTATTATATTTTGTTATATGTTCTAAGCATTTCGATAGGTAAGAAGCCGACACTGTGTGGTGAGATACAGCTTAGTTCTTGCCCAGGGGATAAGGTAAGTCTGCATGTCCAACTACAAACAGAATAACATACTTCAGGAGTCTCAAGAAATTCCAAGTCCTTGTCTTTCTATTACAACTTTACTGCAATTTTCATTTTGATAAACAAGTTTCTTTCTCTATATTTCTTAGAATTTTCTTGGTCCAAAGATTTATAGGCATCATGGTCGTGGTCGTTTTGTAATTCACAATTATCCGTAGGCAAACTTATTAAATAAACGCAATTTATAAGAAAGCAAGTATCCAATTCGATGCCTTGCCTTCAATTTGATTTGATTTCAATTCGTTACAGTTTGGCACGAACTCCAGAAACTGTTAGTAGATTTATTTCTAAGAATTACTTCCACAATCCAGCATAGATACGCCACTTTCACCCTTATGCCACAAATAATAGGGTTGAAATGTGGTCAAACTTCAACTCGTTACCACCTACTGCAGCTTATACATATTTATATGGGAACAGAAAAAACTACTATTACTTAGAACACCCACGGGTTTTATACCCCTTTCATAAACAATCTCCAAAAGAACCTCTCTTACTAACAAAACATTCACTATAAGCCGATTCCCCATTTTCCCTCACGAAGCAAACCAGGTAAAAACACTCCCTGCATTAATATAACCCGCCAAGGTTACATAGAGTACTTATAATAACTCAACTGAATAACTATATCCCGGCTTCAGTCCGCACCGCAACTCTCTGGCTAGCAATAAACGCCTCGAGAAATATTTTCACATCGCGCGTTGTGGAAGTTAAAATGAAAGTAACTACACCCTGTAGAGCAATAGCAGCCCCTATACCAACGCGACGGGTAATGCTGAATATTTCGACGAGTTACATAATTGTATTCATGAGCCGACTCCGATTGCGTATCAAACCTTTCGTAATAGTTTGTATACAATATGTTGATCACAACTTTCTCTGTGGTTAGACTATTGTTCTTGAGGTTTTGTTAATCTGCTTAGTGTAGTGCGTGACAGTGATGCGAATTTCTTTTGTTTTAAATTATAATTTTTTTATTGTGTTACTATTATTTTATCTGTTTCAACGTTCCAACAACATTTAAAACAAGTTCTAACTTTAGCACTACTTTAAAATGTCTTAACTTTGTATTGTCACTTCCCAAATAAGGAAGTTAGTGCATTTGGTAAAATGCTACTGAACTAAAATTGCCTGTATAATGTATGAAAAACCAAATTGTATCAATTGACGTTTCCTAGGAAAACACGGAACACCACTTCGCCGCCAAAATTAGTGGTGAGAAATAAGTCTGTGCTATTTTCATTTGGAAGTTTCGCACGAAGGCACAAAGCTGCGTACGCAGAAATAATAAAAGTAAAACACAGATGAATCTTATATTCGATTTGTAAGTAACGTCAACGACATTGAAGAGAAGAATAATAAATTTTGATTACTTTCTCACGTCCGCAATCGTGATTCGATTTCACAATTTTTCACCGCTCCCCTTAGGAAAATCATGATTAAAATGGAAAACGTTATTACTTTCAATCATGTATTTTTTCTTCCGCCGCGATTTTCAATGGCGATTAGAGGCTATTTACAATCTATCGAAGAGGCTTTTAACTTATTGAATAGATGATGCCTACAGATTTTTCATCGACTAATAAATAAAAAAGATTGGTGAAAAATGCTCTTTAAGATAGAGTGTAGTTGAAAAAGTTTTCACGTTTAAGTACGAACAGAAGTGATTTTAAAAACGAATTTAATTTCAGTAAAAGAAAGCTTTCATTCTTTATATTTTCTTCATGTTAGCCTTTTTACGTCCAACTCATGTTACAGCAAACAGACGCTCCTGCAGCGTTGTTTACTAGTTACCAAGTAATAAAAAAGTTAGTTTGATAGCGGATTAGAAACTACGCGAAAGAAGCGAGTTCGGACGGGGGTTACGTGACTAAATAAATCTGACTCCCGACGTCGACCCGCCGCCGCGCCGTCCTAAGAACCGGCAAACTTACAGAAATACGTATCGACAGCCCTGTCTCGAACATTCCAACTGTTAACACACGAGATGCTTATCTAGAATTAAAGGTTAAAACAGATTAACTCGGTAAAACACAAAGAGAAGCTTCGCTTAACTTTCACAACTTTCGAGAAACTATTAAATTACTTAGCGCCTTACTTAAGGTATTGTGATTGTGTTTGCCCTTTCATGTGAGTATAAACGGAGCATGGAATACACGTTACTCAGCCTTGTTCGTATAATAAGCTTTCGCCCCGGGCGTCACTCACATGGAATTCGTAAAACAAAAAAGTTATTTTTATCCCCCAAGGGTTTTACTTTCAACCAAAATGGATGTGACAAATAGACACATTGATATGTATGTACGTATATTTGTTGTATGATTTCTTGCCGATTTGGGAATGACAGGAAAACAAAGTCACTAGTGTACTTGTGCTGTTTGACGGCTCAAGTGAGATTGATTGTTTAGGATAGCTAGGCTTTTTAGCAATCTAGACTTTTCAATTTAGATTTTTCCGCCACGTGTTAGTGTTTACATGTGGATCCAATCAGTTGTAGTATCATTCAACTATACGAAAAATAAGATATTTTAATGGTCTCCTTATCCGTTGTACTGTTTGCTAACTTTTAAATCCAATTGTTGTAGTTAAGTAGTGTTGTTGTGTAAATATTGTGTATTATTGAAAAAATCAATTTATTATTATTATTT
Source organism: Cerastis leucographa (assembly GCA_963082945.1). Lineage (NCBI taxonomy): Eukaryota > Metazoa > Arthropoda > Insecta > Lepidoptera > Noctuidae > Cerastis > Cerastis leucographa. The sequence continues at coordinate 11,922,687 of OY720357.1, forward strand.
TTTATTATTTAATTTTATTAAATTAAATACCCAGTATCAGACAATACAACACATTGTATTGTCTGATACTGGGTATTTAATTTGAAGTTAAGTTTATAACTTTAAGTAATGTATGATAAACGAGCGCTTCTCGCCATCAAACTGTCAAAGTTTGGCGACCAAAAACTGCAAAAAAAAACTTGTATTTCATATAACAAGATTTAATTTTTAAAAATACGGAGTAAAATGTTTACAAATTCAATTAAATCATAAAATGAGATACTATAAAATAAAATAATATTTTAATTTTATAGTATCTCAAAAAGTAGCACAGTAATTTTGGAAAACATTAGTGGTTCATTCTCCACCCAAGTGTAGTCTAGATAATTGGAAAGTTTCAAGCAGTGTCCACCGACGACAATACAGCATCGATCCATTGTATGGACCATTTATTTAATTCAAAAAGCTTTATAGCTTCTTGAAAAGGACTTTTCTCATCCGCCATTACAAAATTTGTAAGAACACGAAACATTTACAAGCCGCATGATTTATGGTTTATGCTGAAATCAAGATGCTTGAATAAATTTCTCTCTCATCAATTTTAATTCTGTATCAACCGTTGTCGACTGAAGGCACTCGTTCAGAAAGATATAAAAGTACATAGATGGATCATTGAGTGCTTCGCCTCCAATCCTAATGTTTATCAGTGATTTGTCGTTTTGATGATTGTGATTTCCGATGTTTTGGGGTGACACTCTAAAGCCAAAAAGAAACTAAATAGGATGAAAAGAATGAAAATACAAATCACACCCACACGGTGTTTTTCTTTAAGATTTTTCTAAAATACAGTACCTGCTAACTACTGACAATACTTCTTTAAAGAGATCTGAATATTTTTCTAACAGTCTAATGCTAAACGATTATTTAATCACCAATTCAGTGGTCTTCATAATCAGTCTAGCATATTCCATCTGCTGGAACACAAGCCTCTTCTATTTGAGCAGGAGTTGACCGCCATTCACCTCGTGGATAAGTGCAGTGAATGGCACATTTCTTTGAATTATCGGTAACTTTAGTATTAGCGATAAAAATGCACGAAAGATACATTTATTTTTCAGAAAGCAGTTGTATTTTTCAATAAAATACAGTATCTTTGAAACGCCATATCAAATGAATCTTTCGCGCAATGTACTTTACAATAAAATTAAATACTGTCTCAACATTTGGTATTTTTTCGCACTTTGTGCACAAATGAATATAATTATAGCAAAAAGTATTTTCTAGGAATTTAACTGTAAATCTTTGAATTATTATTTTCGAGTAGTCTTTTTAATAATCAACAATAACAAAGTGACATCGTCGGGCTTTGTAATAATGCTATTTTGAAAGAAATTTTATATTCTGTTCCTTAATTAATGCTGGAAATACATAATTGTGAAATAAAACAAAAAAATATTAGAAGTAAAGTATGTAACTACCACTAAAATACTATAAGTACTCAGCACAACCCGGTAATAAAAAAATACAACGTTTATATACAAGTATATTTGTATTTTTTCTTCAGACCTTATATATTGAATGAAAGGAAAAATCAAACATCTTTGTTTCTATCACAATTTGCATCGCTACTCACTATGTTTTCCTTCACCGTTTAAAATATACACGTAATTTTTAAAACTATACATAAAAGATAAAAGAATTCTCGGGAACTCGCGACTTGAAGCCCTTTAACATCTTCAGTTAGGCGATGTCAGGTTTTTCTTGCTTTTCCAGGGTAGAGGGCAGCATTGCTGTTCTTTCATTTGCAAGTCTTTCTAGATAATCGCACTTCATATCTAGGAACAGCTTTATGCAGTAATACGGAAACTCATTATCAAGATGGAACTCTGCACTGAGAAAATCTGCCCTTTCAGAGGTGGATAGATCTACTTTGAAAAAACATCTTATTCATATTTACGCAATATTTTTCCAAAGAAATAGCAACTAACTTGATAGTATTCATAACTAACGAATTACAACCAATTCTCCAGGTATTCATTTACTATATAAAAAAGAAAATGCTCAAATTTTCAATTTTCGTTATGAAATTTTTTGAAGCTATATTTCTATTCGAAGTTTTCGTAGCTCCAGTTTATCCATAAAATCATTTTAATACTAACTTAGTAAACGAAAAACACTCCAACATCAAACACAATTAAAATTATAACCAGCAATAACCGACCGGGTCGAATAAGTAACTTTTAAATTAAATATTTCCGTAAAATGTTAAACTAATCCAGAGTTCAGACCATCCATACAAAATTAGTGTTGGAGTGGGTGGTCCACTTAATCACAAAGTTGGTTCACCTCGGGCGAGTTAACTCACTGTGCACCTTTATTTCCTTTTAATCTTAAATTAACTCTGAAACAATTCTGCTCGAGTACTTACGTCGAACAGTTACCGTATATTCGACAAACAAAGGTTACGTAACTAACGATAAATTTTAACGTGTGTAAAACATTTAAAACCTTGGATGTGATTAACGACATTTAAAAAAAGATTTTCTAATTTGACCACTTTAAGTGTACAGATCAAGATGGCGTTGCTTGTCAATAAAATTTGCATCGATATGTCAAACTTGGTACATTTATTTCAGTTCTGTGTTTTCAAGCCCGCACAGATTGAAGTTATGTTGTGGACCGTCACAATGCCATAACGTTTTTAAAGCATTACCTTTGACACGTGTAATGAATAATTATAAGTATGACGGCAGGAGCGTGGGCGTAAGGGTCAGCTCACACCGAGACGCGACGCAACGCGACGCTGCGCATACAGTTTTAAAGAGCGATTCAAAATATAACTTTATTTTCTACACGAAAATATACACATTTCGTTGTGAGAATTCAGAATACGTTGCGCATCGCGTCGCGTCGCGTCGCGTCTCGGTGTGAGCTGACTCTAACGATAACAGGGGCGTCAATGTTATTGTTTCTTGATTCGGGTTCCATGAAGAAGGTGGTACTCGGGAAAACCACTGAAACGTAGGTTTAAACACAACTCACAGTCATGTTTATTGCTCGGTAATTACAATAAGTAGCAATTTAAGAACTTGGGCTTGTACGGTGGACGTGACAGTTTCGATCGTATGATCTCAACATAAAAAAAAACTCAGTCTAGTATTCTGGATCGACTCTGCCCGCGTGTTTTGGCGGGAGAATTCAAGACTCAAGCGCCACCTCACGGCATCCACTGAATAACCAATCAACTAAGGAGAATCAAGTAATAACAGTTTGACCAACATTATGAAATCAACGAGTTGGTACTAACAGCTTGGTAGAAATAATAATTGAAAAAAAAAGGTTGCCGTCTTGTAATCGCTTGCGACGCCAAGTATAATTATAATAGGCCCTATTCAATCTATTGGTAATTTTCTTTCGTGACTGTACCTAAGCTACGCACCACGTGGAACAAAAGTAAAATAAAATTGATATCGAGCCCTATTAGAGTATTTATTTGTAAAAGGTAAATTGGGATCGGAGTTTTGATATAAAACTTCCTTCTTAAACAAGGAATTGGACCGGATCATTAATTTATTCAAAGTATGAAAATGGAGCTTTTCATGATTTTTCTGTCAATTAAAATTAAGCTTGCTTTTTGATTCTTAATCGCTGCCCTAAATGATAAGAAAATTGTTCATGGAAAGAACTGGGGAGGCCTTTGCTCAGCAGTGCAGTGGCGGATTTACCAGCAGGCTGAGTAGGTTGGAGCCTAGGCTAGGGTGGCAGGGTTTTGGGGCTGCAAATTTGGGAACCGAAATCCTTTTTTTTTTACCAAAAGATTTCTGCATGGCGGTTTTCTGATGTTTTACAGATAAAAGTCTACAACAAATTTTGCGGATGACTTCCCCCTCTCACTTATCATTGTACATCGCAGTCTCCTACTTTGCTGTGCCCTTACAGGATTCATATTCATGTATGTACCTAGCTTTAAGCCCCTTGTAACATCTTTTTTAGGGTTCCGTAGTCAACAAGGAACCCTTATAGTTTCGGTATGTCCATCTGTCTGTCCGCGGTTTAGCTCAAAAACTGTTGGTACTAGTAAATTGTAATTTGGCATGAGTATACACTTTAGTGAAGCTGGAAAAGTGGTAAAATTAAATTTTGAAAAAAACAATTATTTAGGGTACCTCCCCTACATGTAAAGTAGGGATGATATTTTTTTTCCGTCCTTTCCATAGTGTGGGATATCGTTGAATAGGTCTTTGAAGATATTAGGGGTTTGGGAAGACCGTTTTTTGATTAAGTAAACCGTTCGTGACTTATCAAGCTTTAAAGTACCAATTTTCGTTAGAGTCAAGTGTGTCCCCCTTCTACCAAATAAACGGTTTTGTTAGAAATTCAAATGTCACGGCAATAGTACCTATATACAGTATGTTAGTTTAAACGAGGGACATATTCAAACCCATAATAGTACATGCTAACATGATACTAATAAAAATATAAACAAAAAAAAAAACACTGATAAATAACAGACAGAACCATACCAAAATTTTCGCAAATGTCACGCAACGTGTATACTCCCTTGCGCTAGCGACTTAATACTATCGCAGAACATGTGAGCGGGTCAATGACTCTAGATATAATCCATTTTCCCTTCATACTTTAAACTTACCTGGCTTAGGACAGTCCAAAATATCTAGGCACTAAACAAAACATTAAAAATTCTTCTAAATACGTTATAGGTTTTTTACATATTTGGGACGAGAATCGAATACTGAATACCCTCCCTCAATATGTCCCTCGTTTAACCTAACATACTGTATAACGAAGTTTAAAGGAAAACTATCACACTTAAGTGGACTTTACAAGTTTACGAGTAATAGTCGATCAATTGCATTTGACTCGAAAATTTCGAACAACTCCATAGAAATGTCGATGGATGGCGCTAAGCGTCAGTTGAACTAAAAACGAGTCTCATTTGCAGATCATATATGGCGGTTTTTATAAATATTGGTACAGAACCCTTCGTGCGCGAGTCCGACTCGCACTTGGCCGGTTTTTAGAATATGGAATGCAAAATAAACGAATGTGAATATGAATACATTCGGTGTAGCAAACAGAGTAAAACAGCTAGTTCGCCGCCTCCCTACCAGTAATCGGCCTCTGCGCCCTCAGCCCATACTTTGCATGAGTGAAAAGAGCGAAATTCCAGAAAATATATTTCCTTCTTCGCACTATCAACAGTATCAACCCATACATGTCAGTCCTAGTAACTGACTACTGACCCCTCCTTTATTAATCATACATGATTTAGCTGTGATTGGCTCAAAAATAAACCCAAAAATTATTTTACGCGCAAAATAAACGAAATTGTTGGATTGTAAAAATAATCTAGGACATGAAAATTAAAGAGGCGCGGGCGGCAAAAAGTTTACAGTCTATACCTTGAAAATTTGTATATCCACCACTGCAGCAGTGGTACAGTATAAGACAATAAAAATAAACTTAATAATATTTAAAAAGCCACAGATTCGAAAAGCAATAGTATAAGATGTTAAACAAGTATTCACCGCTATTTGCTTATCTTAAGTTCGGTGCGGCTGTGTAGACGCTACCAACAAATAAGTTCACCGTTGTACGAGTTTTTAAAGAGCGCTCAGATGGCATCATCGCCAGGACGCCAGATGAGTTGAGCGCAGACGGCGGGAATTGTCTCAATGTATACAGTCGCGAGACGCCCGAGACGACAACTGAGACAATTTTTTTTGTAGAAACTGCTCTTTTCGCCATCCGCAAGATTAGATTCAAGAGGATAAATCTCTCCTTCCCCCCACTTGTGTCGCCCGTTTTGTGTGAAGGCTTTATTCGGGATTATTTATACAGAACATTTCGCTCGCCGACTGACATACTGAATAACGCCATCCTTTAATCTCGCTACGTTAGAATAGTCAGCCACCTTCTAACTAGAATCCCTGCTCCCATTCGGCTTCAGAAATAAACTAAAAAAATACATGCTAAAAGCTCCCTTTTAAAAGGTTCCTAAAAGAGTTTATGTTAAAAGCCTGCTTCACACAGTATTCATTACCGAAATAATTCGCCGGTGCGATGCAAGAACGCTACGCCGATGGGTAAACTGTGGGTATAAACACAAAATTACATTGAGAACGGCACGTAAGAAGCGAGCAATTCCTGATGTACCATGAAGTTAGATTGGAAAACTTCTCATGCTGCAACGTGCTATTGCTCTGTGCCTGTTCTACTGCGGCTCTCATATTACCGTAACAAGTAAGCAATACCTATTTATTCAAACTCGCAATAAACATCTGGAAGTAGTAAAGTTTCATACTTTATAATATCATATTTTGGGAATGTAATGTTGGAGTATGATCGAAAGTGTTCATTAAAACTTCCCTCTTACATAATTATAATGTAAGTTTAAGTATTATGTTTAGACTCGTAAAAATCTGTTGGAAACTGAGTTTGATGTCTTGGCTATTATATTTCACCACGCGAACATATTGAAAACAACATTATTTGCAGACGAAATCAATGTACAAAGTTTATGTATACTAGTATAACCGGAGAACAGAAACCATTGGAGCAACGGTCGAACCATCGAAACGAATAAGGTTACCTTACCAACGGAACTCTAAGATTTTCATTTAAAACTCATGTAGAAAATATTATAATCCAGCTCTTCTATATTTTTCCCCTAGGTAATATTGCTTCTAGACGTTTGTCGTAAACAGAGGCTTTGTTGCAGCAATTTCCACGATACCACATTTCTGCGAGATTAAATTCGTAATACGGCTTCCGTTTGGCTCAGTTCCGTATTCAGTGCGCCTACTACAGGAATTTGCGTAAACGTTAACAGATATCGAGTTCTCTCCACGAATCACATACAACTCGATATCACTGCCGGGTGACTACCGCCGCATTAGCTGCACGCCTTTGATATCGCTGGAGTTAAACGATTCCACAAAGTCGTCACATGGATGCACGGTATAGGAAATAGATTGTATTCGAATTCGGAACCAGCCTGCCTATCGCGTCGCAAAAACTATCTGTTGACCGACTGAGCGGATTTAGATCTAGACGTTATTGCTATGTGGCTTCATTCGAAATAGCATTTAATGTCTCCCTGACTACCTGAACGTATCGTTAACTTTGGATCTATACAAGATTAAACACATTAGCGGCCACAAAATCTTTATTGCTAAGCCATTTTAACGAACATTCGTTCCTTAAATGTCGTTTTCATAGCCTCACGTTCACTCCATAAAAATATAAACTTCACACATTGTATCAATATGAACGAAATTACATTTCAACACGTTCAGATAATACATTTTAAAACCGCGGGTATTATACGGGAAGCCGTTTCTCCCGATTTTATGAAACCTGAAACCAACGATATTATTCCGAGAAAGGTTAATGAATATGTTAACCGTTAAATAATACGAACAAGATGGTCATTTGTTGATGTTCTAGTAGTCATAGAAATTCAAATTCAGTCAAATTAACTCCAAGCACGAACGATTGAGGCAATTATTGATCGTTTCTTTGCGCAAATATAAATTGCTGAAAAACTACGAGCCTACGAGTATTATTGAAGCCGAAGACAACTTTTAATAAAGACAAAAATTTAATAACGAACATTCTTGAAATATTAGTATAATTAATTTGCATTTCAGCACTGTTTTCGTTTCTTTAATTGTTATTAATAGTCGTACGTAGTAGGGGTCTTGGGGAAAATGGGATCTTTTTCAGAATGGCTTATTTGTCAATGTCAGAGCGGCAGTGACGCTTGCGTCTGTTTCTGATAGCCTCGTTGTTTCGTTTTATTGGTTAGGCACGTTTTCTTTGTGACTGACGTATGTATGTAGGACATAATTATTTACGGAATCGGAGGTCGAACGAGCTGTGATTGAACTTGGCTTTATTAATCGCTTCTCTGATCGGAATAATTCGATTGTTTGAACTTTATTTTTTCTGTTTTGATATGGTTCTCTTGTGTATGTTATATATGCCAGCTTGCCGTTTTACCTTACAGTCTCATAGTTAAACAAGTTTTAACTGTTGAAAAGAAAGCAAGAAAATTTATTGACATCCTTAAAACCTACATCTTATTTAAATCCAAAATAAATTGTAAACCGATAGTTGGCAACATGAAGCCTACATACTACGTACGTTAACGTGCATACAGACACGGACAGATTGGATTAGGGTTCCACAGGTATATCGACGTCCTCATCCGAGGTGAAATCGAGACGTATGGGAGAGGCCGGCCGATATTGTGGGTAAGAGCACTTCTACTCAAGAATTTGAGCACAGCGAGCCAAGGTATCGGTTACACTGAACACACTACTATTATGTTCATCCGACCGGAACCTGGAGCCAACACATCAATATTTCCTACATCGTACACTCGCTATATACTTCAATATCGATACTAAGACCGCATTATATGCAAATTATTGGCAAATACATTTGGAAAGTATGTCGCCGCATGCATCTTTCTTCATGTCAGCTATGTAGTGCACAAACACCAGCCATTTGTCATTTTATTAGTCTCGCTCAGCAATATTCTGTGAAATAACGCTGTAGTCTGGCGAGATTGCTTCCCAGTTTACTGCCCCGACTTGAGACAGGGAAGTGAGAAAAAGTTGTAAATTTTCCGCCGAATTGGACGTTTATACAACTCGACTGACCTCAAACGCCTTAACCGCTTTCGTTACGGACCTGGCAAAAATTGAACTCCCTTGGATGGTTCTACCGATACGTTTTAATAACGTTTCGTAGTTACGGGAGCAATGAAACTGTATGTTGGTTCGTATAATGCCTTCGTTACTTTATTTTTGTGGTCTTTTATTCTTTAATAGACAGTGGATTTCCCGCTGGCTCGGTTAGCTCTTTACTAACTAAAGGGTTCGAATTTTGCTCAAAACAAATATTTGTGTATGAGTAATTTTTCAGTAGCAGCCACGGAGTCAAGATTTGTGCCCAGTTGATGACAATAGGGTCGCCCCCTATTACATGGGACTTAAACACAACTGGCGAAATATGGTTGTACAGAGAACGTTAGTATGTGCTAACCCCTCTACAGTCCCGCCGAGTACGCCAGGGGGGTAACTACTTAATGAGGCTGTCTGTACTAATGGATACACCTCTGCCAAACCCTTCCGTGATTACAGGCGTGATTTTATGTGCTCAAATTCATCTGCGTACATTTTCTGCACCTCATCATTTATTTACAAACTACAAGTACTACCCCGCTCTCATCAAACATTATTTCATCACGCTCCGCCTCTCAAGTTCACAGAGTGTGGAAAGGCAACAATGGCCGGACTTCCTTCAAAAGTGCTTGTATTTTGTATTTCACCCAGTTTAATTACATTGCATTTTTACCAAAGTTCCCTCTGTTTGCAGCGGGCATTGTTGACAGTGGCAGAATTCTCGCGGACTTCACCTAGTTTTTATTTTAACCTACTTACATTGAATGGTGAAGTTTTTGTGCAACTGTGTTAGTATCGATGGAGTCTTCGCTCTTAGTGCTGGGTTTTTCACCACACAGTTACTGCACTACTTAACCGAAACTTTTTAATTTATAATGGTTTGCGTTTTTTTTTTAAAAATTTTAAAGTGAATTATTTGATGAAAAAATTACTTGCGTACGTGTCCAGTATTCCAATCCAAATCCCATTCCCATAATAAAGGCTGGCAATAGGTACTAGGTACTTAGGTACTAGGTACTTCCTCCGTTCGTACAGATTGCTCACATCATCTCACTCACTACCTACTAATAACTGCGTATGTATACCTATGTAACGACCTCAACGACAGTATTTTGCGTCCTTGATCGATGAACATAAAAAGAGACCCAATACATTTCTCGTTCACCGCCCCGTAACTCAATCATAAGTCGTAAATATAAATTTCAATTCACATTAATATCTTTCTCTAGTAATAAAAACTGCGCAACAAATTATTATCCGTGTCGTGGCCATTAGCAAATTGTGTAATTTTCCTTTTTCAACTTCTGTTGGCCCGGACAAAATTACTTCGGCCCTGTAACCCGCCATTTAAACCAAGAAATGATTAAAATTGACTGTAATAATTACATGAATCAAATTATTCCCTAGCTCGGTACAGCAACATGGGTTCTAAAGAAATTATGTAAATTTTTTGAAACAGTGTGAATTAATTGTCTCGTTAAAAAGTATAAAAATGTTTTTAATTGTAATTAGCGCTGTTGTTTGCGCGTCTGCGAAAGGTCCTATCATTTTTCTTCATTGTGTTTTATGGCTTAGTATTTTTGTTTTCCTTTTCCTGGCGAAGAATGGTCAAGTCAGTCCATTTCTTGCCATCATGACTCAGAATTCATGACACATTTGGAGTTTTCCGCGTAGTAGAATGAAAAACGGCGAAGTAATGTCGATTTGATAATATCCCGTATTGCACGCTATTCCTCAAGTATGATGGGGAGAGTTGGCAAAAAGAGGCCCATAACTTGTTGCGACGCCTGTAAAACGTGATGAAAAGCGACGGATCTGGACCGGTGCCAGTGCGCAGCGGTCATTCCTTTTTCTTTGCCAGCCATCGAAACTTTGCAATGCTTCGATTACTACTGCGCTACTCATATTACATCGTTTTAAAAATATTTCAGCACTAGGTTGAGGTTTTTGGCTTGATTTTCTTGATGGATTCTGTTTCGTAAAGCGTCTACCTGTTGTGCAATTTCAGAATTTTAATTAGTACCTAAAACGTTTTGAATAATTCACGAGTACATGCAAGTAAGCCAGGTAAAAGGAGACGGCCGTCAACAACAGCAGTTTAGCGCATTTCCCTTGCCTTCAAGTTTAAAGTTTATTTCACACAAACACGCTAATTTCATAAAGTTACATCACATTCTGTTTCTTTGTTAACTAAAAAAGATTGAAATAGAGTTGTGTTCCTACATGTATATAAAACACAATGTGGCTTTCAAAAGCATTATACCAAAGCGAGCAAAAGCAGTTTGACAATAGGAGCAAAGGAATTCATATTTGCTACTGTTCCCTCTCACGGGCACGGAATTTAAATGAACTTTGGCCAACAACAATGACACTAGAGACTTTTGTTCCATGAACAATACATTTTACCGGTAGAATTAAAAACTGCGGACAAAAGAGTACAAATTCATAATGCAGCCGCAGCCGGGCGACGATTACGTGCTGCGTTCACTCGATTTATTCCGTATTTGTTTCAAGTCACATTTATTATCTATTCCGAACGGATACAATTGTTGCACCTTTTGTCAGATTGAACAGATTTGCTTTTTTTTCATACATTTTTGGAGTAGTTAAAATAGCACCCCATCTTACGGCAAAACAGTTGAAATGGTGATGAAATGGTACACTACAGCTAGTCCAAAACCTGTTAAAAATTTTGCGGGTAACCCAGGAACATTTTGCTTCTAAACAAAGTTTTTTTTTTTTTTATTTTCATTCAGTTAAATAATGGTTAGTTGGTGCTACATCCCATTTGGTAACTTTCACTGTTCGACAACTAAACAAAATACCATCACAAAAGTGCCGTTTCCTAACTATTTTGAATTTCATACAATATGTATCGTCAGAAATTGTAACAAAATAATCACTTAAATGTATGCAAGCCTAGTACTTTGATCATAAGCAGGTCCTAACCAGATTTTATTTTATGGTCTAATACAACGACCTTCACCGAGCTGGTTATTGGATGAAACGTATTTTATATTCAATTTAATATGTCAATAAATATATTGCACATGGGTTGCCTAAAAAATTTCAGTCCAGGATATCATGTTTTTTTTTATTTATTTTTTTAATAATTTCACCGGTTTGGTTAGTAGACAAATTCCATACCAATCGAAAGTATAAAGCCCATAGAATATGCAAACGTTAGGTTGCCTTTTTTTTCCGTCAGAACTCTCGGGTAGGCAGGTATAAACAGGTAAGTCGATACTAGTAACTTGCACCGGTCTGGTTAATGAATTAAAGTTAGATGAAAATAAAGATTATTTCATTACGAGCACGGTGGTATAGGGTTGTCTGCGAAATATCAGTCCTGAATTTCGGTTATCGAATTTTAAAAAGTGAAATATTGTTGCGAGTGAATATGTGCGACCGAGAGGTCTCAACCAACCATTCTATGCGATAGTAAAGGATACAGCATAGCAGCTGTTTGTAGTCCGTCCATATAAAAAAACCGGCCAAGTGCGAGTCGGACTCGCGCACGAAGGGTTCCGTACCAATATTTATGAAAACCGCCATACATGATTTGCAAATGAGACTCGTTTTTAGTTCAACTGACGCTTAGCGCCATCTATCGACATTTCTATGGATTTGTTCGAAATTTTCGATTTCAATTGAAATTTGACAATTGATCGACTATTATTCGTAAACTTGTTAAGCCCACTTAAGTGTGATAGTTTTCCTTTAAACTTCGTTATATATAGGTACTACTGTCGTGACATTTGAATTTCTAACTACAACCGTTTATTTGGTAGAGGGGGGGGACACTTGACTCTAACGAAAATTGGTATTTTAAAGCTTGATAAGTCACGAATTGTTTACTTAATCAAAAAACGGTCTCTTCTCCCAAACCCCTAATATTTTTCAAAGACCTATCCAACGATATCCCACACTATGGGAAGGACGAAAAAAAAAATATTATACCTACTTTACATGTAGGGGAGGTACACTAAATAATTGCTTTTTCAAAATTTTATTTTACCACTTTTCCAGCGTCGTTAACGTGTATACTCATGCCACATTACAACTTTCTAGTACCAACAGTTTTTGAGCTAAACCGCGGACAGACAGACGGACATACCGAAACTATAAGGGTTCCCTGTTGACTACGGAACCCTAAAAAGGGTTTAATAAAACCTTGGCCTAATGACATCCATCCTGCCCACATAAAGTGGTAAAATAAAACTACGTATTTCTTTGCATAAATACACCAATGATTTAGGGATCCTTTCTTATTACAAAAGGAGAGACGTTAATAGGCTTTCAAAAAACAAACGCTCAAGCTTGCGCAATAAAAACAAGATGGAATAACAAGGAACGTCCACAAAGCGATTGGTTCCGTAGACAGACGAGCCGACGACAGCCCCTTATCAGATGAAACATGTTATTTGTCTTGAGGAAAATACAAAAGTCAGCCAAATGCCGTCGTCCGGACAGGCCGAAGCTGGCGAACTGTTTAGGAATACAAAATGTCCCTGATCCAATAAAAATGCACACTAGACGCTACTTAAGGCAAACACTGACCAAAATATTGAGATGCGAAGAAATACATAATACAAAAGTAATTTTAGAAGGCAGCCGTAAAAATGAAAATTTAACTAAATTCAGACAACATTTTTTTAGAAGTTTTGTGCACGAACACACAATTGAGGCTTCTCCTTCCTTCTTGTTTAACGGGGCACTTGATATGTTCTGGTAAGTTTATATTTTTCGTACAAATTCGCAGCCTTATCCACCTGGACCTTTGTACACGGACCCTCCTAAAAATAATACTATAATGAGGCCTTCTGAACTGCGATCTTGTCAAGGTGAATCCGGTATCTGTCCGCCCAATATAGACCCTACTACCTTAATGTCACCTGGCTGCGGGTCAGACGTCTTTGACAGCCGACCTATTTCTAAAACTCACTACAACCATGTTGATACAGATACATTTTTTAAATATTTCAACGTAAAATGATAGTATTCCTTCACATTTCTTCACTACAATGATATTTCTGTTAGTTTCAAGAAGGAAATGCGAGCTCCTTTGAAATTCAACTCTTGACATCTTTGGATCCGTGCTCACTTGAAACTTGTGCTATTCGTGTCCAGATGTTGGAGTTACTTCTACACAATAGTTACTTTAGTTACACTGTCAACAATTTAAAATTGATGTTAGTTAAAACACACACTCGAAGAGTCCTTCATGTTGAGACATGAAGGACTCTTCGAGTGTTTGTAGACTGTATATTATACAAGGTGTTGTTTTGCATTCTCGTCAAATTCAAGGAGGTAACTATGATAATGATTCTCGTCCCGAATCAATAATAAAATGGGTAGGTATTTTTTTTTCATATTTACGGAAATCGGTAAGTGTGAACCACCCGTATTTTAAACGCAGACCGTCTGATTCTCGACCTATAATCGCGCTTCCACAAATACAAATAATCAGAAACGTTTATTCGATAATTTCTTATTCCCTATACCAAGTAAGGGGGTTATTCTGACAAACATAAACAACCAAAAAAAAACAGCGTTTATTAATAATTAACTAGGACCCGTAATTTTAATTGATTATTTATATGTTGTGTGACAACCTCCTGAATGAGTGTATGTAAGAGTGTGTGTGTGGGTGGGTGCCACAGTTTTATCCCGTATAGGGTGAGTAGAAACCCATGTCTTGCTGAACCGCTTGAGGCTATAAACAACATTCGTTCAAGCCACAGGTTACTCGTCCATCTTCACCATACTGGAACCCGTTCTCTAGTTACTTTTCTGTTTTATGGAAAGTAATATCACCTCGTTTACAATAAAAATTGTTTAACGCCAGAAATGTTCGCTAAAGAAAACAGCCTCAATACTCAGTTGTATAAACACCGGAATAATAAAATCAACTGGAGACCAAATAAGAAGCTAATCTTAGTAATTTATGACGTCATGTATCGAACGCTCAGAGGACCCTCGGCACTCGTATGCTTTTCGTATGTAAAGCAGGTAGTATAGTTATTATCCGCGTTTTCGCAGTCACATTACTTCGTAGAGAGAACAGACTCTTATCTCAGAGGCTATGGCTTGTTTATCGTCCGACTCCCATTTATGAGTTCGTTATTTCCCTATTCTTACTACATAAAAATGTCGTCCAAGAGAATAACTTGGAGCTTTTATCTGCGTACGTACATTGATAAGGGAAAATAATGAGAATACTTATACGGATCGATTCCGATTAACTTGTTGTTGTGGTCGACTTAATAAAGCCTGATGTGATCATTCGTGGCGAGATTGTAATCAGAAAAGTATTTTTTCGGAGTTATACGACTTGACTTAGCTTGTCCCATATCGTAAACTCTGTCTTCTCTGTTTCCAATGTTTCCATTTACATATTTGGGAAGTTTCATGGCCGACTTCATAGTCGACAGATGAATCTTTGGATAATTTTCGAATGAAATGGATTCCTCTCATAGCCATTCTCGTACACATATAACCAGCCGTCGTCGCCATAAAATTATATTAGCTAGGTACGGCAGATATTCACGATAAATCAACGAGATTTTGTGTTCATAAAGTTCTTGCGTCATTACATTATTAACATATAAACCATTTTTGTGAAAATTGCGAAGAAAGCCTACAGATGTGCGTACACACATAGTAAATCTAATTTATTTGCGGTCACAAATAAAAACATACCTTGTAGGAATGGGTGTTTCAGGCTATTTCGTATCGTTGAGGCGGCTGACCTGTTTCCAGCAGGGGCTCGCGTGGTCTTATTATATTTTATGAAGCTCCCTTGCATGCCTGAGGGGATTTGTAATGTTCGCCACTCGGCGACAATGTCACTGGATCTTATTACCACCTTTCTACATTACCCTCTGCTGTTACTATTTATGTTCATATGTGCCGTGATTTGTATCCACGTATTGAGGAAAAGTGTTTATTTTCTGTACGTGCCAAAATGCTGTTATTTTTGCACATTCATGGGCTATAGGTTACAATGGCAACGGGTAACAATAGCATTAATAATTTCACATTAGGAACTTGCGTGCAGGGTTTGGTTCGCCTTTTATTTCTATGCTTAAAGAGAGTGAGAGGCAGTATACGAGCAATGCTACTACGAAGACACGACTACGAAAAAAAATATTTTGGTCGTAGTCTTAGTAGACAAAAGATGGAGACGATTATTTAACTGATCTGATTGAAACTTCTTCCTAACCAAAGTCGTATTTTTAGCTGCCTGCGTGACAATTTTGTCTCGCCATCAAACTGTAAAGTTTGGCGAGTAAAAACTGTAAAAGAAATTGTATTTTAAACATTAAGAATAATAAAGAAAAAAAAAAAAAAAAAAATTACGGACAAGGCATGATCTAAAACATGATATACCTATTTATTTTCTTTCTAGTTAATTCGTGCTTAGCTTTAGTTCGCTATTTCCAGCCCGGGTTTCTTTATTACATATAGGTTTTACTTCTAGAAGAGATGTGAGTTGTCCGAGAAGATTTTATTCAAATAAGATCACACAGGAGAATTAAGACAAAGACTTTGACTACTTTCAAACACTATCGGTCGCTGACCCACTTGACCACCTCTCAGCTACTGCCCTTATCTTTGATCCTCTCTATACATACATGGTTATTTTATTAGGGATTGGGTTCCCTAATAAAATAACCTAAAACGATGCGGAACTTGAACATTTACTACCAACTAAATCCCAAAACACGTCCTCAAATTACGTGTGAATGACACACAAAATACGTCTATATCTCAACTTAACAAATTACATTTTACAGCCTCCGTTCACAAAGTTTCGCCGCCCTTATCACTGGTAACTAAGAATATTGATTCTGAGAAAGACATCGAAGATGGGGTGGGAATGGTGGGATCCATTCACGACATGTATAACAAAAACTCGCAGTAATAGGAGCTAATGCATGTGAATATGGAGAAAGTTTCCGAGCAGCCATTCGCAGCACAATCTCAAATTAAATCTGCCGGCGGGTTGGAGACGCGAAATGCCAGCCGTCGTTATAAAATATGTATACAATAGTCTTTTTCGGGACCTTTTATTAGGTAATGTTTAGACCACGAAACTGTTTAGAACACACATGAATTGTTTTTTAAAGGCGCGTGTTTGTGTCAGGTGAATTTTCTAAATACTGGCAAGTTTGTTGACGGTTTTTCGGATTTTTGCAGTCCTTGTCTTCTTGTTTTGGTTGTTTAACTATAAATATTTTTTACAATTTTTAAACTGACACTAACATTAAAAATGAAAACGGAATTTACCTACCCGCAATATCTTCAGTTTATCCGTGCTCATGGTGCTTGCAACAGTACTCTTTCGGGAACTCAAAACCAATAGTAAACATGGTAAATATTCCGTTTCTGTGATAATAATAGTGTGTTTAATTTAATTGTTATTTAATTGATCCTGATTAATCACAATATGAATTTTATCTGGTCTTTCAGACAATCTCACAAGCGCTTGAAGCATAACTGCAAGGAAATCGCAAGCATGCAATGGCAGCGATTTAATTAGAATACTCTAGAAACTCTAGTACATCCTAAACACTGCCTACAAAGCCATCGGTAGTGAATAAAGTGTGGTTACACTCACCTTGTGGTCTCGTTTACGTTTAAGGCTTGGCCACATTAAACGCTACACGTTTTGCAGCGCTGCAGTATCGCTCCACGTATTTACACAGGCGCGCAACATTGCGCTGACGTCCGCTATCTGCTACCGACGTGCAAACGCACTGAATTAGTTGTGGCATCTTGCATATTGTTTCGCGTAGCACATGTACGTTTTGTGTGGAACTAGCTTTAGTTCACCGTCGCATGCTGCCGTGAGAGTATGAAGATATCCTAAGTTACCTTTTTTTCGCATCCACCATTATGCACTTTTCATTAGCCCATTCTCATTAAATAGTTTTATAATTCATGTCTCAATATTCGTCACAAACAATTCTTTGTAATATTTTCCAAATTGTTGTCTCACCTACTTTACTAAACCTATAACCAACAGTTTTTATGTAATAAATATACAGACGTTTCAAAAATATTTATATTTATTCGTTAACAATGAAAACAGTTATTCCACTTATCATTTAGTACAAAGCACCGAAGTTGTTCAGAAATATATATTTAAATGTATTACCAAGCTAGGAGTATGTCGAGGTATTTATTTAACAACATCGAGAACTATATTTCAAAACACAGACTGAAAACTCCGAATTTGATCAACATGTTGATATAAAAGTCACGCTCTTAATTTTGTTTTATCTTCTAAAAAGCATTATCTGTTTTTTTTTTCAGCCATCCTTATACAGTCTGCAACTCATTTGTTCTCGGTATTGTCATTGTTATAAGGAGTATTTTGGTTCAAACATGGCAACTGTTCAATAATAATTACACGAAAAGTTATATCTTATAAATCATTAAATTAAATAAATTCTTCGAGTTGTCTCGTCTCGTCACAAAGCTCTAGAAAGTCTCAAATCATAATTATTAAAATAATAAATTGCGACGACTAGTCACTATGCCTTAATTACTTACAAAATATATACAAATGTTTGTATATAATCTATTCAGGACAGTGTTCGAAACTTTCGTTGGATTTCTAAAGCCACATCGAAACTATTTCTTGTTGTTGGGTAGTACATTTCAAAGACTACTTCGTTACCAAACTATTGCAGTTCAATGCTAAAGATTTGGCATTCAAAGGTTTGGTACTGGACTTATTAAAATTATTTCAAATAATAATTATAGTAATAAACTGCGTTAAAACTTACTCAGACGTTACAGATACCATAATTATGTTTTTCCTCATATTGTTTCTACGAAATTATCTCAGCGAGTTTAAAATCTTCTATTGCAATTGAGATGGATTTAATTCTAAAGCGATTTTAGGAAACTTACAAATTCCGTAACCTAATAACTGGAGAATTCAATGAAAGCCATTGATCCTTAATATCCTACGTAATGATAATGTGAGTATTTATAATTATAGCCGTCTAAAGAGTGACATCAGGCAACGTGTTACGATGATAAAATTTGACTGGACTGAACAGATCACATACAAAATAAAGGACTATTCGTAAACTCTCTACTTCCTCCTGAGATTGTCGGGGATATAGTTGTCTTTGCCGGGGATTCCTGTCCCGCCGGAGTCGCCTAGCCATGGGTACCTGAAATGATCAGAAGTGTAAATGTGAAATTACTGGAAAAAAATCACAAAATTGTGATTTTTGAAGTGAAAACTTCTTTAGCCGCGTTGAGCCATTTTTGGTAGGGGAAAAACCTATGGGTTTGCGTCGCCGATGACCGCCAGATACTTGTGATGTACTGCGCCAGACTAGCGACCCGAATTATATAAAAATTCAAAAAAGAACACAGTAATTCCATTGTTTGAGTTTTCACTATGGGCAAATCTTTATGACTGGCTCTGTTTTTTTTTTTTAAATATTTGCCCGATTCTTTCTAAGGTTGTGAGGAACAAAGGGTGTAAAATTCCTTATGCCCTGTTGAGAAGAGAGGACCCTTCCACCAAACGGGCATTGTGGCTAGTGGTCTACTGCCCAGCAGTGTTGTTGTCAGGTTTTAAAAAAATGTTGTTATCTCGCGGAGAGTTAGATTTTAGTTCTTCATATTACTAGACTTCCGGTGACCAATGAATGTCACCTAGTCACCCAAATCTCGTCGTTATTTATTTGTAAAAACATCAATATCACACAAAATCCCAAAGTACAAAAGTGTCTTATTTCTTGAAGGATCCCAGCTCACGTGAACCTACCAAAATTATTCAACACAACGATGTTACAAAATCACATCTTCCCCCTTCGCGCGTGAAAGCTGAGTCAACCCGCGATAGACGGAACCCTGACACCGTGTTAAAAAAGTTTTAAAATTTAAAACTCCCGTACAAAGTAAGCAAGATCATCTTAACGTGGTGCGCCGAACGTAGTAATAACATAACTTCAGTGGTATTGCTGTCGCTGAAAATGCGTCAAAGCATTTTCCGGCTTAAATTTTTTCTTCAATTTAGATCCCACACTGCTGCAACTATGTTTCTGCTTTGAGAGGAAAATTAAAGACCAAAATAATTATGACCAAGTTATATGTTGGAGACCAGGGCAGAATATCCGAATTAAAACCTTAACTTTGAACTTCCAGCATGAGGTTATTTCAAACCTCAGCTTCAACTTTCTAGCCTCAAAACATAGCCTGATTCACTAACATGAGGCAGCAGCTTGCTGTCCATACCAACAGATTTTTCACTATACTGGCTTATTCTTTGTTGTTGCTTATCTTCGTCTCACTTAATTGGATCAACATAAACATCACCAGAAAGAGCTTATACAAGCTGTTGTTTTGCATCCTCGACAAATTCATGGAGGTAACTATGGTAATGATTCGCAACCCGAATCAATAATAAAATAGGTAGGTAATTTTTTTTTGTCCTATCTACGAAAATTGGAAAGTTTGAACCACGCTTTAAAGGCGACCCGTCTGATCCTCGTCCTATAACCGAGCTTTCTTGTTTTCTAAACCACGTTAAGGGTTATTCTGAAATACTGACAAATGTAAACAACAAAAAGAGCAGCGTTATTTAATAATTAATTAGGTACCGTAATTTTAATTGATTATTTATGTCTTTTGTGACAGCCTCCTGAATTTTGACGAGGATGCAAAACAACACCTTGTATACTGGATACTTGATACCAAGTATTGCCACAACGTTACACTAGCTATGCTAGCGGCCTCTAATGAACTATGTCACCAACTTGGTGACATAGTTCATTGGAGGCCCCTTGGTGACACCAAGGTCCCTGCAGGCACCAAGCAGGGTACTAGTTTGGGACCCGCTGTTAAACCTGTCAGTATTCTGTTGTGTAAGCTTATAAATGAATTTGATTATCGTGTGTAATATTTATGAGAAAAAACACTTACTGGTTAGGGCAATCGGTGCAGGTCTCCATATACCTCGTGTCAGTGAAGTTCATACCATCAGGCTTGAAGGACAGTGCACACTTGTTGGGCAGATTGCACGGCGCTGGTGGCAAGTCCTTGCGGTCACACCTCCACGCTTCGTAGTTGTTCAGAGACTTGGCTGACTTCGGGTCCGTTATCCAGGTCAGAGCTTGGGTGACTGTTACGAACCATACGTCATTCCTGTGGTAGTGAAATGATATTTTTGGTTAAATTATAAATATTTAGATGCGGTTCTGGAAACTGCGCCAAGGTATTCTCCTAACGAGTGTTTTTGGACAATAATGCAGAAGTTCATCGTCTATCTGAGTATGCAGGTTTATTTTTCCATTATTAAAGGCGACTCTCCCAGTGACAAACTGAACTGAGCACGTTTAAACTGACAAAAGATGTCATTGTCATCATTGCTAAGGAATATTGACACTAACCGCTATTGAATGCAGTTAAAGCTAACAAAATGACAATTCATAATATTGACTGCGTCTGTGACCATTTTAAGAATTTTAACATGATTCATATTATTATCCTGTTATGATTCTGCCAAAGCGGCCATTTTAGACCCCAGCTGGTCTACCATGACGTCTTAAAGCTATTATAATGTTTTAAGACGTCATGGCCACACACGTAGGCCACATGGTCGTGTTCAGTTTCATTGTTGAAATCCTTTTTTGGTGGTCTTTAGATAGATGTATACAACATGTAACCTAATTAACGCACACCCTCATACACCCCAATTAGAATATTATGTTCCAATCATAATACATACACTGAATTTTTAATTTAACATGTATATGCATTGTTATTTATTAAACTAGTTATACCAATTCTTGGAGAACGTTATGGTCATACTACTACGCACGCAACGCAACATTCGCAAAAGCAGTTATCGCGCCGCTCGACACAACATAACGAAACTACGACCATTTCAATCTGTTTTGACTGTACAGGGTTAATATGACAATAATTTCCGTAGTTTTAATTATTTTTGGGATAAAAAATTACCTATATTGAAAATGATAGAAATCGATTCAGTAAACGATTCTGAACAAACTATTTTCAGGATGTGCGTTAATTAAGTTACATGTTCTATAAGTAAGAAACTCAATTGATGATACCAGTATGTGAAAATCAGGCTAGATTACTTAAAATCACGGCATGAAGTACTGATATGAACGAACGCTTCCGTTGGTATCTTATTATAAAGTAATATCAGCTTAAACAAGGAAAAAACTTAAAGTTGAAATACGTAACACGAAGAGATGAGGAACCGAAGAACATAATAAGCTTGTTAAACCTTCAACATCTGGATGTAAGTGCGAGAGAGAAACATCCTGTAGGTTAATTTATACGTATATATTTTTAATTAAAGATATTTCTTTTTGAAATTATATGTTTTGTTTTTTTGTATTTATTGATTACAAAAATAACGCACGAATTAATTTGCTTGCAGTTGGACTGTTTGTGTAGGTACACTAAATACATAGTACCTAAATACTTAAATGGGGGGTTTTATTTACCTGATAAATGATGTTATACTTTTAAGTGAGTGATAGACGTGCGAGTAAGTACGCGGACTTGTGGCTCGTCGACCTTTTTCGCGTGTGTGTCACCTAAAGCACGCGTACTTAAAAATTGCCGCGCAAGTTCGCCGGCGATCCAACCGGTTTGAAATCTTACTCGTAGCTCGTCTTGGCTCGTACGTGTGGCAGCACTGCGAGCCGCGAGCCGCCATTTTTCCACGTATTTTTTGTTGGTTTAGCTAATCATCTGTGTTGTAGAAATTTTAAAATGAGTGATTTCCGTACATATTCTCATGATCTACTAACAGAGTTTATTAGAAGGATTCCGTAATAATCCTTGTCTTTGGAAAATTAAAAGCAACGAATACAAAGACAAAAATATAGTTTTTTATCCAAACTTTTCGTTTTTTTTTTCTTTTTTTACTTGTTTTTAAAACGTTATAAGATACAATTCCTAAATAACACAAAGCTTCTTCCGTCGATGACATGTTAACACAGTGTGAGCCAGCTTCTCGTGTGTCACCGACGTCGAGCCGAGTAAGTTCGCGATCTTAAAAACCACGTACTTAAAGTTCGCACGTCTATCACCCACTTTACTTTTTGATTTTTCTGGAATTTGAGGTGTATCAGCAATGTGTATTATTGTAGTGTTGAATAAGAAGTACTTTGAACCCTTTGTCCATAGTCATATTAT
Organism: Cerastis leucographa; assembly: GCA_963082945.1. Taxonomy (NCBI): domain Eukaryota; kingdom Metazoa; phylum Arthropoda; class Insecta; order Lepidoptera; family Noctuidae; genus Cerastis; species Cerastis leucographa. The sequence goes on from OY720357.1 coordinate 11,945,588, forward strand.
AAATTATGCCTGTGGCTGCGCTCACGCGACTTTATTGTAATGGCAGTACCTAAGTCAGTAAGAACGTTAAATCATAATATTTGAAACTTGTTAGTTCTTTGGTTTAACTATAAAAGAAAGAAAAATGTTCTTAATAAATTACAATAAAGTGGTATACCCACACTGTATTGTCAAAGTTTCAATAAGGTTTGTTGAAATAGCGTTGTTTAAAGAATACCCAATACCATACATTATTACTTAGAGGTTCACTTTTGCCCTACTTGTAAATAAAATTAACAAAAATTAAGAATTCATACCTACGTTGTACGTTTATAGTTCCCGGAAACAAATAAAACGACTTTTATTACATGCTGTCTACAAAAATGAATAAAAAATCGACGTTTGATATTCAAACCACCAAAATAAAAACCGACACCGGCATTTGAAATAGCAGTATTTTATTTGCAAATATAGGAAAGTACTATCGGGTACGTAACGTCAATTGCTTTGAGGATTTTTTTGGCAATTCAAAAATGTGGTGTGTTCTTGCGTATAAATACAACGATGACTTTTGAAAGACTATTAAAAAAAAAATCTGAATTTCAATCAATCCAGGCAAACAATTTTTAGTTCAACTCCCTTTTACTATTTGGGTCTTGGAAACACCCGTCTTAAGCTCAGCTCAGCAGACTCAGTTGTCATGGCAGGAGAATGGTGGATACTGTATCCAACATTCCCCTGCCCTTTATCATCATCATCAGCCTATAATGTTCCCACTGCTGGGACACAGGCCTCCTCTCCTATGAGAGGGAGTGGGCTGTAATCCACCACGCGGGCCCAGTGCGCGTTGGTAGATGTCACATGTCTTCGAATTTTTGGTTCTAGGACATGCCGGTTTCCTCACGATGTTTTCCTTCACCGTTTTTGAGAGCAGCGATGATGAAATCAATTACACAAAGTAATGTGCCTGCCTGGGTTCGAACCCACGGCTTACTGCTCGTAAGTCGGGGCTGCCACCACTGGGCCACCGCCGCTCTCGGCTCTCCTGCCCTTCATCTTCATCTTCATGGGGTTTTTGGTTCCCGCACTTAGTCCCTTAAGTGGACCATTGTGCGTGAGCCATAGTGGCCGTTATTCCAACCAGCCCACCTCCCTCCAGAAGCAGATTAGACTTCCCGATCTTTTCAGGGCATCCGCGAGGGATCCTGGTGTTCCCAGGGTCGCCTCGCGAATCTTAGTGACACCGGTGCAGTCAACCAGCACATGCGCCACCGTTTCCTCCGCATTCATGCATGCTCTGCACAGGGGAGTATCAGTGATTCCTGCTCTTATCCCAATTTATTTGGGGTCGGCGCAGCATGTCTTCTTCTACCATACTTCTCCACAATTCATCGTTTCAGCAGTCACCTCCTTTCTAGTCATATCATCCTTCACACAGTCCATCCATAGTTTCTTTGGTTTTCCTACTCAACATTCATACTCAATATTTTCCTTACCACATTTACCCCATTCATGTCATGTCCATACCACGATAACCGATTACCACACAACTTTTCAGTCCCGTCAGCCACTTTCAGATTTCCTCATAAGTACTAATTTCGTATTTTATCCATTCGCGTTGCACCACACATCCCCCTTAGCATTTGCATCTCAGCCACATGCAACTGCCTTTCAATCATACCTTTTACGGCTCAATATGCTGTCCACCATCTAATTCTTAACCCGCAATTGGCGGATTCTCAAATTTGCGTTTATGTCAATTTGTAAACAATATTAGTTGTCAATGTTTCTAATGGAGCAAATTTAGGGCGTGTTGAGCTGGATTTGAGCTGATTCGGCTACTAAGAATATCAGTATGACTCTCCACTAGGTATAGTCGTCTTCTGAGCTCCACAATATAAGTTATTAAGAACCACACTCAGCTGCTTATCCTAATTTAAAAATGTCGGAGTTTTCACTTAAAATTCCATCACATATTTCTTGCCAGCAAGTCGCTCCATCTTAGTTTCGTTTTAAACCAATTATTCAAGTCTAAAGCTATCCGAATTATTACACGTCTGCCTTTGCTTCGAATACTCAATAACTTGAAAGTAAATACGTAATAAAGCAGGATAAAAACGTCTTTTAAAATTATGATTGAACTAAATTCTTATGTAAAGTGACATTTTACATTGGGTAAAAGCTAGTCTATTGAAATAAATAAAATTGAAGTGTCTGTTTGTAACATTAAAATAACCGCTTTTCAATTTTTGTCTGTCTGTCTGTTTGTTCCGGCTAATCTCTAGAACGGCTGGACCGATTTTGACGGGACTTTCACTGGCAGATAGCTGATGTAATAGGAGTAACTTAGGCTATTTCTTAAATTCCACGCGGACGCACGGCTGCACAGCTAGTATTTGATAAATTGGAACCTGTGCAACGCTGAGCAGGGTTTTTTATCATTTTCTCTATTCCAGATATGCTTGTTTTAGTCAATAACGTAACTCCATTGTAATAAGTAAGCACACACGAATACTGAAAAAATACATATGCTCGTGCCAATTTAATTTTTTTATATTATTACATGTGCTGTAGGTTGTAGGTTTTACACATAAGAACTTACAGTTCGGAGGCCCATTTCAGGAACTTGTGGAGTCCTCGCTCCAGCTCCTTGATCTGGAACCAGTTGGTGTGGAAGGGCATCATGTAGGGCGCGCGGTTCTGTTCGTAGTGACGGTTGAAATCTTCCTGCAGCCATTCCAGCACCTGCAATGTGGCTTGTTATTACTGATCATGAAAGAAAAGTGACGATCAACTTAGAGGTACAAGGCGACAATCGCCCCTAAAGAATAACCTATATAATACACCCATAGTGTCGTTAAAATACGCCCAATGGCATCATCCTGTATTCATCACACTGTAAATTTTATTGATAAGTGCAATGTAAGACCAGTAATTGCAAATTAAAATTCAAACGCTGTGTTAAATAAACAAAAACTAGAAAATTGGTAAGCGAAAGAGCAAGTGCTCCAAATAACACCACAGTTTTTACAAACGAAGCTATAACCGTTTTGAATAAACAAAAACGAACCAAACCACCCTGTTTAATCAACAAGTTGCTGTGGTTCAATACCTACCAATGTTTATTTTCATATTTCATGCAAAGTGTTGACTCCGTGTCTCTAAAATTTCGTTCAAAGAAGTGTTTTAATCAAAGAAAACCGCATAAAACGAGAACCTCGTTGATGAGTTATAAAACTAGAACAACACGGTATAATAAATTATGTATGTGTATGACCATCATACATATTAAACCAACGCGTTTCCTTTTATCTAGAGAGTTAAAAAAGACATGAAAGCCGTGATACGGTCATCTACATAAAATATTTTGCCGGACCGGTCCGTTCTAGTCACGAACGGGGTAACTAGATAATAACTAATACTAACTGATACAAACACTGGTCTACAAATAGCGTATTAGAAACTTTTTTATACGTGTTTGGCCAGGTTTAGTTATAAAATTAAAGCGAGAGATAAAATAGCAGGGCACTCGACCGCGTACGTGCGTATATGAAATTGTTCTCGTTCGCCTTCCGCTCCACTTCTCGATTCAACTATGCGCTACTACAAACATTTGCTTATATACCTGTACCAACATTATTTAAACGGCCATTTTCTACCTCAGATCTGAGGAAGTTATTGTTAGCTATTTTCATATAGTTTTCATTAAACTATTTAGGATATATTAGCCATTTGCATATAGCACAAAACAAATACATTTCAGACCATGAGAGCACAAAATTTTCACGTAATTTTTGTTCAAAATGTAGAATATCAAAGCTCTAGCTTTGTAGGAACATATCAAAGAGCATATTTAATACGGTTTAAAAGCAAACAGACGTCTGTTTTAGATCTGTTTAAAAGGATATCGGAAAGCCCGAGGACAAACCAACTAATCTGACTGCAAAGTACAAACGAATTAATTCAACCTTAGCTTCTTATTTTCCTACGTCTGACTTAATTTTCTTGCTGAATGATTTTGAACAAAATGAAGATCTGAGACAGAAAAGGTCAGAGCTCACGACTTAATTTGGAAGTCAGATGTGCTCCCAACAAAGTTGGAACACAATTCCCACCGCATGAGGACACAAGGAAATATTGCACCATGCATGAGGCTCACAGACCGTTTCTCCCCTATCTATTAATCCCTGTGCGGGTTAGGGACGGGTAAATCTCTTTTGGCATAAATAGCCTGTGCTTTAAATCCCGTATACAACGTAGTTATTTTCATGCTATGCAATTTAAAAACTACTATTTGAACCGAAGAATTTTCAGTTTAAAACGTACCCAGCAATTTAGTCCTGTCAATTAGGATTTAACCAAAAATTACTACGTGGATCAATAGAAACATGCGTGCATATGAAATGCAGATTAAATTAGCTATAAAAATGGAAATGCACGCAAACGCAAACTAATAATTTTGTATTCACAAAGTTTTACGTAATTATGCAAATGTTCATAAGGCTTATATCATCGTATTTACCATAATAAATTAATATTATATAATAAATGAATCGTATGCGGCTGTTACGTAAATAAACAAATAAACTGGTAAGTGCGAGTCAATTTAACATTCCAATCAATTAAATATTGTAATTTTCAATTGTCTGTGTATTTATATAACTACGGGTTAGCTTTAAGTCTACAAGCAAAGAACATCTGCGAAAGATAACAAAATCAGCCGATTTGAAATAGATGACGAGACTGGAACGAAGTTAAATAAATAAATCAATTCTTAAATCTATGGCTTCGGCAATAGACACAATCTAGTAAGGACGATAAACGCCTGCAAAAGTCTTATTTGTGAAACCTTATTAAAAAGAAAAGCGAATTTTCATTGTAAGTCATTGCAGAAGTGTCTCGGTAAGTTTTTCTAAGAATAAATTAATAAAAGATAGACCTATTTTCACGGAAACAAAACCAAAGCACTGTGTACTTACCTCATCGGAATCGTGATTATGTAGCACACACTGATCGAGATAGGGGCAGTGTCCGCCCTCATACGTCTCCACGTAGTGAGCGTTGAACGGCACCTCCCACAGCCCTGCACACAAATAAACTCTTTATTTATATTACACAAACGCTTTAAAATCAAATATGGGCTGTAGTGTATACTCTGACGATTCATTAACAGCAGGTCTATTAATGATGACAGAGGCACGCGCAAACAGGCTGTGTGCACTCTCACCTTATGTATCAAGGGCGGGCTAGTGACTTGCCCGTGCTACTACCATTCATACTACAAGTAGTACCGGGCAGTAAATAATTGCCCGTGTGGGCAAGTAGAACTTCAATTTTAGAACCCAATGACTTACCATGCGACGATCGCTAAAGACCTGACGGCATGTCATTATTTCCTTGGAAGATAGGTAGGCATTTAGTGTAGGACGTAATTGTAGTTACCTGCCCAGAACTCTTAAGATAAACACCACCTTAAACTTTTGCTAGCCTAGTTATTTTGCTGGGTCATTTTAATTTCTTATTATTTTTACTAATTGTCTTTTAGGTGTATAATTATCACTATTTGGAATGTTTTTCTTTCTTTTTTTGTTTGCAACCGCCAGTAGTATCACAGGCAATAAATAATTGCCCGTGCTACTACTTTCAACTGCGGCAGTAACACGGGCATTTTTTTTGCCTGTGTTACTACTGGTAGTAAGAATGGTACTAGCACGGGCAAGTCACTAAATGTTGCTGAAAAACTTACACATACATAACATAACAACATAACATAACAGGTGTGAACCTGTAATCCCCGAATGGTTAGGCAGAGGTTTACCTAATAGTAGACCCACATTTCGCCAGTTATGTTTAAGTCCCATGTAATAGGGGCGAACCTATTGCCATCAACCGGTTACAAATCCAGACTCGATGGCAGCTACTGAGACATTCCTGACGGATAACTATTTGCCCAACCCGGGAATCGAACCCAGAACCTCGCGCTCGCAGGCGCGATTGCGACTAGACTAACGAGGCAGTTTTGTTTGTTGGTTTTCACCAAAAAAGTAAGGAAGTCATAGTTTCGGTTAGTTCTAATTAAAGTCGGAAAGTGCATTGTGCTGACCGCGTGAAGCTCGCAACTTGGCGTTTGTGTAGGAAATGTGTGAGCACCTCGTTCTATCTAACTCCACACCGCACGCGATACGGAAACTTTGGAACGCGCTCTTTACTATATATATTGATATTGCTAGATATTGAGAGGGAGCGCAGGGCGTTGTCTGTGAGGAGCAATATGCTTGCCCGCAGGTTCGCACGTTGTAGTACAGATGTCAAACTAACCCTCTTTAAGGCGTTCTGTCAATCGTTCTACTCGAGTGGCCTGTGGGTGTCATACACTCGACGAGCCTACAATGTCCTGCGCGTCCAATATAATAATGCCTTCAGGATGTAGTTGAGACTGCCATGGCGCTGTAGCGCGTCAGGAATGTTCACGGAGTCTCGCACAGATGGCTTCCACGCTATCTTTCGAAAGAAAGCAGCCTCCTTACTACAGCGTCTGCATGGTAGTGACAACAGCATTTTGAAGATGATTGCTGCCAGACCGGACTGTCCCTTCCAGAGACACTGGGTGGGGACAGTAATAGGTCTTCATAAATAATAACTATTGTAAACACTAACAATACTAAACTAGTTATTTAAGCACCATTGTTACTAACAATAAAATACTAACAAAGTAGTCTGGAATAAACTTTAATTTATTTATTTATTTACTATTGGTTTTCACGCAGAAACCTATGTCGAAAGAATAGCAACGAATATAAGAGGTTTTACACACTTGAAATCCATGCAAACTTAGATTACGACGTTCCGCATTACTAAAATTAACAATAGCTGTGATTTCTGTAGAATCCAAAGCGGAGAACCATAGAATCTAGCTAGATGAACTACCTACACAAAGGGCATCATTTGTCTATAATTTCCGCTCCCGCAGCGCTTCCTAACAAATCTTTTCTAGTTCTTAGCTAGTTTATCGAGTAGCTAAGTTACTGCTACCCACCTGGGAACGACTTTGTAGGACAAGTGCCTGACTTGCACTCGTGCGCGATCTTGTAGTCGAGAGTGTACGGCCACACGGGGATCGCGAGCGGAGGCACGCCCACCGAACTGTCGTAGATGTAGCCGAAGTCCTCTAACACCTGTGAACAAAGAGGTTCTATGTTGAGAATTAAGTTTTTCGTGTTACCTACTTGAGTTTGTCGTGTTGGCCGATCAATCGCAACTATTTCGCATGTCGACGACTTAGCATTGTTGTTTGTCTATTTAGTTTAAACGGTGAGTTAAAATGCTTTTTTTTATATCTAACTAACTTTGCTTCAGCACAGTTGTTAAATAGATGCTCCATAAACGGTTGTTCCCGGAAACAACGATTCACAAGTGAAACCTTATTGCCAATTATCTTTTCGTCACTGAAAATTGTTTCAGCAACGACGTTTCCTATTGTGTTTTGGTTTGTCATCGTAACAATAGATTGATAGATCGGTACAGTGTAATTTTCTGATACATTCGCAATTCCCTGTATCTGCGAGTCTACGTACAATGGTCTACATACAATCAATCTAAATATTTATTTTCCTCTGCGTTTAATTTAACCGTTATCTCTCACCACAAATCCGATACAAAGTGTACTTCAATCAGTTTTATTTAGATTCGTTCGTCGATCGGTGCCTATCAAAACGTCGATACTGAGCGTCGGCTTGTTTGACAACTGACGTACCTCCCTGATGACGACGCACTGCAAAAAAAAACTCTAGGTATTTCGCTTTGTATTGCGAACGTACCGGCCGTAATTGACAGGTAACGAATAGACGCACTGCTGAAATATTGACACTAAGTGTAGTGACGTACTTGCGACGTACGTCGTACGCAGTATATCGAATGACTGTCAAAATATTACCCTAATAAGCTACCTGATATTCGATGTGGGCCAATTTGGAGACAAAAGAATGTTCGAGAAATTCGTCAGAAATAAGATGGCAGAATAATATGGCATTTGAAATACACGAGCACATATAATTTCGTTGTGTACGTACTTATCAACGTCAATTTCACGTATTTATATATAAAGGATTGTATTATTATTTTGAATGAAATGTTAACATTGTTTACCATATATTTATTTGCTGCATATACTTTATTTCGTCCGCAAACACTTTACAATAGTTTTAAAATATTTACTCCGCTTGGTAATGTTTACTTATTGATGTTTGAGACACATGTCACAAACAAAATTTATTCAGTCTCATATTTTATTCTGTACCCTAAGGAACCGCCTACCTAGCCGGGATAAAAAGCATCCCACGTTTTTCCTGTGTTGTAAACTGCTCGCTGCGGCTCACAGGAACTTTGATTGTCGAGTGAAGTAGCATTGAAGTGAGATTGAATGAGTATAGTGTGGGATTCGCATAGTAAAGTAGATATTTTTTGATGAAATAAATTAACTTCAAGATATTTCAAACTTACGGAAGGGGAAGAATGTTTGTAAATAATTTGAATTTTTAAGGTTGTCCTATTCTTGGTAGACGACAAAGGCCAACCTCGCTGACAATTGTAAATTCTATTCTCTAAGCATGCAGTCTCTCAGGAAGTTTGGGTACAAAAGCCAAAGATATCTTTGAATTAGGCAAATTTCTATAGGTAATTCCAAGTGAACATGCAAATACTTTGTCCTGTTTACAAATGTCATAATGCCACCTAGTTTATAACAAAACTCAAAATCAATGATGTGAAAGAAAATTATGTTCTTTTACAGAAATAAATACCGTTTGTTTTCAGATAGCTAATAACAATCAAAATATCTAATGAGCGTAGCAGGTGGCGTTCTGCTTAATTTTATGGGAAAATGGCATGGGTTTATGTATGCAACATCAAAATTCTATAAATACCTTGAACTGCGTATTTCTCCCAGGCTTCAAGAAAGGTGCTCTTGTGCCGACGATCTCCGACCGCGACACGTTGGCGAACTTGCCGAGGATCTCGCGCATACCGATCATCTCACCGGCCCATTCTTCATAGCCTTTGTCTTGCAGACCTTGCTGCTGCGACACTGTACCCGTCGCTATCTGTGAATATTACCATTGTTTTTTTTAATCATTTGTTTTTTTTGCGATCGTTATAGCTGATAATGGAGAGAATGGAGAGATCTGTCACACATTGACAAGGTGCATAGAGATTGCCATTGTATGATTTACTGATAAATGTTTCGAGGGCGTTTGGTTGGGATAACCTAACAAACAGACGTGGTACTGGTGAGTTGGTTTCGCCACTTTTTCTCTCGGCTGAAGCTTGTGTAATTTTTGACATTCAAAAGCCCTGGTTTTCGCCACAATTCGGATAAATGAGTGATTAAATTTAGAACATTTAGAAAATAATAATACAAAAATTGATGTCCCATAAAATATAACATTTTCTACAAATCTGATTGAATATAGGGTGAATTTATATGATACTTCTCAGTTTATAATGACGATGTTTGAACAACAACATTAATCACGATGTTTATTTGCTTAAATTGGTAAATTAATTAAAAGCCAAATATTATTTCATAATGCACTTAAGTTTTCGGGCAACATTTTAGATACGCATATTCCAAGTTAAAAATCCAAGAAGGCGCTTTGGTTTTGGATACACATACAGACATTGTCCATTATTAGTGAAAATTGGCATTTTAAGTATCTAAAGTAATTAATAAATTATACTAAAAAGCTCACCTCGTGTCCGTCGTGAGCAAGATGTTGCACTTGCACGTAGTTACTGAAAAAAAAAACAGTAAAAAATACATTACAATTCCTTCTTTTTTCGTTCTATCCTAAAAAACCCCTTCAACGAAGTAGAGAATAAGGAGAATTTATTACAAATAAACAGCTTGCTTCACTGCTCCCACTGCTAGGTAAAGGAGTATTTAATTTAGAGGGAGTGGGCTGTTAATCCACCACAGGTCTTAAAATTGTAGGATCTAGGACAAGTCAAATTCCTCACGATGTTTTCTTTCACCGTTTTGAGAGCGATGCTTATGAAATAAACAAACTTAATAAGTAGATAGTATTCCTTAAAACAGAAAAAAACTGTAACACAAAGGTAATATATATAATAGTAGCTGAAAGCTAGAGGTTTCAGCAAATATCAAAGGTATACATTATATTACTGTAATTAACACGAAACTTGTGTAAGTAATTACGAAACTAATGTCCAAATTAATCACAGAAACTTAGCAAATTGTTTGTCACTAATTAATTGAAATGTAGGTAAGTATCTACCTAGAAATATCTAGGTAGATTGATTTCGGACACAGCTTTCATGAGAAAATATGAAACGAAAAAGTAGATTAAATTATGCTTTCTTTTTTAAGATTTTAACTATGCTTATGCCACCTAATACATGTTTGTACTTGGTAGTACCCAAGTACAAACATGTATTAGGTGGCATAAATAACGTTCTCGCTCATGTCGCAATCTGTCTGTATTGAATACCTAAAGTTTGAAGTACTGAAAACTGACATTGAACCGTCACTACATTCGTATAACTGCACGCGTACTGAAAGAGCAGAAACGGCAACTGCTGCAATGTTGCAGATGCAGTTACATCAACTGCACAAAATCTAATTTTCAGCTACATTGCAATACAAATGCAGACTGTCTAATGTTCCTTGAGAGAAAGCAACGCGATTATTTGAACCTAGTTCTCTGGCACATATTTACTCCATGTTCCTGAACGAAAGTAATGACGCGGTTTATAATTACCTGTACTCGTGTGACAGGAAGAAAGTGCCTCTAATGGGGCAACCATTAGGGTTCTTGATCTTCCCATTGAACACTTTCTTGTACAAGTCGAAGTTGTTCAAGTTAACAGCACCGTCGAATGTCAGCATTATCATTTGGGGCGTCTGTGAAGAAAAAATGAGAACGTAATATTTTACGACAGCTTTTTGTACGTAAAATTCGTTGAATTGTTGACAGAATTGAGGTCGGTTTTTGCGCTAAATATAGACCTATTGAATAGTAAAATACAAATATTTTAAAAGGTTAATAAATTCGTATTTTTTTTAAACTATCAAACGAGTTTATCAGCAATTTAAATAATAATTATTATTAAATTACCTATTAGTATAATGTAGTCGTTATTGTATTAAGCATTCACCTACTTATTCAGCCATTTTCTACATATTATGAGAATAAAATATTAAAAGCGTCTGAAACAAAAAGTTCTCGTTGGATAGTCTTGTATTATTTATTTTCGTCTTTACAGACCGTTAGATGGGCTAAATAATCGAGTAAGGAAGACTATTTATTAAATTTAGCCAAGCTACATTGAGTTCCCGCAGGTAGAGAGGGTAGATAGGCGGGACATTTTACTACTTGTTCATTTTTATCCGACTGCAAAGGGAGACTGCTTTTATTCAGTTTTTTCAGTTGTAACCTGTGTTTATGTGATGCAAATTAATAAATGTTTATGTGATGCAAATTAATAAATGCGAGTATTGTATGTCCGTTTGTTTGTCTGTTGCTTCATCACGCCTCAATATCGTCAAAATCTTGCGCTCATTGAGAAAATGTCATCTAGCCTAATATTATAAAGCTGAAGAGTTTATTTATTGGTTTGTTTGGTTGAACGCGCTAGTCTCGGGAACTACTGGTTCTAATTGAAAAAAATATAATAAAAAAATAGATATATAATAATAGTTTTGGATAGCCCAGTTATTGAGGAAGGCGATAGGCTATATAAAATCACGCTTCCATCAAGAAGAGCGGAGCATCAATGAAAAATTTTGCAAAACGAGGAAAATGTGTCGCAGTTGAGCGGGTCAGCTAGTTTTGTATAACATAATGTTTCACTTACGTCTTCTGGGTCGAGACCTCCAGGGATGATGGTGCCATCTTTTGAGCAGAAGCAGTAAGGCAACTGGCACTCAGCAGTGTCGCACTTCGTTGCCAAGTCCAGGGGAGTTTCCGTGATCGGCGCAGGCGCTAAACAAAGTATTTTTTTAAATAAAATAAATTGTGATATAATTAAAATACTAGATAACGTCACGCCGAATAACCGAAGCGTTTGGCACAGGTATACCTACCACCAACAGATCCACAACTCGCTAGGTGTATTTAAATACTATACAGGATGTAAAAAAATATTACCTGCCCCACACATTTGGGTCGAATAGGTATTGAAATTTTGTATGGGGCAGCAGATAATTTTTTCGCTAATACTATATTTGTCCGATGGTAAAACATGTTCAGTTTTATGTTCATAAGAAATTGCCCTAAACTGGGCACAAGTCTAGGCTCCGAGCTGCAACTAAGCAATTCCTGATGAAAAACCCAAGTACGCATTACTCGACCTGGGTATCGAACCCGAGATTCAAGATTCTTTATTTGCACGAAATATGGTACACTAGCTTATGCCCGCAGCGTCGCCCGCGTGGATTTCGATAATTGTCCCACGGGAACATGTTATCGGGATAAAAAAGTATCCTATGTGTTAGTCCAGGTTACAAACTACCCGTGTGCCAAATTTCATCCAAATCCATTCAGTAGTTTTTGCGTGAAAGAGTAACAAACATCCATCCATCCATCCATCCTCACAAACTTTCGCATTTATAATATTAGTAGGATTATGGTCTTATAAGTAAAAAGGTTTCGCATATTTCGCCGACATCTTCCAGCAAGCAAACTTAAAATTAAAAAAAAAAAAACTAAAACAATGACCTCTTATTAAGGGCCAAGTAAGGCCGTATGCTTAGCAGTACCTACCGTTTTGCAACTACTAAACTAACGATGCCAATTAAAAGAGTCAAATTGGATAAACTTAATCTAATAAATTTATAATAACTAAATCGTACATCATCATCATCTGCCTAGCCTGTTCCCAAACTATCTTGGGGTCGGCTTCCAGTCTAACCGGATGCAGCTGAGTACCAGTATTTTACATGAAGCGATTGCGTATCTGACCTCCACAACCCAGTAATTGGGTATTATGATACCCCTTGGTAAGACTGTATGTCAGACTTTTTGCTTCTGACTACTCGTAACGACTGTCAAATATTTACAAATGACACCCGGGACCAACGGCTTAACGTGCTTTCCGAGGCACGGAGGAAACTCGGTATGTAATTATGGTCACCCATCCACGGACCAACCTCGGCAAGCACGGCCTAACCTTAAAGATCGACCCGTGCGGCTGTTACTATTTAGCCACGAGCTATAATAACTAAATCGTACATAATTCTCTTAAAATAAGTTTAAAAAACGAACTGTATATTTAAAATGCAGTCTCTATAATTATACAAATCAAATCATGACTTAGGTACAATTAAAATAACGTTTACATGACCGCAGTCAGTGTGGCAAAAAGCTAAATGTTACAAGGCAAAGTTTAATTCAAGGCATTGCCTTGCAGATGTGCAATTTCACACCCAATCAGTAGGCCGAGTAATTGATTACCTACGTGTGTCTGTGTTGTCTAGCTTCCTATATGTCGTGATTTCCTATGTTTGGTTTTGGCCTTACGTCCTCCTGTTTTTATACTAACCTAGGTTTATTTTTAAACAACTTAAAGAAATTCTTAGCTCATTTTACTAGATGCTTTGTATCTTTCATTCCACTGCCGGATAAGACAATCACTTATATTTATTTATTTATTCATTTAAACTTCATGTACAACAGTGGAGGTATTCTCTACCAGTCAACCTTTGGGTAAAATACGACAACATTGTGTTAAGGTACAAAAAAATATGCAGGATGTAACGGAAAGGGTATATACATACTTAAGGGTGTGCTACAGAACATCAAACTGAACATGTTTCTTATCATAAAACATGTTTTTCAGCAAAAAATATATCAGCTGCCCCCATACATTTGTGTCGAATAGGTATTGCAGTTTTGTATGGGGCAACAGATATTTTTTTTGCTGAAACACATGTTTTATGATGAGAAACATGATCAGTTTGATGGTCTGTAGCACACCCTTAAGTATGTATATACCCTTTCCGTTACACCCTGCATATTTACAAGTAACTACTAGTTTTCAAAAATTCATATACGTACATATATACTGATACACATTTTACAAATAAAATAGACTAGTAAATATTATAACATATACCAAAATAACTACAATGACTAGACTTTGACTGAGAGCTATTTAGTCTGACTTAAATAGTGGTTGCGAACTTTCTTTTTAAAAGTGAATTTACTTATACCAGTTACAGTGACAGTGACTGTCCCATTGGTCGATTGGTCGCAAATGCTAAGCTTGAGGTCCTGGTTTCGAGTCCCGGGGCGGGTAAAGTGTTATTGGGGTTTTCCATCAGGTATTTTGGGTATTTTTTCAGTTGCAGCCACGGAGTTTGGATAAAATTTGTGCCCATTGATGGCAATAGGGTCGCCCACTATTACATAGGACTTAAAACATAACGGGGGAAATATGGGTGAACTATTAGGTACACCTGCATAACCCATCGGGGATTACAGGCGTGATGTTATGCTATGCCAGTTAATTATACCCAGCGCGTATATTACCCATTCATCATCATCAGCCTATAATGTTTCCAGTGCTGGGACACAGGCCTCCTCTCTATGAGAGGGAGTGGGCTGTAATCCACCACGCGGGCCCAGTGCGGGTTGGTAGATGTCGCATGTTTTCGAATTTTTGGTTCTAGGACATGCCGGTTTCCTCACGATGTTTTCCTTCACCGTTTTTGAGGGCAGCGGTGACGAAATAAATTACACAAACAAATACGCCTGCCTAGTTTCGAACCCACTGCCACCACTGGGATACCGCTGCTCACTATATTACTCATTAACATTAAATTATTTCATCGACATATAGGAAACACTTCGCAACTCTTGGAAAACCTCTAAAACATTTAAGAATCGTAATTTTGCACACAACGTAAAATGAATTAGGAAGCATTACAAAAGCATTGTAATATAGGTACCTACTTGTGGCGATGGGGCCGCATCTCGCTTCGACCTTGAAGGTGCAGTACTTGGCGATATCGTCGAAGTACAGACCGGAGGGGCATCTGTTCAAGTAGGGGTAGCCATCAACGCACTGGAAGAAAACGAAAGTAATTAGCAAGAATAGCATCTGGGCGACCGAGCTCTGCTCGAGCGAAAATAAAGAACCTAATTATCCCAGATATAACTAGACCAATTTTTCGCCCCCGGTTTTGCCCCATTTAACAACTTTAATCGATACCGTTCGAGCCGTTTTCGAGAACGTGTTTAAAAATATATATAACTAAAACGAATTGCTCCTGTGTACAATCTCTTCTTAGGACTCGGTCGATGTGCCATTTTACCACCCAAGAACGTTGGTAAAGTAAGTACACTGTGCGAGCTCAAGCCAGCAATCCTCTAGCTAAGCACTAAGCAGGGTAATTATGGGGGACTCTAGTGCCGTAGGGGAAAACGGGCTATAATGTCATGAGTGTAAATAAGTAGAAGCCGCAGAACTTAATTACTTCGGTTTACTTGGGAAGAGGGCTTTCGCACCTTCTATTAATAAACCTAAAAATAATAACTTGGCTAATCGCGTGGTCTGATTTCAATAAACTCTATAAATGGTAGGACATTGTGACTAAAACATGATTCTAGACTCCCGAGCTTTGAAATTTACGTTGGGTTTATTAAAAGCTGTTCCGTATACAAGGTGTTGCTTTGCAACCTCGTCAAATTTCAGGAGGTGGTCACAAAAGACATAAATAATCAATTAAAATTACGGTACCTAGTTAATTATTAATAAACGCTGATTTTTTTGGTTTTTTAAGTTTGACAATATTTCAGAATAATCTCCTTAACGTGGTTAAGGGGATTATGAAATTATCGAATAAACATTTGAAATTGTTTGTATTTGTGTAAGCGACGTTATAGGGCAAGAACCAGACGGGCCGCGTTTACACGGGTGGTTCACACTTACCGATTTCCGTAAAAAAGAAAAATTACCTACCTATTTTATTATTGATTCGAGGCGAGAATCATTAGCACAGTTACCTCCTTGAATTTGACGAGGTTGCAAAACAACACCTTGTATATCGCATGTGACTAAAAGAGTGATGAATATAAATGTTGATGGATGGAGAGGGAGAGGAAGACCAAGGAAACGATGGATGGATTGTGTGAGAAATGACAAGAGAAGGAGTAAATGACAGCGTGATGGTTGACAGAAGAGAATGGAAGAAAACACCGACCCCAAAAGACATGTGACAATTCCCATGTTACTTGGGGTCGGCGCAAAACGTGTTTCCTGCAACGCCGACAGTCGGACGATGAAGACCGTTAAGAGACTGTCTAGGTATATTATTACACTTTTGTATGGAACAGCTGGCTTCTAGCCTTGGTTATAGTGTGTCACAATGTCCCTTACATCGTATAACACTATATAATTGCAGTTGCAATGTTAACAGGTAACCTAACACAGTTAATCGTAAAAAGGAATAGGTTTTAATCCTACTATTAAAAGCGTGTGTTTACAATGTATAGTTACGATACTTGAGCACAGCTAACAAATATTTCTTGGAATCAATCTGCGCAAAAAGCGAAGGCTTCACACGCCTTTTACTTTGAAATAAAATAATAAATATGATTTCACGTATCAACTTCAATTTCCTCGCACATGTTACTTTCAAGAGTTCCAAGTCTTTTCCTTCGTAAGAAGATGTTTTGTTTTCGTATATAGACTCATCTCCTCTGAAATTATATTTGGTTATTTCTTGCCTTACAAAAGAACCTAAAACTTTTAGAACACTGGTGTGTATACCTGTAAAAGCCTCACGTTAATACATACGCCTCTGATTAGGTATGTATATGGAACAAAATATATATATATTGGTTGGATATACTTCGACAGCCTCGTTGATCTAGTGGTGAGGTCATGGGTTCGATTCACGGTTCGGGTAAATTGTTATTGAAATAAAAAGAAAGAAAGAAAAAATATTTATTTGTCGCAGGGACATGACGTGCATACAAAATAACAATGAACACAATAAACATACAAAGCATAACAAACATTTGTAAGTACAATAAGATTAAATATACAATAATAAGATAAAAAAAATAACAAAATAAATATAAGTAAAAAGTTGTCAGCTTGCACGTCGTGCCTGTGGCAAGTAGGTTACCACTGCTGTGCTATGGGGGGGGGGGCTCAGCACAGCGCTGGTTTTCAGTGGTCACCCGTGAAAAAACGTATGGAAATCAGGTCAGCTTAAACATTTTATTACATATTGGGATTTGAATTTATGCCCGGTTGATGACAATAAGCTCCCCCTTTTTACATGGGACTTAAACATAACTGTAATGTAAAATGTATGTGAACTATTAGGTACTCCTTTACCTAACCCGTCAGGAATTGCAGGCGTTAAGTTATGATTTATAGACCAATCATAAGTACCTACGTACATTCCAGAATTGCCAGATCGTATGGGTCAGAAGAATGTAACATTAATTTATGAGCTTTCTCTTCACTTCATCACCATTCCCTTCGCAAACCAAAATTCCTTACCCGTTTTTTAAGGGCAACCAAAAGTAATTTTAAGCATGAAGAGAGGTAAGCTTACACCGTTGGAATAAAGTTTTACTAAGGGCCATATTATTTTGTTAGTTGCGGCGAATGTGGTTATTCAAGGCAATAGCTACAATAAATAAAACAAATGATACACTATAATAACTATAACCAACAACTAGATGTTACCTAGCCACAGTTATGGGCAGCCATTTTATTTTTGAATCCGTCCAATTTCGCGGACGTAACATAAACTCAAGTGCGTAATCCCAGGGGGGTTAGTCACGCAGGGTTACGTTATTACATACAACGGCATACGAAAAAAGGAATCCACCGTTTTATGCGAAAAATGTTCGGTGTTTGTCCATAAAATATGAATGTAGCGGTTGTGCCTACCCCTTATGTCTATCTATTTATTCTTCGCTGGATATGGAAATCGTAACAAGCGCCTTCAGATATCTACCTGCCTGTGTGTTAATACATGTTGATGATCTTCTACATTTGCGTACCTTTTTCCCCATGTTGGTATTGGTTTCCAGCCTAACCAAAATGCAATTCTAAATATAAACTTTGTACAGAATGACCTGCCATCTACCCTTCTCAAACTAAGTAAGTACTATACCGATATTCTTGGTATAAACCTGTTAGGTAAAGGTATATAAAAAACGAATACTGACGATTAACAATAACTCGTTGACCCTCTCAGCCTCAAATTCACTGAACTTAAGACGATGAAGATCAAGGTCATAGATTATACCGAAAACACGCGTTTTATTGCAATTATTTCAGGTTATTTTTTGGAGCTTTTTAACGTAATCTTCAAAAAAATAAATTCGATTACGGTATCGTGTTCATTCAATAAAAACTTAAGTAACATTACTTGACTTTGAGAGCTATCCTTGTACCTGTACTTGTAAGTACGTTGACATCTTCAAGCTATGCATATATGAATGCAACAAGATTAAAACGGGAACTATCGCCACTACTTTTTTTATCGATGTGCGATGAATATCGTATAGAAATAGACGGATGGATGTCTAACTGCAACGTATATGTAGCCTGTAGGTGGCAAAAGCAATACTTGTCTTAGAATCGATGTGTGACACACGGCGGGCCATCACACCTCCATCGACTTAACATTCAACGGCCATAGGTAATAAAGACGCGTGAAGAACAAAAACCCTCCGAGGTTCGGCCACCAATACAAAAATACCTCAAATACCGATATTTCTCGATAAATACTTACAGCGCATACGAAAAACTGGGGCCCAATTATTTTTACGTTCCAATGCCGAGAATTAACCATTGTTTAAATGAAACCTGTCTTGTACCACTGGGTATTACGAAACCGGTCTGTCGAGATTCGAAAATGTCAATAAGTGCCAAAATAAATACTATTTCCGCAATAAAATAACCAACTTACTTATTCATGACTTATGTAAACGTTATATTTTTATCGTCCATCTGTATAATAAAATATTATGACGATTATTATGGCTAATCATAATCAAAATGATGTTGTGTTACTATTAAATAAATAATTTGAATGATTGATTGCGTTTGTGTATGAATTATCTATAAGTTGATTAACCAATTTACTGCTATATTTATGGCTAGACATTTTATCGACATAAGCCTAATAAGTAGATTGTTTTTTTTTTTACATAATACTAGCTGTCCCGCGCAACTTCGTCTGCGTCACATTTTCCCCGTTTTCGCAATATTTTTCATTGCTGCTCCGTTCCTATTGGTCGTGGCGTGATGATATGTAGCCTATGTCCTTCCTCAGGTTGAAATCTATCTTCTTGCCAAATTTCATTAAGATCCGATCAGCCGTTCAGTTGTGAAAAAGTAACAAACAAACTTACTTTCGCATTTATAATATTAGTTAGGATTTCATTATGGTAAGTGTACCAAAGTCGCGAGGAACACTTGGATCAGGGACGCACAGAACTGGGAAGTGTGACAGAAAAAAGGGAAGGCCTAACCCAGCAGTGGATGATTCCAGGCTGACATGATGATGATGAAGTGTTTCAGCATAAAAGTGAACTTGCATGTATTGCTGCAGAATCATTTATGAGGATTTAATAGCTTACGTGTTTTCCGTGAATTCATCAACTCCAAAAAACATTCAGATGAATAACGATACTGTTACGTATGTATAATATACTTGATCGAATATAAAATAGGTATCAACATAACAAGTCGGAATCATTGGATCCTACGTTGTTCGTTTTTAAAGCAGTTTTTTTCTGTTTTATATATCTTCATGTTATTTTCGGATTTTCAAAGTATTTTAACCTATACTATATTATATATTATTTATATTTATTAACCTGAATATACCGTATAAATCTGTACACAAACTTAAATAAACTGTTCTACTCTTCGAATGTAGACACAGTTTGCACCATTAATATTATACAGATAAGGTAAATCTCTAAATTAGCTTTTTCAACGAAATAGCGATCGCATTCTCGCTTAGAAGCTAAATCGGTGAGGTTTGGTAATCAAAAGTAAACAGCCGGATATTCATTACATAATATTTATATAGGAAGCAATTTATTTAATAGAAATATATAAAGGGTTTATTTAGTATGCGGAAGTTCTGCTAGGCCAAATTATATACAATTTTTACTTGTATAAATAACTTC
Organism: Cerastis leucographa; assembly: GCA_963082945.1. Taxonomy (NCBI): domain Eukaryota; kingdom Metazoa; phylum Arthropoda; class Insecta; order Lepidoptera; family Noctuidae; genus Cerastis; species Cerastis leucographa. The sequence goes on from OY720357.1 coordinate 11,965,753, forward strand.
GCGCGATTAATAATTATCACACATCTTATGAAAGGGCTTTTGTTTTTCTGTGAGTTACGCAAGGTACCTACACATAAAAAAGTTTCGCCATTAGCCAATTCGTAGTTTTTAGTAGTATTCTAATGAATTAATTGAGCCACTTAAGCTGGTTGTTACCGAAAAAAGAAATAAGAAGTAACATTTAAAATACTTACTTGATAAAACCGCCTGCACGTGGCTGGGTCAGCAAAATTCCCGTTTCCCGTAGTGCCTTCAGGACAAACAAAGTCCTCAGGCTTATCTTTATCCTTCTGCTGGTAGCTTCCTGAAAATCAACAAAGCAGTTTATAGTTCCGAAAGTAGACAACCCTGTTAGCATTGTGCCACCTTTTCCTAGCCTGCTAGGTATTTAAAACTGTGTCCTGAACAAATAGCGAGCTTCAAGCTTTAACACAGACAGGAGACTACAAAGTCTTTACTTTATTAAGGGAAAACCTGAGAACAGTTCGGTTTCTATTTGATTTTCACAGTGGAATTTTCTCTAAGATACATAAAAAGCATTTCTTAACAGTCGGATAGACATAATGCCACATCTGGTGATTCTATTCTACAATTTGTAGTGTATTTATTTTGACGCGATTTTATTATGATCGTGACTTATTAAACCGACACTAAATACCTCTATTTTTATTAAACTAATTTATTATTCTTCACGTTTTAATAACCTGCCAGTGCCAGCAAAAGTACTGTCGACTTCATTTTAGTATTATTATATATTCAAAAGAGAAAGTTGGTTACGCAAAACATTTCATAGTCCCAAATTGATTGAACACTATGAACAGGGAAGTCACGACTTAGATATTATTTATTTATTGATCTTCCTTAACGGCCTAATGATCACATTCCTTGACCAAATATCAAGATTCCTTATTAACATGCGAGACGATACATACATATTTATATGCATAATTTTATTTAAAATAGTCCAAGGATTTATTAAAAACGTGTATGGTAGCGTAAGCGAATCACGGACATCCTTGAATTTTATTTTTAACTTTGAATGTGACAAAAGTTCGGGGATAAAGTACCAGGTAATTGATGAAGGATTTATCGTAATATAAAAAGTGATAATCAGTAGCAGTGCAACAAAACAGTAGAATAATTTAAATTCTACGACAAGTAATGAAAAGCCTTTTATAAGCTTCAAGCCTCAAAACACCTCAGTAAAAGCACTTTTGTAAAACTATCAAGAAAATATGTTTAAAAGATTTTATCCAAATATAAAGACGTAATGCGGTCTTATGCGGCTGGTAAACATTTGTAGAATATTAAAGCTATTAGAAAAGACTGACGCTAAGCTGTCTAGACATCTTGCCAAATTACGGCCAGTTAGAAAGACGTCTTACAACGACTGAAGCCTTGGTATCTCACGTCTCACTTTAGAAGACCCATAGGGATTTGAAAATACTAAAAAATGGTTACATTTTCTTGTGTTTTCTCATCCATCATCCATTTTAGCAAAATAACAAGACATTTTATTCTAATCAAGACGTTTATAAAGTTCTTATATTTCAGTTTATCTTCAAACAAAAGCTTCTTAACTGGCTTCTCTTCTTTGGGTTGTCTTAGAAATGTCGAGAACAATCTTTACCCCTGAGGTAATTTGGAAATAATTAATTTTTAAATAAAAAAAAATGTCAACGTCAACAATCAAAAGCCAAAAAAAAACAATTAGACACTGGACCTCAATTTATTCATACAGCATTTTTCTAACAAAACAATCAGCCGTAGGCACAATAGCTCTGAGAGTTTTTGGTAACTCAATGTTTTCTACTCATTCAATTGTAGATTAATCTTTGAGTGCTTATCTCACAGTTTGTAAGCAGCCAGACAAACCACATCGCATACCTCATTCATTATTTATAAGCTAACTGATTACAAAATTTTGTGGGCCTTCAGAAGCTAGTGAATTGACTGTAGACGTCTGTTTAACGTGCCAATAAATTGTTTAATACAGAAACTACGCATTATCGTTTTGAAATGTACATTAGTATAGGTACTGAAGTTTCTTCATGTCTTATACATGTATGTTTCACGTTTGAAGTTACTTAAAGGCATGAATTCTAAGAAATATTTCCACTAGACACATTCATGGTCGAACACATTGGTTTACGTTTGTTCTTTTGGTTTGTTTGACAGTTGTTAATTACTTTTGTTGTAGAGTGTACTAGGCTTCTGTACCGGAGAGTTAGCCGTACTTTGCTCCCGAGAGCTTTAAATTTACGAAATTCGTTTTGGTAATGGTAAACCTGAACTCTTCTGTCGTGGGCTTTATTAGATCTCAAGTTAATTTAAAAAGTTCTGTAATTTAAGCCGAATTATTAGATAAGATGTATTTGTTAAGAGTATTTGCAAACTACCCTCATTTAGCTTTTCTGAAAATCTTACCTCTATTCAATCGCGTAATTATCGAACAAATGAGAATCGACCGTCAAAAGACTCCAACGACAAAAAAGTCTGCGAAGCTGTCGGCTATAAATTTCCGGGCTGGAGCCTTGCAAGATATGTAGACATAAACTCAGGTAACTACAGTAAGTACCGACGTAAGTGTCAATATCCTCGATAGCAACCGGTCACAGGCCTCAATGTCAAGTGAAAGAAAGGACGTGCTAGACGAACTACAATAAGGTCCATTATTCTGCCACATCTGACGCTTTCTATAATCTATACAAATAAATGAAATTCAATTGCCTGTTTGTATTTTCAAAATAATAGCTTTAACTGAATGCATAAATGAAAGTATATACGGTACTTATACCAAAAAATCTTTTTTTAAATCTTTGTCCGTCTATCAGTTTATTCCGGCAATATCCGAAACGGCTGAACCGAATTTTCCGGGATTTACTGGCAGATAACTCATGTTATAAGGAGTAACTTAGGCTACGTTTATTTTAGATCAAGGATTACAGTTTCGTGCAAAAAAAATAAAACACATGAAATTGTTCACAAAATCCGATTCAAATAGGGGAAGTAATATTTTTATAATAATTTCACGCAGAAGAAAGTCGCAGGCTACAGCTATTATAACAAATTATTTGTAATTCACTAAGTAATGAGAAACGCTTTTAATAGAGATTTTTATCGCTCGCTTTCACATTCAACGTTATTTTATGAAATAGTAAAAATTCTAGCTAAACACGATGCATGCATAGCTTTCACTAAGCATCATTTTGTTGTAACAGTTACGTTAACGACTAACAAATTGATCGCCAGACCGCTTGCATAAGATTACGAATTACGCATTGGTTGATTTTTAATTCCATATGTAGAAACCGCTCTAAAATGGTGATTTATCACTGAATTAGATGGTCACAAATTAAAAAATATTAACTGTATTGTAATTGGAACTAACCATTGATTAAAACAGCACAAATTAGTAATATTCGCATATATGGTAAACCGGCCATGGCGTTCGCGGTCCGCGCACTGTTCACTGCGTGTAGTATCGACATGGTGCCTTTCACCGGCGCGCGCGCACTGTGCCGGGCGCGCGTCGCGCGCTGCCATCACCAGCCGACCTCCGCGGGCGGCTTTCTCCTCAAACCCCCTGACATTCGTCAAATAAAGGTAGGTGCTGCTTACGTGCCGCATTGGTGTCAAATTAGGTTCCGTGTGCAGCCAATGATATTGACAATATATCGCTTTTAAATGGAAAGGCACTGATGCAATAGGTGAGGATGACCCTTACATAAAAACATCTAACTTCGCTTAGCTACTCGTAGTATGGTTCATCGCGCCGGGATGCGTGGTTCTAGCAAATATCTGTTAGCCTGTACCCTATGCAGTACGTAAGCTGCTTATTTTGGAACCTCGATTTTCATCTCAATTTCAATTCCAGGTCCTATAGACTAGTTCAAATACCAATGCAAATTGTTAGTCGCTATACAGCTTGGTGCAATGAGACAAAAACCTAGATGGAAATTATACAAGTATTAAAACGACGTTATTCTGCTGAATATCTTTTCTCATAAACCATTCTGGAAATTATAACTAAGGCCGTCCAGAAAAAAAGGGCCCTTGTAGAACGCAAGAACGAGCGCAACGAGCTCGTTTTTTTTTTTTGCCCGTATATTTTAGGTTATCTTATTACAATTCATACAGAACTTTATCTTTTGCTGAAAATCTACAGAATTGATATTGAAATTAAATATAAGATGAAAGGTGAGCGAAGCAAGCTCAAAAATTGTAGTATAAATTGAGACCTCCTTTAATCGTAGGGCCCTGGGTACTTGCCCAGAGTGCCCAACAGAAAAGATGACCCTGACAAGTTACTATGCTTCTACATATATGGTATGGGTATGGTAGGGCAATAGGTTATTTCAAAGCACTTCTCGCTATAGGCAAAGCTTGACTAGAACTGGCCATTTGCCCCCAGCGTGTTTCTGACAGACAGAAACAACCCCTCCCGACACAGGGCTCTGATGAACCATCAATGATTTGCAGTCACTCCAGAAATCAGGGGACTTAAAGAAAGAAAAAGGTTATACCGACTTGCGTTAGTGCATATGCCCATCGCTAATTCGGTTGGTCAAAATGGAAAGAAGGAAAACATAGGTGTTTAAGTCAAAAGAAATATGGAAGCTCCCAGATCAACCAAAATACCAGATGCTAATTGATAGTATTATATACGAAGCGAAAGCCATCTGACCACAGACTCCACAGTATAACTACTGGGCCATTCCGATATCCTGTGGTGAAGTTTCAGGCTCTACAAATGTGTGTCCTGTGGTTCAGAATTAACGATAGTCTAAGATTTTAACAGATTTCAGGCTTTTGCTACTACTCTATTTTTGGCACAAACTACACCAGAAGACAATAGTTAGGGTTTGTTTGGTTGTTTACAATCAATGTATCTATGAACTAGCCGTTTTAGTGTAAATAAATAAGTAAAGCGGTAACCAATGCCTTGGCCGACCGCAGCAAGCCCCACTTAACCTCGTTTAAAGATGCATTTGCATTAAAGTTGTTTACCACAGTGCCATAATTCGAACTACATGGGTCTGCAAGACCTAAGTAGGTACATTGTGTGAGGGTGATCCATCTGTTGGCAGATCGGTTTCAAATTTTTGACTGCCAGTAAATGTCACGTCTGCTTCAGACTTACTCACGGAATGGATAAAGTCCTTGCTGTTACAGTTATTCGTTTAATAAACGTTTGTTGTCACTTATTGTCAATTCCCATGGCATTGGAGCTGGAACCTAACAATGAGCTTTTCAAGGTAGGTTGCATTTTTGTTATTAGGTAGTATTTAAACCTTTAGATTGAAATACACTAACCGACATTGTTTTACGTATCTTGGCTGTAAAATTAAAAGATCATGTTCCAAACACTACACTGCCCTCCAAAACGCTAATCGTTGACGTGGCTCAAAAGGCTGCCCAACTAAAATGGCAGGCTGGGCATGATATGTCTGTCGCAAGCCGAACCAATGCTCTCAAACAGTGACACGGCATATCACGAAGGAGATGGCGGGACGAACTGGATGTCTTCCTCGAGAATTGGAAAGAAGTAGCACTGAATTGTGACAGTTGGAAGAAAAGAAAAAAAAAAAAAAAGTTTCTAACGGCAAAACTCAGAACACGTTTCACAACACGGGTATCAAACACATTTAAAAAGTCATTTAATAATAAAGACACCAACTTATTCATATACGTTTAATCATTATTCTGAGTTTAAACTAGAACAGAATTTATGTTAAAAAAGTTTTAATGACCTACTTGTTTAATCCTAATCCATCATGTAGCTAGATTTTGTAATAGGGACGCCATAGGGGATAAGGTGTTTCCGTAATGTACATATATTTCGCTTATCAACAACACGCACATGCATCAAGAGTCCCAAAAGTATATGCTCAGTAAAAAGTGGGTAGTGTGCTGTCGCAGCATTTTAGAAAGCAAATGAGACAAGGAAGATGTTCCTGTAATTTATTATTTTGGTTCAAATAGTAAAAATCTAAAAGCAATATAAATTAGTTTCTAAACGGCCATCAAGTATTGTGGCAAACATACACCGTGTAAATCCCCTCATCACGAAGCCGTCAACCAAGCATTCTGTACATGAAACTAAGTAACTTTACGCAAAAATTATTGCTGGGAAACGACTTTTTTTTGGGGGGTGTAAAATCATGTTTTGTGGTAGAAATCAATGTAACGCACTCAAAACATTGTGCTGATGGACGGATTGAATATTACGGGGGTCGTGGAGGTGTTTAAAGTAAAAATCTTACATTAAAAACTTGTATTAAAAAAAAAAACTTGTCAAAAAAAACTATCTAAAACTCTTGTAAAAAAAAATTGGAACTTTGACCCCTAATATCTCCGTAACTAGAAGGTTCCCAGGTATGGTGTAGAACAAAAAAAAATATCGCAAGGACAGGGAGAACCAGTGCCTTTCGGCTTCGTTAAGAGGTGTTTTACACCCTTTATATTGAGGCGTACTTACATTACCGATATAGCAAAAAGAAGATGTAGGTACTTTTTTAACCTCTAAATACTCTAATTGGTTTTTGAAAGATTCATTCGTTCATGATCTATTATAAAAGTATGAGTTTAACATCCTGACACTTCTCACAATCAGCAATTTATGGTGGAGAGGTGGGTATGAAACAAAAAACTTTAAAAGTCCGATTTCTCCAAAACAACCCAATTTGGACCCAAAATTGACGTGGTCAAAATTGTTGCAAATTCGGTTTATTATCACCCATTCCCAGGAACGCACCCGATTATCAATAAACCTGTATAATCGTTTCTTACGTGCTTTGACTGACTTGTTGATGTAGCTACGAAAAAGGTATAACATATTTTTCAAGATAATAAACGTATGGCCATGCCGCTTGAAAAACTCTTGTAAATGCCATTAAAAAGTTAAAAAATAAAGATATTTTTATAAAATTATTATACGGTTTCTTGGGATTTTTTCCTGCTCAAAGTGCCAGTACTATTTTGGTTGAAATAACCAAAACATTCATTTGGAAGTGTATCCGAAATAGTTATGAACGAACTTCTTGCGGCCGACGTGTCGCTGTTTCAAACGTCAAATTTGACATTTGGGAGAAATACAACTCCCCGAAGAAAATAAGCATAAATGGAATTAAACGTTTAAAAGTTGTGAAATTAGACAGATATTGCCATTGAATGAAAGGATTATTAATTTAGCAGAACAAAATGAGTACTTTACGTGAACGACAGCTCAGTGCGTATAGTGATTTGATGTTAATTGACGATTACACGTAGTGCACGATATGGATTATTTATTTGTGTTGTAATATTACAGATGCTTTGAAGCAAATGCTGAATTTGAATCAGCCTCTAACAAAGAGCGTGGCATCTGAACCGACGTGGAAAGTGTTGATCTACGACAGAGTGGGTCAAGATGTAATATCTCCACTGATATCTGTCAAGGAACTTCGAGAGCTCGGTGTGACACTGCATGTGTGAGTAATCATTATATCACGTACCTTGGGACCCTTACCACTTATACTTACGTGTAGGGAGTCCCTGATTATCTAATTGTTCATTGACACTCTGTAGTAAGAGTCTTACATCATTGAAAACTCTTGCCAGCTTGCTTTTTTGATCTCTGGATTGGAGTGATTTCAATACTAGTCAGGAAGAAATCGGGGTGCTGTACACAAAAAGTAGGAAGTATAAAATAAATAAAACCTTGTGTAACCATGTGTGGTTACTGAACTTAATTCAATTATCTACTATAGGTAATTGGATTTCAAAAACATTCAAAAGTAAAAGTGGAAACCTATTAAAAATCATCTTGACTTTATTTCAACACAAATTGAGCATAATTATATTAAAGTTAAACAACTGGATTTAACACCTGTTTTAATGGTCTTCTAGTGATTGAGTTTCCCTTTGACAACTTGACTCCTATGACTACTTCAAGTAGCATTATTAATGAATAAAAAGTTTCAAATACGAGAATGGAGGAACTCGTGGCTAAATAATAACAGCCGCACGGGTCGATCTTTAAGGTTAAGCTGTGCTTGCCGAGGTTGGTCCGTGGATGGGTGACCATAATTACATACCGAGTTTCCTCCGTGCCTCGGAAAGCACGTTAAGCCGTTGGTCCTGGCTGTCATTTGTAGATCTTTGACAGTCGTTACGAGTAGTCAGAAGCCAAAAGTCTGACATCCAGTCTTACCAAGGGGTATTGTATTACCCAGTTACTGGGTTGTGGAGGTCAGATAGACAGTCGCTTCATGTGAAATACTGCTGCTCATCACCTGCATACGGTTAGACTGGAAGCCGACCCAAAGATAGTTTGGGAAAAGGCTAGGCAGATGATAAAAACATTTCAAAATAGATTATCCTCTTTATTTAAGGTGAAAGTGACAGGTTGAATGACTGTTTTATGAAAAAGTCATTCAATGCGGTTAAATGAACTTAAAGCGGTTGTATTGATGACTTTAATGAATATAACTCAATAAAACCATGTTAGTTACGGCTGCATATCATATTTTATTCAACATAAGAACTGACATTGACTGGTAAATTGCAAAGAAACGTAAGTAAATTTTAATTTTGCGGGCCACTTTGTCACTTCCACCGTAACTAAAGAAAATATGGATGGATGGTGTGAGATATGAAAGGGAAAGAAGTAAATGATATTGTGACGCCTGATAGAAGAGTATGTATGAAGAAAACCTGTTGCTCCGACACCCAAGTAGAAAGAGACAGGGGCAGAAAGATGATGATTTAACTCAAACTCCTATTTCAGTCAACTCCACTCCGACCGAGACCCGATACCAGAAGTACCGGCAGTATACTTCTGTGCCCCAACTGAGGAGAACCTTGGCCGAATCTGCCAGGACTTGGACAATGGCATCTACGACCAGTACCACCTTAACTTCATCTCACCAATCACAAGACAGAAACTGGAAGACTTGGCTGCGTCAGCAATCCAGTCTAATTCAGCGGTTAACATCCATAAAGTGTTTGACCAGTATTTGAACTTCATATGTCTGGAAGATGACCTTTTTATCATGAAACATCAGCAGTCAGATGCTTTGTCTTACTATGGTAAATATCTTGCTCAATTTTATAGTATTTTCTTTGATTTGGTTAGTGGCCATGAGGTGAGCAGGTGCAGGTTTTGGCTAAATAATAACAGCTCACAAGTAGATCTTCAGGTTATGTCATGCTTGCCTAATTTGGTCTGAGGGTGGGTGACCACCCATTATATACCGAGTTTGCTCTGTACCTCGGAAAGCACATTAAGCTTTTGGTCCTGGCTGTCAATTGTAGACCTCTGACAATTGTTAAGTAGTAAGCAGTCGAAAGTCTGACAACAGTCTTACCAAGGTGCATTTTATTACCCAGTACTAACTGGTTTGTGGAGGTCAGATAGGTAGGCGCTCCATGTGAAATACAGATATTCAGCATTTCAGGTGATCAGGAGAGACTTATAAATTAAAAACCATGTCCAGCAATGAGTTACACCTTAATAATGGTCCTCCTGACAGTTTTCGTGGAGACCAATGCCTGAGGAGCTTAGCCATCGTAGAAATATATTTTAACTAGCTTATGCCCGCGGCTTCGCTCGTGTTATATCCAAATTTGACCGGCTCGGCCACGTGGCGCCATCTATTATCTATATAGGAACATTATTGTTTTTTTCCTCGGGAACAGTACTTTTTATTAAGGATGAAAGGTACCCAATGTCCGATGCAAAATTTCAGGAAGATCGGTTCAGTGGTTTAGGCGTGAAGAGGTACATAACAAACTTACTTTCGCATTAATAATATTAGTTAGGATACACAATTTTGTGCACAAACATAAGTGTACTATTTCATCCCTCTTCATTATTGGGATGGCAATCTATCACAATGGGGAGCTTTCTGAGATATTATGGAGGTATAACACCACCAACTCCCAAACTTTGCCTGCTACAGAGAGATATTTAATTAAAAACCCAACAACACTGACCCATTATAAACCCCAGAACCCCATTTTCTGCTGTTGCGCTTGTGACCAGCAGACCAACTGGATTGTTGGCACAAAAAAGAATCCGTAATAGTTTGTTCAGGACTGACTGTGTCTGATTCATTCACTGCACTTTGATGGGTTTTCGAATCCTCAAGTTCTAAAAAAATCATACATCTAATCAAATAAAGTTTCTTTTTTTTATATAACTCCGGTTTCTCTATCCAGCTATCAACAGAGGTGACACAAAGGACACTGAAATGGAAGCCATAATGGACAATATAGTTGAAAGTCTATTCTCAGTATTTGTGACATTAGGTAAGCTAAAGGCTATCGCTTTATGACTCATAAATCAATGTACATTGGACAGTAACAATAATAGTCAAGAAATAAATCATTTGATTGCTCAATACAGACATAATACATAATCATACAACAAGTAGTGCAAACTTTTTCTTTGTACTTTGCAACAAGTAGTTTAATAAATTATAATGTTGATAACTTTTCCTAGGCACAAGCTTCTATCTGCATTAATTATTTTATATTTTTATTTTTAGGTAATTTTCCTATAATAAGAAGTAGCAAAGGCAATGCCGCGGAAATGGTTGCGAAAAAGCTGGACAAAAAACTACGAGAAAACCTGTGGGACGCTAGAAATAATTTGTTCCATGGCAACACTGGTCAAGCAGGATCATTCAGTTTCACTAGGCCCATGTTGATATTGTTGGACAGGAACATTGATATGGCAACACCATTACATCACACATGGACATACCAGGCATTGGCACACGATGTCTTAGATTTATCATTGAATAGGTATGTTTTCAATATTATCGTTAAGTAATTTACTTGATCTAGTATCTTGATTGTAGATAAAACCCACTTCCTTCTGTTTTGTATTCAAATATGTGAATATTTTTTCTTCAGAGCAGTGGTACCTGAAAACCAAACCCCTACAGTTCAGGAGCAGAAATCAAAGACGCGAGTATGCGACCTGGATTCCAAAGATCCTTTGTGGGCTGAGCACAAGGGCAGCCCGTTCCCCACCGTTGCTGAAGCTATACAAGAAGATCTCGATAAATATAGGTAACTCGTAAGACTTAACAAACTCAGCCTGTCGAAGCCCACCCCTAGACGAAGCAGTCTCCAAACTTGCGCCAAAACCCTCCCCATAAAATCAGTCCTAGAGTCGTTTTTAAGGTCGCCTGTACATTTAACTGACTAATGAAATGAAATCGTGTACAGAAGCGTGTTTTACGTGGACACATGGGAACTAACAGTGATCTATTCACTTTGAGCTTCATGGCTTTACATAATGTATATCTGCCATGGTTACACACACGTATTTGCAACACTAACTAAAATTATCCCATATCTTTCATATAGGAGCTCAGAAGCCGAAGTAAAGAAGTTAAAGACTTCCATGGGACTTGACGGCGAAAGTGATCTAGCTCTAAGCTTGGTCAGTGATAACACCCAGCGACTGACTAGTGCCGTCAACTCCTTGCCACAACTCATGGAGAAGAAACGGCTTATCGATATGCACACCACTATTGCTACTGGTAAGTTAATAAATATTAAATAACCTTGAAGTATAACATCATGACTGTATTTCCCGCAGGGTTAAAGATGTACATGTAGTATACCCTACATTTACGCACGGTTGGCGCAGTGGTTGAGCGATCGACTGCTGCGCTGCGTGTCGCCGGTTCGATCCCCGCACGGAACAAATTTTTGTATGGCCTACAGATAGTTGTTCCGGGTCTGGCTGTTTGTGTATGTGAGTTTAAATGTTTGTAAACGCACCCACGATACAGGAGAAATTCCTAGTGTGGGGCAACGTTTAAAAACATTTAGGCAATTTGGTCTTAATAATCATCCCATAATCTAATGTATAATATTGCGATGCGCCTTTCCACCTTAACCGTACCTATATTAGTTCCAGACTTACTAGTTTACAAATTAATATACATACATATGCTTTTAGGGAACCAGTGTCATTATAATAAGAAATTAAATCCACTTTTATTTTTCCAGCAATCCTAAACTCAATAAAATCCAGGCGACTAGATTCATTTTTCGAATTAGAAGAAAAAATAATGAGCAAAACCAGCGGTATTGAATATAAGGCTGTAACGGACCTCATTTTGGACCCTAGTGCTGGGACCCCTGAAGACAAGATGAGGCTATTCATTATCTACTATCTGTGCACGTCACAAATACCTGAAGACGAGTACAAGAAGTTCGAAGCAGCACTAGTAAGCGCCAACTGTGACATCAAACCTATGGCTTACATGAGGCGGTGGAAGTAAGTAAAAAAACTTTTATTTACTAGCTTATTTATGTCCATGGCTTGGCCCATGTTTTGTTCGGTAATTGACCCACAATCGTGATAAAAATTATCGTATCTGCTATTCCAGACTAAGTATTATGTATCCCTGTGCCAAATTTCATCCAGATCCATGATTATTCACCAGCAACTTGCCTTGAAATATAAACTTGTGGAATCTGAGGTACCGTACTACAAGTATGTGCCCGACCCAGTTCTCGAGAAAGGCCATGTCACGCTGTACTGGGATCAGTCTATCATTACTGACAGGACTATTGTTGCCAATAAGCCTGACATAGTGGTGGTAGACCGATCAGCGCGCCGCGCAATGATAGTCGATGTTACCATCCCGCATGACGAAAACCTCGTGAAAGCTGAGAAAGAGAAACAAATAAAATATCTTGACTTGGCTCACGAGGTTGTCGATATGTGGAATGTGGACTCGGCTATCATTGTGCCGATTGTCGTAACGGCCAATGGCCTTATGGCCAAGAGCCTCGACGAACATCTGTCGAAGCTCTCACTTGGCGGTTGGATCAAGAGTCAGATTCAGAAGGCAGTACTCCTCGATACGGCCCGCATTGTGAGGAGGTTCCTGTCTCTGCAGCCCTAACCACCGGCAGCTTGGACCCTGCTCTCGTTACCGGCGGAAACCTGTTTTTTATATTTTTAAATGTTTTTTTTTTTTTTTTGTAAGAAATATGTAAAAATATAAAAGATAAGAGTGTAAATGAATAAAGGACATAATAATAATAAAAGCTGGCAATACTAAAGTCAAGACGTCTTCCAATTTCATTCCATAGTTTTAATCAATTTAAATTTTTAAACAGTTTATTTTTCTAGTCTGATACCCTATTTTATTTCTACAATCAATTATGTCTGTATCAACTCAAAATTACACCAAAAAATCCATGAAATATATTTAAAATACAGAAAATAGAAACTGGACCTAAAACTGACATGTATGTCAAATACATACATGTCATGTCATGAAAATAAGAAATAAAATGAAAAGAAGACGATGTTGACCAGAGCAGCAGCTCGAAGAGCACGAATACCGCCTCCGGACTCGTCGCCACGCTCCGCCTCGCCGCCGCCGGAACCCAGCCTCAACGTGAGTGCTGTGACGCCGGCCGTGGCAGTTGCGTCGAGCGACAGCGACGAGTACTTCTCTCCGCCCACGACGCCACCACCTGTTCGTCGACGGGGAGGACGCCGGCCACCGGACGGCTTAGGACCTCGAGGCCCACCGGCTTCTGATAGGGTCCCAGCTTCCGGCGGAAGTGTGCAGCGCATGCGATGGACGCGACCCATCAACGAAAATGTCATGCGCTCATACTATGGGGCTACAGAGGGAGGAAACAACCTGACCGCGTACCGTGTTCGGATGCTCTCTCTGTTTCGGGTGCTTGAACCAGCTGTCAACGTGTCGGCGCAACGACTGTCGGATCAGGTGCGGGTCATCCAACGTAATCATATGTTGGATGACACCGTACTTGATCGCTTGCGAATTGAAATGCAGAGTAGTCACGTCATTATCCCTCCGTCGCAGGCTGTGGTTCCACCACAGTCTAGTCAAATTGTCGATCACGTGGACGAGGTGAGTAATGACATGGCTACTAATGTAAGTACCCAATGCAGTGAGGAAATGAGAAGTGCTTTGGAAGGTGCGATTCGAGAATATCGGTACATGTCGCCTGAACTTAGACCACGCTTACCTCGTTTGCCCATGCATAACAGAAATAGGGCGCTGGTGGCAGTTCTGGATTCGCAGTTGTCAAACTATTTTGATAACTGCGAAGACCTCACTGATGCTCACTCAATCCTGTATTGTGCGGCTGTAGCGGCATGTCGTGTAGCTCATGTCAAATTTTCTGATGACAGAGCTGCACGACCTAAACCTGCCGTACCGGCATGGCAATACAGGATTGAGCGACATATTGGTGGGGCCAGAACACTCATCGGCAAACTAATCTGCTTCAGGGAGGGCAACAATCGCCCTCGAGTGATGCGTTTTGTGAAACGGGCATTTGCGGGTACTGATATTAGTCCTCGAGACTATATGTCCCGTGTCACAGAACGCATCGACTTCCTGAAGCAGAAAGTGTATGCATGGGCAAACCGTATTCGTAGGTATAAGCGGCGGGTGGAACGATACACTCTGAATCGCACATTCCTAAGAGATGAAAGGTGGGTGTATAGGACTTGGGAGCGACCGGACCAAGGTGTGGCTGACACGCGCTTACCGGATGATGACGCCATGTCCTTGTTCTGGCGCAGCATCTGGTCGGTGCCTGTTAGCCACACCGAGGGTGAATGGACTCGGGTGGTCGAGCGAGTATGCGATCCAGTTCCAGAAATGGGGGCTATCACTATCAGCTCCCAAGACGTAGCTCGTGCAGTCCGTCCGTTGCCTAACTGGAAATCCCCAGGGCCGGACGGACTGCACAACTTCTGGATTAAGTGGATCCAGAGGTCGCACGCTCGCTTGGCGGCCCTATTCCAGTCAGCTTTAGAATCAGGGTCGCTGCCCGAGTTTTTAACTACTGGAATCACCCACCTGCTCTATAAATCGGGTAGTACTGCGGAGCCCAAAAATTATAGACCTATTACCTGTCTTCCGACATTGTATAAAGTTCTTACATCCATTTTGAGAGCTAAAATTTGCAAACACATTGATGACAATTCGATCATGTCCGCTTCTCAAAATGGATGTAGGAACGGGTCCCGCGGTACTAAGGAGCTACTTCTCATTGATATGGCCATTAACCAACAGGTTCGCCGTTCCCGAAGGGATCTGTCGACATGTTGGATAGATTATAAGAAGGCCTATGACTCGGTGCCACATACATGGCTCATGAGGGTGCTAGAGTTGTATAAAATAGATGCAACTCTACGCACCTTCCTGATGTCGTGTATGAGGCAATGGAGGACGGTCCTTAGCTATTCAGGATGTCGGCATATCGAAGGGAATAGCGAACCAATAAGGATAGAGCGAGGTATTTTTCAGGGCGATAGTTTGAGCCCACTTTGGTTTTGCTTAGCCCTGAATCCTCTAAGCACGTTGCTGGAGGATTCAGGTCTGGGCTTTCGGTTGAGGAGAGGTGGTCAGGTTATATCTCACCTTCTTTACATGGATGACCTGAAACTCTTTGCCCCCAACGATTTGCAACTGATGGACCTACTGAAGGTAACAGAAACTTTCAGTAGCGCCATCAGGATGGAATTTGGTGTGGACAAATGTGCGGTCATGCATGTAAGGCGAGGGGGGATTGTGGAGTCTGCGGGAACCCAGCTCTCAGATTCCATAAATCTTAGATCCCTCTCAGCGACCGAAACCTACAAGTATTTGGGTATGTCGGAAGCGCTGGGCATCAATTCTGTTGACATGAAGCAATCGTTGAAGGAGCGCTTCTTTGGCCGCCTGAGAAAAGTATTTAATAGTCTTTTATCAGGCGGAAATAAGGTGCGTGCCTTCAATGGTTGGGTCATGCCGGTTTTGATGTACTCTTTCGGCGTACTCAAATGGACTCAAACAGAACTAGACGCCCTGGATAGGAAGGTTCGTACATTGTTGACGGCATATCGAATGCATCACCCACGTTCCTCGGTTATGAGACTGTATATCCCGCGGAGTTGTGGAGGTCGAGGCTTTTTAAACGCCAAGACTCTCCACAATCGCGAGATATGCAGTCTCAGGGAATATTTCCTAGAAGCCGACGTGGGGATGCATCGAGATGTGGTCGCGATGGACAAGGCCCTCACCCCGCTCTCCTTGGCAAAAGAGAACTGGCGCAAACCTGCAGTGCTTGACACTAATGACCGCAGGGAAGTATGGCAGAGTAAGGAGCTTCACGGACGTTACTTCAGTGCCCTGCATGGACCTGATGTAGACCATGCAGCGTCCGTAGCCTGGCTACGTTCCGGGGAACTCTTTGGAGAAACCGAAGGTTTTGTTTGTGCAATTATGGATGAAGTTATGATGACAAATAACTACCGGAAATTTATTGTGAAGGATGGCACGGTTGACATATGTCGGGCATGCCACCGTCCGGGCGAATCGATCCGTCACATTATCTCCGGATGTTCTCGTCTAGCTAACGGAGAATACTTGCATAGACACAACCTTGTAGCCAGGATTATCCATCAGCAACTTGCTCTGAAATACAGCCTTGTGGAATCGGAAGTGCCGTACTATAGGTATGTGCCCGACCCAGTTCTCGAAAATGGCAATATCACACTGTATTGGGATCAATCCATCATCACTGACAGGACTATTGTAGCCAATAAGCCTGATATAGTGGTGGTGGATCGATCAGAGCGGCGCGCAATGATTGTTGACATAACGGTTCCACATGACGAGAACCTCGTGAAAGCCGAGAAAGATAAGCAAATCAAATATCTTGACTTGGCTCGCGAGGTTGTCGACATGTGGGATGTTGATTCAGCGATCATTGTGCCGATAGTCGTATCAGCCAATGGCCTAATTGCCAAGAGCCTCGACCAATATCTGATGAGGCTCTCGCTAGGCAGCTGGATCAAGGGCTTGATTCAGAAAGCGGTACTCCTGGACACGGCTCGTATCGTTAGGAGGTTCCTTTCTCTGGAGCCCTGACCGCCGGTGGCTTGGACCCTGTTCCCGATACCGGTGGGCTACTATTTTTATATTTTTAAATGTTTTTGTATATAATTTTGTAAAAATATTTAAAAATGTAATTAATATGTATAAAAATAAATGAAGGAAATAATAATAAGTTTATTGTTCATAAAAGAAACATAACAGTTGTGGCATACAAATCGGTGAGCCACAAACTAAGCATCGCTTGTGTCTTGTGGCTCAGGAGTGCGAAATTATACAAATTAAAGCATTTAAATACAACAGTTTCTAATAAAACATTAGCATTATGAAGTAAGGACGTTTGAGTGATTTTATAAATTTTATTGCACCATAGGATCGTACGAGTGAAATCTCATTGAACCGATAGCCCGGAACCTCCGAGCTCCGGGGGCTCCGGAACCTGCTGGATGATGTCAACATCCCCCCCACACCGCTAGCCATACTTTTACATTATGAATCAATAGCATAGTATTCATTTTTTTTTTCTATCCTTTGCAGAGGCTTCACAAAAATGTCCAGCCAGTACGAAGGTGGTGGCACAAAAACGGTCTCCATGTTCTCCAAACTAGTGTCGCAGGGATCTTCGTTCGTAATGGAAGGAGTTAAGAACTTAGTCGTGAAGAAACACGTGAGTATTAGATTATATTTTCATTATATTGTTCTTTGGTTCACATATTCTCAATTAAAGAAATAATTCTGCGTGTCGAATTTGTTATTAGCGTAAGCAAAACTAAGTGGAAGTGGGATGTATTTAACGAAACTTATTATAAAAATAAGTTTCATTAACTCTTATGAATCAGTCAATCAGAGGTCCGTTTTAAATGGTGTCACCTTGTTTCGCAGTCAGAAGTTTCACAGAATTTCGTTTCCCAGAAAATGTTTCACATAATACACACATCAAAAGTGTCTAGGGATCAACATATATTTTTGCAATAACTTTTCTCCTGATTGATATTAATTAAAATTTTCTTTAAGGATTCATCAAATAAAGTGTTTTCGTTTGTCACAGTAACGATAAACCAAGTCACCTTTGCATTAATAAAGAAATTTGCCATTTTCTAATAAAGGGATTTTTGACATTTGAACCACTAACATTAAAGTTCGAAAAAAAGACTGAAATAACAGTTTTCTTTAAAATTTTATTGGGTAACTTAAACAATTAATAATCCGTGTTTCTACCGCGAACACTAACAACACAAGAACATCGGTTTGGCATACTCAAAATGAGTTCATCCAAATCACGCTGTGGAATGGCCGCCCATGTTCGTTGCAACAACAAAAAAAGGTCTTCTTGCGACTGGATACCCTCCATATTCGGCAGAGCTCTTCTCTGTAGCATATCCCATGCATGCTCAATCGGGTTCAAGTCTGGCGACTGAGCAGGCCAGGGCAGGACATTGATGTTAGCTGCGGCGAGAGTCTGTCTTACAACTCTTGCGGTGTGCGGTCGTGCATTATCATGCATTAACTCAAATAAGGGACCGATTTGCACTTGTAGAGGAACGATGACGTCTGATACAATCGTCTCAGCATAAATTTGAGCGTTGAGGTTGCCTCTGATCCAAATCAACTCAGTTCTTCCGCCGATCCAAATACCCGCCCATACCATGATGGTTCCACCACTATAAGGATGGACTTCCTGGCAGGATTTTAATCGCTGTTGGCGTCCAGGGGTTCTCCAGTGTCGTATACGTCTTGTATCCGGTCTCATACCAAAACGAGACTCATCAGAAAAGCACACGAAACGCCATTGTTCTTCTGCCCAATTTCTGTGTTCAAGAGCCCATTGATATCGAATCCTACGATTGTGCATTGCTATAGGTGGTACCCGTAGCGGTCTTCGGGAATGAAGGTTCACTTCATGCAAGCGGTTTCTGACTGTTTGGTCGCTAATTAAGTTCCCTGAAGAGTGATGAAGCCTCACGGCTAACATCATGGCGGTTATTGTTGGAGCTCTTCGAGTTAAGATTTGAATGTATCGGTCTTGTCTCCGTGTGGTGCAGCGATACCGTCCTCCATGGCGCTCAGCCACGGTACCAGTGCTTCGGTAACGTGTCCAAAGTCGACTGATAACACTCTGACTTGTATTCAGAGCTAAAGCCACAGTACGTTGCCGGGAACCAGCTTCTATCATTCCCACGGCTCTGAGCATTTCTTCCCTGCTTAAATGACGTCGCCGCTCCATAATAACGTTGGTTTTAATCAGTAGTAGGGAAACAGTAGCACTAATAATGTCTTCAATGCGTTGTATGTTTTTATAGGGAAAATATTGACAGCTGATTTTCATCTTTTACTCGAATTTGATTCACAGTTCCTGATTCAAATTATGAAATGCACCAAAAAGGATCCATATAAATTTATAAAATCATAAATTTATTACAAAGCCACATCTCAATCTCAAGAAATCCGCATAAAAATGCTTGATCCCTAGACACTTTTGATGTGTGTATTTGGTCCTCGTATTTTTATTTCGAATATTTTTGTTTCAGCTACTATTTACTTGAATGAAACATATTTTACAGAAACACACTTCAATGAATTTTATAATCACATTTTTTTATTTAACTTTATCAAAGAGTAGAATTACTTTTTAACGAATATTGTTTGTTCGATGTATGTTTCCATGGTATTTTATTTCAACGAAATTATTAACCTTAAATTAAAATATTGTCCTTAAAAGTCAATGTGTTGTACTACAAAAGTTAGTGATAAAAACGAATGGCTGCAAACCAGACTCCACGTAGTCTTGTCTGCCCTACCCCTAGACTGTAATTTAAGCCCGCGTAGGCGCGGAGGGATGAGGCGGCCCGCGAGCTGAGGAGCAGGTGGTATCTATCGGTTGCCGCCGCGGCAGAGGCTGGCCGGCTTGCTGGCCAGCAAGCCGAAGCTGCGGTGGTGAGCGTTAATACCATCTGCGACGATGAACTCGCGTGGGGCCGCCGAAGCCCCGCAGCGCCGGAGCCGTGACAGAAGCCATGCTTGTTGCATGCTGTATGCTTGCTTTCACGCTGCATGTTGCATGCTTGCTTGCATGCTACATGCTTGCTTGCATGCTGCGTGCAACAGGCATGAAAACCATTAGTGAGAATAAAAAGACTGTTTTCCTGCTTGACAAGAATTTAACCGCATTATTTTTGTGAATGCGGTGTTGTAATTTTATAGGAGGGTATGTATTTTTCAAAGGTATGAGTTTTAGAAACTGTCACTCGTTATAATGTAATTCTTCGTAATAAGTTTTATGTGAAACAAACAATATGTGGATAAAGAATATTTGATTTGTTATTCTATGATATGAATATTCTAACATTAAACTTTATTTAAAACAAAAATTGATGACTTAAATTTCTTCAAAGTAAGTATTCTGCTTATTGATTATTCTATGAAATGATAATATGAGAAACAATTTATGTGAAACGAAATTCGATGAAACAATTAGCGACGAAACAACGCACAACCGTTTTAAATGAATGCCAAATATTGCGGCGACAAAGGATAAGGTTTTCGGCCTCATCTAGTCTAGAGAACTATTGCACGCGGCAGCATCAACGCTGCGCTAGGCAACAGGCTCTGTTTCTTGCTCTAGCAAATCTGAGCGAAAGCAAATGATTGGAGCATGGAAACATGAGTTAGATGTTACATCCTTACTCTAACTCGGAAATACATCTCTATTGATAAATACTCTGATTTGATTAGTACTCTGATCGCTCTATTTGCTATAGCTATGGGGGTCTACTCTGTATGCACGAAATCAGTAGTTTCGGCCGAAGTTACGGGAGTTTCCTACTCCGTATCACTTACGGACATAAGATTCGTTAGGGCCACGAACTAAAAATGAATGACAACACGATTGGACAGTTCTCCTTACTCCCGATTTGTTTTCAAAACTCTTGAATCTGAAAATATTAGGGAGTAGGAATGATTTCGAAGTATAAAGCTAGTAACGGACGAACCCGTATTTTCGCTGACGGACTTAAAGAGTAGACCCCCGGTTGCAGCTAAAGACTAATATTTCATTCACTACAAAATGCAAAAAATAAACTTTAAAGGGACTTGGTGATCAGCCAATTCTTCAGAATTAAAAAGAAATGACCGTTATTGCTTTGGCTACTGAACTCAAATCCTTCGTTCCATGAACTCCACAGAAGCTGCCAGTGAGCCGCTGCGTGGAGGCTGCGCTGTCGGGCGCGGAGGCAGGCGGTGAGTTACTGTGGCTGGACCCGCGCGCCGCGCGCACGGACGCCGCCGCCCGCGCGCGCGCCGCTCGCTCCGCACCTCCCACCGATGCCGTCGTCTTCATCGTGGGCGGAGGGAACTACATCGAGTATCACAATCTTCTTGATTTCGCCAAGGTAATATTTCGATGGAACTTTAGACCATTAGCATAATCAATTAGTCGGCTTCAAACGCATGTACATCAGAACGTTCGGCCAGTTGAGATAGGGAGCTGGCTGCTACTCCAGTTTTTAATGACGATCATGTGACGCATAAAGATGCCAGCCAAAGAATTTGTGACAGAACAGTTCGAAAGTTAGAAGCATTTATTTATGGCCGAACGACCTGATATCAGAACGTTCGGCCAACCTGAATCTCCATAACTGAGGACCTTAGAGTAACTGTTACTGAATAAAGATTTACTAGCGATTTAATGACAAACAACCAATGCTTTACTTTTACTCGTAATGCCACCGGTTAAAAGTAAAATGAATTTTGGTTTCTGTAACATCAGGACGTTCGGCCAACGTAATCTCCATAACTGAGGACCTGAGAGAAACCGTTAATGAATAAAGACTTAGTGACGAGACTGAAACGAACTTTTATTGTTTTATTTTTCTTTGTGATGGCCCCCTTATATAGTAAATTAAAAATTTAACATATAACCTCAAAACATTGGCATTATCGATTCCTCCACAAGGAAGAAGCCCAGAGAAACCGTTAATCAATAAAGATTTTGTGACGACACTGAAATGAACTTTTATTGTTTTATTTTTCTTTGTGATGGCCCCCTTATATAGTAAATTAAAAATTTACAACATAACCTCAAAACATTGGGATTATCGGAGCAATCTCCACAACGAAGAAGCCTAGAATACTCGCAAAACCCTTGATGTGTTAAAGGTTTCAGTGCAATGGTGTCAGTATTTTTGTTGTTTCCAGATTAATCTTTAAAAATGCGGATGGCGACTGAAATAGAGTGACCATGTATTCCAACGAAACAAGTATTTATCGAGTACTAAATTACCTAAACAATGAAGTAAAACACGTTGTAATATTAAATTATATAGGGACAAGCAATGTTGAGCTGATGCCTGCATACCAGTGTCCACTTGTGAAGTTTTTGTTATATTAGTCGAGTCTATTTTGGCTAAAAGCAAACGAAAGTGGAAAGGTGACTGACATTAATGATTGGGAAATTTGACTAAGTACAAGAATACTTAAATAACTAGGTACCCTAATTGAAAAAGGCTTTATTTGTAATCAATCATCCAAAAAAAGCGGTAGGTAGTTAGATACATAATAATTGATATTTTTTAGAATGACAATGAATTAAAAATTAAATTAAAAATTTAAAAGAACCCCCGACACAAAAAACCTCTAAAAAACCAAAAATAAAATAATCCAAGCATCTTAGCGTCGGGGGTCCGCTTTGATTTGTGCTTGTAATAAGTTTAATTTTTATTTTATGCTTTTTAGACTTATATTATTTTATCTAAGCCTTGACTGTCCCAATCTTGGACATAGATCTCCCCATTGCTTCCACTTTTCTCGGTGTTGCGCGACTTCTCGCCAATAAACGAAATAAAAATATAAAACGTTTTTGGGGTGAAGGGGGTGCAACCACCCCCCCTGGCGATGCCCATGTTGACAAGTGACAAGATTTCAAATTTCGAATCGACCAGACCTGTGGGAGTTGTTAATTTCCCTTCAACTAGAAAAGACGTGATTACCATCAAAAGGCTGAGTAGATATTTTCTAAACATAGCTAAGAACACTCTCGATTAAAACACCTTTCAAACGAAACCAATTTTATCAAAATCGGTACATCCGTTTAGGAGCTACGATGCCACAGACAGACACAGATACACCCCTCTTTTTTGGTCGGGGGTAAAAAATGGGATTGAGATTTTTATAGAAAGCCGCCGTAACTGAATGAAGCAAAACTTAGTGGTGGCCTATTGGTCTAAATTCGATCGATAGTGTCAATTATGTTTTTTTCATGTGACAGTGACAGGAGGTCTACTCTCTTTCTCCGAAACGTAACTTCGACAACGAACAAAAATTAAACGTAGGTACTTCTTGTGTGCGGGCGCACACAAGAAGTTCGAATTCAACAATGCAAATTATATAGAGTAGGGTCACAAACGTACCTACGTTTAATTTTTGTTCGTGCCACCACTAAGTTTTGCTTCATTCAGTTACGGCGGCTTTCTATAAAAATCTCAATCCCATTTTTTACCCCCGACCAAAAAAGAGGGGTGTATCTGTGTCTGTCTGTGGCATCGTAGCTCCTAAACGGATGTACCGATTTTGATAAAATTGGTTTCGTTTGAAAGGTGTTTTAATCGAGAGTGTTCTTAGCTATGTTTTGAAAATATCTACTCAGCCTTTTGATGGTAATCACGTATTTTCTAGTTGAAGGGAAATTAACAACTCCCACAGGTCTGGTCGATTCGAAATTTGAAATCTTGTCACTTGTCAACATGGGCATCGCCAGGGGGGGTGGTTGCACCCCCTTCACCCCAAAAACGTTTTATATTTTTATTTCGTTTATTGGCGAGAAGTCGCGCAACACCGAGAAAAGTGGAAGCAATGGGGAGATCTATGTCCAAGATTGGGACAGTCAAGGCTTAGATAAAATAATATAAGTCTAAAAAGCATAAAATAAAAATTAAACTTATTACAAGCACAAATCAAAGCGGACCCCCGACGCTAAGATGCTTGGATTATTTTATTTTTGGTTTTTTAGAGGTTTTTTGTGTCGGGGGTTCTTTTAAATTTTTAATTTAATTTTTAATTCATTGTCATTCTAAAAAATATCAATTATTATGTATCTAACTACCTACCGCTTTTTTTGGATGATTGATTACAAATAAAGCCTTTTTCAATTAGGGTACCTAGTTATTTAAGTATTCTTGTACTTAGTCAAATTTCCCAATCATTAATGTCAGTCACCTTTCCACTTTCGTTTGCTTTTAGCCAAAATAGACTCGACTAATATAACAAAAACTTCACAAGTGGACACTGGTATGCAGGCATCAGCTCAACATTGCTTGTACCTATATAATTTAATATTACAACGTGTTTTACTTCATTGTTTAGGTAATTTAGTACTCGATAAATACTTGTTTCGTTGGAATACATGGTCACCCTATTTCAGTCGCCATCCGCATTTTTAAAGATTAATCTGGAAACAACAAAAATACTGACACCATTGCACTGAAACCTTTAACACATCAAGGGTTTTGCGAGTATTCTAGGCTTCTTCGTTGTGGAGATTGCTCCGATAATCCCAATGTTTTGAGGTTATGTTGTAAATTTTTAATTTACTATATAAGGGGGCCATCACAAAGAAAAATAAAACAATAAAAGTTCATTTCAGTGTCGTCACAAAATCTTTATTGATTAACGGTTTCTCTGGGCTTCTTCCTTGTGGAGGAATCGATAATGCCAATGTTTTGAGGTTATATGTTAAATTTTTAATTTACTATATAAGGGGGCCATCACAAAGAAAAATAAAACAATAAAAGTTCGTTTCAGTCTCGTCACTAAGTCTTTATTCATTAACGGTTTCTCTCAGGTCCTCAGTTATGGAGATTACGTTGGCCGAACGTCCTGATGTTACAGAAACCAAAATTCATTTTACTTTTAACCGGTGGCATTACGAGTAAAAGTAAAGCATTGGTTGTTTGTCATTAAATCGCCAGTAAATCTTTATTCAGTAACAGTTACTCTAAGGTCCTCAGTTATGGAGATTCAGGTTGGCCGAACGTTCTGATATCAGGTCGTTCGGCCATAAATAAATGCTTCTAACTTTCGAACTGTTCTGTCACAAATTCTTTGGCTGGCATCTTTATGCGTCACATGATCGTCATTAAAAACTGGAGTAGCAGCCAGCTCCCTTTCTCAACTGGCCGAACGTTCTGATGTACATTCAAACGCTCCCACTGTGACACATATGTACATAACACAGGCATCCTTTATTTGAGAGTGTGAGGGCCAAAGACCCACGCGTGCCCAATGTGAGTTGGTAGAAGTAACTTGGTTACTTTCAAGACTTGTGATCAAAGAGCCAATGTTCAGTAAGTGAAACTACAACCTATGATGATTGATGACTAAATCATAGTGATACGCAATTTCAAAATTTAGTCCCGTCGCACTAATCAAACATTGCTTAAAAAGTGTTTCCGAACAGTCTTGTGTGAAAGAATTGGACATGCACACTTGCTTACGTGCCAATATCAAGTTATGTGATGAATTACTATGCCGTGCGTTTCGACCTTCCCCATAAAGCCGTAAGCATGGGCGTACTAAGTGTACGTTTTAATGATTTTTGACGTCACGGCTGGCGCAGGGTTTGAGCAATCGGCTGCTTGGCTGCGTGTCGCGGGTTCGATCCTTGCACGGAACAAATATTTGTATGGCCTACAGTTAGTTGGTCTAGCTGTTACTGTAATTGTACGATTTAAAATGTTTGTAAACGCACCCACGATATAGGAGAAATTCATAGTGTGGGGCAATGTTTAAAAAAAAAAAATAAGCGCGGCACACATCATATTGGAGTGACAGAACAATTACTGTGCTTCTGACATGGCATGGTAATATAGTATGCTTTCATAATACTGTTATAAAATGCAAAAATGCACAAGAATCTACACAGGCATTGAACGGCTCCCAAAACTGTGTTTGCTACTAATAATAATATTTTTCAGCAACAAGCAGCGAGTGGGACTTCTAGGAAAATTATCTACGGCGCGACGACGCTCCCCAACGCGTCACAGTTCCTCAAACAACTGTCTCTCCTGGGCGAGGAGATACAGTAGACATTCCTCACACATCTGATATTATATCCAACTATGTATATTGTAATATAAAGCTACATTATAAATAATTTAAATTATAATAAAGATCGGTGATTTGTTGTAAAGGCAATGAAACAAATGTCTCAACAAGTTGGCATTTTATTTACAATGACATTGAAAATATAGCTAACATCTAAGAATCTACTAATAAATTTTGATTGTTTTAAACAAGAAGTATAAAATCTAAATCACAAGATTTTTTCAACATTAATCAGATCTTAGTCACAAGTTATTACAACTTTCCCGTCATGTAAAGATTTGAAAGAAACATAAGTCACAACTTAAAACAATAGATAGAACAGAAACACATAGCAGATACCGAATAAACAAACTTGTTGAATTTCATCCCAGCCCTTAGTCTATTGTGCTTAATTAGATAAATGTAGAAACTAAAACGTGTATGTTTATTTAAAACATATACATAGTTAATAACCTTCGAAAAATAGTAAATATGTTATAGATTACTCTTACACTAAACATACATTAATGAATAAAGAAAAATCATTAGTATTCAAATGACAAGGAACTTGAATTTGTCGCGTAACACTGCGGTCTGCTATCTATTGTGATAAAACTCGTTTTAAAAGTGTCTAACGAACAAGAAATCTTATAGTATGTTACAGGTATAATAATTATCACTGATCATGATATGGTTTTGGCACAGTGAAAACTCAACTAACAACAAAATGGAAAATAGCTAGAGAGCAAACTCGAAGTCGTGTATACTGCTTAACGTGTAACAATGGCAAGATCACATTAGCGTATCTACTATTATTCGGTTATACATGATTTTAAGGTTAGAGGAAACGAGTGTTTGTGCAGAAAAAGGAACAGAATCATTGACATATTTAAGAACTAAACTAGATGGTCAAACGTCAGGGTTTGGTACAATTATTAAAATTAACACTTACTTAAAACATTGTGCGCAGTTAAAAAAAGATCATGGAAATTGAAATATAAAATCGATCACATAATTTATAAATAAGTAGTAAAACACACCTATTAGTAGAGACATGGCACTTTGTATAGTTAGCCATTGACACAAAAAGGGTAAAATTTAAAAACGAAGATTACTATCATATTAAGAGATTATAATGGGATCTATGCCCGTATGTCAATTCATAAAATACATGACTATAAAAATCCTCATAAAGATCAATCACTTTTACATAGTATACCAACATTTGATAAAACATACACAAAGGAGTTACATAAATTAGATTTTGACGTAAGAATAATAATTCCGTCGACAATTTAATGAACTTGTATCTGCTTCTAGAAGTATGACGAAACCTATATTAGTACTCTTAATATTTAAACTATAGTAAATACAAGGAGCACTGACAGAACTACTAATTAAATTACACAGATATTAAGGCGCATTTAGACAATTATTTATTGAACGTTACTACACTTACAATTATTAAAAACTTTAAAGCAGTGCATGCTTAACAATCAAGCGATGAATTATTATGACAATAGTTCGAAAACATTAACGAATAACACACGTTTCTTGGCTCTGGCCTTGCTCAGAGGCGCGTCACTTAATCACCAACAAGTCAGATCATCAACAAGTATTTGTGTCGAACAAATTGCTATCAATCATTTGATTTAAAATTAAAATAAAACCGACGTTTGGGGGAAAAATACGATCAAAATACCTTCCTGTCCTGGTTCTTACTGAGATATTTATTGAATACTTTTGTACCGCTCATAAGATCGCCGCGCCACGGCGTTGATTGGCCTTTGTTCAAGTTACAGAAGCAGATCTCAATTATAATGTTATGGAACGGAAGTTTCATATTAGATACAACACACAATATGATATCAGACTTATAAGATTCATTAGGCCAATTTTCATAAACATGAAATGGAAAATTGGTAAACAATATATTAAGTATGTATTATTAAATGCTGTATAATTACTAGCAACACCATGGCACGGATTTGCAGACTAATTCAATAAATGCTGTGTCAAAAACGAAAAACCCAGTAAATGTAAGGTATGGACGGAAGATACATACATCATAATAAACAGCTATTACAAAAGTAAAATCGGACTCTTCAAAAAGCACACGCGTTGCCACCTTTCCCTATATAAATAGACATTTAAAACGATCACATGAACACAAGTAGCTTCGTATTTTTAAACAGTAACTAAATAAAATCCTAATTGGAATGTTCATTAATTTTGTATATAAGCTTTGCCAATACATACGTAATATGCCTATTATGATAATCTACTAAGTACTTAACATTGATGTATAAAGTAGATAAGTACATCAACGCAAATAAATGAGAAATAATATAAAACAAATGCTCTTCCCTCACTGTTTGTTCAAATACAATCGAGATAATAATATTCCTGTATAGAAATATACTGAAGAAATGGAATGTAAATAGTTTTTAAATAGAATTCAATTCAAATATGCCAAACTATCATTCACTGCGGAATGTTAAAATTTTAGACTTAGACATTTGGCAGGGAAAGTTCATTACATAACAGAGAGAAATGGTGAGAGGCTGCTTTCAACATTGATTTCAAACATGGTATAGGTTGCGTGATCATTGATCAGCTTATGGTTTAGACACAAGTATTTAATAAGGAAATAAATGAGATTCATCGAATCTGTACATGATACGCTCTTACATAATAAATTGGGCTGTTAACAATGTAACAGGAAGCTGGGCACAATAAAAATGTAATGTGCAAGTTCAAACATAACTAATCTTCATTTCAAGATTTATTATGCGTAACACAAATCGATCGTGTTAGCGATTATGTGCTAACTCCTTTTACATCGTTTATACCCAATAAACATTTTCGCTATTCTACTACTGCTACGGAGAACAACATATTTTATCAAATGCATAAATCGTCGTTATATTTTATCTTAGACTTTATTCAAAACAATGGAATATTGAAAATGCGGCGGAAATTTCCTACTTCAGGGTTATACAGAACAAAACTAGCTATCACCTTACAATTTCAGTCTTGCGTACAGATCTTTCACTCTTAGCGATAACAGATTACGTTGAGTTGCGCAAAATATTATTGGAATAAATCATGTAGCTAGGAAACGTTACGAGATGATATTTGCGAAAACAGCGCTATTTTACAATCGTTTTAAACGCGGATTATTATATAACAACATTGAATTCAACAGTGCATATAGGTAAGATATCATAAATCACTACTTAACAGGTATTTGAATATGACAGTGGATATATAGGACTTAGCTTTAGAATCACAAAACTTACGCTAGGCATAGCATAGGTGATCATTTAGCAAACTTTAAAACAACTACTCTGAAGGGTCAAATAGAATAATCACAATACATGTCGTCACTACAGCAATTTCGTCAACCAGTACCTAAGTAGATACTCCAAATGGATATGGGATGTAAGAAGCGGCTCAACTTTCTCATTGCCTAAAATATACTTTATCATATCCAAACTTTATCATTTAAGTGTAAATATTCGTCACTTTATTAATTTGTAATTCTAATGAAATTTCGCAACAGACCTTATTTTTATGTGATTTGTCAGTATCACCATACCTAAGTAATAACTATTTAGTCAGTATCTTTTTAAGAGAACATTTTATTATCCTACCTAATTAGTTTGATTCACTTCGAAATGAGTTTAAAAATTAAATTTGAAAATTCGTAAAAAGATTCATGGTCAAGAGTTAATAATATTATATATATGATAGATTATTATACATACATGTCGCTGTTAAAGTGTATTTTGACATCGAAAGGTAAGTCTTCAAACAGGAGATACACGTGTTATGAAATGTGGAATAGGAATATCATTTATGAGTTGAAGAGGTAAGCATAGTGTAACTCCATAATATTTTGTAACCTTTGTCTACAGTTATCATTATCATATTCATAATTATTATTCCAATTAAAATGGTACACACCTTTATGCAAGCAGAAATGATTAATGACTAGACATAATGTCTTATAAACAGTTCGTTGATTTTTTATCATTATGTAACATGCCTACCATATAGTTTTATAAGCACTGCCCCACATCGATTTTGAGAAGCGCTGATTTAAACGAAAATATGGCATGAAGGCGTCACGATAATAATAGCGATGACACGAATCTCAGACGCGTCTCTTAGCAACTGTTTTGACAATGAATTCCAATTAATTATGATATCTACCAATTTAACAAGCATTACACCGAATGGTGCTGCAATAACAGGATCGCGTCGTATTTAGTCATTTCAAGACCATTAAACCTACTTTATAAGGTACCTTTCTAGGCAGGTGTAACAATGGCAATCGGAAGTTGGGCAGACAAACAATATAGCTATTGTTTGCCCGAGGCGTTAGCATTGCGACTTGAGCTGCTGCTGCTGTTAAGCGCCATTTTCTTCATTTGTCTGATGACCGTAGTAGCATGGTACGCCTGTTTCCAGCGCGATTTGGCGAAGTTCTTCTTGAGTTGCTCAGAAACAGTTCCATGGATGTTCTTGTTGCTGGCAGCGTTTCCTGAAATCCATGGGTGATCCAAAGCTTGCCTGAAACAAAGTTGCGTTTTTTAGCAAGGAAGGATTTATACAGGGTGTAACGGAAAGGGTATATACATCCTTAAGGGTGTGCTACAGACCATCAAACTGAACATGTTTCTCATCATAAAACATGTTTTTCAGCAAAAAAAATATCTGCTGCCCCATAGAAAATTACAATACCTATTCGACCCAAATGTATAGGCAACAGATTTTTTTTGTTGCTGCAAAGAAATTTTTATGATGAGAAACATGTTCAGTTTGATGGTCTGTAGCGCACCCTTAAGGATGTATATACCCTTTCCGTTACACCCTGTAGACCCTCATATATTTAAAAAATCACGTGACACCGCCTTTGGTTCCAGCTTGGAAGATAGGATTTTGCCAGTGATATTATAAGACCTCATAATAAAGGAAGAGCTATTAATAAAACACTGTTCAAAGAATACTAAACTTCTTCATTAAGACATGATGACAATTGCTTTTAATAATATTATGAATGGGCTACCTCCACTGAATAAATCATTCAGTAGGAATTCCCACACTAGTCTAGTCAGTGTTTTATTTCGTTCAAGGTTATAGGCATAACTGAACTGAGCACTGGTATGGACACGTCATAGCAGCAACAAGTCTTAACTTCAAGGCCTCAAACACAAAGTATAAAAAGCTCTAGCGTTTGGTAAAACATCCGAAAATAATAATAGTTTTGACAGTGAAACAAGTTTTTGGGATATGAGAACATAATATGGATGTTTGCATAACAAAACTTTGTTAAAATATTCATGGTCCGTAAAACTTTAAGCATAAATGATCAGAAGTTAGGGTGGAGCCTCATCTGGCAGAATGGAAGAGTGCGATTCCATGCTGCCAGATTAAGTCTTTAACCTATCATAATCCTACCTCTGTAAAGGATCCTACCTCTTTGAGAGCATTTAAACTTAAAATAATTGAATGGTTTTATTATTTTTAACTTGGCATCACATTTTTTATATTGTGAGGACAATTTAGTGAAAAGCTGCTAAAAGCCTATTTATCATAAGGTCAGCAAGTAGAAACAAGGCAGACAGTTTTAAATATTCAGAAATCAACAGAATAGTTTATTTTTTGCATGGTGAAAAGTAGAGTTATAAATCCAAAACAATACATACCTACGTAATCAACATTTTCCCCATTTGAGTTTGCAACATTAAGGCTCAACTCACACCAAAGGAGCGTGGAAGCGCAGCGAAGCGGAGCGCAGTTTCAGTGTCATATGAATTTTAACTTTATTTTCATTAGTATAATACTTATTATCGCATGAGAAACTCGAACGAGTCGCGCGGAAGCCCGCGGCGCCGCGGGAATTCCGGCGAATTCCATAAACGGAGCCGTGGGACTCCGCGCTTCGCTGCTCTTCGCCGCTGTTTCGGTGTGAGTTGACCCTTAATAAAATCTTATAATTGCTTTACAGGCTAAAATGGACACTGACGTTTAAACGGCCCCCATATATTCAATACATTGTTCTGAACCCGCCCGAACATGGATATATTTCATTGATAAATATTACATGGTCGTAATGTTTCGCACATTTCGACCATGTAGGTATATTGCAGTTTTGTAGGAAGTAGCTGTTTTTAGGGTTCCGTACCCAAAGGGTCAAACTGTCCGTACATCTGTCACCAGGCTGTATGTCATGAACCGTGATAGTTGAAAAAGATTATGTATTTTTGTTGCCGCTGTAACAACAAATACTAAAAACAGAATAAAATAAATATTTAAGGGGGCTCCCATACAAAAAAGTGATTTTATAAATAATGGTACGGAACAGTTCATGCGCAAGTCCGACTCTCACTTAGCCGGTTTTTTAAATAACCAACGAAAACATTCTATGCTAGGGGTGGGGTACTGAATATGTGGTTACCGTTTTAGCGTTGCTGTCCATTCCACCCTGTATATTCTGCTACAACAGTCATTCTTAAGATAAGTATTTGTGACTGAAGAAAAAATAGAAAAAAG
Organism: Cerastis leucographa; assembly: GCA_963082945.1. Classification (NCBI taxonomy): domain Eukaryota; kingdom Metazoa; phylum Arthropoda; class Insecta; order Lepidoptera; family Noctuidae; genus Cerastis; species Cerastis leucographa. Next base: position 11,998,272 of record OY720357.1, read on the forward strand.
AACTATAATGTAGACTCCTAACCAGCAGGTTTATCAAATGTTTTGACCTAATAAATATTTTAAATCATCTTGTTTTAAAATATCAAGAAATTATAAATATTTAAATCTTCTCAATAGACATAACACTGTAACCATCATCCTCTCTAATAAAAACTTGCCAAGAAACTCAAGCCTCCTTTATTTTATTTTATTAAAATCTAAATAAAAATATAAATCAGTTGAGTCCTGAATCAATTTTAATGTAATTAAGCTCCATATAATATTTATGGATGGATACTTTATAAGCCTAAAGTATTTTCCTATGAGTCAATTTCAACATCCTTGATGACAAAAGGTATTTAAGTGTAAAATGCAGATGACTTTGGCAAACAGCTTCAGTAAGATTAAGTACACACCTAAGTGGTACAGAATATATTTATCTGTTCAAAAGACATTAATTGTCATTGCCAGAATCTCATTGAATCCTTTAATGCTACTTTATTAATATGTGCATTAATTAACATATTTTAGGAGATAGGTAATAATTTAAACAGATACACTTTGAACAGAACAACCTATAGGAACTTGTACTCGGTTTGTGCATTTTTGACTGTGATGTCATTACCATAGGTTCCATATCATTTCTTGATCCCTGGCCACACATTACATACTGAGTTTGTCCCAGCCGTCATTGTGGATCTTTGACAGTTGTTACAAGTAGTCAGCAGCCCAAAAGACTGACAGCCAGTCTTACTGGTCTTACCATATTACCCAGTTCTAACCGGTTGTGGAAGTCAGATAGGCAGTCGCTCCATGATGAGTCTTTCAAACAATTATAGTCGATATATCATGTCTATAATTCCCGAATGGTTGGGCAGTTGTGTACCTAACAGTACACCAACATTTCCCCAGTTATGTTTATGTCCCATGTATTAGGGGGTGAACCTATTGCCATCAATTGGGCACAAATCCAGACACCGTGGCTGCTACTGAGAAATTCCTGATGGAAAAAACACTTTGCCCGACCCGGGAATTAAACTCAGGCCCTCATGGTCGCAAGCACTTCTGCTGACCATGAGGGCCTGAGTTTGAGCCATTATGACCAAACAACTTAATACTGCAAGACTGATGATAACAACTGTGTCAATTGTTTAATTTAGCGTTCTTATATTTGTGTTTTATTCTGACTTTTATAAAGATTCTTTTTATTTATCTCATTTCACTTTCATTTATTCATTATTCACTTTCTATTCATATTTTTTTTTATCTTGTTCTAACCTTCTGTAGTTAGCAACAACTTATTGTCAGGCCTATGCTGTCCTCCCATACTTAAGTAACCAAAAAAAACAATGATTTTAAAAGAATAACCACGGAGTTTCTTGTCGGTTCTTCTCCATAGGAAACAACCAACACAAACCATGCACATTTTGTTAACGTTTTATAAGTGCCCATGTAGGCCTATATAACATAAAATATTTCGATTTTGATTAAATTTATTTATTATTATTTGAAAATTTTGCATAAATTTTGAATATGATGCATCACTATCAATACAAATAATATTCAAATTATAGTAATTTGGCCTACTGTAGTACATTTAGGTCACTAGTAGTTATAAAGACCACATGAAAAGATCATTATATTATGATATGGCTGATTTTTTAGATAACAAGTAATATAGAACTATAGAAGAAGAAGTTAATTTTCCCATATAAACTGCGATAAGGGCAGACTGATGATGATATGAAATAATAGTAGGTATGATTAAAATCTAATTGGAAATATATTTCAAGAAAACATGGAGACTTACTTGCAAGTGTATCTCTTGTCCACATCAACACACATTAGATGCCGAATGAAATCTTTTGCAGAATCACTAATATCATCCCAGTATGGAGAGTCAAATTCAAAGTCTCCCTTCAAGATCTGAGCGAACAAGTTGGCATCATTCTCATCATAAAATGGTGGATAACCACAAAGCAGGATGTAGGAGATGACTCCTATACTCCATACATCTACAGCCTTGCCATAAGGTTTCTGTGCCAACACCTCAGGAGCAACATATCCAGGAGTACCACATGCTGTGGCCATGATACCCGAATCTTCTATCTTAGACAAACCAAAGTCACTGATCATGATCTTGCTATCCTCATCAGCACTGTAATACAGCAGATTCTCTGGCTTCAGATCTCTGTGCACTACTCCTTGGGAGTGCATGTAATCTACTGCTTCCAACACTTGCCTAATTAAATTGGACGCGTCTTTTTCGGTGTAAGAACCTTTCTCAACAATTCTATCGAATAGTTCGCCACCTGTGACAAGTTCCATCACGAGGTACACTTTATTTTTGTCTTCGTATGTCTCGAGCAGCTGGACAATATTCGGATGCGAAAACATTTTTTTCTCGGCACCCTCGCCTTTGGCTTGCTCGCTAAATCTTTTTAGGACACGAATTTCATTCTCTAATGAATCTTCCTTGCCTTTGAGAGCCTTCTTGTCGATAATTTTACAAGCGAACATCTGCCCGTTTTCTCTACTCTCTATCAAACGTACCTCGGAAAACGCTCCCGTACCCAGTAGATCTTTGACGGCGTACTTATCTTCGATTGACGGCTGCTTCTCAGAATCTCTTCCATCTTTTTTGGACTTCCTCCCGAAATCTTTTTTTCCAAATAGAGGCATCTTCGCGCCCCACACTCGCAGAATTTGCACTACACTACTACTTAATAAATATCTACATACACACTGTAGAATGTAGATAGGTATGTCGAGACTAGCTCGACAGAACAATAATCTTGCTCGGTTGGATTCACGAATGTTGCGCAGGGCACCCAAGGTCAGACGATTTGTCAAAAATCCGTTATGCGTTTTATTCGACGTTATCTTCATTATTAGAACAAGTTTATGTTAAATCTGCGGCATTATCATATATTAAGTTACGATATTTTCATCATATGCACATTTATTTAAGAATATTTTTAAAGAAAAGTTTATACTTTATTAGAAAAACAAAAAAATAACTTGTGAAAACAAATGCTATTAGGTAAAATAAAACGTAAACTTATCACCAACATGTCACACTCGCGACACACATTACCCCAATCAAAATCAAGTTTGCACTACAAGCCTTTGATCAAAATGAATTTGTTAGTGCAGAACTGTTATTTGATATCTAATATTCTGCGTCTCTTTTCTTTAATCAAACCAAGACAAGTTACGTAATTATTATTAATTATTTCAAAACATAAAGCATCAGCTAGACATGAAGCTCTTTCTTGAATAATTAAACATGGTTTGCAAAACACAAAATATTGTAATCAAATTGTTGCCTCTCGCTCGAATATAATTTTAATTTATTTGTATATTATATACCTGGAGGCCTATGTCCAGCAGTGGACGTCTTTCGGCTGAAATTATTATATGTATACCTACATAACCAGTTATCAGCCCTTACGACGGTTCTTCCCCTCAGACACCAGTCGTCAAAAATCATTTTTTTTTAACACAAAATTATCGCTACTGTCATCCCCGAAGGGTTAGGCAGAGGTGTACCTATTAATACACCCACATTTTGCCAGATACGTTTAAGTCCCAAAATATTAATAAAATGAATTAAAAAAGGTGTACATGGCTATTACTACCGACGTTTACTAATAATACTTATTGAGGATCGAGCGTGATATATTCCAGGGTTCCAGAGTCTCGAGTCCATTGTAGTTTTGTCTGGCTTGAACCTTCTCAGCTCACTGTAGAGAGTTCAGGTTTAGGTTATCGTTTGAGTTGAGGTGGTCAGAAGGTGAGATATGTCTCACCTTCTTTACATAATGGCACGGTCGTCGGTGATGAGACTGTATATCCCGCGGAAGTGACAACCCTCGAGGCTTCTAAAACGCTAAGACCCTGCACAACCGTTAGGTATGCAGTGTCAGGGAATACTTCCTAGAAGCCGACGTGGGGATGTGGTCTCCGTGGACAAGGGCCTTACCCTGCTCTTCTTGGCTAACGAGAACTGGCGCAAGCCTGTAGTATTAGACACTAATGATCGTAGGGAGGTATGGCAGAGCAAGGAGCTTCACGGACGCTTTTACCGGTTGACATATGGCGGGCATGCCACCGTCCGGGAGAATAGATCCGACACATTATTTCTGGGTGTTCTCGTCTGGCTAACGGAGAGTACTTGCATAGACACAACCTCGTTGCCAGGATTATCCACCACCAACTTGCTTTGAAATACAACCTTGTGGAATCAGAAGTGCCATACTATAAGTATGCGCCCGACCAAGCCTAGTTCTCGATGATGGTAAAATCACGTTGTATTGGGATCGACCTTTCGTCACTGACAGGACTATTGTTGCCAATAAGCCTGACATTGTTTTGATAGATCGATTGGAGCGTCGCGCAATGATTGTTGATATAACGGTCCTGCATGACGAGAACCTCGTGAAAGCAGAGAAAGATAAGCAATTCAAGTATCTAGATCTGGCTCGCGAGGTTGTCGACATGTGGGACGTGAGTACAGCAGTCGTTGTGCCGACAGTCGTTTCGGCCAATGGCCTAATAGCCAGAAGCTTACACCAACATCTGACTGGTGGAGTGTCTTTCGCTTGGCAGCTGGATCAAAGGCTTGATTCAGAAAGCAGTTCTTCAGGTCACGGCACGTATGGTTAGGTTCCTCTCTCAAGAGCCCTGACCATCGGTAGCCCGGACCCTGTTACGGAAACCGGTGGGCAACATTTTTTTTTTTTAAATTTTGTTAAAATATTTAAAAATGTAAATAATAAGTATAATTATAGAAAGAAGAATAAACGAAATACTTATTTATTTTTAAGGGCTCTCTCAATTTTGCTGCATTCAAGCGGCTCTTGCCCAACCTGGGGGGTACAAACGCTGGCGAGCCGCCCACTACCTTAATGCGCCCCAAAAGGTGGTAGCCGTAAGGCTAGTCCGGGGGTACCGCACGATCTCCGGCGAGGCGGCGAGCCTCTTGGCTGGGTGGCCGCTATGGGACCTGGAAGCAATAGCCCGGCTATTGCTGAAACTCCGCTGCTGTGGCAAATCGCCGCTCAGCGGAAGAGGCGCCACGGCACCCTCACCTTCCACCTGACGCAGGTCCTCACCGGACACGGTTATTTCGGGAGGTTTCTGCACCGAAAGGCCGGGAGGAAGCGCCCGGGTGTCACCACTGCACGGGTCGCCCGGAGGACACGGAGGAGCACACCGTGGAGCTCTGCTCCGCTTGGTCTAAGCACCGCCGTGTCGTCGTAGCAGCGATTGGCTACCACTCGCGTCCGGCCCGAGAAGGGGTCCAAGAGGGTCGATGCCTGCCAGGGCTGCGGGACTGTTCGAAAGAGATACCGTGGCCGTAGAACACAAAGGGCTAAGAAGGAACATGGATGGATTTTAGTCAGTACAAGTCTGACACTCGCTTCCTCTCCGCCCAGAGCAGGAGGGGTCATTTGATAACTGCCCATTCGTAAAAAAAAGTCTCTCAATCTAGTCTAAGTAGTTCTAGTCTATCCTGTCGAAGCTTATTATAATTATTTATGAGGACATAATTCTTCTTTATTTTATAGGGCTTTAAACTAAACTTTTAAGTTTGGAAGAACCTCGATAATGTGAAATTTAAACACTAGCTAGTAAACGATTTCTTGGTGAGTTAGGTAGATCAGTCGATCGGTATGGCAGTTAAAAATGGAGTAGAAAAATAATAACACAAATTTTGTCGATGATTTCTAAGGTAAGTGAATTATGGCGTTTTATCTGGCATCCCCAGTTTACTTTTTCCCAACCCCTGTCTACATTTTTCATTGTCTTTGGTTCCACCCCCTGACGTCACTGTGAAAATCGACCAATCCCATCGGGCGCAGTATTCGATGGCCCTTATAAGCGGCATCACTACCGCGCTTTGCTTCGTAACATATCTTCTAAATGTTTTCGTTGTGCGACAATATGTGCCGTTCCAAAATTATCCTAGCTGTGATTAAAATTGTTTAACATGATCAGTGTCATCATTTTGCCACTGTGAAAAATCATTTCCGTTTTATTTTGTCTCAAGTGTATTAGTTTTCTAAAATATCGTGAGGGGGTGGTGCCGTGATGCCAGTTCGTAAGCAAGGTGAATTTCGATACTCCGTATCGACGTTTGTAGACTCTAGTGATCGTGTTTAGTCCGTGCTGTCATTGACTTATTATTTAATTTGCACAAGGGGTTGGCAGCGCTCGCCGCAGTACCCTTTTGTTGATCCGTATCGATAATATGAGGGTTGTAAAGCACCCGCTTCTGCGATCTATATCGAGTATGCTACACCTACTTATCTCATATTTAACCGTCCTGTATTAAAACCATAAATCCCCAATTGTTTCGTTTTATTACTTCCATATAGAAAACATGCCCTTCGCTTCAATAAAATGTAGGTCGAGCATAATATAGCTTACTCACTCCACTACTCATACTTCTACCTCATGCGCCTTAGCTTGGCTGTCCCTAATAGATTTTATGTAATTTTATTCTTAGTAGCAGTATATTATGCCTCAATTACCTAAAAACTTTAATGTCTTCGTAACCTTGCCTGATATCGTTTATCTGTCTAATAAATTTTGAAAACAAGAAGTAAACATGACCCAGTTTCAATGTTCCTATTTTTACTGAAGACGAATTAATGTGCCCTTTGTTGATGTATTGGTGTGTTGGTGTCACAGAGGCCCACCGAGCATTAGAACTGCTGGAAGACTACCACAGCAAACTGGTGAAGCCGCAGGACCGACAACTTCGCCTTGCCATCGAGAGAGTCATTAGGATTTTTAAATCACGTCTTTTTCAAGCTCTACTTGGTGAGTCAACAGAACTTATACTTATAGCAAAGTACGTTAGGGGCAGTTCACACCGAGACGCGACGCGACGCGACGCGACGATACTTGAAGAGGCCAGTGATTTCGCGCTGCGTCGCTCTACGGCGCAGCGCTGCGTGGCGCAACATATTCTGATTTCTACTGAAATCTACCTCACGAGGCCGCTCTACGCCGCGAGGCGTCTCGCGGCGCAGCGCTGCGTGGCGCAACGTATTCTGAATTCTCACAACGAAATGTGTATCTTTTCGTGTAGAAAATAAAGTTATATTTTGAATCGCTCTTTAAAAGTGTGCGCGCAGCGTCACGTCGCGTCGCGTCTCAGTGTGAACTGACCCTTATTCAGTTTCACAGGGTAAGGAACTCTAAACTTCTATTAAGATCTGCGTTGAGGCCGCTCTACATTACGTCACTTAACCCAAGTAAGCACGATGGAACAACACCATACGGACTCTCAAGTGTATTCACTACTTAAATTACTTACCGGTTTTAATAACTCGAGTGGCCTTCATTCTACGGTACCTACGTACCTACGTTTTATCTACCCGTCTCTGAACTACAGATACTTTTGCTGTGGTGAATCGAACAGGAAGTTACGACACAAGTAGGGTGTCCCTTGTTTTTGTCGTTATATTTATGAGTCAGACAAAACCCCGTTTACATTTAATTTCGATTTACCTACTGTCTCTGTCATAGCTTACTTACTAGCCAAATATATTGTGACTAGTTTAGTATGTCAAGTAGGAATACATGCCAGTTATATTCTGATACAGGTAATGATTGGTGTAGGGTTCACCATATTTTTGTTATTAGGTAGGTCCATCTACACAAACACAGACTGTTAAGTTAAACACGTGTTAATAACTACGCATGTGATTGGATGACTATCAAAAACAGCCAATAAAATAACTTGACAAGGGTTTAATTTTAACACATTCATTGTTATTTATTAGTATACCGTATTTAAAGTACCTGCCTTTGAAAATCAGATACACGTTTCACAATTTATTTCTGAACGGAGTCAATGGCGCCAAAGTAAAAAGTATAAGCATTGTTTTACTATACATATAAACTATTTTTTAAAGCAATGATAGCTTAGTGGTGTGACCGTCGGACTGACAAGTCATACCGTCTCGAGTCCGAACCCAAGACACACACCTATGATTTATCAGATGCATGTGCGTATAGTATAAATTATCACTTGCTTCGGAAAACATCTCGAGGAAACCAGCATTTCAGAGAGATATTTCTTGACGGCATGTAAAGCCAAGTCAGAGCCCCACCCAAGGGCAGCATAAAATCTCTGACACCAGGTTAAGCACTAACCACACGTTATAAAAATAGTGCGTGGAGTCCCTCCGCGCGGAAGAAGTGAAACTTCGTTATACTACACGCATGCGTTCGAGTGCCACGCATTCACTCTCGTCATTTTATTGAGCTTCTAAATAATATTTTGTTGTTTTCTTGTTGTATTATTTTTATTACATAAGTTTATCGAGGTTATTCTACTCATGGAAATTGAGCGAAGGCTGGTCACACCGAAGAGTCGAATGCATGCGTAAATGCATGACTGTTTGCACGCCATCTTGCGTACCTATGTAGAACTACGTAGTCACAAATCTTGTAATACTGCCATCTCTTAGTGAGTTTTAGAAAATATTCCTCCTCCATGGTAGCGTTCAACTTGTTGGAAGTCGCATAAGAAGTTTCACTTCAAAAGAAGACTAACAACGCTGTGGTATACTTATGTATAATTTTTCCGACCCTCAAATTCCGATTTTAGGTTATAAATCTTCGTCTGGGATCTGAATATTGCCATAGGCTTACGTCAATTGGCTGAACCAATCGAATTATTATAGCCTGACTATATTAAAATATTGCCGCTATCTATGCCACCGCCGAGAGTTGTAGGTTTTCCTAGCGTCCTCTCTACCTTAATGTCTATAACCTACCTGTATGCTACCAATAAACAAAACGACTTGACTGCCACTACTGCCAGCCAGGCAATCTTCCCGCCTTCTATTACAGGAGTCTCTAACTATATTAAAAATCATTCTATAAATTAAAACGTTTGAACGCGTAAGTAACTCCCCATCCCATCCTATCCTATAAGTGGTGACAAAAATGTGACGTCACGTGGATGGATGACTACCTACAACAATCTCTCCTGTGAAGGGGTTACAGGAGTGGCGTTTATAGGGTAGGTAGGTACTCTACGCACTTTGTATGTTACGCAGGGTACTGTCCTGGGACCCATAATGAAATTAATCATACGAGGGAGTTGTATAGGAACGAAGACCAGTTTCTATCTCGTTACGATGCGGGCGCTTAATTTTTTGTTTTAGCCTTCTTGCTATTGCCCATTTATTAAAAACTGCACTTAGCATAAAGCGTCATCTTACCCCCTTGAAAAATGTGTAGGTATACCAAAAATAAATTATAAAAAAGAACAAAACACCCCCCTTTAGAATTAGCCGCTAGCTTTGAACTTCAAATCGACTTTGAAGTTCAGTGGTCGAAGGGACCGATTCAGCTCGCTATGCTATTAATATACGGAACCGGCGCGTGACCGCATATCGCGTCACTGGCGCTCTTGAATCTTCCTTGACCACGACACTGCTATTGTGATACGATATATTTAGCCGGTTGTAATGAACAATACACTAGTTTAGTATATCTGATATCAACAAAACGAAGGTCTCTACCCGCAGATCGCTGGCGGATAAATTATTTGTTAGTAGTATTTCTGAGTAACTATTTTAGGGTAAATCGTTCCATGAAATCCAATTAATCAACCTTAGTAAATATAATTCAGACTGTTTCATGTGGGCTGGAAACCATGTCTTAATTTAAAGGGAGACATTATCCAGGCTCATTTACGTTGCTAGACAGTAAGACAAATGCCTGAGACGAAGTTCAAGGTACCTTAATTTCAAGTAGTACTTAAAATGTTAATTGTAACTAAGATGCCTGACTAATATGGTCAGTCTTAATTACTTTAATTTATAATAAAAAAGGTCCTTGTGCTTAAAACTTACTGATATTATAGTAAAGTATCGGGCTATTATAAGCTAAGCACCTATAAAGACTAAGAGGTATGAATAGATGACCTACTTTTCAAAAAGGCATGTTAGAGTACCGTCAGACGGTCTAATTCAACACACAATCCCCAGGGCTTATTTTGGCAGTGTCCATCCATACAGGTTTGAACGTGGGCTGGTTACTTAGCAGGTAACTGTTCTAAACACTATCAAAATTCCATATAAGCGCTAACGCAAACTCGGAAGTCGATTGTTTTAATACATTTTTGACCAGGGTTATTCTCAACAAATTGCGCCTCGAAAACTGTCAAGTGGGTCTTAGTATGAATGAATCGTGACTCGTAACCAAGTTTAGCTAGAAGTTGAACAAAAATATGTATAACGAGACGAGTATCTACATTGGATTAACCTTGCCCCGTTGTCGATGCGTACTTGATTGCAGCTGACTGCATGCGTCATATGTAATGAACACACATGGGCTTCACTGCACCACAGTGACAGGCGTGAAGTTGTTGAATTTGTTCTTACAAATAAATAACCCTTCTGTTTTCCATTGAGGAGACAGAAAAACTTTAGAATTGTGGATCAAGATGAATGTTCGACAAACCAAGAAACTTAAATGTCAAAAATGAATACATAAGTTTGTAGATCACTCGGTATATCGGAAATTATGTGATCGTCAAACGAGTGTCACCAAAAAATTTACGCCCCTGAATTCACAACATTTAAATGTCCAGATAATGTTTTTTTTTTACTGTTGACACGAATCTCTAAACAGAAACTACTTAATTAAACTGAATCAGATGTGATATAGTACGCAAATAAACTTTTCTGCTGTTTATCAAATGTGTCGCTTACGCACGCAATGCATTTATCAGTTGGAAATAATATGAATAATCTCCTCTCAATCCTCTTGTTTATAAGTAAAACGTGATAACTGAGTAGTCCAGCCTCTGTTGATGACTTTTATGTACCTAAAGATACTAAATGACCTTAAGATAAAGTTATTATGGTTAGGTACTTGGGTACTAATAGATAATTTTATATTTTTGTGCTTATATTTATCGGAGAGAATAAACATATTGAATGGAACTAATATGTAAATATTTTCATCGCTCTTTACTTAATATTTTCAGTCAAGTTACAAAGTTACGTACGGTGCATAAAAATTTGCACCAAGATTTCCACTTGGCTCTGTACGGCACTGTTGTTTAGTTATTGTAGTGATGTTGTTATCCTATTAACCTCCATTGTGTTTGAACGTAGTGACGGAATTTGTGTGTCAACGTATGATAGGTTTACCTGTTACAACAAAATTTGCATAACAAGCATTAACTTAACATCTTATCTGAAAATATTTATTTAATTAAGTAGCTCTATATTGGGTCTAGGTGATCAAATGCCTTTGTTAAGTCAAACCTAATCAATAATCATCAAGGTTCTTAAGGCCATCGCATTAAATATGCCATTCATCTTATTGAATAATTAAAATGATGACACTGCACTTTGGGCTCATTGAGGTTTTCATAGGTACCAATTTCGTAAAATAGTCTTCTCATCTTGAAAAAGACGGTTATCAATGTAAAACACTCCGTACACTCGCGGCGCTTGGCTGCCCAAGTCATCCGACTCTATAAAGCTACCCCCATATGAAATTTTGATTGACATTACACAAAATCCATCAATCCATATCGTAGCTACCCAGTGCGGCAGACGGATGCGTTCGTATGTTCGTAAACTCGACAATATGTGCGGTGGTCTGTTTGACCTACATCTCCACATAAACGGGTCACCGGCTTTAACTGAGCCTTCGCCTACACAATTTGTTCTTCGACATGTTTTAATTGAAATTTTTAGCTATGTGAGCTGAACTGTTCCAAGTATTTTTATTGAATAACCCTCCGAACTATTATGGGAACAAAATAACGCTTGATCGCTTACGCCCTCCCACCCCATACCTACATACATAGATACGGGTGGAACTTTAACATTTTTCAGGACGCCCATAGACAATATAATGCAGTTTTCAGATACTGGTGAAATGATGTAGGTAGATCATTATAAATCTCGGTGTTTGCGTTACCAATAATTGATATTGCCGCCTGTACGTAAATAACCGTAGAGATATCGCTTATCAATAGTTGAATATTTCTTTGTGGTTGCACGTATACGGTTTAACCGTAATAATGGGTATGGTCAACCTAGTTTAAAATGTTCTTTGATTATCAACCTATGTAAGTAACTTGAGATTAAAACAAAAAATAAGGATTAGAGGTTGGGAAGTATCAAGAGGAGATGGTAAAATTTATGTAGATTTGACTATCTTATTCAGTACGAAAGATAGCGTTATTCTTAAACTATTTGAAAGTTCTGCTAACCACACTGTACCTATGTCTAGGTCACTTAACACTGGAATCGTCAAAAAACATGACGCTTCACCATTTCCACTCCATAGACATGTAGAGCTCCTGTGAGACGTGGTGTCCGCTGTTGTCATGAAACACCACCTTATAATATTCTCACAGTAACGCTTCAAAATATTTATATGAAAATCTAAAAACAACGCGTATGGTGCTGTCACTGACTCATTGTCACAAAGACGAACCTAGAAACCTACATCAAACTTATGATTCCTGTGTTAGATTGGGAACACATACATACAGATACATATATTGTAAACTCACGAACGAGATATATCTTCGTAAGTCCTTTACTTTATGAGCTAGCATGTACCTACATGTGTCTCTATCGAACTGCGCTATGATCAAGAGACCCTGTGAAGCAGACTGTGAAATCCGAACAAAGCTGCATTGAGTAGCTATGTATATCCTATGGTTAATTTCCATAATACAATATGCACTAAGTTCATCCACTCTAACATGAAACAACATGGGGTCGCCGCCCGCACGCTCGATATCGATCTCAACACGACCCGACTCACGCGATAGTTTCCAGTACCTACCTACCCACCTACCATTGAACGGAATTGTTCCAGATTAGCTCTTTCAGATAAAGCTTTTATAGGCTGCATATTTGACTTAACAATCCATAGCTTCCTTCTTTCAATATCATGGATATTATTCGGCTTGTTTGTTCAATCAGAATTGTTAGGTAATGAGTTACAGGTAAACAAACTACCTAAATGCATAATTTATGATGACAATTCAAGGCTCTGGGAAAATCGATTGATTGAAGGAGTTCTATTCAATTTGTTTTCTGCTCTCATAGATATCCAAGAGTTCTACGAGCTCACACTTCTCGATGACACCAAGTCGGTTCAACAGAAGACTGCGGAAACGATACGCATCGCGAACAAATGGGAAGCTGACAATGTGCGACGCGAAGTAAGTGAATTTTAGTCATTAGCATGCTTCAGATTTTATTCATATAAACTAGGGCAGACAGTTGGCAAATCACGAAAATTATTTCATAGCTTTTTTTTAAAGTAACGGTGTGCAAACGGTTTACAAACTGAAACTAGTGATTGTTTTTTTTTGCAATCTTTGCTCGACGATTTTGCAGTTTTCACTGGGTTATTTACAGTTTCATTGTAAACTTCCCGATGTCTGCTCTTTTTATTGATTTCATATCATTGTGGCTTGCCTCACCGCCGGTGTGGTTTTTGCTGTGTAAATTACAGCAGAAAGGTACCTGTATTATATAGCTATCTATTGCTATTATGGTACAGAATATTACAGGCACTGAAAATTTTAGATTTGCACCAACATATCTGCCTACCGACTAGATGATACGTGACCAATTGACCATGTCATACTACAGATGCACAAGAACATTATTTTTTGAGAATCTTAGGTACTCAATGCACTTTTCAGATACCACACACAGACGAGTACCGAAGCGTATCCAATGCATTCCTGCAAGAGAATCACAAAAAATCTGAAACACGAAATGCCACGCCAGATTCGACGAAGGTTCGTATAGTTTGCTAACTATAGAGGGTAGAAATTTAAACTTATACTTATGGTATCTTCAAATTATTTTGAAGAGACCACTTTCATGGAAATAAGCACTATGTAATCTACTTGGATTGGATTCCTAGGTTGGGGAGTTTAATGATTTCGAGGTCTAAACATCTTCAAAAAAAATTGACTATGGCTTTGTGGCCCGGAATTTGAATCTTATCGATCTGAAGTCGTATCAAACATAGAAGAAAATTCCTGGCCATGGCGCAAATTGCGACATTTTAAGTTGTAGGTAGGATCAGCTAGGAAGGTTCCACCTGGGATACATGCAGTTACGATAACATCTTTGAAAAACCACTTGACTATTATATCACACTCTTCATCTGACTATCTTTAAAGTTCTTGAAACATTTATCGTGTGACGAGAAGTTTGCCGATTAGACTATCGGACAAGTAAATCGGCAATTCGATCCAGCATTTATGCCACATTACTTAATCATGATAAGATATTAGCCCGTGGCCGTAACATTCCGCACAGCCTCCTTTTAAAAGATTAGTGCAATTAACGTTCGCGGTCAATAGATGTCGCTACCGTTGCGGAGAATATTGGTTGACCCAACCATTATGGTCTTCTGCAGTCAGGTTAGCCACCCTTAATATTATGTTACCTTTCTGATCCGGATAGCAGAACAGGAATAACTTGGAGAGTTATTGTGTACTACTACCACAATGACTAACTGATAATGTTGAGAGCTTCAGCTACACTCTTGCAGACGTTCCCTTAGGAAGTACCCTTCAAACTTCCTGAAAAGGTCATTTTATAACACCTTTTTCTTTGTTTAGGCTTATTTTGTCGTTCTACCGATTGGAGAAAATGAGGAAAAAAAGGTGAGTTATGTTATGCACTTTTAGTAGGTAAACCTAAACAAAAATATGTATTGCTCATTATGTTTGCTTGACCAAAGTGGATTTGTGACATAGATCAATGGAGTATAGAAGAGAAAACAAAATTTTCATGTAAATAGGAATAGTATGATAACAATGGTGAAAATTCCTTCATGTTAGATATTTAATTTCTTAAATATTGCCCGGTATTAATTTGTCTAAATTAAATTTAAATAAGTAGGTAATTATTATTGTTGTCATAGTCACAGACTTTATTATGCACAGCGCCATCTTTTGTAAATAGTCTACAATCCGAAGAGTATTAGTTGCAGATCGGGCGGTGGATCGATGCGATGATTCCTTTTTTTTTATTTTGATGACGTGACGTTTACGAAAGTGGCTGAACGGAGCGCTAGGTACAACAAGTGGACGGTAATGGCGGATGGTTGGTGTTTCGCGTCTCGTAGTACTATTTATAACCTAAAATATAGTACAAGTTTTCGGCGATATGTGCGCTAACGTTTCTTCGTTGTGTGGATTGGTGCCGTTAAATTTCACAATTGTGCCAATGACGTACGAACGCTACATCGACTGAAAGTATACTGCTCTAAATTATAATCAGTGAAATGATATTGCACACAAAATTTTGACATTCACACTGCCGAGATTCGTATTCGTTGCAAGTAAGGCCATTTAATAAACACTAATCTATTTTTAAACGTTTAGTAATTTCTTTACACTCTGGGAACGTTTTCAATTCTTGGTGAGACTAATGCGACTTCAGAGTTAGTTTTGCTTGTAACAATTCGCTGTTACTTGCCCATGGTTGATAGGTACAATATAAGTACTATGATACTATCAAGTGTCCATAAATTGCACACTAATAATGTAACACGGACATTCTAATTAAGGTTCATCGCTTTGACATTCATACCATCCTACCTATCATCGAACACAAGTTAGTAACACGCCTAATAATTACCCAGCCATACATACATTTATCTACTAAAATCGCTATCAATAAAGGGCTCGGTTAAATTTCGTCTATTCATTAGATAAGGACTGCTGCAATTTAAACCAAGCTAACATGATAAAGAGCTTTCAATGTAATGGGATTACCTGCAACATGAAAAGAGGTCGCATACCTTTTAAAAGGTCACATACCTTTGATATGTTTTGGTGCAAGTTAGTTGTGGGTTCTAGGTAGAGAATGGTGCATGCTGAACATCGTCAAGTAAGCTGAAAGTGGACACAAGTGTGTAACTAACAATGCATGCAGTGTACATAGTGTAGTACGGACAACAAAATAAATTCCCCGAGGGCTATGCACACTTGGTCTTGAAAATGACGGAAAGACGGAAGAAAAAAACGCATAATGGATTTCTTCGGAAAGTCTCCTCCTTGTTTAATCTCGATACGGTGAGTAGGTGACATGACTTCAATAAGATTCAGTACCAGGCAATGAAATAAACATTAATGAATTTTCACCATTGTCACATCACTATTGTTGCTTATTCTTCTAGAGTATTTAATAGTAATTGGCAGAATATATTCATACAAGTATTTGTTAAAGTATACTATTCTTTTAATTAATTATATTATGTAATATAGTTTATCTTGATATCCGCTAATCCCTTTAATAGATATAACAAACTATTTACATTTAATTACTGTTATTTTTTTAGCAGTGCATCTGTACATACAACCTGTATAATATGTGTGTGAATGATTTTTACCAGTTTGGATTGACCCTCCTTTTTCTATCATTAATATTCATTATAACTAATTACATTATGTCAATGAGTACTCAGCATAATAATATATTCTTAGAATTTTACAATCAGTCTGTAGTTCTTGTCTTAAGTTTTTTAAAGAATGTTCCAGTCTTAAAGCATTATTTGTGCAAGATTTATTATAATTAGAATAATAGTGTATTATTTAAAATATATTTTAATTCATAAACTAGCATGTTTTTATAAATATGAGGGGTTTATGAATAGTTCTCTTGTCTTTTTTTGCTAGAGATGGTATAATACCAAATCATTTTAGAGTTAATTACTAATAGTATTTTGTACTGTCCTTGGCTTGGTCATGTAAAATTGTACTTTTGGAAAAACCTTGGTTTTGAATTAGTAAACATACCTGTGTATTTAAATATAAGCACAGATTTCTCAATCTACAAGCCTATTCTGAATTCTCTGATATAGTTGCTGCAGAAGTTTACCTATCTATTTATTTACTTTTCTTATGTATGAGTACCTGAAACTCAAATTGTGTTACTACCAGTATTGTAGCCACCTGCACAGCTCTAACAGTTGCTTAGATTTATATTAACTTAATTAAGGATACTTTACTACAGATAGAACTAAATATGTGAAGTAGGTACCAAAACACTACCTCTCCTAATATATAAATTTTTGACATAAAAATATATCATTACACTCATTGATGTACTACACTCTATTATATCAAAATGACTCATTTTAATCCCATAATTATTATGATAAAGTTAATTTAACTATTATTTTCAGGCTCACGTCACATCACCAGAAATGAAGCAGGTAATTTTTTTTTTTTAACACTAATGTAAAATTTTGATTACAAAAATTAATAATAATTGATTATTGATACTCGTATTTATTGTAAATGTAGTTTTTTATTTAACTACAATTCACTACGCGCCAGCTGGGTTCCATCTATAACAGAAAAGCTAGTTAATGGAACGCTTTATGACACTGGGACAATGAAAGTTTAATAATGGTTCAAACTTGTCTTAATTTTATAATTACCATAACATTATTATGTCTACATTCACAAAGTTAGTGTAGATGATAATGTGTGCTCTGAGTCTGTTTACCCATATATTATCACTCCATTAGTTGAATCTCGTGATCTTACAACTCAAATCCTCTCCACCTCACGTTAATCAAAATACTAAACAAGACTCACAGCCTTTGCAGGTAAATGGCATAGAAGGTGGTGGAACGGAGCGTACACAAGGTGAGGATGGGTACATCTACATGACGGTGGTGCTGTCGCGTGCGGGCGGCGCCGGGCTCGGCTTCAGCATCGCCGGGGGCTCCGACAACCCCCACGTGGCTGATGACCCACACATCTACGTCACTAAACTCATTCCTGGAGGAGCGGCGGCGGCTAGCCAGCTGCAGATCAATGATGCGATATTGCAGGTAAGATTTTACTTCATCATCTTCGTTCTCCTGAATTCCAATTTATTTGGGGCGTTGAAGCATGTCTTCTTCTTCCATACTTCGCGTCATCTCATCAGACACCTCCTTTTTTGCCATATTCACTTCACAAAGACCATCAATCGTTTTTTTGATCTACCTCTATTCTAGCATCCACATTCATACGCATAACTTTCCTTAAAACGTTTGCGATGTTTTGTAATGACAACATTTATAGGTGACATAAAAACTCGATCTAGTAAATAGTGAGAGGCCTTGAAGATATCTATGATTAACAAAACATGCTCGGTGGACCAGATCAATCTCTCTTGACCAATCATTACAATCGCATCATACAAAAGACCATCGATCGGCGGCATTGAGCGAATGATCGCCTGCACATTAGCACTCCAGTTGATCACTACTCCACGTAAAAAGGTTACCTAATTCTGGGAACTTCTAGGATAGGAACAGCCTGTATCCATTCAAATCACTCCACCCCTTTTGTTTTTAGGATAGACGGCCGGTTTAATCAGCAATTGGTGCTCGTTAGTACTAAGATAATATTTCGCATATACGGGTATATTGTTATGTTATTTTTATTATGTTACTTTTACCTAAGAACCTACTTAAGTGGTGATATTTTTTTTCTAAATTATGTAGGCGATGATGTTAGTGCACTGTAAAACTCTGATGAGTTTATGTAGGCATCAACTTAAATGTATTACTGAATACCTAAATAAATAATTGCATTGACTAGTAGATGCTAAAGCTGCTACCTCTACTACTACATACTACAATATTTTGTTTACTTATTAATTAGTTTTATTTGTCCCACAGGTGAACGATACGAATGTTGACAGTGTTACGCACGCTGACGCAGTTGATGCATTAAAAAAGGCTGGCAATACTGTGAGACTGGTGAGTTTGTTTATTTACTTTATCACTCAGTCAAACACCAGCTGTTACGAGATTAAGCAAATATGTGACTCAAGTTATAAGCTTAATGGCTCATTCACGTCATTTGATAACACGGTCAGCACAGCATTCAAGGAGTTTCCACATTCGGGTACCTATTTTTTCTTTATAGTTTCTGACTAGGAGTGGTGTGTAATTTCAAGTTAATACTGTTCGCGAAGTAGTTATTATTTTGAATTTAGTGACAAGTTTCGTTCAGTTCAGGCGATACAAGAATAAACAGTGCCGCGTGTAGTATTGCGTGGTGTTACAGCAAGTGAACGCATTCCGGAGTCCGAACAATTAAACGAGCCATGAAGGAGTTACTATTAAATGCAATCAGAAGCATCAATGTACGTGTAGGTACATTACAAATGGTGACACTATTTCACGGACGGAATCATTTCGTCATTGTGTTAGGAGAATTGATTACCGACCAATACTTCTTGCCAACTTTGATTCATAATCGAACTATTGAGGGCATCCTATTATGCGAAACTCCAGCGATTGACCTTCATACAAGGACTCTTTTACAATAAACATTGTCCCGCGAAAGACATGACTCACTGCCGTTAAACGCGCCCGTCTTTGCTACTATAAAATTTTATTTATACTCTTTACAGAAAATACGACGTCGCGCGACAGAAGATACTTCAAATTCTTTACAAGTAACAAAGCCAGAGGAATCCGTAGAGATCGAGCTGGTGAAAGGCGGCTCAGGTCTCGGGTTCAGTATAGCGGGGGGTCTCGGTAATCAACATATCCCGGGTGACAATGGTATTTATGTGACCAAGATAATGGCTGGTGGTGCTGCTCATAGAGACGGCCGTTTGAGGGTCGGTGATAAACTGCTAATGGTCAAGAATACTTCGGTAAGTTTCAACGTTCAAACCTACATTAGTAACGACTTCTAACCTCAAGTTCTGTGTTTAAATTGTATGTTATTTTGTTTCCAGCATGGCGACGTGAACCTAGACAATGTGACGCACGAAGATGCTGTAGCCGCGCTGAAGGCGACGGGCGAGCGAGTGCTTCTCGTGCTCGTGCCGGGCCCGCGACACGGACAACCCTCCCCCCGCACATCTCGCGCCAACACCCGTAAGTTACATCACTGCTGACCTTAATAACGTGGCCCTAAAATCACAGGGCCTCTCACCAATGCCATACTTGATTACCAGTTCAAACAAGCTGATGTAATGTGTACTTAACTATTATTTACTTATTTATCATGTTAAATATTGCACACACAGCCACAAGAATGACGATCGAAAATACTGAGACGGCATCGAGCGCGGCGAACTCGCTGCGTCGTGAAGATGTTACGGATAACAATGAAGAGACCCGCGTCGTTGACCTGGAGAAAGGAGCTTCGGGTCTCGGGTTCAACATCGTGGGGGGCGAGGACGGGCACGGCATCTACGTGTCGTTCCTGCTGGCCGGCGGGCCCGCCGAGCGCTCCGGCCAGCTGCGGCGCGGCGACCGACTGCTGGCCGTCAATGACGTCGACATTACTCACGCCACGCACGAACAAGCTGCTAAAGCTCTGAAGGTAATCCATATTATCATGATTCTATTTGCTAAAGTATCAATATACAAGTAGCATTGAGTGAGAGCCAATAAATTGTTGTAGTGTCATTTGAAAACTACTGGATGCATTGTATGACGTTGTTAGTGTTGAAATGTATAAGGAAGTAGATCGTTTATAATTGAAAGTTAAATGTTATGATTTTGTTTGGCCTTGTAGGATATTTATTATGCTCTGGTGTCGAGCTTCAGAGTTATATCGAGACCGAATGTACGATTTCTCATCACATAAAGCAGTCAATTGGCCATTTTTAATAGATGATTAACTCAACATTTCCCTCTTTCCATTTTTCCTTCTCTTTTGCTATTCGGGCCCAATCCTTTTGGTAAGAGTCCAGCTCGTCACGCCATCTCCTGCTGGACCTATCGCTTCGCCGGGTTTTATTGTTTGGAACCCATTGTGTTGACACTTTGGCCCAATTTTGATGCGCCATGCGGCAGATGTGGCCTGCCCAGTTCCATAAGACAACAAGATATCTTTTCTCACTATAAATCTGTACTATTTCAGAGCACGGGTCAGAATGTGAAGTTAACAGTTGTGTACAGACCTCAAGAGTACAACAAGTTTGAAGCGCGCATCAACGAATTGAAGCAACATCATACACTACTGAGAACATCACAAAAACGATCCCTATATGTTAGGTGAGATCATGGCTATAACTATTTACTTTATTAATAATTTTGTCTGAATAAAAAAAATATTTTCCTGTGTTATGTATGTGTCGTGATTATTCATACTAAATTTGTTATCAATCATTTAAACAAATCCTTGTCAACATAGATTGAATCTACCGTTTTCCTGGATAAAATGTTGTGCTAAATTATGATAAATTCACACCTCCAAATAAAATTTCTTCTCCATTCCATTCAGTTATAACTTTATGATTAATTAACTCAGCATCCAGACACGAAATCATTCGGATTTTACAGGATTAATTAATAGTACTTTAAAGGAAAATGGTAGATTTTTCCTCATAATTTATCAGTAATAATGTTGATGATTGTATTAAAATGTAATAATATCGTTTTTCAGAGCATTGTTTGACTATGATCCAATAAGGGACGACGGTTTGCCTTCAAGAGGTTTACCATTCAGATACGGAGACATTCTGCATGTAACCAACGCTTCTGACGACGAATGGTGGCAAGCTAGGTAATGTAGCATTATATTTTTATTTTCCTTTTGTTAAATCAATTAAATTATGGTTTGAATATTGAAATATGTGATTAGTTATCCCTCATTTGGTATTTCAGAAATAAACGTAATTATTTTATCATTTACTTAGTAGTACTTCCACAATTTTATCCTTCAGATCAATCATCTAAATGCGATGTTTATATTTCCAAATGCCAATGGAATTTAACAACCATACATCTGAATTGTTTTCGTAATTAAAACTACTCTTGATGTTCTAAATATTTGTCCGCAGACGGCTAGACAAAACAGACTCTGACGCAATCGGCATCATCCCGTCAAAGCGACGGTGGGAGCGTAAGCAGAGAGCCCGCGACCGACAGGTCAAGTTCCAGGGACAAGGCACACCTGTTAGCACTGTGAGTATATTAATATTAGCCTATGCCCGCGGCTTCGAACGCGTGGAGTTCGGTCACTGTCCCACGGGATTATACTACCGGGATAAAAGTATCCTATGTGTTAAACCAGGTTATAAACTACCCGAGTGCCATATTTCATCCAAAAACATTCAGATGTTTTTGCGTGAAAGAGTAACAGACATCCATCCATCCATACTGACAAACTTTCGCGTTTATAATATTAGTAGGATTCTCCACCTCACATGTATACCAGGAATGGGCAACTACAGTACTTTCCAAAGTTATTATTATGCCTTGTGACTGAGACTGTAGCTTCGCGATTTTTTTTTTGTTTTTTGGCTTTTAATAGTGCCTGTAATGGTCTAATTGAAATAAATGCTGTGAGTTTTACCAGTAAAAATAGCTCTGACTAATAAGTAATCGGTTCACTGTAGACACTGGACTTTCAAAACTGTTTGTTTGCTGAATATATTGTGATAACAGGATGGAATGATGACCTTACAAAGGTAGCTGGGACACTCTTTATGCGTATGGTGGATGTCCAAGGGTTGACTTGAGAGATCTATGTCTAGCAGTGGACTATGACGTATAGGCGACAGTACTACTGTACACAGTATTCTATCAAATCGCCTAGATTAAAAAAAAAACCTTCACGCACTCCTCACGAAGCTGTCAACCAAGCACAGAATGCTTGGTTGACAGCTTCATCAAACTAAGTAACTACGCAAAAATTATTGCTGGGAAACGACTTGGGTGAAAAATCACTTTTTTTTGTAGAACTCAATGTTACACATTCAAAACATTGTGCTGATGATTGTTGAATAATAAGGGGGTCGTGAGGGTATTTAAAGTAATATTATAACATTATATTTAAATAAAAAACTGAAAAATTTGGATCTTTGATCTCCAATATCTCCGTAACTAGAAGGTTCCCAGGTATGATCCAGAACAGAAAAATGATCGCAATGGCGTTGAGAAAAAGTGCCTTTCGGCTTCGTTAAGGCTCTATTTATAACCTTTATGTATGCAGTTCCACTTATAAAAAATGTTAGATTGATCGAGCTGTGGTTGGTTAATTTTTTTTTTAAACGTTGCTCCACACTTAGTGTTTCTCCTGTATCGTGGGTGCGTTTACAAACATTTAAACTCACATACACAAACAGCCAGACCCGGAACAACTATCTGTATAGGCTATACAAATATTTGTTTCGTGCGGTGATCGAACCCGCGACACGCAGCGCAGCAGTCGATTGCTCAACCACTGCACCAACCGTGCCGTCGAATATATCAGTAACGTAAATAAATCAATATAGATAAACTAACATTCTAGTTCTTATTGACATTTATCGTTGAACTATGCTAATGTTGTCGTGACTGGATAAAACTTGGCTTTAAATTTATGTTTACTTGATTTTTTATATCCTCTGCTGGTTATGTTATTTGTTAGCGATAATTTAAATCTAGAATTTACTACTAATATTTTATTCTCAACACGATTTGGCTAAATGTATTTCAAAGTTGAAGTATTTTTTCGTTTGCCTGTTAACTGTCCCACTGCTGGGTATGCTTCCCATTTATTTTTCCAAACCTCTCTATCTTGTGCGATCTCTGGTCATGTTCGCCCATCAAACCACCGCCACGTCGTTAAAGTTATAATAATTATTTGTTATCTGCTATTACAGAGCCAATCAACACTTGAAAGAAAAAAGAAAACGTTGTCGTTCAGCAGAAAGTTTCCATTTATGAAGAGTCGAGAAGACGGTAAATCTGAAGACGGTTCAGACCAAGAACGTAAGTTCAAACTATGTCCTAACTTCCTCTCACTACTGCACACACATTCTAAGCACGTGAATCACTCCTCATACATTTAAATATCATTAACTGTTCACAAACATTATAAATAATGTATTATATGGTGCAGTGGTACATGTAATATGATAATGATTCTATTTCAAGACTTGGACGAATTAATTAGTATGTTTTGTGAAAAACCGACGAAGTAATTGGTAATTCACCCTCGCATACTGCGTCACAGGGGTTTGGTGTATGTCTACGTACAGGCTTTGCAGCACAGACAAACTAATAAAACAATTTTGTTACAGCTTTCATGCTTTGTTACACGCAGGAGGACGCTAACGCGGACGGTAAGTGCACTTTCCCTTGTCCTCTCATATTTATTACTTTCGCTACTGTGCTGTTAATCGTATGTAGGTCATTACGCAGTTTTTTTTTCATGCGGCTGCTAATAACCACTATATAAAGTTAGGTCGTTTTACATTGGAGCTATTCGCTTATTCTAACCACAGAACCAACTCACGTTCGATGTTAAACAAGTGAATAAAGCTGCCTTCGTGAACGGTTTCATTATGTTACAACGAAATTAGAGTACACTGTTGATTACTGAGGACAATCCAATCGTTTATTTTTGTTGAAAATGCGCGTTGCGACTTAAACATTTAGCGCTATAATCGATTAGTGATCAGGTGGCGTACCATGACGTCTTAAATCATTATTGTTCCATTCTTATTCCAGAGTGAAAAAGAGACGGAGCTATACAGGTCATCTAGCTCCATCTCTTTCCCACTCTGGAATAGGAATGGAACAATTATGTTTTAAGCGTCATAGTAGCCCCCCAGAGCTGTTCTAATCGCGTTACCGCGCTCACATCGACAACCCTATTCGGAACGCCATGCTTACAAGTTCTTGACTTCAATAACTTTCCTTTTGGGCTTTGCCGCAGTCGGGTAAAACATAACTTTTTATTTAGTACTATCTGTCACCCCCTACTACAATATTTTGATTTATTAGAAGACAGAGAATAGAAAACGAAAGGGATCGTTTGAATTCTTCAAGTAAAAAGAAATTTCGCTTGGGCGGTAAATCGAGATATTCCAACCGACTGTTAATAGCATTCGTCGGTTTTGACAGGTCGTTCATACAAAATCCATACAAATATGGCAATTTCAACGAAGTCATGTATGACGTACCCTCTGGAACGTGAGCGCACTAACTCTGACTCGAAATGTGTTTTTATCATCCTGAAATCGATTATGGTGCGAATCGGTGCGCACCGTATAGAATCGATTGTCCTTAGTAAATTAATTTTCTTCAGTATTTATTCATATGAAACCCTATTTTTTCTTGGACCTATTGTACTATATGTATTTTATACCTATTATATTTTGGCCCTCACAATGCAAATCTAACATCAATTTGGAAACACACTCAAAATTGCTCTTCAAGGAACACAAATCACTATTGTGTGAATGTCCAAAACATGACATTGTAGTGAATTTTACTATTATATATTTTTAACCAAAATGTACCGGATCTATGTGAGTAAATTATCGCTTGTAGTATGTTTGGAGACGCATGGGTGATGCCTATAATATTAAAATATAGGTATAGCAATCTTGCCAGTACTCGGCATATCATTGTCGCTTCTCGAATATACGATTTTGTTAGCGACCGGAGACCCGGTGACAAGCTATGTACTTATTACCTCTGTGTGTTAGATAGTTTTATTTTTTTATATGCAGCTCTTATCGCACTACTGTGTTTAGTAATATTTTCTAATACAAGGCTCTTTATGCAACCATTATAATAATAGCTGAGACTAATTTTTTCAAGTTTCTTTTAATCAAGTTGTGTTGCTTAGCAAAAAAATATTTAGCAGACTTTGCTACATATCAATGCAGATATATTACCTAAACATTGTTTTCGTCAATCATGAAACATGGGTGTGTGATGAGAGCTTAGAAGTTACGATTTGGTGTTCCACAAGTAGTTAATGTTGATAATGAAAAGTGGTCGCAGCGAGCACACGGGTTGGTTTGAGACACGTCCGGCCGCGTCCCGTGCTTCTAGTTGCCTACCCGGAGCCAACGATACATCTGACTATCATCCCGTCATTATGACGAGTTTTTATTATTTGCTATTTATTTTCCCAACCGCTATTCACGACCTTGTAGAGTTCTGCTACAACCATGCTAGGGAGTGATGTCGAACATACCTGTCGATCATTCTGTCCGAACGAAGGTTCCCCATCCCTGGTCCCGTACCACTGTACGGACGCATATTGCTGCGTTTATTATAAATATATGTAACGTTAATTTTTCTACGTGTAGGGGAAATCTTGTACCGAGTGGAACTTCCCATGATGGAGGAGATAACGCTCATTTATCTCGAGGACGAGTGTAAGTTTTGGGAGTGAGGCGTAGCTTGCGAGTGCCGTAGCCGATACCTTACCTCCCGCATTCTGGTTATGATCATCAATTAGAAACGTAGTTTTCATTTCAATAACACTCCAGTTTTTTTTTATTATTTGTCATTCTTTCTTTATGTTCAGTGGTTTTTAATTCATACAACGCGATTACTCTAATAGCCTCTCCGCACTCGAAAATATTATACCATCGAGCTCACGAAAGTGTTTGGATCATTGTTTCTAAATTGTTGAATCACGCCGGGCTCACAAGTCGGCACCCTGGTTCACTCGTACACTTGTACAGTCGTACAGTCGCGTACGACCAGCTGTTCGAGGCTGACTAGCTAGTTGGTTGTGGAGGGAGTGTGGGGCCACTGGAAGCACACGAGGACACAAGAGCTGCCTCTCACTGGCTGAAGCTTCAGGCGCCACGCATGTTCGCACCGTTATACGCGCTTTGCCTTTAGTTTACACAACACACTACGTCACTGGCATGTTTCAGATGTACTCTCGATCTCACGACATTCTCATAAGAGCTTGTTTTCGTTTTCAAAGTTACGCTGTGCTGGTTTCTTTTTAGAGTTAGTTTTTTATCGCTTCAGGTGTGTAGGGATGCTGTAATTATCTTATTAGCCTAGCTGTCGCTGACATACATATAATTGTTGTGATGAAATGTGCACATTTGCTTATTACTGTACTTCCGTTGAAGATGATATTGATGGGCATAATTATAGAGCCAGAATTAAATAAATCATACCTTGAAACATGTTGGCAAGACAATAAGGTTTTATTTAATCTTGGCTAGTAGTAGACATATTCATGTTGTTTAGAGTAATTTAGAAAAAAAAAACATTATACAATTCGATACTTAAGAAATAACTCTCATAACATAACATTTTGTAATTCGAACTCCCCAAATCATTGTATAAATACAGCTTTGAGTGATTATTTCTTTTGTCGAACTGTACTTTTATTCCAGAATTATACTTTGCGTAGTAGGCAGGTGTTTTAATGCATACCTTCTCGCTAAGTAAGTCGAAACAATACCGTCAACTCTTATAGTTTTTATTCTATAATTATACACTTTACTATTAGGTTATTCGCTTCACAGAAATACGTATATGATGTTTATTTAGGTAGACAATAATTTCATAAAGAATGTAGAGTGTTCTCTCAGAAATAGACTATTGAACTTTTTCTTGTCATTAAGATACAGTTTTCTATAGATTCCGTTTCTTAAACGTGTTCATGTGCTTTGATATGAAAATAGGTTGATTTTGCTGCACAAGTTTTGCACGTAATACGTTATTTTGATATCAGCACAAATCGCACGAATGATGTTGAGTACACATTTAAATGGTTACGGTTACACGGATCTAAGCGACATCGTCATTTGGACTGGAATTAAAGGTTGTAGAAAAATAGAGAGACATGTCCTTTAATTTAACAAAGACAACATAAATTAAATGCACATAGATGGGCACTGACTGTCTTCTCCTTGGAGGTAGAAAATTATGCAAAATATGTTTGATTTCAATATTAAAATGTAATGTTTTACAGGTCAAGATGAAACGGTGCTATCGTATGAGACCGTACAACAGTTGACCATAACTTACACGCGACCGGTCATAATCCTGGGCCCTCTGAAGGACAGAATAAACGACGATCTAATATCTGA
The DNA here is from genome assembly GCA_963082945.1 of Cerastis leucographa. Classification (NCBI taxonomy): domain Eukaryota; kingdom Metazoa; phylum Arthropoda; class Insecta; order Lepidoptera; family Noctuidae; genus Cerastis; species Cerastis leucographa. Next base: position 12,026,108 of record OY720357.1, read on the forward strand.
GTTCCCCGAGAAATTCGGCAGCTGCGTGCCTCGTAAGTTTCTTTTTTAGCATGTTTCACTTATACATCTGGATCCAAACATAGTAGTACCTTCCGAATCATGCCCTTATATGATTCGGAATATCTTCGACAGCCGATTGTATTACGCATCAGTTTAAACCTGCTAATCAGATGCACCAACTTGCAACTTGATGTTGGACTTTATCACCAACTATTCACAGAAATACTCTTACGAGCGCTTCGACTCATGAAAATACCTTACTTCTACGATATATTCAATACGTACGAAATACTAAGTAGCTATTATGTAGTTTTTTTTTTTTTGTGATCAGCATCTTTGAGAATTTTGTGTTAAAAGGTCATCATCTGCCTACTATGTTGGGGTCGGCTTCTATTTTGCATGTCGCGACTGCCTATCAGACCACAACCCAGTTAGTACTGGATAATACGAAACCCTCGGTGAGATTGTTTGCAAGACTTTCGGGCCACTGACTAGCTGTAACGACTGTCAAAGATCTACTAATGACAGCCGGGACCAACGGCTTAACGTGCTTTCCGAGGCACGGGGGAAGCGCGGCATAACCTGAACATTGATCTGAGCTGCTGTCATTATTTGCAACAAGTTCCTCTATTAACACCCCAACATCCAACAAGAAGCTAATGAAGGTCCGTAACATTCCAGACACGACCCGGCCGCGCCGGGACTACGAGGTGGACGGTCGCGACTACCACTTCGTGGCGAGTCGCGAGCAGATGGAGCGCGACATACAGAACCACCTGTTCATAGAGGCGGGACAGTACAACGACAACCTGTACGGGACCTCCGTCGCCTCCGTAAGGGAGGTCGCTGAGAAGGTAAACATCTTCATTCCTCATAATTCTCCAGCCTTATCACTAGATTCGGTGAAAAAACATCGTGAGGAAACCAAACATGCCTGAGAGATATTTCTCGACAGCATGTTAAGGCAAGTCAGAGTCCCATGGTCGGCTTAAAAACTTTGACGTCAGATTAGGCCATAATTTTCCTGCGTTTATGCCAATTTATTTGGGGCCGGCGCAATGTGTCTTCTGCTTCCTTACTTCTGTATTAGGGACTACTCACACTTATTCAGCTCCATTCGCGTTTTGCTGAACGATTTTGGTCACACTTAGGGACTACTCACACTTATTCAGCTCTATTCGCGTTTTGCTGAACGATTTTTGTCACACTTAGGGACTACTCACACTTATTCAGCTCCATTCGCGTTTTGCTGAACGATTTTGGTCTCACTTAGGGACTACTCACACTTATTCAGCTCTATTCGCGTTTTGCTGAACGATTTTTGTCACACTTAGGGACTACTCACACTTATTCAGCTTATGCCCATAGAAAATAACGATTATGTATGGAGACGCGTACGCATCCGTTCAGCTTTCCGCGTCTATTCAGCTTTCGCGGCAAACAAGTATAAAATGTGTTATTATCATGCGAGTGCTAGAGATAGAGTTCAGCGCTGTTCTGCCGCGTTTAGCGCTGTTCCGCCGAGAAGCAGAACTGTATAAGTGTGACCAAAATCGTTCAGCAAAACGCGAATGGAGCTGAATAAGTGTGAGTAGTCCCTTACTCGTCTTATTGCCGACTTTGCTGAGGAAAATTTTTCAAATCATAGAACACCTCAAATAACTGTCATCCATTTTGTCTCGTCGGAATATATGATGGGTGTTGTCTATTATTTTTGTTTTGACTAGGTACACTTTGCAACTACATCTTATTAATCAAACAATTTATAAACCTATTGTTTGGAAGAAAACGAGTAATTTTTAATATTTTTATTAAAACAAATGGAAAATATCGCAATTCAATTATTACAAACAGCGGGTTGCATTAATTGAATTGGCAGACCTGCACGAATGATTTAATTATAATGATAACATCATTAACACCTGTAATTAAAATTCATATTACCGTATCACTAAACCATTGAGATTTTTCTATTAGCCATTGTTTTTTACGTCTTAACGACAGGGATTAACTATTTTGGTTTATATATCAAAGGTACATGTGCACGCCTGAAGCAAAGGTTTCATCGACAAACCTAGAAATGCTAGGCCTAAAGGCTGGGAAGTTACCGTCAGTAAATTGTTATTATAACAGTTTTGATGATGTCACAGTGTGGCCATTATACAGCCTGCCCTCACTGTACGATACAGGAGGGCTACTCTCTTTCTCCGAAACGTAACTTCGGCAACGAACGAAAATTAAACGTAGTTACGTTTGAGACCCTACTCTATATAATTTGCGGACGCACACAAGAAATTCGAATTTACAGACAGCGAATGTATTGAATGTTATTGTGTGCGTCCGCAAATGATATAGAGTACGGTCACAAACGTAACTACGTTTAATTGTCGTTCGTTGCCGAAGTTACGTTTCGGAGAAAGAGAGTAGCCCTCCAGGGGTCTACTCTCTAAGTCCGTCAACGAAAATACGGGTCCGTCCGTAACTAGCTTTATACTTCGAAATGTACCCTACTCCTTAATATTTTCGAATTCATGAGTTTTGAAAACACATCGGAAGTAAGGACAACTGTCCAATCGTGTTGTCATTCATTTTTAGTTCGGGCGCCTAACGAATCTCATAAGTAAGTGTATCTCCGTAAGTGATACGGAGTAGGAAACTACCGTAACTTCGGCCGAAACTACGGATTTCGTGCTTATAGAGTAGACCCCCAGACACTTCTCAGTTGATGCACCCCACTCTAAGCTAAACAGTATCATGAGGCATAAAATGCAATGCATGTAATTTAAACCTGTTAATGCGTCGTTTTTATTGTGTACAGGGCAAACATTGCATTTTGGACGTGAGCGGCAATGCAATCAAGAGATTACAAGTGGCGCAACTTTACCCTATTGCCATATTTATAAAACCAAAGAGCATAGAGTCTATAATGTGAGTACATAACAAGTATTTATTTAGTTACAATAAGAACTCTTTAGATATCTTGTACTCATTTACGTGTTCATTTAACAGGGAAATGAATAAGCGAATGACTGAAGAACAAGCGAAGAAAACTTACGAACGTGCGCTTAAAATGGAACAGGAATTCGCTGAATACTTCACCGGTAAGTACACTTTAATTCACTTTACAATAGTAAGATAGCAGATATGAAACTTTTTGAACGTATTTTTGTGGCACAAACTTGGCAGCTCATGACTCGCGTCTCTTTACGGTTTTAACTTTGCCCCTACTAAGATTTTTTCCTGTATTTTACAAACATTTAAACACACTAAAACAAACAGCCGGACTAGGACTACCTATGGGGCATACAATATTTGAGGTACACCGCGACACGCTCAGCCACTGCGCCAACCGAGCTGTCACTCGTCCGAACGTTAGCGCATGTCGCTTCCTCGATACTTTGCTCATCAATAACAAATATAATTCCCCCAGCGGTGGTGACGGGCGACACGCCGGAGGAGATCTACGCGAAGGTGAAGGCGGTGATCACGGCGGAGAGCGGGCCCAGCGTGTGGGTGCCGCGCCGCGAGCCGCTGTAACGTGCCATACCAGCGTACACGTCACGTACACGTACAGTGCAGTACACGTACACATGTACCTACTATAGTGCCTCGAGTCCACTCGCCATCCTTGCGTACGAAGGTGCGGCTCCGATATTTTGTACGAAGTGTCGCGACTGCGCGACCTCCCGCCAGCAATAAGCAGTAGAGCGTCCCGCGGACGACGCCGCCGTGTTATGCGTGCGCTAAGCGTGCGATTTTCGCGTCTTTTTAGAATTACGATCAGACTTTCTTCAATCACCGCTTGATAGATAGACCATATCGGAGTTAATTTAGCGTTAAAGAGATTATTTCTAAAATTAATGTAAATTGTCACATGTGGATAAATTGTTGACCAAGAACTCGCCATTCACTGTTGTTCACTACTTACGCTTATGTTTATCGTGCAAACCTAATAACGAGGTCGTCGAATGCAAGTTTTATATCGAATTATTATTTTAATTATTTGACAAAGCCCACTAATTGTGCTTCAATTAACTGTAAATTTATTGTATATTTAATAACATTTTAAAATGGTATTATACATGTTAATTTACTCAGGTTGCTAGATACATTTTGAATTTTCGTCGGTGTTAAGAGTTTACTATAATAACATTATTCAGATAGTGGATTGATCTATGAGACGAATCACGTGCACAGGTGATGTTGACCCGCTATAACATGTATACCTACTAGTTATGATATAGTTACGCTGTGTAGTTGAACCCACCCCACGCATGGCTAGTGTAAGACGTACATAATCAGGATTATTTGCTCAAGCGGCAACCTATATCGTATCGTAACCATTGAATCTCATGACATTTCTGCACACCGTTGTCCTCCTTGATACTTTAGGCGAGGTGCAAAGTTGTTTGTTGATCATTTTTATAGTAAGCTATTGTGTTATATGGTGTGAAATGTCTCACCAATTAAATAGTGTTTGACATTTATTTATTGAGAATTTTATTTTCTTACGGAATAATTGATGCTCATCTGCAAATATGGCACTAGAAGCGAGCATGCAAAGCTTTAGTTGCAATATACTTGTTGTTATGTCATGGCGTATGTATTGCTAATTATTATGTCCCTAATAACAAAGTAATGATTGTCCCTGAGTATTATGTATTACCTTAGTATAAACAATATGATGCATATACTTTTAAATATTAAAACATGGTACTTAAATATTTTATTAATGTTTCAAATATAATTCGAATGTTAAAGTATTATATAACTCATACATGACAAATTCTAATGACGATTAGTACAGAATATTTTAGACTTGGACACAAGAAAGGCATTACGACAAACATAATTGGTGTATTAGTACTGAGAAGTTGTTAAATCCACCAAAGAGGTTTGACACTGTTTATATCAGCAATATTGGCCGAGCACTTTACACAAAGTTATATTCACTGCCGTTTGTCGTGATTCCTTTTTATGATTTTGTTGTGTATTGTAAATAATAATAATGATAGATATTTTAATTTATTTTTAAGATTCTATATCAATGTATTAACACCATAGTCACGAAAATGGTTTATTTTTAAAGCTATTTATTTTATCATTTATAAGTAGGTATTTTATTTAATAATAAATTGAGTTTGTGCAAATTAAGTGTATAATGTCTTTTAACATGTAGTTTAACATTTTAATCCACATCCATATTTGCAGATGTACAATGTTTATGAGTTAGTGATGTTCAATAGAATAGTTTGAATAAAATTATTTACGTTGAAAATCGATTATTGTTTTATTGTAGTTGGCCCTACCTTTTACGGAGGTCGAAATGAAGGAAAGGTCTTGTAACTATTCACAGTATGGGACACAAATATCTAGCTGTCTTTTATTTTTTTCTTAGAAATGAATTATTTTCTTTTGATTTCTTTTCATGTATTTACACAGATTTCTCTGTGATTAGTGGTAAATGTAAATCAAAACGGAAAAAGATTAACGTACAAGGTGGCAGCTCACTCAAATATCATGGATGAATAGCACATCTCTACAGGATGTACCGGAAATGGTTATACATAGCGAAAAAAAAAATCTGCTGCACAAGACAAAATTTCGACCCAAATGACGATGCCTATTACGATGTATGTCCGATGGAGAAACATGTTCAGTTTGATGGTCTGTAGCACACCTTTAACTATGTGTATACCCTTTTGCAACCAACACAAACGCGAACGTTACAGGTAGTCTGAGGCCCGAAGTAGTCTGACAACCAGTCTTACCAATGGACATCGTCCAGTATAGGTACCTACTAAGGGTCAGCTCACACCGAGACGCGACGCTGCGGCTTATGACCACATTGCCAATTATCCAGAAAAAAAAAATATGATTATTACAAAATGGATTACAAAAAGTTTCAAAACTTATTGAACTTGTTGCGGCCATACATAGAAAAAAAAAACTAATTACAGACCCACTATTGTTATTTACAGTGGGGCGGGGCTGGCACCCCGCCCCGTGACGTGGGCGAGCGGGTGTGGATAGGTGACACCATTCATTAAAAGTTCCCTCCAAAAGGAAGTAACGTTTAGTCGTTGGTTCCGGCAGGCATTTATAGATTTTTGACAGTCGTTACGTGTGATTGCCCGAAAATCTGAATCCGTACCAAGGAGTATTTACCTAGTACTAATTGGATTGTGAAGGTCAGATAGGCAGTCGCTCAAAGTAAAATACTGGTATTCCGCTGCATCCGATAAAACTAAAAGCCGACCGAAAGGGGTATATGTTATTCGGTACTTACCGGGTTGTATTGTCAATCACCGCCAAATATTGAAACATTGAGTAAAAATAATTGTACCTGTCGAAATTTGTAGGAAGTTTATTTACCTGAACTTCAAGGAACTAACTTGTGGATAATACCTCCGTATAAAAACCCAGATTGATTTTTCAGTTCTGAAATAAAAGTTTTAAATTAGAGGGTAGTATAAGGGTTGAACCTCAGGGATCATCCATAAAGTACGTCACACGTTATGGGGATGGGAGGGGGTCGACGAAGTGTTACATTGTGTGACAAGGGGTGGGAGGGGTCCAGGTCCTAAGTTTCGTGACGTTACATTTCTTCGTTCAACAAATTTTATAAATTTAAGTGTTTTTAACACTGCCATTAACATTTGGACTATTAACGAAAAACTTAAAATATTTCCAACTCTATCTCTGTATCTGTAAGGATAAAATTGTTTTGTTGGCAGATTCACACTCTCGACAAAAAATAACAGAAATAACTAGTGTGAATCCTAAAAATAAAAAAGGGGAAACATTCAGGTCCGTGAAATAATACGTCACATAGGTACGGTGTTCCTCAAGGCAGAGTGCTAGGGCCGCCGTTGTTTATCATTTATATCAACGACATGCCAAAGGCAAAGACACAACCTATGACATTGCTGATGACAGTTTACAGACATTAATAATTATAAATCTGACATCTATAATTTCTTGGCTTGATAATAATAATTTAAAAATAAATATATCAAAAACAAATATAATGCACTTTGCACAAATTATTGCATAATCCATTAAATGTAATATTATTTCATAATAATTACACTATAAATGAAGTACACGAACTATGTAAAAAAATCAGTAGTCAATCATGTCATCATATGCTTTGTACCAACTTGCTCCATCTATAAACACTGATGTGTTACTCTCAGCTTATTATGGACTTGTTGAATCTGTCCTCAGATATGGCATTATCTTTTGGGGTAACCCATCAAATAAAGACATGGCATTTAAAATGCAAAAGCGATGCATACGTGCCATGTTCGGTTTCAAAAGTACTGAGAGCTGTAAGCCACTTTTTACAAAGCATAAAATCCTCACACTTCATTCACTATGTATTTAGAAATAGCTTTATTCGTTAGAAATAACCCCCATTTGTTTCCTCGAATATCAGACGTAATACGAAATCGTCGGGATAATAGTAAACTTCGTGTTCAACCATCTAAAACAGTGCTACTGCATAAAAGCGTTGTATGCAGAGCGCCAATAATTTATAATAATATTCCGCTGTAAAAAACTAAATACCCTGTATACCAATTTAGGAAAACATTTAAAAAAATATGACAGAAAAAGCTTATTATAATGTGAATAAATGCTTAACTGACAAATCTCTCTAAATACTGAATAACTGAATCTATTCTATTTAATTTGAATTGCAAGAAGTTATATGCCTCGTTTTTTTTTTTAAACTTAATATTATTCTTTGTAATGTTATTGTCTTTCGACCAAATTTGTACAGTCACGTCTAATAATATGTATACACTTAGCAAAACTGAAAAATGATTTGCTCGTGAAATTACGGTTTCTACGTTGAGATAAGATCTATTTCGTAATATATGGCTTCATAAATTCCATGTTCGTGAAAATGTAAAACCTTAAACAATACAGTAGGAGAAAATCACTTTTAAAAGTTGCAGCGTGTATACATATTATTAGACGTGACTGTACACCAGCCATGGTCAAACATATTGAGCCAAAGAAGACCTTCTGATGACAACTATAATAAGCATCATACTATGTATATTATCTACACTTATTTTTGCAAATAAATGAATCTTTATCTCTACTAGTTACAAAAAAAAACTAATTTCGGAAGTGCAGTTTTAATTTAATAATTTATGGAAGATATGTGACGTCACACTAGTGAGGGGAGGGTCTCATAAATGTGACCAACTGTGACAAGGACGGGGGAGGGGTAAAAATATCACGAAATTACGAGTGGCGTACTTTATGGAGGACCCCTCATCTATCAGCACGGAGTCGCATTTTTCCAGAGAAGCTGAGTGTGCTGCCGAGCGTTTCGTCGATGCTGTCGAGTACGTAGGATAGCACCACTCCCGCTGATTTCAGCTGCGATTCCATGCAGTGCAGATTGCAGAGTCTATACTTACTTCCTTGAAGTTTAGGCAAATAAACTACCTATTTCGATGCCTGGTGATCAGTTGATACAATTCAAAATGTATGAATGATAGTGTCAGCACCCTTGTTATGTTAGTCACTAGTATTACAAGATCATGATCATAGATTTAGCTAGATTAGTCATGTAAAGTGTTACAAAGTGAAAGATTACTGTATATGACTAAGATTACACCTTTGTTTGGTCATGAGCATGAGGTCCTGAGTTCGATTCCCAGGTGAGGCAAATTGTAATTGGGGTTTTCCATCAGGAATTTGTCAGTAGCAGCCATGAACTATGAATTTGTGCCCAGTTGATGGCAACAGGCTTACACGGGACTTAAACACGAGTGTGGATATACTATTAATTACACTTCTGGCTAACCCTTAGGAGATTATGTGTGTGTGTTGAAAATAATACAAATAAAGTCAAATTAAAATTATTTTATGTCCTTATATTTCATCCAGTACAACAGTAGTCTTCTCAGACACGTAAAGACCATCTAAGAACTTTCTGATGTCCTTGTTTTTAACTGTGGTTGATTGTTGGATAAGGGCAGCGGAGCTGGATACATCCTCCAAGGAGTTTCCTTCGATGATGAGCTCGTCCTTCTGCTTGGGCGAGTTGACAACGGTCACACCAGGTGCCATCTTTACCCTCCTGATGTATTTCTCACCAAGGAAATTACGGATTTCAATGATGCTGTTGCCCTCAGTGGTGACACAGTTGATGGGGAAATGGGCGTATACGGAGCGCATTTTGTATTGGAATCCCTTGGTCACACCTGGAACGTGAATAGTCAATAGGTTAATAAAAAATAGTGTTATTATACTCAAGAATGTTTGTTTCATTCTTATGTTGACCATTAAAATAAAGGATCCATCTTAGAGAGAAACCCTTGACAATGATCATACTGGGTCACAAAAACTTTATACAAATGCTATTTTAGAGTTCTTGGCCTCAAGTCTGCTATTTTTATAAACATCGTCATTCCAACACGATCCCATTGTCATGTTGCTAAAAGTCCGTAATCTGCTAAATTCATAATGGTCTGTCAAATTCTATGCCATTTCTTTCAATGGAGTGTCAGTGGTTGACCATTGTGAAGTCATAATGACGCCATTATATTAGTAGATTACCAAACTTGTCAAAATCAACAATTATGAAATCAATGATTGGCCATTCTGACACTATTGTAATAGCAGACTTGAGGCCCTGGTCAAGGCTTATTCAAATTTTTAAGGTATCATCAACACAATGAAGATGAATGTTATGGTGTGCTTATTTATACCAAAACAGTTGGTCAACTAAGAATGGTCATAGTGGGTTTTTGCCATTACCAAACATTCAATTAAAGTTAATTATAATTCTTCTAGCTAGTTCAAATACAAATGTTTGTTTCTCTCATTTTGAATTCATTGCGTTACTTAAACATCATTATTTTTGTCGATTGCAACAATATTTTTGGCATTGATCCAGTTATTGAGAGAGGTTTTAAGACGTTTGGTACAGTGAGCATAATAAAGCACATAAGTAAAGCTTTGAAACTCAGTACAGTTGTTTACTAGCTCAGCAAATGTCAGATCCACTTTCTACCTAAATAAATTGGAAGTTGAATGATATGTTTTGAAACCTTAACACAGCATATTATCCAGTAAATAGTGTACATTGATACTTAAACAGCCTGTTTCCGTAATGTATGGAGACAATGAATGTAGCTAGTCACACAAGTTTTTTTTCACTGACAAATTACTTTCCTCTCTTACATACGCACAGGTAGTGAGTTCAACTTGGCAGCTGGAGGTTTCTAAGAGTGCTATGTTACAATACCCTTAGAACAGATCTTTGTGCACTGTCTTACTATGGTATGCAAAGCTATATTGACGAACTGAGGTAACCCTGCTTGGGCTATGAACCCACCAAGAGTTCGCGATCGCGACTGCCAAAAAGATTAAAACCTTTCGAAAACTAGGTTAAGGCTTACAAGCCTTTGTAAACTTTACTCAGGTAGTCTTAAACTAACCCCCAATATATTTTCAGGTTAGAACACAAGTTAGTAGAATAACAACAGAAGTAAACAATTACCTTTGATCATGTTCTCAACGTGCGAACAGACTGTCCTGACAGCGGCGAGCTCCTTCTTGGAGCCGAACCATTTCTCTACCTTCAGCACTCGAGCGTTCACCATGCGAATGTCCACAGCCAAGTGCTTGAAGTTCCTCTTCAATACTCCGCGCGGTCCTTTCACTGTCACCAACCGCGATTTCACGTGTACAATGAGTCCCTCAGGGATCTTCACTTTTTGATTCGCAACTATTTGCTTCATGGTCAATCCTAAAACGATAGTAAATTCAGTTACAGAACTTAACCTGTTTGTTGTAACACTTGTCAACTTGGGAGGCTATGTTTTACGTTTGGTTAATGAAATATAGTTTAGAACTGGTGCTATATGATATTTCTCATTTATATTAATCACTATCACACGGATAAATAATATATTTTACGAGATTTTCATGGATTTTGGCAATTACAAACATATTCACCTACTTTCTTTGACACAAGAGCCGGAAAAGGCAGAATCGGTAAAGAGGTGTTGCTAGTATACAATATTAGTCAACATCAGATGGCAGTTATTCTAGTTAGCATTAACAAAACCCACGTTTAAAAAAAATACAATAATTAAAAGTGGACAACGATACGTGACATCTTAACTGTCCGTTGTCCCCGTTGCCCATATGTACATAACGGGGACACCGGTAAGGAATCATATGACGTGCTGATGTCCCCGTGACGGGGACACAGATTACGGGGACAACGGGAATACACGGAAAATATGACTAATTATTGAGACAGCTGTAACACTGTGGCTTTTCGTGATAGGAATTTGTTATGATGATCATTTTCATCAATCGTGACTTAAAAGACTCACATGCACATATTGACTTTGGCAGCCGATTTATCGCTATTGAAAACAACAGAAGATAGATTTCAGAAAAAAAACCAAATAACGTATTATTTTTCACCAAATTACAACAGAAAACAACACGATAGAGGAGAAAGCTTTTGAATAGTTGAGTAATAGCTGATTTGTTGATGAGGGTGTCTAAACGAGAATATCAGTAACTAATATTTGACATTAAAACAGCTGTTTGTCACTGTCAAACATATGGCCTGCTGTCAGGAACGGGAAAATAAAAGTCTAAAATATAATAATATAAACTGGAATTGGATGTACCAAGAATGAATAATAAATGAAAATAAGTGTAAATACTTATCTCAAGATTTAAAAGTTGTCTGCCAATGGTAACAATGTTGTTTAGAACATTTATTCAAGCGGAATTGAACCTATGCCGACGCATTTTTGCAAGAGGTACTTATACCTTTTAGGTTATTTTGTATATTATTATATTTTAGTTGATTGAATTCTAAACTTATATTTGTAACAGGTCTTAACACCACATCATCATGGGATATCGTAACAGGAGTTTGCGTGGAGAGGCTACCAGTGGTCACTCCACCATTGAATGAAATGTACAAGAAATACTTGGATTTACAGTACACCCTAGAAGTTGAAAAGAGCATGAAGTCTGACCATGAGATTAGACATGAAAATGATAAGTAAGTATTTAGCATCGATATTTTAAATCAATCACTAATAATTCACATTGAATCATATATATTTTTGAATAGCAGCTTTTAGGGCCAATTGCAAGATTTGTTAACCTCACAATAATTAACATTAGTGGAAATAGACTTTTTGGTAACAAATAAAGTAATATCATGTCTATTTTGTAATTAAAGGGTACAAGCAGAGCTGCTCAAAAATGAGTCATCCGATGTGGACATTGATGCAGTGAGCAAGATCACAGCTCAGGACTTTGAGGACGCTGCCAATGAAGAACTCGCACAGTTTAAATTTGCTAGTTTAGAGACTGGTACTGTATAATTTTTACACTATTTCAAGAACCTTTTTGTAAAATTATAACTGAAAAAAGTTTTTGTCTTATTATATGACAAGTATTTTATTCGTGAACCAGCTGGTATGCTCTCATACAAGCTGTTGTATCCTATATTTTATTAAGGTTTATTTTTTACTAATATGAGGGTAGTCAGCACGCTCATAATTTTCACTCTGTTCAAATTGGTTATGAAGACATTCTTTATTTTTATCAATTTTGGTTCAGATGCTGACAAGAAAGGTGACAAAACATCTACAGAAAGGTACCTCCAGAGGCATTTGGTCCTTGTGACCCCAATAAAACTGGGATCAGATGTGAAGACATTGTTGCCACAAGGTTTGTGGAAGGAAGGAGAAACTTTAAGACAGGTAGGCTTCATACAAATACTCCTGCAAAATGTATAGTGATTACTATTCAATTGATACAAAGGGCCTGTTCCACAGGAAAGCACATTACATAGGCAGCACCTGTTTGCATAAGCTGAGGCTAAGAAATGGTGCAAAATTTGTGTGCAATTTATCTACCCCATAAGTTATCCATAAATTGACCAGAAGTGTCAAAAGTAGAGCTCTCAATTTTTTTGTTGACATAATAAAATACAATTTTGATGGATCAAGTGAAAACATGCTTCTTAGAATTTTAGCTTTAATTACACTTATTTTTTTTTTAAATTTTAGACAGCAGAAAGGGTAGTAACTGAGAATTGTGGACCTGAATTAAAAGTACAGTTTCTTTCAAATGCACCCTGTGGATTTTACAAGTACAAATATCCCTCAGAAGTCAACGGAAAGATAGGGGCGAAAGTAAGTATGGAATCTATGTGTCAGTAAACGCATTCTGAGTTAATCTAAACTTTAGTTAGTATCTGAATTAGTTTTTTTCCTAAGTATTCAGATATTTTGTTAGATCTTTTTTATTGTGTGCCACATACATTTGGGTCGGCATTGAATGGCACCGACACGTGGCAAAATCGTGTTGCCAGAGTCAAAACTGTTAATTAGACAAAACAACTTTTGACAGGTGTAGTTTTGACTAATTAACAGTTTTGACTGTGAGATTTAAATTGCTTCGGGGGCTTTTTACTGCCGAACGATGCCTAAAAAAAAAAAAGTGCGTGGAGACCTTCCGCGCGGAAGAAGTGAAACTTCGTAATACTACATGCATGAGCTCGAGTGCCACGCATTCACTCTCGCTGTCTCTTTCTATTCCTCCTCCATGGTAGCGTTAAACGTTTAACGCAAGCTTGTTAGAAGACGCCTAAGAAGTTTCACTTCAAAAAAGGTTATGTTAATTCATAACCAAAAACATTTTATTTTCAGGTATTTTTCTATTACGCCAATTACAAAAGTGGCAAACCGAGCAAGACTCAAGGCGACTGGCTAACCCGAAACGAACTGCAGCAAATATTGCCAGAGAAATACAACAAATCTGTAAAAGAGTTTCTAATAGAAGAGTCACACTGATAGTTTTTATGTAATGTAGCAATTGTAGTAATAAATGTATGGTTAAATGTAATGTTTGATTGATTTTTTTCTAACCTATTTAAGGCTAAGTTGGCTCTGGGTCAGGCGCTGATATCCCCCCGCCAAAATCGAATTAAAACTGGTCGCTACAGCTCAGGCAGTTACATAAATTCCAGTGCAGAATTTAAATAAAAATTGTATTTAACCTTTTGACCGCCACAGTCGTGTGTAGACGACAAACCAAAATGTGCCCAGCACGCCACGGTCGCGAATGGTTGACAGAATTTTACACATAAATAAATGTCATTAAACAGCATTGTTTTGTGTTTTTCCCTTGTTAATTATTTACCTTGACTCTTCTTCATTTATTTGAAGTGAACTGCTTTCATTAGATTTCATCTGTAGTAACATAAGATGACAAAAAAGAAAAGCAGTTAAAAAGTTCGTGCCCTCAAAGCCACAGTCACCTCAACAGGACACGTAGTGATGTAGGCAGCAGTCAATATAACAAGAATATCGACCTCGACGGCAACCTACGTTATATTTGATTTACTCTGAATTCTGCATTATTAAACAAATAAAACATTTGATATTGAACTTTCATGTTTGAAAAATCAAGAAAATTTTATAATACTGAACTATGCGCTCTTTAAAAGTCGAGTGTTAATAGATTATCGATTGATTGTAATGACTGCAATGCCCATCCCTATCACCCAATGTATTGTCTGTGCCGGGAACGCCACAGTCGTCTATGATTGACAGTCCCATGACGTCAAACGAGGAAAATTTTAGAATAGAGTAGTTCTTTTGCTGTTATTATTATTGTTTACTGTATACATGATTAATAATGGATAACTATAATATGAGTAGTGAAGACTTATTAAGTATATTGCAAGGAGTCGATACTGACACGTTTATATTTTTTTTTTTAATACTATCCTACCTAAAAATACATACGTATATCGATATAAATCAATATACAATTGTTGAATTAAACTTATGTTGATTGTCTTATACATATTGAACGGTATATAATGTGTGAAGGTATTAAAAATGGTGTGATTGTTCTACCAATTTCTACCACCCAACTTTTTAATTAAAAAACTGATTTTTATAAAATGTTTTATTTTATCTTTTGTGAACTTCATGTTTGTGACGCTTAAGAAACTTTGTCCAGGTAGGTACCATTATTCCTCATTATTTCCTATTCATTACAGTGTTGTAAATTGTCTACATTCGAAAGTAAACAACACTAACACAGTAAACGGTATTTACTTCTGCACTGATGTCATCAGTGACTGGCGTTATACTAAAGCATTAATATTGCTTGTTCTTCCAAAGAAACTTAAATTTTATTAGTTGACAATGTTAAAAGTACAAAACGAACAAAATAAAATATTTCGATATTATTAATAAGTATCGGTGTCGCACCTCTAGAGAAGAAGCGAGCAATTTCAAGAAATACGTGCCAACTGCGCCACTGTCGTCTTAGGGTGACAAAAAATTACGTCATGATGGACAATAGTGCTGTAATACTATTGACTTGGTTTTATCGATTGTTGTTTCTATTTGTGGAATAAACGCCGTAACTGTGACACAGATTATTACATTTATGTCATAAAGTACAAAGCGCGATGAAATAAAACTCAACACAAGGATGGTATAATAATCTTTATTGAAATTAAAACCCATGTAAAAAAATGTTGTCAGGTTTCTATGAGCTTTATCGATATAATTTCGCCCTCACTATTATTTTGTAGGTATTAAATTATGAATTCGGAGCTTGGCGCTGAGGGCACGCTTTTTCTTTTTTGACGTGGCGGTCAAAAGGTTAAAAAAAAAACCTCATATAATACCAATCCAGAGTCTTGCACATCATCTGTACTTTACGGTAGAGTCCAACAGTCCAATATAGGTCGTGTAAAAAAAAACCTGTACCCCTTGGTAAAACTCAAATTACCAAAGTAGTATGTCGGCGCTCTTTCCGGGGCTCCACACCGCTGTCGATGTGGTGAAGTAGTCGACAGCCTCGGACACCATGGAATTTCCTGCAGTAAGAGTACAGGTCGGATAGCGCGGTACGCTAGCATTAATGATCTCATCTGTCGTGCTCTTGCCACCGCTGGGGTGCTGTCTTAGAACCCAATGGCTTGGCAAGCGTCGATGGGTGACCAGATGGTATGATACTTTGAAAAACTGATGAATGAGGAGAATGACTGGAGTGGTGTGCTAAACCAGTAAATGAGGGGTTATTCAGAAAAGTTTGTATGGATCAAGTCAGAAAGCAGTGAATGGGATGAAGAATAGTAAATAATTATACCAGTTGAAGTGTGGAAGTTATTGCGGGTTGATGGTTGGGCGTGTTTAGCTTTAATATTCAATAGGTTGTTGCTACAGGAGGCCATACCTGACGAATGTTCAAACAGTCCAACTTCAAAAACAAAGGTGATGAGCTGGACTGCAAAAACTATAGAGGAATAAAGCTAATGCCGCATAGTATGAACGCATAGGAGAAAGTTACTGAGAGAAGAGAGCAGAATTTCACGGAACCATTCGGTTTTATGCCTGGTCGGGGAACGACGGATGCCATTTTTGCTATTTGCCAGTTATGCGAAAATACAGAGCTGTGAATAAAAACTTGCACATGATGGTCATCGACTTCGAAAAGGCATAAGACCGGGTACCCTTTGAGGTTTTCTGGTGGGCTCTTAAGGAGAAAGGTGTGCCTGGGAAGTATGTGCAGCTGATCCGAGCGATGTACAGTCGATGTAGAACCCAAGTACGGTTTACAGCGGGCACTACCAGCAGCTTTAATGTGGCAGTTGACTTGCACCAAGGGTCGGCTCTAAGCCCTTACCTCTTTCTGGTGATAATGGACGCTCTTACGTCTGACATCCAGGAAGAGGCTCCCTGTAGTAAGCTGTTTGCCGACGACATAGTACTAGTTGCTGAGAGTGGCCTAGAGGTCCAGAGCCAATTGGAGGTGTGGTGGTAAAGACTGGAGAATGTTGGCCTGAAACTAAGTGGAACCAAAACGGAATGCTTGTTTTGTGCCTATAGCCCTTGCCGGAACGCCCATATCGATCTGCTCCGATTTTAGGTACCTCAAGTCGCTTGTCCAAGGGAATGGCGATGTAGATCGGGACGTAATGCACCGGATCAACTCAGGATGGATGAAATGGCGACAGGTGGATGGAAAAATTTGCGACCCACGGATGCCCCTCAAGTTAGAGGGGAAAATATTGGTACAAGTCCGTGATTCGACCTGTCGTACTGTATGGATCGGAATGCTGGGCAGTGAAGAAGACGGATGAAAAAAGATTGCATGCAGCAGAGATGAGAATGTTGAGATGGATGTGTGAATCGAGTGACAATTCAATTTTATTGATTAAGTTAGAAATGAGCATATAAGAGGAAGTTTGAATAAGTAGCGCCTGTTACAGAAAAGATGAAAGGGAGTCGTCTGTCTTCGTATGGACATGTGATGAAGAGGGATGGAACACATGTGACTAAAATAGTGATGAATAGGTATAAATGTGGATGGATCGAGAGGGAGAGAGACCAAAGAAAAGATGGACAGATTGTGTTAAAAATGATATTAAGGAAAAAGGAGTCAATGATAGCATGACGAATGACAGAGGAGAATGGAGGAATAAGACGTGTTGCACCGACCCCAATAAATGGGACCAGGTCAGGAAGATGATGTAAATAATGTACATATGTAATATAATAAACACTCTCGTACGGCTCCTGCCGCTGCCTCTAGAATATGCAAAAGGGCATAGCAGGAATTCAAGATTGGATGCAAAAATGGAATATTAGAATCAGCGCTACCAAATCAGTCTATATAACATTTACTCTTAGGCGAGATAACTGTCCACCAGTCTACCTCTACGATCAACAGCTTCCGCATCACAACTGTGTTAAGTACTTAGGAATGGCCGCGACCGAAGACTGACTTTGAGTGACCACATTAGAACCAAGAGAGACTCGCTTAACATACGATATCGGGGGCTGTAGAGTGTAGGTACTCGGTACCACTCGGTAGAAATAGCAAACTGTCTCAGGACAAGAAACTCCTAATTTACGGAACTGTCCTAAAGCCTATGTGGTTGTACGGCGTCCACATGCGATTCTAACATTATAATATCCAAACAGTTTATTCGATAGTTAAACAAAGAGCAATTTTGTTTCTGGTTCATAAAGAATTCAGAGGTTCATCATCATCGCCTGAAATTGAGTACAGTGAAGGACGAAATTAGAGCCTATGCAAAAGCTTACGAAAAGCATCGTCAACATCATGCGAATCCACTAGCAGTGCAGTGCTGTTCACTATTTCTAACATCCTGAATCACCTGCAGAGACGAAAAATCTTGAATGGCAATAAGCTACCGACTATAAAGAGTAAATCCCAGTGGGGAACTGATTCTGCATGAGTCTCAATCGGACAACACTACTGCTCATTCTCAATGGACTGGCTGCACATATTGGCGCTGTTTTTGATTTCGTCGGTTTGAGTTTTTCCAGTCTTACCAAGGGGTATCGTATCGTAATACCCAGTACTAACTGGATTGTGGCGGTTAGATAGAAAGTCGCTCTATGTAAAACACAGCTATTCAGCTTCATCCGGTAAGATTAGAAGCCAACTCCAGCACAGTTGAGAAAAGGCTAGGCAGGTAATGATCATGAGTTTTTGCAAATAATTCGTCAGAATTAAGATTCATACTCCACGGCCACATTGAATGCTCATGGCGGTGCCGGTGCGTCTGGCTGAAAGTTCTCGTCAACCCTTGCCGCATTAGTCACTTGTTCAGTATTCTCAAATCTGTAAACATGTTATGAATGCGAAATAAAGCGCGAAATGTATTATTGTTATGAACCATGTAGGTAAGTCCAAGACACATGAGTCATTTAACAAAAGAGTTCGTAGTACAAAATTGTAGGTATATTTTCAGAATTATCCACACATTCATGTTTTTCGTTCGACAAGTTTGTTTACTTTCTTAGAAATTATGAAAATAAGAGATGAGTGATGAATGTGTAGCGCTGGCGCCAGAGCTTGGCGCCTGTGATTAGACTAGTAACACTACGTTTCTATACATTTACTATTGCTACGTTTGTTTGGCATATAAACCTTAAAAGAAAATACGCAGCAAGTGTAGCAGCTAGATCACTGCCTTTTCCCAATTTTATTGGTGTCAGCTTCCAATCTAACCGGAGGCTGAAAACCTGCCAGTTTTTTACTTTTTATGTATTTTATTGCCCACTGTACCACGAGCCCCTTCCAACCAATAAAAGAGATTAAGAAATGTAGGTTAATTTTCAACAGCACATAGAATTAGATCTTCGAAAACTAAGTTGGCACCTATTAGGTACGAACCTATTATCATTATAAACAGGTGAGCTAACTCGCAGTCCACGTACCTACCCAATAAGCAATGCAACCGACAATGTTCATTTCATTTTAAAAGCTTGGCACAGCTATTACAGTGCAATAAGTTCAGCGAAGTAAACAATGAAATATATGAACATTTAGAGTGCTTCGTTGGCACTAAAATAAATTAAATAACGTATTTCTTTGCCCATATTAAAGTGCGCAGTTAGCTTTTGTTTCTTATAGGGGTACTGAGAAATAATGGTTAGCGCGAATCTCACGAGGCGAGCGCTTCACAGTAAAGCATCGAAATAGAAGTTTACTTAAACAACGAGCGTGGTTTATGAGTAAACACTTTTTGGTGCCCGACTCCCGAAGATTCCAGGAGTTTTCATTGCCAAATTGAATCTTATGAGCCGCGAATTAGATTTTACTTTTCTATAGTACTTATGAACAAATTAAGGGAAAATTGGGATCTTATAGCTTTTGGATTTCGTTTCTTATGTCCTGTGGCGAGTGTTGATTTTCTTTCG
Organism: Cerastis leucographa; assembly: GCA_963082945.1. NCBI lineage: Eukaryota > Metazoa > Arthropoda > Insecta > Lepidoptera > Noctuidae > Cerastis > Cerastis leucographa. The sequence continues at coordinate 12,045,880 of OY720357.1, forward strand.
CTGCGTGTGAATTTGCTCGCTAAAGATGGAACATGTTAGCTGCACTTCTCAAGGCTCCCGTCTTTTCGTTTACAAACAACGGTGTGCTGTTTTTCGTTTGTGCCGCGCTAGATTAAATAATTTTCTATGAAAAGTATGTAAACACGGGTTTGTTGTTTTCCTTCCGTTGAGCCACTGAAGCCGTTACAGTCAATTATTGTTTGTTTTGCAACTCTCAACTGTTTGAGATTGTTTAGAAATTATGTCACACCCCTTTGTAAAATAATTAGGTAGATACGACTTAATTGAACAATTCCCAATAGCTGAGATTCGTTTTTGCATCATTTTCCGGTTCACAAAACGGAAACCGTGTGATATGTTATGATTATGTTAAAGAACTTTCGGCAATTTTGTTTTATCTGTGGAAGTTTGTTCAAGTCAATTTTCATGAAAACTGTGTCTATTTACCTACTTTAATAAGATATGATTAAGAATTTCAAATTTGCCGTTTCTCAAAAGAATCTTTTTTCATGAATATCCGGTACAAATCAATTAGGAGTCTTGTAGATGCTCAGCCTGTCGTTACATAGCTGATATAATCATGGACTGATAACAGTGGAATTACCAACTCCTACTGATTTTTGCTGGTCCAACGATGGATAATTCGCATGGACAACATCTAATTATGAGGAGGAAGCTCTGTTAAGTTCCTGAGCTATAGAGCAATGCCCTTGGATGGATAGGAGGTAATAGCTCTTCTATTTTACTGCGTTCCTAATTACCTAGTACCTAGGTCCTATTGGTATTTCCAGTTAGAACAAATAATTGGAGATGGATGACCCATGGCTTTAATTTCAGGGAAAAGGTGTGTCTGAAGGTTTTTTTTCGTTTTTACGTACTTAGTGTCCATCAGAAATATCTCAGTAGAAGCGAAGGAGTCTGGATATGTGCCCGGTTGATTGCAATAGGCTCACCCCCTATTACCTACATGGGACTTAAACATAACTGGCGAAATGTGGGTTTACTATTAGGTACAGCTCTGCCATAACCCTTCTGGGATTACAGGCGTGATGTGCAAGAATGTTATAGGTATTTGGGCTAAAGTATTCGATGCAAGTATTAACAATTAAACCAGGGTCACCAATGTTTCATTGAAAAGAATTTGACAAATTATCACTTCCCAAACAAATTTCCGCTTAATTTCATTTGCCAAATTATTACTTAACAAAAAATATGTTCACAAATAATTGTAACGCAAACCTAATGTTTGGCAAGTGAACGTTTAAACAATAACTGGTTTACTAACTAGTACTTTTACCAATTTTTATGTAGTCAAATATTTCAGTAGGAATAACACATTTTACGCAAAATAAAATAAGGCATATATTTAGTATCGTCAGTTTTCAATTTACCATTTCTATTCAGTTCAATTGTTCAATTGCTTAGTTAATACAAAAAAAAATCATCTTCTATGTGTCAGTTGCACAAATTAAATTACAATGTGTACTGTTGAGTGGGTAGACGGTAAATCATAAATGTCGCTCAGTATGGGTTAGTCATGCAAAACAGTATCACTGTGTTTTCCATATTTCTTTCTATATAATCTAGTCGTTTTTGGAGGAGGTCACAGTTCTAACCTAACCTAACCATTTTTCTTTTAATAATTAACCCCGTCTAACTAGTTCGGTTCTCGATAGCCTGCTAAAAATAATCTCTTTTTTCCCCATTTTTCTAGTCGTTTCTGGCACTCGCTCGGCTCGTGCAGTAGTGTTGACACCGGGCTCCGGCTCCCTGTAACCTAACCTAACCTATCGTTTTTTTTTTAATAAGGTCCAGAAATAACCTAATAACCATAAATTTGACTTGTTTCAGACAAACTCAATCTTATTTTTGCCTTTATATTTTTTGTCATAGCAAATCATTTGACCTAACGTTTACTGTCTAAAGCTTGTTTGCTGTAATAAATCATTTGATTAAAGACTAAATGCCATAATGACATGGCTTATGTTTAACATAACACCAGATAAGTAAGTAAATATAACCTTAAAAAACATTTTTATACTGCCTAAAATAGTAAATGATCACCAGAAATAGTAAATGATCACCAGAATTAAAAACCTGAAAATCACAGCTCCGAACTAAGGCGTAGTCGACGGAGCCCCGCTACGCGGGGCTCCTATTTCTCTCTGCAGGGTTTAAAGTAACCTAACACGAAGGGGATGTCGGGGTCTTAGTTCGCTCGCTCCGCTCGCTCACTAGACCCCGCCATCCCCTTCGAACCTAACCTGTCCGAGTCGGGGTGCCCAATATCCCGAGCTCGCTTTGCTCGCACTTGCTTCCTAAGTTCTTCTTGCCACAAAATTTGGTGATCATTTACTATATTTGGTCTTTGAATACAATTTTTTTGGTGTTTAGTATTTTTAATCCCTAATGACATTATCTTTGTTAATATTCTGCCAAGTAAAAATTTGACCAAATGAAAAAGTGCGTACTAAAATCATTCCAAATATTGCATTGGTATAAAAAAGTTTGCTAAAATTTGTTTGGGAAGTGAAATTTTGTCAAAATCTTTTCGACAAAACGGCAGGCTCCCATTAAACCATGTTCAGTCATAGCAAGTGTGGCACTGTATGATCACTGGCTAAAACCAGGAAACTACTAAAGCAGCAATTATTTGTAATAACAGGATATTGGTATCCTATTTACAAACTATTTAATATTTTGGAGTAGCTTGTGGCTAAATAATAACAGCCGCACGGGTGGATCTTTAAGGTTAAGCCGTGATTGCCGAGGTTGGTCCATGGATAGGTGACCATAATTACATACCCAGTTTCCTCCGTGCCTCGGAAAGCACGTTAAGCCGTTGGTCCCGGCTGTCATTTGTAGATCTTTGACAGTGGTTACGAGTAGTCAGAAGCCAAAAGTCTAACATCCAGTCTTGCCAAGGGGTATCGTATTACCCAGTTACTGGGTTGTGGAGGTCAGATAGGTAGTCGCTTCATGTAAAATACTAGTACTCAGCTGCATCCGGTTAGACTGGAAACCGACCCCAAGATAGTTTGGGAAGAGGCTAGGCAGATGATGATTTTTTGTTTTATATTTTATTTTTATTACTTATTTCCCTACCAGAGAGAAATAAACATCAACTTAAACGGGGTCATTTAATATTCTGTATTGATACATAGAGATAGAATACTATTTATTATGTACTTTATATAAATTACAGGTAGGTATATCGGTGTTGACCTTATCCATACTTTCATACTAATATTATAAATGCGAAAGTCACTCTGTTTGTTTGTATGTTTGTTTGTTACCTTTTCACGACTAAACGGCTGATCGGATCTTAACGAAATTTGGCAAAAAGATAGATTCCAACCTAGGGAAGGACATAGGCTATATATCATCACGATACGACCAATAAGAGCGGAGCAGCAATGAAAAATGTTGCGAAAACGGGGAAAATGTGACGCAGACGAAGTTTCGCGGGACAGCTAGTAACTTATAAGTAAGGTGATGCAATGGCGGTCTTCTGTGTTGACCAAGCTACGAGGAAAACAAGATAGAAAACCATGTATAGTTTTCCATTTATGTATTTTCCATTTGTTACGAGGTAAGGTATACTTAAAGGTATTGCGGAGAGCTTTTTCAGTATTACTTAGGAACTTCGCTCAGCAAGTATACCCAGTATAACGAAGTTTCTATGACGCACACAATATTCAAGTTGATCTTATGAGCCAAAAATATGCAAATAAACATTCTTTCGAGTGTATCATTCATTTCATTCAATCTTGGTTGTGGTGGAATTAAAACTAAATGTATATACATCTATACTCAATACATCCATACTAATATTATAAATGCGAATGTCACTCTGTTTGTTTGTTACCTTTTCACGACTAAACGGCTGATCGGATCTTAATGAAATTTAGCAAGAAGATAGATTTCAACCTGGGGAAGGACATAGGCTATATCATCACGCTACGACCAATAGGAGCGGAGCAGCAATGAAAAATGTTGCGAAAACGGGGAAAATTTGACACAGACGAAGTTGCGCGGGACAGCTAGTCTTCTATAAAGACAAATAAATAAAATTGAAGTGTCTGTTTGTAATATTAAAATAACCGCTTTTTACTACATGCATATTAATGTATATACACACATACAACATTATTTTCAATTTTTGTCTGGCTGTCTGTCGGTCTGTCTGTTTGTTCCGGCTAATCTCTGGAATGGCTGGACCGATTTTGACGGGACTTTAAGTGGCAGATAGCTGATGTAATAAGGAGTAACTGAGGCTACTATTATTTTAGAAATGTTCTTATTCCACGCGGACGAAGTCGCGGGCATAGCTAGTATTACATAAACCTTTAATTATAAAATACCTATTAGTTAGGTTACCCTTAGTGGTTAAGGCATGGGCATAAATATAATGTAGCGTAGACTGTGGTCCCAATAACTAACATTAGATTATCTAATGTTAGTTATTGGGACCACATTCTATTCTATTTTAATATTAAGTTACTAACACTCTATGGATCTTTTGTGTCTGAAATAAAATTCATTCATTGAATAACATAACAACACGCCTGTAATCTCAAAAGGGTTAAGCAGAGGTAGCACCAAATAATACAGCCACATTTCGCCGAGTACAGTCCCATTTAAAAGGGGTCGAGCCTATTTCCATCAACCGGGCCTAAATCAACGCATCACTCCGTGACTGCTACTCAAAAACTACTTTGTCTGACCTGGTAATCGAATCCTGAACCTTTTGCTCAGCAACAAGCTAAAAATTAAATATAATAAACTTATGCTATTTGTAAGTAGGCGAGATAGTAAGTGTAGTACTTATACAGGGTGTAACGGAAAGGGTATACCTATTCATCCTTAAGGGTGTGCTACAGACCATCAATCTGAACATGTTTCTCATCATTAAAAAATATTTGCAGCAAAAAAAAATATCCGCTGATTATACATTTGGGTCGAATAGGTATTGCAATTTTCTATGGGGCAGCAGATATTTTTTTTGCTGAAAAATATGTTTTATGATGAGAAACATGTTCAGTTTGATAGTCTGTAGCACACCCTTAAGTATGTATATACCCTTTCCGTTACACCCTGTATACTTACAATATATGAGTACAGTTACTACAAATAGTCCGCCCTGATCTGTGGAATGTAGTAGACATCGTAAAAGTCCCGAACACACGCGAGCACATGTTTTGAATAGTTTCGTCGATGACAAAATAAGGCGAACGCTTTCATTTTGAATGTATTTAATCCCAATATTACTAAAAGGGATTAAATATAATGAGCACCAAAAAATACTTTGAGATCCTAAGCTACGTTACCCAAAAAAAAATACTAAACACCAAAAAAATTGTATTCAAAGACCAAATGTAGTAAATGATCACCAAATTTTGTGGCAAGAAGAACTTAGGAAGCAAGTGCGAGCAAAGCGAGCTCGGGATATTGGGCACCCCGACTCGGACAGGTTAGGTTCGAAGGGGATGGCGGGGTCTAGTGAGCGAGCGGAGCGAGCGCACTAAGACTCCGACATCCCCTTCGTGTTAGGTTACTTTAAACCCTGCAGAGAGAAATAGTAGCCGTCGACTACGCCTTAGTTCGGAGCTGTGATTTTCAGGTTTTTAATTCTGGTGATCATTTACTATTTCTGGTGATCATTTACTATTTTAGGCAGTATAAAAATGTTTTTTAAGGTTATATTTACTTTATCTGGTGTTATGTTAAACATAAGCCTTACTAAAATAGCCAAAATAATTGGAAAATAGTAGATGCGCTATGTTGATTTCAAAATGATTAATTTCTAGATCTACGACATATGCGGCCATGAGCGCTTTCGCTATTTAGAGATTACAGGAGTTTGACGGCGAGCACCGCAAGCCTAGTCAACAATAGCTCTTGGCGGCTATAAGAGCCAAAAACTTTTTCCCGAATCAACATGTTTTGGGCAGGCTTCCTGTATTCCCAGATGCGGCAGCTATTTCACATAGAATGCTGACCATGATAATTCTTGTCAGTCAGGCTTTCAGGCTTCACATTCAACAGTAACGGCTGTCTAAAATCTACAAATTATAGCTTTAATAGAAAACTAAGGGTGGAAAAATGAGAAGTAAAAATTAAAAGAATTGAGTCGAAATTTTTGACCGTGGAAATTGACGGTGTGTTACCAGAGCCATAAGAGAGTACCTTTCTCCGCATGGTTTTATTTAAACAAAACCAAATGAAATATTATATACTAGCTGTCCCGCGCAACTTCGTCTGCGTCAAATTTTCCCCGTTTTCGCAACATTTTTCATTGCTGCTCCGCTCCTATTGGTCGTAGCGTGATGATATATAGCCTATGTCCTTCCCCAGGTTGAAATATATCTTCTTGCCAAATTTCATTAGGATCCGATCAGCCGTTTAGTCGTGAAAAGGTAACAAACAAACAAACATACAAACAAACAAACAAACAGAGTGACATTCGCATTTATAATATTAGTATGGAAGTATGGAAGTATGGATATGGATTATTTATTCGGGACTTTTACGATGTCTACTACATTCCACAGATCAGGGCGGACTGTTTGTAGTAACTGTACTCATGTATTGTAAGTATACAGGGTGTAACGGAAAGGGTATATACATACTTAAGGGTGTGCTATAGACTATCAAACTGAACATGTGAGAAACATGATAAAACATGTTTTTCAGCAAAAAAAAATATCTGCTGCCCCATAGAAAATTGCAATTCCTATTCGACCCAAATGTATAGGCAGCTGATATTTTTTTTTGCTGAGAAAAAAAAAAAACAAAAAATGAAATATTAGAAAAAGTCGTGTCGACTGTCATTGACTTCGCCAATTTCCCAACTTTTCATAAAAATAAAAACTTGTAAAATATCAGAAGATATGGACTAAGAAATCATTAGAATTCACTAAGCATGTACTCCTTGGAATGCACATTATATCTGCACGTAGTTTTTCGTAGATACCTATCATAAATGCACTTAGACACCTTAATGGCAAAGTAAATAATTGCTTACACTCCAATATCATATGTTTATACTGACTAATTAATAATGAAAAATAATTCGTCATAAACTACCATTCGCTTCTTCTACCATTTTGCAGGTGTAAGGAGTATTAATGTCACCGCAAAATAATTTTATGTTTCAATAAATAAACCTAGTTGAACACCTGAGCTAAACAATCTATGGATATTTGACTTTACAACAATATCATATTACATGCCGACACCTCAACATTATAAAATTAATTTAAATTAATTACATATAATAAAGAAGCCGTTTCCATGTTAACGTTAAAGGCTAAAGTTGAAATCAGCGGGGGGCGCAGCCCAGGGTTTCGGAGCATCTATAATTGATAAAATTCTCAACACACCACTCAATTTCTTCTTGACATTTTACTATTTTGAGAAGTGACTCATTTTTTCTCAATATATATAATATATAAAAAAAAAGATTTATTTCATTGATGATGCCGTATGTTTACACTTGTTATGTTACCTACTTATGATAGGCTTATAAATAGACAAGTGATTTATCTAACTTAACTTACCTGTTATTTTATAACTTGAGAGACCCACCTTCATAAATAGGAATATAATCATTTATTTGGCATTAATTGAATGACACATAAAACATAAACTACAGAAATATCAATTTCTGATTATAATTAATTGAGCGGTTTGACGGTGTAATTATTTTCCGTTAACATCAAAGCCTGTTTTATTATACGTTTTAAAAAACATTTTAGGTAGATATTGCCGCCGAATGGATGGGTAGGCATAGCAATGTATCTTACTGGCTAAAAGTAACTAAGTGTTAAGAATCACCCAAAAATTAGAGTGTGTACTTAATTAGTCATCGGTCGGCAAGCGTCATTAAGTAAACAAAAAACGTCCCGACAAAATTCACATAATGTGCGTCAAAGTTAGATAAAACGGCAAATAGAACCTGAGTGGTCCATTGTTCACATTTAATGGACCACCGACCGATACGCGGCGGCATCCACGCAAAAACTGCTCTGAAATATCGGCATCGGAAAAAGGATACGAAAAACAACAAATTTCGCCATTGAGGTAGGCAGCCGAAGAATTCGTCAAAGTATTTTATCTCGAGCTTTCACAGGTCAATGGCGGTCAGTGTTAAGTTATTGCCGAGACAAAGTTATCGACGTAATGTGAGACCCTTCAGGCATATTCGTAGACTTATTTTCTTTGAATATCATCATAACTTTGTGGATTTCGGAGAAGAATTTTCACCTAAGCTCTATTATTTTAAGAGTTCTTTATTAAGTAGCAACTTCTCTTCTGCTTTATTTGTATAGAGTAAGTACAGTAATCGTCCTTCTGAATACCGAGATAAACATTTCGGTTCCCAATGCTACACAAAGATAAAAAGATCGCAAAAATGTTAACATTGACTGTGGCCGGTGACTCCTAGGAAATGTATGAAAATGTACTTACTGTAGATAAAACAAAGCGGTAAACGGTTATCAGTGAAACCGTTTTCAAAGTTAGGTAACAGTAAATATGAACAATATCGGCGCCAAAGTATACAATGGGTAGGGACATATTAGCTGTTGGGTGCTTCTGTTGGTAGCGCTAACTACAAAGAAGGTATTATGTATTTGAATGAAACAATGAAAGTGGTAGGTACCGCCTAAACCTACCCAAAGTGTAATCACATTTACTTAGAACGACGCCGACGTTTACATTTCTCATAAAATTGAGAGTTAATCTGCTAAGAAGGTGGGAAAATAGATTTGCCAAGGCTTTGTTATTATTTTGTATTACCTATCCAATCCAACGTTTTATAGGGAAAACTTTGATGTTATATTGATATGACTTTGTGTAATTATTAGACAGGCGACGAGAGCTAATAAGCGTAGTTGTGATGACACAGGGTTAGACCATTATCGAGAAGTTTTCATAGCTAATGGAAAATCAATAACATGCATTGATTGCAGTCATAATTGTGGACTTATTCTAAGTAGGTAATAGGTATGTGTCTACCGACACATACCTATGAGGAGCCGTCTGAGGAGAAATACAATAAACAGTAGCTATGTTATATAATATTTACATAGATCTAATATTAATCGTCCGTAGACTCTTCGCTACGTGATCCTTACTACGTCGTAGCGTATCAGAAGATAAATTGCTACGTGGTTTAGTTTAGAGACTCATATTTTGATATAACATGACATAATCGCTAAAAATACCGTAGTTTAGCTGTTGATTAAAATTGAAAGTTTCCGCATCGAACTTTCTCTACAGTAAACAGTAATAAGTGTTAAGGTTACGTAGGCACGTGTATTGAGGTTTAATGGATTCAAGTTCGAAACGCGCCGTATGGACGCGTTAGGTATTCCTCAACTTTACCAGATATGAGCGCTGAGCAGGCGCAATCAAAAACCAATCACGTGTTTATTAGTAGGACGGGAACATGACTGCGCTGGTCTGTGGAGAGGAATGTGTGGGCCCGTAGGTAGGTGCGCACACACGCGAGGGAGGCAGCCAGGCTGCCAGGTGGGCCCCCATTAGCAGCGGCGAGCCTCGAGCGGCCGCTCTTCATCTTTATGATAATTATTTTCTGTTTGTTTTCGTCGAAGAATCGGCCCGCCTCGCCCGCGAACGCTTCTCAGAACCAACTTCCATTGTGGTAAATTAAAGCCGCCCGGACCCCTGCCACGACGAGAGATAATTCGACAGGATGCCGCATATTATTAATTGCACTATGACTTGTGGAAATGGAGCTTTGAGTTTAGTGAGTCATTCATTCCGGTGCGCGGTGGATCCGACGTTACCCTGGCGCGTGGGAACGGATCACGTTAGAGAGCTACACCCGCCTTAACGATCGCCTTAACTTCACTTCAAACTCCATTTAATTCTTACGTATTTTTTGGTTTAATCGAATCCTGTTAGTGAAATGGTGCACAGCCCCGTTTACAGTCGCCAACAACGCGAATCAATTAAGCTCTGTTGGGGTAAAGCGATAAATTCTCGATGAAGTGCATCGCAAGCACCGATCTGATACTGAGCGATCAGTTCGTTAACTAGAGTTTAACAAGGTAATAAATAGAAGGTTCGAGGCAGACACCGTTGACCAATAAAAAGAGAACCGTAAATAAGCCGAATGAAACTTCAATAAAAAAAGGGAACCTCATAATGTTTACAATCTTGTGGCTTTATTCACTTTGTGTTCCAATTTCATGCTAAATCGAGCGGATGAAATCCTCCTTTATCAGGCAGACTCACCGTCTCGACGGAGTCCGCACCTCCTCACCCCCCCCCCCCCCTCCCACTGCAGCCCGCAGGTCGCGGCGATCCGTCTGCACTCGAGCAGCCGCCCCGCGCCCTGAGCCGCCATTAAATACGAATCTAACATCAACCCTGAATGAAAGCCCAATACGTTGAAAGGATCAATTTATGATAATTCAATTTGTGAGCGAACGAATGAAATATTTTATGTGTACTATAAATTGTATAAACCTTTTAACACTCTAGGGATAGAAAGCTTTTACGACTATATTTCATTCTGTACAGATAAACATTTACTCATATTTTGAAGGAGTAGCTTTACATAATGTAGTTTTACAGCGTGTGCCTTTTTACTTAAATCTTTCAGAGGAACAACGTAATGATTTTTTTCAGCAATTGAAAATCTGGTCACGTGTAATTGTGTAAGTATAATTGGGTTTAAAAGTGTTAAGGCGTTACTTGATTTATGCCTAATAGTATTGCTTTTCATATTATCAATGACAACGCATGAGTGAAGTAGATATTTAAACATATATATAAGTTTTTCACGTTGTGGGTTGTACTTTCGTGGGACAACATCAGTACAAACCTTGGTGCTGCAAGTGGTCATCAGTTTCAAACATATCCAGAATTATGTATTTAAAAAATTAAAACTATCGATTGCTTCTTATAAAGTAGAATTAAAGAAAGCTTTTGTAGAAATCGATCTGCCTTACTGGTTACCTGGTTACCTTTGAAAAAGTCGAAGATTTATTTTTAAAGAACTTTAATAAGTAAAAAGATTCAGACATATGCTCTGAGAACTAACCATTAACACAATGCTACGGGGGATAAGAGACCAATTATACAGGGAAAATAATTTTCTTGGTATTTTATCTCGGCTATGATATAACATCACGCCTGTAATCCCTGAAGGGTTAGGCAGAGTTGTATGTAATAGTACACTTACTTTTCGCCACTTATGTTTAAGTTATGTAAATGGGCTCGCCCCCTTCAATACATGGATTATTGAAGGGGGCGAGCCTATAAAACTACCATCAACCAGGCATAAATCCAAACTTAGTCGATGTTACTGAAGAATTCTTGATGCAAAAGCCCATTAGGAAAAGTGTTGCTTGACCTGAGATTTGAACCCAGGTTCTCATGTCAGTCATGATTATAACGTTTAGATATAAAATAAACCATGATAAAATTACGATTTCAAACAGAATGAATGCAATGCAATGTTAGAACCTTAGTTAACCATCACAGTTACTTAATACAGTTCTAAGTATTGTCATTTTTTCATTGCAAGTCCTATACTCGCATGAAGAGCGCATGATTCTCAAGAGTGCATTGGTTAGGAGGCTCGACGGGTTATTAATTTTATGGTGTCGATGGCCGCACGCACCTGGCTGCAGCGGTCACTGCCGCTGCGCCTGCGCGTACCTCCCCCCCAACCCCCCCACCACGCCGGGATCAATCACGTAAGTACCTGCACATGGGTACTCTCTGTCATACACATACTCATCGGCAATTATACCAATTAAATATAACCATTCAACGATACATATACCCCACTAAAACGATACGATTGAATTACGTATGTTTTAATCGTTTTTTTTCTTTAATTACCCTTCTTGTTTTTCAAAGCCTATCTAGGCATCTTTATTGGAATTAAAACTCTAAACGTTATCATTAAACTACATAAATATCTAAAAATGAACAATAGCAGTTTATCGGTACAGCTAAGTATTAGATATGTGATGTGGACAGCATTCCCCTCCTAATCGAACTGGTTGGAAGCAGTGCGCGTGCATTACAATGTAAATGGCACATTCGTCTACAGGTGCCGCCGTAGAGAACCTGAATTGTGTTCTGCACCACGCATACCATTTGAATAACACATTTCGTGTGTCACATATCCATTGCCGTCTCAAAGCTGGCGCTATAGCTGGGCGCCAGTGTTTCTCGGCGTTGTGTAATTACCATTCAAAACGTGTCGCGGCGTAGTGAGAGATTTTGACATGTTTTGGTGAAGGTCACAGGTGTAAGTGGTACGAGACACGCGGGCGACAGCGTTGCTCAGACGATGTGGAAATGCAACTGATACTATTAAGTATACATCGATACATGAGAATACATGCAGGAGATTTTTAACCGAACCGAGGTCTCACGGGTCTTTTGGCTCGATTTGAAATATTGTCTTGTGGCTTATGCAGACATTTCTGTTGAGGGCCAACTAGCCCGAGGCGTCAGGTTCAGTTCAGTTCCGATTTATGATAATCAGCTAGCCATTATTCCTGACTTCGTTGAAGAAACTAGGAATTTATTTTGCCCTGAGGCGTTTTCCTAGCATCAATAAAATGTCGTAGCCGGCGTAGTCTCAGGTAGAGATATTATAATTGCTCCATTACTTTAAGACAGTATTTCAAACAATGGAATAAGGTACTAATCAAACTTCACGGTTTTGCTAATGGGACATTTTCTTCGCTAGAACGAAACATCAGTTTGCGAACTTTATTAGTCTTCTCACGACAAAAACCATAAAATGTAACTTGTTAGTAGCAACTAACAAGTTATGGTTTTTGTAAAAATAGAAAAAAAAAAACAAGTTGAAGAATACAAACATTAGGAATGTTTCGTGTGTGTTCTGTCACGACATAATTCATGAATCTATACCGTCTGCCTGGCAGTGAGCACAGACTCCCACAACATAAACCTCATAATAATGTTCAAAGATTACGAGTGGAGGCGCGGATGAAAAACAAAACAAAGCTAATAATCATTTAGTGAACGCACAAATTCCTACAGAATCACAGCCCGCTGATAGGCTGCTGTGAAGTGTATTCCCCGTAACCGAGTAGCATTCGATACTCTTTATAAACAGACATTCTGAGGACCTGAGTGACCTGACTTTGGTACAGTAATAAAAAATATTAGACCTACATACGTCGAAATGCTTTTTGTCAATGGATTTCTGTATGACTGTTAATTAGTAAAATTGCAAGCAAGGTTTTCAGTCTTCAGGCAGTGCCCAATACAAAATTTCGGTGGAACTCTTATTCTTTTCAAGTTTACAATAAATTATGGGGCGCTACCAAATTAAATTTGCTTATGAACAGGTTTCAGTCGTTAACAAAAAAAAAATACGTGAAAATGAGTTTAGAGAAAACTAATAATGCATTTTCTTTTTTTAACGGAAATTTGTGACGCTTGGGAATTAGTTATTATTTGGCACTTATTAACAAAACGATACTGTCATTGTACAACGCTTTTAAAGCTATTTTTAGTTGGTTGTTTGTGTGTTTGAACACCATTTACTACATATTGGTATGGTGTTAAATACAGAGGGCATAACGAGAGTGATCGCGTGTGTAAGCTCGGTCCCAGCTGGAACCGCGTTCTTACCCACGCTGTGTCTGCGCCGCACACCAAACTGTTTATAATCATTATGACGGCAAATAGATAGCTCACTAATTACTTTATTTCTAATTCCCTCACCAAATTGAGCTGTGAGGAACTTTGCTTTTTGGAATAACTACGGATTTTATAGATACGTTACATATTCAATTTTACTGTTTAAATAGATTTTTGTTAATTATTTTAATTATTAATTTGCTTTAATAAGTATTGAAACAATAGTTTAGAAATCTAGGGGGCCCCATAATAGTTTTATAAAATATATATGATCGATAAATTACCTATTTGTTAAGCTGGAAACGTCAACGAAGCCCTAATTTAGCTCTCACATCATTCTAATCCGAAGTATAAGTATTTAAAAAGTAACCTACATCTCTCTGTTTTCTAAGTACCTGTGCATTAGGCTAAAAATAGGTTAAAATTTCCATTATTGACCATCGATTTAAGGGGTGGGACGGGTGGCGGGGGGTAGGGGGGGGAGGGGGCTACCCCCCTGTACCATCCAAACACGGCGCAGCCCCATGGTTATGGAGATATTCATGGTTAAAGTTTATAGGTTAGAATAGCGCTATTTAGTTAGTTTTTGTTTAGTTCCCCCCCCAGTTTGTCTCCGCCTTATCTCCGGCGCTGTTACTACTACTGTAGGCAATGTTACTTTTGCTGCCAAGAGAATTTGGACGATAACCTAACCTCAAAATATATTCGTCTATAAAGCGTAGTCGACGTAGCCCCGCTACGCGGGGCTCCTATTTCTGTCTGCAGGGTTTAAAGTAACCTAACACGAAGGGGATGACGGGGTCTTAGTTCGCTCGCTCCGCTCGCTCACTAGACCCCGTCATCCCCTTCGAACCTAACCTGTCCGAGTCGGGGTGCCCCAAGTCCAGAGCTCGCTTCGCTCGCTCTTGCATCCAAATTTTCTGGTAGTAAAAGTAACATTGCCTATCGTACGCTATAAAACAAAATGCCGTCACGTTCCGTTCACAGTGTAAACAAAAATTCGTAATTCTTTGTGTAAAAATTAAATGTAATTGCATAATACAGCACGGTTATTGTGCACACTAATTAAACACCAAATTTAATTTGTCGATATGTGAAAATAAAATTAAATTATTATGTAAAAAATATGACATAAAATTAAATTAAGGTTTTTTAAATACACCTCTACACTCTACGGAACGTGAAATGTCAACTTTGACATCTACCATGACAATTTATCCAACCTAAAAATTGCAAATGGCGTGATATTTTCCTATTTGTATAGAAACTTTAAACAATTATATATCGTAAACCGTGAAGCTGCGCCGTTTGATAATTTGTGAAAACCTTTCTATTTATGAGTACTATCTACAAAAAAAATATGAATTTCCAAATCAGTGGACTACAATGGAAATTTTATCCTAAAAATATAACACATAAATTCATTGCCTATTTTTATACCCCACCGCCAGGAATGTTTAAACATGTCTCTGCAGGTAAATGCTTGTAAGGACATATTTATGCATGAGTACTTGCATAAGCTTAAAGTTATATTTAGTATAGAAAGCGACGTGTCCTGGGGCGAGCCAAGTGGGCAACCGTCCAGGATATTATGCGACAGCCACGCGAGTTGTAACATGTCACAATATTCAACACTGACTTACATAATCAAATAGTCACAATTTAATCTTGTGTGAAGGTCTGTAGGATGCAGGCTCGTCACGAACGGCTTGACAAGACATATGTCCCGGACATTGACGAGTTTTGGCTGAAGACTTGACAAAGGTCGTCTGGCAAATGTGTGCTATCCCGGAAACTCAAGCCTGCCCTAATATTCGTAATTCAAATTTTGAATGATGTCATGCAATCGACATTGCACTTCAATAACATAACATTACTCAATAGACAATAGCAAAAAATTACGTCATCCCATAAACAATAATGTAATAAAAAGTAAAAATTGTCGTTGTACAAAAACCTCTACCTACATAAACAAAAGCGAGCGAAGAACGTTTTAGCACCTCCATAAAAACTGAAGCGAAACTATGGTCAATAAATTAATAAGTCATCGTCAAATGCCTCCAATTACTGCACAATATAAAGCGGAGTCAAGCAGGTAAACAAAATAGAGCTGTTATAAATTTTACAAGAGCAGTTGAGTGGCCACACTGCCTCTCGACCGCATTATGCAGTTTTTTTCACGAACTTTTTGCTCGCAGGCATTCGCTTTGTGAGCTTACTTCCGTCGGTACAGTTTTTATGGTGGCGCTAAGTTTTGGACACAAAAGATTTAATATAAGAACCCAAATAGAACGTTAGCGCCACCCTGCCTGACACTCTTGTCTCTAAAAACAGCACTCTTTGTAAATGCGTCACCCCATAGGTATGCCGTCCATATAGATTGAGTAAACGCAAATTTTAATCGATGTGCATACATGTTTTAGCGTGTTTAATTATTTTTAGTTGGGTTTGCTTAATAATTAGGTGTATTGTTTGCCGTGTAGTGTAAAGTTTAATCATCGGCTGACTTTTTTTAAAGACAAATTTAGGTAAATAAAATTATTGGAAATAATTTCTCGGATGAAAATTAAGCTTGTGGTTTTGCTAAGGAGGTATTGTTTGTTTTTTTTTTTTATAGCGATAGGTATTTAATCACATACCTAATATTGTGATTGGACAATTCAGAGGTTTTCTCGTGAAGCAGCGAAATGCAAAACATGTTTTCCTTCATTTTAATGCACATATAGGGGAAATTGTCACATGAACTATGATGTCATCCTCAGAAATGTAACAGGACAAGTATCGAACAATGTGCTGCGACACAAAAGGGTACCGTACGCCGCATATTTCACAAAATGCGTGTTTGCGTTATCTTAAAACCTTGTGGGCCGGCTTTTGTGTCCCTGTTGACTTTCCCTTAGCGCCGCTGTCAATTTTTTCACGGCGGTGTAATGTCGTACTGTTTGTATTCGTCTGAGCATTAGATAATCGCCATTGTCCTGCAAGCGCCAGCGGCATCGCAGACAAGCTTCTGTACTTAGAACTATTTGCTTTTATCTTTAGGCAAGCCAATTGTTTAACTAGAATATTTAGGTCTAAAATAGTAGGATTAAATGAAGTACTTTATTGTGAGAGGTCGGTGTTACTGTCCTTTTATTTTGTACACAATTGATGTTCTTGTAACGTTATCGAGTTATCAGTAAAACGTTATGAAATAGCGGTTTACTTCGTGTGATTCATGCTCTCCGTTTGGTGAGTCAATGTTTTTTTACGTTGCCCTATTCAAAAACGTAAGTAACTCCTTTCGACAGCTTTTGTTTAACATATAAGAAGACAGTAATGTTAACCTTTTAAATGAAATTGAGATGAGCTATTATGAGTTCTGCTAATTTTAAGAATTGCGAACAAGTATGCACCGGTAAATGTGTACTTGAAAACGTTTACCAATTACTTAGACAATAGCTGGTTAGCTAGTATTTTCAATGAAACATTTTATTTTTAATAAAATGACAGTAAAATAGTTATTAGTAAAATAGTTATTTTGAATCCATAGTTTAAAAATCAAAAATACGTCATCATCATTATCATTTCAGACGAAAGACGTCCACTGCTGGACATAGGCCTCCCCCAAGTGTCACCACATTGACCGGCCCCGTGCGACTGCCATCCAGCGGATCCCCGCAACCTTCACCAGGTCATCGGTCCACCTAGTGGCAGGCCTTCTAACGCATCGTGTTCCGGTTCGCGGTCGCCTTTCTAGAACTTTTCGGCCCCATCAGCCATCCGTTCTGCGAGCAATGTGCCCTACCCACTGCGACGTTTGGCAATCCTTCGGGCTACATCGATAACCTTGGTTCTCTTGCGGAGCCAGCTCACAAAAATGAAGACGTACGATGGCAGGATCGTATCCGCCAAACCGGAGCTAATGAAGGATATCAAGAGATTCTATGGGCAGTTGTACACGTCAACCGTTAAACCCGTTGTAAATCTAGCAAATGACCCAAGAGCTCGTCTGACCCAACACTAAACTAAACAGGAGATTAGGATGACTCTTAAACAGCTTAAAAACAACAAAGCACCGGGTGATGATGGAATTACGACCGAACTTCTGAAGGCGGGTGGGAAACCGGTACATAAGGCCCTCCAAAATCCTTTTCCGTCATACTCAAGGGGAAATGGCCACAGGCATGGTGCAGGGGTGTGGTGGTATTCTTCTACAAAAAGGTTTACAATGCCCGGTTGAAGAACTATAGGCCCATCTCACTTCTAAGCCCTGTCTACACGTTGTTTCAAGAGTCATCACGAATCGTCTCGTGCGCAGGTTTGACGATTTTCAGCCCCCGAACAAGCCGGATTCCGAAAAGGCTTTAGCACCGTAGACCACATACATACGCTGCGACAGGTTATGCAGAAGAACGTAGAGTACAACCTGCCTCTCTGTTTAGCGTCTGTAGACTACGAGAAAGCATTCGATTCGATCTAGACTTGGGCTGCACTGCAGTCTTTCCAAAGGTGCCAAATTGACTATCGGTACATGTCGATGTATATCAAGGTGTTGAAGTGTTTGTACAAAAACGCTACCATGTCAGTCCGACTTCAGAATTAGACCTCCGAACCTATCCTTCCGCAGCGAGGTGTGAGACGGGGAGACGTCATATCTCCGAAACTGTTCACCGCTGCACTAGAAGATGTCTTCAAGGTTCTGGACTGGAGAGGGCTACGCATCACATGGCAAGTAAGTACATCTCTCACCTTCGATATGCCTACGATATAGTGGTCATGCCTGAGACCATGGAGGACCTCAGTACAATGCTCGATAACCTCAGATAAATCATAAATTATACTAATCCACAACAAGGTGCAACTTGCAAAGCTAAACTGAAAAACTATGAACTCATTCCGAGCGCGTTGAAATCTTTTCTACGTCAGTTTTTCTCTCAGCCGTTACAATGCTATTTTTACAGGGAAAATGATGTATCTACAGCGTAAAACGTATTAAGACATGGTTGCTCGTAATTATGTTCGGTTCGGTTGCTTCGGTTGGATAGGTACCGTCGGTACCTACCAATTAGGCACCGTGCGCCGGATTGGCGGTCGTTAGTATGAAAGATGTTCGAAAGCGGATAATTTCTTTATCGTCGGCAGAGGGCGCGCGTGAGGTCCGAGCCTGCCTTTGGTCCATGCCGCCGAGTCTCCAACACCTACCCAAACTACCTAAGTGTTTTTCAATTAAGGGAAATAAAATTTATATACACAAACATCTACAACACAAATAAATGTTAGTGTGGGAAATAAAGTTTAATAAGAGAGCGTCAGGAAGTAATTGTCGAATTCCTTTTACTGAGAACTTTTGGAAAGATGCTATGTTTCATCATTTATATCTCTTAATTGCGTTTCAAGTATATTTCTAATGAATTCCGCTTACTATGTTGATTTATGAGAACACTGAACCTCACACTACCTACTGTAAGAACATAATCCATTTAGTTTATGTTTTACATAAAGACGCATACAATGTTAAAAAGGATCCTAATCCTCGCAAAGTGACCAGTCATCATCTATACGTTAAGCACTGGTAGTATGAAAACAAGATTTTCAAAATCGTGAGTAAATATTTGCTCGCCATACCATTCCATAAAGCAAGCTGAGAGGAACAAAAAATACGTTAACAAGAAAGGTCCTGTGGGAGCGGCCGCGGTCGAGACAGATATATGAAAATGCCGAAAGAGGAACGAGAATAGAGGATGCCACGCCCACAACCACCCACGTAGTCGTAAACAGTCCAAATCCTTTGCACGCTTTCATGTATCCCAAATCGAAATCGCTCCGAGCATCAAACGCGCTGATAAAAGAATACACGCACCTCTCCCATAGCCCTAAGACATAAAGTTGTGTGAACCAACTAAATAAGTTATTCCGTGTTGTTGTCCTTTTGTGATCGAGATCATAATGATAAATAACCCAAAGGATAGGTCCAGTTGGGGAATAATAATTGATTTTGATGTCTTAAACATAAAATATTCTCGATTGGATGTTTTGAAATGTATTTTTATAAACGCTACTTTTATATTTTGAACATTCCATGTCATGGAATAATTTGGATATATTTTAAATTGAATTTAAAGTATAGAGAATGTGATGTTTTTCTCTTTTATGGTTAACCTAATAGGGGATGTGTAGGGAGAGCTATGAAGCCAGGAATAAAATAAAAAGAGATAACGTTAACGTACAAGTGTTAACAAGTTGGCGGCTCAAAGAGCGCCGCTCTCCTCATTGAGTCTAATAACTTGAGAGCTTATGTTGTTATCTAATTATTGCCACACATTCCATCCCATATCCTTAGCAGACTTGGGAAAATGATGAAACAATATTACTTGCGGGTATTACTGTGATAGAATTCAAATGACGACGTAATAAAAATCCATTATATGGCCTGTATATTACTCTATATGAATCGTAAAAGTTTCGCCAGTCATTAAATAAAGGTTAGATATTTTTTTCGACTCCTAATATTATATGTTCGGGTCCAAAAAAAGACATTTGAAGCAGCATTTACGTCGTGGAAAAAAACGAGGGCCTAACTGCCTAAGTGAATCAATAAATCATGTAAAAAATCGCCCGTGGTTTGGTCTCACACAAAATGATTAGGCCAAAAACGTATCAAAGACATTCCAATCGAAGTGGTGGCTTGTTCCAGGACCGTCACAGCCTATAATTTGTGCATCCACATCGACACGTAATTAGGGGGACGTGACGCACCATGTTGCGCATTCCCACATGGACACGGACAAGCAAGGACATAACACGTAATTTCGAATCATTATTTTGACCACAAACTGACTGTAGTCACACCGTGTCTGCCGCGATAACGTGATTCTAAGTAATTAATAGATTTCAAATAATTCAATAAAATCATATTCATTTTGATATTTATACCTAAGTTCTATTTTTAATTAGCCTATTCTGTCCAATGTCGAGCAAAGGCCTATCCCCATACCTTTTAAATTTTATCTTTGTTTCACTTTCTCCGGTTTTAGTCAGGTACGAGTCTAGATTGTCACGACACCTATTTTTGTCCCTCCCCTAAAACCCCCTAATTACTTGAGTATTTTGGGATGTTTTTTAAGTCTCATCGGCCATTTATTTCTTCTCAAAACGTCAACAACACCGCACAATACACTACTAAATCATTTCTAATAAATCATTGTTAAAGTAGTCATATAGACAATAGACGTTCCACATCGAGCAACACTATTATAATGTATATATATATATATATATTAATAAAACGATGAACCAAGCTTATAGCCAATATTTCTCAAAAAAAAATATGAATTTGAACAACTTAATACGAGCGTCTTCTGCTTGATTTAGAACTCTCTAAGGTCTAAATAAACATCAATTACAACGCACTTACACAATAATTGCCACTAACACACTTTTTTTGTTACAAGCGGCCACACTGCGGTGTGACAAGCGGTCACCTAAAGGAAAACTAACGAAATGCTTTTAACTTGCCTTTCGCTATTTATTGTTTTAATAGTTGGTTTCCGTGTTTCACCATTTCTTATGATTTGCGGTTTATAATTTGGGCGTATCCGGTCTCAGTTGCCTGAAAATTAATTGATTTTCTAACTTTGTAACAGTCGACGTTACTACAATGTTTACGTGGAACACACACTACAATGATTATCTTAATATTGAACTGAGAACAGTTGAATATTAAAAAACGTGTCTATCACATGTTTCGTTATTCTAAAATAACATTTTTATAACCGGCATTAGACACTACCTGTTAAACAAAATTGAGGCCGACGTTTCGTCTGCCTCGCGCGCTCAGAACAAATAGAATATAAAAAGGTGAGCGATGCATTAAGTGCATATAAACATGTTGCCTTAGTGTCAATATTTGCGGGCGTTTTCCCATGGGAACCGCGCCTGTCTGCGCCTGCGCTAAATCACTTTGGTTGTGACTGTACCACGCTACTCTTCTTTTTTGCTATTGAAATGTCAATTTCCTACCTTACTCGTACGTCTTGAGAGCCTAAAATCAATTACAAACTGCGTTTTTTTTTCGATTGCCGACTTCTCTATTGTTTTTTTTTTTTTATAGCCGAATGCTAATTTTCAGCTCACTCTTTATTTTAAAGGATGGTGTAGTAATGTTACGTAGAAGTCACTATATCAGCACGTTAAGTCAGTGAAAAAGTTAGGCATATAAAGTTTTTCATAGAAGTTTCCTTGACAAAAATTAATTACCTCTATGGAAAATACGAGGAAAACATACCTGCATGCAGATAAGTCATATAAGTGAAAGAAAATTCCTTTGGGTAGCTGATGCAAGAAATAGAACTTGGGGATATTATACAAATTATGTTAGTTGGTCGATGGTGGTGCGATGATCACGAATATTTGTCGCGTGATGTCAGGAGCCGGCGCAGACCGAGATAAGGTAATTGAGAATGCGTGTAGCCGTCCGGGGGATATATCGCTGTGGGATGCCGCCTTGCTGTGCCACTACCTCCATCGTTCCCTTTGCTTACATGCTTGTAGCCCCAAATATGTCCTAAATATGTGAACATTAGCACCGTGAAAAGCAGCAGTTCCAAATAATTCCTGGTGTCCTACGTACTTACGAATTCCACAAAAGGTCAACGACATAATTGAGAACGACAGTCGGAATGGATATAAAAAATGGAATATTTTAATAGCCGTTTCTAATTAGTGGCAGTTACCGTTTTTTGGGTTCTGTGTTTGTAATGAAAAAACAGAGTCCTCATTTTAAGATCGTTCGATTCTCTATCCGTAATTTAGCAAAATGAAAAAACGTGACGATTGGAAACCTGATTTTACCTGTGGAGTTAGTTAATTCTGATGAATATGCATCATTTTCTATCCCTTTTCCCAAAACTGAAAAATTATCAATTATAAACAGTTTTACTGAAAGACGTAAGCAGCATCTGAAAGTAATTCTGGTACTCAGATGAATAACATTCACTAGTCTTCTAAAATATTTCAGTATGAAAGAAATACAAAAAAGAACCCATGTTATAAGAAGCCACTCATACTTCACCAGTTTTTATTTAAGTACTTAAAGTACATTGGGCTTGATATTTCTTAGGAATGTAATTAATTAACCCAGCGCTATCGAATTGAGTCGGTAAGATTACAATCGCCTGGAATCGGTAAGAGAACCACAATAATCGGTGGATGTATCAAGTTGGGGAGTCGAGACATGTGTACGCGCGCGGGTGTGCCCGCAGGTACCTGTGATGGAATGCCCGATACGCTCCTATAATGATGTTAAAACAAACTGTTAGGTTGTCATTAACGCGACTCAGCGCCCAAATGGGGGAGGCCCATTATAAAAATTTGTCCCATCCGTTTCGGCCCAAATTTATGGTTATCGAGCTGCCCCGTTTTTCTTGGGCCATCGAAATTTTATTGCCTTAAGATTAGAGTGGGAACACTGATAACAATGTTTTAGGACGGGATTTGTGTCGTTTATGATGTCGCCGATGAATGAGAGTAATCTAACGTCATTTCATTTCTATTGAACACGTATCATTTGGACCTTAGAGGCAGTTGCGGGGTTAATATTACGGCGGTTGGACATTCTTTAAATTAATTTTATGGCATTTGGAGATACACATCTGAAACGAAAGGTAAGTTATCAGGGTCTAAGTGGAGTTCTTACTTTATTATGGAATGTTTATACGTTCATTACAACGAGTATGAAGGTTCGAGATTTATCAAGAGTTGAGAAGAAGAAGAAGAGTCCTCTTTAGTGATGTAAGACAGGCATAATCAAATAAAACAGTAAACAATTTCACAACACAACATTTTATGCCAAAAAATGAGAACCGAACGGTTGCCCAATTAATAAGAAAGTGCCTAATAGTTATTGATATTCATTGATATTCTTTTAGAAGCGCGTATCACGTAACACGGTAGCTGCTGGCTCGCTCGTAATGTATTGTATTTTATGGTAGTGGCCTGCGGTATGCAAAACTTGCCTTCGATAATCTTACGTTTGCCAAAACAAACATAACTTTACCGTTCATCAATCAAGTTTACAAGCCACTGTAGCCGTTATTACGTCTCCATAGGAGCATATAAGATTGGTATTGGACGTTAAAACTAATATCAGTATGTATGTATGTGGTAGAGCAGATACTGGTCTCCGTGGACGGGTCCACGTCAATAAGTTATTATTTCTGCAAATATTCCAGTGTCACATACAACCGTTTGGATTAAAAACGACAACTACTTGAGGTTCGATTACAAAGTTGAATTAACATTAATCAGAGTTAACATGGATTTAAGTTTTTCCTAAATATTAATGGAGATTTCGGAATGTTGTCTTTGAGCGTCCGAGATGTGGTTCCCATGTGCATTGGTAATGTAAGTATATTATGAAGACTATTATTTCAAATCTATCAATTTATTTGGCTTACAACTACATAAATCTTGGAGTGAGTTAAAAACTAGAGTTGTGAACACTTTGATCTTAGGTGAGCACTCTAGTCATCGGTACAAAGTTCAGTTGGAACACAGGTATTAAATTATGCATAATGTGGTTTAACATAATATGCACATTTTATTCCTAGTTGAGAGCATTAAGATGAACTAAGTTATAATGAGTTACAGGTCACGACGTAAAGTGCTTGTTCATTCTGATTGTGTTAGATTCCTACATATTTAGGAAAACTTGTAAATGCTTAAGAAAAACGAATTCAAGAGAATGAAGTAAGAATGCTTCCTAGTTGCAGTTAGTTAGAAGCTCCTGTCGCAATCCGTGCACTTCAGTGCGATGATATGAAATGTGGTTTGCGGTCAATGGCTAAGAATAAAATTCAATAAATGTCTTTGGACATGTTCACAAGAATAGAACCAGCAGATGGGAAGTAAAATCAATTTATTCAGTTTTAAAACGTAATTTTCATGTTTGACATCTTTAGCTGTCCATTTATGATGAAAAACATTTCTGGGAAAATACATACTTCAATTAAGAAAACAAACGGTAAAGTATGTGACATCTGAAGTTATCTGAGTTAACTCATAATGAAGATATTGAGGCTGAATATCAGTGTATATAGGACTTCAGTCGTGGAACAGCGATACCTAATAAAGTGAAACACATCTGCTACAAAGACGGTCATCGTCATAATTGTATCCCAGGCAAGATGTACCGGAGTACAAGGCAGTGGGAAAGTGTGGAGCGTCACTGAACGCCGTTATCAAGCGGTCACTTTGATTGTCTCGTTGGGCCCTGTTCCACTGACAGCATGACGAATGGCCTGATGCAACCCATAGATAATAACAAAAACGCGTCCACTACTAACCCTGTCGGTGTCCCGTCAACGTCAAAAAACAAATAAGTCCTAATGATCGATCGTTAGACCTCTGTTTTGGGGCCTTTAAAACACGAGTTATCTCGAGTAAGCCGTAGCGGTGCGATCACCTACCTGTTTAAAGGTGGCTGAATTTGTCAGCCGATAGATTCCAACGAGGCTTACGTGTCAGCGAGCAAGGTGAGTTTTTCATGTAAGTTGCCTTACCTGGCGAGCCGAGTAATCTTGTAAGGCGACTTTAACTTCCATTTAACCGAGGAAAAGTTACTAGCATGCGCTACGAGATATAAACTTTTTGAAGTGACAATCGTTCCTTTTTCACCTTTTATTTTTGTATAGCACAATCTGTTTTACCTACATTTGATGTGGTTTGTTATTGATATTGGCGTAAAATCCCACGTCAACAGCTCGGACATAATTTATTAATTTGTTTTGTTTTATATAAATTGAAGTGGATTGACATGTTGATAATAAATGTTTAAAGGACAATGTGCAAACTAGACCTCACACAATAAATGAATAAGATTAATTAGAAGTGGCAACTTGAACGTGCAAAGTGTTTATGTGGAAGGAATTCACGATTATATTTGTAGCTATGTTACTGTAGTACAAGTTAGAGC
The DNA here is from genome assembly GCA_963082945.1 of Cerastis leucographa. Lineage (NCBI taxonomy): Eukaryota > Metazoa > Arthropoda > Insecta > Lepidoptera > Noctuidae > Cerastis > Cerastis leucographa. The sequence goes on from OY720357.1 coordinate 12,071,501, forward strand.
ACGGTGCATAGGCATGCCGTAATTACTTACGTACTTAGAACATTATAATCCACCTGTCGTCGCGATCCAGCGCAGGGTTCGCCTTACAATTTATCGGGAGTTGCTTCCAGTTAAGATACTATGTCAATGCAAAAGCTCTATTTGCATTATTTATCGCCTGTGGTTACGAGCCCGACCAACAATCCGGACTAAAAATAGATGCAAATACTCAGAACTAAAGTAGCACTTACATTTTACTTAACGGTCGGTATATTTTTAGTAAAAGCATACATATTTCAAAGGCTTATCATTTGCAATGGTAATTAGCTCTGTAGATAAATGAGCACCTGTAATACTCTCCGAGAGAGGTATATGTTTTCACAGTATTTGAATACTATATCGCAATCGCACTAAGTATTTCCTTATCCTTTAACAATAATGATGTCACCAGCAGTGTTAATGCAATAAATATCATTACGTCGTTAACAATTCAGGCTTACGCGGCGAAATCAATTAGGATCTGCTCGGGCTGTAAGCTGGCATATTAACTAGAGCTATTAAGCGTTTGTCTAATTATAGGTTGTTAAACAGCAATAGAATATTCTTAGTTCTCGCTCGCAGGCTTAGGTTTCAATTAGAGCGCGCGGTATCGAGGGAGGTGTACACGCCGCCGTATATCATGCGAACCGCGCTATTACATCCAGTATCTGCGGTATTAATAGAAGTGGATACATAAATTTTAATACTTGCATTTGTCAGATAGGGATTGGTGTCACGCGCACGTGTTTGGCGCAGTATCTCTGCAGCCCTACATTCTGATTTCTGAGACGTGCAGCTCTTGCGATATCTCAGTATATTCATGTTTACTGACAATATTTCCATTGCTTCCGTAGCTGATGATAAATGACGTAACGTCACAACATGATTATCTTGCTTACAAGGCGGCTAGATCAAGACATATACAAGTTCGCAGATTAACTACTTAATTATAGATTAAATTATCTAATTACGTCAAACGTTCCTTATGTGTGAAATAGCGTCAATTGAACAAAGCGTTTCTTGCAGTAAGCTTATTATTATTATACTAGGAATTGAATTCTCCTGTTGTGGGTGCGTTTAGATATTTATACTCACATACACAAACCAGACCCGAAACAACCACCTGTAGGTCATACAAATTAGGTATTTTGTCCGTGTGGGGATCGAACCCGCAACACGCATCGCAGCCGGTCGCTCAGCCACTGCGTCAACCGCACCGTCTTATTATTGTTCCAAGCAATGTTCAAACTTAAACGGCTGCGGTATATCAAGAATAATATAATATAATGAGATCTGAGTTAAGATTAGATCTCATTTTACTTTATAATTGAAATGTGTGCAGCTGCTTTACTAAACACCGAGAAAATGCTTTATTTATCTACGATTGTTAGTCTAATCGGGCCACAGCTTCTCATTCGTACATCTGCAGAGACACTCAGACTTTCCAAGAAAGTCGAGTAGGATCTCGTCGGCTCTTCGCAGTGACACGAAATCAATTGATTCTCGTACAGTTACATGGCATGTGAGAAATGTCGTCGAGAGTATATCAAATGTTAGTCGAAGCTATCGGATGCAGGCATTCCGTCGCGGGATTGAACCGCACGCGCGGCGAGCGGCAGAAATGTGGGCGCAACCTGAGACGCCCGCGCCCGCGCCGCCGCAAGGTCGGCTACTGCACTGCGCATGCGTGACCTAGCGCGACACCACCACGTCTCACCACGTCGCGCTGCTAACACTGCAGCACCACCATACAACCTATATTTTCCACATAATGCGTATACTCCAAGAACAGGGTTTTTCTTATCACCAGTGCTCATGACATAGTAAGTAACAGCGTAATAACGCATTTTCTGCTTTTCTGCCACTACTTCTTGTTTATGATTAAACTGAATTAAATAATGCTAAATTCACAGCTCGTAGCATTTGGCGTAGCACAGCAAGATTCAAACAACAGTAATTTATTGGAGTGGTATAAATATTGTACATATTCCATTGCTTAATAATATGGCTCTGCTACGCTGTGGTTATGATACCGCTACAACACTGCTACGCCACGATTGTGATTCAGCTACGCCACGTCTACAATACTGCTACGAAGCTGCTACGCCACATCTACGACTCTGCTACGCCTATGATACCCCGAGGCCCTAGGACACTGCAGCTGCGACCCCACTGCCTGCTGTGACTAATATGCTACACCACGCTTAGTGTTCCCTTGGCCACGTCTACAATACTGCTACGAAGCTGTAACGATGCTGTTACGCTACGCCTACGATCCGTCTACGACACAGCTACGATGCATTAGTATTAAGTAAAGCTAAGTTTTGAATTTCAAGGCAGGACAAGACAGGAAATAACCAATACTAATTGATTATTAAGATAATGTTGCTAAGTAATGAAAGTTTTGATTAGGACCAAAACTGTTGAAAGTTAATTAAACTAGTGTTATGGCTTTAGATTCATAAACCCTGATTTGAAATGTCAAGAGAATGTCAATAAACAGCTGCAATTAAAACCCATTATTAACTGCCTTGATATAGCAAAGGTAAACCTCACTCGGAAAACTAATGAATTAGTCACTATTATAGGAAGAGGAAAGTTTTACTCGTCAATTAATCGGTTGCTCACAAACCTTTGTACAACATAGAGATAAAATCATTGATGATAGGTAAGTAGGAAAAAAAGTCGATGGAGAATTCAGGATTACGATTATGAAGCAAATAGCTTTTTATCTTTTGCAGAGTTCATCTACTGAAACTTGAAAGGCAAGAAGTCGAGTGGAGTCTCCGCTTATTGTAGGTAAGGGAAGACGTTTGACCAGCCTTTCGAAATGCAGGGATAGATAAACTATGGGACAAAAACAGAAAGGCACAGGAATATGATAAAGAAAATTGTAACATGTTTGAGTTGTTTGAGTGACGAAAGGAACTGATTCCATAGGATATTGCGGGATCCAATACAGTTAAATTGTTTCTCTGGGACTTCGTCTAGCTTCATTGTCTCGGCGCTTTTCTGGTGGTCGCCACTGTTGATTCTGGCTTACAGGAGTAGCAGTGGTTTGGGAATAGTGTGGCGGGCTTGTCCCAAAAAAAAGGTCTGTAGTGTTGTTAATATCCATGTCGATAGAACCTTTTGCAAGTTGTTCAGTTTGTGTAATCACAAAAAAAAATCTTCGTAATTATTCTGAAGCGCAGTAGGCAACAAACACATTAACCCTCACGCACGCGAAGCATGCTTTTGGTTAGTACGAGTGCTAGCGCTAAGTACCGAGATGTCTCGATGGGCCTCGACAGCGACACAACACTATAACTCAACGCTATTAGTAAATACAACATAAATCAGCTAATGCATCATTTAATGGTTGTTATAGCTGAACGATTAACGGCCGTGCCTAATCTTCAATGCGTTAAGTACAAGCACATAAATGTGTTGGTTTACCGCGCTCGTAAATACTTATAATAATAAGGTGTGGTACCGCTGTTGTAGTACGCCGGTCGTAAGTATCATAGCCCTGATTGTATTGCAAAATGGAAACGCACCGCGGACCAGCCAAATTCGTACTTGGTATCTACCTCGTAATATTTCCTCCGGCTCGCTTATGCAAATGCTGCGTATTGACAAGAAATATACATGGAAATATATGAAGTGGACGCATAAAAGTGACAGAGACTGGGTGCGTACCATCGCAGGCTCGTAAGGGACCCCGCACACAACGCCGCACGGTTAACGATCAGCGCTGCATCGATTTACAAAGTTATTTATTGATATTAAAACACGTGACGGTTACTCTATTTCTAGGCAAATGGCATGTTATAAGCTTGTTTGAATTAACGCTCGGTTTTACGATGCATTGAGTAAATATACCAGTTATTTTAATAAATCACATATTCATTAAATTATGATTGCAGCTATATGGAACTCTAAATTGCTCTCGATTAATCATTGGCTAAATATAAAGTAACTATGAAATACAGCCAAATGGGCGTGCTTTAACAACTGTTGCACACTGTAACTGTACAATACATAAATCGTATTAAAGGATTCCTAATCCAATCTTCGTACATTAATGTTTGTTTCTTCCAGTAAGTTGCTTTTCTTAGAATAGGTTTTGGGTCGATAAGCTACATTGACGTACTCTTACAAGAGCAAACAATTTCTCTCAGTGTTTGTTTATATGAGGTTTGTATTTAGCACGCGATTACATAAAATCGATGAAATCAACAATAAACGATTGATATAAGGTTACTTAACTTTGTTTATGTGAAGCGAGCGAACGAGAACAATAAGTTTATCATAATCGGCGACAACACGACTGCTCCTCAGACATTGTGTCAGTTCGTTTATCGCGCGGAGACCTTTGGCTTATTAGCGGGGCGCGGCACCTGCGAGCTACGATAATGGCGCTCGTAATGTCCGAGATTTATGTCGGTGAATTAAAATGAAATGTCACTTAATTTAATCAACACTCCCCGTGGCGCGGGGCACATCTGCGCTGGCCACGGTGAAATACACGCGGATGAATCATCTTGTTTTGCAGTACATTCTCGGAACCGATTAATAATTATAATAATTTATCTCGTCAATAAAACAATAATTAACAGTCAGTAGTCATATGAGCCGTCGTATAAATTTCCTAATGTGAAACCTAGTGTAACATGATACCGAGCTCGAACAGGTTGCTGCTACACCTGGGCACCTGGCGAGGCTCACGTCAACTACGATAATAGACCAAACTTATTTCATTTTAATAATTTTCCAGAAATATCGATTATTATTTTATTGGCTCGTTTTTTAATAAAATAAAACGTTTTAACGATCATCTATACAATATCCAGTATTATCTGGTTTCCACAGATTCAACGTAGCGTAATCTAGCTTGGTATTTGGTACTCTTTTTCAATACGTCCAGGTGAGCTATCTGGGTTCAGGCACTTCATAAAGACCAGCCGGAGTCGATATGTTGTATTCTCCAAATAAGGGCAGGTCGTTGCACCGTCGTCGTTGTCTTCTTTGTTTAAAAAAATAACACTCGTCTCATATGTATGAATGTACGTGTATGGAAAATCAACTGAGAATTAATCATGTGTAAAATCCTACGTTTTTTTGAATGTCTAGAAGAAAACGAAGGTTCATTGTTAAGGAATGTCTTTCATACAGGTTATATGCACTGTTTTACATAACTGCTTTTTTCTGTAGGTTTAGTGTTAATACGAGAGATTGCACTCAAAATATACCATTAATGATCTATTAAAACATAACCTAAATAAAAACGAGTTGCAGCTCAGAAAAATCAGTCGTCATCTCTATATTAATTGGCATTAACATGTTCAACATGGCCGATAGCGATCAAGTTGGATACATAATTAAGAACGATTATGTCAGATTCGGGCAGTAAACTAGTTGGTTAATGCCATTGTGATATGAATATGGATTTAATGTTGTACAAACATCAGGCGCTTCAGGTTACACGGTATCAAGTGTCGTGACAGCACGGGGTCGGCTGCCAGGTGCGCTGCTTGGGACATTAATCGTGATACACCATCGTATAGATCACAATCAAAACCAGTTTTATTATTTTAAAGTTGTAAATGACGCAAGTGGCGGTGGTGCGGCCGCAGGTGGACGGTACGGTAACCCGAGCGCCACGGCCGCGCGCAGCGTCCAGCAACCAGCCAGCATTATGCAACTCATTAAGACTGAAACAAGACACTAACTTATCATTGCACTTTTTATTTTTGCGTAATCATTCCTTAATTATCCACTTGTAATTTAACGCCACCACACACCTTCGTGACACCTGAATTGTTAATTAACTGAATGAGATGTTAAAGTTGCAAATGTCACGCAACCGTTGTGTCGCTATCTTTATAAGATATATTGGACAGTAGGGTGCGTTGAAGTGGAGCAGCGATATGCGCGCGGAGACTACACTCGTACGCTCGTACAGTGTTGCTCGGTTCAAAGTTGAACGGTGTGGCGGGCCGTATGTAGGTCGGCGCGCGACACGGCAGGCGGCGCGGCGTCACCGCGCGGCGCCCTATAGTCTACCGGCCGCCTATCATTATTCCCATCCAAACATTATTTACCACTCGACCTTTTTATCCTGAAGCCTTTTTCACAAACTGCACTCCCACTTATCAGGTAGACAACGTGAGATATTAATATCTTTGGGCAGGTATTTAGTGTTCATATTGAACCGATAAACGCTTTTAGTGTCGAGCTTTGAAAATAAATAATGGCAGTTTAGATAAGGTTTTACGAATATATCTCAACGAAACCTCATGGTGGACTTGAGTTCAACAAAAAAGGCTTTTAATTGTATAATAAAGCATTTCAGACAGGCGTCTACGAAGGAATTTTCATTGACCAGAAAATCGTTCAATAATTACTGTCTGAGATATAATCCTCGGGCTGTACGCTGCGCTATTTAATTAACCCTCTCTGTATTTCCTTTCAGTCCAACACGTCCAATCCGGGCAAGAAGTTAAATATAATTAATTTAATTCTGATACTTTTTCAACCGTTACCGATACCCTTTTTTACAGTGCAAGGAACGCGGATGGGACTCGAAAGCAATATTTATTTATAAAGTCCGCGCATCGAGTGCAGGCCGACTGCATCGGGATTCCATTTATACGTATCGTTGATGTTTTTCTGTTTCCAGCGATCTCCTGCGAGTGGTGTGCGCGGGCGCATTGCGAAGCGCTCAGCATCACAAGCGACTTTTATTACTTGTAGAACCTTTGTATTTATATTTAGGTGTATAAATATCTGCTTAGGTTTTTCTCGGCAGATGTTCCTGTTAGTTTGAATAATGTAGAGTTCAATAACATGTATTTTCTGAAGCGAAGTTTGAAAGGTTTGCGTTTAAGTTAGAATTAAACATGCGGGAAATCATTTTCTTTCAACCATGTTGTACTACGTCCTAGACCTCAAGAAGACCACTACGCCAGTCTAAAAGATAGGCCGATATTTTTACGCTAAGCTAAACACAGGTTCCAAATCAAAAGGAAAAATAAACCATACAATAATAACGGTAGGCGAAATAACTTTTAAATGGTTTTGTTTTCTGATCCTCCATTTAATTAATCTGTTCCGCTGCCAAATCATCTGTATAATAAACTTCTCATGACGTAAGCTTCGGAACACGCGGCCAAAGGAAAGAATTAAATCGTTATTAATTAACTAAAACATCGGTGTAAGATTTCATCCTTTTTTCTATGATCCAAGCTTGTATTGGAACGAGAATCAATATTTTATCATTAATTTTCGAAATATGATATCGATACGAACATTTATTATCGACATTTATAGGTATCTTGTTTATTAAAATAAGGATTAGATACGAGGCTATTATGGTTTAAGTGGTTTCAATGTATGAGCACACCTGGCGAACATTTCTAGGCACCTTGGTTACTTTAGCACGCCACACCTTTAAAACGTAGATACTTTATTCTGTTTTAGAGGTACAAGAAACCTTTTACCCTGAAAATAACGGAATACATAACCTATACTGTTGCGCAAGTCCACTTAGACCTGAGTTTAAAAGTTTTGTTACGATCAGTAATCTCCCTAAGGCTGCCCTGTTGTATATATGTATATCGATCCCTGCAGCCGTTCGTAGCGGTCTTTGAAGGCCTGTAGCAGTGGACGTTAACGGGCAGACATGTTGAACGTCCCGGGGGTATCGTGAGGCAGGCGATGTAGGTGAGGCGGTGAGGCCGAGTGCATGATCAAACGCGTATAGCGAGCTGAGATATTCTGTGAGGGGATTCGCGGAAGCGAGGCGCGCGGCGACCGCCCGTCTGAGCGGGCTGCACCTGCCCGCGCCGCCAGCTATTTATAAACCAGACCGTACCTCCGACATAGAATAAGCCTTATTCGCATACACGCCTCGAACGTCCACCATTCTGCCTACGACTGTCGGATCTCTAGTTGGACTATTGGACTGTCGGATTCGTAGTACGTGTTTAAACATACATCCATACATAAAATCACGCCATTTTCCCATCGGGGTAGGCAGAAACCTTCAGTGGTTGCTGCCTACCGCCATGGCTGTGCTACGATCATCACATACTCCTGTTGCCTCGTCCACGTTCATACATCTGGTCATACACGCACGCTAGTTGCAAGTACTACGCACTTGACGACCTTTCTGAAGAACTTCACCAATAAGGTCAGTGTATGTAGGTGTTTATTTTCAAGACAATAAGGGTGCTGATAGGTTGCTCCAGCCGGGGGGAGTGACTGCAATAGGACTGTAACTTCTTCCATCTTAGATTCTGTCTGACCGATTCTTTAACAATTCAAAAATATCGTACGATGTACCTTTTATAGTGTTATCACTTATCACACTTGCTTTCCTTGTTCGTACGTTTTTGACAGTCCAAGTTATGGTGTGTTAACAACACTGTTTGTGATCACTACGTTTCATACTGGTTTAGGTAGGTTCTATTTAGCACTTCAGCTGGAAAATTTTCATAGCACGTGACAAATATCAGGCATAGGATAATAAAGCTGCGGAATGAGCTTTTAAAACCGTTTTGCTACGTGGAATGTGTTTTCAGTGAAGAACATTGCAAATCGATTGATTTTTAAACTTAATTTACTTTCGTTTTGTAGAGAGAACTATGATGTGTCCCTTCTAGATCTTAGCTCATAGACGTGCGTTGTGCATTGCTATTTATCTACGACTTTATAGTACCCAAGACATTATTCTAGCACACAATACTTGGTAGCTATACTACACCCAATAATATATTGTTTACCTGCTTTTTGCGCAGCATCGCTGTTTATAATTTTCCGTAATGTCTTTGTGTATCTGCATAACGAGAATAGTTTCAATTGCCAGCGTAATAACAAACACATCTGGTAGGTGCGACGTGCGAGCTTTCCTACTCCGTTAGCGCGGAGCGTGCGGTGTGCGGTGGCGAGGTGGCGAGGTGGCCAGCAGTACTTGAATAAATATTATTTTTAATGATCAGTGCAGCCGGTGTTTGTGCACTATGTGTTCGACATGTTTACGTAACAGTGTTCAGATGTCGGTAGCCGCCGCGCCGCCGCCCGCTCTCGTCGTCGGTAAACACACCAAACGGTGTTCACCACACGACACACACGACCCGGGGTGTTTGCTCACCAACTAGTTCTTGTTCACCGCTCTCCGTTCCAACACATTAGTCGCGCCCTAGTATACTCATACATATCTCGACTTAAAAGATAAAATGTGATTGATTTTTTCGCTCATCGATAAAATACGTAGAGTTTTTTCAACCGTATTTCATTATTCGATGTCATCGTCCTCGGGCCCGCCTATTCACCTTTATACTATGCATACTTTAGCTTTGGATGAGGAAATATTAAACTATAGTTTATCTCCACCTATAGATCATAGCGCATCACACAACTAATTGTTTCGTAGCAAAATCCAAAAGGGCCGTGGTCTTAACTCAGAGGTCAAATATGCGAATGCCTGCCAGTCGTAAAAACTCAGCAAGGTGAACTGAACTGTTAGACAAAGGCTCATCGCGCGCTGAACTAATTAGGCTGAACGTTGTGAGGAATGCCCCGCGGGCCACGCCGGTAATTGTAGAGCGCGCGCGCCGCTCCGCGCCCCCGGCCGGCGCACACATCATTGCGAACGCAGCTTTTGCTACAAGATTTATTTACATCCGGATTCTATAACTAGAAACTAATGAGTTACATATATTAAACGGAATATAAATAACTGCGTGTTATTGCATTCTAACTATAAAATAATAATTTAATGCTCAAATTCCCAAACATGACATTGTGCACATAACATTTTTGAACAAATATGTTATTTTGATTTAATAAATGCAAATATAGCAGTAAATAGCGTCATCAAACCATTTTATGACTTCTTTGATAACGGTAGTAGTGGAAAAAAATTGTTTGCGCGTTGGCGGCCTAACACAGACACACTGACAGAATGTCGGCCGCGACGCAAGGTTATGTCGATGTATGGTGGTTTTTTAGGCTGATTACTACTGACCATGTGTTACATACGTATACAATTTAGGTAATATGATAGTAAATTATTACTAATCAATGCTGTTTAACATTGCATGAGGTGACGACTGATGCATGATAGTGCAACAGATGACACTAAATACACTTGTGATAAGGATTTTGTATATCACCTTACCATAAATGATTTTTTTAACTAATTTGAACCCCAGGTTAATAATAATCTGACATTGTAGCAGGTTTAGAGTAAAGTGCAATAGACTGAGGAAAAAACATGATAAGAATTTATCTAAGTAGGTAGATAGTTTCGAAAACGACGGCTGGAATTTGCAGGTCATTGAATAGATGTTTTTATTAAATGTTAAGATTTTTTAAAAGCACTCACCGTTCTAAACATTCATGTAGGTAAATACAACATCACATCAGGGTACTGCATGAATTTCAGCACCCTGTATGGTATTTTACCCTTACTTAGACCTAGCTTAAAATTAGTTTTCTTGTAGTTTACCTGAACATTAACATTTTGGAGCTCTATAACATAGAACATAGTGGTCTATATTACAAGAAGCTTAGCTCAGCTTCATCAATGGAACTAATGTATTTTTTCCCTAAATACCAACAGTAGGCTCCTTGCAATATGATCTTAACTTCAAGGCAAAATTCATGGAAGACCCTGATTTAACAGCAAGTTACCGTCGACCGGCCTTAAGTAATCTTCCCATTAAAAGTAATGATATTTTTATATGGAAAACGGAAATAATTTATCTATAATTTATGATGGATTAGTATAACGTTAGTGCAACAGTTTTTGTGTGGATATTATTAACGTCGCAGCCGGAGCGGTCTTGTTCTGGGCGGCCTTCGCTCGGCGGAGACAAGAGGCTTGCTGCCACTTTCACTCGACCACCGACACGCGCATCCATAAATACCTTATTTTAGATGCGTGGATGTGGCATTTTTATAAGAAAAAATGTAGAACTTAGCGTGTTTTTGATCAACGCTTTGTTAAAAGAAAACTCACCTTTGATCCACCAAAAATGCTTGCTTACTTTGTTTGTGTCGATAAAGAACGCTGTTAAATAATAAATCACAGCCACAAACTCACTACAACATAGGCGAAAGTAAAAAGAAACGGTACCTACTTTTATTTAATGTAATTTCATCTCCTTTTATTCGTAGCTTCACGTTTTTGGAGGTTCATACTCTTACCAGAAAAAATCTGACTTGAAAACAATACGTAAGTGCCAACACAATTTGTTTTTCACTTGTGCCTACTCGCACCTAGCAACTTGTTTTGATAGTTTTTTCACAACACAGTTACACACTCACACATACATAAGAAATTCTTCGTACATGCCTGCAGGTATGTTTTTAAATATTGGTGGGTATACAGAAATTAGTTTCGCTTTGCTACGAATTTGTTACAGGTAATCTGTGGATTTGTATCAGCAAGTTTTATAAGGCTTATTTGGTGATCATTTTTTCATTGCTTTTCGGGGTTTAAAGAGGAATAAATAACCATTAAAAATCTGGTATCGTGAAATAAAGACAATTATGAAAAGAAAGTTCAAGGAAATAGTGTAATTTTTTTCCAATTTAGTATGTGTCGTCTTGGTTTAAGATGAGAAATCAATAAATGTATCATCAGCCGTAATGAGCAAATCACATAGGTACACATAGATCGTGCGTGTGCGCATTTCGAAACCGGTGTTGCGCAATAAGGTCGGCGCCAAGGACGCGGGTTCGTTGCCAGAAATAAATTGCTGTTTATGTCTGTCTACTAGTGTAGTACACTGTAGGCCGCGCGCACTGCTCGCAAATCAAGACCCATACTGGACAAATTGTTTCTTTTTGTCTATGCTCTGATATTGGTATGATTGACATATTTAAGACTTTTATATTTATACGATTTTCGATCCTTTTTATACCTATCTTGATAACTTACTTTAAGAGATGTTAGAGATTGTTTTTCTTCAAGTGTAACTGGTAGAATAACTAAGCGTTTATTTAACATTAAATCTATATCGTCCAGTGCACTGCACGGTAATCATTAACTGACTGTTACTTACGTAAATAAATTTGAACTACTAACATACTTAGGTATACGTCCTTTATGGCTGTTGCTAACAAAGATATATAGTTTTCATAGTGACAAGAAACTTAACACCATCGGTTAATAAGTCTGTAACGCAGCGGACGTGCTAAGTTGTTACGAGCGAACAAAAGACCAGTAAGTAGGTAATAAGTATGATAAGGTGCTAATTTCTATTCAACATGTTGTGAACTAGAATTCTTCTGTTACGTTTATTTGCTGCGCGTCAATATTTACACTTAAGTGGGATTTACTCTCGTAATAAACAGTAGCAAAATCAGAAATTAAAGATGTCATTAAAAATATTTTAAAAAAAAGTTGTCGTCGCCCAATTTCTACGCTCGCCAGTTTCTTCTCGACTGAGAAAATATGGAAGAAAATATTTCACAAATGAGGCTTAATCATTTAGCTTTACTCTCTGCGGCTATTTGTGGAGTTAAAACAACAGTTTCAAATTCTGTGCCAATTACATACAGGTATTATGAAAACGTTGTTAGTGTGCATGACTTAATATTGTAAGGATTATAGCGCTCGAACGTATTGTATGCTATGTTGCATAGGTGCAATTAAATTACCTACTTAAGGTAAGATTTTAATTTATGTACAGCTTTTCCTAAAGAGTTCCAAAGGGCTTTAACAGCAATTAATACCAAATTAAAATTCTTAAAACTGTAATCGGCACGTTTACAACAGTCTCGTATATAATTCCATGTTACGTTGCATTTATAGTGGTGACAAAATACTCGTTTAGTGTTGTCGCGACGAGTTGGAGAGATGCGTTGTAGCATGCATCTGAGCATCGGAGCGGGGCCGCCTGCCCGGTTAAATATGTCATCACCGTTATACTGACACGTGACAACTACACCACTAGTGGGATTACCATTCACGCTTATTAACTTTATTTTCGCTTCACATGTAACTGTTCTCTCGAGCTGCACTCTCGACTCAACAAAATATTACTTTTTGACCGTTATTGGTTCCTAATCGCGTAATTAAAGCAAGAACGATTGTTTGTAACAAATGTAAACGTATTTATAAACGTTATTCCCCATGAAAGTGATTAATAGCGTTTATAATGTATAAGCATCATTCCAGAAAAGCTCACTACAATGTTTTTGCGGGATGATTAAACTGTACAACAGCGAACAAGCTAAGGGCGTACATCAAAAGCTCAGCTCAGCGTGATAGCTGTAATGCTTGAGTGACACGCTTTACAAACTGCACTTGACGATAAAGGCGAGTTCATACTGGCTCTTTGATTTAAATAACTTTACATAGCAAGTACATTTATAAGAAATTAAACCTTGTTCTCGCATTAGTGTTGCTCGGCTCGAGATTGGTGATACGGTTGTGGTCCATGTGACGCTGCCCTTATGGTGAAAGTCGATTGTGATTGAGGTGCGTACGAGACAAACAAAACGCGAGGCGTGCGAGTTCCGCGGCACGCGACTATATTATTTTTTACATCGACAAAATAATTATGTTCCTTTTTCAACCTTCAGCATCGGGGGGAAAGGTCGAAAGTGTGATGGACAGACAAATTGATGGTAGCGAGATGCGCTCCGATGCTCAAATTCGAAACGCAAACAAGTCAGTGGTACGTGTTAAATATTTCACGCCACGCCGCGCGGGTTATTCTTTTTCGTTTAAATGAACAAGAATTCTGAAAATTCGAAATGAACCGAAGAATGAAGACAGATTATGCGCTGTTATCATTTAAACGTAACGCAAGTAGTTGTTAGGGTTGCCACGTAAATGAACACTGTTTGAAAATATGAAGATAAAAAAAAAATCTTTAAAATATTGCAGTCGTGTCTTGCACAACGAATTCTGGGTAAACTTAAATGAAAAAGCTTGTGATAAAGATAAGCTAAACCGTCAAAAAGTGTATGAAGGTTGGTAATAAAAGCGTGCAATGTGATTGTTGGCGCGTGTGGCCAGATGGTATCGGTATGTAGAGTGTGCACTTGATAAGATAAGGTACCTGTGTGCAGGACGGCCGGCGGGGTGCGGGCGCGTCCGCGGCGCGCGGCGTGTGCGCTGCGAGACTCGCGGCTGGCATCAGTACGGCCATCGACCGCACGCCTCCTCTAAAATATTCCAAGCATGCACAAATTAAACTGGTTTTTTCTTCATATTACTTTCGCATAAAAACATTGTAAACTAAACAATTTCGCGGTACTGTGCAATATAGCACACCTGTTAGCTATTATGTGAAATGAGTTTTCGTTTAGCTATCATCAATGGTGAGGTTGGTTCATCGATGCCATGACCTCGCCATTTTTCGCCACGAATTTATTTATATCGCTAGGATAGTATATCTACTGTGATTACAGAATATTCTGTAATTATTATATTTTTCAGCATTATCTCGGAGTGTTATATCGTATAGCCTCTGAAATAGAAGGCAGTGAATTATAATACTCTAAATTATGAGCATAATATATCCATTAAAGAAGTCACATGTCTACTTACGAATGGCTGTAATTCTTTTTTTTTCTTGCATAAAAAGCAGCATTATTGTTAACCAGACCTAATAGAGGCTTAACTAATCCACATAAAATCTATGTTTGTAATCATAATACCGAAAGTAAGTACTTACTCAAAGCTACAGCTGGTACTGGTTGCAATAATCGTATTAATACATACTAAAACTGACACCTCTACAAAATGATTTGTTATTTTGGTTTTTTGAGTGTTGTATTTATAAACAGTAATGAATAAAAAGAAAATGATACAAACAACAATGTATAGATAAGTAGATGTTCCAAACAAAAGCAATCACTTTCCACGTATGGCCGAGTCGAAAGCTCGCTCCAATTCATTTGTAGCTTTTTGTCTCAAGGGAATGCAAGTTGTCAGACTTTAGTCTGGTCTGCAGGCCAGCAGTGCGGGGGGCCCGTACCAAGCCCTTTTGTTTTTATACCCGTGCAAGAATGCAAAACAATTATAATTCCCTTAGGGATAAGTCGTCGCGCTCCTTGGGAACCGAGCGCGAGCGTACGTAATCAACAAACGATTTTCGTATCTTATTCGGCTTGCGGTTTGAAAAAACTCTAATTGGATTAAGCCGGATCACCTCGTGCATTATCTGGAGGCACTGCACTGCCCTCCGCGGATTGGCCCCGGCTGCTGTTGATGAGCAGGGAGTGGTCGCAGCGAGGTCCGAGGCGGGCGCGCACACAGGCACCGACGCTGACCAATCCATTTACGTTAATTACGCCGAGATGGGGATAAATCGGCGTCCAGCCGTCCACCGCCGAGTTACGAGCGAGCCGGCTATAAAATAAATTATACCCACTTCGTTCGCCTCCACTCAGTTTTTTGTTGCCGTCCAAAGCGAACGAAAAAAAACAAAAGCAAAATCTCGAGAGGACGAAATACGAGGCAAAGACAAAGCTTGAATTTATCTACTGATAATATAGACGTAGGGCGGGTGGCGCGGCAGACGTGGAGTTGCCGGGTGGCCGGGTGCCCAGCCAAATTATACGGCGCGCATTCCTGCGTCCAGGCAAAAACATGATATATAGCCGCCTTGTGACGAAATATTTGAAATTCGGAGACCTGCCCGCCACACTCTAAATGGAATCCACTTTAAATATTATCTCTGACATTCTTTTCAGACGACTTTATAAGCTTTTACATGATATTTTGAGAATGAATGTGGGGCATGAAGTTATATTGTTATGATATTCACGACCGTATGCGTGCATATACATAGGTAGTTGTTTAAAGTTGGATGCGAACTTAAATTGCAAAAGGATAGCATGAGAAAAGAAAGGCTCTTGCGCACGCGTCATGCACATGCGCCCAGCTAACCTTATACAATTCAACTAGATGAATTTCCTCGGAGGAATGCGGCCCCGCATGCATACGGCATACGGAGCGTCCGAGAATAAACTCTACACTCTTGGACAATTAAATTATTATGTATCCAGTGATTCAAGCTCCAAGACTTCGAAACATTTTGTTTATATGATACGATTCACGTTTCTGTTACAAGATTTATTATTCGTTTTTAGCAGCGAATTCACGTACTAAGTATGTGTGTATTAGAATGCGTTGCTAGATTTTTTCGTCATGATATTAAGGCTAGGTGTGGTCTTAGCTTGGTAGCAGTGGTTCAATGGCGTCCAGTTAGAGCTCGCGAACTTCCGAGCGGAAGTCTAGCTGTAGATCATTATAAATGATCGATATGAATAATTAAGTTGTCATTGCTTGACGTAAATGTTTCAACGTGTTTTTTTTTATCATGTTGTTGTTGCTTTTTACAACATGCTTGGAAGTCGGTCAAACTCGACGAACTTGGTTACTATGGAAGCAAGATAATCTAACGTTAGTGATGTGTAGTCTTTAGTGTGCTGTGAGAGGAGTTTGTGGCTGAAAGGGAATCGTGGCTAAAAAACTAAATAAAAGCCAGGGTTTATTTTCGTGGTTAATAATAATAATAATCAGACATATTATTTCTGGTTTTTCTCGTCTGGCTAACGGCGAGTACTTGCACAGGCACAACCAATTAGCCAGGATTATTCACTAGCAATTTGCATTGAAATATGAACTTGTGAAATCTGAGGTACCGTACTACAAGTATGTGCCCGACCCAGTTCTCGAGAAAGACCATGTCACGCTGTACTGGGATCAGTCTATCATTACTGACAGGACTATTGTTGCCAATAAGCCTGACATAGTGGTGGTAGACCGATCAGCGCGCCGCGCAATGATAGTCGATGTTACCATCCCGCATGACGAAAACCTCGTGAAAGCTGAAAAAGAGAAACAAATAAAATATCTCGACTTGGCTCACGAGGTTGTCGATATGTGGAATGTGGACTCGGCTATCATTGTGCCGATTGTCGTAACGGCCAATGGCCTTATGGCCAAGAGCCTCGACGAACATCTGTCGAAGCTCTTACTTGGCAGTTGGATCAAGAGCCAGATTCAGAAGGCAGTACTCCTTGATACGGCCCGAATTGTGAGGAGGTTCCTATCTCTGCAGTCCTTACCGCCGGTAGCTTGGACCCTGCTCTCGTTACCGGCGGAAACCTGTTTTTTATATTTTTAAATGTTTTTTTTTGTTAATTTTTTTATAAGAAATATGTAAAAATATCAAAGGTAAGATGATAAATGAATAAAGGAGATAATAATAATAATTCATTTATTTTCAGACACAATTTTGATATTGATCCATAATTTTGTTAGTAGACACACTTAAAAATAATGTTAGTAATTCAATAAACAGAGATAATAAATACAACAAAATACTATTATTATGAATTTAGAAATAAAATAATATATAAAAATTTAGTAACACAATAATTTTTCATGTCTAATAAAACGTAAAATTCAAAATTCAAAAATCATTGTTTTGAGCAGAGGCTCATATAGGGTTAGTAATATACATGCTTAAAACTAAGTGTTAGTAAACAACACGATATGGTGACACATGTAACTGACAGTAGCGAACCACATATGGACAGTCCATTCTGTCAGCAATCATTTTTAGGACTCTGTTGGGACTGGCCATGACTCGAGCTACCATTGATGCTGCGCGCTTTCGAATTATGGTGTAAAAGCAATCTACTCGCGCCGCCGCAAACATCCCTGACGCACTACAACGCCATGGCAACCCCATCAGTTTCCTAAACGCATTATTGAACTGGACCCGAAACAATGGCAGTTTTAGTCGTTCCGTGGATGAGTGACAACCTGTTACGTACTGAAAGCCCTCTTTATAATACAAGCCGTTAGTCCCGGCTGTCATTATATAGGGTGACTGGTAAGTAGTGACCGATACTTAATAAACACGTGATTATACTCATGATAACAAACAACTTTCCCAAAGAAACATTTTCTTTTTATTATTCATTCATTTTTATCACTGATAGGCCTCAGGCGTGCGCGCGAATTTCATACGGCTGTTGTATTATTGTGATAAAACTGAATGAGCATACAAAATGTTTCTTTGGGAAAGTTGTTTGGTATGATGAGTTTAATCACGTGTTTAAGTATCGGTCACTAATTACCAGTCACCCTATAGAACTTTGACAGTCGTCACATAAAGGGTGTAAAACACCTCTTAACGAAGCCGAAAGGCACTGGTTCTCCCTGGCATTGCGATCATTTTTTTGTTCTACACCATACCTGGGAACCTTCTAGTTACGGAGATATTAGGGGTCAAAGTTTTACCAACATTTTGACAAGTTTTTTTTTTAAATACAAGTTTTTAATGTAAGATTTTACTTTAAACACCTCCACGACCCCCGACTATTCAATTCGTCCATCAGCACAATGTTTTGAGGGCGTTACATTGAGTGCTACCACAAAACATGATTTTACACCCCCCAAAAAAAATTCGTTTCCAAGCAATAATTTTTACGTAAAGTTACTTAGTTTCATGTACAGAATGCTTGGTTGACGGCTTCGTGATGAGGTGATTTACACAGTGTATAGTCAAAAGACGAAAGTCTTGTAAAGGAGTATCGTGTCACCGAGTTACTGGATTATGATTGCGGAGGTCAGATAGGACATGACTGCCTCATTGGTCCAGTGGGTTCGATTCCCGTTTCGGACAAATTTTTATTGGGTTTTTCCTTCGAGAATTTCTCCGTAGCAGCCACGGAGTCTGGATTTGTGCCCAGTTGATGGCAATAGCCTCGCCCCCTATTACAAGGGACTTAAACATAACTAGCGAAATGTGCGTAACTATTAGGAACACCTCTGCCTTACACTTCGGGATTTACAGGCGTGATGTTATGATGTTAGGTAAAATAGGCAGTCGCCCATGTAAAATGTATTCAGCTGCATTCGGTTAGACTAGAAGCCTCCCCCAACATAGCGAAAGGCGATGCAGATGATGATGTTGATATTCCGTAGTGTGTTCGGATTTCATAAAAGTCTTTGCAGACATGTTGCAGACACATTAGCTGCCGACAGTATGTCTCTAGTGATCTTTTAGTCTTGTGTAATCGATTCTCACCTCTCAGAGAACTTAGACAGAAGGGTAACACAAATAAGAACATAACATCTACAATAAGAAAACATGTAAAACGACTTCCTAAATCTGTTAAATAGTTTTCAACATCATCTTCAATGAAAAACTACTGTATCATGTTTAAGAGTTTTGTTGATTTTCATCCAACTTATTTGCTTCTATGTTACTTCATGAGTAAGAACTATTAAGCCCCAACACACGGTTAATTTATTAAAGTTGGGTTTATAAAATGGAATCTGGTGTTACATTTTTTTTTTTTTTCGTTTGGGGTTTAAACTCTGGGGCACTACTACTCACAGCCTTTTCAAGGAAATATCTAAACGCCTAGTTGACACTTCCCGTGACCCAAGGGCTGGGTTTTACTTTGGCCAGAGGCTAAGTATTGCCATACAACGTGGCAACGCCGCCAGTCTCTTGGGCACGTTACCAGTTGACAGCGTTGAGGAGGAGTTTTTTGACGCCCTTTTATAATTTGTTGTTATTTTAGTCATCTAGTTTTAAAAATAATATTAATTTGTAAAATATAATAAATATAACAGTGCCCCAATATAAGATCATTTGAATTTGCATATCCAAAAATTTTCTTCAGAGAGAAATACTTTTATCTTAACGTGCCTTGAAATACCAAAGTGCTGTCAGCAAAACAGACACTGTTTCCAACATAAAGTATTAAAGAGTTTTAATAGAGGCTCTTTTATAAATGTTTTTTTTTTTTTAGTTTATTTAACGATGCGGAAGAATACCCACATAACATTCGTCATATTCGTTAGTTACTGGTGTTTCATTCATTCGTAGGTAACCTCGCTACAAGGTTACTGTGAAACGCTCTCTAGACGACCCCAGCTTGCCACGTTCATCTAATAACGCTTATTTTGACTGCGACTTGAACATGACCTTAAATGCGGCTGCTGTAGGCATAACATGTGTCGAAAGGTGAGAATGGGACCTGTAGCGCATTCAGGGTGTCAAAAAGGTCATTTTAACTGTTGCTGTTGATTAGACGTATCAAGTTCAGTTGACCTCGTTTCTCTTGTTAGCTAGGTTATGGTTGCAATTGGAGATTCGTCATTGGGGTGGCGTTTGTATTGAACTTTTGGAATATGCTTTTTTTTGTAGCGATTAAAAAAATGGAATAGGCAGAGTATATTTGTCTAAATTTCGAGCAGGTTAGTAACATGTGGATAATACCTCCAATATAAAATCACGGAATGATTTTTTAGTGCCGAAATAAAACTGTTTAATCAGAGGAGGAAGAGGAGGAGGTATAATCCACAAGTAAAGGCGGAACCATACTTACGTGTCGTGGCGTGTCGTGACGAGCCATAAGCAAATCGGTTTCATACATATAATATGGTTAGGGACATATTTGCATGGCGTGTCGTGTCGCAACGATGTATGAAACCGAATGCTTCTGGCGCGTCACGACACGCCACGACACGTAAGTTTGTGTGTTTCCGCCTTAACTTACCTCCTCGAAGTTTAGGTAAATATACTCTGTCTTTTCCGATCCCTGGCCATTAACCATGGTTTTATTATTAAGGTCAGGAATAAATGCATATATTAAAACTCCTAAGAAAACAGAAATGTTTGCGTGTACAGACACACATAAACATTATATACTTACGTTATTAAAGATTTCTACTATTCATAAATGTAAAGTTGGGATAAAGACCAGGGATGATGGTGAAGTTAAGACTCTCTACCTACTTTACCTAATCATTGCACAAACACTACTGTTATAAATTACAAGCAATATAAGAGATCTATGTGTGCCTAGCTTTTGCCTGCAACGTCACTCCCGTTATGGTGCGAAATTATCGTAATGGATTATTTTACACTCGGGGATAATATAGCTTCCCATTGGTGAAAGATTTTTTGGGATCAGCCAATAGGTTCTGAAGATTACCCATACATTCAAATTTTTAAACTTTACTCTTTATAATATTATGAGTATAGACTAGTATAGATGACTGATCATGAATGTGTGTTTTACGGAAAGGCCGATCTGACATGATCAAATCTGTACAAGATTTTCTACTGCAATTTAATTTCCATTTCGTCATTTTCACCATGGGTTCGGTTATAATGAATAATAGACAGATACAATTTAAAATTACATTATTTATTACATCTGCAGTTTAATAAAATAATAATTACACGAATATATACACAAATAAGTATGTACAATGTTCGAGGCCGTCACTATATGTACACTGGGTCCACGAGTTATCACTAGGTCCGCACTGGGCGTCGGGGGCGCCTTCGTCATCGGCAGCCGCAACCCGTCACCATCATGTCCTGATAGTTTTTGAGCACCACATTGTTTTGTTCGTCCATATATAACATGGAAATAGAGGAGAGCTGCGTCGGTACGCAACACGCTTTGGGCACCGCGGCCGGGTTCACTGAGTTCACGAGAGTCTGCACGATCGCGTGGTTCGTGCCGTTGAGGTGGTCGGCCAGCGGGAACGGGCAGTCGCCCTGGCAGTAGTAGGCCTCGTAGCCGTGCGGCGCCACGATCCAGTCACTCCAGCCCACCTCCGCAAAGTCCACGTAGAGCGGGCGGCGCTGGCAGATCTCGCGCGCCTCCTTACGTCGGTGGTGCGCGCGGTGGCCGCGCCGCTGCGTCGCGCGCTTGCTGCGCACTAGCCGCGTCTCGCCGCTCTCCCGCGCGGTGCGCGCCCGCGCATCCTCCGTGTACAGCAGCAGCAGCGGCTGCCGCGTGCTCCACTCGGCGTCCTCCTCCCCAGCTCGTCTCCGCACTCTCACATGAGGTTGTTTAGCGTCTATATTTTGCTCACCCTCTTCTAACACACGCACTAGTAGTCCATGATTATGTTCTGGCTCCGAAAGCCATCGGCGCGCTGCACCGAGCGCGTCTGCTGTGACGACGCCTTTGGCGGTCCTCAGCGGCACCGAGTCGAGGAGCCGCAGGATAGGCGCCGTCTTCCCGCGGCGGCCCGGCCGCACCACGTCATACAGGAGCAGCCGCTGGGCGCCCTCGACTCCGTCGACCCGTTGAAACGAGAGGTCGGCTCCACGAGCGAGCTCGTCGCTGGGGATGCCGCTCAAGTTGAAGTAGAGACGAAATCGATGCTCGCCGGGAAATCGCAAGTCGAGCTCGGTGGGAGTGTGGTGGTAGGAGCGCGCCGTGTTAGCAGCAGCGGCAGGGATAGCGCCGTCGGCCTCGTATAGCAGGCGCATGGCGCGCGGCACGGGCGGCGGCGCGGCGCGTTTTGCTGGCCGGCGCGGCAGGCCCAGCAGCGCCAGTAGCTGCCGCTCGGCGGCGCCGCGCGTCTTCTCGTCCATGCCCGCGCTCGCGCACAGCGCCACCAGCGCGCACACCACCGCGCATGCGCACGCCCCACGCATAATTCTCCTCGACCCACCTGTAAAGATGCAAAAACAAAGGTTAAAATGTATTCTTAAAATCTCCATAGATAATTAAAAACAGACAGAAGTGGCATACAAAAACTTTTTTGATATTTATTGAAGATAATAATAAAAGTTATTAAAGAATTATTTTTACTAGTCTAACCAAACAATAGGATTCTAGACAGAAAGATAAGCCAGTATTATCAAACGAGTAGCTTTTCCGGCGGTAGAGCTTGCGCTCGCTTATGTAGTCATAGTGCAGAGAAGTTTTATAAACATAAATTATAATCGGGCCTTACTAGAATCACAAAATTAATTAAAATCCGTTTAATGGAAGCAAAGTTATTGGCAGATAGACCTTGCGTTTTATAACTTTTAGAGAAATAGAGGCAATGATGAATTTAAGTTAACATGTAAAGCAGCATAATAGCTGGTCATAGGGACCTGAGGTATATCGAGCTTTACAAATCGACACAACTAATGAATTGAGTAAGAATTTCCAAGGAACTTACAACACTGGTGCATTTTACTAGTAATTGGTTAGCCAACAAGGAGTGACACTGTGTCCAACCGGCAGTCGTTTTATCTCTAGGTGTATTTCTAATGAATGCACTAACATACATTGTAATATACTCATGCATATTTAATTCATTTGAATAGTACATGTACCGGTCAACACGCACAAGTGGAGAAGCGAGCTCCGAACCTCTTGTCACATTTAAGTAAAACCGTACAAGCTTATGGACGCCTAGTACCTACCATAAGAGTACACCATCGGTGTTCCAATATCTTCCGATTTTATTTAAATTTTATGTATGAAAAGTAGTTTTTAATAAACATCGGTTACGTTGTAAGTCACTAACTGTACACCTGTGTTTTAATTGAGGAAAATTGACAGATATTTTATGACTGAGCAATTATTAATTAATGAAAAAGATCGAGTAAACATGCGCCTACGAGACGTGTCCATTAGGAGGACATCAGACGCGCACGTTTCCGACCGGAGGTAAACGATGACTGATAGTGGCTGGCGATGATGACTATTTTTATTTGAGATCTTGGACACGCCCCCCGTCGATGACGGTCCGACTTCAAAGGTCAAATACCTCCCTTATCACTGAACTATTGTCACAGACATTTTCACCGTTTACCGACTTCACGCATATTGAAAAACCTGCTGAATGCTATAAAGCCGAAATCCTTCCATATGCCCCTTATGTTGGTCCTTATGAAATGTTTAATGGCTTTTTAGCAATGCTTAAATTTAACTTCAATTCATATATCTGGCAGTTATGACACAAATTAAGGTGTTTTTCAAGTCAATCATTAATTTCACAAATTGGTATAGATTTTTTTACTCCTACAAACACAAGCTACGAGAACTGTAAGAAAAAGATTCACAGATAAACAAATATCAACCAACACCTCAATAAAACAATGTTCGCACTACAACGCCAAACCACAACACAGCTGTTTATAATCTTATCGTTTATTTGTTTACTCTTTCGGAATTTCCCTGCATTTGTGTACTAGAATGTTTGCGTCCCGGTAATTTATTCGCGAATATTCCCAACACTGACAAAAACCAGAGATTACTTTGGATATATATAACATGTTTTTTGTATTTGCAGAAACTTTTAGCTTTTTACTTATGTAAAGAATCAGATGAATTTCTGAAGCTAACCCAGTTTCCTAAACGTAAACATGTCTAAAATTATTGGCAGAATAACGTATCTCTACAGCGTAGCAAGTGGTGGGGATTATCAAAATACAAGTGACCATGTGACGCGATACATTTAAATGTAGATGAGTGACAACCTCTACAAAGCTAAATATCAATGAAATTCTGCTAAAAACTGACATTTACTTTGTATGCTTATCTGCAGCACTAATACACAAAACGTTGCTCAACGTCGTGCACAGAATTCGAAAATATGTTACTAAAATGCATGTTTGACGATACACACCATATTAAAATGAAGAGAAACCAAAATCACATGTGATGTTACACAAACAGCCAATATAAACATGGTTATATCGCTCAAGCACTTTCCAAAAGCGTTCAGTAAAAGACATCAACGGGATGCGTTTCGTGCTGCTACGAATAACCGTACGCGCTGTTTAGTTTGTATCGGCGGTTTGTACGGCATTATTTAATCACGATGCTGTAGCTCAAACCAATCTATACACTCTATTTTATAATTATTTATCAAACAACATACAGACAATTCTGAATTGAACATTGCCTCTAAGTTCATCTTCACAAACAAACACACATTTTTATGAAATAAAAACAACTTTTTGTGAAAGTATTCAAGATCACGAAAATACTGGCTGATCTGGAAAAATATATTAACGTCACCGAATTTATATGTTTTTGTTATAATGTTTTGATCGTTCTAGCGCGGTCGACCGGATTGCGGCGTACGTATTTCGAAAATAATGCGGTCAAACCGGCCGCGGGCGCACGACCGCTCGCCTCTCTCACTCACCCGAAATTTTAACGCATCCAACGTCGACGGGTACGCAAAATCCGCGATATCCTCGAACAAACGCACAGTCAACGCTTGGGAAACAGATGGAGTGGCACTCGTTCACGACCGAACCGATGGCACATTACAGCGGAGTCTGGTAACATCACTGTGTCGGGCAGGCGCGCGGGAGTGGTCGCGCGCTCGTGCGTGCGGGACTGAGCTGTAGCGCATGGCGTGCTCGCGGCGCTGCGCTCGGGGCCCGAGTGAGCGCCGGGCGCGGCAGACGCGGCGGCGTCGTCGTCCGCGGACCCCGCGCCTTCGCCGCCGCGCAGGCGTGCCCGCCCCGCCCCCCGACCCTGCAGCCCCGCCCCGCCCCTCGACCAACATGCCTGCCACTCCGGGAACAACCCTCACCACTCCACCATCTACCACTACCACCACCACCATCACCACCACCAACAACAACAGTTGCTACCTGCGCCATCTAATCTCCCCATCCAATCGTTCTAAGCTTCAGTGCCATCCAATAGGTCAAATAGTTTTCAATTTTCTCGATACATTTTCTTTCTCAGAATCCAAACCATTTTATTTCTTCCAAAATGAGACGATTATCAGAAGTAGTACAGTATTGCGTCCATTACATGCTCAGCTTATTTGCTACGCCGCGCCGACTACGTGCGAATGGAAACCGCAGAACCAACACTTATCACACCGTGACACTATACTTTTTAAGCTGGTATAAGTTTGAGTTTATTTGAGCCAAGATAAAATACGATACATGAAATCGAACGAGCTAGTGTGCTACGAACTACTGATCTATTTTTGTAATTTTGGGTCTACGGTGCTACGAGTGCTACGCCGAAATCGATTCTGGAGCGATTGTGAATTTACCAAAAATGTTAGTAGTGCGACGTCAGAAATTGTACGGTACGTAATTTAAACGCAATTAGTATATGAAATTTTTTATATGAAGGTATAACTTTGTTCACAAATATGGAACTACTGTTATACCAAAAATAAAACTGTTTTTAGCTGATACGGAACACGAAAAAACCCGCAGTGACAAGTCGGTAATTTCTTTGCTTGCATTCCTTTTGAACTGTCAAATCAGTGTAACGTTTTAGACCCCAAACAAAAGCATTAGTCACTCACCAAACTCGGTTCCAGATAAGAAGTCACCACAGTGCTTATCATTTACGACGCGCTTCCTCTAATACCTTGGCCGTTGTCTTTTTCACGTATTTCAGATAATGGGTGATGCGTAGATGTTTTTGTACCTTTCTCTTATGCAGGACGCAGCTGCCACGAAAGTTATAACAATGAGATGTAGTTGAGTAAATATTGCGAAGAAAAAACGCAAGCAGCGAGTCTTAGCGATGAGTGTACCTTGAACAATGATGGGCGAGTGTTTCAGGTGGCAGCGTGTTGACCCACGTGCCCTCACATCTGTACATCTCAACTGTATTTTTATGAAACAGGTGTAACATTAACACAGTTATGTTTGATTTGCGTTACGTAAGACAGTGTGATAGGTCAAGTTTTTCTGGGCACATTTATTGCGCTTATATATTATCTGAAATGGACAGTGCGATCCGTATCGTGGAGATGAGAAGTTGTGACATGATATACGATGCATAGAATTGAAATACAAATAACCATTACTCTGAAGCTATAATTCTATTTGTAATATTTATTTAATTATAGACGAGGTGGCGCAAAAAGCGGACTTATTGCCATGAGGCATTCTGTATCAGAAAATTTATAAGTATAGTCACTTGAAAACATGATGCAGCTTTAATATCATTGAAAAATTTTTTGTTATAAATTATTTGGAAGTCAGCGAGAACTATTTAATTTTATGTTTAAAGAACATCTCAAACTTTAAGTAAACATTCCGGCATTCTTATGGTCTCATCACGATTGATGAAATATTTGTCTAGAGCAATCAAACACTGACGAATTACGAGCAGGTAACAGCTATAAAACTACTAATAGAGCCAAATGAAAAATTCACACTTCAATAAGTCTATTATTTATACAGTGGAGATAAACGAATATCAAACAAACTTCACGTTTAATACCGTTACATTTTTATGGAAGCCTTCCCGTCGCCCGCGCCTTCGCAAACTCGTAAGCGTAACATAATTCATGATTCGTTTAAAAACATCGTAACCTGAATTTTCTGCAATATTTTACATAAATTCTTGACGAAGTCTTAAATAAATATCTCAAGAGAAGAATAAAGTTTTATCTACGTTCCAATAAAACGCTCCACTAAAGGATCCAGACACTCGCATATTTTTCGAAATGGCCACCTTTATCGCGTGGAGAATTAAAAAGAGATATCGGTACAATGCGGTTTTATTAACGATAATAAACCTCAATTATTATTTAGTATGAGTGATCGTAAATACGACCTAACCGCAATAATTATTGTGAGCATGAAATTCGGCATCTTATTGAGTGCTACCGGGCACCGCGGGGCTACCGGAGTTGCGGCGCGCCGTTACGCGCAAATAACTAATGCTCTGTCGGCTAGGTGTTCTTTTTTTGGCGCGTGTCTCTTGGGGCCGTTATATGAGGTATTTTGACGGTAGCGAAAGTTAGAATCACTTTATACCAGTTTTTATTCGGAAGATATAGAATAATAATTGATATTAAATCTATCGCGACGTATGCCGTTGGATTTGAAACATTGCTAACATTAGCTTTGCTTTAATAACTTTTTGCCAAAAACTTGTTCAGAATTCTTGCTTTGTTAGCATAAAATTATAGAGCATGATTTGTAGAGTCGTATTTTGAAGATTTGTCAACCTGTTTGAACTTTGAATTGATTGTAGATGAATAAATAAGTTGTAGAGTCAGAGGTCTTCTTAATAAAAACTAGTCAGCTTTTTATCATAAGCAGGTATTCAAGAGTTCCCCAAGCCAATAAACATTTGCTTTGGTGTGTGTGCCTTCTGAACTAGAAACACAACGCGGCGAATTTTCTACAAGCAGCTTCCATCCGAAATTCATATAGCCCCCAGGTTTTTGTTGCGTTGTCCATAAAAAGGTGATGTATAAGCAAAGGTGGGAGAAGGGGTCCGAGAGGGCCGATGCCTGCCAGGGCTGCGGGTTGTTCGAAAGAGATACCGTGGCCCTGGAACACAAAGGGCTAAGAAGGAATATGGATGGGTTTTAGCCAGTCAAGTCTGACACTCCCTCCCGCTCCGCCCAGAGTGGGAGAAGTCATTTGATGATGTCCAATACTAAAAAAAAAAAAAAACAAAGTTGGGAGAATGGTAATAAAGTAAACAGAGGCACTGTACAAATTGAATCATAGACCGATAATTCGTGACACCACCAGGGTTTGAATTACTAAAAAAAAGTATCTTTTACCATAGGAAATAAGCCAAGATGCCAATAAATAAGCACTAATTTATTAGCTCCATCAATGTTTTCTTGTTCCTTTTTTAAAAACAAGAATAATCAAAGATTTGATTTCACCGTGTTTTTTTCCAGATAAAGCAAATTTTTTTTATACATTTTGCAAAAATTTCGTTTACAATCCGTTTTTTTTATAACAAAAGTCAGTGGAACTGCTTTTATTTTACTTTTTCACGTTTAACGTTTTCACTTTTTTTCGATAGGCTTGACTATCTGGTAGAGACTAACATCTTTACATGGTAATTTTAACTATTTTAAGATGTTAGTCAGCATCTTTTTCATCATCTTTTGAAATATGAACTGATCTGAACTTCCTGGGATCTAAAGTTATTTGATGAAAAAAAATGTTTATGAGATGCTCTTTTGCTTGGTACTAATTCTATTCCTAAGAGCAAGAGTTCTAATTTTTCTTTCTTTAGCTTTCAGCTTTAGCTTCAAATGCCCATTCATTTGAAGCTAAAACTGTTTGGTGTATTAGATGGTTTTATACTTTTAACCTCCATAGATTAAAAGTGAGGAAAGGGTTAGTGAAGAAGAACTATTAGCCTTAGACAGACAAATATACCATTAAAATCAGCTTCAATAAATGTTACAACACCTTTTGAAAACGACTGAACCGGTCAGGGAGGAACCGCATGGTTTTGCAAGTTCCACCAGCCTACACAACGCCTATTCTTACTATTGATTACTATCAAAGTAAGTTTAAATCACGTTTTACGATAACGAAGTATGCCAACGGTGTGAGACTGCGGAGTGTCGGAGTTCGGAGCCACGCCGTCTGCCTCCCACGGCCGCCGCGTCCTGCTGTTGAGTCATCAATTCACGGCTCCATGCACGTAATTAGCCCATTAGCACGCACGCACCGCTCAAATGCTCAATTAGATCAACGACCGTCGGGAATAGCTGCAGATTATGTTCCTCCTTGCCTCAATGATACCCAGGATAAAATGCCCGTTATGCCGTGCCGTAATTGACAGTTCTCCTTTTGTCTAGCGTTGTTCAAGATTGGATTAAAGGAAATTAACACCAACACGTCACTTTACCCTTTGCTTTTTGTGTGTTTTTCTTCATAAAGGTTATGAGAACTTCAATTGGTGTAAAACGTTTTTAACACGAACCGACTTAATTGAGTTAAAAGATTACGAATGCTACGTGGTATTTTTCACCAGTACATTCTAGATGCTACTTCAAATTAGAAAATATTTAACAATTCGTGAAAATAACACTTTAATCTACGCCAATCAGCTCCCACTCAACAAATAATCACACCGAATTAGAATTCTAGAAAACATAAACAATTTATGTTCAAATATTGGAACAGAATGATGTGTGAATCTGGTTGTTGGAGTTGTCTAAACAAAGCCAACCGACAGGTGCTGTTTATTTTAATATGCATAAGAGAGCTTAATTCTCGGATCATCATCATCAGCCTATAATGTTCCCACTGCTGGGACACAGGCCTCCTCTCTATGAGAGGGAGTGGGCTTTAATCCACCACGCGGGCCCAGTGCGGGTTGGTAGATGTCACATGTCTTCGAATTTTTAGTTCTAGGACATGCCGGTTTCCTCACGATGTTTTCATTCACCGTTTTTTGAGGGCAGCGATGATGAAATAAATTACACAAAGTAATGCGCCTGCCTGGGTTCGAACCTACGGCTTACTGCTCGTAAGTCAAGGCTGCCACCACTGGGCCACCGCTGCTCTCTCGGATAGCCCGGACCAAACTAGAGTTCTGCACATTTTAGTGGATTATTTATTTATATATTAAGATTAACCTAAATTGTAAATAGGCATGGTGAACCTTCGGTGTTAGTATCGGACATCACATCACTGATGTCGGAAAACAGATATCATTATCGTCTAAATTCGCCTAATAAGCAATCATGGTGATCAAATGCTCGCTTTGTTTATGAAGAGACCTTGTTACACTGCAATGGGCCAGTTGCAAGGTGTTATATTATTTGCCGGTGAAACGGGTATATCCCTAAGTACCAGTAGATATGTGTTGGTGTAACTGTATGTAAATAAACCCCATATATCAATCGGGTCATAACAAAAGCTATGAATAACTAACTGGTAGACCAATATTATGAAGGACCTTTACCGATATTTCCATCTAATATCGACTAAAACATACCTTACCGATATATTTCGTCAATAAACTTAATTCCATATTCTAGAAATTGAAGTTAAACTGATCTCTAAAGCAAGAAACATGTTTGTGCAGTCTCTTGAGTGCAGTTCTAGTTTTATTGAATTCCAGTTCTTATTAGTTATGTAGTATGTTAAGTTTCGGGTTGCATTGGCAGAAGTGGACAATGCGCTGTAATGTGATGTGTTCTTACGAAGTTAGTGAGAAAGATCGAAGGCCGTGAACGCAGAAATTGGCATAAGGCATCCGTAGCTTACGTGATGATCGGTAACTTGTTACAGTTTTAGATAAATCCTATATGTTTTACTTTCGCAACAACACTTGGAAAACTATAAATGCTACGAACACACACACACGTTACACATAAAAATGTCCGCTAATCATTCAAACATATCATTTCGTAGTAAAAATTTCTGTTTTTTGGTTTTGCTAGATTCTATAAAACATATAGTTCATTCTCTTTAAAAGTATATCTAATGCTCGTTTAGTTAACTGCTGATTGCTTACTAATCTCTAAAGAAAATTATCGAAAATTAAGATTTTTTGAGATTGTGAAAGAATTGCCTAATGAGTTTCTACGGAAATTGAGTCAAATAAACCTGCAACGCATATAGCTACTGTTATTAATTAGTGTTATAAATATTATTAGCTATTAGCGGTTCTTGAAACGACTGCTTAGCGCTACCAGTCTTTCGTACAAATGATTTTTAATTGGATCTATTGTGCTTTTACGCCTATTGACGCTTAAAAATCGAATTGCCTAATGACTTTTCTTGATAAACCTTAACACTCAAATCATATATATTGTGGTTATCCCTGAAAATACTACCAGAGCCTAAAATAAATGATTTAAAATTCGTTTTTAATATAATATTAGCTATTAGCAGTTTTACAACATTGCCCCTACTGTGTGGCAAATAATAATGGATTCTAAATGAATCCATTACTCGTTAATGGATTCATTTAGATACAACACATAAGCTTTCAAATGATTCGCCAGTAGCAAGTTTAGAAAAACTAATAGATATGGATGCTGTTTCTTCGATGGCGCCACAGAACGTAAATAACAAAATTTATCTGTTATTTATTCTGAGCTATGGTAGGTAACTCATCATTGTCACGTGGTTATGAATAAATAATCAAAGATTTGTTAAAAATGTATAATTAGCTACTAGCTAGAGGCTTACTCGTTGGGGTTCTAACGGAAGATACCCAGTAAAGCTAATAGTCATTATTATTTGTCAAACTGTTTAACTCTATGTCATGCGCGATTTTTAACGCGCGATTTCAAGAAAAAAGAATATCGAAATTCTCATAATTTCTTCATTTCAGCCGAAAGACGTCCATTGCTGGACATAAGCCTCCCCCAAGTATCGCCACATTGACCGGTCCCGTGCGACTCGCATCAAGTGGATCCCCGTAACCTTCACCAACGTTCTCATTTTCTAATAAATACGGAAAATGTTTAACGCTACATAATAAATAAAATTTGCGTGATAAAAATAAATCTGTGGAACTTTGTAGCGTTACGAGTTCACTCGTACTTGACCGTTTGTCTAATTCTACGTCAAACCATATTTTATACTTCTTCACGTGAGTTGATTTTTAAAGAGCTCACATTTACATGAAAAATTACTTATCGCTTTGATTTTAAATAAATAACCAATTTACTAAAACTGATTTTATTTTTACCTCACTCTTGTTTATAGGTGAGTAGGTATCTTAATATTATAATAGGGACACTAAATTAATATAAGAGAAAAATGGTGATAATACCTAATTCAGACAATTATATTGCCTGCTAATATGATTTAAATAATGTTGACATATTAAACAGGTTCCAAAAATAAGGAAAATGTCTTAATTCAATTCAGTCTCATTCAGTATTCTCTACAACAATAAAATAGGGAATACTCAGTTGTTAATAGCGCAAGGATTACCTACTTTACACTAGCCAATTACATCAATTAATATTTCTTAGAAACTGCCATTGACATAATTAAAGCGATGATATAATATTGTAGATTAGGAGCTCGTCAAAGACTCTTGTTTAAAACATAATAACGTAAAATATCCACAAAGAAAACGAGCCGAAATACATTATTTAGTATTTGAATTCTATAAGCCTATAAGTGCTAATCATGCAATATTTGCCTTCTATTGAAATGAGGGTATCTAATTAAGTATCGGGTGAACTTACTGAGAAGTCTTCGTTTTTGATTATAAGTATTTTACAATACAATACCAAAGTTGGGAATGGTGTGTACTTACATTTAGCTGTTCATTGCAGTTTCAAATGTTATAGTAATTCTTCGTAAAAGCGGAGAATTTCATACATTCATTTTAAATATCGTGGGAGATATAGATCAAAACTTTTTTGTTATGAATCTTTTATTTTGTTAAGAAATATGAAGGAATAATTATGCTAGTACCTCGCTGTGGGCTCGTAAGATACCTCTACTAGTGTCACATGAGACACGTGTGGTCTTAAGAAGCAGTATCTAAAGACTGCAACATACATTGTACGGCCCAGCGCAGATAGTTCGTGTCGCCTCTAGCACCATACAGTTGACCTCAGTTGACTCTCATAGTGTCCGCGCGACACAACGCGACCCATACTACTACACCAACATTCTGACATCATAGATTCCTTAAAGAAAATCACCGTTCTATCAATAAATAAACAAAATAACCTTTTATTTTTAATCACTCACAACAAACGTGTAAACTGATAACATGTCGAATATTCTACACAACACAACACGACACGAACAAAAAGGTTATACTTCGTCTGAATGACAGGGGGACATCCATATTGTCAAGTGATAATGCGTCTAACCCATCTCAACCTTGAAGAACTCGTTATGCTAAAACATATAATATCACGACCGAAAATAAAACTTAATCCATTCAAAGAGCAATATTGAGAAATTTGAAAATTAACTGCTAATGTCACACTAGATAAGTCTAATTTGAAACGAGTCTGATAAGTCTGGTTGTGATCGAGCGTAGTAAAAATACAACTGCGAAACATGTTTATGAAACCTTAATGTAAAATATACCTGAATAATGATACGTGCTATTATCTTTTTTTATTCAGAATTAGATATTAAGATAGATTAGTTCACACTCAGATACAAAATCCAACATATCGTTACTAGTTTGCCAAAATGTCTCTAAAAACGTCTCTAAATAAACCTTAATTACCGCCCATACTTTCTAGATACCTAGGAAATATAGCTTGTATATAATGTAAGTTTTGTCCTGAAAATGTGCGGCTGCTCTAGAAAAGTTTTCTGCTATTGTTAAAATGGAAAACTAGGACAAACTTTTAATAATATGACCATTAGACCAATACAGCTGTAGGATTGGTGATAAATATATAGAGTAGGTACCTTCTATAGTAGCTACAAAACCTGAGTACAGTTAAAGAGGACTGAGCATAAGTATTGAAATAGTGGAAAATAGTTCTCACTCAGATTTGACATTTTCACAAAACTGACAAAACTCGTAGTGTCAACGAAGAGAAACGAGTTATTGTGGTCGTCACTGGTCGTCGTAGACGATGAGTTACAAACCGATGTTTGTGCACACTTTGACATTTAGCTCCAGAACATTACTGTTGCTAATTATATGCTAAACTTTTCCTTAGAGCTTACGTTTTCCAAGCAAGTTTGGCAGGCTTTAATTTTTATTGCAGAGAAAAATATTACTAGAAAGCTCGGTGTATCCTGAACATGCTGTTCAGATAGTACCTCAAATACATCAGTTAGGGGTCTTAAGTAATCTTAATAGATTGGCCATGCATTAAATTGGTATTACTTAAAGCTCAGGTCACTCCGTTAGCGAAAACGATCGAGGAGATAAGATCTACACGTTTAATAACAAAGTGTTGTAACTCAATGTACTCTAATTCATACGGTATAATCTGTATCAACAATAGCAAGTACCAACGGTATCACATAATGACGAAAACATGTACCGTACGCCTGGACAGGTTGGTTCCGCACACGCGAGAGATCAGATAAAAAGATAAAGACGGAAGCTGATAAATGAAACGGTTAAACACAGAACTCCTGATGAACACATCTCTAAAGTTAACTTAAACCTATAAAACACAGCCTATTTAACAGGTAGTAAAAACGTATTAAGTCATTAACTTTATGAAAATGAGATAGATTTCTCTAAACTGATCCGTAGGTTAGATTTGCCATTTTCATGTTAACTCGCCAGTACTTGCTCTTGTTTTATCGAGTTACTTCTCTGTCACTTGTTGCTTTCTAATTATGTAACGGGCAAACGAAATCTTAGCGTTCCGTCGGCCTTAATAGTTTTAATTGTGAAACCCAGCATGAGACTTTATCATTTATTTAAATTATGTGGTTGAATCGAACGGTGGCTTGAGTCTATAGGACCGGTTCGCGCACAAATGAGTATGGCACACACACACAAACCGGGCTCGTTGCTACACGGCGAGGTCCAAACCTGCCTCTTAAGAACCTGCGTGGATCTGTGTTGCTGAGACAAAGCCTGCGAAGGGCTTCTAACTACTTCACGTCAACTTGTTGACACGTTACACTCTACACGAATATAATTGGTAGCGTTTGTTTGTTTGGTTTTTGTGTTTGTTTAGTTAACTGTGGATGTGGATGGACTGACTGGTTATTTTAACAGTTAAAGGAAAATAAGATGTTTTCACGGGATAGACCTATACTTCTCAAAATATTCGCGACTTGCTTTTCATTTACATTTTCTGTTTTAGTTTTGTGCCTATTAATTATAATTTCCAGTTCAAATGTAACGACTTCTACAACAATTAAATAAAACCATTTACATGGCTTGTGTACAATACAAGTACATAGTAGTATAATTGTCTGCGTAAAAGAGGAGGCGTCAATGGAGCCGCCGAAGCGTGGACATGAAGGCCTTCTGTCTCCACGGTCTGGTGCCCACCAATCCTACTCTGGCGTTTTGTTACTCACGTTTATGTGTTATGTCCACATTTCGCAGTTGATGCTTGGAACTACATAGTTATATAAAGGAATATTCTATTAGATTAATTCTATTTAAATACAATTGCACTTACCTAACAGGCTAGTGACCGAATGGATTGAAAGGACACTCAATTTAAACTTTTTTTTTTTTAATTATTTCCTTATATTGCAATTAGTAACCTAATTCACGAGAATTGAGTTTAACCTATTATAATGTTCAGTATAATAAAATAATATAACATATCCTTAGCAACAAACCACAGATTCTTCGTGACCAAGACCAAGGGTAGGTAGGCATGCTGACCATTTAGGTACCTAGTGGTTTCCTGTGTTTGTATAAACTTTTGCAAAATAATCGTTAGACAATTATTATGACTGTGAACTTAGAATCAAATAGCCTGAAACTTGAAATTTTCTTGAAGTAAAAATCAATTTGACCAACTTATCCTGAGACAAACACTATGTTCTCTTTCCATGGAAGTTTATGATTTCTATATGCAAGCCAAGATACCTACTACAACTGCAACATTTTTGCCACGGATTTATGCCTTCAGGGTTGCAAGGATCAACCATTTTTCCATGACGTGTCAGACTACAAACCGAATCATCAAATATGGCTGACCAGGTTCTTCAGTATGACACTATTTAGTCATGACCATTGACAAGTAAGTTTCAAGCAAAGTCAGTGCTGTCAACACGTGAGATAAAAATCCTATGGCTTTTCGAAGATAGGGATTTAAATAGAGTGTCAAGGAAAACCACAAAGGTGTCACATGCATGACAATTGCACATGCATGGTACCTATTGCGTTTGAATGAAGGCGGAATGTGGGTAACCTTTCCTTCGGGTAAATACAGACTTGATGTCATGAAATGCAAAAAAAAGGAAGCGAAATCTTTACTAATCTTTTTTAGGGTCCCGTACCTCAACGAAACGGGATCCTTATAGGATCACTCTTTATCACGGCACGCGTGGAGTTATAGAGTTGAAATAAAAATCATATATGTAGAATTGTAGATCTACAGTCCCTGAAAGCTGTGAAAAAAACATACATTGAAGTCAACCTAAAAAAAAAATACGACCGTATATGCTGCAAAAAAATGTATATTTTGACACTCTGAAGGGAATCGAAATGTATAGGGTACTTACTGTTGACCTAGATTTTTTTTTTTTTTTTTCAACAAAAGTGAATTTGTACAGAACCCTCGGTGGACGAGCCCGACTCGCACCTCCTCGCCCGGTTTTCTTTTTAATTTATTTTTCTGTAGAAAAACTTAGGTTCGTAATACCTAAGTATTATTATAATGAAACAGCTAGTTTCCGCTAAAAATTTGTGAATAGGAACAGAATAGTACACCTACATAACACAGATAGGTAGAGTCGAGGTACCTAGATCTGATCTGAAGTTTATAGATTCAATCATTACGACTATTTTCATAACACTATGCGTCACATTTACAGAAAAGTGATTGCAATAAATTTATTATAACGCAAAGAAGAATGTTTTATTGATATTAGCTCAGGCAGATGTCCAAGTTGAGTAGGTAGTCTTAGACATCTTGTCGAGAGATAATCCTTTGTCTTTTTCATACTCATAGATACAGTTTGACTGGGGAAGTAGAAATATATGGTCGGAAGTAATTCTTCCGACTACACAACATTACATCACACCAGAATCCCCGCCCGTTATGTTTGAGTCCCATGCAAAAGCGGGCAAGCCTATTGCAATTTGCAATCAACTTGGCACAAATACAAATTTCGGGCAAGGGCTGCTAATAAGAAATTCTTGATGGGAAAACTCAACTTTTCCTGACTTAAGAGTGGGCCCGAAGAAATCAACTAGCGAGTACTAGACTAAGGAGGTAGTCTCACATGAACTCATCATCTGCCTAGTCTTGTTCCAACTTTGTTAGGGTCGGCTTTCAATCTCACCACACTCACAATAGCAGTATCTTAGATGGGGCGACTGCCTCTCTGACCTCCACCAACCATTAGGATTGGGTAATATGATAACTCTTTGTAAGATCGGTTATCAGACTTTCGGGCCACAGTCTCACAAGAACCATCAGTGTATCACTAGCAAATTCCTAAGCAAACATGGATTAGAAAGAAAGTAAGTATTATACCTACAATGTGTTTCCATTTCATTCAGTTCTGTTGCTAATGCCTGTAGATTTCAACAACGATTCTTCTGACTCTATTGACAATTGGATATATTAAATATGTGTATTTAATGTGTATAGATTACTTATAACACGACCTAGGGCAATTTAAATACACAATGCTCGTTGATGAACTCTTTGTTTAATAATTTCAACAATACAGATTGATTAAAAATACAGTGAAACATGCATGACTAAGATTCTGGTTTCTAATGCTTTTAAAACTACAGGGCTATCGCAATTTCTATGGTAGGTACCTACATATTTATTACCGTTCGCGCTTCGGAAAGCACGCTACAAGGTTGGTCCCGGCTGTCATTTGTAGATCTTTGATAGTCGTGACAGGTAGTCAGTGTCCTGAAAGTCTGACAACCAGTCTTACCAAGGGGTATCGTATTACCCAGTATTAAACGGGTTGTGAAGGTCAGTGGGGTTACTATGAGGTCTTAAAGCAGTATTGTTTTAATATTATTCCAGAGTGGAAAAGAGACGGTGCTATAGAAGACGTCTAGCGCCATCTCTTTTCCACTCTGGAATAAGATTAAAACAATACTGCTTTAAGACGTCATGGTTGGCCACTAGATAGGCAGTCGTTCCATGTAAAATACCCATGAAGCCGACCCCAACGAAATCGGAAAAAGGCGAGGTAGGTGATCGTGTACACAGTCATAGGTATTGATTACAAAAATTACGTACAAATTGATTTAACTTTTTCAATGGGTATTTGTATAGCATTCGACATTAAACACGAGTTCTTTCGTAAGGAAGCGTTCCTGGCTGCAGGATCAAGTTATGTCTGTCATAAACCAGAAACAAAAGTGTGGTTAAAATATCAGCTCAATTCTATTCCAACAAGTGAGTACACACATAAGAACAGTACAAGTCTGCAGGTAAAATAAAAGCATGTGCTATCTGTACCAAAAGTTCTTTAATTAATTTTTTTTTCCTTTCATTTTTTAACTCAAATTGAAAAAAAATGCATTGTATATGTCAATACAGAAATAAAGTGAATAAGCTAGTGCCTGCATGTTTGTAAGAGACCAACGGCTCTTGTGGAACTTGAGGTGCTGCCTGAAAAGTACTAAATGTAAGCCTACTGCGTAAAGCTCGAAATATCCTAGTACTTCGCAAATATTCTAGCAATTAAATAAACCGCCTCGTTGGTTTGTGCTGATGCTGAGCATGAGGTACAGGGTTCGATTCCCAGATCTAGCATAGAATAAATGTGATTTTCCATTAGAATTTTTTAAGTAGCAGGCCCGAGTCTGAAGTTGTGCTCAGTTGATTGCAATAGGCTCGCCCTGAGTTAAATCATTAACTAAATTTAGTAAATAAATAAATCACCTGCCTAGCCGTTTCCTAACTATGTTGGGGAGGCTTCCACCCGCACAGGTGGCGCGGTCCGGTACTAGTCCAGGGTAGCGGAAGTCGCATTAGATCCCGCTGCCCCCCGACGCAAGTGTGCGAGTGAACATCGGTGTGGTTTTAGTCAGTACGAGTCTGACAGACCCCTTCTCAGCTCTCCCCAGGGCGGAGGACACCAATCGAAGAGGTCAACACCGCAAAAAAACAGCCTTCCAGTCCAACTGGATGCTGCTGAATACCAGCATTTTACATGCAGCAACTTCCTATCTGACTTCTACAACCCAGCTCATAAGATGTGAAATAAAACAAACCTCGCGAAATGTGGTTTTTGTGATTACAAGCGTTATGTTATGTATAGCTTGAATCCAGAGATTGGTCGTTCTTTGAATCTTCGTTATTGTATGAAAAGTGACATAGCCTTCCACGCTCACAATTAAAGCAATTAATATGTTATGCGGTTGATCCCGGCTGTCATTTATAGATCTTTGACAGTCACAACGGGTAGTCAGAAGCCTAGGCTGAACGTCTGACCACCATGCTGTCTTTTCAAAACGCAGTAAATGTGATGGTCACATAGGCAGTTGCTTCATGTAACTGTGTACTGTGTGTACTGTAGTCCTAGTGGGCACTCTGCTGTATTTGGTTGGACTGGAAGACCATCCCAACATACTTAGGAAAACCCTACGCGCAATACTACTGCTGTTCCTCCCCTTTCGCGACCAGCTGTTTTCGGCAATTCATTTTAATTTATTCATTGTGTAACAGAGATCTTTAAATTAGTATTCTCATCACTGCAGCATCTTCTACAACCATTGACTGTCATACACTTGGTCCAGCTTAAACTGTGGGCACGTAGCAGAATATATGCCTGACCAAAAAAGTCTCATCTTTGAGACTTTTTTAGCATTTTGACTCTTGTCAAAATGCTAAAGCGTTATGCGTATGGGCAACCCAACGAATTCACCTCCTATGACAACCAAAACTTCTAAAAACCAGTTGTTACCACATGCATCCATTGTTTCACAGCTATCATGCACATGTCATGTGCAACGGACATTCTAGTTCACGATACATCCCAAACTAGACGAGACAGAATTATTATCATATTGTGTGAGAGTGTTCTACAGGCATCGCTTCGTATAGGCAGGGCTACCAGTGCGTTGGCATAGCTCAATACATAGACAACTTATTATTGCATTAGGAAGTTCAGAACGCCTTTTAGAAGAGCATTGCCGAGAATACCGAACAATAACGAGTAACCATTGGTAGACCGTTTTTAAATGGGCATGCAAATGCAAGTAGACCATTTATTTATATCAACATTCCTCGTTTTCCTGTTATGCTTACTTCATTGAAATTGTG
This sequence comes from Cerastis leucographa, assembly GCA_963082945.1. Classification (NCBI taxonomy): domain Eukaryota; kingdom Metazoa; phylum Arthropoda; class Insecta; order Lepidoptera; family Noctuidae; genus Cerastis; species Cerastis leucographa. The sequence continues at coordinate 12,111,903 of OY720357.1, forward strand.
TTTCTATTAATTGGTTATTTTCATCTTGCTGTGTCCTGTAAACAAACTTGTACTTCCTGTAGGTACGTGAAGGTACGTCATTCCAAGTCGCTCTGATAGCAGCTTTACCGAAAAACGTCACCATTTATATTGACTGTTTGTGATTTAATTGGAACAAGGTAATAATTTACATACTCGTATCTAGTAACTTGTGTATTATCAATACGAATGGACATTGGATCTTCTCAGAATTTGTTTGCGCACGTATACATTATATCTACGTAATGTTTCTATAACGTGGTTAGTTGTGGTAGTGATTATATTCACTACGTTGAAGTGTTAAATCTATAAGCTTGTTTGTTTCTGTTTGTTAAATATCTATGTGTATTGCTTAGAGTAAAGTGTTAGGTACCATCGAATGTAGAGGTTTATTTGATTGCCACCATAGGTATTGTAGAAGAAGCCCATTTCATCTAATCCTATTTACTTTTTCAAGTTCTTTCCATTACTTTAGGTAGGTACTGCCCCTAACTCCGCAGTTACATCCAATGGTATATATAGGTGCCCAAGTTTACCACCTAAAAGTGCAAAATATAGAGTCAGAAAACGTATTAACCTTAAGATCAGTAAACAAGCTTATCATTGAATGTTAATAGTGTACACAGAGTGTGATATGTTGGTGTTGACATACGTAGGTCATCGCACGTCGTGCAGCAGTAGCGCGCGCTGGGGCGGCGGCAGCAGCGGCTCGCAGTCGCCAGCGGCTGCCAGGTCGCGGGGCTCACTACTCAACCGCGAGGCGCGGGCGCAGATCGAAAGTTCGACGCGAGATCGAGCGCGCATATGTAAATATCGGCACATTTACAAGCGAAAGGGTTCACCAGAGCGGCGCACTAACGCAGCGTTGCGCGGGAACCAGTCCGGTGAGATTCCTACGGCGTCCGATAGAAAAATGTCCAATGAGCTTCGGGTCCATCACTCGGTGCGGGTGTGTGGTACGTAACGCGGCCGCCGCTCGACTGCCGCCCTCCTCTCACCGCCACTGCTGGTATATTTATCGCTTAATTATTGAACTCGTCTGTGTAACAATTATGAAGCAGCTCGGCAAGTGGCAGGCTGCGCGCTGGCGAGGCGCGAGGCGCGAGGGCGTGCGGCGCTACCGCGTCTGCGCCGGCGCGTTGCGTCACCGGCTCGCCGCCGCGCAGCGCCGCCACCGCCGCCACCACCGCCGCGCCGCACGCGCAGCCTTCAGATTTTATCTCAGCCAGCCGACAGCCAATCCGCTGCTCACCTGTTTTGTTCATTTAAAACATTAACCTCCAACTTACATCATTTAGCGATATCTTCCTGTCTTCTGTTTCCGCGGTATATCATCTTAATTACAGTATGACTACATTATGCATTACAATACAAACAAACACGTCCCACAAGCACGTAGATGTACGCGCAAATTATATTACACTTTTTAAGTGTATGTAGGCACCTTTCTTTAGGATTACCTAAACCTTAAGACCTGTACGAGCTTAGGCACAAAATTGTAGATGATCAATCGTTTGAATGTTTTTAGGGCCCAAATTCAGTATGGATTAATAACAAAGTTAACTATTTGTTCTTAGTGGGGGATGTAAACGTCCAGCCTGTCGAACTCTATCTGGCTAATAAAACGGCGGGACACTCCATTATATACTTAGTAAATTAATCAACAACGTCGAAGAATGGTCTAAAACAAGTTTATAAGTGAATCAGAGAAACAGGTAATTAAATAAATCAAAATTCATCGCACGACCGCACCAGCAGCCCTGTTCACAAAGTGCGACTACGCGGCTACTGAGCATGGAAGGCTGCGGAGCGACGCAGGCGCAAGCCGCACCTCGCTCATCTTATTTAATATCATATGCCCGAAGAAATTGAAAAAAAGCCTACCCAATTAACAAAAACTACAACTCATTTGGTTGTAAGTTTGATAGACATCAAGACGTGGGGCAATATCATTCATGACATGCGCGCTGGTGGTAGGGGGTGGGGGCGGCAGTAGTCACGTGGAACTCCGACGCTTTGTATGAATGATCTAAAAATTCTAAATTGTTCAAGGCAGTGTTTAAAAAATTTCGAGCTTGCTCCGCTCGCTCTTGCAGCCTTCTTCCTCTTGAATCTTGACTTATTGTGCATCTCGACCAAGTAATGTCATGAAGAGGTGCGAATTTTTTTAGGGGGCTATTGCGTTTTACACTCTTAGTAGAACTTCAGCTACATTCGTAAATAGTAAATCTTACCCTTTTTTTTCTTATTTGCCTTCTCCCTACAAGGGCGTCGCTAGCTTTTGAGCTAGAAGGGACGGGGGGGCTCTAGCTCTAAAACTAGAGACGCCCTTGTGCTAGACTTCCGGTAGTAAAGATTTGTCTTTTTTTTGGAAAATTGCGGGGTGGCTAACCATATTAGCCAGGGGCGCCAAATCTTAAAATACGCCACTGATTATATTATAGACACTCCCAACTACACCTGACTTTAAAAAGAAAATACTATACTGGTCCGGTACCCCGACATGCACCGAGATACGAATTAGGATTTGACTGTTGAAAAACTACTCCTTCACCCTACCTCTATTACGCACTGGCTAGATTATGAATGTTCTGTGATTACACACGGTGACATATCAAGTTATACATTTCCAGTTTATCATGGCCTAGCTTTGTATAGAATTCCTGTATATGAGAGTTTCGTATAAACTAGTTTTATAAAGCTTGATTGGTCGCGTGCGTGCGCACCTACTACCTAGCGAGTATTAGAACCAGCTCAGCTCTACAAGATCCTTATTAGATCCTTATTATGTTGTTTTTATTAAATGCAAGTTGTTATTTTTCATTTCAGCAAAATTATAAAAACTTAGAACAGCACCACTTATTCCTGCGACTAGAATATCATCTCATAAACGTCAACTGTCACGTCTGTCAGAGTCACGTCAAAAGACAAAAGTCTAATTTGAACATATTTCGCCAAGATCAGGGTCGTTTCCGAAAAAATGTAGTTGTTTATTAAAGAAAGGGATAAATTCGCATATTCTAATGCGCAAATTTAAAAAAATAGCTAAATGAGACTTGTATAATTCGATCAAAAATTAAATTCATTCAAAATGTATAGCAGAACGAAATGGTTAGTTGTGAGCTTACTTCCACTAGTTTTAATTGGATGTTTTGACTCTATTTAAAGAAGTCTAAATTCGGATCGTTACCATGTGAGGTTTTTAGGAGTGTTTAACTATTAGTCTTTAAATAATTGTAAAATGTTGCAGTGGTACGTGTACAATTGGTCTGGTATGCAGATTTCTAAGTACTGCGGAAGTGTCCACTGCCCTACGGCCTTTCTACTTCAGTGTGCATCCCGATCTCTTTGGAAAATATCCAACTCAAAGAGTAAGTCAGCAAATCATTCTAGTTATAGTTTCATGACCAACTAAAATATTTGAGTAACACTGAGGATGGAAACAGAAACAAAATACATAGAGAATATTAAGTTTTATTTTTATTAGTTGCCTGGTTGCCGTCAATCTTTTTTTATTACTGGGTGTTCACCTACTCTTTTCCTCTGAACACTGAGCATGCACAGGCCGCTTAGCCTCACGTCTCTGATAGTCAGGGCTGTAGGCGGACCTGAAGATGCATCCCATCATCTGCCTAGCCTTTTCCCAAATTAACTTGGGGTCGGCTTCCAGTCTAACCGGATGCAGCTGAGTACCAGTATTTTACATTGAGCGACTGCTTATCTGACCTCTACAACTTAGTAGCTGGGTAATACAATATCCCTTAGTAAGACTGTATGTCAGACTTTTGGCTTCTGACTACTTGTAACAACTGTCAAAGATCTACAAATGACAGCCAGGACCAATGGCTTAACATGCTCTCTGAGGCACGGAGGAAACTTGGTATGTAATTATGGTCACCCATTCATGGACCAACGGGGTATGCACGGCTTAACCTTAAAGATTGACCCTTGCGGCTGTTATTATTTGGCCAAACTTAGGTCAATTATATAATTTATATTTCTGATCTCTATCTATTACAGAAAATCAATGAACATTCCCTGCAGCAACTGAGTGCACTTATAGAAGCCCAACAATCCAGTAAAAGAATGTCTGTTCCGCCATTATCATTTTATTTGAGACAAAAAGATATGCCTGATGGTAACTATTAGTTTTATTTATATTTTAATTGTTAGCAAAGTTTTTATTTATTTATTATATTTTATGTATGCCAAAAAAAACAGCTATTCCATACATTTTGGTTTTGCACTTTTGTAGGAATCGGCAGATGTTTTTTTTAAATATGGGGGGTTGGTCAGTCAGACTGATGTTCTGAATGCCTGGTAACCGTTCGAGCGTTGGTGTTCCTTTCACACTGTATTTTTTTACGTTTATTCAATAACTTTGCCTAGGATGTCCCAATGTACGGTCAGCAGCAAAAGTCGCTGTACATATCTAAAATTATAAGACGTCTTCGTTTTAGAATAATCCATATTAACAGACTGGTGTAAAAGACATAACAGTATTTTCATCAATGGTTACACAAATTCGCAAAACAATATAACATCAGATCACACTGACCAGCACAAAACTTGGTGTAATATTTATAAGTGTTAACCGACTTTTGATGCTGACTGTACTACAAACCATTCATCATTCTTATCTTACAAAGTAAATTATTTCTTGCATAATATTTTCAGGTGAATTCAAGCTCATAAAAATCCAGTTAAACAGTAGCAATGTGAGAGAGACAGTAGTCAAAGTTCTGAATGCCTGCGCTATCTCCACCACATACATAGATAAGATACCTGACCGGCCAAAAGAATCCAACTTAAGGTTTGTATCAAGATGCTTGTCCAAAACTATCTGTTATCTAATCTTTTGTATTTGTTTGAATCTGTAAACACTTACTATAAGCTATTACTTGATTGACAATATGCAATAGAAACTGATAATATATTTATATCTCCTTTATTCATATCTTTATGCGATATTTATAACTCCTTTATTCATATCAGTCAGCAGTAAGCAACAACTTTTTCTTGCCGGTTCTTCTCCATAGGAAACAACCAACCCGAACCGAGCACCTTTTCGTCGACGGTTTATAAGTGAACATTTTCAACAAATGTTTTATTAAGGAATATCTAATATGTAAAATTCTCGTGTCGCGCTGCTTGTTACCAAACTCCTCCGAAACGGCTGAACCGATTTATATGAAATTTTGGTTGCATATTGGATAGGTCTGAGAATTGGCCAACATCTATTTTAAATACTCTTTAAACATCAAAATTTCCAAGCGAACGAAGTCGCGGGCTGCAGCTAGTTCCTTAATAAAATCAATTAAAAAAAAATAAAAAAAACCAAAGAAAATTATATTATTCCTATCAGTTTTAGTTCCCTGGCAAAGTTAACTTGCAGTATTTATTGATCCTATAAAACCGCTTGTAACTTAGTTTATTTTGGTATCTAAAAAATAACATTTATAATTTGCAGGAAAATGGGTTTTGGTCAAGGAGGAAAATATGGTTTTACCCAAACATATGAAGAATATGAAAAAGAATTTGATGTGTCTAAAATGAGGAGGAAAGTGGTGGAGAAACGGGCTAGTGCTAATGTTGTGTAAGTTAATATTAGTCTCGGTAAACTATGCCATCACAAAAGTTAGGATTAATATGAAACTTCTAATCAATATCTAATCTCTCGACGGCACGGTTGGCGCAGTGGTTGACCGATCGACTGCTGCGCTGCGTATCGCGGGTTCGATCCCCGCACGGAACAAATATTTGTATGACCTACAGATAGTCGTTATTGTTGTTGTGGATGTCAGTTTAAATATTTGTAAACGCACCCACGATACAGGAGAAATTCCTAGTGAGGGACAAAGTTCAAAAAAAAATAAAAAAAATAACGAGGTGTCAAGGGACACCCGGATGGAACGAAGTTCCTTTCACGTACATAATATCAATACATTTTAGATTTAAGTTAGTGTGCGAAAATAAAATATTTAATTTAAGGAAGATTAATCCTTAATTCGAAGCAATACGTCTTACTTAACTGCACAACCGAATTTGTACTTTGTAGTTCGGTCACTCAAAATAATAATCATATCTATCCTTACTCACATACACACCCCAATTGTACGTAATTTAAGGAAATTTCAACTTTATGTTAAAGAAATAAAGCTTACAATAGCTTACTATAGCAAAAAGTGTCGTGACAACTTTTCGTAAGAATTTTTTCCGTCTAGCCCCCTTTCACAACGCGCGATAAGGAACTTCGTTCCAAAACTATCTGGGAACAATAAACCCCTGGCTTTTACCAGCCTGGCTCTTATAATACTAATGTCACTTGTTTGTGACAAGGATGACATAATAATATCTTGTTGTTTGTAGTTGAATATAAAATTAACGAAAGTGAGTTTTAAAATAAGTCAAATAAACCTTTCATCTTTTTATAAATAGTTTACATGTAAAAAAATATTGGCAAATAAGGAATACCTATGTTTTTAGTATAACTTAAAAAATATGGTCCTGGATTCCTTATTTTTCGAGTTATGACATTATTTTCGCCTACAAGCGATATGTTGATCACAGTTGAAATAGTGTGTAAGTACATACAACTGTAAAAATAAAAGGTTGTTGCAAGAAATCATTTTTAAATTATTGTATTGCAAAGGGAAAATGCAAGTCTCTTAAAAATATATTTTCTTTGGTATATTACAGGGAATGGGTAATTGCAAACAGCAGTGATGCAAAGGACAAATATGAGTCGGCAGCTGCAACAAGGGACCAAGTGCGCTCCTTGATAGACACCCTTTGCAAAACTTATGGTATTAAACAAGTTGGTACACAACATTATAAACATTCAATCATAATATCGTTTACATCAAAAGCTTGCTTTACACATTTACTGTATTGCGATAATCATAAAACTCATTAATGACCTGGGATAATAGGTTATCTGACAGATAATTTTAAACAAACATTTCCCTTTTTTTTGTGTTTCCTATGTTTTATCTGAATACTTGTAAAACAGACTCAAAAAAATATCAAACACTGTAGATTAGACACATACAAACACAGAAAACAGCTTACCAAATAACCAGGGGATTAATCTGTAATTAGATTCCATTAAAAATATTCTGATTAACTGATAAAACTTTATTAATATGCATTTATTATGTGGCTATAGGTGAAATACGACAGCTGTTGGAATATGAGCCACATAAGAGGGGTCTTGCAGAGCTTAGCTGCCTTAGCTTCACAGCATCCGACTATTATGGTTAATTTAGATGGTTGGTATATTATGTAATATATAATTCTCGACTTATTTAAGTTTCTATCATTGTAGAGCCTCAGTTAGACGATGCGGCCACCGCTCTTCACGTATGTTACTAGCAAAAGGAATAGAACCGATCTGGCATATCGACACGCCGCCATTTTGTTTTGTTTTTTTTTTTCGAAATTCCGGCGCGCTTTGACAGTGGTATGTATGGGTAGAGGACACATAGACGAACAAAAATGTCAAAGTGCCAAAGTATCACGTTACTAAGATATTTCAAGGTAAAGGTCGATATTTGAGTACAACGCCAATCATTAAAAATAGAATTATTACTTGTCTATAGGCGTCAGATTGTATATAAATAATCGTTTCCAGGTTGATTATTATAACTATTTATTGGAAGAGAGTAGGTACATTACATACTATTATTTCGTATTATTATGTGTGTAATCCGACCACCATAACAATGAAAATCAATGAATCTCGTTTCCGATTGGCGATCTACTCTCAGCTGGTCTATTCTAATGAGTGTCTTTATTTACAACGTGATATTCACACACAACAATGATTATTCTATTGTGTCTCTTGTCTTTTACACTTGCTCCTAGCACTTATGAAATAATGTTTACCTTTTCCAGGCAGAACCATTGCGCTGGGGCAGTTTACTGGGGTCAGTCTAGACGGAGACGTGTTTCTCAGTATAATGGACGTACGAAATGAGTGGTTGTCGGTGAGCAAACACATGTTTGATTGGACCCACCCCATCTTGATGAAGTCTCATATTAATTTTATTCTTTGTTTCAACGAAATGTTTACATTTTAAAAAATTCACTCCTGCAACAATAAATACTGTTTTTTACAGCTTATAAAAAAAGTAAACTTGGAAGATAGTGCCTTAGTGATGATACCAAATTATGAGAAAGCGTTGTCTAGTATATTGAGAGAAATACACATATGTCGTAGGTAAGAAAAACAATTTCGTTATTTATATTATGCTAGTGGCCGTTTTGTACGCCTTTCACATCAAGCGAATCAAGTTATTATTATTATAAGCCTACATTTTCCCACTGCAGAGCAAAGGCCTCCATTCCTGCCTTCCACTTTTCGCGATCTAGTGCGATTGTAGGCCAATCCTTAGATAACGAGTCCATCTCATCCCTCCATCTCCTGGGCCTGCCGCGTTGTCGTTTCTTGCTATCTGGTATCCATTGAGTGGTTATTTTTGCTCATTGCACCTCCGACATGCGGCAATGCGTCCAGCCCAGTTCCACTTCAACCTAGCAGCTGTAAAGCCAACATCCGCTATTTGGATTTTGAAGTGAAGTATGGAGGGAATCAAGTTATAGAATAGTTAATTTCACGTTTCAGAAAGTTCATGCCAAAAGTATCTGCACACCAGTACTGCAGTCATTTGAGACAGCTGATCACTTCCATAGGCGATTTCTATGGTCGGGGTAATAAGTTTCCGTCAGGTGTGCCTGAATCTCTGAAGAAATACGAAATAGTAATTGAACCGTAAGTTTCTTTTTTTACTTGCTTATTTTTGACTTTTATCATGCGTGGTTTGTTGTAACTCCATTATACAGTGCTGTAACGTAGTTTTGGAGTTAGTTGGAAAAGATTTTTGAATTATGCTGTGGGCATTGAAAAAGCAAGATTTTATTATGTATTGAGAAAGCAACGTTAGTTAGCCGATTAAGACCAAGATCACTAGCTAAAAGATCCATCATAGCAACTAAAAGAGACCTATGGTGTGCGCCAAAAGCTTCAGTTATTTACAGAAGTTTTGGCGCCTACAGTAGGGTACATGTGATCATTGCCCCACGGTGGGCGCCAAGAGGCTCAGTTACTTAACCTTTTTCAAAATTTAAAATTGGGTACGCTACAACCTCGTTTGCCCATATCAATTTTAATATTTTATTCTTAATACAGTGAGGCGGGCCCACTAATGGTATCGCCTACGGGACAGTTCATTACCCCATCGTCCTGCCCAGCAGAAGAACTAATAGCTTTCATTGCCAAGAATTTGGACGAAGCAACCCAATTGATGACGGAATACAGCATGTAAGTTATGAGCTCATTTGTCAAAAGGTCTGATTTTTTGGTTGTGGATGCAGTGCTCACCAAGGTGTCGAGAAAGCAGTTTTATTTTTAGACATTGTCAGTATTTCTACTGACCACCAATGCGATGGATGTACTCGTAATACTCTTTTGTAGACGGGGTCGTATTTAAATTGTTTTTCTTGAGGTTTTGGTCACCTCCACTGTTTCAAATCAAATCAAAATCATTTATTTCAAGTAGGCCAGTTACAGGCACTTTAGAATAGTCGAAAAACAATAAAAATGAAGCTACAGTCCCAGTCACAAGACATAATAACTGTGAAAGTACTGTAGCTTCCCATTCCAAAGCGTAGATCTTTATGGAGAAGAATGGGCAAGAAACTCCATGGACGCTCTTTTAAATCAGAATCTTGTTACAAAACCTTGGTTACATCATTCATTTAGAGATTGTACATTATGTGAGAACGATGTAGCAAGACGTGCACGTTAAAAGTGTCTTAGTTATCTAGATTTTGGGCCCGTCTATCTATCTTAAAAATTAGGGAAGTGTCATCAGCAAATAACACCATATTTTGTGGTTGGCTTTTCAATAAAGAGGGTAGATCGTTAATATATACTAGAAAGAGGAAAGGACCCAATATTGACCCTTGCGGAACCTCCATTTTTACTTTTAAACCCTGAGAATTAACACCATTTATTTGAACTTGCTGTTGCCTATCACTCAAATAAGATTTTACCAAACTAAGTGCAAGTTTACAAAGTTCGTAATTCTCAAGTTTCAAAAGTAATGTGTCGTGATTTACGCAATCAAATGCTTTGGAGAGGTCACAAAATATTCCAATGGAGTCTTGGGACTCTTCCCACGCTGTAAATATGTGCTTTAATAAGGTTACACCGGCGACAGTTGTACAACGTCCCTTGGTGAAACCATACTGTTGATCGTGTAAAATTTTGTTGGTGTTAAAATGATTGAGCATTTGATTAAGCATTACCTTTTCAAATACCTTGCTAAGGACTGGCAACACGGATACAGGTCTATAATTATTAGTATCTTTACTGTCTCCGGATTTGAAAAGGGGTATGACTTTACTGTATTTCATTAAATCAGGGAAAACTCCTTGGTCCACACACAAATTAAAAATTAAAGCTAAGTATGGTGCTATAGTCTCAACGATGGATGTACAAACTTTGATAGACATTCTCCATAGATCTTCGGTCAGTTTGATTTTTTATTTTCCGGAAAGCTTTAATAACTGTCATAGGGTTTATGTGTTTAAATTTAAATTCAGCCGGGCAGCCAGACACATTCGCCTTTAATAAAGCAAGTGAGACTTCAGGTGAGGAATTTAGAGCCTCCGTAGTTTTAAACGGTATATCGGTAAAGAAATTCACAAACTCTGTTACTTATGAACTCGCTTATAGGTCCCGACCTTGCCCCATTTTACTTGGGGTCGGCGTACACGTCTAGTGCTGACAAAATCAAGAAAATAACAAACGTTTTAAATAAATATTACAGAAACAAGCATGTGGAGAAAGCTCTCCACAAAGAAGTTGTGCAGCGGTTCGGTCTTCTGGACCTTCAAAAGGACGATAGCATCACTCCTGCATATATGATCTCATGCTGCCAAAGGTTACTTACGCGTACGGAGCAACTACATGCGGTATTATTATTATTACTGGTAGATTTCTATTCTGCATGGGGTAATATACCCAGATGAGTTTTCCATCCTTTAGTGCAGTAATGGCGCGTGGCCATAGCCTGAACCAAAGTTTATGACCACGCGCTCCAAAAAAAAACCATAAAATCAGGTACGTCCCATCTGGTAACTTTCCCATTTCGCCAACTAAACAAAACACCATCACGAAAGTGCCGTTTCGTAACTATTTTGATTTTCATACACGTCTCGTTTTGTCAACCCTCCTGGTAATGTCATCCAAAACCATGCTACATTATAATATTTTTGATGCATCCCTCATACTTATATTTTATACTTATTTCAGAAACTTCATGGAACAGTCCTCTACATAACTCATTACTACTCTGTTTTATCAGAAGGGATACTATGCATACCTTGGAATTTCCAATCATGAGTAAGGATTTTATTAGGAAAAGTATCTAAATGTCTTAGATAGTGTAAATAATATGTAGATAAACAGATCAATCAATTTATTTTTATTTTAGAATAAACATACTAGGATTACTTGACTTATTTTCCTCGAATCTAGTTGAATGTTTACATATAAGAAAATAATGTTGATAAATATATTTTTATACACGATATCTAGATTGAATTGATTGAAAAAAAATATATACAAACTTTGTAAGTACGAATATCATTAAAATTATTTACAAAATGTGAATTAATGTGATGTTAAAATAGCATAGTGAAAGTACAATATAAATTCATAATTACATAACTTGACTACATTGCTAGTTCGATATAAAGCTTTATATATTTCATGAAAACGTATATGAAAATAGAATTGATAACGACAAATAAAATTATGTACAAATATCAGTGGTGCTTTTTATTTTGTTGTACAATGATGAGTTTATTCTTCTCCTTTGTGACCTTAGCCACTGGCAGATTTGTTGCTGGCATGAGCTGTCTCAGGTTTTGACTAGGTATTACAGGTGGCTGGAAAAGTAATTAAAAGAGTATTAAAAATACCGCACATATCGATTTAAAATATCGAATTGATACATTTTAATAGGAAATTATCAAATTTTGATAATGTATTTTTAAGTAATTTACCGGAGGACACCGCGCAAGCTGCTTCATGCGATCCACTAATCGCATGGCATCGTCCGATGTCTCTGAATCAGTTGTCATGCCCAGAAACAACGCCCTCTCCGCATTGCCTCCGTCCAGACATCTATGGAATGATTGAAAGTGCCTGAAACGAAAAAAAAAAAATTACTTACATCAATGTACAACTACGGCGCACCTACGTCAGCCTTCTTTTATAAGCAACTAGCGTCTTCACCCAGGAAAAATAAATGCCTGTCGACGCCACTGGTATTATTAATAGAAGATGCTCTTTGAGAAATTAAAGAAGCTCAAAAGCCTCTGCTCACCTGGAATGAGCATGTGGTCTCAGGCGCTGTGCATGCCTCCAGGCGGCCGCAGCCCGCGCGCGCCACACCGCCGCCTCTTCGCTTGCCGAAGCCACACCAGCTTCGAGCGCGGCACACGCTCCGCGTAAATCTACCACCTTGAGTGAAGAGACATAAAGTTTAGTTTACATTGCAACATCAATATTTTTACGTCAATTGTAAGAACAACTTAATTTACATAAGCGTAAACTTCATATTTCATCAAACAAAAACAAAGCAACTACATTTGTATTTTCTCAAAACGTTCATAAAAATGCATGCGCCACTAACTATATACGAGACTAACACATGGTAAAATCGTTAAATAAACGTGAATGATAAGCAGCACCTGCCTAGCAGCAAAACTACATAATAGCATTACTGCCAGTTTTCCTAGTAGTGAAGTTTACTTCTAAACCAAAATAAGTGTGATACTGTCGCTCGCCTTGTGGTCGGTATTTTAATATTAGTATTGATTTAGGAATCTTACCTTTTGGAAATACCTATAAAGCAAGGTTTTCATCTCGTCATGCGACAGTTTGTCAAGTCGCGCCATCAGCATTTGCTCTCCCCTACTCCTGGAGTCTTTATTATCTTGAGAATCAGACAGAGAAGCTGATGGTGACTTGCCGCAAATTAAATTGTTTTTGTACTCTATTGCCGTGTCGATTGCTTCTATAGCTTCTTCACATTCCAGCAGTTTGCGCTCCTAAAACAATAGTTTGATTTATGAATACAAAAAATAATAGCATGTTTGCATATGTTTCCAATTTCGGTTTGCTTACCTCGGAATCTGAAAGAGATTTATACATTTTTCTTTTATGTCCTAAGCTGCATCTTTGTTCATGCAAGCACTCTCTGGTCTTCCTCAGGTTTTTGATTTCTTTCCTCAACAACAACTCTTTATCTTTGGACATTTCTAAGGTTTCCAAATCATTTGTCTTCTCCTTCAAAATACTGTCAAGCTGTGTTATTCTATGTGTAAAGTGTTTTAATGAGTTTGTTTTCCTGTCTTTCACATCTACTGATGTGTCTGAAAGTTCATCTAACTTTAATTTATCCTTAACAAGTTCTACATCTAATGTATTTTTACGTTTTTCGTCTTTCTTTATCTGTCTTTTGATTTGTTCAATTTGTTTTTTATAAGTTTTAAGGTTTGTCTCATGTCTTTTTATTTCCCTCATTGTATCCTGATCAATTAAACTAGATTCTATCTTGTCAGAATAATGCTTATTCTGTGTATGACACACAGATTTAGACAAGTCGTTTATCAGTCTCTCTTTGGCTATACAAAGATTTATCAGTTCTTTTAGCTGTGACTGGCTGCTGCCAATTTCTTTCGAAAGTTTACGGGCCAGTATCTGCTTTTGAGTATATTTTTCTTTAGTCATTTTGTACTTTTTGCATATTTCTTCAGTCTTTGGAGAGTCAATCATTTTGAGAAGCTCCCTCTCAATTAATTTTGGTTCAGGATCAACATCCTTTTTGTGAGATTCTATAAGTATCTTTTGAGATTCAGGTGAGATAGCTTTAGCTGCAACTTTTCTCAATAACTCCAACTCTGCTCCAGATAAACTTTCACCAGGTTGTATAGTTCTTCTTCGCCCAGAATTTGACTGTGATGTCATCACAGGCAAAGATTGTGACCCACTTAATTCTGATATTGTTATATCATCAGAGTCAATGTGATTTAAATATTCTTCACATCTATCAGCAAAAAGTTGGTCATTCTTTTCTCTAAAATATTCCATGAACTTTTCTAGTTTGTCTTGGAATACTGTGTCAGAATGAGTATCTTCCTCTGAGTCCGAGTCCACATCTGACTCACTAGGCTCACTTGGCTCTGTATCTTCAGCTATCCTTGGCAACCCCTGCTTTATATTTGCATCCTTATTATCAATGTTTGCATCATTATTTAAACATTCATCACATTCAGCCTTTAAAAACAACCATTCACTTACTTGGTTGATATCAGCTTCAGACAAGGACTTGGCCTGCAGAATTTTGTTGAATAGCCCTTCTGCATTTGAAACCAATTTAATCCACTGAGTTGTAGCAAATTGTAAATTAAAATTATTGTCTGCATGAGGTAATACTGCCTTATCTGAGTAAACAGGAGTATTATTGTCAGCAAATAAGTTGACAGTTACAAAGTTCTTAATACCCCTGCAGCACAAACATAGGTTTAGGGTTTTTAAAGTGTCTTGGTAATCCTCAGGTTCTGCACTGATACAACCAATAACCCAAGTAAATGCCCTGCCCCCAAAGGAGTCTCTGAGCATAGCTGTGAGTATACATTGATCATAATTTATTTGTTTTGGTGGATTGCCTGCTAGCAACTCTTTTATTATGTTCTCTAGAGCAAATAGCCCAGGTTCGGGGTATGCAGCAAGATCACAGAAACTGGCAGTGGACATTCTGTGATTAAGTACTCCATTGGTGCTCACCCACTTCTGTTCTACGCTAACTGTGAAGACAGTGTGGTTGTTTCCCTGACACCTCTGTCGCCATCCCAGCTGTAAGTACTGAAAGGCTTCCTCCACATTGCAGCACCTCACCAGGCCAGCTCCCAGCACATCAAATATGTTATTATTCACAACTTGCATCCATGTTATGTGTAATATAAATTCCCTCTCGGGCATTTGGTTCAGCTTGTGAAATATTTCAGACAAAAACCGAGGTACAATGCCTTGGTCACATTCACTGTGAATGCATTCAAAACCTGAAAAAACATAGTGGTCATTTAATAATAATTCCATGTTTTGTATTACATGTATTAAATAATCAAATAAACTTAAGGGATTATGAGCATCATTACAAATTACATTGGCTGACAGTTTATTTGCATACAGATAGATCATGACAATTTCCATCTAACAAAGTTATCCTACAAGTAAAGGATAAACTAATAAACCCTTATATTAGACTACTATCATTTATTTATACTGCCTGTGATGACTAACAGGGCACAACAAAATCAATATTATTGTAGGCCTTTAGTAGGTAAGGGATGCACTTGCATCAATACTCTTGCGCCATCACATCTTCCAAGCTCATCGTGCTGTGCTGGCGCTGCCGCTGGGGCAGCAGAAATCCTGAAGTGGTGTAAATGTATATTTTCAAGCTGTTTGGGGTTGTGGGGTCCGAGTGCTCAGAGCCTTTTTAAGGAAATTTTGAAATGCCTAGTTGTTGCTTTCCATGACCCAAGGGCTGGCTTTTACTTTGGCCAGAGGCTAAGTATTGCTATACAACGTGGCAATGCTGCCAGACTCTTGGGCACATTACCAGGTGACAGCATTGAGGGAGAGTTTTTTGACGCCCTTTTATAGTTTTTTGTTTTTTGTTATTTTAGTTATTTAATTTATTAGTTTGTTAACTGTTGTAATGTATATAGTGGTTATTTAAATTAAATAAATTATATCCTGTTTTATTTATAATTAAAATACTTGATTGGAATCATGTAAGTAATTATTTATTATCTAACACACACAATAATATTGTAACATTAACATTAGAGGTAAAGTTTGTGCACAATCAATAAAAAATATGTCTGTTTTTGTACTGACCTGGGCCAAATAAAGTGTAAGTTTTGCCTGTCTTAGCTTGACCAAATACGACGACAGAAGTATCACACCCATCAAGAAAACAGTTAATTTGAGGTATCATAAACGAGTTGAAGAGATTCGCTTGTGTGCAATCGACAGGCAAAGCCCTATTCACATGGAATGTTTGTCCACTCTCAGTAATCACGATTTGGGTTACAGGATTGCTAAATATGCACTGGGATGAGTCTTCAAGACTTGGTGGCTTCAGCCTTATTGCTATTTGCACTGGGATATCCATCTTTACGAATTGTTTACGTTCCGAATGTGTATTTGTGTAAGCTTACTACCACTTCAACATAACGTGCAAAACATGGACGGAAGTCATACTGTAACTTCGTTTAATAGCTTGATTATTTACAATTATACCACCATGACTTGGTTCTCGATAGCAGATTTATTGATTTGCTTCGCTACGCTAAAGTTACAAAAACATCAACTTTAATCTTTAATAGAATCTGAACCCTAACCACAGTCCACAGATACGCAAACGCAAACTCGAAACGAAACTATATTTTTATATGGCAATCACAACCCAGCCTCAGAAACAAAATTTAAAAAAAATGGCCGTCATGTCATGGGACGCCCGGCCGCGGTAGCTGTAAAAAATCTAAGTTTTTACATCTGCCGGATGGCAGTGTAGTGTGGTCCTCATTGCCACTTTGATGCACTCTCGGACTAATACCAGCTTATCTACTTTGCCTTTATTCCAATAAAGGCTTTATCTATATCGGCGGTATGAACCTGCGGCTCACTGATGTGTGCGGCTCTTGCAGGCTAGCAGGTTCCTCGGTCGAGTATCATCTGACTGCCATATGTGTCGGCACTGTTTTCTGTAGAGAGTACTGGCTTGCACCGCGGGAAGTGACAGAATCAAAAATGCTCCCAAAGCTCGCAAGTTAAAGAAATAGAATTTAAAATTAATAAAAACCTAAAACGTAAAATGGAATAAACTAAAGAAAAAAAATTGTGCGTGGAGTCCCTCCACCCGGAAGAAATGAAACTTCGTAATACTACACGCATGCGTTCGAGTGCCACGCATTCCCTCTCGTTATTTTACTGAGCTTCTAAATAATATTTTGTTGTTTTCTTTCTTTTTCTAGTATACGCTTTTATAATAAGTTGCCGAAGTCAGTTACAAAAATGACCGATGGAAAGTTTAAAAATTGTATCAATCATTATGTCCTTATTAAAAAATCATATTACAAGGACTACGTTGAAGATCCCCTCATGGCAGCATGGAGACAGCGACTATCGCAACCACGTGCAGGGCACGCCACAATAGTGGCGATAAGTCCCCTCTTTGAGGAGTGGCTAGAGAGGCGCCACGGCGCCCTCACCTTCCGCCTGACGCTGGTCCTCACCGGAAACTGTTGTTTCGGGAGGTTCCTGCACCGAATCGGGCGGGAGGAAACGCCCGGGTGTTACCATCGCGAGGGCCGGCCGGAGGACACGGTGGAGCACACCGTCGAGCTCTGCCCCACTTGAGCAGAGCACCGCCGTGTCCTCGTATCGGCGATTGGCGGCGGTGACCTCTTGCGTCCGGCCCTGGTTCAATCCATGGTCCGGAGCGAGAGGGAATGGGAAGCCGTCGCCGCCTTCTGCGAAGCAGTCATGCTAGCGAAGGAGGTGGCGGAACGTAAGAGGGAGAGAACCTCACGTCCCAGCCGCCGTGGGAGACGCCCCGGGCGTCGGGGGGCAACCAGTGGCCCCCGGCCACCGTAGGCGCGGGCCTGTGGACGGTGAGTAATGGGCCAGCTCACCGTCCGTCCGTCTTATTACGACAGGCCGTGCCGACGGCGCATTTGTGTTCCACGCGCGCCTCAAAGAGATGTCAGCAAATCGGAAGGGGTCCGAGAGGGCCGATGCCTGCCAGGGCTGCGGGTTGTTCGAAAGAGATACCGCGGCCCTGGAACACAAAGGGCTAAGAAGGAACATGGGTGGGTTTTAGTCAGTCAAGTCTAACACTCCCTCTTGCTCCGCCCAGAGCGGGAGAAGTCATTTGATGATTTCCCATGCATAAAAAAAAAAGGGCTACGTTGAAGATAGAGAAGTTTGGCCTTCATCCCTTCGCACATGCGGCTTCCCTGGTAGCACATAAACGGCACAAATTGTGTGTATGTCTCTAATGATTACAATGATGTTTGGTGTTTCACATCAATGGTCGGTGCGTACCTTACGCACCCCAACCATGAAGTTATAGATAAATACGATGACCAATCAAACTATACAAAACAGTTTATGCAGATTTCTCATTGTACAGGAAATCTTTACAAAAGCGAGAACATGGAGGGGAGATCGGGCAGTGTTGTTGGGTTTTTCCATCAACAAATTCTGAGTGGCTCGTTTGGCTTGTTCTCTACTACATTACATGGATGGGTGTGACTTAAAACACAACTGAAGAAATCAGGGTGTTTACACGACGACCAATCAAGCTATAAAACCAGTATAATGAGATCTCTCATTGTACGGCAAAGCAAGGCAATGTTTTACTGGAAATTATAGCTTGATGTGTCTCACCTCTGCCTAACCCTTCCGTGATAAGAAGCGTCTCAAGCGGGGTTTAGTTTTATTTATTATGATTTCTCAAATCTACCATTAATTTTCACATAACGCGTTAAATAAAAAACCAATTACTATCTTGGGTCAAGATCTTCGCAACAAACAATCGTAATTATTCTCAAGATTACAAAAACAATTATAAAGAAGCACCTTCCCAAAAATAAACAAAAAAGGATTGTGTGGTTTTATGAAACCACGGTAAAAGTGAAACATTTTTTCACACTATAGACATTCAACTAAAAATTTTTGGGAGCGCCTTTCGCTTTATCCCTACTCCGCGGCCGACTGTCACGCAATATGCAACACAGACGAAAAAGTTTGAGACGATGTAATAAAAGTTTCACATAGTGTAATAATGTTTTTGTACTATCTGTTCATTTAAATTAACTTTGGCAACATTTTAAAGTATTGCCATGCCGTAAAAGAATATTTTATTTTACTAGTTTCTGACTTACCCTGATTCTGTAAATCATATTATACCAACATATTTTCATTGCATCATACATTAAAATCTCCATTGCACAATCAGTTGATTGGACATGACGGCCACTCAAGTGGTTGTGAATGGCTTTGCACACCATGATTTAGGTGGTGCCAAAGAAATTGTTCAACGGTCCCCGCATATTAAATCGTTAGCATTTGCATTCCGTTTATTTTTCTGTTTCCATTCTAAACTTCAATTCAATAAAATAATAAAAACAAAATAATAAACTTGGTAGTGTAATATTAGTGAATAAACGTCTGGCATCACTATTGGTGACTGTCAAATCAAACCACTTGTCAAGCAAGCACAGCACAGTTGCCAAACGTCATTCATTTTTTACATTGTGATTTGTGATGGCAGAGATGTATTCTCATGTCACAATTTTCGATTTTCAAATTTATTTCAATTTTGTTAGTTCTGTCTTACAGGTTATCCAAAGTTAGCTCTCATTTTTGCATTATTTATTATTCAATTTACAGTGTCACCTTGAAACTACATCTTAATTTGATAAATAGATTTCTTTATCTTGGGAAGGAACAGAGAGATAATGTGATAATACGACTCGATTGAAGGACCGTGTGAGAGGTTTCGTCTCGCAGACTCTTCCAGGCTCCAAATATATTCTCGAATTTTTCACCATCATGGAGATGGAAACAGTTGGCGACGTCGGGCTAGGGCAGCACGAACCTCCTAAATACGGCTTAAAGTTACCGTTAGATCATGAATTTCCATTACAAAGTAAGCAATTACTGATACCAAGACCCAATCAAGTTTTTGACATGATGCCATTAACTGCCAGGTAAATATTTTTACTATAAAATTAGACTTATTCTATTAATCTTGTGCAACATTTTAATATTTCCATGATCTCTGGAGATGCTAGCTTATGCCATTATTATCCTGCCCTACTATATTTTTTTTCACATGCACTACATATAGTTTTACATCTAAATCTAAAAGTGTTACATTTATTACAGGTATTTGAAATATTACATTGGCAAGAGGTGGAATAAAAAGCGTCCTATAATGGATTACATTAACATGGTATCAGCTCAGAGGATATACGGTAAGCTCTCATTAACATTAAAGCGAGTCGGTTTCAGTCATAATTTTAGAGTCAGACATGGACATGGACCTGCTCGAGTCTAAATAAATAAAACATTTTATAAAAAGAAGCCATGTCCTTGTCTATACTTTGGTAGTTTGTAGTGGTAACTTACTGTAAAAATCTTTTTGCTGGTTGGTAATAAAAAAACTAAAAACAGTAATCACAGTGATTAACATTCTCATTGTACATATTCATTCTAGAGTTTTACTGTAATGAATAGTGTAACACATGTGGATCTCTTCTTGCCAAAACTAATAATAGAAAGTAGCTGTTTAGTTACATTTTATGTATTAATTAATCTGTCTAGAATTCTAGATTACCCAATCATTGTAAACAACTTGGTTTACATCTGCTTTCCAATCTTTGCCAAATTGTTTGAGCTTAACATTGCACTAATTCACTGATTTCTTTTTCATGTTTGTTTATAATTAATCTTAAGGTGAGATTTCTAGGAATGCCTTAGTAGGTTCTCTTACACATATGTATAAAAAATTGTAAGAAGCACCAACTGTATAATGATAACAGTATAAACAGACTTCACTCTGTTTTACAATTTTTTTGGATTTGGATGAGATGGATTGCATTTTGTGTTTTATTCTAATCCATACCCCTTTTTTTTTTTTTTTTGCGGATGGGAAATCATCAAATGACTTCTCCCGCTCTGGGCGGATCGGGAGGGAGTGTCAGACTTGTACTGACTAAAACCCACCCATGTTCCTTCTTCGCCCTTTGTGTTCCAGGGCCACGGTATCTCTTTCGAACAACCCGCAGCCCTGGTTCTAATCCATACCCCTTAAATACCATGTTAACAACAATGTATTACCTCTCGCTTACAATATTTATCTCCTTGCCTGTGCCACACCTATTATGGCCAATAAGTTGATTATAAAGCTATGGATGTAAATATAATATTTATGTATTTTGTAGGCTGTCCTATTGGAGGTATTGGTGGTGGGACTATAGGCCGAGGGTTCAAAGGCGAGTTCTGTCGCTTCCAGCTGTACCCTGGCATATATGAGTATGTCACAGTGCCAGAATGTCAGTTTATTGTGAACATAAGAAATGCCAACAATGAAACGGTTTACCAATCTGTTTTGTCTACTTATAAGTAAGTTAATCATTCTTTCACCATATTGCTAATTTGTATGTGTGCATGAATATTTTAGCACCAAAAATTCCTTAAATCCTGTGAGTGTTAATTACCGTATGACAGTCTACTCCTTAAATCCTGTGAGTGCTAATTACTGTATGACAGTCTACTCCTTAAATCATGTGAGTGCTAATTACTGTATGACAGTCTACTCCTTAAATCCTGTGAGTGCTAATTACTGTATGACAGTCTACTCCTTAAATCCTGTGAGTGCTAATTACTTTATGACAGTCTACTCCTTAAATTCTGTGAGTGCTAAATTAAGAGTAGGTATAGGTATTTGGTTATTTATCTTTTGTTGTCAATGGCTAATGTAGTCACTAAAATGTTGTATCAAGTTCATGATACCTCAATCTTATCATGAATAACTGTGATAAATAGGGATTTAATGAGATAAAAGGAAG
This sequence comes from Cerastis leucographa, assembly GCA_963082945.1. Classification (NCBI taxonomy): domain Eukaryota; kingdom Metazoa; phylum Arthropoda; class Insecta; order Lepidoptera; family Noctuidae; genus Cerastis; species Cerastis leucographa. The sequence goes on from OY720357.1 coordinate 12,133,647, forward strand.
CATTTGTTAAATAATAAATTTATCAGGTAGCAGGATCCACCTGATTGTTAACATGTTGTGATTACAAAAACACCTGCAATGTGGGACAAACCATTCAAATACAGTCCAAAACCACTTGATAATTAATAATTTAATGATTAGGCAGAGGAGTCTTGTCTCAGTAGCTTTACTGACAGAACACTAGCTAATAAATTTCTTGTAATTAATATAGTCTGATCGGAAGCCCTGTAACTGTATGTTCACTGTTTTTATTCCTTCACTGGATTATATTTCCAAATTGCCTTTTAGCAAACCCAAAAAGGCACCACCAACTTGGGAATGGAACTTGAATGGATCTGAGTGTGAGTACACAGCACTTTATCCGCGTGCCTGGACCACATATGACCTGAGCAAGTATGGAATAAAGCTGGTTTGCAGACAGATCTCACCCGTCATACCTCATAATTACAAGGTAAAGTAAACATTTACATTAGGACTCTCTCAAAGGCCACAGAAATCTTAAAATGAATCTGGGCTTCTGATCTATGAAACTATACATGGGCTTTTCCAATTGCTAAAACATTGTTCTATGCATACAAATTATGTTAATAAAAGCTTTTCCTCTCAATTTATTTTCCCCACAGTCTTGTTGCGATAAACAAATGTTTCTTAGATGTTAAAGTTATTTATTTTCCCTGTTGCCTTTTAATGATGTTCTCAATCTGAGTCACGCTCGAGATTTCGCACTGCAACCTACACGGCATTCGGCCATTTTATTTACCCTTTTTAAAACAAAATGGCCAATATTACTATTTGCAATAAATATTACTTTTTTGTTCAAAATAATATTTGTTCACAGGACAGCAGTCTGCCGTGCGCAGTATTTGTATTTACAGCTATTAATGTTAGTAACGAAAAGCGGAATGTTAGTATTACTTTTACATGGACTGAAGTACTTGGGGGCGCCCATAAGAAGAAATCTATTGGTTGGTATAAAATTTACCTAGCTCGCTTCTATAAAAGTATATGAAAAATACTTTTTTTTTTTTGCACAAAAAAGGTATGTAAATAAATGTAGCATTAATAAATTATTCCGTCTTCCAGCCAAACTGGATTTGGAGAGATATTCAGAGGAGAACACATGTGGCGTTACCCTGGAACAGAAAGTCGCCGAGCATCCTTGCACATTCACCATAGCCAAGAGGAAGGATGAAAACGAGACAATCCATGAAGGTTACTGTCTATGGAACGCCGCGAAGACCTCTGCTTATGTGTGGGATTGTCTAAAGAAAAACGGCACGCTAACGCCGGATCCCAGTCTAACGCCGCCACCTCCCAAATTGCCAGATAAGGACAAAACAAAAGAAGAGAAGGAAAAGGAAAAAAAAGAGAAAGAAAAGGAAAAACAGAGTAAAATTCATAAATGTACGTAGATATCTCTTCTTTAGTCTTAACAATTATGTGGAACTAGCTGTCCCGCGCAACTTCGTCTGCGTCACATTTTCCCCGTTTTCGCAACATTTTTCATTGCTGCTCCGCTCCTATTGGTCGTAGCGTGATGATATATAGCCTATGTCCTTCCCCAGGTTGAAATCTATCTATTTGCCAAATTTCATTAAGATCCGATCAGCCGTTTAGTTGTGAAAAGGTCATAAACAAACAAACAGAGTGACATTCACATTTATAATATTAGTATGGATTGGGATGGTTTAATAACATTATTTTGTGTTTTGCAGGTGATTCGATAGCACTTTCGAGTATAATTTCTTTAGAAGCAGGAGGAACGGGGACTACCGAGTTTTCTCTTGCCTGGGACATGCCTATTATAAGATATAAGAAAGATCAAAAAGTACATAAGAGGTTGGTCTTCCTATTAGTTTGTTTGCAGCATCATTTTTATTGGCCGGTTTAACTATCAATTTGTTTGTTACAGATTTTATAAAAAGTTCTTTGTTACAGATTTTATAAAAAGTTCTTTGTTACAGATTTTATACAAAGTTCTTTGGTAGCGATGGTATCGCCGGTGCCAGCATAGCTGCGTACGCGCTTAGAAATTATAAGAACTGGGAGAAGCTACTCGCAGAGTGGCAGGATCCCATCTTGAATAATAGGTAAAATCCTACCTACTGTCTTTATGAAGTTCGATTTATTTTTATAACATTACAATATTATATTTGTTTTTGTTCCACAGTAATATTCCAGACTGGTTAAAAAGTGCCTTAATGAATGAGCTTTATTTTGTCGCTGATGGCGGCACTATATGGTTTGACGTCCGTGACGAATTTCCTGAAACCGATCCTAGGTAATCAATCTCATCAATTACATCTCACACCTAGATAATAGCCATGTTAAATGAAGTGTTAAAGGTCTTTTTAACCCCCGACCAAAAAAGGGGGGTGTTATAAGTTTGACGTGTGTATCTGTGTGTCTGTCTGTGGTATCGTAGCTCCTAAACGGATGAACCGATTTTGATAAAATTGGTTTCGTTTGAAAGGTGTTTTAATCGAGAGTGTTCTTAGCTATGTTTCGATAAAATCTGATCAGCCGTTTGAAGGCCATCACCTCTTTTCTAGTTGAAGGGAAATTAGCAATTTCCACAGGTCTCGTGAAATATTGTCACTTGTCACCATGGGCATTGCCAGGAGGGGTGCGTGCAAACCCCCCCCCCCCAACCCCAGAAAGTTTTTTTTTTTAATTTTTGCTGTTTTCGTTAATTGGCGAGATGACACGCAACACCGAGAAAAGTGGAAACAATGGGGGAGTCATATGCCCAGTATTGGGACAGTCAAGGCTAAGATAAAACAATATAAGTTTAAAAAGCATGAAATAAAAATTAAATTAAAACCCCCGACACAAAAAACCTCTAAAAAACCAAAAATAAAATAATCCAAGCGTCTTAGCGTCGGGGGACCGCTAAGTAGACCGCTTAGTACAAGCACATAACAAAGCGGACCCCCCGACGCTAAGACGCTTGGATTATTTTATTTATTGTTTTTTTTCACTGTTCTTAATCTTGCTAATTTTGTTCTAGGCACGACTTTGGTTTGTTCGGGTATCTAGAAGGCCACGAATATAGAATGTATAATACTTATGATGTACACTTTTATGCATCCTTCGCGCTAGCTCAACTATGGCCTAATTTACAAGTAAGTATTATTATTATAAGATAATTATAGAACTGTGTAAATTCAAATGCAAATTATTGTTAATGGATAAAAATGACTATGACTATGACTAGTAGATATTTCTGCACCTTTCACCAAAATAGTCTTATCAACTTGTTAATTTATAAAACAAATTATATGATTAATTTCAGGTGGTGTTGCAATACATGTTCCGTGACACTATCGAATTAGAAAGTGAGAAATGCCGACCGTCCCTATACAATGGAAAATCAGTGAAGTTTAAAATAAAAGACTCAATTCCACATGATCTTGGTGATCCCGGTGAGTCATTGTCATTATATTCTTTTTTAATTATTTTCTAATGTTAATCTTAATCTAATTTAATTAATTTATCTATTATTTTATCCTAATCAAAATAGCGAATTTAATTTAATTTAATTGTATTATCTTGATTTGTTTGTTTTATTAATGGATGTATGCTTTGACTTATATTAATACTTTTATCTATTTTAATTTACAATAGATTGTAACTTTAAAAATGTATAATATGTATAAATAAAATAGTGCATGTGGTTTTAGCCTGTACGTAATTGTTGCACTTATAAATGTATACAAGGTGTTGTTTTGCATCCTCGTCAAATTCAAGGAGGTAACTATGCTAATGATTCTCGTCCCGAATCAATAAATCTTTTTTCCTTTTTTTCGGAAATCTGAAAGTGTGAACCACCCGTGTTTTAAACATAGGCCGTATAAATCGCGCCTTACACACAAACAAACGTTTATTCGATCATTTCTCATTCCATAAACCACGTTAAGGGGGTTATTCCGAACTGACAAACTTAAACAACCAAAAAAAATTGGCGTTTATTAATAATTATCTAGGTTCCGTAATTTTAATTGATTATTTATGTCTTTTATGACAACGTCCTGAATTTTGATGAGAATGCAAAACAACACCTTGTATTGTGTACCTCAAATGAAATTAACGGTGTAAACAATTGTAGGCTAACCTAAATAAATATTATAATATTAAACAGTCCTTATCAAAGCTGTGGTTAATTAAATGTCATAAACATAAAGGATGGCGAAAACCACATTAAAATACGTCATCGTTAAGAAGTGCTAGATGAATATACAGGCTGAAAACGGCTTTGATCCATATTATTTAGAACCGTTTATCGTGATATACTTACTCAGTAAACTAGCTGAATCCTTAATTGGTGTCAATAATCTAAACTTGGTACATCGACCTATAACAGTTCCAAGCTGTAATTGTCGATAGCAAATTAAGGGCAATAACTGTGGTAGGGCATTCTTGAACAAGTCAAATCTGTTGTCCCACATCTTTGTAGTTTCAATCTCTGAAACAATTCAATTTTTCAATACATAATGCTCTCTAACTCTATAAGAGCACACCAGCCATCAATAACTGCTTAAACGTTTTTGAATAGTGTTATCAATTTACTACTTTGTTTATACTTTGCAATGTCTAGATTCCTGGTTCAGTCTAATAACATACATGTTTTTACAGAGGATATACCCTTCTCTCATATAAACGCTTACAACATCCACGACGTGAGTGACTGGAAGGACTTAAATCTCAAGTTCATACTGCAAGTGATACGGGACTACCGGTTGCTGAGAGGGCACACGGCGCCGTTCGGCAACGAAAGGTACCGCTCCATGGCGTTTATAGACGACGTGAAGGACGGTACCGAAGACGACTTGTACTCGCGTTCGACGGGGCAGGCCGACGACACCGACGACACCACGGACGAGTCGCCGGACCTCACGGAGCAGTCCACGCCGGTCGCGAGCGAGGCCAAGCCGTACGGGATGGGCGATATACTAGACCTGTTGTACAGGAGCGCGGACGTGGAGGCCGAGGTGCAGGCCGCCAGCGAGCCCAGTGCGCCCGCCGCCGCCGTGTGGGGCGCGCGCCGCTACCTGGCCGCCATGTACCCGGCCGCCGTCGCGCTGCTGCGCTCGGCGCGGCGCTGGGACCACGACGCCGACGGGCTCATCGAGAACGGCGGCTTCCCCGACCAGACCTACGACGCGTGGGTTATGTCCGGACCTAGGTAATTATTTCTTAACATTATCATTTGTAATACTCCCATAATCTTTTTCTCTTTCTCATGTCTCGTCATTGAAGGTAGATGTGCGTAACGTTTTTAATAGATTTCATATTTTAAAACTTCACTTACACGCTTTGCACTGTTCTGGCACTGACTAAATGTTGGCATACTAGTTTTCATTTAACTTACTCTTCTTCTCAGACTCAGATTTATATCAGAGATTCCTTTGTGTCTTTTGATACATCCAAATATTAAATAATCACTTTCCATTTGCAGTGCATACTGTGGTGGTCTATGGGTAGCGTCAGTAAGCGCGGTATGCGCGATGGCACGTATCCTCGGTCATGAAGAAGACGAGAAGGAGTTCGCCAAACTACTGAAACAAGCGCAGCACTCATTTGAAGAGAAGCTGTGGAACGGCTCTTATTACATGTTCGACATGCGCCCTAGTAATAGTAATGTGGTGATGGCCGATCAGCTGGCGGGACATTGGTGAGTTATTCAACCGTTGTTGATGACTGAACTTATTTTTAATGTTTGAATTTTTTTAAAATAAATACAAGGTGTTGTTATGCATCTCGTGAAAATTCAAGAGGATATCACAAGAGACATAAATAATCAATTAAAATTACGGTGCCTAGTTAATTATTAATAAACGCTGATTTTTTTTGGTTGTTTAAGTTTGTCAGTATTTCAGAATAACCCCTTTAGCGTGGTTCAGGGACTAAGAAATTATCGAATAAACGTTTGAGATTGTTTTTATGTGTGAAAGCGAGGTTATAGGACAAGAATCAGACGGGCCGCGTTTAAAACACGGGTGGTTCACACTTACCGATTTACGTAAATAATAAAACAAATTAAAATTACCCATCCTTTTTATTATTGATTCGGGTCGAGTATCAATAGCATAGTTACCTCCTTGAATTTGTCGAGGATGCAAAACAACACCTTGTATAATTTTTCGGGGAAAGAAATGGTAGCAGACGAAATTTAATCGTACTAAATATTGTAATGTTCGGAAAATTCTCCTAATTTCACCAGTCGATTATATTTTTTTTCACACGAACTCTTTCTTCCCAGGTTCCTCCGTGCATCAGGTTGGACCGAGCAAGTGTTCCCGGAAGCCAACGTGCGCAAGGCTCTAGCGACAGTGTACGAGAACAACGTTCAGCAGTTCAAAGGCGGCAAGATGGGCGCCGTCAACGGCTGGGTGACGGGCCCGCACGGTCACATCGACACCACGGCCATACAGAGCGAGGAGGTGTGGATCGGCGTCACTTACGGACTTGCTGCGCTGATGATATTTGAAGGTACGAAACTTAAATCCTTCTAATATTATGAGTTTCAATGTGTGTTTATTTTGATTTGCCAATAAGCATTACACATATTGATTTTCTTAGTCTGCACAATTTTGTGCAGCCGTGATGTATCTTAATAAATCTGTGGTTGCTGATAGAGTTTATCGCTATAAAAGGCAATATCCAGTACATTATTGATTGCATTTAACGTCACTATGTTTAGGTATTTCATTAAATACCTAAAAAGAGTAAATCCCGTAGTAGACAGCAGATATGAGCTAATGGGAGTTCCCATCAGCTGTTATCTTATCAAAAAATATGTAGCTATAAATCAGTTTTTAGAGTACTGATAGTATAATTTAACTAGTACTTATTTATTTTTATCTAATCGCATACAATATCTACGTAAGTTTAAAAAAATGTGTAAAAAGAGTGACTTTCTTATGAGGTACTATTTTCCGAAATTATGAAAATTAATTATTGACCTTTTTCTTTCAGGCATGCATGAAGAGGCGTTCGTGACTGCCGGTGGCTTATACAACAGTTTAACACAAATGGGCCTCTCGTTCGAAACCCCAGAAGCCCTGTATGAGAACGGCAACCACCGTTCAGTGGCCTACATGCGCCCCCTGGCGGTGTGGGGCATGTACCAGGCCATCCTCGCTAGGCCTCCGCCCCCGCAACCAATAGCCAACGGACAACCACATCACACCAAAGAAAAAGCGCACTTATAGTTACTCCAAACGAAACTCCAGTTATTATGTAAGATTTTTACATTTTGGTACATCGACATGAACTGAATATTGACATTTCGTACGTAAATCGGATAGAACGGCTAGAAATGACCGCCTAAGTTGTTATATTATGTACTTATCGAAATTATATGGCTTCGATTATGTTTCGAACAATGAAATTGTCGAATTGTTAAAGCTTCGCAATTATTGAACAGCCTCAGAGGCGCGATGCACGGTATGTTTAGACGAATAAATCAATAGCAATACGAATCAGTGAAATGAACCAGTGAAACGATAACGTTTGACATTTATTTATTGAGATGGTAGGTGGCAATAATGGTATTCTAATGTAATTTTATACTTGTATGTCTAGTAATGAACATTGTAGGTAGATTTGTTTTATTTTGTTTGTCTTTGTGATATTTTGCTTATTTTTAGTTAGCAATAATTTTAAAGATACGCTTTCGTTGAGAAGTGTAGAGATGACGTATTACTATTTTCTGGTGTAAAGTATTACTTCTTGAAAACAATTCATACAAAATGTATTATTTTCCGCCGATCGTCGTGAGCTGCATTTATCTACAACTAAGCAGATGTCAACTTATAGAAAAAGCTAATGACCAAAATCGGTAACTTTTATACAGATGATCTAATTGGAGGGTAGCAATTGGGTTCCATTCCTGACTAAGGTAGACACTTTTTCGTTTGGTAAAATCCTATTTGAGTGACAGGAAACAGCAAGTTCAAATAAATGGTGTTAATTCACAGGGTTTAAAAGTAAAAATGGGGGTTCCACAAGGCTCAATATTGGGTCCTTTCCTCTATCTAGTATACATTAACGATCTACCCTATTTATTGAAAAACCAACCTCAAAATATGGTGTTATTTGCTGATGACACTTCTTTAATTTTTAAGATTAATAGACGGGCCCAAACTCTAGATGACGTTAATTTTGCCCTACTTCAGGTTCTTAATTGGTTCACAGCAAACAATTTAGTATTAAATGGAAAAAAGACTAAATGCATAAGATTTTCATTACCGAATGTTAAAAGTAGTGATTGTGATATAATATTGAATAAAGAGAAACTAGAATTTGTCGATAAAACGGTTTTCCTGGGGATTACGCTTGATTCAAGGCTGCAATGGGGTTCTCATTTAACATCTCTTGCGGGGCGGCTCAGTTCGGCAGCATATGCTGTTAGAAAAATCCGTCAATATACCGATGTAGATACCGCAAGATTAGTCTATTTTAGTTACTTTCGTAGTATAATGTCTTACGGCATTTTGTTATGGGGACGGGCTGCAGACATCGAGTCTATTTTTATTCTGCAAAAAAGAGCCATCAGAGCCATTTATAATCTCCGTAGGCGCGATTCTCTACGGGAACTGTTCAAGGACATTAAAATCATGACGGTACATTGTCAATACATTTATGAAAACATTATGTACGTAAGGAAAAATCTGCATCTTTTTAGTAAAAGAGGTGACAGACACAATTACAATACTAGAAATAGGGACCAGTTAGTTACGCCAGGCTTCAGACTCGCTAAAGTAGACTCATCTTTCATGGGGTACTGTTTAAGATGCTATAATAAAATTCCACAAAGTATTCTTGAACTGAGTGAGACGAAATTTAAAACATGCATTAAACGCACACTATGTAAGCAAGCTTATTACAAATTGGACGATTATATCGCTGATAATAATGCTTGGCTCAATGCCGGTCCTGCTCCACAAGGACAGGGACGCATAAAATGATAGCATTAAAAAGTATTGTTGGAGCTGCTGAAGATTGTACAACTATCCTTGCATTGTATAAATTCAATTTAGTATTATATAACTGCATAGCCCATATTGTGTGAGTACTATGTACTAGCTATCATTTACTGGAAACCTGCGTCTTTTATTGACTTGAATGTGCCCTGGCGGTTGAGAGTATGTCATGCTCACTTAAATGTCACGCTGATGGTGGCGGGTGTGTCGGGTCATTTAGTTCCCTTCAAAATGGTTGAGTTGAATGATGGCTGATCCATTCGTCATGTTCGTGAACGGGCGCTATCAGTTGTGCCTGGTCATCTCTTAGTTGCCACGGCTTATTTCGAACTAATTATTTTATTTTTTAATTGTCTTTTTTATTTTACTATGGACACTTTTATCGTGCACGTCATGCTACATCGTTCTCACATAATGTACCATCTCAACATGAATGATGTAACCAAAGTTTTGTAACAAGATTCTGATTTAAAAGAGTGTCCATGGAGTTTCTTGCCCATTCTTCTCCATAGAGATCTACGCTTTGGAATGGACAACTACAGTACTTTCACAAGTTATTATGTCTTGTGACTGGGACTGTAGCTTCATTTTTATTGTTGTTTGACTATTCAAAAGTGCCTGTAATTGGCTTACTTGAAATAAATGATTTTGATTTGATTGATTCGATAAACTAATTTTCAACCCCCGATCAAAAAAGGGGGGTGTTATAAGTTTGACGTCTGGATCTGTGTATCTGTGTGTCTGTCTGTGGCATCGTAGCGGGTGAACCGATTTTGATAAAATTGGTTTCGTTTGAAAGGTGTTTTAATCGAGAGTGTTCTTAGCTATGTTTCGAGAAAATCTGCTCAGCCATTTGAAGATCATCACCTCTTTTGTAGTTGATGAAGGGATATAAACAACTTCCACATGTCTGGTTGATTCAAAATTTGAAATCTTGTCATTTGTCACCATGGTCATCGCCAGGGGGGGAGGAAGGGTGACTGCACCCCCCACCCTAAAAGCTAAAAAAATTTGATCGAAAATCGAGGTCAGGGTGGGTTTTTTTGTCACTGCTGTGGTTCCCAAACTTTCGGATTTCGTTCTGATATGCCATATCAAAATCAGCCTGTATAAACTGACTAACTAACTCGGTCCTGATTGTTTTTTTACGATTATTGTAATGCAAAGAGATTTAAAAGACTTATAGAGCGAACATTTTGGATTTTGCCACACAAACACTACCTGACAAAGCGAGCATAAGACACTAAACAGGACGATTTCTTACTGAGTTCTACACGTATTTGATTACGTTTTCTTCATCTTGTCACGTCTATCACTTGTAAATATTTGAATGTCTTTGTTGTAATAAAATATTTCGTTAGTAATGTTTTATTGGGTTTTGGAGGCATCTCAGTTTTAAAGTTCCATGAATGGCCGCCTAGAATCCTAGATCTCCATACATTTTGGTCATTAGCTTTTATTCGAGAACGCGTATCGACATGTGATTATTTTAGTAGCGCATTTATTTTTCCTACGTATATTGTTATACCAATGAAACTGTGAAAGAGTATTAAGTTATGTTGAATGTATGTTATTATTAATTAGCAAAATTTTTGTGCATTTTATTGTGATTATATTATTTTAGCAATAGACAAACATTGTCTTAAAACTATATAATTTATTTTTGGTTCGTTTTAATTTATTTTAAACCTAATAATATGTTTTTGTATTTGTCATTTGGTAGCTTACTTGCTGCCTGCAAGAATTAGGTGCCAAATTAAAATACATGCATACTAACAATATTTTAATGAGTTTGCTTGTGAAGTAACATCCTTTCCCTTTGCTATGATTTTACCTACGACCTGTTTTGTTGCTGCTGTCAGAGGCAACCTTATTGTATCGAGAATAAAGTTCCCTGTGATGATAGCGATGCAAAATCAGAGGTATAACAACTGTAAAATGACTGTACTTACTTATTAATAAAATAATTATGAATGTCTAATTGAAATGGTACGTATGAGCCAAGCGTAATATAAAGGGGTTACAGATGAAACGGACGTTTATAGTATCTGACTGATGCGCATTGATATCCAGATCCTGTGTGGGTCAGAATGACGGGTGTATGGGCTTCCTTAGTGGCGTTAAGACGTACGCTGAAAGTTGCGCAGGTGCATGAGCGGTGTGCGAGCGCTTGTCCGCTCCAAACGTCTTGTTAAATTTCCATTGAAACCCGCCGCACGAGCCGGTGCTAGTTGGCGCTGCACCATACTATTTCGAAATACACCCGCGTCTGCGCGAGTTTTATCGTACACCTGTATCAGTTTAGCGGATGCTGAATGTCTTGGTTTTAAATTGATTAGTCACAGCCGGATAACCGAGGAAGATCCCCTTCCTGTGAAGGTCTCCTACTAGATCGAATTATTTTTAGCCATAGACCAAACGATGCAGATTATAGGGTGAGGATTTAAGAATACGAGAATTAATATAGCATTTTGAATTTATTTTCACAATACATAGTATACAAGGTACAATAAATGCATCTTGGACGATTGAATACAAAAGTATTAATTAGGTATAAAATATTTTATTCAAGCAGATCTTTACGCCAAGATTCTCGTATGCTAATTGGTTTCTTAATTATACGGTAAATGCTTAAATAATAACTTAATTTTGGCTACATTAACTAAAAGTGAATATATTTTGTACTATTTAAAATATTACGTATCTGCTTTAAAATCGACGACGACAATAAATAGAGATATTACGTTTAAATGATTAAAAAAATATATATACAATATTTACATGCATCTTTTCAGTCTTCATATATTTTAATGGAAAATCGCACTATTCTCGAATGTTGATACAAAATTGCTATATGGAGTCTGTGAGTCTTAATGATTTGATGTAGTGCTTTGGCAGTAATATTGAAACTTCTCTCATCTAAAACGTTTCGCTAATCAGTTTATCTCTATTATACATTTAAGAGATTTATGTTAATACATATCTCTGTTACGAAACGATAAATCTTATATTATTTGGCACGGTGTCTAGATCCAAAAACTACGCGTGGATTAACGCAACACCCACGAGAAATAGTCATTTCTATTTCAGAATGTCAACAATTCGTTGTTACCGAGTGACCTACACTTACAATGTTTTTTTTTTTTAAATACGCGAATGTCATGTGATTTGGAATACAGCTAAAGATATAAATTACGTGTGAGTGGCAGATATGTTCATGTACATGTGTGCGCCGTCGCGGTCGTCGCAGCGAGCGGGCGCGCGCGACCCGAAGTTGAGCCGCAAGTGCGTGCCGCTCTCACACTCCAGCGTCTCACGAGATGCTGACGTTTCGCGCTCCACTATCGTCGCCATGTGCTGATTCCTGGAGCATGGAAAATGGGTTAGTAAGTTCTTGAATAATGAAGCTCGATTAAGTAAAATATGAATGAATCAGTTTTTTTACTAACAAGCAAGTTTTAGAGCAGTTGTATGACTACTAGACGGCTTATATTAATGAAAAAAAAAAAAAAGCAAAAGACTTCCAGAACTAGGGTAAGTATATTATTCCTTCACTAATATCCATAAATACATAAACTCGCGTCTTTTCCTAATAGGAGTGAGCAGAAACTTCATAACGCCACCTGCTACAATAGGAGATGATCACAATTTTTTTTTCTTTGTCTGTCGGGTTGATTATTGAAAAGTATTGGACACGTATTTTTCTTTTTTCACGTGGTCATAACATTACGGAGATATATTGAGTTGAAATGGCGGATGACGTCACATGTAGATAATTTTTATACCTACTTGTGACGTAGTGAGCCCCCACTCTCCAACTTTAATGAGTTTTAACTTAAGTAATTTTTTGATATTTTAACCAAAAAATACGTGTCTAATATTTTTGTATTACCTGTCTGACGGACAAAATAGAATTTCGTTTTCTTTACCCAGTTTTCCCCCTATTCTTACATACTCAATTCACCTCGTCCACGTTCTTTTAATTTTTATTTACCTGTTATCATGTTTAGGGTGTCCAAACGTTGTGAACTGTGGACAGCCACCGTTGAGAGGTCGCGGCGGCGGCGGGATCAAGTAGTCATCCATCCTGTTCTCACCGTCACACGCAGAATGCATCGTCAACGTGCTGGACGAAATCTGAGAACACGGAAGAAACATGTTTAAAATACGCAAGCAAAGAGAGAGATAGTAGGAGAAAGAGAATACAAAAGAAAAATGAGAAACATATTCTAAAAACTTGATAAAATAATAGGTTGATGATTACGAAATACGAAAGAGATCAAAATAAGAAAAGAATAAAGAAATTCCAAGGATGTCGGTGAGTATTCCTCATACTTACAATAGATCTAGCTTTGTCGTCGATCTCCGATTGGACACTGTTTGTTTCTGCTACACTTCCGCCACTGACCGTACTTAGGCGTCCTGATGATGATGAGCCTGATAAAAACAAATGAAAGATGTTAGATTGTGTTGTTAGGAAAGTTTCATTCGAATATTTATCTAATATATAAAATTCTCGTGTCGCGGTGTTTGTTACCAAATTCCTCCGAAAGGACTGAACCGGTTTGTATGAAATTTTGTGTGCATATCGAGTAGGTTTGAGAATCGGCCAACATCTATTTTTCTAGCCCTAAAACCCATCAAAATTTCCACGCGAACGAAATCGCGGGCAGCAGCTAGTTTAATTTTAATATGCTGATCTTACTTTCACTCAGGCTGCTGTTTGGTCTCGTGTTTCCATTTCGCTTTTCAATTGTTCCGTTGTTGTTTTCATGGTGGTGGTCTGAAATTGGATAATTATCAATCGTAAGTACCGAATTAAAATAAAATAAACTATAAAATTCTTTTTCAAATAAGCGTATAGGAAATACTCACGTTTATTTTTGCTTTTGGAGAACATTTTCTTCACTCTCTCAAAGGGCGTGGGTCTTTTCATATTGTCTTTTATCTTCAGTTGGATCCTATCATACTCATCTCTCATTTTATTCAATTGTTCTTGCTTCTCTTTGAGTGACTGTTGAGTCTCATTCCTGTTCTTCCATTCCATCACCAACTTCTCCACTTCTGATATCGTGAAAACGTTGTTTTTGAAATCGTTTATTATTTCAGCTAACTCTTCTTGACCAGTAAGGGGGCAGGTTTCTTTCCCTGATTTCACACTACCACTGCTGCGAATGTCTTTGGTATTTAGATTTATTTGGCTTATATCACTAGTAGGAGTGTCAATGGTAAAAGTCTTCGATTCTTCGGTGGGCGAGTACAAGAATATGTCGGACTGTTGAGGCATCAGTCTTGAACTATTCGCGTACAAGTTATTTGGTCTGAACTTAGGGCTTTCTACTTTAATATTGGAAGGTTGAAATAGATAATCGTGTTCGAGGGCTTGTTGGATTCTGTCGACCGTATTGTCGTGAATCGGGAACTCGTTTTGGTAGAACTGTTCCTTAATTTTTGGAAGCCTCAGATTTGGTCGTTGCTTTTTTTCGAGATCGTCTGGCTTGTCGATAGTTTTCTCTAGGTTCTGCGTACAGGCTTCGCTGAAAGTATCGGTTGAGGTGTTATCGCGTACTGGTGAGTCGACTGTGTCACATGTTTCCACAATTCGTAGGTCCTCTTGTTTAGCTTCGTCTTGGCTCTCTTCTTTATCGTTGTCAGACATGTTTTTCAGGTAGTAATACATGTTTGAGAATTCATTTATTTTCTGGAAAAAAAGAGGACGACTAATAAGAAACGTTTTCTTCACCATCATCAATTTTATATCAGAGCAGGGCCTTTTGAGGTACTTACAAAATGGTCAGCTAGTACGTCAGCGAGTGCGTATTGTTTGTGATCCCTGGCCAGGTCTGCAGGTGTTCGCTGGCGTACATTGCGCAGTGCGACTGCAGCGCCACCTCCGGGACATTCCAACAACTGCCAACAAAGTCGCTCCAACCCGAACCGCGCCGCCCAATGTAGCAACGTTGGATATTCTTCACCACCTACAAAACAAAATGACATTACATTACATTACTCTTCTGATGAAAGCATTTGAAACTCGATACTAATAAACCGTTATTATTAATAAAGTGAAAGTAGAAACTTACTGGACATATCAGCTTTCGGGTTAAATTGTTCAGTAGACGCCAGAAGGTTGAAATGAGGCGGTATGTTCTTTTGGAAGGCGTTTAGCATCCAACTGTCTAATTGTTCTTTGCTGGTTGTTTTGAAGCCCAAGGTCTATGTAAAAGAAACATTGAAAAATGATTAAAAATATTTTTCTATGGCGTGTACTTTGAATCCTAACTCCTTGTTGGTTTTTTACCAAGCATCATTTAACGATCGATAATTTCGATGGTAGGTATACTCAATACGCATAGTAGCCACGTCGACTTTATGCGGATCTCTCATTGTACGAGAAATCTATACAAAACGAGGCCATGTTATACTGGAAATGTATAACTTGATTTGTCGCCGTGTGTACTAAGAGCTCCAAGAGAAAAGCATACACTTAAATCTATGGATAAATCGGATACTTACTTGGCACATAAACTCCAGGGGGTGATCAGATGCCCGTAGTAGCTGATCTAATTCCCTGAGTCTGCTTTCGCACTTGATCTGTCTGCGTCCTAGCGACTGACCATTCTTGCTGACACGCACCCAAACAAGCATCGAAACTTCCAGACATGACTCTGTAATGGATAATTACATTTTAGTATAACTACATTAAAATAAAAAGATTAAAAGTCGGGCAAAAACAGCAAAATCCAGTCGCCATGCCAGCGGAGTGAAAATTACTTGAAATATTGAAAATAGGAAAATCAATATGAAAGAAATATCAAGAGAGATTTTATTCAAAAAAATGAATTGAGCTTTCTCCGAGGATCTTTCATTTGTCTCTCTCTGGCTTTCAAGTAGCATGGCGATGGGTCAGAATAAAAAATATTCCAAGTATCTTACCCGGTATATCAAACTGAAGGGTGTAAGGGTTTCTCTTCTTAAAGCTGGGGATGTTAATGACCTCTCCCTTCTTATCCACCATTATCTTTATACTGTCCTCGTCTCTAATGGGGTCGTTGAGGAGCGCTATCACTCGACTTTGTCCCTGCGTGCAAACGACATTAATTAACTCACGTTGTGAATTTATTTTGTTAAGGTAAACAGGCGTTCACTTCGTTCCACGAAACCTTGCTTGCAATTTGTTCCTTACGATTTTAGTATAAGGTCGAAGATTGTGTGTCTGTTTTCATGAACGTTTGTGTCTAACGGTCTAATTTGTTGGTAATGGACTTGGGATTTCCTCGTAAACGTTTAAATTGATTCGTAAGAATTTGTGGCATGTTTGCAGTAAAGTATGCCATCTTGTGTTTAGTTAAGATAAATAATTGTTGTTAATGTTTAGTTTTACTTGTAATTACGGTGTACTTACAATTTTAACTTTCTTTGGGACGATAGAGAAGCTTGTTCTGTCTGTGGCTGTGTCTTTGCAGTCTTTGGTTCGAAGTATCCCGACGGCGGCTGTGAGGAATGTGTCCACGAAAGACGTGTCCTTCTCCCGAACGCACATCATTTGCCACTGGTCTATTGTGGGATAATCTGTCAAAAAACAACGCTATATTAAAAACTTTCAATTAATTAAACTTCCGACATACTAATGAATTGAGATCACACAATTTGATCGAGTAATTTATGAAACCAAACTCCAACCAAACAAAAATCCACCAACAAAATTGCTTTTGCTTTCATATTCAAAGTTACGAAGTTTTAAAAGTGCGAAGTTGGTCCCAACCTTTTATGAGAAACGCCAATCTTCTAAGAATTTAAAAGTTTCGAGATTGTAGGATAAATTATTCCTTTTTTCATACCTTCACAATTGCTGGAGATGACTTGATTCTTCTCGACACCGAGCAACATAACTAGCACCTTGTCGACTTTGAATATACTCTCTCCATTGGCGTCTCTCTTCAGATCAGCTAACTTAGTCGCAAGTATTGGGCACAGAATCACAATTTGCAACTGTGCTTTGGTCAGTTTTTCAATTTTTTCTTGCGAGTCGGCCGCCAACAACTCTTCTGCGGTGATTGGTGTTACTCTGAAATAGAAAATAGTTTAGTAAGCCCTTCAATGCAATGACTGATTAAATCGGAGGTCTTAATCAAATAAAGGAAAATCTTATCTAAGTTATTATTGATCTGATAAGTTGGTATCCTTGCACTTTTCAAGGTTATCACGTTATCGGTTAAACTGCATCTGAATGAAGTGGTAGATAACCTACCTGTAGTGATGTCTAGCTCGTTGCGACATAATCTTATCGAAGCTGGCGACCAAGTAGTCGGACCATAGCGCACTCTCGGGAGACCCAGAGCTCCACAGTATTGAAATATCTTCCATTTCTGCAACAAAGATATTATAAACATCGTTTAAAAATTATTAAAATAAGTACGCCCTAAGCCGAGGCTCGTAACCCACAGGGGGTGCCCTTAGCGTGTAGTCGCTTAGTTTGTAAGTTTTTATGCCCTGGCTGGAGGCCTTACTGTTAAGGCACCCACAGGATAGTCCGGTAAAGCAGACGACAACCTCATAGGTTGAACTGCGAGATGCCATTAAAAAAAAAAAAGTAGGTAGGTACATTTTATAACCGGCAAAACGACTTCTATTGACAATCGAGACCCCACTTAACAAATATTGTCAGCCAGTTAAATTAATCAATCATCCAGCCCGACTGACTTTAAATTAAAACAGACTATTGATTTTCTACAAAGTGCCTCAATTGTCGAAATTTCTCAGAATTATTCGCAGATAACACTCTGTTACCCCGAATTATCTTCTTACCTAACTAGGTAATAATCATCTCAAATTCGATAAGCGCGACTGTGAACATGTAATGAGGAATAATATATTCTGAATGTAAGTAGTCGTTCGTCGCTGACATGAATAAGTCCGTAGCGAGCTCAAATATAATACTTAACATTGAAAGGAAGTGTTGTCAAGGGATAATCAAGGCATGAACGATGTCGTTCACTTGATATCGGATGGGGGTCATTGGCTGGATCGAAGTTCAGGGATCGCGCGGATGCTTCATAAACCTTTCTACACATGTTGCTGAATTTAAATCCATGTTAAGAAACTTATACACAAATCGCACATTATTATTTTTAATGATGAGTGCACACAATGATGGGTTACTCATATCTGTTTATAGTGAACTCAAAACTAATATTACACGTGAAGCTCAATAAGAAGCCAATTGTGCGTGTAATGATGCAGTTTTAATTAATGTTAAGTGCGTCCTTACGTTAATCGTAAAGACACTTGAAATCAATCGGCCGTTACTGATTAATGAATGCAATGCATTTAAATTCGATATAGAACTGAAAACCCTGAAAGACAAGACAGTGATCACAGTAGGTTAGGAATTCTTCGTTTATCTTGGAAAGCGCTTTTATTTTCGGATCCAAACCATTGCGTTAATTCTAGGAACCATTATCTTTCACTTTCATTACACAATGGGTAATGGTCAGTTAGGTGTAAGAGCGTTAACAGCTTCAACACTGCCCTAAAAACATATATACGCCTTTCCTAGCGTATGAATGAAAGCATACGGTCGCTGTTAAATTTTTTATTGCATCCAGTGCCACGCATATGCATCGGCTGCTTACAAAATATGCTATGCACTGCGCGCGCGCCGGAAACTCGTACGGGTTTATACTTACCCACCTCTGCCGCCAAATGAAGACCCGACTAAATGTAATATCCGTTTCCTAAATAGACAAACGTCTATCAGCGTCGCCCGGAATAACTATAGCCGATTAAATGCAGCGAGTAACAGAACTGGAGGGCTGAGTATGAAGCCCGATATGCAGTTATGTGCTGTTGCTATGCGACTATTTTCTGCTCAAGTAGAACGGAAGTGCCTTCTTGAAAGATTTTGAATTAGGATGGAATTAATAAGGGTAAACAGCTAAAGTTGTAGATACATTAGCATGTAGTATATTTGTTTATAGGTATTTAGAATACTGGTTTTGCTGGCACTAAACTATGCTTCACTAACTTATTTGTTTCACGCCTAAAGCATAATCAATTAAGTTATTATGGAGCCGTCTATGAAAATGAAAACGCGACCTTTTTTTTTTAAAGTTTGTTCAAGCTCGTACCATCGTCGACTTTGTCGCTGTCATCTCTGACTGATCTAGACTAGAGTCAAGAGCAAACCCATCGCAAATAAAATAAAAAAGTACTAAATTCTTTAGTTGAATTCAATCCTTCGCAACCGTCTTCCGTCAGGTTACACTTAAGTCCTATTTTTATCTCCACAATAAGGACGTTACGCAAGTTCGAAAGTGGAACAAAGCAGGTACTACATTGGGCCACAGTCGGGGCTGTGCTCGCTGCTCCACCGCTTTCAGTTTTCAGTTCAATGCCCGCCGCGGACGTCTTTGATGTTCCCAGTAAAATATTGTAGCCCTATAACGCCTCCCAATATGGCAGGTAGCTTTTGAATCTGTATTTTCTTTATTTAAGCCAGAAAGGTATTGCTCGATGTCCGTTGGCAAAAGGGACCGAGATTTGGAACCCGAAATGTAATTACTGACCGAACGATAATATCCTTATGAGATTAGTTTCCTTTGGATCCACTCATCTTGTTACGAAAATAATTGTGAATATTGTATCATCTGCCCTCGTACATTGTTAGTAAATAGGACATCCAATATTCCCCAGTGCTACTGAACGTGGGCGACACGACGTTGCCTATTCATTTCGTTATAATTCGTTTCCAAGAAATACGAGGAAACGCACCGTAGATTTCCAGCAAAGTCAGTCAGAATGAGATCACATTTAAGGGAATTACTGAATACGAGAAGTTGCATCTAGTTCTAGTTTAGGTATCTGAAAACAATTTGTGTGCACGTGGCATTTCCTGAAAACTCGTGAGTAATGCAGAAGTCTATAATTTGTTATTCATTCATTAGCAGATGCTATAGTTAACATTGATTTGATCAATCTGCGTTTATGTTTCGATTATGATAATGTTTATAACCTACATACAAGAGGATATTATTGTTTGCCAAAAAAGGGGTTAATATTAAACATGTTCGCCAACAAATAGTGAATGTGCGCTGCCGTGCTCCCGACGCTATGTGATTCATCATATCAAAATAAACGCTCTTTTTCTCTGGCTCCTGTCAGTTCTTCGATGCTAAATCATACTTTCTGGTTTAATTATAAGACACATTTTATATTAATAATTTATTGTTGACTCACCGTCACTATCATTAAGCAGACAGTTTCAAGCCCTACGAACAGCGAACATACACATGTTGGCTTAAATAACAAATTCCGCTTACTGACTCATTAAAAAATTGGATAAATAGGACTTCCCTTTGAGCTTCATAAAGAGAACTTTGAAATTTTTTTTGGGTTAGTTTGAATGGATCATTGTTATTCTGTGTAGACGCACATGCAGTTAAATTAATTTGTACTGTAGATGTAATTTGACAATTTCCTCTTATTAACTAATAATAGCCTTGTATGCGGTCGTTGGTGATAACGTCTTGTCTCCTCTTTTACTTATTACGATACAACGTCGATAGACGTCACAAACAAAGTTATAATTCAATGCTCAGACTGATAACATGACAACAGCTCGGGAGACAAAAGAAGATATACGTTCATGTCTCTACAATAGTGCTGATAACTTCATGTCTCTAGTATTTACATTTCATAGATAAAGCACTACTAAAACTTCTAATTCTATCAGGTCGGTTTATTTAAGGCATCCATCTGAGATTTTCAGATCAGATTTACTCGTAAATTCTATCTCTTGTTTCTCGCGAACGTCAGATGGTTAAGTCAGAGCTTTATGTTTCGAACCTTTTGTGCTGAATCTAAACAACGGGTCGACGTTTTTCCATCTTTTGTCCCTAAACAATTATTGTCCGTCGTCTCTACATCAGTTAACACAAACTGTGGGAGCGATCCTACCGACAATATAGACAAGTTATACAAGACGTTTACGCATTTACATTCCCAATGCGAGTACATTACGGGAGTTGCTTCGATGCATGTAAATTACACTATGTTTATTCAGCCATACATGCCACCCTGCATATTTAATGCGTTCGACGCGACCAACTTGGGTGCCAACCAACCCAAGGGGCTCCCTCCTAATTCCTAGCTCTTAAAGCTCATTATTGTGCAAACATCAGCATGGCAACGATGGATCTAATTTGGTGATGTTGTACGGTGTTTCTTTGACATTGATTTTGGATGGAGCTGGGCATTTTCGAATTACAAAGTGTGACGTTGTTGAGTTCAGTAAAGTGAAGGCCGCTGAAGACGTCTTTAGCGAAGACAATGGCTTATTATCTATCGCATTAAGGGAGCTGTGCTGGTCGCCATGCAAAAGTGTTATAGTGCCATTGTATGAGGCTACAAGCCACTGTGTACTTATCCAATCTAATAATATATCAAGTAGCGTAATAAAATATAAAAGGAATTGCGTAAATCCTTACCGTGTGTAATAAAATAGCAGACTGTAATAAGCTCTCCGAATAACACATTTTCTGCGTCGAAAGTACAGGGACATTAAATGAAATGAAGCATAAAGCTTTCCCTCGTAGCAATATGAAGGAAAATGTGGTAAAAGATTAATTATTAATATCTATCTGTAGTCGTAATGTAAGTTAATTAGAATAATTAAGTTCCTTCACTAAAGCAAGTAATATCTAATGATTAATACGGAATGCTATAATCTCTCATATATTAGTTGAGGAGCTTACGACTTAGTCGGAGTTAGCTTATCCGCTTAACTGCCTGCGTAGTAATTATCTCAATCTCGTATTTGTCTGCGGCTAGCAGACGTGATTGTTATGTGCGAATTAGATAACAGAAGTTCGCAGCAACACACTCAAATTAATTTTAATAATTGTCAATATAATTCACACGTCACGTCAACAAAAATACAGTAACTTTATCCGTACCTTAAAACTGTTTAAAATGCAAAAAACTTTCTAAAGCACAAAGTGTAACATTTAAAAATTTAAATTTTAAACTAAACTCACTTGTGTCGTCCATTGTTTCGCTCCTTTTATCCTCCATAGCGACGCGAGTGAGAGAAGACGTTATTCCCGACCGTTTCAAGTTAAACGCTTGTCATTGCACTGACTGAACTGCAGGCGAGCACTAGAAAGCGCACGAAATTAATACAAGAGCCCTCACAACTGTGACAGCGAGAAGTGTCGGTTCGCGATCATGTGGCGCGCGCGCGGCCGGCAACTGCGCCCGCTGGCGTCAGGCGGCGGCGGCGCAAGCGCACGCACTTCGCATACTAAGACCGAGACGCGACAACGATAATCGCAACTATCACAAGTCGCAACGCCATCCCTGACGCCAAAAGTCCGCCTAACCGCCTAATCTTGCAAAACAAATTTGGGCCCATGTGTAAATATTCCCCGAGCGTTATCGACGACCAAATACGAGATGGTAAACACGGAAAACGTTTTTATTATAATTCTGATCGCGTTTCGCAGATACGCCTAATCGGCGAAATATTACGATTCCTGAAAATTGATAAGTCGACATTTTGCTGATATCGGAGTTGGGAGACAAATCTTTTTATTTTATTATAAGTGACGCTTGACATCTTACGTAACGTTTGGCTTTTATTTTTATTGTTACTGATGAAATGTGTTGCATCGCATCCTTGTTTTAGATATCTTGTTGTTAAAGGGCAGAGAGATAAGAACATATCAAAAGCACCGCTGAGGTTATTGGACATTTGGAAGATGCATCTGTATCGTGCAGAGGAGTATCGGCTAGGGTCGAAGGGCGGCTTGCAGTCGGGAGCAACGTTCTCTCGTATCGGCCCTAGGTTTCGATTGACTTGTTTATGGCCGTTTATCATTATTATTCACTTCCACGTACCTATCATTATTGTCTCAGAATAGATGTTACTGCGGGCACTTCCTTTACTTTCGCTTTCAATATTAAGTTATTGTGAAGACAAAGAAAGATTTAAATGGTAATTTTTCCACATCCTGGTCACGTTAAGTTAGATAGTATCTAAGACTAACTACATCTACATTAATTACCTTAAGTAATCGATAAGTAGGTGATGCCAACTACAGTATAATAAGTAAAGAATGTAACTACTTGCCAAGTAAATACAAACCGCATATAATGTAAGTAAATGTTTACGTGTAAATCATTCAAACGTAAATAAATGATAGCAAATATACCATTCAATAATAGTTTATACTCTGGAATTATCTTCAGTCAAATCTATTAGTTTTGATCGATTGCAAACAGCCTAAGTAAACATAATACGTTCCTCAAATAATTCACACTTGGCTAAGATAAATCATAACATATAGTAACACATATTTATTTGTGGAGGTTTCCGATACGTTTAGTTAGAGATAAGGATTGAAAGTTAGACGTGAACGCGTCTACATTTCTTTAACAAACAAACAAAATATTAAACTTACCTTTGAATGTGAAATTCTTTGGTCTTCTTCTCTTGATGGTGTCTTCTTCTTTTTGGTTGAACCGTGGTGGTGGCATCCTTGGTACTTCACTGGGAACTGCGGTAACTTCCCCAGCCCCAGCAGCCCCCGTGGTCAAGTACCCGCCCACTGAGTGTCGTCTCCTACCCTGAAGCGGGATTGTGTAGAATACTTCTTCGCGCTCCTGTGGACCATCAGTTGTGACTACTGTTGTGCTTATCTTGCCCTTCCTGTACCGAAAATAAATCAATAAAAAAGTTATAAATCTATATATTAATATATAATCGATATCAATACACAATTATTTCAATTGACTTAATTATTTGTAATACTTTCATTATTAAAAAAGCCTTGCCAACTTACTTGATACGTGGAGCAGTAAAGGTGTGTCTCATGTCTCCAGGAGCGCAATCCCCTGGTCTGGGCTGTCCTTTTAGGAAAGCTTCGGCTTGTTCCGGCTCGCGAGCAGACAGAGATCTCAGCAGAGCCCTAAACTCCTTCCGCCTGGGGCTCTCTGGCTCCCTGCGGCGCGGGGAGCCGAACGGCCGCCCAGCGTCCGGCCAGACTCGGCCGGGAGCTGACCGGGAACATGGCTCGGAAGAACCTTGTGATTCCCCGCTATCAGGCACATCCTTGTTCGGCAAGGCGAAATATGACGGATTATCTGAAAACAAGATAATAATTGTAAATAAACAACGTTATCTTTCAAATCTCTGCCCAATTTGGTACAATGATGACGAATGATACAAAGGGACAATACCGAGTATCATCGAGCCGGTCGATGCGACGTCGTTCGCTGGCGGTGGCCAGTACTCTACGAGTCCGACACACGGGAATTATTCAATAACCCCAATGAACTAACGGCTCTCCATTACGTCCAGTGCGGGCCGAGTGTAGCAACCTACTTTTGAAAGCCGGAAAATGCGAATTGAAGGCAATTTTCGCCCATTGTCTACTCCCTATCTAGATATCTCACTGGTGCAAAGATAAGTCATTTGGCTAGCTGACATGACATGTACACGAGGGAATGTAGTACAGTAATAGACTACCTATAGTACCTATGTACAAGTTACATTAACGCGTTGGTTGCTATATAACTTTGGCTAATTTTAATAGCAGCATCAGCAGTCGTAAACGACACTTAGGAATTTAACGCACTTTAGAATGTGTGTCGGTACGCCTTGATATGAAGCTGAAATTACATCATAAACCATTTATATATCATAACGTAAACGAAGTACGGCATTAAAGGATAAAGGGAAGAATCACTGCAAAGGAGGATAAATGATGCATAATGAAGATTTATAAATCGTTTCTAAACTGTTGCCATGGGATGTGAAAGAACAGCTTACCACATTCGTATTTTTTGTTGTGCCCGCATCTGCGAGTTTTCGGATGGATTCAGGACCGCGGGGCGGCAATAGAAATGGCCCTTAGCACATGTGGCTAAATAAAAACAAGTGACAAACAATAGCGGACCCACTCCTAAATAAAGTGTACAATGCTATTCACTGTTATTGTTGTATTATTGGCCAGTAATGAAGTATTTGACAGTAATTAATTGAATTTTAGTACGGTTGTAACAATAGCTTCTGGCAGTTCTGGCAAATGTACCTACTAAAGTTAAAGTGGGGTGGCTAGACAAAGAAGTCCATCAAAATATGTCTAATAATGATAATCAGGGATCGGAATAGGTGGAATATATTTGCGTCAACTTTAAGGAGGTAAGTAACATGTGGATAATACCTCCGCATAAAATCACGGAATGATTTTTAAGTGCCAAAATAAAGCTGTTAAATTAGAAGTTGGTATTATCCACAAGTTTCTTACTTCCTTGAAGTTTAGTTAAATATACTCTGCCTATTCCGATTTCTGATGATAATAAATTAAATAAAATATATCCAGTTGTGTTACCGGTTTGCTCACGTTATGTACCTATAAGTTATAATCAGAGCTCATTAAAATCAATGAATATTATAAGCTGAGTTCCAAGAAAAAAATAAAATAAAGAATTAAACATTTTTCTGGTTCAGAGTTAACAATTCCAATAATAATTAACATTTCTAATTATTACAATCATAAGTCGCAGTCTAAACAAATGAAGTTAGGCGCCTCCTGATTAATGAATCAATCGTATTTCTCGGAAAGCTTAAAAAAGCTTCCAAAATGTGTTTTGGGAACTTCGGACGTATGACTAATTTTATTCCGACCGATATGTTTGAAAATGTTCAGTAGTTTCAGAACTCTCTGACTTCCCTGATTTCACCGTTAATTACTACGGCTACAAGAGTGCACTTGAATACTAATTACCCCCGACAATACCTACCGTGCCACGAACAGTTACCATCGACACTAATAATTATACACACTGATGCCTAATTAGGAAACAATGTATTTTATGTCCTTATGAACTTATCAGCATCCATCGTATACCTATACAATTATACAAGCTTGTTTTTAAATGTAAATACGAATCTCAAAGTTGAGTCTTGCCAATAAAAATATTGAAGACAAACTTATCACAAATTAAGTACGAGTTTTCTAAAGCGACTTCTGTATCGGAAAATTAAATAACTTGTTGAACTTATGCCGTTGGCAAATTGCAAAAGTTTAATACACAGCGCAGGCGCTTTGATCCAGGGCTTCCATAATGAGGTTTACACAACAAACAAAGTAGAAGTAAAGTATAGAGAACTCACTGGTGGCACGGAGGCAATAGTCAAACTGGGGTCCCATGGTCGGAGATCACGGTATGTTCACTAAACACGACACATCTGGACGGGCGCGCGGCGTGCTCTGCGGGCTGCGCGTATCTCGGCGATAGGGCGCGCGCGCAGGTGGAACCGGGCGCGGGATTTAGGCGCACACGTGCGGGCTTTCACAAGGAAGTAAAGCTTTCATAGCACGCGCGCACAGGAAACGCACGGTGTATACACAACCCTGATGCGCTGTAACCATGTATCGATGAATATTGAACGATATGGATGGAGGTTAAGTTCTTGGGATTTCCTGTGCCTCTGCAACACCATGTGAATGATATGATAATAGCTGCTAACAAATATGATTTGTTTTACAACGGCTTTTAGTTTTGGGAAGATATCTGCTGCTCTACTTTTCTTATTCATCATCATCAGCCTATAATGTTCCCACTGCTGGGACACAGGCCTCCTCTCTATGAGAGGGAGTGGGCTCTTATCCACCAAGCGGGCCCAGTGCGTATTGGTAGATGTCACATGTCTTCGAATTTTTAGTTCTAGGACATGCCGGTTTCGTTACGAATACGATGTGTTCCTTCACCGTTTTTACGAGCAGCGGTGATAAAAAGAATTAAACAAAGTAATGCGCCTTCCTGGGTGTGAACCCACGGCTTACTGCTCGTAAGTCGGGGATGTCACCACTGGGCCACCGCTGCTCTCCTACTTTTCTTATTAGAAATATTAAATGCCTTAGTAACCTCTATTATAGCCAAGAGGTCGTTAGCATAAAAATGCAAAAGTCAACACCGAAGTCTCTTCAACACGCGTCTATAACTGAATATGCTATTCATCACTTACAAAGAAAAACATCAATGATATAATAGGCATAGCGCGTCTTACAATAAGTTTTCAGGTCAGGACTATCCCACTACATAGTGAAAACATGGCGCCTTCAGTACATATTCATGAAAAGGGGAGTTGTGTGGCCAGTTTTAATTTTAAGTGTTTACGCGTGTGTTGCTTGCGTTGCGTCCCGTCGTTCAGTCGTCCAGGAGTCAGGCGTTGTGTTTGTAAACACGCGCCCATTCACAGACCCTCGGTGAACACTATCCGAGTAATTATAACCCTTCTAATAATAGACACAGGCCCTGTAGGAAGTAAGGGAGGATGTAGCTATACGAATGTTACAGGTAAACAACTTTTGGGGGAGCCTGAATATCCGGAGAATGTTCAGCTATTTTGTAAATTTAAACCCGTCCGTAATACACCAACTTATTCATCGGGTTCTATATTGTACTCCAACATTTATTCATTTCAGCAAACAGCATGCAATTACAGAAAAATTACCTACGCCTGTGTAGATCCAAACATACATATGTATGTATAAAAAGCTAAAAGTTCGCGTCACAAAATCTGAAATGAACATCCAAGAGTCAGTTGTGCATGACGCTGCGTGTATTACAATTTCAATCTCGGCTCGTCTGTCGAGCCATTCGAAAAATGAGAACTGTGACGTTGGACGCTATTACTAACATATTTTGGAAAGTCGCATACGATATTACTGATTGGATGGCGTAGCACGTGCTACGAGGCGTAGAGCTTTCAGCTTAAACTCAGATTTAAGTAAATATCTGCTTTTTTAAGTAAGTTATTTTATAGGTACATATTTGTTGATTCACACAGAAACTTCCTACTTTAAAAGCCAGGTTTTAGAACTCTTTGTGAACCAACGACGGCATTTGCCGTAGCCGTAGCAGTGCGGAACTACGGCTTACAAATTAATTACCTGCCAGCAATTACGTACTAGAAGTTTAATTAAAACTTGAATAAATATTTAATTAACTAGATTACTTAGCTATTGTTAGACTAAATACAAATTGAAACTAGCCAGATGATAACGTAATCAGCTTTAGTTAGTAAAATACACAGAGCTTAGTAAATACACGAGAGTGAACATAAAATGAGATTATGCCGGAAAGCAGGCGCGGGCCGGTATATTATGTATCGTTTGTTTGTACACAATGTAGCAAGGATTTACGTCTTATTACATGATGTCATGTTGAAGTATACAGTTCCTTTATAAATTGTTGTCTTAACAGATATCAAATAATGCGTTGAGTTCATTGATCTCTAGGAAAAAATAGGGCAATAGATAACAAAAGAATCGGAACACGCTGTTGTGATTCTTTGAAGTTTTATTTCGCCTCAAAAGTTCAAAACATTTCCTACAGCTGAGCCATATCGATTGACACAGGAATAGGCCCTTCGTACAGTGGAAGTAAAAAAAAAATATGCCAGATGTCGGGCCGACTGTGTTTACTTGCATCTGCTGTAAAACAAAGCTCGGTCTTGTGGCGCAAGGATTTACAGAGGGCACATATAGAGATGTACCGCGCAATAGTATTGGTTCACTATACCCACTTGGGTTTTAGTTAGATACTTACATTTCTTGAAGCACTTAGTCATGGCTTTAGAGATGAAATAAAATCCCATTTCAGTAGAATACTGATGAAAGTGCACAGGGACATTAGGAACGGAAACCTTTATAAGTACCTTTAAAATTACTTACTTGTGATACCAAATTATAATTTAATTAAGGTAACTCAAGGAGGTGGCGCCGGTAGGTGTGCAAAATGAAAGCTCACTTTTCAAATAAAATAACTGCAATCTAAATATGGCAGGTCTTGCCTCGTTTTTGAAAACCTTCCGAGTTGAAAGACAAGATTATCTTCGACAAATTAAATACCTATAGTTATCTATATGCTGTAAAATTCAAATCCGAGGTAGGATTTAGTGAATGCAAGCTGGTTTATTTTTGCGCTTCGTACTCATCGCTGAGAAATGGCACGTTGTGATTAAAATCCCTCATTAGTCACCATACGATGATCAGTATTTCATACAATTATTTTTATACAAGCTTTTGGGAGCGGCATTGCTCGCATGCATTTCAGGAAACAAAAAAATTTCGTGAATTAAACCAAAAGGACCACCAACTGTTTGCGAAAGCGAAATCCAGTTGGTATGTAAGTATATATTTTGATAAGTACCGTGCTGAGTTTCTTTTAGCTATACGATTATAATATCTCGTTTTTCGCGTTTTTTCTTCAAGTCTCACCAGAGTCCGATAAACCATTCGCGAGCTGCGGCTAAAATCGTGTTTGTGTAAGTTCTTAAGAAATCAAACTTTTCGAGGAAATAACACTTTTAATCTGTCGTTAAAATATGGCTGACATCCATTAGAATCTTGAAATATAATTTTAATGGTAATCGGGAAGTGGAATGAAAACGGGATGTCAGCTGGGTCTCATCCCACGCCGGGTTGTGAAGCGAGAAATGTGTTGTAGTACGGATCGTGGGCGATGGGATGCCAATCTGTCGCTACAGCGCGCACAATACTCGTTGAGCCTAGCGCAATATCCGTTGTTACATTTACCTTTGAATTGTAAAACGTGACAATGTCTTGTTCCTGCCCACTTCCGAGGGGAATTGAGCGGTTCGATATTTCTAAGTATATGTTACCCCGTAATCCGGACCTATAAAGGGTGTAAAACACCTCTTAACGAAGCCGAAAGGCACTGGTTCTCCCTGTCATTGCGATCATTTTTTTGTTCTACACCATACCTGGGAACCTTCTAGTTACGGAGATATTAGGGGTCAAAGTTCCAACTTTTTGACAAGTATTTTTTAAATACAAGTTTTTAATGTAAGATTTTTACTTTAAACACCTCCACGATCCCCGTTCTATTCAATCCGTCCATCAGCACAATGTTTTGAGTGCGTTACATTGAGTTCTACCACAAAACATGATTTTACACCCCCCAAAAAAACGTTGTTTCCCAGCAATATTTTTTGCGTAAAGTTACTTAGTTTCATGTACAGAATGCTTGGATGACGGCTTCGTGATGAGGTGATTTACACGGTGTATGGCCTAATGCAAAGTGCAAGTTTAGCTGACGCCTGACAGTCTTTAAGATTTTTTATGTAGGTATTCTATGAGGTCTTCGGAAAACCTACGCCTAGATTTCAGAAAAAATACATATATTTATTTAAATATACCTAGCACTAAGTAAGTAAGTAGCCATTAAAATCGACGATCGAAAAATACGACGCCGTCTTCTGAGCTCTGGTAATTGGATATTTCCTTAATGTAAAGCCATTCATGTAAAAATTTAAGCAGCTGAAGAATTCTGAGGGTAAAGCCATATGTAGGTCATATTCAATGGAGGATGCGTAATAGGATCCACATTATAATGATGATGAACAGATCAATTAGGGTTCATTACGTAACCTTACAACTATAGGTCTTATAGGCGCTTTTCCCTTGTATTTTAAGCGTGGATCAAAGTAAAGGTCCTTTAGAAATATTCTCAAGACGCAATAAGTAAAGTAATCGTTCATAACGTAGGAAGGTAGGCACTAACTTATAAATACTCTGCAGCTGGATTTTGAAAGCAAAGGCGGTCTCGCCCCAGCCACGTGTTGATCAATTTTTATATTGACAAACCTTTTATGTGCTATGAGTAAAGTAAACATTATAGCTGCGGCATTAAAACCAAAATAGAAGGGAATAAGGAGCATGACCCTAGCTAGAGGATATTTTATAGTAGCTGATAGTAAAATTTTCCATGTTCTTTTAATGTATTTCGAATCCAAGAGTTACGGTCAAAACGTAAAAATATTATTGCGAGGTTTATCCAAGATATGCAAGGAAGCTGCTTTCAAATTAGTTTCATACCTATTAATTCCAAAAATACTACCTACCAAAACATCCTAACATATTTCAGCAACCGATGTAACTGAAACGTTCCTCGTTAACAACATAAGTACTTTGTATTGTCTTATTAATTGGTTTCGTGCTTGAGAAATAATAATTAACTGTTATGCCACAGAAGTAGTTACTACAAAGGAAATCCCGGGAAATAAATGAAGCCTAAGTAATTCAACTTACACCAACGGTAATTACATTGGCACCATCAAAGACTCGTTTAGTACTAAAGTGCACCCTGCACTAACTAGGTTACCTACGTTACTAGCTCCGAGCAAAAGGCTTTTATGTCGAAGCTATATTGATTTTAACATCGTACAAATGCGCGATGAAAAGTTGTTCACACCTTTTTCAGGGATTACGTAGAACTGAAAAGAGGAAAATCTTTTATTTTCTGAAGCCATTAAGGGTTTTGAAATGATAACGTATTTTTGTATAGGTACCTTTTCAATTATGAAACTCGAGGAAGATGAGGGACCGTCTGTATAATGTATGGTGAAATGATGAAAGTCGAAAATAACATTTTGGTTATTAAAGTTTGGTAAACTAAAGTAGTCAAGGACTGATTTCATTTCTGTAAATTATTACTTAGAGATAGCAGTACGCTTAGACAGCCTAAGTTTGAACAGGGTATCAGATTTTAAGGCTTCTGTTCGCTCCGTTACGACTTTCAGGGGGATGTCTGAAACGCGCAAGCGCGGCCGAGCTTTGCAGATCGATTGACCTGCGTGCTAGGTAGCTCTGAGCATAGCACGAGATGATAATATCTTTAGATCAAATTCAAAGTCGATAGGACAGACAGCCCATTGGTTTCTTTCAGTTCACGCAAAGGTTAACGTAAGAGATGGTTCTGTAGAATATGACCGCCCTGTGTCCACATTTTTTATCTGCTTACTTATTAGTATTTTATGTGGTGTACTTACAAAAAATATTATTTAATACGAATATTAGGAATACGAATAAGAAATGTAATGTAATGCGTAACGATTCAAGTTTTTAGACATAACCACGTGTATACAAACTTCCCTTCCACCTTTCTGGTAGGATATACCTACAAAAAAAAGAACAAAACAAACATAAATTGGGACCGCCATGAATAAATTTAGGCAGTTGTATGTGTACCATCGCGACGAATGATGGCTTAGATACAATTGGATGTTTCCGTTCCTCTTGAATCAATTTACTGTATACGTGTACGTACTTACTCGTAACTGTCTCAAATAAACATGCAGCTACCAATCCAATAAATATTGAAATATGATCACGATATTTTGGAAATGGGATTACTTTGTTCTTTTTTTCAGTACCGTGTGTACTGTGTAGTAAGGAATACCAGTTGGCGTAAGACTTCATTCAGATATTTAAAAACAGTGTAGACGAATTCCAGAATTTTATTCTGAAGGGATACAAGAGACCAAGACCAAACCATGATATACAGGGTGTAACATAACAAACGCAATGCCTCGCGTTTGGTGTCTTAGACTATTTAACTGACCAATTTTTGTTCTATGACTTTCGAAAATCACATTTTTTTTTAAATTTTGCCAATCATGTGGATCAGCTGATCGCGTAACTTTCTATAGTTCAATTTTGTATTTTACAAATTTCAAGAACGCGTAATTTCATGTGTCGAGAAACCACCGGGAGGTCATGCGTTTATTATGTTACACTTTGTAGTTATTATCATAGAGGAGGACTGAAATTCTTCAGGAGTAACCTACAACTTACTTTTGGAGCTTAGAAAAAGAGCTACGCGCCCTTTATTCGTAAATGGCTCGGACCCCGCATGACATAATATATTTTTTGTACCTATATAGAATACTGTACCGAATACTTACACGGTCAAAGTGTATGGAATAACAGATTTTCTTCATATTTTGACGTTGGGTCAATTGTAAAAGATGTCCATTTTAAGCTACCTCAAAGTATGCTTTCGTTTAAAACCCAATACACAGAATAAAAAAAAGAAGATAGGTACTGTCGAACTTTAGAGGAAGTGCGATTATGAAATTTGTAATTAATTAAATGCTATAAATTTAGAACAAAGAATCACGAATTTCGACCTATATTATTTAGGTACCGAATGTTTGACAGGAAGGAAAATCGATCGTTTAATGGTGAATCTGCTTAGAAACCAACATGTATAAATAAATCATAGGTGCAAAACTTATAATAAGATAATTATTACGTAATTAGTATAATATTATATTATTAAGACGTGTTGTGTTACGCGAATGGACAAAATAAGTACATAAGGGGTGGTCTGTAATTGTTTCGGGAGGTTCCTGCACCGAATCGGGCGGGAAGAAACGCCTGGGTGTCACCACTGCGAGGACCGGCCGGAGGACACAGTTGAGCACACCGTGGAGGTCTGCTCCGCCTGGTCTGAGCACCGCCGCACCGTGTCATCGTAGCGGCGATTGGCGGCGGCAACCTCTCGCGTCCGTCCTTGGTTCAATCGAAAAGCGAAAGGGCATGGGAAGCCGTCGCCTCCTTCTGCGAAGCTGTCATGCTAGCGAAGGAGGTGGCGGAACGTGAGAGGGAGAGAGCCTCACGGCCAGAAGAGGATCCAGCACAAAACCCTACGGACCCGAACCCATTGTGCCCATTCCTTTCAAGCAGCTAAATAACTGATTAAAGGATGAAGCGGAAAAATGGTGGACACCGACACCAGGGTGTAGGCAGTCCAAGGAAGCTATGCCATCCCTTGACGCAAAGCTGACCAGGCGACTTCTGCGTCTGGACAGGGATAGCCTGCGTCTGGTAGCGGGGACCATCACTGGACACTGTTCACTGAATAAACACTTCCACACTCTAGGAATCACTGACAGTCCCCTGTGCAGGGCATGCATGGATGCGGAGGAAACGGTGGCGCATGTGCTGCTTGAGTGCACCGGTGTCACCAAGATTCGCGAGGCGACCCTGGGAACACCAAGATCCCTTGCGGATGCCCTGAGAAGACCGGGAAGTTTAATCTGCTTCTGGAGGGAGGTGGGCGGGTTGGAGTAACGGCCACTATGGCTCACGCACAATGGTCCACTTAAGGGACTAAGTGCGAAAACCAAAAACCCCATGAAGATGATGAAGATAAGCCTCACGTCCCAGCCGCCGCGGGAGACGCCCCGGGCGTCAGGGGGCAACCAGTGGCCCCCGGACACCGTAGGCGCGGGCCTGTGGACGGTGAGTAATGGGCTAGCTCACCGTCCGTCCGTCTCATGACGTGTCGACGGCGCGTTCGTTTTCCACGCGCGCCGCCGCGCCGGAGATGTCAGCAAACTGGAAGGGGTCCGAGAGGGCCGATGCCTGCCAGGGTTGCGGGACTGTTCGAAAGAGATACCGTGGCCCTGGAACACAAAGGGCTAAGAAGGAACATGGATGGGTTTTAGTCAGTACAAGTCTGACACTCCCGCTCCGCCCAGAGCGGGGGGAGTCATTTGATGATTTCCCATCCGTAAAAAAGAAGGGGTAGTCTGTAATTGGCGCCGGTGACTGAAAAGTTGTCTGGTAATCGGTTAACTTGGTATCGGCATGTGATGCGGAAGAATGAGGAAAATGTCGTGAGGAAACTTTTGAGAATGAATGTGAATAGGTATAAGAGTACCTAGAGGAAGACCAAAGAAACGATGGATGAACTGTGTGAAGGATGATATGGCAATGAAGGAGGTATCTGATGGGATGAAAAGTAATGGAGAGGTATGGAAGAAGAAGACATGCTGCGCCGACTCAGAATAAATTGCGATAAGAGCAAGACAATGATGATGATGTGTAGTAGGTATTAAGTTTCTTTCTTTTAAAACGTCTAGATAGACCATTTTAAAGATATGAGGTTATAATGTTATTGCTTTATTATTCAAAACGTAATAGAAAAATGAGTATACCCGGAAAGAGAGCAATCTAAATGACTTTTTGACAGTATTCATGACACGATTTAGGTGGAAAATCCGAGTGGCGCCAGTTCAACTCAACACAATAATCTATTTGATCGATCGTCACTTAGTTAATGATGATGGAGATGTGAGACGTAAACAGGACCATATAATCCCTGTTTTACTGAGTTTCTAAGTAATGACCTAAAACAAGTGTCGATGGACGCCCACTGCCAGCCATAAAACTCTATAACAAGGCACCTACGCATTACTTTACATTTCTTTGTTCCCGATTTACTTTGGCCCAGTAGACTATATTCAAGAATATTCCTGTATTACGGAAATCGCTGTAAACAATGAATTATGATGATAACCAGATACCGAAGTGGTAGAGTCTGTGTCCCAGAAAGCCGGACTGAAAAGTTCATCGACCAACCTGTCTTCTCACGAAACGAAACGCAACCCAGACGCGGCGTGATTTAGATCATCTCATCTCATTCATATACACACGTAACCCACATATTTTATGAGACTGCTATAACACTGAAGTGCTTGTTCATTAAACCTCTGAAAAAATATTTCGTAAAATGTTATTTCCAATCTTCAGTATTTCATTTAATGTGAGTGATAGACGGAGAGATGTTACAGAATCGTCATTTGAACACGCCCCGGGTTAGATTCGTTCGATAATGGCGTAGTCGGGCGTCCTTAATTCTAATAAATATGAACTCGAATTCAGATCACATTCGTATTTCTCTATAAGTATCTAGTTTAGTTAAAAAAAAATGGAAACACATCATTTCTACTATAAATGGCTGCGTTTCGTCGTAGACATTTGAGACGTAGTTTTACCAAATCAACGACTTCATGGTATTATTTTTTCAACAAGAACTACGTAATAAACACGAGTAGGTAAACCGATAGCGGACGCGATAGTTAATACAAATTAGCTTATTTTTAAAGTAGGATCGTTATCTAAACTCGTTAAAGTACTTCTCGCTACATTGAATGAATATTAAAGTTTTAATTGATGCCTTCTTTGAATAGGTATGGCATACTACCGTACCCGTAGAGAGATCTATTTGGAACGGTTAACAGTACCCCATACTGGCAATGTCACACTTAATTATTCTGAGCTCAGTAGGCTAATTAATTTTACGACGTAGGCATTGATTACAGTTTGTTTATCTTTTGTAAGGCTCTGATAATAAACGATTCTATACCTAACTTTGTAATTAGAATCAGCTCTAAACGAATTAAGGATTATATTGGCTTGTACTTAGGTAACCCTCCGTTAATTTAATCAGTGTTAGAAAGTTAACAGCGCACAACAAAGCTTTTACAATTCTGTTGAGTGGGGAGTTAGTTTTATTACTGGCCATGGCAGGTATCCGAACATCAACAACAGAATTAAATTTAAAGTTAGTAATAAAACTGAAGTGATATTAGCTACTGGCAGGGAGGGTTAAAGTATACATATTATAGAGAGGAGTGAGCTACAGGGTAAAGAACTAGGTAAGGGTATAAAGAGAAATTCAAAATTATCAGAAAGCATAGAGAGACAGAATAAAGACGTATAAATGACGCATAATGAGTAAGCAGCTACTTCAGAGGGTAAAGAGTCTGCGAACCCGAGACCCCGCACTTCAACAGGCCCATTCCAACCTTTTTTGAGGTCGTAACATATGCCATCAATTGCAAGTATAAAGAAAAAAATCCTCGCGATGGAGGAGGAAAAAAATCCTCGCGAATATAATTTTTCAAACACAAGTATTTGTCGAAATAGGTACATTTATAATGTTTTATTCAAGCTAGTCACTCTGTGAAGAGAATCGTAAATATACACTTATGATTATTCTTCACAATATAAATCAACAACCGATGTTTGATAAAACAACACACATTTTGTTCAGACAATTGACCACAAAGCTCGTCCTATACCCTTGTCAAGTCTTACTTATAAATTCAATTTACAATCTGAAGTGAAACATTAAGCGAGGGTTAGCAAGGGCAAAAGGATTTTATAAACCTGCCTATAGAGGTATAAACGAATACAAACAAAAAATAAAGGTTGACAAACTTTCGGCAGGGACACGGATCGCATAGAAAATATGGGAACGAAGATGCGAGCATTGTTGTTAAGCATTCATATGCCACCGCTCACCCATTGCCGGGACATCCGCCGCTACTTCCGCTGCCAAAGATGGAAGATCTTCGAGCGAATAGTTCGTTGACAGCGCCTACCAATGGCTCCCCGTCCCAAACATAATATAACTAGTGATTAAGTCCCGATAACTCACAAAACAACACTTTAGTTCAGCACTTCGATTGTTATTCGATTTCGTGATCTTTATTAAATGTGTATGGAGCAGGGAACACGGCCGCGGCGGCCGCTCAGCCGCGTAAACTTACGTTTAGCGCGTCTTCAGTAGCTATTTTTGATGCAAAAGCGCGTTGGAAGCCAATGTCTAGAGCATGCACGGAATATGCAATGTCGTCAGCCTTCACGATTACACTGGCGCGTTCATTTCAATGGATAGCATGTATATTTTGCACGTATGATAAGTAATTACTTAGATACTTATATATTTATTTTAATACCAGGTCGTTGTCTGGTCATTTGCATACAGTAGCTACAAATTACTAAGTTGCCTTACATAACCGCGAGATATTACACTAAGACTTTAACATTCAAGCTATTGAATGGACGCGAGAAACGCGCTATATTAAATCTAATTCTTCAAACGATAGAAACATCACTATCAAATTCCGTTGTCTGAAACAAGAAAATATAAATAGACGCCCGTAAATCTGTTGGTTACCTGTGGGATTAGTCATGTGAACGTAGTAAATAATAGGTAGAGGTCCGTATGTTCCTTCATAATGTTGTTACTCTTCCCGAATGGTCGTAAAGCCACACATAGTGGACCATCCTATTTCTGCTTAACGTTATTAGGTAGTTAGGGTCCAGTTTACGCAATAGGCCTTCAACAGCGTGTGGGATAATATACTGAAGTCTATAAACTGGGGCGAATTCATTAAGCATCATACTCGTACTAAGGGCAACTGTGACCTGTTTATATTTTGGCCTTTAAGCAACGTAGTTAGTCCAAGGTTAACATTTTGGTGGGAGAATCATTTATGTAATTTTTCATCTTTCATTTACGAAGTTAAGTGCCGGAAAGTAGATTACTTACCGCTTTAGGGTCTTTGGCATTTGCCAGAAAAGTAATTTCATCAGTAGTGTTATGCAAAATTTTGGTTTAAGGAAAACTAAATCGGCCCCATTAATGACCCCTGTTGGACTCCAAACGTTTTGCGTAAATTAATTTCTTCATCTGCGTTATTTTTTAAGACTGTTATTGTTGGCAATGCACAAGTGGAGAAAGCAGTTTTCCTGTAAAATTCAGGTGCAAGTATAATTATTGTGTGGTACCAACACTATAAAACAAAACCGTAGCCGACGTCAACGGATCCAACAATAATAAATAAATATTGTATTCTTATTAATTATGTGTTTTACCTGCTTTATTATGTAAAGTACGACCATAGATACCTACGTAATAGATATTTGGTACAACTGCGGTCAGTATAGGACATAACATACACTTATAACTACGCAGTTATTTCCTATTGTCTATGATAAGGTTTGTTTACAATGAATTTAAATAAAACTTATAATGATGGATGGATATCATTTAATTTGATTTTATTTTTAGGAATTGACCATGTCATGTAACTAAATTTTGGATTTCTGTTATTATTGTTAAAAGCAATTTTAAATCTGGCATGTAAATGGAAGGGAAGATTAAAATCAGGGTCTGATTTTTCGGCTCCA
The DNA here is from genome assembly GCA_963082945.1 of Cerastis leucographa. Taxonomy (NCBI): domain Eukaryota; kingdom Metazoa; phylum Arthropoda; class Insecta; order Lepidoptera; family Noctuidae; genus Cerastis; species Cerastis leucographa. The sequence continues at coordinate 12,172,279 of OY720357.1, forward strand.
GATAATGGGTTTGTCCATCTCTAATAAATCTTTAGAAAAGTACGCCGTACACTCTGGAAACCTTTGCATAGCCATATGTTAGGTCTTGCAAAATATTCCTAATCTAACGTCGCGACCAAAAATATTGATGACAGAGATATAAAAGTCAGTTAATTTACGTGCGAACGACAATTTATTAATACTTCGCGAGTTATGACGCAGTGTCTACTACAGATGTACCCACAGATATTTCATATAACCATCTCTGTTCTCCCACTTTCAATGCAGGCCACTGACTGGTTGGTGCAATGTAGTGATTTTATGTCTGCGCAGTTTATCCACCTGAATGCATCGATCCGAACTACGACGCGGCGCGGGGAGCAGTGGGATTGACTGTACTATAACGTTTTACTTGTTTATCTTCCATCACCGATACATGCATAGCAAATATGTAGATTGGAATGTAGATATGCCTGGGGGTGGGAGTTATAGAGAAGGGAATTCAGAGCGAGTTTACTATAAGTAGCATAAACAGATATTTTTTGTCCGTATTTATTTATTCCGTACGGACTAAATGGAAAACGCTGAGTAATCTTTACGAAAATAACTCAAACGATATCAGATTTGTTTTTGTGTAAATAGCTTGCTGTGATTAAAAAGTTTTGATCGCGTTTTGTGTTATGTATGCGAGATGAGTAGTGCGTGCAGAATAACTCATTAGCTATTTCTTAATAGTCGAATATTTTACTTGATACTTGCCTATGAGAGTTCAATCGAAAAGGTGCAGGACGATTGGCTGGGGAATGTAGAGAATCAAATGTTGTGGTACATTTTAGGCGAAGCTTATTTCTAGCCAAGAACTCCAAAATAGAAAGTAGATTGTAATTCATTTCTATCATGTTATATGACCCCAGTTCTCAGCAAAGAATGATACCTTCCTGAGACCTTCCTTGGAAGTGCTGTATGTAAGGTAAGAACAAAAGTAAAATGTGAGCATCAATATTTTAGTCCAAGAGTCTATGCTATGAGTTTCTTGGCAGGCGGCAAAACTAACTTTGCATGTGTTATGGTAATACTAATATAATGAACAAATAATATGTTCCAGTAATAACCCCGATTTGTTTTGAGCTTTCTGGTTGATATGACAAACCTTCATCGAACCTCACAGACTACGTCGAGTATTTGTAACTTTACTAACTCAACTAAAAGAAGAGTAATTAAAACGAGTATGCGACTCTTTAATGTGAAGCATTATTACTTATTCCGTTACAATGTTCTTAATTTGACAATTAATAGATCATTCTTTATTTTTGTAAGCAATGCCGCCATTCGGCCCCACAATATCACCTTGGGGTACGCCATTTTCTTTCAATGATTTCATCAGTGTAGGTAGTGTCAATGGACGGGGACCACTCGGGAGAATGCAACGATCTTAGAAAGCAATACTACATGGAATATAATAATAATACGGTAACATCATTTGAGTTGAGATCTTGCTTTGCCTCTAGCTATTTACTTGATTTAGAAAAAATTAATGAACTCTAGATAACGTTTCAAACTGTTACTTTCATATTTTTACACATTGTAGGAAACAGTAAAGTAAAATATTAATCCCATTCAATAAATAATCGCCTAAATACATCGGTATGAAGTAAATCGATTCGCGCGATTCGACTAACGAACTGGCGTTAGTAACTGTAGAACGCAGCGCTACCTCCGACTTAGTATCTGCTTCGGTTTCGTGCGGGAGGGTCGTGAAAATGACTGGCGTCGATGAAATACTAAATTATCAAAGGAACCCCGACGACGATTTCTACGGCTTGCTGGGCTGTGACGAGAATTCAAGCGTAAGTACTTAAATAATATTAATATTTTAACTCAGTTTACATACAATAACAGTTGTGCTCTGATTTCGGATTCCTAGTGCCTAGTTTATTGATTCTACTGTACTGCTCGATGACCTTATTTTGCCGAGGGCCCTGAGAGTTGACCTACATCTGATAAAAAATACAGCTTTTACGTATGAATGTATATGTTTGCAGAAGTTTTAATTTCACAAAAGGTGTAATTCCGCGTTGGAGGAAACACAAGTTTTGTTGACTCAACGCTTTGTTTGGGTTTTCCAGTTCCCCGTTATATTACGTTGAACGAACTTTTTGCGACGAAGTGATGATTTATGAATCAACAAGATTTAATGAAGATCTAAATGATAGTTTAATAGTGATTGCCTATCAATTGTTTGTAATAACATGTTATGATGCTAATAATTAAATGCTTTAATTGCAGGTTGAGCAGATTACTACTGAGTACAAGGTGCTGGCTTTGCAGCACCACCCTGATAAGAACGATGGGGACAAAGAAGCTGAAGCCAAATTCCAGCAACTAAAGGTAAGAAAAAAAATCAAAGTTACAGGAACAAGTCTTCTGATAGAAACGGAAAATGCAACGATGTTTTGGCTGTTTGATAAATCACAATTTAACTTGTAACTTACCTTGAATATCCATTAAATTACCCAGGTACTTAATTACCTATCAGTTATAATAACTATTAACAAAATTTGAGTGTTAACTCTTTAACAAGAATTAGTCTTAATCATGTCTAAAGACTATAATTTATTATTTAGTTAAGTATTTTAACTTCTTGTTTCGAAACTGATTAAAATGTTTTTAACTCCCTTAGGCCTAAAGTTGTACATGATTATTTAAACACAGGGCTACATGAATCGGAAAGTTCGAGCTTATAAACTTTGATGTTTAAGTTTGTTAAGACTTTAATTGATAGACATATACTTTAAGTGCCTCCTTACTTTGTTTTTAATGGAACAGTTGTATTTTCCTCAAATCTTCTCTTGATTTAGGCAAGATTAATAAAATTTGCTAATGGTTAGGGTCATGCCCTTTGCAAGTCGGTTAACCCGCAACAGAGTAGACCTAGTTTATTTTTTTGGAAAGTCTGCTCTACTACGAACACTGAAAATACTCTTGTTGCATTGTTAGTATCGTGCTCCGATTAGAATTCAGCATCAACATCATCTACAAGCTGAATTAACTAACTGCTGGGTATAGGCCTCTCTCTCGACCGGAATCAACCCTTAAAAACCTTAAATGAGGATTTTTGAAAATACATCGCGATCGAAATTTATTTGTCATTTTTGTGGATGAGATTTCCCATCGGGTGCTCGGCTTGTACGGCTCATAAAATAGAATTCGCTTGAGTACTGTTTTCGCTATGTTCGTGGGGATTTTTGAAAATTGATCACAATCGACTTTTCTTTGTCATTTTTGCTGACGGGATTTTCCATCGGGTGCACGACTTGTAGGGTTTATACAATAGAAGGCACTTGGGAAATTGTTGGCGCTAAGGTCGTAAGGATTTTTCGAATTCATCGTTAACGAAAATTTATATTTTGCTTACGGCATTTTCCATCAGGTGCACGGCTTGTACGGTTTATAAAATATAAAGTAGCTTGAGAAATTGATTGCGCTTATGGAAATGGTTACCCTAAAAGACGTGAACTCGGTTTTACGGCCGATTACGGGTCGATAAGTAGGTATGGTTACTTCTTAAAGTACCCACCTACTTGGCAAGACATGGTCAGTTCTACTAGATCCGTACCGTGTGTACCTACTGTAAGACGTTAGCAATCTGATCGTATCGCATAGGTATGTGCACGTACCCCGCCAATCAAATGGAGATAAAATTAATAAATACGATAGGAAACCCTTTTATTTGAGACTTTTCATCCTGATGTCAACGGTCTTTTTCACGAGGGGTAAAAAGGACTAGAAATGACGGGACGTTATATTCATAAAACGAAGGTTTTTTATCGTCTCCACTTAGTCTTTTTTTTGTTCGAAGGATTTCTACACCATGAGATTTGATGAATCGGAGTCCAGATATACTTTACGTGTTGCATTCGGTCTAAACAGGGCGAGCTGCGTAATGTTCCTTGACCCTTTTTTCTTCTTATTCTGGCCTTATTCCATCTTTATTTAGGTCTCCTTACCATTCTTCTCCAAAGACGTCTTTTCTGGGCTGGAGGCTTCGGGCCCGCTGGGTCGTCATTGGGTCAATATTACTCAATATCTCTATTATAATTACGAAGTCTTTCTAAACTACAGATATCGATGTAAGTCGGGGTCCTTCGCGCTGTTTCGGTGCTAACTTATATTCAAGCACTTTCCTGGCCATGACATTTACCGACCTCCTCATGACATGGGCGTACCATCACAGTCGTGTTTCTGCTTATTTATCCTGTATCAGTCGTTCTTTGAGAGTTCTTCCGTTGTAAATGTTTGGCACTTTGTCTAAAAGGGTGAATCCGGCAGAATACTTGAGCATTCCCATTTCGGCGACGTGTAATTTGTCGGATTGTTGTTTTTTTAGCCTCCAGTATTCCGCTCCATACGTTATTGCAGGTCTTATTGCGGTTTTGTACACTTTGCCTTTAACGCGTATTGGAATTTTCGGATCACCAAGCACTTCTGTTAGCTCTCTCCACCATCTAGTGGTCTCGCCATCTAGTATTTTTGCGATGTGCGATGTCTGCATCGATAGTGCCGTCATTCTCCAACGAAACTGCGTAGGTACTTAAACTGTCCACAGTTTTGAGCGCCGTACATGGTGTGTTGGATGTTGTTATCAGCAAATGCATGTACTCGGTCTTCTCTCTAATGATCTTTAGTCCCGCTGTTTCTAAGGCTCATTTTCATTTCACCAGCGTCTTTTGGAGGGCTATCGGGCTAACCTTGACTCTTTCAGCAATAAAATAAACTATTATCATAATTTAATGTAAATGAAAAGAGGAAATTACGCCGTGACGTCTGAGAGGGAAGATTGGGAGATGAGAACGCCGACCCCGCAAGTAGAATGGGCAAGGGTAGGAAGATGATGATCATAAATGAATATAATATCGTACTTATTGTAAACTTATTGTGAAATAAGTATCCCATTCATACGTGATCTAGATATCGAGATACTGACATTAATAGCGATCGCGGTGGGTATCGCGGCGCATAACCGCAATAGCCGTATTATTACAATTTACGACGCCGATCGGCATTTGTCGCATTGAATAATAAAAACATTGTTTATCGCGTGCCTACTCGACTGATGTAATACTTTTTCAAATGACAAGAAATTGTTTATAATTGTTTATGTGGTAGTTGACTAATAAAATCGAATCATTTTCATCATCGAAAACAATGTTTTACTTTCTCTTGTATCACGATTCTCTCATTATCATCCTCCTTATCCACATTTATATGGTATTAGCGCAGTAAAACTTCTTCCATGCGGGTCTGTGGACGGTGAGTAATGGGCTAGCTCACCGTCCGTCCGTCTTATGACGACAGGCCGTGTCGCGTTCGTGTCCCACGCGCGCCTCAAGGAGATGACAGCAAATCGGAAAGGGTCCGAGAGGGCCGATGTTGCCAGGGCTGCGGGAGCGTTCGAAAGAGATACCGTGGCCCTGGAACACATAGGGCTAAGAAGGAACATGGATGGGTCTTAGTCAGTACAAGTCTGACATTCCCTTCAGCTCCGCCCAGAGCGGGAGGCGTCATTTGATTGTTTTCCCATCCGTAAAAAAAAGACTTCTGCCATATATCTATAACATAATCCTTTCATTACGTTGTTTTGGTTCTTAAAGGGTTTCGCCCTCTTTTTATTATAGCTATTTATATTCAAAAGTACTCAAAACTACAAGCCACACGTCACAATAAAATCATCTACCTCGCCTATGTTGGCGTTTCAAGTTTAACCGGATGTATGCAGCTGAACACCAGTTTTTACATCAATCCTATCTGAGCTTCACAACCCAGTTACTGGAACGGTAACACGACACTCTTTTGTTAGACTGGTTGTCAGTTTTGGGTTTCTGATTACCCTGCTTTACAAATGACAACTTGTACCATCAGCGTAACATGCTCTCCGAGGCTCGGAACCCGGCACAATCCACATGACTTACTCATTATAAACAAACGTGTTTATTTTACCAGGAGGCGAAGGAGACGCTGTGCGATCCGTCTAAGCGCGCTCTGTATGACAAGTGGCGCCAAAGCGGCATCGCCATGGGCTACAAGCAGTGGCTCGGCATGAAGGACCACGTGCAGCAGTCGATGCACTGGACCAAGCCCAACACCAAGGATCGCATGCTGGAGGGCGAGTGCGGCCGCGCTTCAGGCCCCTCGAGCCTGGGGCCCACCAACCCGGCCGCTCGCCGCGCTTCCGAGGGCGGCGCCGCTCTCTGGGGCCGCTGGGGAACCGGCAACCAAGAGCCTCCCTCTGAGGTCATCAACAAATTCCGCAACTATGAGATCTAAACCCAAATAGTCCCCTCTCTCTATCGGCTAATAAGTCTTCTGACTTTATTAGACCAACTACCGGGACTTTTTATTTATTTTTTATTAAAAAGGAGGTTATGTGTGCCCTAATCTCTATATTTTGTTATACACCAATTATTGTACTTAATTTTAAAAATTTACCCACATTTCACATTATTGTGATATTCTTGCCAGGCTGTTTTTATCACTTGCCATTACAAGTTTACAAATTTAGTCATGTTATATTTGACAATTATTAATTGTATTTAAAATTAAGGATAATTATTATTAATTAGTAAGTTATATATATTATAAAATAACGGCACAATATTCATCAAGTCAGCTCGCGATACGTTTCTCGAATGTGGCTCGAAATCTTAAAATAATTACTATTTTGAGTGTTTGGTGTACTAAATGTATTTCTGTTGTAAGTAGGAACAGATTTTTGATATAGGAGCCCCAATCCCTAGATTGATGTATTAGTGTTTAACACTCTTAGCTGTTACCCCTTAGATGTAAGCTGTGCACATTCCTGATAAACTTAAGAGTCTGATTTATTACATTTCTGCTAAAGATCAATATTGTCTACTTAAAGAATCTCGATATTTTGAAGATTTATATTTTTGATCCTCTTTATCTTACTATAAGTATGATATTATTTTTAAAGAGAATGAGTATATAACGGATGTTGTTGTGAGATATATACAGGGTAACGTTGCGAGACAGGACTTTTTATTTGTTTTTACCTTCTGCAACCTTGGCAATTCTACTTTCTAACCATAGTCTAACGACGTATATAATCATTAATCGTATTTGTTCCAAGATAAATGTTGTGTTACCTGATAGTTGCGTAGAAAATAAATGTTATTATCTATGTGTTAAATGTTTGATCAGTATTTACTTTATGTATTTTAAAATATACTTAAATGTTATAAATGGGTAGTGGAATTTTAAACTTTAAATGTTTTGTCTCGATAAGTATTTTAACAAGCTAAAGCCAAAATGTATAGATGTTTTATTTTCGATGTAATACATCTTGAAAACAATAAAGGTTCGCTGTATATATGTGTTTGAATTTTCCTTTGTTAGGCTCCGTTACTGAAACTATCGAAGAAGCTGATTATAGTTATGAAAATATGACATAAGAGACGCTTAATGCGCTTAGTTCAGATTTATTTGTTTCTGTACAAATACAATCTCGGATTGTTACATTACATGCGAATGCTCCCGGCGAGGGAACACCGTAACAGCCCCATAAAAAGATGGCCTAAGAATACAGTTGGGACGGTAAAAGGTTTCAAGATGTTGGTTTGTAAAGAGGTCCCAATTCTCTATCTGATGAGACGAAAATCGAGTTTACACGCTAAAGATAGTCCATTTATAAACTTAGTTATCGAGCAGGTGACTCCATGTATGTCTTCTTTTTATGACTGCACCTAGGTGTTTTTATGACTGTACTTGAATGGGAGGGCCCATTCAAGCAAAGTATTCGAGTAAGAAGTAGTGCAAAAAAAAAGGACCAGCTGCAAGATGAGATACGGTAAGGTAATTATTTTAGCTAGGCACCAATACTAAGCTTTACGGGCCCACACATCGTTCGGCATGCGACAGACAAGTCGTGCCCGGTCACATTCACCTAAGTTGGGCAGCCTTTTGTGTCAACGGTAATGTAATACAGATCAATAAAATAGTATCGATAAAACGTCAGTTTCTCAAAAAAGTATCTTTACCTTCGCATCATAAAACGTCAACGAAACTTAAATTGACTCATCTATGGGACTGAGAAAAAATTTCCGTCCCTAAGTTACTGCACTGCGCAAAAGGAAAATGGTGCTTGGCGGAGTGATTGCTTTCACCTTTTATACCCTTTTGTAACTTGGAAATCGGTGAAAAGTGAAAAGAGATCGATGATATAATTATCCTTAATGAAACTCACTATTATTCTGGTTCAAACTTCCTAGTATTACCAAGGGGTATCGTATTACCCAGGACTAACTGGGTTATGGAGGTCAGATATGCAGTCGATCCATGTAAAATACTAGTATTCAGCTGCATCCGGTTAGACTCAGTGGGGTATTTTAAGATTTCGCGTCCCGGGCCAATATGGTTAGCCGCCTCGCAATTTTCCTAAAAAAAAAAACTTTGCTCTCGCCTTAAGTCTGTTAGTGACTTACAAAAAGAAAAAGGGTGTACTACATCATAATCGCGAAGCTCATTACCGCGAAAGTTCTTTACCGCGACTTACGTTACCGCGAAAGTTTACCATCGCGACGTTCGTTATTGCGAATATTCTTTACTGCAATGATTGCAGTTTCGATATCACGCTATGGCGATGAAGGTAATTTAGGAGGTTGCTGATACTTGTGATAGTGGAAATATTATAGCAGCACTGTAGACTTGTAGGTGCCGCTTGCACCGCGTCTAGCAGTCTGCCGCCCCGGGGTATGGCCTTTTTGGCCCTAGGGTAAAGACGCCCCGAACATAGTTGGGAAAAGGCTAGTCAGATGATGATGAAACCCCCAGAAACCTCGGACAAATCAATGGATTGGCTTTTATAACCACGCATCGTGCTTTCATGTGTAGTGTTGAGCGCCTCTCCCATCTGCCTTTTCTGGGTTAACTTAATTCCAGGCTATGGCCTTGCGCGGCGGGCCTGCGGGACTGTTCGAAAGAGATACCGTGGCTATGGAACACAAAGGGCTAAGAAGGAACGTGGATAGCCTTGTACCACAGTATTGGCAAACCGCAGCATCTTTGGAAAGGTATGCTTGTCTGCGAAATACCATATGGATCACTCCTTATCGAGTCCCCATTTATACGTGGACGGCCTAGTCCTGCAAAACTTATGATTCGGTAATCAATGGGAGCTCGTTTAATTCAGACACATATTTTCGTCTGAGCAATCGAAAATGAGATTAGTCGTCACTCAGTTCGGTTTCATTAGCAGTAGATTGATGAAAACAGTCGGTAAAACCGACTCACTCATCCCCGTTTTCTCTAACTATACAGGGTGTAACGGAAAGGGTATATACATCCTTAAGGGTGTGCTACAGACCATCAAACTGAACAGGTTTCTCATCATAAAAAATTTTTTGCAGCAAAAAAAATATCTGCTGCCCCATAGAAAATTGCAATACCTATTCGACCCAAATGCAGCAAGCAAGCAAGCAAGCAAGCAGCTGATATTTATTTTTGCTGCAAATTTTTTTTTATGGTGAGAAACATGTTCTGTTTGATGGTCTGTAGCACACCCTTAAGGATGTATATGTATACCCTTTCCGTTACACCCTGTATACCATATGTTAAAAAAAAACCTTGTCCGATCCAAAAGGGGCATATTGGTATACCAATAACATTACTAAATAAAAAATAAAAACCCGATTTTTGTGCCCAAATTACCAGCATTGCCCTAAAATCTAACAAACTTTTAAAACGTCAGAACCCCATCTTCGGCATTAGTATGTTTGATCGTCAGTTGTTTGTTTTATGACGCCACTACCTGGGAAGTTACTGGAGTGTTGTCCTGTGTTGCCATGTCAGTTTCCCCATTTTAGGTAGGTACATAGGTAGTATGTAGGTAGGTAAGCAGTGGGTTGGAACAAGTACATTGCAACGCATGCCGGGGATCACCTAGTGTGTAAATAAAAGCGCGCTGATGGAATTTCAACTTTCAGCGCCTAGCTGAGTTTTGGAAATTCAACAGCGTATTGATATAAGGTGTAAACGGACACGGACGCTTCACGAAGCCGTCAACTAAGCATTCTGCAAAGCATCATCATCATCTGCCTAGCCTTTTCCCAAACTAACTTGGGGTCGAGTTCCAGTCTAACCGGATGCAGCTGAGTACCAGTATTTTACATGAGGCGACTACCTATCTGACCTCCACAACCCAGTAACTGGGTAATACGATGCCCCTTGGTAAAACTGGATGTCAGACTTTTAGCTTCTGACTACTCGTAACGACTGTCAAAGATCTACAAATGACAGCCGGGACCAACGGCTTAACGTGCTTTCCGAGGCACGGAGGAAACTCGGCTTGTAATTATGGTCACCATATCCACTGACCAACCTCGGCAAGCACGGCTTAACCTTAAAGACCGACCCGTGCGGCTGTTATTATTTAGCCACGAGCTCCTTAAGCATTCTGCAAAGCAGTCCATCAAAATAAGTAACTGCGCAAACATTATTGCTGGAAAGAGACTTTTTTTTTGGGTGAAACCTCACCGTTTTAAGGCAGGACTCGATGCACTCAATGATACGGGAGTCGTGGCGATATTATTTAAAGTAAAGTTATAACATTCGAAAATGTATTTAAAAAAATAACTTGTGAAATGTTGTGATTTGGACCCTCTATATCTCCGTAACTAGAAGGTTCCGAGGTATGGTTTAGAACAAAAAAAATACGGGGAGGACAAATGCCTTTCGGCTTCGTTAAGGGTATTTTTACACTAAAGTGTCGCGTAGTTAAGTGTTACCTAATGAAGTCAAACATAAGCATACTATTTTCATTCCAATTCCTATATCTAATTTTTGTAACTCTACCCGATCCACCTAATCACCAATTTAGGTGCTGCTTCAATAAACCAAACATCTGGAACTGGCACATCTGATCTAAATTATTTCTTTTTGGAGCCCTGACACAGCCAGAAGGCGTCGCGGGAGACCTCGTAGAAGATGGCAGGACAAGACCAGCAACAAGTGGTCCACATTGACCCTGCATCGAAACAATTGGAAGTCATGGGGAAAAGCCTTTGCCCAGCAGTGGGATGACGCAGGCTAGCAGTATCAGTTTTTTTTTTTTTTTACTAACAATTAAATTACCTTATCACTTTGACTACCACACAGGTATCAGAGTTACTCGATATTCATAAAAGAACACAACGCTACGGAAAAGCAAATCGGTTCCTCGCAGCTATGGCGTCAACAAGCATTTTTCAGAGAAAATATTATGTAAACAGGTCGCGTGACATTCCAATATGTCTACAAACATGTGAAAAAGAAACAACAAGTTTTCACGCAGACCCCATCCTGTTTAATCATACTGAGGATTCTTGTGTTGGAAAACATCTCAAGCGCGTGCCCACAACATAATTATTTGATATCAACACAATTTTATTTACACATACCGTCTCGTCATTACCCCTGAAGGTTTGACCGGAGACGAAAATCGACCTTACTGCTACGACATAAAGGCACTGTCCATGCACATTAAACTGCACGGTACAGTCAACTGCGTAAACAATGCTACGGATAATCTAAAAATATTTGCCGTAATAACGATTTAAAAATTAATAACAGTTAGCTGTTACAAGGTATTTTTTTCTATTACTACCTTCTGTAGTAAGCAATCGACTCATTGTCGGGCCTACGCTGTCCTCCCATACGTGACCGTTTTAGCGTCGGAGTCTCATCGACCCTGTATACTACCGAGATCCTGAGGACTCCGTAATCCGCTGATAGTTACTTGAAATAAAATCATGTGTTAATTTATTTACTCAATAGATCGACCCATCACGTCTGCGTAGTTTCGCTGGCTAATTTAGCTTGACCCTGTACAAACTAATTGTAGGAATACGCTATTACCCGTAAACTGCTGCCAAATCAGGCACAATGTTTAGGGATGGCCACATTAAGCGTGGGAAGACCCTTATCGTGAGGTTCAGCTGCCTTACCATTTTAAAGGCCATTAGATATTTTTAAAGGGTGACATTCATTAGGTGCATTTCACCGTTTAACTTTAACCCTCGTGAGACTTATTAAAAGATGTATTTAATAATAAATTTTCTAAGTCGCTCTCTTGTTTTAGATATCGTTTTAGACTTTATCAAAATTGGCTCCGAGACTCGATTGAGTATTTTTCGGTACATGTTTCTTATAGTGTGGATTTGGTCATAAACACATAGGTACTTGGAATATTCACTTTTAGTTTACCCTCTTCGACCTTCCTCTTTTGGGCTGCGGGATTAGCCGCGGTCTGTATGTTTAGAAGATCTTTATCACCAACCAATACAAGAGCTGAATTATTACGCCGCGCAAGCCAATTTTGATTAAATCTAACACGATGCCTTCTTAAACTAGAGAGCGAATTTTTACTACTATTATAAAGTTTTGTGAGGACGGATGGATATTTGTTGCTCTTTCGCGCAAAAACTACAGAAAAGATTTAAATGAAACTTTACACTAATAAAGCTTATACATCAAGAAGAAAGTTAAAATTTTGTTCTACACTAATAATAAAAAGAGGTTAAGTTTATAAGTTTGGCTGTATAATAGTAGGTAGTCTTTGGAAGTACTGATCCGAATTCGAAAATTCTTTCACTATATCCCCGAGAGGCGCATAGGCTATATTAAAACGTTCCCGTAGAACTATGACCGACCATAACGCGGGCGACGCTGCGGTTAAGAGCGAGTATGGTATAATCTTGGGTTCAAACGTGAGCACTACAAGGAGCACCTGACCTTTTCAGCGAAACCTTCTACACGTTTTTTATTTCAGTCCGAACGTTTAATATAAATTCCTCACAGAGGCACCTACGGGTATTCTTTCTCAAGTTACCGAATCTCTTAAAAGGTCTGATTTCTAACAAAGTAGGTTTATCGCAAAAAAAAATCTGAACTGCCGGAAAGTAACCAGGTTCGACGCCATATTGAGCAATATTAACCTAACCCAACTAGGTACTAACAGATTCAAAATTAGGGTCCAGTGATTGTAAATTGACGCTTAAGTGTGGTCGCTTATAAACACTTATGCAGTATCTACTATTGACCCATTAGTTGTACAATTACTATAAATATTTATTTAGTGATTTCGTAAATCTAATCTAATGGTCGCTAGACAAATAAAAAGGTCATGGGCCTGTCAAAAGAATTCTCCCCGGTGGTCAAGCAGTTATCTTTATGTGCCATATTACAAATGTTATGGAGGTTCGAGCGCGAGCGTCATCGGCGCGACAACAGCCTGCGAGGATTCCAGTCAGTGGATGTTTACAGTCCACAGCTCCGGTTTCATCGTTAGCCCTCGGCGACCGACTCCACTAGCCATCAGTTTGTTACCAGCACTTGGCTGATTCGAAAGTGTAGTGTTAACCATCTACATATTAATCGTGGACCACCACCAAAAATAAAAATCTTTAATTGGCAATTCGATCAATAAAATAATCAGCTTAATATATTCTTCAGACATCAATAAGATGCACTTGCATTGCCTCTTAATTCTGTACCTTAGACTCGGGCTGTGAAGAACTGTACTACGAATGTATAGACTTCAGAAAAGGTGAGTCTTTTTTGGAAGGAGATTGTAAAACAGAATTGGAAGTGCTTTTTTTTTGTCGCAATTCATTAAGGATTTCCAATCGATTTTAAATGAGTTTACTGGGCATACATTTATTTGAGTTATTTTCTTTGTTGAAAGATGGGATAGAGAAAAAAGATACGACCTGAACAAATGGTTTTTGGAAGTGGACGAACCTGGTGATCTGGAAAAATGGTAAGTATGACACTTTGTTTTTATTTTCGTTACTCAACGGTAATTGCGTTTGCCTGGTTGAATAAGAATTAACCAACGTTCAAAATACTAAGTCGGACTTGCTGCAAAATGGTGGAGCTTCCAAACTTTTATAAAAAATATTTTGTTCAGTTCAGGCGGACATTACGATCATAAGGTTCACGTGAAGCCAGCTGGAAGTACAATAAACTTCTAAACTTTTCGAATAAATCCTCTAAAACCGAGAATACGACAAAACTTGAACGGTTACTAGAGTCAGCTGTTCGATATTTAAGCTATGAAGCCATTGGCTTTCATTGATGAAGCAAGACTGGACCAGAACATAATTTACGACTTGAATTGAAACTTAGTAAAATATTTGGTAAGGTATGGTATGGCTGATTGATAGTATGTGTATTGATCTAATTGTATAAAACCTTTGCAACATACGTAGAAGACATGACATGCAATTAGTTATTACTTTTATCACACAACAGATACAAAGGCAGACATAATAAAATAACTTTTATTTCGGACAAGCAACATCCATGGAAGATTAGTAAAAAACACGTATAAACTATGTTGGTTACGTCTTTGGCATTCTCTACCAGTCAGGCAGGGAATTGGGGAGATAACATGGCAAGTGCATTGTTTGTGAGACCTTACCTTAGCTTATGTGTTACACCGGTACACAAGCTGGAGCTTTCTACGATATTCGATACCAGCATAATATGCCTAAACTTGTACAAACATTAACTAAATTGGATAATCCGTTTAACCATTTGTAAGAAACCAGTAATTTTTACTACTTAATTACCTATTAAGTATTCGAATAGTATATAGTTATAATGAGGCCGGACTGGAATAGTTATTTTTGGTCTATTAATTTTCGTTTTGCTCTGAAACTAGCGAGGCATAGGTAAATTCAAGTTTGCCTTCGCATAATAAAGTTTTGAGATACCTTTATGTAATCATGAAATTTCTCTTTTCAGATTCTTTATTTAGTTGTATTTTTAATGTGTTATGAATTAAATGTAGCCGATACCAAAGATTTATGTATTGAATTGGTTATGAAATTAACTTGACAATAATGCATTTCAACTACACCGATTGGAAAAGGGCCCGTTTGTGATGCTATCATTTATTTTCTTGTCTCAAAGATCTCTGATACAAGAAACTGAACACTAGCTTTCAGCAATTCATGGTCCAGCGATTATAAATAGCTGGCATATCATCATGCGACCATTTAGATAAGCAAGCTACCCATAAGTTCCATAACCAATCGGCGGAGTATTGAGACCTCCGGAGGAAACATTAACGTTTCCGTGAATGCGGAATCCGCGGAAGCCACCTGAGAACCCATTTTCCAATCACTACACTATTGACCTTAAAACAAAGAGCCATTATACTGTGACAATGAAATGTAACGCCGAAGGTTAACTACATGTAGACTGGAGCTATTTGAAGAAATTATATGACTTTACATACATTTTGCGAATGTCGTAGGTACTCTAGTACTAGTGGCGTGGGGGCCTAGGGGCCAACAATACGGCAAGCACATAAAAGCAAGTAGGTACTGTTCATATACCCTAATATCATGAAGAGTAGTAGGTTATAAGGAGAAGCCAAGCTTTTAGGGTTGCATGAAAGTACCACCACTATCTAGATCCTGAGAATTTTTTCGTCTAACTCCTACTACTACGATTCGAGAACCTTACCATATCTTTGAAAGAAGTGTGTAGATATCCTGTTTAACTGTCATAAAATGAAAAAAATACTCCTGAGAAATTTTAGTTTCTTATTCGAATAGTCAGAGAAGAAACAAAAAAAAAATAACGTTACAAAACATAACCGCGGATGACCATATGCTTCGAAAGTAATGTATTGATTTTAAATTGTACAACTATGAATAGCCAAAAGACTGAAGAAAAATAAAAGTCGTAAAAACACAAGATGTACAAAATAATTGAGCAAATAGAATATTTAAAAATAGCAAACCAAAAACCTAACCTACGTATCCGACAGTTCAAGAAAGACAGGAAACCAAAAAGAAGATTGAAGAAACAAAAACGGAGACAAGAAGAGTGTTTCATAGCAAACACAGTAGTGTGCAATGCTAAAGTTCACCATGCATGTACTTACTTTGTTTGTTCTGAAATACTCTAACGAGCGTCGCCGGCGCAGGATTCCACCAATCAGGAGCCAGCAGAGGCCAGAATCCCACGAATGAGGAGCCAGAGACCACAAGCTTTAGGGTAATGTATAAACAACAGGAATGTTATGTACAGTATACGTATAATTCTATATGTAACGTTTTTGTTGTCTTAAATTGCTCTCCTCACAGCGAATCAAGAAAGAAGATGAACAGCACCGGTCAGCGTTGTATTAATTTTTTGTACTTGATCTATTGTTTATTGTTGTGTACATTTGATTTTTTTCGGTAAGTTTACACATAAATACATATCATGGGACGCTGATTTACAAAAGTCCATAACGATACCGTACGCTTTTTCAAACTAGAAATTTGTTGTTATTTTTAGTTTGAGTAGACCTACTTTCGAACACATACTTACATGGTAGGGTCCAAAACTTTCCGGCCTATACAGTAATTAGAGATACAAAACTATCATGTCACTAAATTACTGAAGTTTTCTCTAGTTACCAACGGTAAAAAAGTAATACAAGGTGTTGTTTTGCATCCTTGTCAAATTCAAGGAGGTAACTTTGCTAATTTAATTCTCGTCCCCAATCAATAATAAAATGGGTAGGTAATTTTTTTTTCTTATTTACGGAAATCGGTAAGTGTGAACCACCCGTGTTTTAAACGCGGCCCGTCTGGTTCTTGCCCTATAACCTCGCTTACGCACATACAAACAATCTCAAACGTTTATTGGATAATTTCTTATTATAAACCACGTCCAGGGGGTTATTCTGAAAAAAAAAAAAAAAAAACAGCGTTTATTAATAATTAACTTGGTACCGTAATTTTAATTGATTATTTATGTCTTTTGTGACCACCTCCTGAAATTTGACGAGGATGCAAAACAACACCTTGTATATTTGTTCAGTATCCCTTTATTTCAATCCATTTTTATTTGGATATTAATCCTTATTTTATAGTTGAAGCCGGAAACTTTTGGACCTTACCATGTAACTGGCGAAATGTGGTTGAAGTTACTCTTAGACACACCTCTGGCTAACCCTTCAGGACTACAGGCGTGATGTTATATTTGGTCCAATATTGTATCCATACTAAATCCCGATCCAATCCTTACAAAGACCCACCTGAGTCTGGGACACGACACAGGTGTGTCTAACCACTGCACTGTTTGACCAATGGCCACCGCAAATAGGGTTCTACAACTTCCCGTCAGTGTGCACCTATGATGTGATTCAGTACGGCTGACCGCTGACCGAACGCCATCAACATGAAGGGGATCGTTTAATAAGGACAGCTTTAGCAACATCTATAGTAAGTATTTCGGAATATGTAGTCTTGCCTTGTTAAAAATATATGTACTTGCAAGAATCACTCAGGGACGGATATTCCATAACATAAAAGAGATTCCAAATAAGCCGGAAACCACAATCTTACTTTACTGATATATTATAAACTTTGTTTAAGACTACATAATAAAAGTCGCTTCCGAAGAGTATGGCGCTGCGCAAACGTGTCTTGTGTCGGATACAAGCTACCAATGAATATTTGATTTCTATATAACCAGTATGAAATCAGCCACTTCATGCGCAGACGTAAACTGTGTCCGGTCGCCGCTACAGGACACAGCAAATACCGTTTCCTGTGACAGTGTGCCGTGTCGGTAACAAAAAGTGTCTACGTTTGCGCTCCTAAAGCAATTAACAGCTATTAATTCGACTTCGATTCGAAAGAACTCTAGTGTTTTTAGATACGCCATAACTTAATTAGAAATAATTATTAAAACCCATGTATCAATTAAAATTGTATAATCATTAACTGGAAAACAATGTTTGTTTACGTATAATCGATTTTAAAAACATTTCTTAATTAGATCCAACTTAATTTAAGCATGATGGCTTAGTTAATTATCTAATAAAACAATATAGTCGTTACTAACATTAGATATGTTTAAAACTTTGAATAAATGCATTTCATGAGATTGAACATAATTTGTATCTTTTGTTACTTAAAACTAAATTAAATGACTGGTTTTCATAAACATAACATTGGTTGTACATAAATATTAATTAAAAAATAAACATTTTTACTTATAATATAAATATTTTTGTATATAAATCAGCATTAATATCAAAGTATTTGAACTACAAAAGCCATTTATATTTAAATAAACTATTCTTATGTTTACAACTACACTTGGTAATAAATTATTATATTAGTTTTACAGACAAACGGCAACGCTGAAGCCTCTATTTATTTCATTTGATTAGATGTCTATTTGTAGGCAAGATTAAAATAATATCTTGTTCATATATCATGTATGACACAACACGGTTATACAAACTAAATACTACATTGGCTAGTATATCATCTTGTACTCAATTAACTAAAAAAGCAAATGTCACATTCGATAACTAGGAAGTATGTATTAGGAAAAAAGTTTCTGTAACTTAAATAACGAATAAATAGGAATGGAAAACTGACTCACTAGTGTTGGGATTGATTTTGAGATTCAACCAACAATATCGAAAAATATACGTTTATAACTGCAAACACTCCCTATATCGTTGGCCTTACAAATACATACTTCACATTTATCAAAAACAACATTTGCTGTACTAATCAGATCACTACATTTGCACTAATCAGTACTGATTGAACAGTTTATTCATCAATATGAACTGGTATTCTACCTGGATGTCTTGGGTACTGGTCGCGGGATCTGGCGAATCGTGCCTTCTTCTTGGTACTCCAGGTTGCAGGGCTTCAGTAATTCTTGGCCGCCTTGGTGGAGCCATTTGTTGCATACTGGAATGTTGTAAGCAGATATATTATTTATTTATACCATAGTTGTTACGAAAAAATCAAGCATTGTGTTGTATTATTCTCCATACTAGATATTATTATGGCAGATGAAAATTCTAACATATCGTATTTTTCAACAGAGAAGCTGACTGAAGCAGTTCCTGCGTTGAAGGCTGTTCTTGAAACTTCACTTGGATTCCTAGCATGCAGGACTGACTCGTATGCACCTTCAAAGGAGCGGCGTTGTCAACGGTGCGCTTCACCGGGTATACCTTTAACCGTGACAGACAGAATGTGATGTCACAGCCAGTAAGCAACGTCACGACACGTGTACAATAGGGATGATGACTGGGTTAAGAAAACGAAATTCTATTTTGTCCGTCAGTTATGTGATACAAAAATATTCAAATTCAAATTCAAAAATTCAAATTCAAAATCATTTATTCGCTAACATGGGTAATTACATAAAGTTGTTAGAATAGAACATAGTTCAGCCATATTACGCCTTGAGGCATGCAAATCTCAAGTTTTGTCTGTTTGACAACATTAATATACAATTCATTGCAAAAATAATGAGTAATTAGTAATATAATTTTGGTAATTTAACCGTATCAAATAATAAAGAAACATAAACAAATAATAATGTCACTAGAATAATTAAAATTTAAAATCATGTATTATCATGTGTAAATGAGAAATGTCAAGATGAATTTGTAAATAATTGTTAAAATAATATTATTAGGCAAAATTTATTATTGCATTAATCACATGTCACATCAACAACAATATTTCTGGAACAAAATGCCCTTACATCATCTATTAAATAATCCTGAATACTGTAGTAACATTTAAATAGCAAGATTTTTTTAAATTTATTTTTAAATTGGCCGTTGGACACGGTTTCTAGTATAGACTTTGGTAAGTGATTGTATACAGGGTGTAACGAAAAGGGTATATACATCCTTAAGGGTGTGCTACAGACCATCAAACTGCACATGTTTCTCATCATAAAATTTTTTTTGCTGCAAAAAAAATATCTGCTGCCCCATAGAAAATTGCAATACCTATTCGACCCAAATGTATAGACAGCAGATATTTTTTTTTGCTGCAAAAATTTTTTTATGATGAGAAACATGTTCAGTTTGATGGTCTGTAGCACACCCTTAAGGATGTATATACCCTTTCCGTTACACCCTGTATACGCGGTGCCATACTGAAAATGCTTTTGGTATATAAGGCCGTTTTGCTAGATTTGCAACAAATCTTATCACTATGCCGCTTACTTCTGTACTTATCAAAAAGATGTTTGTTAGTTCTTGCGAAGCTAGCAATATTAGAATATTAGACACGTATTTTTTGTTTTATCAAATTAACAAAAAATAACTTAGTTAAAACGCATTAGTTGGAGAGTGGGGGTTCACATACGTCACAAGTTGGTATAAAAGTACTTACCCGTGACGTCATACGCCATTTCAAATCAATTTATCTTTGTTATTTTATGATTACGCGAAAAAAGAAAAAATACGTGTCCAATTCTTTTTAAAAGCTTTTATTTTTAATGATTTACCCTACTGATAAAGGAAAAAAAATTGTCATCATCCCTAATCAGGAACGCATGATTCTTATGTTATTGCGCTTAGATACAAATTAGAAACCCGTAAGCTGGGTAGCCCTCAGGATCTCCGCGTGGTGGCTGGTAGTAGCTAGATGAGAGCCACCGAGAATTGAGCTGACTAGCGTGCAAATGGAGAAGCCTACGTTCAGCAGTGTACTGCGGTAGACTGATGACAATGATGATGATGAATGATCAACGTGTCCGTAAAATGGTACTGTAGCGTGTTCACTAACCCCACTTGGAACCCTGTAGCACCGGGCAGGCGGCGTGGCGGGTGGCGAGGTCGCCCTCGCCGGAGGGGTGCAGGTTGAGCCAGAAGGCGGCGGCGCGCTTCACTGGGAACACGCTCAGGCCCAGCTCCGTGAACACAGTGGCTCCACCTTGAGCTACGTCTGACATCTGGGAACAAAGGAATTCATTTTTTTTTTGTAATATGTTTAAATAGAGATTAGAAAAGAAGGAGAATGTGTCTGTCTTGTTTTGCTAAGATTAATTTTGTATTTTAAATATTTTGATTCTCAATAAAAAAAGTTAAGAGTTTATAAGATGATTATAGAAAAGTTTTTGTTTTAAATAGTTCTTTTTTGTATTGAAATAAGTTAGTGTAAGTTAAATCAGTAACAAATAGTATATTTAGATCACTTAACTGTAGATATATAGATAGAACATACTTTAATGAACAACAAAATTATAAAACATTGTAGTTTAAATTTTTGCTCAGATTATTTTGGACCGTATTTATTTTCATATCCTCACAAGTTGTTAATTAACATCTGCTTGTTTAAGTAGGGTACAGTATTATGTATAAAGATATTCTGGCCTTGATAAGAATAAACGGATTTGTTCATACAACTGTTTATTATTTGAATACTAACATAGAAGAGCACTGTAGCAATTCTGTTGCCACCATGCTTGCTGAATGCGTTCTCCCGTTTCTGTAAAGAAAAGCAAATATTTCATTAAAAGAATATCACATTTTAGTTTTAACTAACACTAGGTCACACCTAAAAGAATACCTAATCAAAAGCACGTTGATAGATTTTCACCAAAATCTAAATATTCTATTTCACAGGGTTAGTCGATGCCTGCGCAATAGAACTAGCAAGAAATTCCAACCATCGGCACAGCCCGTAAAGTTGAAAATCCAACGGAGTACTTCTATACGAGTATATCGAGTATTCTACCAATCTCGAAGCCTAGCTCACACAATGCTTTATGGCGTAACGAGTCTGAGTGGAGTCGGCGTCAAGTCTGTGTAACAACCTTAATTAGGAGTTCTATGTGAGGGTGGTATTACAATTGTCAAATATCTTTGTCCAATGTCCTATACCAATGTCCAATATACAGTCCGTGGTGACTCAAAGCTGTTCGTTACATTTGTTTGCTCGCTGCTCGTGTACATTGGACAAAGATATTTGATAAGTGTAATACCACCCTTAATAGGGGATCGGACTGGGTAAAGAAAACGACATTCTATTTTGTCCGTCAGACAGGTAATACAAAAATATTAGACACGTATTTTTTGTTTTAACAAAATATCAACAAATTACTTAGTTAGAACTCATTAAAGTTGGAGAGTGGGGGCTTACTACGTCACAAGTGGGTATAAAACTTACCTACATGTGACGTCATGCGCCATTTCAACTCAATATATCTCCGTAATTATATGACCACGTGAAAAGAGAAAAAATACGTGTCCAATACTTTTCAATAAACTACCCGACAGACAAAGAAAAAAAAATAGGATTATCCCTTATTAAACTATTGAACTTAACTGTGGTTTGGTGTGAACTATTACGTTACAACAACTGCCGGGGTATCAGTCAACGACGAGATAACCCAAAGAGGCACTGTGTATAAGTGATTTATTTATGTACACACAGTAGAAAAGAGCACGAATAGTTTTTTGAATATAATGTTACTGATGACTTACTCTAGCAAAGTCATAATGCGGTTCATAATGCCCTCCTATCCCGTAGTTAACGACCTGCAGCTCTTCAGCGGAGTCCATGCTAAGGCCGGTCATGTGGGACACCCTGCGAGAAATGCGAGCGATGGCCTCAGACTCCGTGTCTCGCAGCCACGACGACTTGCTGATGCGGTAGTGCGCGGGGACCAGCTCACCGGTCTTCGGGTCGTGGACTACGGCGCGTTTGAACTGTACATAAAATATAATATTGCTATTACATATTCAGTTACTGCATGATGTGTATACCCTTAGCCCTAATCAAAGGAAAGAAAGAAAGAAAACATATTTATTTGGCACATGCCACAAGTGCACAAACCAAAAAATAATAATTAAAACTTAAAACTAAACAGAAAAAGATAATATTGTGTGTCTTACGGCTGCGCCAAAAAGGCCCAGTTCAGTAAACTGCCGAACAGCTAGTGCCCGACGCTGATTTTCAACAAAGGCGTGACGAATTTTGTTATAGTATAAATTCCAAAAGAATATTTAAAATATGCTACGTGTATGCTTCTGTGGTAGAGAGATAAAAGTAGGTTCAATTAAAAAAAAAAAGAAAATGCAATATCCTCATGACCAAATGTAATTTACCAGAACTATTCAGATTCGAAAATCTAAAAATTGACGCTAAACCCTACTGTACATAAATACAGGCCTTTATACTTGTAATGACAAAAAAAGCTTTACTAATCGGGCGTTTCAATTTATTACTTAGGCGCTGTAAATATCCGGGTTATGTATCTGTGAGGACGATGACATACAAATGTGACTCATTAACGATACCCAAAAAGGACTTCCTCCTTTCATATATATTTTATTTCTAATACTAATAATAAAGCTGAAGAGTTTGTTTGTTTGCTTGAAGACGGTAAGCTCAGGAACTACTGGAAGATTTTTTAAATCGGATTTAAAAAATCTTTCAGTGTTAGATAGCCCATTTATCGAGGAAGGCTATAGGTTATATATCATCACCCTACGACCAATGGGAGCGGAACAGCAATGATAAATGTTGCAAAAACGGGTAAAATGTCACGCAGAAGAAGTTGCGCGAGACAGCTGGTTTATTTATAAAACATTTATGCTATATATGCGTTTATGCCCACGGCTTCACCCGCATTTTGTTCTGTTATTGTCCAACAGGATCGTACCTTTCGTGATAAAAGTGTCCTATTTGCTATTTCTGACTTTTATCTATCCCTGTGCCAAATTTCATCCAGATCCATTTAGTAGCTTTTGCGTGAATGAGTAACAAACAAACATCCATTCATTCATCCTCACAAATTTTCGAATTTATTAGTTCCACTCACCCTTGGCCTGGCCATTTTCTTGACCATCTCAATCTCTCCATCACTGATCACATCGTAGTATACCACTACGTCGGGGTTCAGGTACATCATTTCCATCTTGATAGGAGCCAGGCGAAGGAACGGATGGTTCTCCGTGAGGTAACGACATGTCAACCTTAAGAAAATAAAAATATAAAATGGGCAAACTTTTAATTTTTCAAAGGTCTAATTTAACAACACAACGCGATATATGTGGGCCCTCAAACTCTCCCGTTACCAAGGTAACAAATTGGTAAAATGTAAGTGTATGAGTTAACTCATCAAAATGGCGAGAGTGTGACCAATTAAACACTGTTTCAAGGTCGGAATTAGGTAGTTATTTTTGTACTTACACTGATTTCATACAGTGAAAGAATAAAGTGGATATGCCTCAAATCCCGATATCAATTTTAAAGCTGCTCTTTAAAATCCCATGATTTATTAAATAAAAAAGTTATTTACTTTTACACAATTTAAACCATCCGACATCGGATGTCCGAAGTTGCAAAATTCCAACGCGCACACGCACGATGTTGCCACATTTGTAGTTCGCACAACATAGCAAAGATCCATATTAATATCAACATTTCGATGCAAGTACTTAAATAACTCTACCTAATTCCGACCTCTTTTATAACTGAACTTACACTCTCACTTACGGGATATCTTTCGAGTTATTTATAATTGTGAACTCAATATATTTCGATTCTGTTGCAAGTGCCATGATCGAGGGATGACTGGAGACTGTGGGTGGGTGGTAAATAAATCATTAGGAGCACACAAATCTGTCTACCCTCTTACTTTTCCTTTTGCAACGCGCACTACTTGACTGGCACTCGATACAAAGTCACGGCAAAACACACTCACAACATAACCAGGTTTTGTGGGGTCCTTAGTATCGGGAACTAACAATATCACTGAAGATATCCTGTAAGTGACAGTGTAATTTGCTCTACCGCATGAAAAGTAAATTTATTTGACACAAAAACCGAACAGAATATCACGCTGTTTTTCATGAAGGGTAAGGCAGAGATTTAATGTGGGCACATCATCATCATCATTTCAGCCGAAAGACGTCCACTGGTGGACATAGGCCTCCCCCAAGTGTCGCCACATTGACCGGTCCCGTGCGACTCGCATCCAGCTTATTCCCGCAACCTTCACCAGGTCATCGGTCCACCTAGTGGCAGGCCTTCCAACGCTTCGTCTTCCGGTTCGCGGTCACATAAATCATGTAAATTATATTACATCATGGCATACAGTGTCTTTACCCAGTAACTTTGTTTAATCAGTCCATTCTGGCCTCTCTAACTGTATGCGTGGGAAGATGAGTATACCATATACAGTTACTTCAGAATGGAATTACATTTTTATGATAATTTTATTAAGTCCATTTCGCTACCATTACGTGAATTTCTGCCAAAAGCTATATAAACTAATGAGACTATATTACCATAATCTAAAAACTTGAGTGTTCAACTCATGATCAGAATACGATATAGTTATTTTTGTTTTGAGATTTTTTTAAGTCAGGTTGCACCTATAAACCTATCCAGCGATCGGAACCTGATTTTCAAACATGTAAATAAATATTGGAATTGAATTATTGCAATATTAACTCAATTACCTAAGAAAGAAAACTTTACGGTTTTCGCTACAACTTCAATTTTTTTTTATGATTTTCAGCATACTTTACACCAGTTTAAAGTTGATAAGTATTTGTTTAAATGAAAATAACATCAATTAAAAACCTGAATATAGAATTTCTTTATTTGTCGGTTTCATTAAAAAACAGCTTTGAAAAACATAACATACAGGATACGGATTAGTTGCTGACCTTGAGCTAAATTCATGCCATGCTCCAGTACCTACTTTGTCAACAGGTAATTATCGCACTATCGCCCTTCAAATAATACTGTGCCATGTTTAAATGCATAGCCTACTAACCATTGTTTTACATGTTAGCAAATAAATAAATACAATCCATACATTGTAAGCAGAGCCTGTCAATGGCAGTCATAGGTTTATGCAATGTTAATTAATTATATTCCTGTTTTTATTTTACTTTTGTTTTTATTCAAGTTATGATACATTTTTATACTACAACATATTTTATTATGTAATTACAATAAGCATTAAAATTTATTTATGGACTAGCTGTGCCCGCGACTTCATCCGCGTGGAATTTAACAAAAAAGTTATTTCGTTTCTTTTTTCGTTTTTGTATTTCAACTTTCTTTTTAACCCCCGACCAAAAAAGAGGGGTTTTTATAATAATTTTAGTTATAATAATTTTATTCCAAAATAGCCCTACAGGTCACCAGGCATACAGGTTTTTTCTAAAACCTTTTTCAGGCACCAGCTCTCACAATGTGAATTTATATATTCAAAACTGTTAAGTGCTACAAAACCATTGTTAGAGATGCACGTTCTATGGCCGCGACAGTCACGAGTCTTGGCGTTTAGTTTGGCTATAGAATAAATAACATAACATCAAGCGTGTAACCCGCAAAGGTCTAGGCAGAGGTGGACCAAATAGTACACCTCTGCGTCTGTTTCGCCAGGTTTATCCCATGTATTACGGGGCGAGCCAATTGCCATCAACCGGGCACATATCCCTCCGTGGCTCCTGATAAATTCCTGATGGGAAAACCCAATAATAATTTGCCCGACCCAGGATTCGAACCTTCATGGTCAGCAGTCGCGGTCGCGACCACTAGAGCAAAGAGGCAGCTAAAGAATAACAGTACTAAAAATATACTTACTTCGTAGAGATGGCGAGAGGTAAGTCCACTTCGCCGCGACAAAGCGACTCGTACACTTTTCTCTCCTTAGCGTAGCCAGTCAATTGAACCGGTTTTTCCTCTGCCTGCTCCGCGCCAGTCTCCTGTGAACCATCCTCCTTTAAAATGTTATAGCTGAATTAGAATTAGACTAATTTAAATGTTAATCTGTGTTTCAATAACTTATTAACACGACTTGTTTTTCGGTTTGTGGGAGGTATTTGGTGGTTTATCTACATAATTATAAGGAAAATTGGTTTAAGTTATCCGTTACCATGCTCGGTAAGCTCGCTAAATTTTAGTTCTTTCGGAGTTGATAAGAACAAAGGTGTGAAGTAAACCATAAACTAATATAATAAATGCTGCATTTGCATTCAAATCATTATTGTACCCCACATTGAATAATTTATATAATTCCGAGCAAGTTATTGACCTTTACACCAAATATTCTGTTAGAAAAGAGCTACGTTTACGCGAAAAATACAAGCGTGATGTTAAGATACTTAAGGAATAATCAAAAAATCAAACACACGCGTCTCGGCACATTAATACTAACTAAAGTCCCTCATCTGCGCAGGCCTTTAGAAATAGTCACGTGACGCACAGTAGGGACATTGTGAGGGATCTATTCTTAGCCTGAGAGCCCGCGAACATAGATGGATATGATTCATTAACTACCCACTCATAGATGGACACAAGGTGACCTTGTCGCTGGGACTATCGTATACCACGTGCATACGCTGCATTGTGGAAGAATCTAACACTTAATATTTGTAAATAAAACTTATGTATAGTCCTGCTGACCGTTTTCGGTCACGGCGGCCAATCTTGGTGGAGATTAGCCATCGGCGCGGGACATATTATAGTGCAGTCGTGTGCGCGCAGACACAGGTGCACTCTCTGTTTAACGCGGCTTAACGTGCTTTCCGAGCACGAGGGTATTTCCGGGCTACTACTGAGAAATTTCTAATGAAAAAACCCAACGGCACATTTTGCCCGAACCGGCAATCGAACCCAAGTCCCCACGCTCAGCTGTCGCGCATGCGACCACGGGCACAGGGCTAAAACCCATCCATGTTCCTTCTAAGCCCTTTGTGTTCCAGGGCCACGGTATCTCTTTCGAACAGTCCCGCAACCCTGGCAGGCATCGCGAGACCTTAGCAGGTTTGCGAGACCTTAGTCATGATAGTAAACGTAGCAGTCATAATAATATGAATTCAAACACATTAAAAGAAATGGTAACATGCTCGTCATCAAAGCTAAATAAAAATTATGCCATACTATCTCGAGTCCCGTCATTTTCCGTGATCGTACTACTGGCGTAAAAAGTATCCTATGATCTGATATGATAATCCAGTTTATAATCTATCTGTGTGCAGAAATTACTCCAAATCCGCTTCTATAGCTTTTGCATCATTTTTTTAAATCTTTTCGATAGATAAATGGACACAAAAGTGATCTCGTAAATAGTCTTGCAGAATTGTTAAAGATATTTATAAAGAGGTGGTACATACCCCACGACGTTCCTTCCTAAGCCTCTGTTCTTCTTCAGCGATGCTCTTCTGATAATGTGGCACGTTGCCTTTGGCTCGCGAGTGTTTGGGGTCCACGGCTAGCAGCTTCTGGGTCCATTCCAGAGCGCTTCTTGTGTCGCCTAGAAACCATAAATAAAATAAGAAATTTGTATAGTATCAGCCTGTATACGAGAAACGCTAACCTTGGACCTCCCTATTGGAAGAATAATTAAGTTACAGCAGTTTCGATCGATATAATAAGCAGTTTTTTGGTGGATTTATTTTGATGCAAAATTGCGTTCTGTCGATCCTCATTGGGGGTCGATTAGTAGCATCCTCAAGGTGGATAAAATTGAAAGATACCCGACCGACAGATACAGCAGGGACCTGTGTTAATAATAATAAACCACACTTACCCAACAAATAATAGGAGAAACTAATATACTCCAGAATATCAGCCTCGGTGAAGGAATAGGGAATATTTTCTTCTTTAAACTTGCGTAGCGCCTCCACCATCCATGCACGCGCGTTCGTAAAGTCTTTTTCGTTGTACAATGCGCGCCCGAGCTCGTAACAGTCACTTGCGCTCATTGGAGAACTGGAACGAACATAAATAAATCTATATTTACAAGTATATAAGTATAAGTCGCTTTTCATGTCCGTCAGTGTGACTGAGTTATTTTTATTAACTGCGCAATGGTTTTGATGCGGTTTCCACCATCGTTTATTCGGGAAGATTTGTGTATAGAACCTTTATATTAAACATACTTTAGTAAAGAAATCTCGATGTTTTGGCAGCATAGGATGTAGGCTAGACCAATATATTTTAAACTGTAATTACATACTTCAACAAAATACTTGTGTTTTACTATTGTAATAAGTGAAACAATAGAACAAGATACATACTCTTTATATGTCGCATTATAATAGGAAACAAAACATGATACAACGCGATACTATTTTTGTAATACGTATTACAAAAGATAATAAATGTATCTATCACGCTTATTGTAGCATATGATATATTTGCATTAGTTACTTGTAACTAATGCATGGTAATTAGTAAATAATATAATAATAATATAATAGTAAATAAATGTAGGTAATAAAAAAGGCCAGCCTTTCATACAATCCTTCACCAATAGATGACATAAGACACATTGATTGTAATTATGACATGTAATAGGTCTGACAATGTGAAATAAATATTAATTTAGAGAGAACCATGGTATGACTAGAAAAGGGAAACTGACCGAATATGAGCCGGCCGACCCCAAATAAATTTCGACACGGACAGGATAATGATATGAGATGATAAAATGTAAACATCAACAAATTCTAAACTATTAGCTGGCAACCATGTCTAAAAACACGCTAAACTATTACTTAACATGATGTAAGTTATTATGTAAACACAAATTATCCTCAGTCACACAATCATAGTACATAATTGTACCGGTACTTATACGAGTTAGTGCTAAAGCGCTAATATCTTGGTTCACGGTGATCAAGACATAATGTTAGAATTAGCTACACTTAGCGCATCGCATAATAAAGATAGCGAAACTAACAACATTTTGCAAATTACACATTTTTTAAACGATAAAATATGGTAATTAACCCCTGTAAGCTCGCATGGTATTAGTTTTGTTTGTATTGTGTCGTCGTCATACATATAAAAAAAACAAAGAATTCGACTGATATAAACTATATCGGGAAGGAAGTATCTACTTTACTTCTTATCATAATATGTAACCTTCCTTAGTTGACCTAATAATATGCAAAATCTTCTCTAATAATACGGTATATAAAGTTTCCATTGATGGCGTTCAGACGAGATGAAAACTTATTTATGCTCGCAGCTTTGCTCCCGTTATGAACTGTAATTATTCCAAGGAAACGTTTCAAATGTAGCCTATAGCACTCGGATTTCAGTAATCGGATCTATAGTTCCGAAGGTTACTCTCCACATACAAACTTACTACTTTTTTATAATATAAGTATAGATGATTTTAATTTGTTATGTCTTTTTAATGATTTTCTGGTAAAATAGCTTATCAGCCTTACCTATAAGCAACACCGTTGAGCAATCCTTCAGAGAGGTCCTTAACATCCAGATGATAGGTGTCCTGAAGTCTGGTGAGCGCCTGTGCGGCCCCCGTCAAGTCTTCCAGGGCAGGATACTTCACGTCTACATGGTTCATTGTTATATTCTTTATGTAATCTGAAATCGACAATAAACATTTAAAATCATGATCACAAAGAGGACTTTTTGCTATACAACCTGTTTTTTTTTATATCCCATAACTCTAGGGTTATATTATGTAGGTAAAAATAATACTATAATTCCTAGAATAGGTGGTCCAAAAATGCTTAGTTTCGGAGATATCATCAATCATAATTTACTTAGGTCAAAAATTATCACCACTATGACGAATCTTTACTTTTGCGAGGTTGCCAAACTTCGCAGTAGTGTAGTAAAATAGTAGTAGTTTCATTGATAAATACGAGTAATTCTTTTTTATTCAAACCAATAATTCATATTTAAAGCTAAGAAAATGCGAAAAACAAAACAAAAAAAGTATGATTGAAACATAATTCATATGCCAGTTGATTCTTTGATATGGTCTCAATCATATCCTAGAGTTATGGGATATAAAAAAAACAGGTTGTATATGTAGCAGCTATTACAATCATGTTAAAACGTTAGTGCAATTTTTCATAAGAAAACTTAATAGTGACAGTTTCTGTCACCTTCGTTACTTATGGTGGGAAACAATAAACACCTCATTAATGTTTCATAGTTCCCAAGTTTCCAGATCATGGACAAAACATAATTTAAGCATTATTGTGTTGTGATATTTCTTTGGGAGTAAAATTCAACCTTAATTCATTTTAATGATGCTGATTACTTCGATCAATTCTCGCGATCTCGTGAATGCTATTGTTTCAAGTAATAAACAAATCCACAGCGTAAATTGCCTATTATCTTTTTTTTATAACCGTGTGGCGTTGATTAAAATCGTTATGTGCATTATGTTTTTCCTAGTCTTTGTTAATACCACCCAGGGAAATTAAAAACATGATAACTTATAAATTCCGATACCATAACAGATTTTAAAGCAAAAATGAATAAGCGTTCTACTTGAAGAAATAAAACTTGGCGTATATTGTCTAATTGAACCAGATCAAATCAATGAAGCCGCAACTAAATTTATTATCACGATCTGTGCCAGTCATCATCATTGATTTCCGCGCAGTGATGGGTACATTTGGATGAAGTCAGGTAGTTTTTGTCTGAACTCAAAATCTTTACAAATACATAGTTTGAAATGGGTTCATGGAACGTTTTTCTATCTTCTAACTTTGTGGGCTTATTTTATAAAAAGCATAATAAGTTACCTGTTCCGATCTTAATACTATCTTCAATGTGATCAAGATCTGTCGTCAGTCTTTTAATAAGGGTGAAAGCGTTGATTGGATTACCCAAATAATTGGGAATATCTTCCATCGCCCTTTCATGTTCCTTTTTGTAGAGATTCAAATGCCTGCAAATGAGAATACAAAGTTACCGTTACATCCGGCACCCATCTTTCTTTTTAGGTAAGTACTGTCAGTGAGCAGCATTACCTGACCCATTTGCCTCTTTTTGGCTTTGTGAGATGGGTCAGGTAATGGTGTGGGGCACTGTACATGTTTCTGACATACTCTCTTGTTTCTGCCTAGAGAATTTGAAGAACCATTCAAACTCTTCTTTGGCCTAAAATTTTGAAAATATTTAAGCAATTTCCTTAAATACCTGTAAGTATTGTGCTAAAGTAGAATTTGACAAGTTCTAGACTTCAAATTCCTAAATCAAAAACCAGGTCTAGTTCTAACCAATCCAGTTTAATTCTTACCTCTTTAGGTTCGAAAGCCTTTTCTCTTCCTTTTCAATATAAAAATCTAAATCATCTATTATCCTTTTGTGTGTTTCCAGCAAATGTTCTACTTCTGCTATTGCTGTGAATAATTCCGCATGCGTGCGCACACACAGGTCAAATAACAGTGCGAAACATATTACGTGCAGCAAGTTCAAATTAGGAACCATTTTCATTGCTTTACAGGCCTAGAAACAAAAAACAGACATTAAAATAAATTCCAGTGTGAAGTGTCACATGCACTTGGTTTGTCCATAGGTCACAATATTGTGTTTTAAATTCCGCAGGTAGTCTGCGGTTTTGATTACATGAGTAAACGTTCATGAGCTAGCGTTTTTATAGCCACTTCTGAGAAAAATAAAAAATTATACAGGCTGAACCATTTACAGATGTACCATTTTTAGAGTTCCGTACCCAAAGGGTCAAACGGGACCCTATTACTGAGACTTCACTGTCCGTCTGTCACCAGGCTGTATCTCATGAACCGTGATAGGTAGCCAGTTGGAATTTCTACAGATTATGTATTTCTGTTAATGCTATAACAACAAATAATAAAAACAGAATAAAATAAATGTTTAAAAACGAGCAAAATATCACTTTTTTGTATGGGAGCCCATACAAAAAAGTGATATTTTGCTCGTTTTTATAAATAATGGTTCGGAACCCTTCGCGAGCGAGTCCGACTCGCACTTGGCCGGTTTTCTTTTAAAAGCTTCCCTTTAATTGCTTTCAGAAACACTATGTTCAGCATTATAGATGTTTGGGAAAGACCTGGAAAAGAGGCTTCTAATTTTTTTTTTTGGATATCACGTAAGTATACTGTTTTTCCATAGCGGAAATGAGATTTAGATCTTCCTCCAATGTAATAAACGTACAACATTCATATGCGGATTTTCAATACTAATTTTATAATTAGTTACGTTATTCTAAGGTCATTATCAATATTCGGTTCGTGGTTGATATTATTTTACATGAAATAGCAGAACTTAATCTTAAAATTTCCTTTACAGTTAACTCACAAATGTGCCGATAAAATTATTTGAAATAAGCTCTAAAAATCTTGACTGGCTAAAGGAATCGCTTCTCATTATATCAAAAACCAGTTACTTTTTAGTCATAAATTATATTGAAAGGTGCTAAATGAGATTTTGATATGTGATTCACTACTTAATTTATTGCTATTGATCATAAAATATAATCAATAAATTAATAGACAGGTAAAAACAACGTAAAAGTCTTAACTACGGAAGCTTTAATTAAGTTAAGGCACGCGTATGTTTATTTGAAAGATTTTAATCTTTGCTATAAGGATTGTTTTTGTACAAATGGATCTTGTATGATTTCTCAGAATTATTTACTCTTGATTTCCTTAGGATCAAATATTATTGTAGAGATGTATTTCCGCTTTCGGGGAAACCCAAAAGTTATTTAGTGACCCTTTTCGGCTTAATCCGTACGACACACAAAACCACGTTGGTGTTAGTCAATAATATTTTAGTTGACGTAAGGATTGGAATGAGCAAAGTTTTGGCCAAATCTTTTAAGACATTTTTATTCTTATTTAATTCTTACGAAGCCAACTTGGCTTCATAGGTACTCTTGAGGACAACGACCGGCTTAAATCTGTTTTGGAGCCACTACTTTGTAGTATTCTAACGGCTATGTTACTTTTAAGCCAAGTTTTGAACATATTTTTTTCTCGAGACAATTACAAGACCCGAAGATGACCTTAGATATAAATCTTTGTAGCTATCAAAGTTTAGCTACCTCCCAGTGTTACATAGAACCCATGATTTCAGATAGGTACCTAGAAACTTAGTGTTAAAGCCAGTTGAAACTTTCTAAAGCTGACGAGTAGGTACCTATCGTACCCGTGGCAGTACAAATTACGTATGAAGCCAACAATGCGCGAATCATTTCGATTGATTTATATTCTTCGTTCGGGCAATGACTGCTCGCGGCATTACCAATTCATAGTGACCGGCCTGGCTCGTAAAGAGCTTAAATAAGTCGAATCGACTGCATGTGGTGTCCTTTTACCAAATTGAAAATATTCAAAATATTTTTCAATTTATTCTTCTTCAGTCTTTAATTTTTATGTGACATCTGGAGAGACGAATAACTTAGTGTGACTTTTTTGCGGACCGTATCCTGAACTCGTGATTCGCGTGAGACAGAGAAAGATTTTATCATTAAAATAAGTCGTGTCACAAGCAGGATTTTGATAAAATCTACACATGTTTATTTTTTACTATTTATTTATTTATTTATTTGAAAAGACATGTACAATATAACAGAAAATCCAAGTAATTGTACAGTGAAAAGAAACATATTTAGAATAACCTATGATAAAACATTTAAAATAAAGTATATACTTAAAATTACAACAACAAAAAAAAAAAACATCTTTCAGTCATCCTCCTAATTAATGAATTAATATTAAATGCACAGTAAAAAGAAACATATTTAGAATAAAGTATGATAAACATAATAAAAAAAGTACTTAAAATTACAACAACAAAAAAGTCATCTTTCATGCATCCTCCCACAGAACAAGCACAAAAAAAAAATCATCATTCGTTCATCTTCTCACAGAAACTCAAACATCCACGACATACGTCTACCCAGCTCGAGGCAAATAAATCACACTCCGGTGTCGATGTCAGAAGAGCGTTCAGCATTGCCAGGGCGCGAACCATGGGAGAATTAAAATGCGAAACTGTGCGTGCAAACGGAACGTCCAACAATCTGTGTCCACGGGTTCTAAGTTTTTTTTTTTTTTTATGTTTTTGCATAAAAATTAAACCATGAGTCTGCTGTGGTGGACGTGATTGTAAGCGCGTACGGAAGCCGGCCGGCAACTGACCGCTTCATTATCTGTTTATTAACGATAACAATATGGTTCACTTGCTATCGGATATTGTTCTACTGCTCTGAATAAGTATTTTCTCGAAGAGTCTTAGACTCTTTACGATACCAAAGACACTAAATTGACAAGAACTGCACGAGTTTTTGTTAGAAGAAAGTAGAGTCATTAGTAAGTTTGTTTGCCGAGTGTGCATTGAATGTTCATAGATGTTACTTCATAGTTATTTAGGGCAGCAATAATTGGAGACCCAGGGGCCTACGTACATTGTTGCAATCTATTAAAATACCAGTTAGTGCCTGTATTGAAGTATAGGAGAAGATATCGTTGGAACATTTATGTTATCTACGGACCTAATCGCTAAGGAAATACGAGTACTTACGACAAGGAAAAAGCTGTATTATGAAGAGCTTATAATTTTAAACATTGTGTCGAAGAATTAAAGATATTATGTTCTAGGTGCAGGGCAGAAATACAATAATATACCCAGATAATTTTCTTAACGGAGATACATAACGGCATAGGTAAACGTCATTGTTATTTTAGCAGGAGATTCTCATTAAAACAGTTAGACGAGTAAACACAATTCGGTAAAGAAAAATGTCTCTGAGCTCCACCTTTTCAAAGAATATTATTCGTAATCAGATAGGTAGCAGCTTTCTTTCTTAAATTGGTATTTAAGATTACTAGCCATGGGACCGGCCGGCGTTTTTATTAATTCAAGTACTTTAGTACTTACCAACAAAAGTAACAGCAACTGGACCAACTATTTTTACCAAAAATACACGAAGGCGATACCAAAATACAAACTTAAATATTAATGTAAGTACACACTATTGCACCAAAAGTAGTTCAAAATGTGAAAATCTAGGCCTCGAACAAAATGCGATATCCGAGCGTGCGCCAACGCAACCGTTCGCGGGTCAACGAACAAAATACTGCCATTGAGCAGCTAGCGAGCCGGTGACCTTATCTAAACACTGTGACGAGATGACGTCCTTTATTAATACGTGCTATATACATTAGGGGAGCTTGATGATTTTACATTGATTTGCGACCGCGTAGCGTGAAGTTTATTGTTTCAGCCAAATTAATGTTCAAAATAATCGTGCCAACAGATCTTTTGAGCTGCAGATTGTGGTTGCGATTTTCATCAGACAGGGTATTTTGTTAAAATTACCTAAATATTTATTTACTTCATTAAAATTGATCTAAGGACATTTATATTCTTGGATAAGTAAGTACCTACGGTCAGCAATACATGCAGCCAAGCAGAATAACACTATCCTAGATTTGCGTTGCTGATTTTACTGCAAATTTCAATGCCAGAAAATCTTGTCTAAAAGCGTGGTTTCTACGTAGATAC
The DNA here is from genome assembly GCA_963082945.1 of Cerastis leucographa. Lineage (NCBI taxonomy): Eukaryota > Metazoa > Arthropoda > Insecta > Lepidoptera > Noctuidae > Cerastis > Cerastis leucographa. Next base: position 12,208,383 of record OY720357.1, read on the forward strand.
TTATGAGGGCAACGTCAAGTCTGAGAGCTTTTGGCGCATGAAATGAAGCCAACTTTATTTCGTGCGACATAAACTACGGTTTTAAACAACATTTTTTGGTATTGTTTGCAGTAAAATCAGCAACGCTTGCCCGAAAGTTTGCAATATTTTATTAAGACGCTCTTTCTGCTTATGCTTGAGTCACTGCAACTTAACCAATATTTACACATTTCGGCCCACTTATTTTTGTAAAATATGACGAAATTCAAGTATACTTAAAGTACTTATTCAATGTCAACACATGGTCAACACGATACAAGACGCAAACAAATTCGACAAACAAATTAGTGATCGGTCTATGACAGGCATCGCCGATGTTGGCGATAAGTCTGCGAGGTTAAAATTGGGCAGGGCGGGTCATGTTTTTAGGAAACTAGAAAGGATGAAGCCGGATAAATGGGCGAAGATAGTCACACAGTGGGAGTGGGTGCCTAAAGATGGGCGTCTTAACCGACGCAGACAAACGAAACGCTGGCGTGCGATCTCGACTCATTTCTTACGAATTAGTTGGAGGAAGCAAAAGATAACTGGAAAGCCATGGGGGAGTCCTTTGCCCAGCAGTGGGACAGAACAGGCTGATAAAAAAGAATGTGATCAAAATATTTACTTTGTTACTTTACCCACGTTTAGGCATTGCGAAACTGAGTTTTAAAAATTTGTCTGTTTCAGTATAATTTGAGCTTTCGCTACTGATTGATTCCAGTTGCGGCCAAGAAAATGTTCTGGACTGTGTCGAAGCGATTTTTTTTTATCAGAAAGGAGACTGCAACGCACACATTACTCATCTGGCGTTGGTCCAGTAAGGGATTCGTCGAAGGTAAACACTGCGAAAATGCGACGCTAAGGCAGCGTCACTGCGACATTGTTTCGTAACGTGAACGTTAACGCCCGTATTTTAATTTAAAAGATATTGATAACAAAAAAATTCAATGGTGCTTTTGATATAGGCCCTTTTTATAACTTAAAAAAATGGTATAACAACTGTTTATTACAAGTCTTAGTACTGATCTGGTTTTTTTACTATTTTGTGGAATGGGGCGATAAAGAAAACTCCTGGAATTTCCACTTAGCACAAGAAAGAGAAAAATTTTAAGGTAGGCCTTTGAACTGCAGTAGGACACAATAGGCTCAAAATAATAATTATCATCTCTCTGTAGCACTCACCCGTAGCTCGGACCCTGTTCCCTATTCCAGTGGGCTGGGCTATTTTTTAAGTATATTATTTTAGATTGAAATACTTATTCTAAATTGTAACTAATGTGTTTTTAATCTAGAAAGGGAAAATTATGAAATTAAAAATCATAAAATTATGTCATTCTATCCAAAAATAGAAACAACTTTTGTGTGTCATAATTTAACTAGATTGACTTTATTTGGAATTTGGGATAACTCCTTGTGAATAGTTTGACGACAAACAGAGGATGGAAGACAAATAGATTTTATCCCATACTTTTTGAGGTTGACCTGAATCAAAATAGAAGCTCAAAAAAGCTGCAATAGATTATCTTATAAATATTTTTTAAGTATCTGTACAATGTTGGGATTAAAAAAAAATTTGTTATGGACTGTTTATTCACACATTTCCTAAAATGTGAATTCATTTTTCTCTTAATAGCAAACCCACCTAGATGATCCTCCAACTCCCAATTCTGTAGATTTTTGTAACTGTGATGACCCATTTTTTATCTGAAGGATGCATTTGGACTCAAAAGATTTTAATGGATATCAGAATCAAATAGCATAAGATCACTGAGAAAAATATAGGATATGGAAGAAATATGTTATTTACGGTATAATAAAAAAAAGTATTTGCAAAGCTTTGAAGTATAATTATTATTTATAGCAAAGTGTTAAATATTCAAGAACTAATTCGATGAAAAATCTTCGAGTTACATGTAAAATTAATTAGACACTGAAAACTAGAACCAAGGGAGACAATTTAAGCTTCTACCTGTTTACATAAAAATATTGTTAAACAATTCATAGACTTACTGGCTACAGCGATCTCACTAGCAGCAGCTTGGACGCGTTAGGGTATTTAAATCGCGAAAGAAGAGTCGCTCAAGACAGTGCTTATGACTAAATTATCCAATTAAAAGTTTAGATATTTTTTTATTCACTGAATCAAACAAATACAATCACCCAACTCAACTCACTCACTGATACAACAATGACGTTTTTTTAGCGAATTTAATGAATGAATGAATGAATAATAAAGAATTGGGCCTTGTGACAGTATGGGGTGACAGTGACACTGACAATAACACGAGTATTACCAGCCACCACCCCATTATTAGCTCTATGCTTATTCTTGTCGGGCGTATAAAATAGATTATGCTAACAAGAAAAGAATTATTAGCTTCAACTATTAGAAAGAAAAGCTAGCTTCACGCTTCTTCTATGGACGAACCTATAGTCTAAAGCCCGGTTTGCACCGTCAAAGAACAGCAGATGTATCAGATATTATGTGGGCGATGCGCAGCAGAGACATATTATGTGTGTCCAAGGTTTCATATTCACTAACTGCCTGCTATAAGAAAACAGTTTAGTGAACTAGGCATGTTCGCTAAACTGTTTTCTTGTCTCAACAATCAGAGACGGCAGTGCTCCACCATGGCTAGCTCATATCTCCGTTCCATATTGGTAAAAGGTGGAAGCGACAGGGTAGCCCGCAAAATTAAAACTTTCTAATGTTTTTGGCAATTTGCCGGCCAGTTCCAGGTTTTATGTTGAATAAAATACAAAACGAGCGAAGGCACCAAGCGCGCGGTGCGTCCAAATGAGAAAATTTGTTTCACTTCGCTACTCGCTAGGCGCTAAGCAATCCATCTGACAGCACCGTCGTGCATCACGTTCACGTTTGGAGTAAAGCTCCAAGCGTGTGGAGTTGCTTTAATGTTACACATGGCAACCCAGTATCTCATCCGTCACATTCACATGGCGTGTCCAGTGTTCTCACCTTTGGGTATTTTCCCCGAAATTTAGGGATTTTGTTTATGTTTAGGGAGAGTTTTGGAGTAGAGTTTATATAAAGTACAATTCAGGGAAAAGTTAAAAACGGCTTAACGTGCTTTCCGAGGCCCGGAGGAAACTCGGTATGTAATACCGATATAATAATATGTAATTATGGTCACCCATCAACGGACCAACCTCGGCAAGCACGGCTTAACCTTAAAGAACGACCCGAGCAGCTGTTATTATTTAGCCACGAGCTCCACCCAATCAAGATTACGGATTTTACGGATGCTTTTCAAGGCTTATTTGAAATGGGTTTATTATTATTTTGTTAATTATTATTAAAAAAAAATAAGCGGAAAATAAAGAAGTCATGTTGATATAACTGATAAAACCTTTCATAAATAAAAGGTTTTATTATGCTTAAAATTTACAGAATATTTAAGACAAATTGGTGACAATACTAAATTTTATGAAATACATTCATAGAGAAAAAGAGTAAAGAGTTTCTATATATCACATGTAGTATCAGTTTTTAAGGGAATTGACCTAATCCAAAATCAGGGAGTGGTGTGGTAACTGTGATGGTAACACCCAGAGCATGTCTGTCAGTGAACTTCGCCGTGCTAGTTACTGAGAGGTTATGTTGTTATGGAATAGACGGTAAAGACAGTTTTCGTGATTTTTTTGACAAACTTAAAACAGTAAATAGACATACAAGATGTCGAAACCGAAAATAAAAGTTATAAGTCGTAATCCAGATGACTATTTGCGTGCTACAAAACGGGATATACACAAACGTAAGTTGTTGCAATTAATTTTTTGCCCGCTCGCTAATATTTTACTCTTTTAGATCCGCTGGATGCCTGGATGTGGAAAGCATGTTTTGGCTTGGGTGACTCCTATGACCGGCAGTGACAACCACCGAATCTTAACAACACATCTTATTTTTAAACGATCCACGACATTTTCTTTTTAGTACTTAAGTTTATTTAAAATATTTTTTTAGTTACCTGCAAATCATCTATGTTGTGTGATTGTTTCAGTACCAAGAAATTATGATCCAAGTCTGCATCCCCTAGAAGCGCCGCGTGAATATGTGCGCGCAATGAATGCTGTTAAACTTGAAAGGGTGTTTGCTAAGCCTTTTATTGGTAATCTTGATGGGCATAAAGACGGCGTTTCCAGTATTGCCAAACATCCTAGCAGATTAGCAGTTCTAGCTAGTGGAGCATTTGATGGTGAAATTCGTTTGTGGGACTTAGCTGTTAGAAAATGTACTAGAAATTTCGTGGCTCATGAAGGTTGGGTGCGGGCACTGTGTTACACACCCAAAGGTGACACATTTACCAGTGTCGGCGATGACAAAACAATTAAAACATGGAAGGCTGAAGTCCAGTCTCCTGATGATGAGGAACCCATAAACACTCTGCTCAGTATGTCTGTAGTCTCAGGTATAACTCATCACAGAAGTAAACCAATATTTGCAACATGTGGTGAACACTGTCAGTTATGGGAGAATACAAGAAATGAGCCTGTGAAAGTTTTTAAATGGGGAGTGGACAGTCTTCATCATGTTTCATTTAATCAGGTAACATCTAAATTCATTTGGGAATATTTAACCTACACCAATAAAATGTTCGCTATAGAATGCAAGCCATAAGAATTAATTGTTTTTATTACTGTTTTCAGGTAGAACAAAACCTGCTAGCATCATGTGCAAGTGACAGAAGTGTAATTCTATATGATTGTCGTGAATCAGGCCCATTGAGGAAGGTTGTTATGGAACTGAGGTCTAATGCCCTATCTTGGAATCCAATGGAGGCTTTCATTTTCACAGTAGCTAATGAAGATTATAAGTATGTTTTATTCTTTTTTTAACACATGACACAACAAAACGGTGTTGTGATTCCTGACCCGACCACAACATAGAACGGAGATTTTACTATTGCACAAAATGGTTATTTTAATTGTTTTATTGTGCCACTTATCCCAGGAATTTGTGCCTTGTACTTTTTGAGTAATAAGAACCGATTGTGGTCAGGCTTTGAATCACAGTTCCTGACCCGACCACAACCAAATCTAATAAAATATCAATAGTGGGAAGTTACTGATTATGCCAAAAACATGTGTCAAATTGTGCCTATGGCACACGAAATTCTTGTATTATTCATATCACAGAATATATCTTGATTCGGATAAAATTGAATAATCAAGAAATAAAGTGTGTCAATCACACGCTATGCAATTTTACTACGACTTTGCAAGAATAATTTGCCGCCAAATACAAATCATGTTTACAAAGAAATCAGCAAGTTTTTATATTTTAGTTTTATATATTTTAAAAGGTTAATTCTTAACTATTAACTTCTTGACCTCTGTATAAAATAGTAAGAGTATGCAGCAAGGGCTTGTACTGGTACTGTCGAAACCAGTTAATTTATGTTTAAATTTCAATAAATTTCCCTGTCATTTACAGTTTGTACACATTTGATGTAAGGAAACTAAAACAACCAGTAAACATCCACATGGGACACACAGCAGCTGTCATAGATGTAGACTATGCTCCGACTGGACGAGAGTTTGTAGCTGGCAGCTATGATAAAACTGTTAGAATATTCGAGAGTCTCAAAGGAAATTCTAGAGATGTATACCATACAAAACGAATGCAAAGACTGACATGTGTTAAGTGGACCTTAGACAACAAATACATACTCTCCGGCTCTGACGAAATGAACATCAGAATGTGGAAAGCAAGAGCATCAGAAAAACTTGGTGTGGTAAGTGTCACTGCATTCAATTTCAATAGCCGTTTTATCTTGAAACTTCTGGTAGGTACTTTTATTTGTGGTGTTTTCATTTCCTGGGTACAGTATATCTCCGAGTTCATTGTGCCTCTTAACAAAGGCCTCCTCTAAAGCTTTCCATTGTTTCTATCCTTTGCAACTTTTCTTCAGTTTGGACCTGCTGCAAGCTTAAGTTCGTCCTTCCATCTTTAGCGTTGCCGACCTCTATTTCTTTTACCCCTTCTGTCAGGGATTTGCTCCATTTGTCCTGGGGGCTGGGTATATAGGTGCATTGAATTAAAATTACACCTGTTTTCTGCAATGAAAATCATCTTAATTTAATTTGGTACCTAACAAATCAACGATTGTGTGTCAACTTCTGTGGTATCAAGTGCACTTGGTTAACAGAATTATCAGCAACCAATCGGATCATGTCACCTCTTTTAGTAAATTGCAAAAATCTTTTAAGAGAAAAGCTATCTGGTGCGACTTTTATTCATCTTGGCGTGAATCAATAATAAGTTCACTGTCATAAACTCTAGCGTTTTTCCCATAGGGTAGGCAGAAACCACAGAACGCCACCTGTTACGATCCTTACATACTTTTGCCTCGTCTACATTCATACATCTGGTCATACACGCATGCTGGTTGCGAGTACTACGCACCGGGGCTTTCCGAAGAACCTCTCTAATAAGGCGAATGTATGTCCTTCTAGGGAGTTCCCTCGCGGCGTTGTCACTCACATCTGCCTTGTGGATGTGCCTGCCTTTTATTAGTCCTTTAGTCGTTCACATGACCAAACTATCTGAGCATTCTGTTTTCAATTTTTGTCACTACACCACTTTTATCGACGTAATACAACAGTGGCGACCGTGAAAATGTGTGGTACGAGTAGGTAAATCTACAAGCGGCCTAACCAACGAATATCGGAACGTTCTTGCGTTTCAGAATTTTGACACCGGTATACTTTCATTCGTTGCTTGAATTTGGAGGGCGAGTTGATAACCTTCACGGTAAAGTAATTGAGCAGTTATTCAGCACAACAAAGCCGGCACGACCGACATTTGCCACCAAGATTCAGGCTGTGCCTAGTTTGGGGCCCACGGCTTCCTCTAGTTTTTAACTTTAATAACTATGTTCAATTTTCTTGTTTGTATAATTTGTAACTTGTGTGTGTCAATAAATTGATTTATTATTATTATTTCATGATAACCAATCGTTCTTGACAATATTAAGGTACTTCCACAGAAAAAGTATCAGCTTTTATAAAGTGACGTAGGTCTGGCGTTCACGGGATCTTGAACCTGTATATTAGATGCTAATTTAAGCGCAATTACTTTTCAGCTCAAACCACGTGAAAGGACCGCATTGAACTATGCAGATTCATTAAAGGAAAAGTTCGCAAACCACCCGCAAGTGAAACGCATAGCGCGTCATAGACATGTTCCTAAACACATATTGAATGCCCAGAATGAACTCAGAACTATTAAAGAGAAATCAAAGAGGAAAGAAGGAAACCGGCGTATACACAGCAAGCCAGGCGCTGTTCCCTTCGTGCCTGAACGACAGAGACATATTGTTAAAGAGGATGAATGAAAATACACTCTTCACATTTTTAATACCTGTTTCATTTGGTAATTAATATTTTTGTATATTTATTGGAATCTAGTTTTACATCATTTTATTTTAAGTATAATGGATTATGTGATTCAGATATTTAAGAAATTGTTTTAATTTATACTACTACTGCTTACAAGGTATACAATATAAATCAGTATAGACGAAATATCATAATGACTACAATATAAATAATGAAAATATATAAAGCCCTCTACACACATTCAGCTGCAAGTACATACAAGTACCAAGTATTATTCTAACCAGATTGGTTAATGGCCCGGCTAATGCGATTTGGGAGAGTCATGAGGCGGATATCCACACTGGAACAAAAGCAATAGACATGTCAATAGCTAGGTATTTAACTTGACATGACAATTTATATTGGTCTGCCTAAGCCTATATGATGAAAACTAATTTATACTTACATGATATCACGCGGTAGTATATCTGTATCAATGTAGTTTTCCAGCACAACAAGAATAGATAAAGTTTTAAGAGATGGTTGGTAATCAAGGAGGTGTAGGTCACTGTTATCAACCAATCTCTCTGGGTTATTATCCGCTGTGTCCTGTATCCGATTAGTAAAAGGGCAGGGGCTGCAGAAAAAAACATTCAGTTGATTACTAATTCAATTCTTACTTACTAGTCATTCGACCTTAAACTGTAGACATGTAAAACCAGAAATAGAATACAAATAATGTTACTTTACAAACAGCAAAACACTGACCTTGTGCCTCCAAATAAATAAACAACATCTTTATGAATTAGACAGGCTTGACGTCGACGCTTGCACGGCACAGAGCCGCCCACGTTGACGTATTGCCAGAAATTATCTTTGAGAGAATATCGATAGAGATCATTGAAGTGAGTTTTTGAGTTCCCATTAAATCCTCCAAAGATATACATGTAGTCCTGGTAGACCCCTGAAAGCATACCATGTTTTTTACATGTTCAAAAGTCAAACAAAAATTTGAAATTTGTGGAATAGAACTTACAAGACGAGTGGCTGCGCCTTCCTTCAGGCCATGTTCCACCAGGGTTCAAAGCCACCCATTTCTCTTCAGTAGTATCTAAATAAAATACTTGAGGGCAGTATATTTCCTCTTGGGAATTGTAAGGACTATTCAAATCTCCTCGTCCACCAAAGATGTACATCTTATCTTCTACAGCAACAGCAGTGTGAAAATCGCGATGAGATGGTGATGTGCCCTGTGCTTCTACAAAGCTCCACTGCAGTGTATCAAGATTCAAACAGTGTACTTCTTGTGAATACTGATCAGTAAGATATTCAAACCCTCCAAAAATGTACATCTTATTAGCTATCACACAAGCTGAATGTCCATCTTTGGCATAGGGCACCATGCCTGTCACAGCTGGGGTGCTCCATTCCAGAGTTTTGGTGTCAAAACATGAGAGAGTGTCACAGGCCACAGCATTATTTCGGCCTCCCCACATGTAAACCTGTAATACATTAGCCATGTTCCTACAGTATGCTCTCTAATAGTATACAGTATACTGAGTATACAGTAAGTCAAGTTGCTCTGCATTTTTGTTTCATGTATATCTATATACATTTCTATTGGTAACTTGTTATGGATTAGAATGCTTTTAGGAATCGTAACATGCCGATAGGCCATGCAGAGTAAATAAATAAATGACGACTGTGAGTGAGTTGCTTTATTTACTTTCAAGTATAGCAACTAGCAAGGCATGATTTTCAATCATTAACACGCAAATTATTGATATTCTAAAGTAAAATGCAAGTTAACTTAAAGTATTCATTCAACCAATCACAGGAGCACATGACAATTTTTTTGTTTTTTTGTTTTTGGGAAACTGGGAGTTACTATTGTTTATTTATACAAATAAATAAAATTAAAGTGTTTTCATAAGTACATAGGTAACAGGAAGAATGTGGTAATTTATTCACAATAATTGTTTATTTAGATGGACAAGGATAAATGAAAATGACGTGAATACATGCTCTATTAAAATTCTTATTATTGTAATCAATAACCTTTTTCTTTGCAGAACAGGCATTTTCTAAACAATAGGTTGTAGAAATAATAAACATTTTAGTTTAATTTCAAAATACTGCAATATAAATTTCATTGAAGGTGGAAGCAACAGGGTGGCCAGGGTTTTTTTTTTTTTAATGTTTTTGCAATTTGCCGGTCAGTGAAAGTTTTGATGTAGAATAATATGGAACAATATGGTTGATCTAGAAAAGATTCTAACATAGATACCTAGCGTAAATCTGTGAATGTGTCACTTTGGATGATTTTGTCTCATAACAAACTAATTTCTATTAACGCCACATATTGAATAATACAGGTTTCATGCATGGCTAATGAAATATTAAAGTTGCATTGAAGCAGTGAATAGAATCCTACTTTAATTGATTATATCTCAGAAATGTGATGCTTTAGAAGATTTTGTCTCATACAAAACTAGTTTGTATGGATACCAGTTACTGGAAGGATGAGATTGTAGGTTCTGACAATCAAGTTAGTAATAAAGGAGACTTCTGCAAAGGAACTTGTATGGCAACCTATAAGTGAGAATTCACACATACCACAACCACACCACCTGACAGCAACAACAAGTGGTCAATCAGTAATTATGAGTGAATGGTATTGCTGCAGCTTCTTCTAGTTGCATTGTGGTAACTACGGAATGTTGATGTGGTTGTGATGTAGCTAGTAGTTGCAATGAGGTTAATCAGAAAAAAATTAAGACGCCTGCCTTAAGAACATTGTAATTTTTTGTCATCTTGACCAGCTGAGTATATAGTATATTTAAAAAATATATGTTTTTTAATAATTACATGCCTATCAAATCTTTTTGGATTAATTAAGGAAGTACATAAAATCTATGCACTATTTACATAAATGAAAATCAAAAAGTATATACCTATTTTAAAATGCTTAGAACCATCAGGATGATTATTTTGAGAGGCAGTAATTTTTTTTAACTTACCTTGTCCCCATATGCGACAGTGGTATGGCCATATCTTTGGAAAGGCGCTACATCAGTCCTCTTATAATTCACTGGCGCCCATCTCAGGTTATTAGTGTCCAAGACATGGACTGGTATTGGTTCCCAATCTTTATATTCTTCGGTGGAACAATACCCTCCGAAGGAATAAATTTTGTCGCCGATGCATACTGCGGCGTGATTAACTCGCATTGGGCCACCCTCTATATGCACCGTCCATCTCATGTTGGCAGGTGTTTACCAACACTGGTATTATTAGTAAGCGGCGGATCTCACTGGAACCGCGCTCGTAGGAATATTATGAAAAATATAAGGTTTCAACCACGACCTACAGAACTACCACTGTTGACACTTGACAGTTTTCTGTAAAACTCTCATTGACATTTTCATTTTATTGATTTATCGTTTGCTGCTGTCAGATATGTCACTTCAGTGACAGGTGTATAGTGTTGCTTGCTTTTAAACGAGAAATCGGTAGAATATTACTGGCGCAGATTCAGTAGTTTCTTCCAATACAAAAAACTTGATTATTGTCGACGATCATATTTTATTGTACATAAACATAATCGCACGCCTTTTTCTCATGGTGATTACAGTTACTACAGACCGCTACCTGCCACCATCCCTACAAACTCCTTTTGCTTAATAACTACATTTCTATTGCAGTTAATATAAAAGAGAAGAACATGATCGCAGAATTTTATTTTATTTAGGGACAATAAACAGCTACAATATGATGTGTTTACAAGAAACAATAATATCATAATTCATGTGTAGTATTAACAATATTTCAGCCCACTACATTACATCCGTTCCATGTTAACAAAAAAGATCAGGTAAAAATAAAAAATGCCACTACATTAGCATTACTCAGATGTATAAAATAAAAATAATTGGTCATCAAAATAAAATACAATGATTTAATAAATATATCATTTTTGGATAGAATTAAAAATGATAGGTTGCTGCTTATTTTTTTATCACCGATAAGAATTAAAATCATAAAATAAGGAATTTACAGTAGGTACGCACAAAAGGTTTACAAAACCAGTTTATGCGCATCTCTCATTGTACGGGAAATCTATACAAAGGGACGACATTTTATACTGGAAATGTGTCTTCGTGTGTATTAAATTCATAAAATATTAAAAATATGTAATTAGAATATTTGAAATAAATAAAAATAAGAATAAAAGACTCTAGACTATTTTTTATTATCACAAGATAAGATTTTGAAAACATTGAACTTAAATTTCGATTTGGAACATAATATTATTATTATGAGCTGGGTATGGGATAAATTAACACACTACCGATTAAATACCGAGAATCTTTATTTAACACTAAACTAGAAAAACCGGCCAAGAGCGAGTCGGACTCGCGCACCGAGGGTTCCATACAAACCTGTAGGTATATAAGTGAAAGTTAAGTAGTACCTTTAAAATTATTTTTATTATATGATGTAACTAAAAATTTACGGTTTTCGCAATTTTTCCTTTATCTGTGCTATAAGAAGTTGCTTCATACAAAATTTCAAGATTCTGAGTTCACGGGAAGTACCCTGTAGGTTTTGATTCCCTTGCGAGTATCGAGCGAAAATTTGCGGCATATATGGCTGTATCTTTTGATTGCGTTGGCTTGATTTTTTCACAGCTCCAAGGGACAGTAGACCTGAGTATTTGATAAAAATTCCAGCTTGATACCTCCACGCGTTCCTGAGAAAAAGCGCCATGACAGACAGACAGACGAACGGACAACAAAGTGATCCTATAAGGGTTCCGTTTTTTCCTTTTAAGGTACGGAACCCTAAAAACACTTAAACTTAATCACAATTACACAACTGATCAGTATTCACTTAAATAACGCACTAGTAGTTAACTTCGATCGCTTTGTTCCGTAGCCAAAATCAGACTGGCTCACCGATGCGGAATGTCGCCACGGGTTCCCTACTTGTCTTCGAAAGTTGATGGTTCAAAATGTTTAAAAATCGTAAACGCCCCTGTAAAGGGGCGCGGAAGGCGGGATATGGGCAAGCCCTTTCCCCGGCGAATCATTAATGTGCCCGTAAATACGGGCATCACCTCTGACCAGTATAGGCACGGTTGGGGCAAGCGCGTGTAAAAGGCGCGACTCGCCCATGTGTGGTTGTCATTTTGTCCGGCAGGAGGCGCCAGCGGCGCTAGCGCTGCGCGCTTAGGTACGGCGTAACTTTACCGTACCGAGCGCCGCTTTCTTCACGCCACCTCGGCGGTCTTTCACCGCCAGGTGAGACCTCCGGTTGCCCTGGGGAGGCCCAGCGGGTTACGACCAGCGACGGAGGTGACTTAGGCGCACCCTGGTGCTAAGGATGTTGGCCCCCGACTGCAGACGCTCTCAGATCTAGCCGATCACGCTCCAGACTAAGGGGCCGTAGTGTATGAGTTTGAGCGGCAATGTATTGAGTAACACCGGTCATTTGGGCGATAGAATAGCGAGCCCGCGCCGCTCATTCATCCGTGGGTTTAGGTGTATGTGGAGTCACGTGATGTGTGGTCGGCGCACGACATGCCTATATTAACTTAGACACGACGCGCTTCGAGTGCGTGTTGTGCGTGTGAAGTCGTTTTGTTTGGATAGGTCGCGTGTAGATGTAAGCAACCCACCCGGGTGCGTCAATCGGGGGGGGGGGGGGAGGGAGGCGATATCACGTCCGCAGGCACGAGATCGCGCGGGAGGTGGCGTGTGCACCTCGTGCGCCCCGCGTCAGGTGGGCGCGTGTGCCATGGACCAAATGGGGCCAGGCAGAGGCGTCGCCACGCGCAAACATGGAGGACGCGAGGCGGCTACAAAAGTCGTCCAGGCTCTCTATCTTCGTGTCCCACTGTATTGTGGAGTTCCTCACGTAGCGAGGGGCGGTGACTGGCTCTCCCACTAACCCGTTGTCTATTTAAGTGGCCGACCCATCTTCGAGAATTTTCCACAACTTCCGTGAACGTCTAGAAAGTTCCATAGGGAAATCCAAGCCTTCGAGAAAGTTCTACAGCCTTCCTGAACCTTCTAGATAGCTCCATATTGGAACCAATCCTTCTAGAAAGGTCCAGAACTTTCTTGAACTTTCTAGACATTTCCATCGTGGGATATTCTAGGATTATTCTCGAATCTTCTAGACATACTGTATCATTTTAGACTCGAACGTAATCCTAGAATGTTCTCGTAAAGCAGACGGCTCAGTAATATCTATATATATATATGCAATGAAGTTGATGTTGGATATTGGCAGAATATCAATGAAATTACTGCCAGGTAGGCACAAATGTATCAGTTGGGTACACGTTAACTGTCTGGTTGTCCAATACAAGGAAACTCCTCCGTCAAGAGTGAAAAAAGTTATCGTTTGTGTGTAAAGTGACAACTATAATAAAAATAGTAATTGTTATGTCAGGGAAATTCCATCCAAATCGCGCGCTGGAACTAAAAACAAATAAGTACGAAAAATTTCCAACCTTGACAACACTGAATAGCCACTACAGTGTTACCAAACCTCAGTGACAGCAACATAATTTAGAGTTTGCCACATCTTTCAAAAAGCTGACGCAGAAATGTGTCATGGAACTTTTTTCTTTACCAAAAAGACAAACTCAGTGCATTCATTTTATACCTGCACTGTATATATCCATCACTGTGTGTTCTGATAATAATAGCGGAAAGAGTCATCTATGATTTTTTGGGTGGACTAAGTACAAATACGGCTTCTGAGGAGCTTTCTTCCTAGAAATAGTTCCTCTTCATTTCTATGAGAGGTTCTCACACATATGATGACTTGCTAGCAGGCATACGTTCGATGAGCCTAGATGGTTCTGCTCTTAAAGTCTTACCCATCCGTAGAAGGTTTCCTATACCTACATTATATAAATAAGGTACTTACTTACTACTCCAGTTCCATTACTGAACTATCTTCTGGATTGCATTAAACACATCATTATTAAATCCATTTATTTGTAGAAATCAAATCAATAATATGCTATTTGAAATTAATAGTGCTTCTTTATTTATATAACTACTTCTGCTAATATTTATTTTCTAGTACCTATTGGTATTGATGTTACCGGCCAAACCCGATTTCAGGCCAAACTAGTTTGTCCTAGGCCAAACATACTGACCCAAACAAAACATTTACAATGCGCCCAACTTGGATGCGGCAACGCTCGTTACGCTCGCTCGGCTCGCGCGTTTATGATCACAGTTCTAACCTAACCTAACCTAGTTTGGCCTAGAACAAACTAGTTTAGCCGGAAATCGGGTTTGGCCGGTAACATTGACATCAATGAAAAACTATGTGGGAGGGTAACAGAAAAATGTACTAAAGAAGTGGTAACCGTTTGTGCGTCGATGTCCTATCCGCCCTATATACCATCACGCCTGTGATCCGTATAAGGTCCGCCAGTTATGTTTTAAGTTCCATGTGCAGGGCGAACCTATTGCCATGAACCGCACACAAGTCCTGACTCCAGTTTGCCTACAAGAAGTTCCTGGTGGAAAAACTCTATGGCGATCGAACCCAGAACCCTCATGCTCAGCAGTAGCGCTAGAAATCAAACCAACGAGATAGGCAGTCAGTTGTGGATTTCACTAGGTAACGAAAATAATTACCTACTATGCGGATTAACATTACGTACTATCCAAACCAAGGTCATATCAGACACAAGCAGATTATTGAAGCACTAAGTAGTATAGGTGGAAATGCTAACGAATATCTAACACAACATCAGCACAAGGCCTTACGTATTACATAACGACATCCCAACTTAATGTATCTTACCGAGTAATATTGTATACTTTTTTCATCAGCAGGAGAGCAATAGGCGTGATCTTTCAACGCCAGGCGGTGTTAGGGCGCGAATCATTTGTTATTATTTCTCTCACGCGTCAAGTTTCCAAACAAATTGTATTGTAACTGACAATATGAGCGATTATTGTTCGATTTGATACAAATGTTCGGTCCGTGCCGAGACTCTTTTTGTAGAAGGAAAGTTAGATGTATAGATGGTGCATGAAAATAAAACAAAATAAAAGGGTTCTTAAAATCGTTTTTGTGAAGGTTCAATGCAAGGGCGACATGGACTGAAGTCGGTTCTTTAACTATGTAGGCACCGTTTCCCTCCTGAAAAGTGTTTTTTTGAAACGAGAGAGGTGACAATTTGTGAGGTTGGCGTGATTGTAGTATAGGACACTTTCCAGGGAAAGCGCCAGTGCAGCCCGCGAAATTCAAATATTTCTTTCGTTTGCTATTTGCAGGTCAGTGTCAGGCTGTATGATTCACCCAATGGCCCCCAGCCACCGTAGGCGCGGGCCTGTGGACGGTGAGTAATGGGCTAGCTCATCGTCCGTCCGTCTTATGACGACAGGCCGTGACGACCACGCGTTCGTGTTCCACGCGCGCCTCAAGGAGATGTCATCAAATCTGAAGGGGTCCGAGAGGGCCGATGCCTGCCAGGGCTGCGGGACTGTTCGAATGAGATACTGTGGCCCTGGAACACAAAGGGCTAAGAAGGAACATGGATGGGTTTTAGTCAGTACAAGTCTGACACTCCCTTCGCGCGTGGAACACGAATGCGCCGTCGGCACGGCCTGTCGTCATGAGACGGACGGACGGTGAGCTAGCCCGCTACTCACCGTCCACAGGCCACCCTTGGCGCTTCCACCTTAAACAAGTCGTCAACATTTTCGTGGCGCTAAGAAACAATCCAATGTAAAACTTTTGTAAGTAGGTTCCGTGAACTGATTACTTTAAACTTTAGTGGGTTTTGTTATTTCAAGACTCATGTCAAAGTGAGAGCAGAGAGCGGCGATGGCCCAGTGGTGGCAGATCAGATTTACGAGCAGTAAGTCGTAGGTTCGCACCCAGGCAGGCGCATTACTTTGTGTAATTTATTTCAACACCGCTGCTCTCAAAACAGTGAAGGAAAACATCGTGAGGAAACCGGCAAGTCCTAGAACTAAAAATTCGTAGACATGTGACATCTACCAACCCACACTGGGCCCGCGTAGTGGATTACTGCCCATTCCCTCTCATAGAGAGGAGGCCTGTGTCCCAGCAATGGGAACATTATATGCTGACGATGATGATGTCAAAGTCCTGCTGTAAGATGCTTTTTTGAAATGTTAACAACATCTAACTCGTTTGCAGCGTTTACAGCGTGTTATTCGTTTAAGGTACAAAAACATCAACCTACCAATAGCTACAGCGGTCACGTATTCAACAGGGACGTTTCATAGTGTAGTAAGAAGTACCTTACTCACCCCATAAAGCAAATATATCATGAATACTTTTATACTTTGTTGTAGTACCAAACCAAAATATACGCAATTTTCTTTTCCCCTGAACCGCGATATGGAGGCGGTGACATGTCCCGTGACGTATAGAAAGCGCATTGCCGATGACGCCTGATCTATAAATCATATTTCGGGATCGGCAATCGTCCATCCGCCCGTCTGCTCCGCAACTTTCCTCGTTTTTTGTCTGACTCCTAAACCGTTAGCGTGTGATGTGATAGAAGGGTGGCAACACATGTTCGTGCCGTACGGTGTCAACAATTGTATCTTGATAAATTGATGGAGTTTAGACGGAAATTACGACTAGGTTAACACAAATCTAAAGTTTTCCAAACGCACATGTCATTGTGAGAACATGATTAAAGTTTGCACTGTCTCTGTTACTATTGCCTGTGTCACCCCTCAAAGGCAAAGGCTTTTCCCCATAACTTCCAAATCCCAGGGCCTATGTAGACCAATGGTCGTTGGTTCCATGCAGCACGTTTTAAACTTTGAAAACAACCCTTCCAAATGCTTATCAAACACTTTATTTGCCTCTTTATTTCTACATCATCGATTGCATGAATACATTATAACCTATTTGAAAAGCTTATTTGGATACGTTACACGCACCACCCGTTAGCCTATCCAATGGTAACATTTATCATCGGAATCCTATAAAAAGTAAACCGGAACTAATCCGGGAACCCCACCAGTCACCCTCCCCTAATCTGCATACGCCAAGAAAATAATTTCACGCCCTAACCACACGGAGAAGATGCGCCATTGTTGAGATTTTATGAATAATTTTGATGCGTGGGTGTTTGTAGTGTGATACACTGTCGAGCTGATAACTTGGCATTGGCAATAAAATGGCTTATTTGGAAGCTCTTTTATGTTATGGAAAATCCGCCCCTGAGTGAGTCTTGCAGGTACAAATTATTTTAACAAAGCAAGACTACTTATTCCGAAATACTTACTTATTATAGTTGTTGCTAAAGCTGTCCTTATTAAACTATCCTCTTCATGTTGATGGCGTTCGGTCAGCGGTCAGCCGTACTGAATCACATCATAGGTTGAGGTACACACTGACGGGCAGTTGTAGGGTACTACTATTTGCGGTGACCATTGGTCAAACAGTGGTTAGACACAACACACACCTGTCTCGTGTCCCAGACACAGGTGTGTCTTTGTGAGGATTGGATCGGGATTTAGTAGTAGTATGGATAAAATATTAGTACCAAATATATAACATCGCGCCTGTAATCCCTGAAGGGTTAGGCAGAGGTGTGCCCAAGAGACACCCACATTTCGCCAGTTACATGGCAAGTTCCAAAAGTTTCCAGATTCAACTATAAAACTAAGGATTAATATCCAAACAAAGGATTAAAATAAAGGGAGACTATATTGAACAAAAATATAACTTTTTTACTGTGGGTAACTAGAGAAAACTTCAGTAATTTAGTGACAAGACAGTTTTGTATCTCTGATTAATCTAATGTGTGTAAACCAGAAACTTTTAGAGCTGACTTATATATTTTTTTAAGCCCATGTAATAGGAGGCGAGCCTATTGCCATCAACCGAGAAACTCCTAAATGGAGTTATTCCATTAGGAATTTCTCTGTGGCAGCCAAAAACATTTTGCCCGACCCGGGACTCAAACCTAGGACCCCATGCTCAGCAGTCACGCCAGCGACCACAAGACCAACGAAGCAGGTTACCAAAGTAGGTACCAAATAAAGTTTTCTACAGTTTTATCTAGTCCACACGTTTACTTATCATGAACGTTTACTTTAAGAAATCACGAAAATGTGCTGATTTTCACTGAAACTTCATTAAATTCCAACATTTCAAGGGCAAAATATCCATTCATAATCTGAGAATATCTTAACCATATCAGCATCAGCCCGCATCACGTAGGTATACGACATGGCACTATAATGTGACATCGCAGCGACATAAAGAGCGCAATGTGTCTAGTCGACGGCTCGATCGACGTTATTGATACACGGAAAAGATTTCTCTTTGATAGTTGCGGTCGTGCGTTTTGACGCCTCGCGTCTTGAGCTAGTGCTGTGTCAATGTTTTATCGATACTGTTTGTTAAAAGTAGATACTTTTAACACAGATGCATTTGAGATGGTCATTTTGGTTCTTGTAAAATACATGAATCCAACCTATCCAACTCTATAGTGAGCATAATAGGTAGTGAAAACTTTGGTCAATTAGTGAGTGAAGTAGTTTATAATTATAACACTAAAATGCCCAGCCACCCATTGATTGCTGTTCATCTTTCTTGCAATTTGGGTAGTTATGGGTACCTACCCAATCTAAGCCCTGTCGATAGGTCCGTCCGTCATGTAGTTATCTAGAGATGCTGGTAATTCTTACACGTATACTTTTCCAACAGCCATATCATTGCTAATTAGATGTTCGGATAGCTAACCAAAAACTGAATTAGCCTGTCAAACAACCTCTCTGGTACAGACCGTCACAAATAAAACATTAATACTTCGATACCGTTTGATGTCTTACATGCTAGTCTAAATCAAAATCTGCATTAACGAGCTAGGTCTTTCATAATTTACAAAAGTACTCATCGGCAGCTATAAAAATCAGCTGTTCCCTACATTTTGACGAGTTATGTGAACATAAAGTACGGAACAGCAGATTTTTTTCTCGTGATTCAAAAGTCAAAAGTCAAAGCATTTATTTCAATTAGACCATTACAGGCACTTTTAAAAGTCAAAAAAAAAGAAAGATTTCAAGATTTGAAAGATTTCAAGTTTGGTCCCATAGTAAATGTTGTTCATAATGATGAGTATAACGACCTCTTTAGAGGTTGTTGGTGTTTTATCAATTGATAACCCTGTATAGTGTGGCACATCGAAAATGGGATCACAACACTAGCCAACATAAGACTGCGTAAAGTTCCCCACGCAGCGCCACATTTATTGATGGACTTTGGAAGTTTTCAATATTATGGCTACTTTACATATCATATGGAGAGTTTTATTACGATTTCGCATTTGCCGCCTGATGGGAAAAACGATTTCCATCGGCATCGTAGCGAAAAGAGGGTTTGTTGTTCTGGACATTCTTTATCACTTCCAGAAATCAAAAACGGAACAGAAGAACCTAAATATCTTATTTAACTAAAAAACATTGTTCTTTTTCTATAGGTAATATCACTCCTTTTAAATATTGAAGCCATATTTTTATCATCCATATCGGTGGACGTTTATTCCCGCTATTTTTTCGCCATCCAAACCTACGCGGCAACCGTATGTCATTTTTATGTGGCCACTTTTCGACATTATATTCCTTTCTATTGTGGCAAAGGTGCTCATAGGGATAAGGGCCTTAATATACGATTATCGGTGGCACTCACTATTGTGCTTGACCTATTCTTTGAGTTATTGCCCTTATCGACAATGATAGCTCAATTTTGAGATTCTTTCAGAGCTTTAGTATGAAATAAAGTATCCTGATAGCCTATGCTTGACAGAAAGTAAGATTGGTAGCACTAATGAGGTTTCTTGCTAATTTAACTTTCGTAGTTTACGTTGACTTTGTAACTATGGTGCATAAGTTGTTGTAAAAGTAGCACCAGGGTCAAGTTCCATCATTACTTAGCCGACAGCCCAACTTTTAGCGCAAAGGTCGAACATCAAGAGCAACACGGAGACAAAAACACAGAAAATCGGCCATTACGAACAAGCAAGTCGCAACTTCTTAAAACATCCTTATCCAAAGAACACATAAAAAGCAGACATCGTTTTTCTTTTAAAAAACTCTCTCATTTGCCTATCAATAGTGGTTGAGGCAGATCTGACCGTAATAAATGTCATACTTTATGGCACTTAGGAAAAAATGCAAGGGAGCCATTTTACATTTTAGCCGGTGACCGGGGATCGCTATGTCGAATTACGCATTTCGAGTAGCCATTTCCTTGGGGAATTTTAAATATTTTTCGTTTGGAAACATTGAGTTTGTGTTGTTGATTTACGATGTTTACTATGTAAGATATTTGTTGACGGGCCTTCACAAAATTATATGAAAGTTATAGCTTTATCTTCAGCTGGGCACATCTATTGTGTTGTGTCGATCTGAAATGAAGTTAGTTGTTCGATGTTACAGTTTTCGATGTTTTATTCCGAGTTTCTTGCCCATTTAAATCATCACAATCTTTTCAGCCAAAAAACGTCCACTGCTGGACATAGGCCTCCTCCAAATGTCACCACATTGACTGGTCCCGTGCGACTCGCATCCAGTGGATCCCCGCAACCCAGGTCATCGGTCCATCTAGTGGGAGGCCTTCTAACGCATCGTCTTCCGGTTCGTGGTCGCCATTCCAGAACTTTTCGGCCCCATCGGCCATCCGTTCTGCAAGCAATGTGCCCTGCCCACTGCCACTTAAGTTTGGCAATCCAATCCAATTTACATCAACGCAAAGAAAAATGGTGAACCATCACCTTACTCGTTATAGGCGTGTTTGTTTTATAGGTATCCTATACAACCATCTAAGTTTTTGTTGTTTTATGTATACTTATATATTTCCTGAAAACATTCCAATATTTTCGTTTAAACTAAATACTTCGTGTAGGTATCGCAGCATCGCATCAGATTAGGCTCCACCATTGTTCCACTAATGAGATTACTCACGTATGATGCAAAGTACCGCTGTTGGCCGAAACTCACTAAAATGCACCAAAAGCTCGGCTGTATAACGTCAGATTAAAATCGGTGAGATATTCATGAACTCTGACCAGACTCGCGATACCAAGGTGTTAAGTTTTGGCAATTAGTGAAATTGTAAATATCCGGATACCTTTTGATGGCTTTTCATCACTATGAAAAGATAGAAATATTTTCAGAATGTCTACATGATCTATAACAAAATGTGTTTATGATTGAATGATTTATTGGCAATATTGCAACATTTAAATGTTTAGCATTAGTTTGTATGTACTGACAACATTTTCACTCTCGGTGACATGGTACCTTTGGTCTGTGAAATATAAACCTATTTTGGAAATACAGTCTACTGCTAAAAATCTACAAGCATTGTATTCTACAAAATGAAGAAATATTTTAACAAAAAATAATTGATGAAAAAATGTCTTATAATTATGATTTTAAACGCGAGTTTTTTTTATAATACATCTCATATATCAATAGATCCCTGTTCCGTACAGACCTATCATATTATTTTCAATGTAACCGCGTATGGCAGTCTGGGTGCTAACGCTGCCAACTGCACGTGATCAATCAAAGATTTAAGCCTCCCTTTGACCAAATAACGAAAGTGTTGCAAAAATTTAAATTAAATCTGTCCCAGACGTGTTTATCGCAGACGCACAAGTATTAAAACACTCCTTTTGTATACTTATTACATTTTTGCTGAATGAGATTTTGGAAAAAAAAGAAAATATGCTATTTTCAAGAAAAATATGAGGAAAAAGCATATGGCAAATTGAGCTGTTGAGTGATTGTCGCTTTGGGTAGATAGAAGACCTATATATGTATTTAAGATCTCATTTTGATTCAGATGTTTGCGCAGAAATCTGCAAGATTAGTGCCCATGTTGGTAACATACCTATGTTGCTGCATGAAAACACCGTGCTGGTCAGTATACGTTTCAGATTGCAATCTGACGTAAATAGGTAGGCTCCTAGGCTGGCACGTCGCGCTTCGCCTGCAATGACCACATTAACCTATTTATTGGTATCAAAGACTAGAGACTAATTGCTATGTTTGCTTTTAATTTCCAGGCCCAACTGAAAAAGGCTATTTATAATTTTAATTTCTCATCAAATCACTTAGTACTTTGTTACTCTACTTACTCTTCTTAATTACTTTGTTACAGAAAATAAAAAAAGTTAACATAGCAAATTAATAATATGGTAAGTTGTGTAATACAACTTATCCAACCAATCAAACTAAAACCCAACTATCAATTTTGAAAGTGGGGAACTGAACGATTGGTTTAAACTAAAATACGCAGTAGTATGGTTTTATTTTTTTAACCCTTTAGAAAGCCAAGTGCAGATAGAATCGTGGGTGACACTTATTGGGTAAAGGGCTGATCGATTGACGGATGGCCTATTGTAACCAATCTTTTACAATTGAATTTAGAATTATTTAGATAGAGGGCGAACGTACCAGACTTTATTAACGGGAATAAATGAAATAGTCTAATATTATTGTATTATGAAAAGAAAATGTAGTGGCAGGCGCGTTACTTTGTGTCATTTATTTCATCACCACTGCTCTTAAAAAAGTAAAAAATCTTGAGAAAAACGGCATGTCTTAGAACCAAACAATTCTAAGACATATGACATCTACCCACTTGCACTGCTTCCCGAAGAGAGAAAAGCTTGTGTTCCACCTGTAGGGACATTATAGAGTGGTTATGCTTATGCCATGCTAAAATAAAATTAACTTTGGTCATGAGAGATGAACAACAAAGTTAATTTTCTTTTAGCTTTTCTCAAAAAAAAAAAAAAAAAAAAAAAATCTAATGTCTTCGCTATGTCGGCAGTATGTCAACGGTGGATATGATAAGCAGTGGCGTGCCAACAATACGGCAAGCCTATAAGTAAAGCAGACAGTTCAGAAACCCTAACATCAGGAGGAGTAGTAGGTTATAATAAGGGCAAGGCTTGTATGAAAGTACCGCGACTAAACCTATCAACCAGTCAATATTTTTACCCCAAATCGAATTGAAAACCCAAACTTCCTCACACATATTATTAGTAATTTTTATAAGCGATTTGTTCATTGAATCAGCGGAGCATCTTGGAGCTTTAAACAGACGAGTCGAGCAAAGCGTCAGATTACGGTGACACAATATTTGCGGGCGAAGAGTGCGTGAGCCCGATAAAAATATTGTATTTATTACGAACCACCGCCACCGCGGAGCTACGGAGGTATGTACATTCAAAGCGCGTCACGCGTTGACATCCGACTTCTCCGCGTTTCCGAACACGTACGCTTGCCTAGGGCTGAACTGACACAGATTTGTTTATGATATTTCTGTGTGCTATTGGAGGTTTTTAATCTGGCAGATTCGGACACAAAATATACAAGGTGTTGTTTTACATCCTCGTCAAAATTCAGGAGGTTGTCACACAAGACATAAATAATCAATTAAAATTACGGCACCTAGTTAATTACTAATAAAGGCTGTTTTTTTTGGTTGTTTATGTTTGTCAGTATTTCGGAATAACCCCCATAACGTTGTTTAGGCAATTAGAAATTACCGAATAAACGTTTGAGATTGTTTGTATTTGTGGAAGCGCGGTTATAGGGCGAGAATCAGACGGCCCGCGTTTAAAACACGGGTGGTTCACACTTACCGAATTCCGTAAATAAGAAAAAAAGAAAAAACTCAACCCATTTTATTATTGATTCGGAACGAGAATCATTAGCATAGTTGCCTCCTTGAATTTGACAAGGATCCAAAACAACACCTTGTATAGTTGTAGCCACGTATTCTTTTTCGTGTAGTTAGTGCTAGTTTTTATTTCTTTTACTTGGCTTTACATGCATGAGAAAATATCTTTCTAGTGATAGTCATACAACACGCACATTCAGAAAATCAGAGGTGCGTGTCTTGGTATTTAAACAAAAGGTTATAGAGAAATTAAACACTAATTTGCCTTAGTAGTACCTAGATGTATGGTTCACACTTTTCAACTTTTCTGATATCCAGATATTTACTAAATAAAATTCATCACATTTTTATCCGTTTATTATTTCCCAACAGAAGCTGTTGTCAGCCCTGTATCATATTTCGCGGGATCACGCGCCCGCCCTCGTCAGCCACAGTCAATACGTGCGAGTGCGAATAATTTTTCATCTATTCCCATTAAATGTGACGTCAGTGCCGCTATCAGATATCGGAACTACAGTTCATTAAAATATCATGCTACAACTGTAGTAATGCCACTCATGTATTATAATCTACGTGTAGAGGGAAAACTGAAGTTTCCAAATGACCCTATGAATTCATTGCACTGGACACGGCGGATCATACACAGTTTCCCTATTTTCTCAACCACGTCAACGTTCCTTTACACAGCTTCAGGGGAACAAAAATAAGTGTAGAACATAAAGTACACAACGCCGCAAAAAATCTAGTGTGCAACTAAAAAAAATGTAAACGAGACTATTCAGCGTAAAAAGTATCATTCATACTGCTCTGTGGTCAGCGCCGACTAAGCCGCCTCGCAAAGTCAAAAGAGCTTTGACTTCAAAGCGTTGGGGAATAACTGGCAGCACCAAGAGAATGCAAAATAAACTGGCAACACTAAGGTAAGAGTGCAAAATAAATGCAGCAACAGCACATTACACAGCCATTGAATCAAAAGACAGACTGAGCGTGAAGTGATGAAAACTGGAAAAATAATAAAGTTGCCCCTTACGAGTGTGCGCTGGGGACGACTATTCTGGGATCTTGAGGCGCGCAGATAAGCAAAGAGCGTCACTGATGGGTGACCTGCGCTTTACTCAGATCTCCTTTTGTTGGTAATTTAGAGCTAATAAGTCTAATAAATTCTCGTAGACAGGAATGTTGACATTAGAGCTACACGTGCTACGAGTGCTACGACTGATGCTACGACAATCATACTCACATACCGACATGAATTTTGGTGGCTGGCATAAGTCGTGTCGAATGTAACTTTGTACATATTAGGCATGTCAAAGCGTGTTTTATTATCCTCATTCAGACACACGGATTATGAAATGCTATTAACGAATTTTCAAGTGCTTTCTGTAAATTACCAAATTGATTTTGAATAGTGCCTGCTTTTCTTAAATTCCAACACAAAAATCGTCTACGAAAAACGTGAGAAAAGTCAATTCTCAACTGAATAATGATTCCCTGAGGTCGGTACCGCGTCTAGGTGTTCACACAAGCCGTGTCAATATTGGCAGACACTTGCAGGTTGCAGGGAGAGACGTATGATTTTTACATCAAAGCAACACGATCTCAAAGACCAGAGAGAATTTACATTTGATGAGTTAGAGGTGTGGTAACGGTTTTGTTCCGCCCCGGCGTTATAACAGCTTTAGGTTTAGTCAACAGTTGCAGTTGCTTTGATATCTGGGCTGGTTATTTACGGTTCTTTTGCACGCCCTTTTTGATGAAAGTCGGAAGTTGTGTCAAGCTCTTTTTAAGGGAGTGAATATTCAGATATCTATATGAAGCCTACTTCAGAAACAGCTTGGTTAATGACTGTTACTGACTTCAATTTGTCCGTAGACATTCACTACCTTAACAATAACATGACAAAGCCTATAATCTATCAACAATCCCAACCTAATATCGAGTAGTACCCACATCTACCCGCAAAGTGGCTCCAAAAGCAAATTAGTGAAAACATAAATTATCGAAAGCGCAGCGGTGGCACCTCGCATTGTGAACAAATTTAATTTCCTAGTCGAGCTCGAGTAAATGCATGAACAGGATCAGAGGCAGGGGCGCGCACCTATTGGTTGCATTATTTACTGCACTTTCGACCCGACTGGTGAAAAGCAATGTAATTAATTGGGTTTTGGCCTGCGGTTTTGTCGTTGTGCAACTTACTCATCATCTGTTTAGGGGAAAAATTGAATATGAGAGAGAGTGCTATTGTGCTAAAAAGGGCTTTCCGATTTTAACACTTTTTTTCGTACTTCAATTAAGTCATATCACTATTTCATTGTCAAATTGTGTACCTACCAATCTATTTTTATGGATGTAGGCCTAAAAGCAATACATTTAAAAAATCCACGTTTTTATCTTCATGTTTCAATTAATAAAAGCTGCCGTTAATACATTTTCTGAAATTATTCAACAATACATATCCCATCAAATCTGTAGCATTTCATTTAATATTAATATCTATGCAAAATTTTCACGTTTCACAGCGGGGATTACAGTTGTTGGCCGTCGCATCCCAAAGTTACGGCTTTAATATAAAAATAAAGTTTAACGAGTATGCGCAGTCTGTTGCAGCTTCCCAATGTTGAGCTCGATTTATTGCTCGGCAAAGACCATTTGTTTCCGATACTTTTTTGTGGGCTAATCCCCCTGTATCTCTTCATTTTTTTCCGCGAACTGGCCGCTTTTGCGAATAAAGCGTTTTGATTGTTGTTGCGATGAATCGGTTAGAACGCCTGTTCGATTTGGGTTAGCAATGTTAAAGGAGTAACGTGTTGTGTGAAAGTGAGAACCGTCTAGGCTTATTTCGTGATAGATTTTTTGAAAAAAATTGGGTTTACTTTGATTTGGTATTTGCCTAGAAGAGTTCTGTTACAACTGCGTGACTTATATTCTTTAACTTTTCATAAACTTGGTTTCATAATCATGCCTTCAGCTTCGAAGAATTAAATAAATAGTAAGTTGTATTTACCGTCGTATTCCAATATTTTTAATTAACATTATAATATCTAATAGAAAAGCTTGACGTAGACCGGTTGTCAACAATCACGCCTTGTTGTCGCCTTCCGAACCGTTTAGAATTCAGAGACAACATTGAGACGTCTCGGTACGACTTGGCGGCGATAGATGGCGCTAGTAGACGCGATACGGAACTGCTACGTTTTCAGACTTGGAGGGAAAGATAAGTTTATGCTGAAATTGTTCGGTTATATTTTCTTTTTAATTTCTTGAATTAACATATATAAAGAGATAATTTACATATCTAAAAAATATTTTGTCAATCACTGATTAAGTTAAAAAAAAAAGTGATAGGCGTTTATTGTAATGTTTTATTAAACGTTACTTGATATATTCTGGAATCTCGCGCTTTCTGATTTAAAGTTTCATCTAGTTGGACACTAACAAGAAATTATGGCTTAGTGATTCTTTTACGGAATGAAATGTAAGGAAATCCTGAATATTATTTCACCAAAAAAAAACACAAATGTTCTGATGCTCACTACTACATATTTATACGACAAAAATGTATAAAACCGATTACGAAAAAACTAAGTGACATAGATAAATAGGTGACAGGTAATTAATTAACATTAACTATGTAAGATCATACTATTATGTTGGGAAATATCTGTAAGTTATAGTGCAGATAACAAGCGGCTCAGAGCTGTTAATATATTTGTTGATACAGAGTACTGGAGATTATCTGCCGGTGGAAATATTCCACGTTTTATACGAAGATAACGCTTGCTTAAGGACAATATATAGCCCAATATTTCTTTGAAAACTGCTAGTAACTTGGTATTCTGTTGTCAAATCCCTTCATTGCAGATTAAGAGCAAAATAAACAAGAACTTTTAGGATTTCCAGATCTTGGTATTTATTCATAAACACTGGTTAAAGTTAAGAGACGTTTAAATGGCAAAACATGTTGGCGACTAATAATCGACCAACCAATAATCTAAGTACCTACGTACTTAGATTATTGGTTGGTCGATTACAGTCGTTAATCATAACTGTACACATGTACACATGTGTACATACACGACTGTACTGTACTTGGATTATTGGTTTCATTAATAAATACTTCCTAGTAATAAAGCCAAGTACGAGTATCTTCTGTAGTGTTTTATTATTTATATTAATGACAAAAGTATGTTTTCCAAGATATAATCAACAACTTCTAGTTAAAAATCTTTCACATTTGTCATGTATTTTTAGAAATAAAAAGTAACATATTCAGTTTTAATTTGCACAGGGTGCGTATATTTACAGATACCTATAGACCTGTGGGCATACAACACACTCGCGTTCCCCAGCGCCCGGGGTGGTTTTCATTCTAAAAAAGGTCATCTCATGAAACTCTGAAAAAGAACTAGCAAAGCTAACGTCCGCTACACCACTTTTCTATTGAATCTCTAGGCAGGTTTGAGGGACAGTGCTAGTTCCAAGCCTTGTAAACCATTAGCTAATCTATCTAACTTTTTTTAACTTTAAACCGATTCTAAACTGCAACCAACTTTATAATCGGGGAAAAAGCAAATGAAATCATAGATTCATAATGATTAATAACAAAAATACTTTTCGTTCTGTTATTTAACTTCTTCGTAAGTTTTATAAAAACGTTGTTCGATCTACGTGGACATTATCTCTGCAGTTCTTGGCTCGAAAACACCTTCGCCTACGGCTCGGCTGTGAAATTTTCCTCGGCTGCAGTGACGGAGTTTCCCCACTTGTATTGAAAAATACAGCATGGCATACCATTTCTGAAGTCTTAGCCAAAAATATATTGTATACAGTAATAATTTGATGAAGTATTTTGTGTTATATAACCAAACAATAACAGATAGTTAAGAACTTCTTCTTCCGCCTTCTGGAAGACCTTTGAAGCTAAAAATATTTTAATAATAATGTACAGTAAGAGTTCATAAGTGCAGTAGCGCGCTAAGTATTAAATTGCTGTGAACGTACAAGCGAGCGTCCGTGCGTCTGTATGTGTAAGTGATCCCAAACTCAATACTGTACGCACACCACAGCCAAAGAGTAAGCACACTGTCGCAAGTCGCCGCGTCGCTCGTCGGACCACGAAACAAAAAAAATATTTCCGTCTCATTCGTTATCCACGCAGCAAACGCATGATCTTGCTTGGTCGATTCATAAGTTGCTTAAATTCGTAACATATAAATATGTATTGATAGGGGTTAGCGTCAAGCCTTGGAATGAGACGCACCTGGTCTAAGTTCAAATCTCGAGGTGCAACTTTTTGATGTTTTTTATTTTAATTTATCGACAATAATATTTCCCAAACTGATAGTATCTTTTTAATATTGTTATTGCAATTAAGGTTTGAGAATAAAACATGGGTGATAAGCGATAAAAGAAAAACCTTTATTCAGTATGATTACATTTAAAGTTACAAACCGCTACAATTATGTTTTGTTTATTTATTAGGTATTGAGTTGAGGTTATAGCTTAAGTATTCATTTTCTTTACGAAAAGAAGATTGAAACTAAACCTCAAATCTGAATCAATTAATAATCACGAAAATGGCGCAATTTAATAGTTTTACTTAATATTATTATAACAAAACCCTTACCCCCGCAAATAAACACGGAATAAAGTTATGAGAAGCAAGAACGTCAAAAAAAATGGTTATACCGAAATTACTCATATTATGTTTTAGAGTAACTTTATTCAGTGTTTATTTGTTTATTTATATTTATTTATTTTTTTATTTAAGGCCTTAATATTTTTCATCTGAAAATATAGTAGTGGCCCAATCAAAGTCTAAATATTCTCGCGCGAAACGTAAACGTTCCTGTTTATGTTTCTCTGTCAAAAATGGTTTTTTAGCAGGTCTCCGATGATGCACACCTTCGGCGTGGAGTGCACGGCGAATGGTGAGTAATGACGTGTCGAATAAATCTGCAAAATGTCTCGTGGGTATGAAACCATTTGTTTTATACTCGTTCACCATGTGACGTCGCTGCGCCTCTTTAATAAGCGCTGGCCTTCCACTTCGCTTTCGACTAGCAAGGCTACTCACAGTATTTCTCTAGAACAAAAGAGGAAAACTGTTAGGAATCCATAACCAAAATACCTACTAAAACTACTTTACTATTAATAATTTAAAAACAAAAATTATTGGGCTATAATTATTGGGCTGACTTAATTTCAAATGTCGTCGACACGCTAAGAAGAGAGAAGAATAAAATTATTACGTAATGTTATTCATCTTTCCTTAATAAAAATAAATAAACTATAAGTCTTTTTTGTGTAATCTCATATGAATTATAAATTTTACTTAAGAAAAATACTAAAAGATCAAATAATTATCTTTGACGCCGGTTGACATAATATTTCCTTCATTTAAATCACATAAGAGTTATCTGGCGATTGAAATCTCGGTCCACAGTTTTATATTCACTAAATATAAAAATCATAATACTCACACTCAGTCCAGTTTCGTTAGATATTTGTGTTATATTACATCCACTTTCACGCAGCGAAATAATGTTCGCCCTCGCTTCTATATTTATATTTGCTTGCATTTTGAAAATAATAATTACAACACCGCTGATAAATAATTATACGTCACTAACCAACAATAACACCCAACCAACAACGTTCTTTTCGATTTAGGTGTATAAGTCGTAACTGCATACTATGTCTACCTTACAGAAATCGAAATAATCTATTTAGTTTTTGTTGTCTACCTACAAACTTTACTATTTATATGTGAACAAGACGAAAGAGACAAAACTAATAAATATCGAACTACAACAAGTGATTATTAAAACTTACAAAAAACAAAAAGACAGCGTGAGTGAGGTTTGAACTCACAGATCATTACAACGGACTCTTACCAGGATACGTTAACCGCTAAGCCACGATGTCATCTACACAGTTGATTGAAATTATGAACTACAACCTATTGCAGACAATTGTGAGAGTGTGTGTGCCTATACTATAGAAATTACTCATTAAAAGAAGGTCGTAAGTCACACCGAAGTGTCATTCTATTGCTTTGTGAGATTGCTACTCCACTTATGAACCTCACTGTACTTGTTAATATGACTATTGGTTGTAGGAACAATGCAGTAGTCTGTATTCCCCTTAACAGAGTACAACATTTTTAATGCTGAACAATTTTAAACCTGTTACGAATTACCCAGTGTTTCAGTGGGTAAATATACTCTCAGATAAAATCGTTCTTTGTTTCTAACGCCCCTTCGGTGACATCTCATTATCTTTGATATATGATTGATAATCGCGCAAAAACATATTTTTTCCTTTACTTGCATACGGAAAACATGAACACAGGTAGGTTTATAGTGTTGTAATCAATGTACTATATGTACTTATATATATGATGGTTTTTTACCAATGTGTATACTGACGTCATTGAATATGGGTTTCTTGAATATGGCTAAGTAAATATAGATTAGACTCACGTATAAGAATCTGAAAAACCAGTTTTCGTTGATATTAGATTATATTGTATGGAATATTTTGTTGTTACTCACGACTGCATGACTACTTGTCGTCTACTTGGCTAGCGTAGCAGTCTTCTTGAGCTCGTAGAAAAAGAGCTACGCAGGTATCGCAGGCCCGTCTACTTGGCTAGCGTAGCAGTCTTCTTGAGCTCGTAGATATAGAGCTACGCAGGTGTCGTAGGCCCACCTACTTCGCTAGCGTAGCAGTCTTCTTGAGCTCGTAGAAGAAGAGCTACGCAGGTATCGTAGGCCCGTTTACTTGGCTAGCGTAGCAGTCTTCTTGAGCTCGTTGAAGAAGAGCTACGCAGGTATCGCAGGCCCGTTTACTTGGCTAGCGTAGCAGTCTTCTTGAGCTCGTGGAAGAAGAGCTACGCAGGTATCGTAGGCCCGCCTACTTGGCTAGCGTAGCAGTCTTCTTGAGCTCGTGGAAGATGAGCTTCGCAGGGATCGTAGGCCCGCCTACTTGGCTAGCGTAGCAGTCTTCTTGAGCTCGTGGAAGAAGAGCTACGTAGGTATCGTAGGCCCGCCTACTTGGCTAGCGTAGCAGTCTTCTTAAGCTCGTTGAAGAAGAGCTACGCAGGTATTGCAGGCCCGTCTACTTGGCTAGCGTAGCAGTCTTCTTGAGCTCGTAGAAGTGGAGCTATGCTAGTGTCGTAGACCCATCTACTTGGCTAGCCTGGCAGTCTTCTTGACCTGAAAGGCGTAGAGCATGCTTGTATTACAATACATCCTACCTTTTATACGCCGTTCAGGCAAAACATGACCGTGACATAATCTGATTTAAAATCATGCATGCCATGTGTGTGTAAACTCATGTTTTGGACAAATACAAATACCCATATTTCTCTTTACTCAAGTGTTGTAGACCCGTTCCTTGGTTGGCACGGCAGTCTTCTTATATTGACGTCGTAGATGCAGACCTTTGTCATAGAGCCGTCTACTTGGCTTACGTACCAATCTTCTTGAGCTCTTAGACACAGAAATACGCAAGTATTGTAGACCCATCTACCTACTCGGCTAGTGTAGAAGTTTTCTTACCGTCATAGGCTCAGGGCTACACAAGTGATACGTCGCTTTGACAAGCGTAGCATTTTTATAGATTTCATACACGCTACGCTTGTGTCGTAGACGCGGTGTTCTTGATTCTTGTAGCAGTCTTCTGGATTTCGTAGCCACAGAGATCGTCAGTCGTAGCAGACCGTATCATAGGAAGTTAGTCATATATTGAATCCAAGCATAGCAGATTACTTGAAGTTGTAGAAAAAGAGTTTCTCATCCGTCATAGAACCATCTACTTAGCTAGGGTAAGAGAGGTTACCTTCTAAGGCAGAAGGTTATGTGTGACCTGATCATGCTGTTCTGCATATAACACGAGTTTCACTTATTTTTGTATACTGATAGGTTGGCCATAAGCGGTTTTTTTTTGCAAGTATTAGAATACCTATGCAGGTAATCTGTGTGTTTTTGGTATATTGTCTAGTACTCAGAAGAATAACTGGAAGATTATAAAGACTACGTTGATTATCATTTTCTTTGATAGTTTTATTATTATTTATTAAACTGTGCTCTGTGTGTAACTTTTTCAGAGAACATTTTCAGTGGGAAACTGTAGTTTATTTTGGTTGAAACATTGCTTGGCCAAGTCCATGCTATCAAGCACTTACATAAGAGAGATTAATAAAAATCGTTATATAACTATTTTAGTTTTAAACTTCTTTTTAAACTGGCTAGTAGGTACTAACATAAAGTGATCATTTACAGAAAATATGCAAAAACTGTGCAAATAACGTAATTTTAGCAAAGTTTGCACACCGTAACTACTTTTCATTACTGTTAAAAATAAAACTCTTTACCCCTAATTACTGGTACACAACTTAATTCAATCACAGTGAAATGACAGTTATTCCAACATTAAAACAACTACAACAAATAGATCTTATCCTAATTTCTTAAGACGTCTACTCTAATGCTTTTCATTCATAAAACTTAACGAGTCTCAACTCAAACTAACAACTCTAAAACAATACTTTTTAAGTTGAAAAACAAAACAAACACTCGATAAATTGAATAATACAGAAGTACCCTACATCTATATGTTGATTTTGATACCAATATTATAAAGAATAATCATTGAAAAACATCCTGAACAAAGAACTTTATAAAACAAACTTAGTCTTAACACCTCCTGAAATTACTTTCAGCCCTTATTTTCTGGGAGCTAAGGGAGGTTTTAGTTTGTGTCGGAAGTGTAGCAGTGTAAATATTATATTGGTGTAGAAGACGGAACCTATTGGAGTGGCTTTCGGGAGTTTCGCTTAGTTCTCGATCGTTGAGATCGCTATTGTTTCGACACTTCAGCCCCTTTGTATTGTAATCACGGTGTAATATGTAGAAATAAGTATGTACTTGTAGTGTTGGTACCTAGCAGGAAAAAATATTGTGGCAATACTAGAGAACCTATATACATAAGATAATGAAACATGCCATTTGGTAGGTACTCTATGTAGTGTTTTTTTAGTTGTCATGTTTGTACCACTGCTAGGCAAAGGCCACCCCCATATCCTTCAAGGTAGGTACTCTTCAGGTATAAAACAGTCAACTTATCAAATTAAATAACTTTAAAAGTATTAAGGTTCCAAATGCTTTAAAAAGTTTTCAGAGAGATATATTAGAAGTTGATTAAAATTAATTTATAAGACATTTATAAGATATCTATTTCTGAAGATTAACATAAAAATTACTTAATCCCATTAGAAACCGTTATGAGTAAACTACTAATTATAATCTTTTTAAAGGCTCTTATTCTTTGCCTCTAATTCCTACTTTAAAGTCGTAACAACCCTGTTCGGTTACCCTTAAATAATTACAAGTTTTGTAGAGAGAGAGAGTTTATTAATTCTGGGACTCTTAACTATTACCATTTTAAATAGATTGTAGAAAATAAAAAGTTATAAAACTTATTTTCCCTGTTGCATACCAATTCCTTATTTTTATTCCAGTAAGTAAATAAATCTGAGACTTTTCTTCCTTATATTCAAAGTTTGTAATTAAACAAGATTGTAGAAGTAACAAACAGTTGGTATTTATTAGGCGTTGGAGAGCGCGGCCGCGGCTCTAGGCTCATATTGATTACCGGTGACATTGTTATCAATCCACCCCGAGCAGACGCGCGACGCGCCCGCCACACACAACACCCAAAAGAAACAGGACCATTTCTTCGCGCGTTTGTAACGCAACGCAACGAAAAAAGAGGCGGAGACTCCGCGACAGCGTCGTCGGCCAATCGCGGCGCAGCTGCAGTCGCGGCCGACCAATGGCGCGCGGCGGCCGGGGCGGGCGCGCGCACGCGGCCGCGCCCTCGTTTCGCTCCGGCTTTTTATTTATTGTTGCGCGGAACAGCGCGCGCGACGGGTGTGTGATGCGTGTGTAGTCTCTCGCGAGCATGGAGTCCGCCGTGGACTCAGCGTCGACCGCGAGCGAGGTGAGCGGCTCCTCCGGGGGCTCGCCACGAGTGAAGGCGGCGTCACCGGCACGCGCGCTCAGCCCGCCGCCGCTGCTGGCGCCGCGCATGGCGCTGCCACCGCCGGGCCTGGGCCTGCTAGGGTCCCTCCAGATGATGCACCACTCGCCGCTCGAGCTCATGGCGGCCGCCCACCACCACGGCCCGCCGCGGTACGGCAGCC
Source organism: Cerastis leucographa (assembly GCA_963082945.1). Classification (NCBI taxonomy): domain Eukaryota; kingdom Metazoa; phylum Arthropoda; class Insecta; order Lepidoptera; family Noctuidae; genus Cerastis; species Cerastis leucographa. The sequence continues at coordinate 12,243,679 of OY720357.1, forward strand.
CGCCGCCCATCTCCACGTCTGACCCCTCCGCCAACGAGTGCAAGCTGGTGGACTACCGCGGCCAGAAGGTGGCGGCCTTCATCATCCAGGGCGACACGATGCTCTGCCTGCCGCAGGCCTTTGAGCTGTTCCTGAAGCACCTGGTGGGCGGGCTGCACACAGTGTACACGAAGCTAAAGAGACTGGACATAGTGCCACTGGTGTGCAACGTGGAGCAGGTGCGCATCCTGCGCGGGCTCGGCGCCATCCAGCCGGGCGTGAACCGCTGCAAGCTGCTGTCCTGCAAGGACTTCGACGTGCTGTACCGCGACTGCACCACGGCAAGGTACGTTCAGCACACGAACACGAACACCCTTGTTGTTGTCACATGTCACCGCCACCGCTCTGGCCACAGACCGGCCGGCTGATCAGTTAGGAAGGTAGGTATCACCTCTGTGTCTGTAGTGTTTCTATGATTTAACTGTGACTGGCTTATTTATTTATTTTAAGGTTACGTTTATGTTGTTTTTATGTGAACCCTGACACACTTTTTCATTCACTGACCTCTTCATGTGAACAGGACTGAATGTTTTGTGACAGATGTCAGAAGTGAAGCATTGATGATCATCACGTGCTTACCAAATTGACAAATAAACTTTAGTTTACTTTTGACTCTTTATCTTCAGAAAATTAACCAATTAATGAACGGTTTGGATAACATAGGCCTAATAAACAAGCTAGCTAGTAAGAGAGGTCCATGGCACGGATGATTACCTGAGTAATTAACTGTAAAATACAATTTAATTAGTCTGAGGATGAGCCAGGAAGTGTCATCAAGGTCGTCAGGATAAAATATAAATTGTGTGGCAGTTGTGCTCCTGCATATACAGCCCCGCGGGGAGAGACGCGCGATCCATTAATTTTTCACATTTTAATACGCGCAAAATATTTCCACCGGGTTAAATATTAAAGTGGGCTTCGGTCGGCGACGGAAGGGTTAAATCTCAGTTAATTAGCGGCTGCGGCTTAAATATTTAAATAGTAATTTTTACAAACGGTAAAGTTAGATTAAAAAATCTTGTTTTGTTGTGGTAGCGCGGCGGCCGGGTAGGCCTATATCGGTGTTTTTACTGAATGTGTTTTTAAAAATGTAATGTTGCCGGGAAGTGTGCATCTGGGAGGTGTAAAGTTTAATTTTTTTGTTGTTATTGTCGCTTTGTGTAATATTTAATGTTTGTTTATTTATTGGGCAGCGGAAGCGCTCGGACGCGTGGTGTGTGACGCGGACGCGCGGGTGCTCGCCTCTCTGACTCACATCTTTGTTTGACTTTATGAAATCACTATCCACCTAATTTATATGACCAATGATGTCATACATGAATTCTGCTAATTTGATTGATGTTGGATCCGGGGTAGATATAAATATCAGTTGGAACTGAGATTGTGTTACGTTATTGGAATAAAATGTTTTATTGATTGAAAGTTACATGCAGTATTGAGTAATAAACTTAAAATAAGTTATTACATTACATTGAAAGATTCAGACATACTATGAACGTAAATAAAAAATTTAACAAAAAATGAGTAAGGAATGAAATGAGGACAACGAACGACAATACAATAAAACAAAAGTTCTACATTATATCTTTAGAAAGCAATTACAAGTTTTGTCATCACAGTGAAAGTGTTAATTTAAAACGACTCATTATCCCCCAAAAATAAATGAATACAAGAAATATCATAAGAAATACCAATCACAGTAGAAATAAATAAAAAAAACGCGGGCGTTCGCCGGCGGTCGCTGAGTCAGACGAAATTCGTATTGACATGTTTCCAGTATTACGATTCCACTAATACAGTCGACAAAGAAATCTTGTTTCTAACATAAATAACAATTTGCTTTTTTTATACCTGACTTCTTTTGATAAAATAAAACAACTATTTCGCTCTACTATTTTATTTTACAGACCAGTACAGTCGGTATTAAAATTATTTCGATTTGACTAGGCATTTTTTGTTACTGTTGCTAACTTGTGTTACTTTCTTTGATTTGATTGGTAGGTATATAAATAATTATAGTTTTTAATAAGTACTTCATTAACAACCGAGCCGAACCGAGAGATTATAGGGTTGGCAAAAAAGGTTACTAAAAATAATTACTAACAATTCTTTAGAACTACTTAGTTACAATACAATTAATTTATATATTGGTACAACGGTGAAAAGCTTTAAATAATTAATTCTTCCCGTAAGTACAATACTCAAAGTCATATCTTTTTAAATAAAAAATCCTTACAAATGATTATTAATTTTAATACTTAATTCAAACAAAATCCTAATGGATGTCACTACACACATTCGGAAATGCGATATTTTTTAAATAAAAACGGAACGCCCGCATTACAAAACGCAGGGTAAATAATAGGAGGACGTTCCTTTTCACGCTTCAATAATTGCTCGACAGCAGATAAACGAGAGGTATCACGTTACGGACTTACGGCGAGGAACTGCACGGGTGTTCTGACTTTACTTCTATAACTCTTTTATGTGACTTAATGTATAAGTACAATGCCTTTTAAAATCTTGAGAAAAAAAATTGTATGAGTAAGTAGGGATAGTCAGTTATTGCGTTTTGAATCTTTTTTTTTTATAAGTCTTTAATTCAGAAAAACTGCAGTACCTAGGCTGTTTAATTCTTTTTCTTTTTACTGTTCACGGCCGTGTTTAATTCCAGTAAATCGGATTCTTTCCATTAATTAGGAAGTAGAGAAAGCACTAGAGCCGTACAAAAGCAAAGGCGCTACTGCCATCGACTTATTTTTTTCTTCCTAATCAATAGATTCAAAGCAAGGGTTCCGTCCATTGTCTCTGCTACAAAGAGCGAGGTTCAATTACGGAGGTCATCAACACGACTTTTTATGGAATTTTCAGCTTTACGACTCATTTTGATGGTCCGCCTTCAAACGGAGTTATATTTTGTAAATAAACAAAGCACTGAAATAACTAGCTCATTACCTTTGTAGAGCCGGTAGGTGCGTCGGGGAACTTTACACTTCTCAAGCGTTTGTTGCTAGTTTAAAAAACTTATAGGTGTGTATTTACTGGTTATGAAAAAGATAAAGGTTCTCTCTGTATTGTTTAATTTGTATTTATGTTCAATGATTAGGCGGCGACTTAAAGGAGGTTACAGTTTTGGAGGTAGTCCTTCCGTTAACGGGTTAGATTAGACATGTTTTTTTAACAATATAATATTAATAGCTGTTTAGCTTACGTAGTCAGGTCAGTGTTATCGTGAATTAGATAATGGCTGTAGTTGTTAGAAATATGAGTATTTTAATATTTATCAAAATTTTAGTTTTTGTTTTATAGCTCGCGGATGGCACAATGATTTGTTTGCTTAGACAGACATAGCTATGCAAGCGTATATTATTATGGAATACATTATTATCATGAATGCTGTGTCCGGACTCCGACTGGCGTTGGTCCAAGCACTGATTCTCATTGAAATATTAAACCGAGACACTGCAATGCAGACGCTGAGACGCGTATGTTGCCAAATTAATTAATTACAATGTTATCTTGTGTAGATAAATCAACAATTTAAATACATATAATTGTAAATTAATTAATCTATCCTGTTAATTAAACTTAGCATGTTTATTTGAATATTTTACAGTAACTTAAATATTCGATTCGTTGTTAAGTATTTTTTCCGTGATTGTACTCTATCAATTTAATTATTTCTGGTTGATCAATTAGCTAATTTCCGGGACTTAGAAAGAGATTTTAGTAAATCTCAAATTACAGCATAGCCGAACTTAATTCGGCTGTTTCTCATACTAAAAAACGAAGCAACACTTTTGAAACCGCAAAATATATTCTATAACGAACACGAGGAATTACAAACAAAACAAAATGTGAAAAAACGGTAGTAGTAGAACTGCATTAGCATCCTAGTTTGATAAGTTACTGGTAGGTGATCTAGCTAGATCATCTGTTGGGTTGCGCCGGCGCAGGCGTCGATGTGGCGTGGACCCGGCGGCTTTCTCACGCCTCAGTGAACACTTTATCGCCATCCAAGCAGACAGACACCCACACCAATGAAACTCTAGATTCGTTTCTAGATTTCCTCATATTATTATTGATTGCTAAGCAGTAAGCTTACTGACTCTCTGCTACCTGATAAATTCTGTGGTTAGTCAACTAAATTCTTACTTTCTTTCCATTCTGTACACCTCGATTAAACAATACCACCCAACGCGATAATAAATGTACAACAATAATCCAAATAGCATTACATTCACAATTGAACGACAAATAAACTCGAGTGGCTTGAGGAAACGCAATTTCCTTCGAGGCAGTAAAGCGACAAACTGTTCCACAATGGGAATATCATGGAGGCAATTTATTACGAATGATCAACAAGTAGCTGGGGAAGTTCGGGCCACAGACGGAAAGCAAAGAATGAATGCGAGAGCCTCCGAATTGAAACGAACACCGATATAGGACCCTCCGAGTGTCGGCGCCGTGCACGCTCGGAACTCGGAACGCACGCCAACACTCCAATCCTCCCGTACAATTCGAAAAAGCGAACGCACACAAATGACACGAGGGAATCCCTCCCGGCTAGACAGAATTATCTCGGCCTCTCTATTTCCGTTTCGCGTACTATTGAAATCGGGTCTCACTTGCTCTGCCCGCGACTGTATAACGCCATCTCTATCGCATTCGGTTCATTCATGACTGTGTATTTGAATGGATTCGGAATGTGCGTTTTCTTCCCGCTGTTCTCCAATTCGACGTCATTCAGGAAAACGGCAGGGTGACATCGGGACGCGCCGTTTGAATGCGCTACGAATCTTTGTTACGACTTTTTTCTACTTGGAATGTTTGTGACAGGGTCAGTACATTCACAAGACGGTTTGTGTTGTAGTTCTCCGGTTGATTGTGGATGCCCAGCAACAGTTATGGTCAACTGACGAAACAAGATGGATTCACAAAAAGCGACAATGTAATAATGAGCGTGTATAATTAGAATTCGCTTCCGTGTTAGGTAGATATTGAATGGTTGATAGAAACTCTCGCATGGCGTGTGGCGTAGTGCGCTGTGCGCCGGTAGCCGTTGTAACGTCTTATAATTGCGGCTCACCATGTGTTGAGCTCTAATCATGTTTAATTATAGTAAGAAGAAGGAGTCATTGCCGTTTATCATGAGATGAACTGTTACAGACGTATAAACGCCGCGAGAAAATGATGGATTAAACGTTGCTCTAGTTACGATTATGAAAGTACGGTGCTCACATTAATTAGTAAACGTTAGAACAGATTAGAGCTATAAATATGTTTTATACGAGTATTTATTGGCTCTGCCTATATGCGTAATTTATTAATAGGCGGTGAGAGAATTTGCGGAGTATTTAGCATTTGTATCATAGCTTCTAACTTCCTGAAAAACGCAATTAGTCTGGTTACATCTCTCATCAGGTGTCTCTAGGTACTAGTAAAAACGACGGCTAAAAATAAAATAAATAGGCATAGCATAATACATACCAGCATAAAAACAATCCAAGAAATGAAACTTTCCTTCCAACGCCAATCTTGCATCTGAGAAATTAAGACTTGAAGCATCGATGGGAATAACGGGAGACAGTTATTTAAATACAAGTTTTCTTCTGTCCGTACACACATAGGTACATGGTTATTAATCCAATGCAGATTAGAGCTGAGACAATGGGAGGCGGAAATGCAGCGGAATGACGTTTTTGCGAGACTCACTCAACCGCCATTGTGTGAATGAGACGCGCTCACTAATTGCCAGCGAAATTATAAGTTCAAACAAACGAGATACATTTACAATGCTCTAAATTAAGACGTGTTTGTCTGTTTAAAGAAATTATATTAATCGTACCGTATTCGAGGCAGACAAGCTCAAACTTACAAACGACATCGTGGGATCTCGCGAGATTGATTCAACGATTGACAGCAAAAAGCGCATGTTTTAAAAAGCAATAATCCTAATATACGAGGCAGTTAGTTCTTGCACACAATTATAACAGTAGATAATGTTTGCTTTTATCGAGTAACAATTCGTAAGTAGCAAACGCCAATGAAATTGTTTTATTAATTTGAATTGTAAAAGCAGTGAAGTGAGCTGTACAGCGTGACAAAATAAAGTCATTATAGGTAATAAATAGTTCGTGTACAAGTGTTTGTAGAGACGATGTAAGAAATTCATTCGCACAGTTAGTTCATTATGAACTGATACTACACTGTGTACCTTGGTTTTGCTTACTTTTCTCATGATACCATAGGTATCAATTTACTAGCTTGTGCACCTAATCGTGCTTTTTGCAAATTATTGGTTAGGTCACGAAAGTGTTCGTTGGAGCGAGAACCGGACATTTAATATGTACGAATAGTTTGGAAGCAATCCATATTTGAGTTTGAATGTTTTTGGCTTACCTTACTTAATAACGTATCCTTGCTTATTTAATTCAGGCAAAGTAAAATACAGTTACGCACAAGAAAATCTGAAAACGTTGTCTACTTGGCAAAACAACGGATCTAAAGATACGAGCGTAACAAAATATCTTTATTGCAGCCATAATAAATTTATAGTAAGGTGAGAAAGTATTAGAAAACATAAAAGTAGAGATGTAAATTACAAGTAATAGTGTTCGTAAGGCCATCTTTATACAAACACAAAGAAAAGTTTGTAACAAAGAAACAAAATGAGATAAGGGCTACTTAAGTCGGTCTGAAACCCTCGTTAAACGTTGATATACGGTTTATAATAAAAGTTAATAAAACATTTGCAACAATTTAAAAGGGTTATCTATAAAAAAAAAAACTTAGTAGACGAGTATCGAATGTGCGTTGGAGGCTGCCAGTTAAAAGATAGTAAACTGCGTTTTACAACCGACATGTTATTTATTTTTAATCAAATCACGCCTAAATAAATTTAACAATGTAACGTAAGTTGTATACGTGCAAAGTTAGGTGGAAGGTATTAATTTCAAAACTTTGGCCTTCTTCTTTGGTCTTCCTATATGGCAACATTTTAATTAATACCAACCTTGGAGCCTAAAAATATTAGTTAGATTTAACTTGACCGTGAAAGATATGGCAAGAGTTGGAATCTGCAATAAAGCGTAGATCCCTTTTGTTATCCTTGTTTCACTCGAGATACTTGTTTGTCCAATAGTAAAGTATAGATTTTGTTTGACAGCACGGTTGGCGCAGTGGTTGAGCGATCGACTGCTGCGCTGCGTGTCGCGGGTTCGATCCCCGTATGGAATAGATATTTGTATGGCCTACAGATAGTTGTTTCGGGTCTGTTTGTGTATGTGAGTTTAAATGTTTGTAAATGCACCCACGATAAAGAAGAAATTCCTAGTGTGGGCCAACGCTTTTATTAAGAAAAATAAATAATAATAACAAAGATTTGCTGCATTGTTTATGTTTAATGCCTTAGGTCTTGAAATAACATCTGAAACTAAATGTTAATGTCATAACCTTGACCGATATTGTGGAACTGAAGATTTTTAGTGAAGTATCTACGCTCTACTGTTTGGAACATATAACTAAGAATAACTATTAAAGTAATTAAAATGTTGACATTACCAAGCCGTGGTTATACTTAAGTATTACTTTAGGTGTATTTAACGTGTCTTCCGCAACATAGTAGAGTGATAGTGATCGAGGCCGCCGCAGAAGGCGCCCCGCGACCATCACACTCCGATTAAAGTAATTTACAACCGATATAAAACTATTTCGTTTCGACGACGGACACATTTAATATAATTATCGTCGCTGCACTTAAAATAACTTTGTTTCCAGTTTTACGACTGCGAAATTATTAATAGTTTTTATTCTTATACTTTTAGCGCAAAAAATAAACGTCTGAACACGTGCTTTATAATAATTTCGTAAAAAAACAAAAATGTTGCCTACTTATGCAATTATCGATTGTCACGCGAGAGCTAAAAATCTATAGCGGTCCAGATGCACAAAAATGGGGCAGAGGAATCGATTTGCCCCACATTTTGGCGGTCTAGCGGCCGCCGGCGGCGAGGGTAACGTTCGCGATAAGGGATAGTGCCCCCCTCCAGAGGCGGGGGTATCCCCCTGTCCCCCTTGATAATATTTGCCGCCCCCCGGCCATACTTACGCCCCTCAGTATTTACGGGTTAGAGAAAAACAAGGGTACTCGAGCTTCGGAAGGTGCAACGTAGATTTTAATCCTTTCTGATGTTTATGATTGATGGCGGATTTCGTGATCGGCGTTGCGCTCATGTTGATGGATTCTTTATGATTCCCGTGTTTGGCGGGCTGGCGGGCGCCTCGTCTCCAGGGCTCCGGCAAGCGCCAACACGTGATCGCGAATTAGTTTTGATGATTACACGCACGTAATTGTTGCCATATTCTCAAATGCGTCTTCATTAGAGTGATAGATATGTTTTTTCTGGACGAAATTTTAAATTTAGTCTATTGTATTTGCCCTTTATCTGCAGAAATAAGGTCAGCTGTGTTAAGTAAACTTTGTTGATATTGAAATATAACTTTACTGTATCTAGATACCAAGTTTTGATTTACTAGTTACCCTTCAAGTGTTACTCTTGCCCACACAACACGAAAAAGAATTATATCGATTAGGTACTTGAAAAGTAATAATTGCGTCCATACTCTTCAAACATACCTTCAAAACAATAGTTTAATAATCACATCCTAAGCGATGTATACATTTTAAATAGCCGCTAGCGCCATCTGTCAATCAATAATGAATTTCAATAGTCCTAAAAAACTTAATTAGACTGCTTTCAAAGACAGAGTAACATCGGCCAACAAATTGGATGTGCGGCTGAAAATAAGCTCGATAAGTAACGTGAACTTTATTTGTAAAGCTTTAAAGTTTGGAATGGGGGAGTTAGGTTAGTTGGGTGGTAAAAGTAAGTTTGTGTTGATGTAATGTGGTGACGATGGGTAAAGATGTCCGTCAGTATTGACGCGTGCCGATAGCCCAGTGCGTCCATGCCGCCTTGTCATGGCCAAAAGACTAATTATTATTTTCGTTACTTTAATAGACAGATTAACGGTTTCGTAACGGAGTAATCGTTTTTGATTTAGCCATGCAGCACTTTATTTGTTGATCAATACATCAATAAAAGCTTGATATAAACGATATTTTATATATGGAAGGGACATCGCCAGGGACGCTAAAACAGACACCACGTTTTCATCATTCTGAACATAGAAATTTTTCGTTTGATGTTTAAAAATACGGTCAAAATGTACGCAACAGCTTTTTTTAAAATACCGACGACTAATTTCTATTTGGGATTCAGGATGAAATACTATATACAAGGTGTTGTTTTGCATCCTCGTCAAAATTTAGGAGGTTGTCATAAAAGACATAAATAATCAATTCAAATTACGGGACCTAGTTAATAATTAATAACCGCTGATTTTTTTGGTTGTTTATGTTTGTCAGTATTTCAGAATAACCCCCTTAACGTGGTTTAGGGAATAAGAAATTATCGAATAAACGTTTGAGATTGTTTGTATGTGTGGAAGCGCAATTATAGGGCGAGAATCAGACGGCCCGCGTTTAAAACATGGGTGGTTCACACTTACCGAATTCCGTAAAAAGAAAAAAAAAGAAAATTACCAACCCATTTTATTAATGATTCGGAACGAGAATCATTAGTATAGTTACCTCTTTGAATTTGACGAGGATGCAAAACAACATCTTGTATGTGGTAACCGTTTTAGCATCGGTGTTCCATACACCTTGTATTATAGAAAACAGTCTAGTTTCAAAGAAAAAATCGTTCACCTTAAAGTCTATAAAATACTAGCACTTAAAAGTTTAAGTAATTAACAGATTGTCTATCATCAATTAATAAAGTCGTTTCCCTCGGCAGATTTTTATAACTGACTAGCTGTGCCCGCGACTTCGTCCGCGTGGAATTTAACAAAAAAGTTATTTTGTTTTTTTTTTCGTTTTTGTATTTTTATTTTAATTACAATTCATTTTTCTAAAATAGAAGTCGCCTAGGTTACTCCTTATTACATCAGCTAACTGACAGTGAAAATTGGTCCAGCCGTTCCAGAGATAAGCTGGAACAAACAGACAGACAGACAAAAATTGTAAAACATGTTATTTTGGTATATGTACCGTATATATTCATGTATATGAATATATACGGTATATATACCAAAATGTAGTAAATAGCGGTTATTTTAATATTACAAACAGACTCTTCAATTTTATTTATTTGTATAGATAGTAAGATCAGCAGATATACTTTATGTATTTCATTAATTACCGGATCACAAGTTAAAATCAGATCTTGAAGTTATAAAAGTGTTGATTAAGCTTACAATTTATTTAAAAATTTTAATGTTAGTGTAGCCGACGTTATTCAATTTAATATCTGTATAATTTTTTTTAACCTAAAATAATGATCATTGTAAAAACGTTTCAGATTAGTTTTTTCGGTTGATTTCAATAAACATATAAAATAATAATACAATAAGTAGTCATGCAATGGATATTTATTATTTAGACCTTTAAACAGACCTTTAAATAGTTCTAATATCGTCACGATATTTTGAGTAATTACAACCCACACAAAACACGTCCACTGAACCAAAGCGTATTAATTTATTTATAAATGCGTTTTTCGGTTAGTTACACGTTTGCGATGGAGGAAATTAAGTTTGGGGAATTGAAACTAGTCATTGTTCTTTTAATTGCGGTCAATTTGAGCCGTTCTAGACGAAATGTGCCGATCATTGTGTGTCGAGGTGACTAGGTGAGCCGTTACATCAAAAGGCTTCATGCCTCTCTAGGGAACATTGATTATATTATTTTAATGTTTCAAATTAGAGCAATTCTTTTCGACCTTCTCATTTGGATAGAGGCGATAGAACATCGTGTTTTTAGTGCATCGAACATCAAATTCTATTTTACTGTGATTTCTGTCATTTTAAATAACTTCTTTCAGTTTATGACATAAATTAGAGAAAAGAAAAATATTCAAAGTTTTTTTTTACAAATAAAATACTACTACATAAAAACGAAGTTTAATGAATAATATCGACTATTGCCCATCCCTACTGCACACATTTCGGAACAAGTTTTAATAATTCCATTCGTAATATCATACAGATATCAAAGAAAGGGTTGCACAGTGGGCCGACTGCGCGCTGACTCGCACAAAATGCTCTATCTGCATATGGCCTCTGATTGATGTGCCCTGTAATTATTTAGACGCGTTAATAACACCACCGACGACGGCCGCACTTTGTTTCTGACGACTTAAGACGAATGAAATGAGAAATTCTATCGGAATCTTAATAGAGCTTATTGCTTTCTGATGTTTTGTTGATTAAACGAACATAAATTGTTATTAAGTTCTGCTGTTGTTTTATTCCATTTTGGGTTGCGAATTTTAATTATCTTCCATTCAACAATATTAAAAATATTTTAATTGTGAGAAGGATGACAGTGGCTAAATCCGTTGCGCATTAAGTAATTTAATTATTCCGTACACAAAACCACACCCAAATATAATGGTAAACATAGTGGCCACACCCGTTTCGTACATATTGTTGTAATAATGCGGTATCGTAGATTTATTTACATAAATGGCCGCCACATACAAATTGTCTTTATGTTTTCTGTGCGTGCGACCCCCGCTCCGACGAATCAGAATATTAACGTAAATAGTAATGGCGGGAAAAAAAGCTATTATGCAAATGAAACATTTTGTGGTAAATAGAAACTGACGTAATACGATGTAAAGAAAGGTTATAAATCGTTTTTGTTAGTGGATTTATTAGATTTTTATAGTTCCAACATTACTTGATACTATGCGTGACTTGATCGGGATTTGCCTTAATGTATCGCTAGGTTAACTTTAGCCGGGTTTAATTTGATTCGACAACATTTTATGTGCGTTTCAAACAATATTATGATTATTATGAATGATTTTCCGAAAAAAATGTGCTGCCTAGTATTTTTTATACATAGATAACCAGTATCCTATAAGCAAACTGAAGTTATTTCATAATAACACAACTAACATATACCAATTGTACTACACGTAATGGCATATGGCAAAGAATACAAATATTAATCTCGTGCAATACAAAATAATGGAATTGGCATATTCATTGAGATCATAGATATGAATATGTTATGATATACATTATTATACTTAATAACAAACGGCTGTTGAGTGGTGAATGTGCTTACGTCACAACGGGAACCGAATAATAGAGTTCGCTACAAACGTTTAGCGAACCCTCGAAAATTGAAATAAAAAAGAACCATTCGAGATGTAACAGCGATATGATTTTGCACTTTTTATTCTTTTTTTTCCCGTTTGAGTGCGTGTTTTCAACACTGTGCGATGGAGTTGCAAATTGATTAGACACATCGAAATTGCCTACGATTTGCTTTACTATGTAGTGAAGAAGTAGTTTTGCATTGAAATAAAGTAACCTTTGCATAAACACTACTTATTTTATTTTTAAGGTTTTAAGGATATTATATTATTAACAATGTTGTTAAAGTAATAAATTAATTCGCTTGAAATTACTACCATTATACAAGACAGATTTCATCTAAGAGTTATTTTTTAAAATAAATTTCTAATTTTCATAGGCACATCCATTCCATGCCTTTGGTGTTCCAAAAAAGCACCCCTGTTTTTGTGAGTCTAACGTAATTATAAGCGAGATTGTTGCGAAGTGACTTGTAATACGACCCCTTCTATAATACACGTTTTTAATTTTATTTTACTATTACACACCATATTTTAATAAATGTTGCACTTATTTTCATAATTTTTGTGTTGTCTGTAGATATCATTCGAAATAAATAAAACTAAGTAGGTACAAAACTTATATGTATATTTATACTAAAACATTCAGAAGAGACGTTCATAATAATTGAGTAATATGAGGCTCTCGTTAGGCAGCTGGATCAAGGGCTTGATTCAGAAAGCGGTACTCCTGGACACGGCTCGTATTTTTAGAAGATTCATTTCTCTGGAGCCCTGACCGGTAGCTGGGACCCTGTTCCCGATGCCGGTGGGCTACTATTTTTAAATGTTTTTTTTTTTTTTTAATATTATTTTATACAGAAAAATGTAAGTTTTATGTAAAGTAATAAATAAAGGAAAAGTAATACAATAGATATTTTGTCTATGAAATGCTTAACATTTAGAGGTTTCGTAGCAGCTGCGTAGCAATCTCATAGGCATAGGCGTTACGTAGCAGTTGCGTAAGACCTGCGTAGCAATTGCGTAGAACCTGCGTAGGCGGTTTGTATCATTCTCAACTCGAATCCTACTTTAATAACTATTTAGATAGAATTATTCACAATAAAATAGACTCCGTATTTTTTTTTGTAACTAGAAATAAACATTGACTGAAGTATTTTTGTTCCCAAATCAATATTAAAGCAAATTCTCTTTATGAAGTAGGTACTTTGTAAAGCAAAAAGAACTCCAAATATTCGGACATTTGGACCGGCGAGGGGCCCATTCGTAAGAATGTGATTAATTAAACAAATGTACAGAACCGGAAAGAAATTCGCCAACCCTTGGCTCCCATTTTTTATAACAGACATACCTCATTTGGTTCTGGGGCCGTAATTGACTCGTTGTTAATTTTATTTTAATTTTCTGCTAAAAGGAATTTAACTGATTTTTAATTAAGAAATTATTGTTTTCTTTTTTCTTTTTAAATTAACTAGTCAGAATATATCTTGAATGATGTTTAAAACTGATGATTCTAAGGTTTATTTAAGAGCTTGATAATAGAAAATAACATCTATCGGATGATCTGAGAATAGGGACCTCTAACCAGCGAGCATTAAATAAACATCAGTAAGAATCATTTAGAATAGACGTCAGTTACCTCGGCAAATAAACAATTCAACCGGACTGCGGGTCATTACTGCAATCGCAATATGAAACAAGTGTGCATACAACCTCACTGTTTTTTTCCTTAATTATACCTCGTTACATATGGAAATCAATGGCCATAAAGAATACAGACGTATCTTGGTAACAATCTATCGTAGACAGCATAGACACGGCGCTAAATCAAAACAACGTACAACACAACATTTGCTTCTCATATTTCCAATTAAAATTCCTATACATATGCATTGTTGCGAATCAGATATCTCTATTGTCCAGTGAATAGTTTTGTATATCGCACACACATACGACTGTATTATGCGATTCTAGCAATTGATCGTTGAGTTGCATGTAAACATGTCGACTAGTGCTGGCAACACTGGGAATGTAGTGATGTACCTGTCGAGCTCTATTAATTAGTCGGCTGGTATAATGTGACATGTAGTGATGTGCTCGAGGTTGTAGCGTACGAAATGCGATAGCATGAACTATCATGTGATTATCAAGCTCATACCAATGAGCTTGATTATCAAATAGTGTACGAGTATTTTATTCCTGTAACCCATCACAATAATTAATATGAACCAAGTAGGCTTCCGAAATAGTTTAAAAGCATTGCATTGCCTTTCTCAATTTAACAGAGTATAAATTCTTACGTCACCAACAACTAAGGCGAGCACATGGAAACACGGGATTTAAGGCAGAGTTAAAACTACAAACAAAAGAGTTTCAGTTCTTACACAGGTGTCCCCTTTAGAATTATATCAAGACTGGTAATGAGGTGTAAACACATCTCACACGTGCTTGGCAAACAAGATTACTGATACATCCTGCCATCCCGGTGGCCTAATCCGTCTTATCAGCTATAGGGAAAAATTTATGAATAAACCCACTGTTTTACTAATCATTGTTTACAACACACAAAGATGCCGCCTAAACTTCCATATTGATATCATTAATTTTGTCCTGATGTAATCTCTTGCACCCGTTTACTGCTCTGTGTGGCATTTTATTATATTTTGGTAGTTAGTGATTTACACATACTCGTGCAGCTATGGGTTTCATGAGATTCTTATAAATTTTGTCATTTATTAGTTCAGTGAGTAATGTAGACATGCAAACAGTGTTTGTTCCTTAAAAATCGCTTGTAGTTATATTTTAGTTTTAATTATGAGACATTTTTATGAGTAACGTTAATTTTATTAGAATGACCGTGAATGACGAAACATTAAACAAAATACTACATGCTTGTTTTACTTATCTAATTAAACATAAGCTAGCTGAACATTAAGACAAATGTCTCCATTCATGATTTCACAGATAACTGTTGCACAATGGAATTGAAGATGGAACTGTGTCTTACTACCGTTGAGAACTAATGCACATAATAGTGTATGTGAAACGTGTGTTCTGTGAGTGTGACAAGGGTGTAACGACGCCAACTAAGCTGTTTGTACAAGAAATAGTTTGATACGGTAATTCAACTTCCGTAAGTCGAGATGATAATGTGAGGGAGTCATGTTGTCTGCCGTGAATGCTTCATACAAGTTTAACAACACATGTAGATCAAGTTCTTATAAGCAATTAGATAAATAATATCCTTGTAGACAACATGGGTGGTATTTGTGCAAAACAACATTCAATATCAATAATCAATGTTGATTCTACCAAAAACTACCCTCAACATTGCTACGTAGAAAATTACTGTTACAAAAATTTAGCTTTTACAATATAAAGAACCACCAAATCCAACAGCAAATCGCAAACTTAAAAAGCAATATTATAACCATCAAAAATTTAACGAGCTGAATAACTGCACTCGTTATGCACCAGTGTAGTAACTAGGTAGGAAATGCAATTAGCCGGTGTAGACCCGCGATGCCTTTAAGTCGCTCAACCATGTAACTCCTTATCTCTGTTGCATGTTTTTTCAATATGCAATCCAAGACAATCGCCGGTTTATCTGGCAATCAGAATTCTCAGGTATTTTTTCATTCGCCAACAGTTCTAATTATTGTACACTTTCGTAACTAGCTAGCTCTTCGTGTCAATTGGATTATAAACCACTACACACTGTCGTCGTGTTGAGCGAACCCAGCAATTAGTTTTTAATTCCATTCGCGTTATAGTCATCGGTAACAGCATCGTTAAAAAGTTGGTGAAAAACTTTTTCAGTCTGCAGCTTGTTAACTTTTATGATTGTGTGTATCGTAATACTAGGAGACTCTTGTGACTTTGCCCCTGTTAAGTGAGTTGGACAAGTTTTGCTGTGACCTTCCGGTTATTCAATAATGAAGGATCTTTCTGCATGTCATCTCACTTAAAGATGAAATTATGCAAAGATGTTCATGCTCATAAACCTTGGCATACCTGCAAAGGAAATTGTGGTTGTGGTTCCTATTAATGTTTTTGCAACTTTACCAATGCCTCCACTTCTTTTCAAAGTCTTCAAAACTTTAAAGAAATGCTCAACCTAACTGATTACTAAGACTAAAAGAACTTGATGATATTCAAATCAGGTGGTCAGCTAGATTAGCTTACCCCAGTGGAACCATGTCAGACACTTCAATTTTATTTACATATATTGCTAGGTTACGTAGCTTTGTTACTGGTTAGATTGTGGCCGTTGATTGGTTCGGCACGGCTCGAGTGTTTTGCGTGTTTTCTAATTAACAACTTACATTAATTGACCGCTGAAGCCATAACCTCATGACTAATGTTATAATGACTCTGGTTATTGAATTATTGTATTTTTTTGTTATGTTACTACTGTAATTTGGTGGTTTGTAATTAATTTGTCAAAATTGATTAGGTTTCTTGTTTGCCGATATGTGGGTGTGTCATTAAAGTAGACCTAAGGGGTTTTATCTAAAGACTGGTAGCAATATCTCAAATTAATCTATTAAAGCAAGAGCTATTAAATTCATCTCTCATACGATTTCAAGAAATGATTTTTACTAAGTGAACGCTTATTGTAGATGTTTATGAGGTTCAAATCGCGAACAGTAATTGGTGGCCTAGAAATTACAAGAAAACTAACGAAAAAAGAAATATACTTCTGGTAACTTGTTAACAAGCAAAACCGAAATCTCTTGTCCAATCCAGTCAGCCAGACACATTTATAACATAATTAATCCAAGTTCCTCACGAAATAGCCAGAATTACTTCAGTGGAAATGAAACATTACTATGAAAGGCTTTTATAAAAATAAATCAGTAAGATTTCTTGAACTACACATAACAAGGTGTGTTTTCTACCCTCGTGTAATGTCTTAATGATATTGTCCGAGTGATGAATGCAGCCCGGAAGTGCGAGTCGCGGTGGACCGGGTACAAATAGACCAATTTCCAACAATTTGTTGGCTTTATTTTGACGTTCTGTGTACTTTGCGTTTTGGGCAGATTGTGGTATAGGAAGTTTTTAAAAGGATTGCGATAAGCAAAGCTGGCACGTTTAATAACGTCTTGTTATTTAGGTAAGGTTTTAATAATATATTCGATGACAGGATATGTAGACTATATTTATGTTTATTCAAAAATTGTATCTACCCTTAAGAAACAGGGATCGCTTTTTATAATATGATGAATGGAGTCCATGGATGCCGATTGAGAAACGATATCAAACTAGTAACTCGAATAATTTTCATGTGAATGTTTACCATAGAAATGCATTCCATGACTGTGAAGATAATATAAGTCAACACAAATGCGTCAATAAATTTCGTTAAAGACCATGCTCACGACTGATCAGTTTATTACAAAGATGTAACTCACCACAATTTATTTCCTTGATTCAAAAGCTTTCTTTATTCTAGCGATTCTTTTAAAAATGTAGGTTGTTTGTTATTTGTTAAACTTATTTCATACTGACGTGGTTTGCGTGCTATAACAAACTTAGTATGAAGAAAAATTGTTGCCAGTTGTTGTAACAACGTAATTCTCTTTTATGGTGGCCGTTTATACTATCAGCTTGTGTGTGACGGTTTGAAAATTTGCCTCGTCTTGATACATTGTTAGTACTTATATAGTTAAGTGTGACAAGAAAATCAGCTGTCTGCTTATAAAAAAAAATACAACAATCTAATGCAAGTTTTAGTTACAGGTAGAGTGTAACTAATACGATAGATTTTAGATATGGTACCTTAATATTTTTTGAGCATTTTTTGTGCCAAGTTCATGAAGTATAAAATGTTTTGTGACAGAACATTTCCGATCATATTACGTTTATTTTTTAAAGGGCTGCGAAAATAGTCACTTTGAAACCAATTGCAAAAGGAAAATGATAGAAATACCAAACTATGTATTGTTAATGCCAAATTGTTAGCCAAGCTTCGTTGCCAATCATTTCAGATAGAACTGGTTTTGAGGCTAGACAAGTATCTTCCTTAAACAGCTCAGACTTTACTGTGTTGGGGATCGAATCGACCACGATATTGTTGCGTTCAGCAGAACAGTTGCCAAACTAATTTGAACCATTTGGAACACTAGAACGGAGGAGTGGGCTGTTTAATTTAAAGTTTGTGATTGCAAAATTAATTTGGTAGTAGTGTACAATAAATCGTGACCACGCAGTCGGAGCCTCGGGCTAATCGCTCCTGTTGTCTTTTATTCAGACTTTGTTGACGTCTTGTAGCTCGTAATACATATTTATAAACAACATTTAACTAATAAATATATATTTTAAGATCTGTGTTTGACAAATGGTTACAGTTTCTAAATAAAATATGTATCTTCATGCAGTCATTGATAATACAAATAGGCGTCTCGTTTTGCAATGAAGTATATCGTCGATGAGCTACTGACATTTTCCATTCACGAGCTAATTCCGTTCGATAAGGCTGTGTATTTAAGTTGTTAGTATATTATTATATTGTGTGCATCGATGCATTTACTGTAATAGTTTTTATAGTTACAATTAGGGCCCATCATTACCGCAGTGGGACAAAATGGATGAGTTTGCGGTAAAGGCCGCTCATAACTCAAGGCGCTTGCGGTGCACCCGTGCGAAATTATTGCCACTAGCCGCTCGATAATTATCATAATTAATTTCGCAATTAGTTAAACAATTGCAATTACTGGCGCTTCAACCCTCCTAGCGTCAAATAGAGGTGCTGACATCTAAAACATATCGGATCTTCGTGTTCTTATTAATTAGGTAGATATCACATTTTATTATGATAGCTATAGAATATTAATAGTTACTAACTGTAGGACTAAAATTAAAACGTTTCTTTTTGTTACAAATAAAAATATATTAACGGATAATTAAGTTAGGTGCCAGCATGATACTACACAAAATGTACACAATGACAGTACCTATTAGACCATTACTTATTACAATTTTATTCAATGTTTCGACGATTAAACAGTTACAGACAGGTAAGTAGGTAAAGTGCACATAAGTGCCTCAGTTATTACGTTAGCACAAGCCGACAAGGGATCCAGTTTGAAGAGTGACCAAGGCCGACAAAATGTCAGTAACCGTCGCCATGACAGGTGTCACTGGGCCATCGCTACCGTTGACTAGAACGAATTATTTCCTTGAAAGAAATTCTAAAATGCAAATACTCTTGACAAAGACCGACACATCAATCGCTCTGACTTATAAAGGTTTACGTAAAGGTCTTACTTGTCACTCGGTTTGGTCATTAAGACGAAGCTTACCTATAGCTCGAATTAACTGTTTATTTTTAAATACCAATTTAATTGGTCCTGTCAAATTCTACACAGCCTTTTATCTAGCTATTATAGGTTTATCTTTCAACATTTGTCCTGCGGCTATTGGCTAGGTTTTATCTGTATAAAAAATATCCGAACATAATTTAGGCAATGCCTTAAAGTGTTTAACTAAACAAAATAAAGCACTTTATTATTACCTTGTTTTAATACAGTAAGAAAACACAAATGTTCGATTAATCATTTACTTAGGTAAAAAAGTTACCCTTTTAATTAGCGTTGGGCGAGCAATTTAATCTCGGGTCGGGATTACAAGCACTGAGCAAGGACTTAAACGATTCAGAAGTAATAATTCTTCCGAGTGTTATAAATAACAAAAATAAAAATCTTGTCCTACAGACTTGGAAGGGTTACATTTTTAAGGTGGTAACACACAACGCTTGCTTAGACGGAGCTATTAACCTATTTAAAACTACATAATTATATTTGTTATAAATCGATACGCAATGTGTGTCAAGAATACAATTATCAATACCTCTATACTAAAGTTAATGTTAGCGGTCATTTCAAAGACATTTTTGTTATAAACATTTTTTTTTATGCCGCAATTTGTGTCCGTATTCACTCTTAAAGTACACGAATTTCTGAAAAATCTGTCTCCATGTTAATATCGTAGTAAATACTATATATAATTAACATATACATATTTCATTTTCTTCACATTGTTCGACAAAGTGTTGTTTTGCATCCTCGTCAAATACAAGGAGGTAACTATGCTAATGATTCTCGTCCCGAATCAATAATAAAATGGGTAGGTAATTTTTATTTTCTTATTTACGGAAATCGGTAAGTGTGAACCACCCGAGTTTTAAACGCGGCCTGTCTGGTTCTTGCCCTATAACCTCGCTTACGCACATACAAACAATCTTAAACGTTTATTCGATAATTTCTTATTCCCTGAACCACGTTAAGGGGGTTATTCTGAAATATTGTCAAACTCAAAAAAAACAAAAAAAACAGCGTTTATTAATAATTATCTTGGTACCGTAATTTTAATTGATTATTTATGTCTTTTTTGTGACCACCTCCTGAAATTTGACGAGTATGCAAAACAACACCTTGTATAAATTTGTTTTCGCTTTAGTAAATTTTAAGTTATTGTTACCTTTTATCATTATGATACTAATCATTCCTTAAATCAATGCAATTCAAAACTCGTTTCTTCATACGATTTGAATTCAAATAAGTAATTTTAATTGTAATGATAATTTTTAACGTCCAATGACAAATATACGTTAAAGATATTAAATTAGGTCAATGTCCAAAAACCAAAATAAAGAGCTTAGCGTTAGCTTGTCAATGCCATATCTTTTATTGTGTCACAGTCTTAAAAAGCAACAAGATCCTTGCTAAAGTAAGAAGTAATGCACTAATTGGGCTGTGAAGGGAAATTAATGCCCCCAGCAGGATAAATGTGCAATTATTTTTTCCGAAAAATGTTCGTTACGGGCGTGTCAAAAGTTTGTTTAGAGAGCAGATGGGACGAAGGACTTCGCGCCATTTGAGGTCCATACTATACTTTGTTTATGGTACTTGTTTAATTTTATTACAACCGCAGAAATTAATTTGCAGACACTAATTAAATACTTACCGGGTGTACACTTGTACAGACAGTGTTTTTACTTAGATATCATAATATAATTTAATCGGTAAATTATTTCCAGTCTTAAAATATCAAGTAAGGATACTTGTGATATTTCAAGGAGGGACAGGCTCGCATTTACTTTAATAAATTGATTTACAAGTGGGGTGGATGTTTCAAAATAATTATTTCAGCGTTTTAATTGAGTGCTATGAAATTTCTAGTCCCTTGAGCAGATCATTGCTTAAGTGGGAATATCTACCTTCTTACTTGTGTATCTATGATTGCTTGTGGTTTGCTAAGAGTATTACGTTGTGTTTAATTTATTGGAGTTGGAAATTGATTCTTCTTAGAACTTATATTCTTTCAAATATACCTAAATAATTTAACACTAGTTAACACTTTCAAGTTACAAGACAAAGAGATAATAAACCTGAAATTTAGGTTAAATACCAATTTGTTTTTGTAGTTAATTGAGATAGAGTAAAAAAAACATCCAATATAAAGGCTCTATGTACTCGAGTATTGTGACTCTTATTCAATCAGGGTATTGCTGATAGATTGTTGAACACAATACATAGGTAGTTATGTTGCATGTGGTCTAAAATGATTCAGTAGACCCCCACATCCCGGCACATCACTATCAATTGAATGAGCAGCCTAGAGAACGTATCAATCTAATTCTATGACCTGTCAAAAGTAATTTATACTCTGTGACTCATTACAATCATCTCGATCATCGCCTGTGGGAGGAATATTATTGTGAAACAGCCTTAAAATAATATCATATACTTGCACACGATCCACCCACTACATGTTTTCATTGATCATATTAATGTTGGCAGACGAAAACAATATCATGATTAATATTGTTTTATTACTGTTCTATATTCATTCTCTGTTTTCTTAGACTTACGAAAACTCAGAAAACAATCTAGCAATATTAATGTCTCGAAATAAGCTGTCTTACAATCGTTGTAACACAAGAATAGTTGAACTGAGTAGTTGGATACTCCATCCTTCGATTGTAATAAAATGTAGAAAGAATGAACTGAACTCGAGTAGTTTGATTTATGGCCACGGGCACCGCAAATCAACCGAGCAACAAATCTTCGAGATACTTACATCACTAATAAATTAATATGGAAGTTGTTTCTGGATGCTACATCAAAAGAAATGCTCCGAAATGTTTGTGGTCAATTTATTTACTAGTGATTCGTTACGGTTTGGGCGGATACTTGGCTGAATGATAAATTGTATACAGTCGCTCATTTTCTTCAAATCCTTGCGAGACAAACGCAGAATTCTGAACTCTACAACCGATGAGATACAACTCAAAGTTGTAATTTTTACTCTCTTGAAGATTCTTAGGCATATTGTTCAGAACAAAATGTTATTTTGAACTTTAATCGTAAGCTCTGTAAAACCATTTTGCACCATGTGGCATTCAAAAGCTCACTGTGGGATTCAGAATGACACTTGGAATTGACAAATGATTACCAGTCACAGTTCAACAGTTAATTTGTATGTAAATATGATTTTGTTTTGTTTTATTGTTTGCTTTTAAATTAATTCCTTTTACAACAATGTTGTAGCAGACGCTGCTGTGGAGAAATAGATAATTCTTTTTGTGGTATTAATAAAAAAAGAGATATAATTTTTTGAAGGGACACATTTTGTGCAGTTAACAATAACAAACATTGAATAGAAGGGAAAATAAACGCTAAATTGCACTCATTTACTGGGTCGCGACGATCAATCATGGCGGCTAAGTCATCAGCCGGTTCAAATGTCAAACGAACCTAGGGTGGCAATAAAAAAGAAAAACTGTGTTGCCAGTATTAAAAAAGTGACTGTGACTTTATTTCCATTGTCGATTGCCGATTCGGGATTATTAACTGACTTGCATATTTTTTGTGTTCTAATATTGATAGATTGGTTTTTTCGAGTAGGTGACTTTTGATTTTGTTGCATGTATGCGTCGGTACGCGGTGAATACCATCGATTACAATATCTACGAGAAAAGTATTTGTGTCAAAATAGCACAAAACGATAGTCATCGGTGGTTGTTCACACGCGAAGTGAAATGTATTGTATGAACCGCTACTCTACGCCACTTTATTCATTATGAGCTCTTTTTATTGTTTGATATTTTTGTTCTGTCTCGATAAATTTATTTTTAGCTTTGACGTTTTCATTACTCCTCTAATGATACAACGGCAACGTTAAGCGGCACTTGAATATACTACTAGCTACGTTAGATGGCCGGCCGATATCACGTGCATTTTGCCCTCTTTATAATGAAATGATGTTAAGGGAATTGGATTCAATTTAACGGGATTGATTTCCTTTAATTTTACGATTCCATTTGCGTGATCTCGTCCGGTAATAATCTAATAAATTCGTCCATCGGGAAGGGGGGTTTGCTGTATTGTAATGACTCAATATTAATCTGTTTTTATTGGTCAATTCATATACATTTAATAATATTTATTTCTTTAATTGATTACTGTTGCGGAGTGAGTCATTGCAATTTGTAGTAATGATCGTAAACTTGGATTGACGTTCATGAAAGTTAACTCCGTTATCTTTTGTTAAAAGTAGTTTAGTTAATAATACAAAAAGCTTAAAAGAAAATATCTGGAATTGTTTTAATATAACACTCTGCTTGACCTATCAATACTCAGATTAAACTGAATCAACCTCCCATACCAGGCAACAGTAAGATTAGAATGCGATGTATCTGTAATACTTAATAGGATAGTTAATGATTTTATGCACATGATTCAAAAATGGAACAAACCGTTGGCTTGTAGCTGCATCAGTGTGCGAATGCAAACACGAGAGAGAGATCGCGTGCAAGCGCACAATAACACCGCAGCCGCGGAGTCAAGCCGCTCGATGCTACCCCATATTTTAACAACTGTCCTAATACATCTTGCAATGTTGTTTTTAACTGTTTTTGCCACATTATTGTTTATTCTTTTTTAGTATGTTTACTTTTAATTTTTATAATTCATTTTAGTTACCCCTTGTGCTCTATGTAGACAGATCCATTGCTCGTAGACGATTTCGTTTACAATGCAAACAACCCTGAACTCCAGAGTCGATATCCAGTTTGTGATAAAACGAAACGATTTGATGTAAACCTACACACATCCTTGCATGTAAATTTATCTGTGTCATCTCAAATGTAAATCAAAATTTTTGAAATTTAAAATTTTCAACGAATTGGATCGATTTTTTTCTTCATTTCAGGTGCCTGTCAATGAAAGCGCCAGACAGGTATGTCGCTCTCTCACTTGCACCGCGCGTTCGGTTTCGTTCGGCCGGGTCCGGTTGCGTTCGGAAACGTCCGAGCGGGCTCGGCCGCTGGCCGGTTGCTCGCAGGCCAAGGGGGTAGCCTGGAAGACCACACGTTACACCCGCAACGCAGGACTTTTAAAGACAGTATAATCTTTCCAACAAAATTGCTTATTGGTGTGTTTTATTTTCTTTTCATTTATTTTATTTGATTGTGTTTGCGCAATTTCCATCTCCTACCAGGTAGGTCCCATTTCATTTCATTGAAATTTTGAAGTTAAGCAATGATTTTCTTAAATGCTTGGTTGGTCCGTGAATCAGTCCTTTACATTCGATTGCATAATGTCTCAATGGTGTGATTATTTTACTGTATCTAAGTGTAATTGAAATAACTGTGGGTGAAATGTTAGTTGTCGTTGTTTTGGTTCCAGGTTACACCCTAGCTATTGATTAAAACTGAAAGTCACAGATAAATTTACATTGTAATTACATGTGTAGTAGTATTACTGAATGCGTTAGTTGTTTATGTTTAGTTTTGTAAGCATGATTGTGTTTGTAACCTTTTTTTATTTATTAAATAATGCTTCCGGGGGCAGCGTTGGGTAAGTATTTGCATTTTTTTTTATCAAACAATCCGTACGCAAAGATTAACACAAAAAGTTGAGTGACAAAAAAAAACTAAAGTAGGTTAGACATTTCAAAAAAGTTCTCATAACAGAACAAATGTATTTCAATATGCTAGTTCACGCATGACCGCCAACGAGTCCGGAGTGCGGTCCAATGACAAACGCGTGATCATCATCATCAAATCGTAAAGGATTTAACGCCTCTGTTGGCACACTTCTTTTGTTGGCTCCATAAAGCCGGCCATTAAAATGTTTGATAAAACGTTGGACGTACAAAAAGAGACTGTCGGGCTACTGTGGGCTCCCCACGGAGAGGCCTGAATGAAGAACGATGCCATGCTGCGGTACTTACAATGGGAACACAAAGGCGCTGAGTGTTCCAACTCCCGATTTGGTTGATCATTGCTTGTTAAACTTGCATTTTGTATGATCTGTTGTTGAAATCTATCAATAATTTAAAAAGTAAGTAGTAAGAGTCTCTGTTAGAGCATACGAGTACATATTTGCAAGTAAATGTGTAACGGATTCTACTTATAGTTCCACTGTGCATACAAACATCAGATAACATGCAATTAGATGGGAACTGCAGTTATTTGAAGCAACAATGAAAGAAAATACAGATTTCGATAAAGAAACAATTGAAGTTATGTTTTGAGTTCTCCACTCCTAGTGGAGTGCAATTATACAATAAGGTTTATAGTGGTCGAAGTTTACAGTGGTCGGATTTTAATGGGACTTTTTTTTTATTGAGTTCCTAAGGATGTGGAGAAGAATGTTAAAAAAAATTCACCGGTCGTGACTTTTTTTTTGTTTGAATTTCCTTTGGAATATTTTTTTTTCGTTAACGAATAACTTGAAATGCGCCAAATTTATGTTGTGGAGAAATAGTGTTATCTTCCTAAATCCAAAAAATCTCTAAATACTGTGTGCATCCATTTAACTCCAATTTGGCCAGTTTGATTGTTGATTGTGGTCCAGGAAATGAAAATTTCAAGTTTTTTTTTTTTTTTTAATATTAAATAAAACTATTTATATTTACAAGGGAATATAACATAACAACTTTTCACAATAATTGAAGAAAGGGGTTCGAACATTTTTGTATGGAGCCTGGCATATCTAGCCGCCGCAATCTTGATTTTTTTTTCAAAATTTCCGAGCACGATAAAAGTGGTATATTTGTATAGAGGACACTTATACAAACAAAACATGTTAAACAACATGGTATCCTAAAGTGTCACGTTTCCGAGATATTTGGAAGTAAAGATCGCCATTTGTGTCATATGGACTCATATCATTTTTTAAGATGGCGGCGGCTAGATATGCCACAAAGGTTCGTACCCCTTTCTAAAAAAAACTTTCTATGCGTATTTTATCGACAACAATGATCAAATTGGCGTTTAATGGATACACACAGGTCACACTATTACGCTACCATATGCATCGTCGCTATCATCATCATCATCAGCCTATAATGTTCCCACTGCTGGGACTCAGGCCTCCTCTCTATGAGACGGAGTGGGCTGTAATCCACCACGCGGGCCCAGGGCGGGTGGAAGATGTCACATGCTTTCGAATTTTTAGTCCTAGGACATGCCGGTTTCCTCACGATATTTTCCTTCACCGTTTTTGAGACCAGCGGTGATGAAATAAATCACACAAAGTAATGCGCCTGCCTGGGTTCGAACCCACGGCTTACTGCTCGTAAGTCGGGGCTGCCACCACTGGGCCACTGCTGCTCTGCTACCATATCAATTCGTCAAATTTCAAGTTATTCATAAACAAAAAAAAAAAAATATTACTAAGGAAATAAAAAAAAAAGTGGCGAGCTTCGAAGATTTTATTTTTAACTTTCTTCTCTACCCCTCTAGGAACTCAATAAAAAAAGTCAAAAATAATTTAAGAGCTAAACAAAACTTATCTTTGCTTTGCTTTCTTTTTCTTATAACTTAATTCAATTAATGCATCGATATCACATTCACATACTCGGTTGATAAATCACGTTCAAATATCTCAATATAATTTTATCTAATGGAATTCAAAGCTCTACTTATGAAGAGCGTGTGTTGTCAGCATCCACATTAAAATAATCCTGACAGACTTTAGAGCATTAAGATAAAATGGTCTTAAAATGAACTCAGAGATTTCTTGCATTTTTTATTATGATTGATTTGAAAGGATTTGATTGAATCAGTTTGTATTTGAATACACTTACCATTTTGATTTAGTACGTGTATGTAGCTTATGAAATACAAAAAATCAAAGAACAGTAACAGTAATAAAGTAATTAAGTCTCACAACAAACCAGAATAACTTAAAAACTAAAAAGTTTTTATACAAACAAATATCAACTAAAAACGCAACCTAAAACCCGAGCAGCATCAGTCGATAAATTGAAACGTCACAACTTCACAACACAAGTAAAGGGGTGCGAACGAAATCCTTGCGAACGACAAAACAATAAACCCGGCACCGGTCGGAACAAAACACACGGCAATCACAACAAAGGCTCCGTTTACATTCTAACGCCTTTTAAACTAACAAAGGCGGAATTCAAATAAACACTAAATCGGTAACCCTTTGACCGTCGGTGGGCAATTTTCACGGAAAACGGAATAGAAATGATTTTGTGAAGGGTTCGAGTCCCGACACCCTGGAGTCAAGTGGGGCTATTTTCAACAATATTTTTGAAATCAATTGAATTGTTGTGACTGAATGACAGGATTGTATTTTCCTCGAATCATTATCATCTGGGTCGCCTTTTTTCAACTCTTGGGGTTGGCTTTTATTTTGTTCAATAATGTTGGCTAAAAATATTTTATTTACACGAATAATGATTTTTAGGTTTTTTTATTAAAGTGAAACTTTTATTACATCGTCTCAAACTTTTTTTTTATTTGTTTCACCTATAACCCAGTAGGGCTAAAGTAGGGTTAAAATAAATTGTTTGCTATGAATCGCAAAAAGAAAAACAGCGGAACTGACAGCTTTTAAAAAAGGCCTGAGAAAAAAACGTGAGAATATTAAAAATAAAAGACACTCCTAATAAACTCATCAGAATGGCATGCACTTACCTAGGCAGTAAAAGTATCCTGTCAAATAAAATATAAGCGTTCGAAAGAACATGTTTCAGAATCAAAACGGCAGTCGTTATTCGTAGTACTCGTACCGTGACGAAAATATCGAACGATATCAAGATAAGGCCCTCGCGGTCACTCCCTGAGTGTTCGCTGTGACGTAAGGAGGTGTCCGACTGTGCCGTATGATGACGTGTGCCTTTGTGTGCAAATTATGCCCTTTCGTATGCCCCTATGTTGTGTTCGAGTGTTTGCCTGGCTACAATATGACTTTGTTCAGTCCAACAAAGTTTATGGGACTAATGATCTTAAAAACATGTATAAATAACGTAAGGTAAATTAAGGTAAAAATAAATAAAATGTGGACAAGGAAATCTTAAACTTGAAATAACGCTATGCAAATCTCTAATAGATTAATCAATCATAAAAATGATGTCATAGAATTTCCATATGCCATTTCTCATAAATGTTTTTTTGTTCTGGAACATTAGCAGTCGTAAAGAGACAATTGAGAACAACAAAAATCAGTTGAAGAGATCTCCAATCGGATAGTGGATGTACTTAACGTAAAGCCGAAGGTGTGGTCACGTCTCAATGTCAATCGGCTTTGATCTCGCCGCGGCGCGCCCCCGCACTCACGCCGATCTGAACAATAGGTATTCTCTTAACACCTTGTCTGACCACTCATTGTTATCTTACACCTACAGACTTAGTACGCAGATATCTACTCCTAATACTCCCACACACAAAGTTTAATTTCACTTGACCGATTGTAATACTATCGCTGGAAACGTGTACCATCTATTATGGTCCATAATTGAATAATAATCTTGGCTAGTCATTTGTTTATCTCCTAAGAGTTAAAGTTCAGAATGCCGCGACTGATGTCCTTGATTATCAATGTGTATGTAATTCGACACACTGTCAGAGCTGTAATGCGATTGGTCGGAGCAATAATAGCCTATTCAATTGTTGATTTATTACAGTCACAGTTGAAACGTAATTGAAGGTTTCGTTAGCTATGAGTTACTATCGAGCCCTTGGTTTTTCTTGTACGGGCATTCTTGTTATCTGTTAAACAGCTTGTTATAGTTTACTATTGTGAGTTATTGAAATGAAACACAAAATCACAATGTGAAGCTCAAAGACAATTTCAAATAACAAACAGAGACAAATGTACAATATCAAGCAATACGCACAGTACAGTGGACCGCACCCTTACAGTACGCAACGCACACCATCCACAAAGGTGTTAACATGTTCACCATGCGAAAATACATCTGTTTAATGAGCCCGATTGCCAATTATGTCATGAATGGCCGGTGCGTTGCTCTGGCCAGTAGCCGCACTCACCCACTTGCGCGCACAGGCGTGATGAGAAACGAAACGTGAACTTTCCCTCTCATCAGAATACCCTAACTGCTCGTATTACGTAACACTCGACATCCCTGTCGCACTCCGGACCACACTTGAAGTGAGAGTGAGGCTCACAGGTAATCTATGTAGCTATTGGGACAAGGGTGCCTGACGCCTGACGCACTTGACAGTTTGTACTAATTGTTCACCTGGTTCTCACAGTAATGTCGATCGATACCGAATCGGAGGAAACGGTACAAAGCAAATAACTTTGCAGGAATCTGAAGCAATAGAAAATAAATGGATCGGTAACCGAAAGCCGAAATTAGCGTTGTAAAAATAAACGTCCAATATTTGCAGTGCATATTTCAAAGCGTCTAAGACAAATGAATCTATAAAATTAATTGGACAAGTAATCGAAAACTCAGAAAGAATTTCTTCATCTCTGGTGAGGGGAGCGGGAAACAAATGAGGGGCGGACATTGAATAATTCGATTTCCTTATTTGTACCAATCAATATCTTATAAAGAAACTCGATATCGTAATACGGAGACATTTGGATATTGACATTGAGAATCAAAAGAGAAAATATAGGTGCGGTTTCACCATCAAAGGAATGTATTGACAATTGGCATGTTGTGGCAAAAAATTGAAGATTAAAAATTTCTTTAAGGTGACAGTTTAATAAACAAAAATATGCTAACAGTTTTCATGAATTTAGTACGAACCCATCTAGAATAAACAAAGTCAGGTGCAGCAAGTATCATAACTAAATTCAAAGTGATCCCGAAACAGTTAAAGGGTGGCATCGCTCGAAGCAGTGCTGAGACGAGCGCGTCGGTTGCAGATGGCATATTAACAGATGTAATTGCATTTACTGCCGAGATCGCTGACGTTTCCTACTAAATGTATATCGCTGAGTAATATAGACAATCGAGTTATTAACACAAACCACCCTCTGTAATAAGTTACCACTGATGGAGATATTCCCTTCAGGGTTGACTTCTTAGCAAGTTCTAAACCAATTTCCCCACAACGCGGAAAAGTATCGAGCTCTGTTTGTTTGTAGGAACAGGGAAATATTTAAATCCAATAAATACAGTGAAGAGTATCAGATTAATTAGGAAAGATCTCCGCTAAAAATAAGCTCATATTAAATTTTGTTCGTAATACTGTCGGGTACTTATTTAATTCCGGATATAAAATTTCTGTGATTGAGTCCCAGCGGGTGGAGCCGAGGGGCGTGAATTCCAACAAAATTAGCACCAGGGGTCGAAATAAAAAAAGCGAAGGAAAAATTTAATGAACAGGAAAATGCTCCTTTTTGCAGCTATTCCATCTATTTATCTACATCGGGATGCCCATTACCTTGCTAAGAGAAAAGTTTACATTTTTAATTTAATGATTCCACTTTGTGGAAGTTGGGCGGGTTTCGGCGAGATCTTAATTTGGGGATTTCTGAGGCGTCTCGTTTTGTAAATATTATTCCTTTAATAAGACCTCACGTCGAGGGGGTGCCTGCTGAACTCCGTGATTACGACTCCCTTTGCGAGCTTCATTTTGGACCTCGTCATTTTGATTGGCGCTAATGAAATTTTTCCTACTCTGCGTGCCATTTTCTTGTTCTTGACAGTATAATTTCCAGGGACTCGGAATCACTTCTGTTGCGTCAGATACACACCCTCTAAACATTTAAGGAAGGCAATTTCGCGACATCTCAAACATTATTGTTGTCATCTTCATTTATGTTTTTCACTTTGCTAATGCAATTTTTTACTTATCTCTTTCCCGGAGCGGAGTGCGTGTCCCCATCTGTAACAAAATTTCTAAATCGTCAAGTCCCAGCTGCGGTTGCGTAGGCGATGACGTTTCGCTTTTAGCGGCTGTTTTAAAATTGAATATTTGATGCCTTATTCCCTTCTGACGAATCCGCGGCGGGTGTAAAGTACTGGATTCCGTGGTAGATAATTTTTTGAATGTCTCTGTTAACGACCGCACGCATTACCCTTAATCCCGGTGTACCACTTGGTGTTCTTCATTTATATTTCAACAATTTGTATCATGTTTCTTCGTAGCACTCTATTTAAAAAGTGAGTGAGTAATAAAACTTTGGAGAAGAACATGAAGGCGAGAGACACTTAAAAAGTTTCTATTTGGTTCTTATTGATTAGGTCTGTTATTTTTATTTTTAATAGCGTTGTTGTAAATAGGTAATAAGGTCTAGGATCAGGTGTACGTTTGAGTACTAAAATGCTTCTAGCTAAGTTTTATTAAGGTAGGTAGGTAACAGTTTTAACATTTCAATCACTTTGATGTTATTGCAGCTGTAACAGCGCTATTAGAGCTTCCAAATTTTCAGATAGGTACATTAACTGAATTGTTGTTTTGAGTCTATATTATGATCAGTAACTCTATAATAATATAGACTACGGAACGGAACTACTTGAAACGCATAGGTCTTGCTCGACTAGTGGCGCCAGGCGCTCTAAAATTTGGCTCCAAAACCAAATAGCAACTGGTGGAAAAGATTTTATGGGTACGTCCCAACTGGGAAATTTTTATTAACGTTGCAATTTTTTGTCTCTCTCTCAGGCACACTAAAGTTTGTTACAAGAGAACTCAATCAAGAATTTGAACAGAAAGTACTAGGAAAACAGAATCATGAAGCATGTGGCAGTAAGCCAAAAACGAACGTTCATGAATCGAATGAAGAATTCATTAAACCATTGGAAGAGTCATTCGAAGATGTCCATTGGCCCAGTTTGCAACTAGCATAAGAACGAAAACATAATCACAATCAATACAAACATAAAACAACTATTCCTACACATGTTATCAGAAACATGACTGTAACACTCGAATGTTCCCATAAACACAAATGGTTACAGCTTAGTTCCTTTCTAATTACATAGATAAGCAACTTCAATAACGGTTGGTTTATCACAATCATATGTTTGGAATCTAATTGGAATTTTGCATGTTGATATGCTGAACTCTTTATTGGTCGATATTATGTTTGTTTTCCGATATTGATGATTGTATTTCATATATATCGGTTTCATTAGTGATAAGGCTGTGTGCGCTTTATACTCAAATAGTGGAAATTCACACACGCAGTATGTTTTGCTTGTTTATTGATTTTATCAAAAAGAGTGTCGCCAAAAACAAATTACATTTTAATCAAAAGTCAACAAGATGAAGTGATAACGTTCTTTTATCTATACCGAGTGTCTGATGTGCACTTGACAAAAAGCAGATTTCGTGGACATCAAAACAACTAGACATAATTTAATTTTTGATTAGGAGTGTTAACACAATCCTAGAAAAAGTTCTTATAAATACTGTTAGCCACACAACTTGTTATAGATTCAAAAAGCTCCATCAAAAACGTAAGCACCTGTCAAATATAGATGAAATTGTTTTACAAAAATTAATTCTCTGACACGAGGTCTGCTCCAATTTGTCAAAACTATGACCATATTAATACATCAGAATGCCCAATTTGCATTTAAACGTTTACGATAGAAAAATAATTTGGGAAATTACAGTTATTTTAATAGAAATTATAGTCAGCGTTTTATATGATGGGGTCGATAGGGGTCGGTTTTTTTACGAAAACATCTGTTGTGTGTAGCGTATGAGTTTTTTTGTTATTTTAAAAGGAGACATGATGGATCAGTTTCAACACGTATTCGTCGGTTCCTTTGTTACTTGGTTTATGGCTTTGTAATGTGTTTCTTTGTTTGTTCAGAATGTGTTACAAGAAGCTTCCGAAGTTTGTGAAAAAAGGGCAAGTGCAGGCAATGTTACACTGTGTGTCCTACTAATTAATCTATCACTGTCTCTATGATAAACTAAATGTCAGATATTTTCTATAGGTAGCCTAGAGGATTTCCGTGAGTTACTTAGAATTTATATACACTGCAATGCATTTTACTTCAAATTTTACGCTACGTCACATACTCGAGAATCCTTTCATCCTCTCACAAAAGATTCAACACCGAATTCAATTACAAGCGGATTAAGAGACAACACGTATCGTCACTACAAATGCGCTTGAACACAAAAGAGTGCAAAAAACTGCATCTTAACGAAAACCGTTTTGTGCGAGTGTGGGAGTGTGCTGGCTCGAGAGTGCGCTTTAAAAGCCACCGTTGCGTGTTTTTAAAATAGGATTTAGTGCAGATTGCCGGTGCCGGCTAGAGATTGCATAATCTTATCTTTTAAAGTAAAAAATGTCGGTTTGTCGCCAACCTTTAAATGATATTCCAAAGGCATATGAGCTTAGGTTTTTTTATGAAACCTTTGAGAATATTTTTTGCTTGGCTTGTATCTCTGCAGGAATCGCTGTGTCAACGCGGAGCGACCTTTATGTTTACAGATCTGAAATGAAAACGTGCAAATGAATGAAACCAATGCTCGCTTTGAATGTACTCGTACGGAGCCATTCGTAAAGCAAATATGGAGATGGAGGTGATCTTGACGTGTCATGGCGACAAGATAGTTTTGATATTTTGTGTTGCAACTTGGGACGGTTTTGTATTTGCTGTTAGTGTTGTGTTGATTCTATGTTTTTAAATGCGATTACAGAATATAATACGCATTTATGCGACCTACATACCTACAGTTGTAAATCAATGAATTGGCGGCCTAAAATTATTTTTATGATACATATTTGACCAGCAATGTAACTTTTAATTTTAAATTTAAATTACTAATCTTATAGATAACTTTAACCATAGTAGTTTTAACTACAAAACTATCACTATCTCAAACAACAACAAAAAACAGTCCAACTAAAACGCTCAAGAATGTTAAAGTACAATCAGCGAGAAAAGTCTCGGTAGCAATTAAAGTCTGTTGAATAAATCACGTAATCCCGACCGGGGCCGAATGAGGCCGAATGATCACGAACGTGAAACGAATACGAATGTTTATTTACACGGTACTCCCAGGCCCTTTGCGACGAGCTTGTGAGATCTGCGATAGACTTATGAATGGAAACGATTGGGCAATAAAGTTGAGTAGGAAAATTGCTGGGGAAAATTATTGTAGGGACAAGGTAGTGAAGTTAACATGTGATTAGGTGATACTTAGATAAGCTTTCATACTTATTAGTATGTATGAAAGCTTATTGCACAGCATATTATATTTAGGGAGATACAAACTTCTTGGTTTACCTACAATCAATAAAACATAGATAATAAAAAAAAAAATGAACGAATAATGTCAGCTGCTACGAATTTTCTACGAGTTCGTAGCGGTACTTAGCAAACTAGAGCCTAACTCTACGCTCTGTCTAGTAGGTGCCGATAGTGGTTGAGTCTAACACATTCTTAGACACGTAGTGCGGCGTTTGAGCTACGCTTGGCGCTCAACATGCGACCGTTCAATCACACGTCGACTTTTGCTCGTGACTGTACGTCCAACTCATTTCATTCATCACTACAAATCCGTTTCACATGCCTTTTACGTACTTACGTAAACAATCTGAAATAAATACCCCTCAACACAGCACATGTGTTCCTAAGTCGCCAAAATATAATTCGCAGAATAAATCGTTACGGCCATAAGCATAACAAGAATTCATAATCACATTAAGATTAAAAAACCTCATTTGCAAAATGTAATTAATCTTTGACATCAGGACAAATCCGTCAAACTAATTTAATTTAAGGGATACCCGTTTCCTTTATACAAACAAAATAATACAGGCACATTTATAGCGGTTACAGAGAGGCGAAAGTGTATTGCAATGAAGTATAGAAAAAAGAAACGAGCGGCAGTTTTGATTGATCACCGACTCGGAGCTGTTTTTTGTGTGAAATTAAAAACACGGAGTGAGCCTGCGTTGGATTAAAGAGGAATTTCACTTGGCCAGCAAGTAGAGGGATCCCTGCCTTTGTTGTCGAAAACAAATTGTGAAATTAATTTATTTTCGAAAGACGCGTTTTTGGACATCGATTTCGCATTACTGGAATTAATGGTCGTTTCCGTTCCGATCGATTTGGATTATGAGTTTTTGAAATCATTAACATACACGCATCTGTCTGTTAGAATTGTAATATATTCAATAAAGGTACACAGATATAACTCGGCTTCAAGCTCGAGCGAATAGAAATGAACATTAACAGAGCAACCACAAGTGTACCACAAACGAGTAATTAAAGCATCTATAATATATTAACATTATGCATACCAAATTCATGGGAGACTTAGTCAAAATGTTAACTGAAATGGTTGGGGAGAGATGTGTAACACCCAATACCGCAAAGGTAAAGCGTAATAATAGAAGCTATTCGGAGCTTTATGAACGATCAAAATTGCAAGAGCACGTGTATAAAATACACTTTGCAAAGTAGATTTAAATTTTAATACAAAGCTTTCAGCCGAGGGTCGTAAGTCTTGGCGTTGGAAAAGTGTGGAACAGCTTCCGTGGCCATTTTTCAGTACTATTTTGCCAACAGTAACTTACACTTGCAACATTATCAAAATTCATAAGAAAATTAAACTCATCTGCCCATTATTAACTTTTTGTGCAAGTATTTTAAGAAATTTGAAGTTTCCGTATTGTAGTGGAATTTCGGTGTCATTAAATAATGGCCTAGGCTAATTTGTTATTTAGAAGGTAGTGTAGTCAAACTGTGTCCCGTTCCGGGGTGAGCGGCTGAGCGCAGTGTTTGGGTGTAGAGGGCGGCGCGCGGGCGGTGGCGTAGCTCGTTACCCGCGGCGCGGCATATCCACGCTAAGTGGTCGAGCCCTGTGTCTCAGGTGTCGACTGCGGCCGATTTCACAAGACAATGCTTAATAATTTCATTTCGCCATTACGGCGGCCATCTTTGCGAGTCGCACAGTTAGAGGGCATCGGCGCACCCCTCCACGGCAATTTGCATTGTAACTCGGACCACGTAGAAGGCCCTAACTGCCATACCACCACCTCCTAACTCTTGAATATATAATTTTGTTGCTTTTATTAACAGCAACTTTGCGTGGGAATTGGCGATAGCCTTCCGCGGGACTGTTTATTGTGGACGATAACTTGCTAGATTTATTTTATAGTTCAGCTTGAGACTTTGTCCTGTACACAACTGAACCTAAGGGTTGCTCGATGGTTACGCGTTCGACGGACGCTTTATACTGCCAATAAAAAGGGTCGATGCATGGAACCATTAAAATATTTGTTGGCTTTATTTGACAGCAAGCTTGTTGAAATGTTTATTGGAACCCATCAGTACATTGTTGCAAATTGGACTCAATCGTAATTATGTTGTAATAGATTTACGATTGGAGAGCATATAAATCTACAGATTTTATGAATAAGAAAGTGTTCTTTGAAACTGAATTGTAATATCAAATGTAGTGGGAATAAAAGGTAGTAATCAGACAAACGGTGTCGGTGTAATAGATGTTACCATAATTGCTTCCCCGACTGGGGACTTTAATGTAAAAGTTGGACGACTGTTACAGACTTATAAAGTTTGTTTTCGTGCTATAAATTAATGTGTTTGCATGTCTTCGTGGGCCTTTAAAATCATTTAGAAGTTGGTCTGCTTGAGTTTCTGTGGTTGACTCTAAAATAATTGTTATGTATCTTTGTTAAAATTTTAAGGAACTCTTAATTAAATTCTGTATTTCCTGCAAATCAGAAGACCCACTTCTACCAAAAAACTGAAAATATATTTTCGTACGAAAGGTTATTTACTCAATCAATACAAACCACTGAATTACATTGTACATAATCACCCACTAATCACAATAATAATATCTATTCACCCTCTTAAGTAAGCTTAAGCCAAGGTTCCATGGTTGTTGAGATAGTGTGGCATCGCGCATTGAGCACAGCCCATAGGATACAGGAAACGCGGAAATATTGGGCCCCGGTGCGGAATAAATTGTGCCTCTAATTCTAATGGCGACTTTTAGGGGAATCCATAATTCCATTTCGTGTTTTCAACTCTTTAGGGGGTCGGAATATAGACATTAATGGCTTGTGAAAGGTTCCTTACGAGAAAACTTTTTGGAAGTATTGTTTCTTTGCTTTCAACTGACATAAACGCTGTTTTTATCGGTCAGACAGTTTAATTTATTTGTAATTTTAAAGGTTAAGAGATAAAATGTAAACATTTTGTTAATTGTGTTTGTCTGCGCTGATTTATAAATATCTTATTTATGTAACACGTTCTCAAGATATAAAATCTTGAGAACGTGTTATATATAAATAATAAAAAGACAATGCTGTCATCATCTGCCTAGCGTTTTCCCAAACTATCTTGGGGTCGGCTTCCCGTCTAACCAGATGCAGCTGAGTACCAGTATTTTACACGCAGCGACTGCCTATCTGACCTCCACAACCCAGTAACTGGAAAATACGATATCACTTGGTAAGACTGAATGTCAGACTTTTGGCTTCTGACTACTCGTAACGACTGTCAAAGATCTACAAATGACAGCCGGGACCAACGGATTATCGTGGTTTCCGAGGCGTGGAGCAAACTCGGTATGTAATTATGGTGACCCATCCACGGACCAACCTCGGCAAGCACGGCCTAACCTTAAAGATCGACCCGTGCGGCTGTTATTATTTAGCCACGAGCTCCTCATATAAAAATAATAAAAAGACATGCTGTGCCGATCCCAAATAAATTGGGATAAGCGTAAGAGAATGATGATGAATAAAAACGACATTGACGAAAATTCATGCACAATTCCCAAACAGTTGTTTACTACAAAAATATCATCTCTTTACAATAAAACCTCTTTAGCAGTCTGTATTGAACAAAAAACAATCGAAACTCGTAACTAGATCTTCACTGAAGCGTCATTGGAATGTGACCACAAAGAATTGAATAAAACGGACATTTCTTCACAAAAATGTGAATCGAACTTCACTATTTTGAGGCGAAGCCAATCGCTTAGTGACACAACCCAAGTCACTCTTAGAACCCACTGCTATGGGAAAGTGAAAAAAAGTTGGATTGTTTAATAGATTTCTTAGACTTAGCGAGTTAATGAAACATGAACGGCTGTTTGAATTCTCAGTGATTAAAGTTTGTTACAACTTTCAGGCAGTTCATCAAAATTTTACTTTTTGCTTATTTTCATCCGTTTTGTACCACCTAATTAGTTTAATTTGTATCAATTGCAGATCCTATGTTCAGTTCTCGTGTTGTATTAACTACGAAAATCCTAGGACACGATCCTAATTAGATTTGTAACTAATAAGAAATGCATATTTCAATAGGAATAATCACATAGCAAATATTTTTTTATCGTACTACCTAGTTAGTGTTCAATAAAAAAAACCCAAACTTCTTTAAAGATTGGTATAGGTACGTTACTACATCTTAGTTCTTTATCCATAGACACACGCACATTGTCTCCTAACCAAACCAAACTATTCCAAAATCAAAATACAAAACCGTTGCCTTTCAGAATGAACCGCGTATAGTCGCGTACGCTCCAATTCAAGCACCAAACAAAAGAACAGCCATTAAAAGTTTAAATTTCGAATGTAGTGAAGTGGAACATTGTGACAGACATGTCGAGCGTTTCACCAGCTCTAAGACAGGCGCCATCAATCGTACTGGTATCGATTCAGACGCGCGCCGCGATGAATTATCGAATCTATTAACTCGCGAGATTACCGGATTCCATCGAGAAGATGACTGTGGAACGGGTAGATAGATCGCAGTAGGTGTGAAGTTAGAATGAAAAAGAACAATCATCATTTTGAATACCATGCGAAATGTGCAACTGAAGATACTTTAGAATGTCGGTTAGGTGAAAAATAAAACTCTACATCATTTATTTGAATAAAATCAAAATTAGCACCCAACAGCTCTACCTAAAAATGTACTACTCTTCAAACCGTTGTCGAAATACTTCTAATTTAACTTGACAACTTCTATTTCTGTATATTTTATGAGATCGTCATGAATCAAGTCTACACGTTGTTAGTTCTATGCTCGCCGGCTCGGAGCAGACGATTTGTACTAATTATAACGCGCGAGCGACGCGCGACGCGATTAGCTTTCCACTGCCGATGCCGATGCGAAACCACTGCTGACACTTAGACAACTACCGCTTGATGATATACAGTGCTAAAATACGTGTAGCGAAAAAACAAATCTAAATTATTATATATGGATTTTAAGAAAAATTTTGGATCTTCCGAATTAAACATCAGTAACGACATTTGCGACTTATGAGACCCAAACCTGGCTCTCTAATTATCTTATACCAAAACTAATTATATTATTAATTAATACAGCTTCCTTTGCGGCCGTGACAAAAATGCAATGAAAAATAATACAAGCGTAGTACTTACGTGTTGGCATGAACACGTGCACCATTTTATGTGTAACCCAACACGTGATGGAACAAAAGCTGATGACACTGAACAAGTGTCAATATCCTTGATGGAGCAACAGGAGTATAAGATGCCCGTATGTCGTCGGCTTGCACTTCATTCATTCATCGCACATAATAGCACTTTACGTATTGTGTGGGAATGTGGAAACGTATTCCAGTACTCTCTTACATCGAGTATAATCGACGAAACGGTCATCCAATTATTCGCAACAGTCAAGTAAATCGGACGGCCTCGGAGGCGACGCGCCCAAATTAACAACAAAAATTAATTACAGAAAAAACACGGCTACCGTGCAGTCCTACAACGAACGCGGAGTAAATATACCGTTACTAATTACTGACCAAAAAACTGTTGGAATTGAATTCAAACATTTGTCTCTTAACGAATCGTGTCGTGGCGGCTTCCACTCAAAGCGGCGTGATTCGGCAATTCCGTTCCATTTTCAAATGCTCGCTGCCCATTCGTTCCCTCGGCTACGCCTACCTAATAAATTAGATGCCTCGCGTAGCACACCGCATAGTTACAAACTAATGAAATCCCGAAAAGATCTCAACCCATTTTCTTAACAACTTTTCCGAAAGAGCAACCGCCTTCAAAGATTTTACCCGGAGAAATAATTCCGCTAATAACGCTCAGCGCTCACGCGAGTATGTTATGCAACCATAGGAATTTCATTAGATACACACGCGTCTGTTTGTTAAGGAGCTTTCCATTGCTAAAAGTTTCTTGAGGCGGGTATAATTCCTTTGTTTGTTGTAAGGGGTGGCACGCCCGCCTCACCCACTACGTTTTCTAAGTCATCGGGTCCAATTATGCCCCTTTGTAGGTTTTGATATGTAAATTCGCGATTTTATTAAACAAACCGTGATGCCATTCGGGGGCAGCGAGCCGGATTAATAGCTTCTTCAGATTTGTGTAATCGCTTTCTCTTAAGACAACAGAGGTGAATCTCAAGGGAGCTATTCACTTTTGTGTTTCATCTCCGCGAGGTGGGCATTTGTTTGATGTTACAGTTCCAATGTAGATTTCCGGGTCAAACGGCTACATTCACAGCAACAGACAACCCTAGTTCTAAAAATATAACTCGGATCATACTACAGTACGGTCAATCGGCACAGACACATTGACAATAACGTCGTCTACATAATCGATATATGAGAGCATCGCGCGATTTCGATTGCCAATAAAACCGATTCGTTTGACTCGTCACAGGATATAACAACATATTAATCTGCACATGGAAACATAAAACGAGCGTTATGGCCGAAACTACCCATTCGGTTTAAGCTTAATTTTTACCCCAGCACTATTAATAATTTACACGGGATAACGCCAACGTTTGCGCCATATTACAACGCATAAATTAATAATGTCGCTCGCTTGTTTAACTGCGAATCAGATGAGTTTTATTGACAATTTTGTTGGGAAAGAGCAATTTGCGGGATGACCAGGCAGTGCCGCCAAGTGGTCACCAAATAGGGGAACGTTCGGCTCCGTACGTGTGCTATTGGCTGGCAATTGTCATTTATAGTTACTGTAATTGCGATAGTGGCAGCGAGCTTATCGATAATATGGAAAGGACAATGACAGTTAAAATTGGT
The DNA here is from genome assembly GCA_963082945.1 of Cerastis leucographa. Lineage (NCBI taxonomy): Eukaryota > Metazoa > Arthropoda > Insecta > Lepidoptera > Noctuidae > Cerastis > Cerastis leucographa. Next base: position 12,285,244 of record OY720357.1, read on the forward strand.
TGTGCAATATTGACCAAACAGCCGTCGTTCAGATGTCAGTTCAGATTATGAATATTCTTGATGCCCAGCACGTGTAGCATGACCACTGTAGAAATGAGTTTTGTCTAAGGAAGAATCAACATAATGACAGGTAGACAATGACAATCTGTCATTTTATCGATTCTTCCGTCGACGTAACTCGATTCTACAGTGGTCATGTTACGCGTGCTGAGGTCTATAAATCGATTTTGACCATTATTTCAATTAGACCATTACAGGCACTTTTGAAAGTCAAAAAATAAAATAAAACGCGAAGCTACAGTCCAGTCACAAGGCATAATAACTTGTGAAAGTACTGTAGTTGCATATGATTCATTCTGTTTATAAGAATACTTAATCAACTTCCCAAATTCGTGAAAACTAACACCCAGTACAAAATTGTTTCCGTGAAATAGCGTGATCTGTCAGACCATATTCCATAAATCGATGCCGTTGACATTCAATAATATTTAGTACCTGCACTAATAATGATATTAACGAGGCTCTCTCCACAGCGGAGTGTGGGCGCTAGATGCAAATGTTTCCATTCACTGTAACTCAATCCGCGCACTACTGTACACAATTGCATTTGGGGTTGCATTGAGGAGCTGACACACGGACGCTATTATTGTGCAAACAAGGGCTTCCGCTCTTGTGGACTGGCCTTTATCGTACTGCCGTGTGAATCACTGATATTACGGATGATTATTAAACAGCTTGATGATTTTATTGATTTTCTCTTTCAATTATTTAAATTGGTGCTCGTGTTTCGTTGGTTTTAATTGAATTGTAGCGTAATTGCAATACGGAGTACGGTATTTTGATCCAACTTTGCCTTACCTTTTAGTTGTTGTTTCGGTGAGTGTTGTTTTATTTTTTGCGTTATTGGGTTGTCTCGTTATTTTAATTGGCCTGATATTTGTACTTGTCTGCTCGATTATTATATTGAGCCCTTATTGTAGTTAGGTGGGCCCGTGGGTGGGTAGTACATTGCAAAACGGTGTGTCGCCTCGAATTAACACGAGCTTTTGTTATCATTCAATTTGATTCTGCCGCCGGCTGTTTTATTATTTTAATGAGCCTCAATTTACAGGGATAATTGAATGGACGTCGCGTAGGTTCGATTATTATTTCATTCGATACGGTAGTTGCTGGTTGGGGTTTTGGTCATCAATTTTTAAATAAAATTACAAGGTTTTCTGATGCAGCCAGCTCCCGAAGATTTAGCCTTTAATAGAACTTGATCAAAAAATAATTTACTTTTGTGAAGGTTTTGTCAAACAATAATATTGACTGGCTTAGAATTGGAAAGAATATTTTAAATGTTTTTTCTTAAGAAAACTGTAAAGCAGTACAAGATTACCATGACAGGATGACACTAGTCAAAGACAGCATTCCAAAACACATTGTCAATATACCTCCGTCCATCGCCATTCTAATGACAACATCATTGCTCCTACAAACAAACAGTACTGCTCGCCCTCTAACAAACAGGCCGGGACAATCGCAGGAGTAAATTATACGTGTGCCTTTATTCAACGGCTAGTTTCACCATTCACCTAACAATAGTTAAAGTTGACTTAGTGCGCCAGTTTAATTAAAGGGGTGCGCTTTGATTTGTAGTAGCAATATGAAAGAGTGCGTTCCATAATGTGATTGTAAATAGTGATATTCGACGTTCATTTGTTTGTCACGAAGAGTCGGTGGTGTTTGTTTTAAACCTAGACGCCTAACCTTCGTCTAATCGACGAATACGCGATAGAAAATTTATTGTCTCTTTTTAACGCGCGTGCCAATAACCGTGTTGTCGCCAGTTAACTCTGTGCTCGTAACGCTCTTTGAGGAGGCAGTCAGGCTCGGCGGGTAAATACCAATTTTTGAAGATATCACTAAACTACTCGTCGTTTCGACGAATGGTTAGGTTTTGTGTATATTTTTTTAAAACATTGTGTGGCATTTGTCTGTATTTTTTTTTACTATGTCTTTGAAATCCGTCGATATCAGGTCACAACACTGCGGGTTTGTAATGGAAGAGGAAGGCACTAGTGCATTAGAGGAATTATTTGATAACGTAAACGAAGAAAATGTTGACTTTGATGACGTTGGAAGCGAGTCTCAAGATACAAACCGTCGAACCATGAAAAGTCACTTAAATTCAACGTTCAACCAAGTACCTAATCATCTGCTTAGCCTACCTAACTGTGTTGGGTTCGGCTTCTAGTCTTACTGAATGCAGCTAAATACCAGTATTTTACATGCAGTGACTGCCTATCTGACCTCCCTTGGTAAAGTTTAACCAGTCAGTGGCCCGAAAGTCTGAAAATTGACTGGTTGTCAGACTTTCGGGCCACGCGTGTAACGACTGTCAAAGATCAACAAATGACAGCTGAGACCAACTGCATAACGTGCTTTCGAGGTACGGAGGAAACTCGGTGCATAATGAGTGGATACCCATCCACGGACCAACCTTGGGAAGCGTGGCTTGACCTGATGATCTGCTCGAGTGGCTATTATTATGTAGCCACGAGCTCCTTTTGTGCTTGCTTCTTCAAACAAGTGAAGCATCAAATGTGGAAAAAAATTAAAGTTTATGGACTTTGTTCTTATAAAAAAAGATGCATGATGAAGACGTATTTTTGGTGCACATAAAGTTGATTTTGATATAACTATCGCTTCAAAAAATTTGTGTAAATATTTTTTTTATGATTAGTGTAAATGTTATAATTTCAAAATAAAGAAGATTTTTTTTTTAATTGTATTTTTTTTTAATGAGCTTTCAAAATTGATCTCCGAAAAACTAGTGTCTTATTAAAAGTTGTAAAAAACAAATGTTCAATGAACATTTTTTTCACAAAAAATCTGCTCGCCTCTTCGAGCCGGTCTGTATATGAACGGACCCTTAAAATTGTTATTTTATTAATGTAAAAAAGATTACGAAAATGTAACAATTTAGTTGAAAATAATCACCTCAAGAAAATGATCATCGAATCGATGAATGGTTAGGTAAAAAGGGGTACTAGCGAACGTTATGCCTCTAAGAGTTAAAATGGTTTTGTATCTACATTTTCATTGTTGTTTCAGTTAATAACTCCATTCGCTTACCTATGTTTTAAAAAGAAAAAAAACTAATAAGTATGGAAGTATACTAAAAGTAACATTTCAGAAATAGAATCACACTTTAATGATGTTCAATAGTGTAAGCAGAAAATAACTTATTTTGTAATACCTTGTTAAAAAAAAGTAATACTTTAAAGAAACTCTTTAAAAGTAGGTAAGTCTTATGCAAATTATTCTAAAAGTCCAACTATTTATATTATACTCTTCTTAGTTGTCCCCAAAAGCTTTCATAAGCAACAATGATATCTATTACCCAATACAAACTAAGTACCGACTGGGTAACCATGCCAGTCGGCGGGCAGTCCGACCACAGACCGCGGCACGCGACCAGTGAGGGCTCTCAAATTACTTGTTAACGTATCTCTGGACAATTACCACCTATCCCCGACCAATGCTTGCTAACGATCAGCAGAACAATGTTGAATAACAGCTGAATTGATTGCACAATAGGATAATCATGTCTCGAGCATAATTAGGTATTCCGGACGTGATTTGACTAATTGGCAAAATCGATTTTGGAATGGATATTCCGATGTAACTGGTAACAACAATGACGCGGATATTGATATTTATAAGCTTCGGACCTCATTTATAAAATCTCACTATAAATGTTAGGATCATCAATCACTTCCTATTACTTGGCTAGCTAGTGATCGTGGTTATTTGTGCCCATGATCATTGCGGAGTTTATAAGGTAACTCATGTGTTCAGCCAGTGGCAGTTGTCACACTATAATAATAATTGTTCCAACTGATCATGATCTTCTGCCATATCGAAGGTGATTAGAATTGTCTGAAAAGTTAATGTCCTGCTATTATAGTACTAACTAGGTGTTATGGTTTAAGGGACTCAACGCAATGCTAGAAACGCTTTTTCTCACCAGAACCCATTAATTCACATACCGAACACATTCGTATATTTTTTTGTTGGAATATCAAAAATTACAACCTATTAAAACCTTTCAGTACTAATTAACACTACAAAGGCCAATTATTTCGCGTATTCGTAACAGAAATAATAAGTTCATTAGTTGTGTACTTGGCAGTAATTCTATTTTTGCACAAGTAGCGCGTATTTTAATTGTCTACGTATGTACAGTTATGAGCAATAATATGTTGCAGATATATTGATTTTCTTTAAAAACTGTAATCACAAAGTACTAGTTCTACTTGTCAATTTTAGCTATGTCAAATTGTCTATAAGTAAACGGTTTTATTTGCAACTTTGTTATAATGTTACTTACTTATGTCCATGACTGTACTTGAGTACCTATACTTTAAAGTTAATAGAATTAAACGCACCCAATGACACGCACTCAGTCATTGCAATTGGCGCCCTATATCATGAAAAAAGTGCCGTTCTAATGAGACTTAATTGAATTGCCTGCATTTATTCATTTCATTATGAAATAGCACTCATAGCCGCTCCCAAATACGGACGCATAGATACAGCCCGGTGCAAATTTCTTAATTATAATGTCGCACGTGACAGATAAATGGTCTTTATTAACTTAATCACTAATGTAAGGCTTTTAACATTATGCTTTACTAGCTGTTTTTCGTGGTTTAGCTCGGATTCTAAAAAATATCTTTCACTTAAATTTTCAAAAGGTATATAATGTGTTAATTCATTAATTCTAATTAAATTAACTATCAAATCCGTAAAATTAACTGTCTAGGAATATCTAAATAATTTATCTATAATTCCTTCAAATTTTTCAGACCATTTGACTGATCTGTCTTCACAATCTTTCTTATTTTTTTTATTATTGACGATGTAACATAGTTGGCATAACTCATAAACAATTGACACGTAATAAGTTAATAGGTAGATTTAAAAAAAAAGGTGCAAAAACCTTTGGAGCAGTTTAAAAACGTGCCATTTTTAAAAGGAAAGTACAGTTAAGGTTGAACCTAAAGGAGTGAGAGGTTAAATTTTGACAGCTCTCTTCGCGTGACCGGCCAGCTTAATATCATGTGTTTTTTATTCTCATACTCGGTTTCGAGCAAATTGATTACGTCTATTAACTTGTTCCCCAAAGTGACAGCCCTAACTATTAAAGATGGCCGCGCTTTTATTCTATTTTTAAAGTTCGGAATCCCGTTAATAGGTTTGTCAGTTGTTTAAATCGATATTTTTGAGTCTGATGATACTTTTTATTTGGTCAAGAAGTTTGGATTTTGATATCTTTGTTGTTTGGTACTGGTTCATCTAATTAATTAATTGCTGTATTCAGATTTAGTATAGCGTGCTGAAGATATTCGAAATCCATTCACTTTACCTATTGGTTGAGATCACCTATATTACAGTAAACAATGTCATAATCTAGCCATTTCCAACTTGATTAGGGTCGGCTTCAAGTCTTATTGGATGCAGCTGGTACCTGGTAAATACTGGTATTTACCAGTATTTTACATGGAGCGACTGCCTATCTGATCTCCACAACCCAGTTAGTACCGGGTAATACGATACCCCTTGGTAAGACTGGTCATCAGAATTTCGGGACACTGACTACCCCTGACTCTGCAGCCCATGTCATTCCTCCTAAATTTCAATTTAAATAATGAATTATTTAATAATTCCAACTTCTTGTTGAAGTCACTCCGCGGCAAGTAAAAGAACTTTTCTTAGTCCGAGTAACGACTTTAAATCTTTGTTTAAATACCCCATTGTGAAGTGTAACCAGTGGGACCCTTCCTAAGATTCGTTTAATTTGTCATATTTGTGTTAGATAAGCCGAGAGATGGGAACGGAAGTCGGTAGGTAGCTGTACTAGATGACACACGTCAACAGATAAACCACTCTATGACTATTGAAAATACAGAAGCAGTTGGGTAGGGTTGTACAACTTATTAACTCCACTTGAGTTTTTTTAATAAGTCTTAAGTAATGTCTCAGTTTTAAGTCGATTTGGGGTCCGGGAGCTCACAAGAATTAATAATCACACAAGATAGCCTGTAAAAGGCTGTGTAAGTTTAAGTCGATTTGTAGGAGAAGTAACACTAACTGATGACTGGCAACCCTGTAAAAATAATGTTCTAAACTTCTTAGTATGTTGTTATCAGATACTCCTAATGATCTAAATACTTAGTCGGTGTCCTCGATCAACCTTTTTTTAACCTTGATACAATTATGATAATTCCTTTTTTGCTGTCTGTATGAGTCGAATAAAAAAGTTGTCTTAACAAAGAGCTTAATATTTGATTTCCACATTCAACGTACCTACCTATAATAAAAGTATGCTTCTTATAAACTATTGGCAGTATTGGCTGACCAATCCTACTGAACAACATTTATGATTCCCAAAGGAGTTGAATAATGTATGGGTCGTCCCCAAAACGCCAATGATGGTATTAGGTTTCAATATCCAATTCCTTTTATTGGAAATGATTTTGATTCGTAGCAAAGGAGCACATGTTGTAAAAAGGTTTTGGACATGTGGATGGTCTGTATGCCAAGGCTATATGGTTTTCCAAAAGAGTCTTTAATGAAAATAGAATGTAGAGCGGAAACCATAGGTGTGAAGTTGATAAATAACAATACCTCAGAAATGACCAATCAATCTAAAAGTAAAAATCAGACGAACCAATCATAACCCGGATGTAGAACACAATACAATGATTCCCACATGCTACTGGCAAAACAAAACAAGGTTTAAACACCGTCTAAACGCTGAAATAACAAACCGATTACGCCATGATCAGTGTATTAAGTGGTCCAAGTTATACACTTCGACGGTGAACAAACCCTTTGAATATAACACCTACCTATTCTTATCCCTCCCTAGTATAAACATATTGAAAGTTATTTAGTAAAGCTTCACATTCCGTCGGGTATTATTCTCGGTTTGTCAAACATTTTTAAACAAAACACGTGTACTCGCTACCGTTTATCACTTGGAGAGGAACTTGGAAACAGTAGCGGGTAGTCTCACTCAGCGATCCAATATTTAATAGTTTTATGATGTATTATCAAAACAAATCGCACCGAGTTACTATGAACTGCGGTACGTTTCGGCTGCAATTCAATGATTAACCAAACGGTCTTGATATTTTGATTGTTATAATTTCGACGAAATTTATAGGTGGGTTGGTATTTAAAAAAAAATAGGGAAATACATTAAAGTACGTAACCTATCTGCAATAATAACAAAGTATCTAATTGCAAAAAATCAGCTGCGCTTGACATTAAGAATCACTTTGTCATTCATACAAGCGATAATCAATGAAATGTTAACAACGTCATAAAAAAATATTGAAAGCAAGTACATACAAGTGAATTTGGACGTAACACACAATGCCCGGCCCTAGTAATACGTATATTACAGTAGTTAATTGGCATAATGGTCTATGGTTATAGGTTGTGAGTTCCATTATAATTGGGTTTCCTCTTGTCTATGTCTGCAGTTAAATAATGCTCATATTGGTGGATACGGATGGGTTACATTCAACATTAATTAAAAAATGACTACATGCTTGAATGGCACGCTAGATGAATTGCCGCGCAGAAAATAAATTAAAGATCATGCGAGTATACCGTCTGATCTTTGATGTAGTGTGCAGATAGTGGCGCCCTCGGACTTGTAGAAAGTTATCATTATTAATGTGCGAAATGAATGTAAAATAACAATTAAAATAAATATGTATTATTTTAGGTATGATTTTTTTTTGATGATGCAAGGGGTGCTTTGTGACAATTTATATTATTTATAGTCATGGTGCAGTATCAATGTAGTGTAGATGTTTGACATTTAGAGGAATGTTGGCCCAACGCCAACATTATTCACGGACACTAATTATTGTATTTCTATAGCATTATAACAAATGCAATTAGCTTATTACTACCGTGCCGAAGGGTGGTTATTCCAGTTTTTTTTTACTTTTTTATTTATCCATTGATTGGCGATGATCAAACGATAAGGATTAAACATCAATAGGTTCTCATTTATTATGTACTGTCTCGTAAAACGGAATAATTGCTCATACAAAGTAGTTTCACTCCAACCTTTTTAATTACTATGTCCACAAAAAACTTATTCAAAGTAGTGCTGCATTTTAATCGGTAAAAAAATATTGTAAAGTATCAAGACTGTTAACTAGTCGAACAAAAATAGACAGAAGCGGTCGATACAAAAGGACTTAACATATTTTTTCATCATATTTTATTATGAACTTCTGTTCAACATCCAGATGTTTGAGTCTGATCAAACAAAAGATTTTTCAGATGTACTTACGCTGCGTCAGAATGTAACTATTACGTTCATGATTTATGAATAACTTCTGTTTATCTTTAAAATCCCACTTTTGTTTTAAGATTCGAGAAACTTTTATCTTTGAATATTTGTCTATTTCCTTTGTGTAGTGTATTGTAGGTATGTGGAGTGATGTCAAAGTGGTCGGTAGATACTAAATAACCTCGGGCTACCGTTGTGTTCTGCTACATTTACCAATTAGACAGTTAGTTATGAAGTTTACATCTGTTTCGTATGTAACTGGCGCATTGTGCGCTTACGATAAATCTGTACATTCCGTAACAATAAAAAGTGGAGCATAGAAAAACAATGAGTCATGTTTCAGCACTGAACACTCGCTACAGGAGAGCCAGCTCCCACTTGACCGTTTTTTAATAGTTTATTTCCAAACTCCCTGTCGACAGCGCCGATGTTTTTCTAATAACCTGTTTAACAAATCATAACGTTTATTTTTGTTCGACACTGAACGATCACACGTCCGGGACTCTATTCTGTTTCAAATCTCTAAGCTTGTATGTTTTGATTATTTTAATTTTTCATTGAACATAAGAAATTGAAGTTATAACAAGAACAGCGGACGTAAACGTGTGGAATAGAGGAAGAAACGCCACAATAATGCAACACATAAACATTACACTAAACTTGTTATTTGCTTGAATACATATAAAATTGTCGTAATCATCTTTAAAAAGGAAGTATAAAAGATTATTTATACGACATGCATGTATTATATTTTTGTTCTAAACATGTTTATGTTTCGATATGCAATGGAGTATTCATGTGTTTCCGAACGCGTTTTAAATACGAATGCATCTATCTTTCAAGTGTCTCTCTAATGGTGGCCGATGAAAAACAAGCTCCAGTACTTTTTTCAAACGAATTTCTTTGTATAGCTAAAAGCCGCCGATGGCATGCATACGACCTATATGACTCGACAGTATCAGTCGCCAGAATTAGACGAAATTAATTTAGGAACTGACTAACTGTGCCTGTTGTTGGCCAGGTAGCTCGCCACGATTTTTTGTACGTCTACAAAAGACCGATTGGGAAGAAAAAACTACAAACGCCGGGAACGGTAGCAAAACTTTTCGATTATTCTTGATGAAGCGTGTCAATATAAATAGAAAACTATTAAATATCAAAAAATATAACAAAATACTGTTCCATTCGATGTAGACCCACAAGTTTAATTTGAGAAAACATTTTGCCAAATTAACAACTTCTGGCGCCAACAGCAAAAACTACGTGAATCAATTAGTCATAGCGTGTTTAAAAAGTATTTCCAACTTCTACTATTTACAATACATTAATATTTTAAATAACTTGCAGTTTACAAGTCGACACAATTATTAAGGTCAATCCATAAACTTTTTCATTTAAAACAATTACAAAATAAAAAAAATAGCTAGCTTTTGTCGTAGCGCATAATAATATATTTTTCATTTTCAATCGAATGGCGGAGGGCGTGACAGTGGCGCTGGTCGGTCGGCGGCGCGCGTCGTGGTCACCCGGCCAGAAATTGTATAATTTTACGCAACAAAACAATCCACCAATACAGGGTGAGCGTGAATGGACACGTCCGAACCAACAGCCGTCAACGATTCATAACAAAACGTGCCAAACGCACGCATCCCGACTGATGCCGAATCAATTGAAAAGTGCCCAATGAAAAATACCACAAAGGGAAAAATTTATCAACCGTTTTGCACCCTGTCAAAAATTTCAACCGCTACAAACGGAGAGAAAACACACAAAGCACAGACGCAAAGGCCGATATTAAATAATCACAGGGCACAAAGCTGCTTAGACTAGACTAGACCATGCTGGCTAGACTGAAAATCCGCACAATTAGAGCGATCTTGCAAATGTCTTTAATAAAATACTTTGATCACATAACGGTTTAAACAATCCAAAGCCTACAAAGTCATTCAAAATTCATCCAGCCAGACTTTTCAGTAATGAAATCCTCAAACAGGTAATACTAAAAGGGAATTTCATAGCGGCTGGAAGAATGAAATAAAACGATAATATGTCGGGAGCTGCTCCATCTTACAATGGGCTACGACAAAGGGAAATTGTAAGATGGCTGTTCACCGAACACGATAAAGTTATATTAATTATATCTATTTCTTCTGTCAGATAACTTAAATTTCATTTAATATCTACGCACATTGTTAAAAATAGCACCCACAAAGAAAATTTGATCAATAAGAAAATTAAAATCAAAATTACACGTTCCTCAAAGTCGCTTCAACAAAATCAATTGGAAAGAATAAAACATCACAAAGACGAATGCTCTGTCCAGATAAATGATTAAACTCGAGCATCCTTTGAAACAGCAGCCAAAGAAACAATAAAGAAGCCATATCAAACGATACTGTAAGCGAATTAGAAACAAAACGGATTCGAAAGACTTTCTGAAGATGACGTCTCCTTCTATACGAAGCAGTCATCGAGTTTCCTTTGTAATTAAATATTGAAATTAAGAAATGAACAGCCGCTAATTACAAGAGGTTGTCCCTTGGGGGCTGATTATGTTGCCCCAGCATTCGCAGAAAGGGATGTTGGGGACTGCGCCGCTCTTATTACAATTAATATTTAAGATTTTAATGTTCTCCCGCCAGAACATTTGTTTCTGAAGTTGGATTAATATTATTTCCACTGAGTTTTCATACGAGATGTATTCCAATTTAAAATATGTTCATATTTTAAGTACAGTCTCTGACTTAATATGAATGTATGCAAATTCTACGAGACATGTTAATAAAACACATCAACATGTTGTGAATTCATTAAAGAGTAATTAAAAAAACATCTGTTCTGGTCACAAAGGCGACGGATCTGCGGTAGACGTGTTGTGTCCAATATAATAACGTTAGATCAATGGGAGCAACATCGATAGGAGCAATAAAAAAGAAATAGTGACGTTGTACAAACTATAAATTTAGTGTTTGGACATTTCAATTATCCGGACCACGTGGCGTGCCGACAATGATGTTCGTGCCAACAGTAATAAAATTTAAAAAAGTAACAATAAAAAGACGTGTCCGACCCAGTTAATATTTTAATGTATCTAATTCTATCGCTAATAAGACATTTTATATCGAAGATGATTAGCAGAATAGTACAGTCGAATGCGAAAAAAAGAAACAAATAATAGAAGCGATAATAACTTCATCAGGGAGCGATCACATCGCAGTCGGAATAGACTAAGATCTTGAAGACGTTTGGAATGTCTTTATTAACTGTCAACGAATCAAGAGAAGCACCGGGAGCTGTTTAATACCCTATCAGACAAACGTAATTAGTTTTGTAAATAAAATGCCTCGAAGAAATTGAAACGTAGCAGCTACCTGACTGTTGCGGTGACTTGCTACATTAACTTATGATTGTACTGTCAGATAGAACAGTGTTATTAAACCGAGCTGTAACTCTGTAGAATCACAGAGGTTAATCCCCTCTGTCGATGATTTAACTATTATTTTCTGAATGTATGGCGATGATATCTTCAACAATCATGCAAATATATTAAAGTTTGCTCTTTACGGCTACATGCGTTTAGCTACAAGATTTGTATTAATGTTAATTACAATTTCTGGGTTTGTTTTTCTTTTGCATATTTAATAGCTAAGAAACTAAAACAATGTAATTTAATTTAAATATCGCTTTGTAATGGTTAAATATAAATTAACTCATATTTTCAGTTCGGTGCGTTGATGGTAAAAAGCTTAGGTACTCTTTGTGTTAGAATGTATCAAGTTTCTTCCGCGAAAAAAGAAGTTTTAATAAATTAAAAAGCATCCCTCGCCCTAGGGACAGGTAACATTAGGAGAACATCTTGCTGCAACAGAACATGATATAATTGTAGCGCAGGATTACGGTCGCAAAACTTTTCCACCCCAAAGCATTTTTTATTTAATTTTTATTTTTACGACACAATTAAACGCGGCTTTGCTTTCACTTTTTATTGTTATTTTCTTAGTGCCCTCTAATTTTTGGCTTCAATTACATTTTTTCCTTTGGTTTTATTAAAACATTGGTTTTAATGATGAAACTTTATCGTCATCTGGACAAAATTATCGAATTTTATAGGTTCTTCTTCCGTTGTTTTTAGAATATCTGTAATGTAGTCGAAATAACTTAGTAATCAGACGTAATCAATAATTCGGACCTCTCTTCTTCCTCAGGTACTTCTCAAGGTGAATAGGTGTTTCTATTCAAGGAGAGATTCCATCTCGCTCCGACCGGAACTCGTTTAGAAAAAAATAGAGCAACGATTTTTTGAACCGAAATCATTTATCATGTTTGCACTGAACCCAAGACAAACTGCTACTGCGTTTGAGTTTACTTTAGATAAGATTACGTTCGTTTGTTTTACGTTGTCTACCGATTCTTGGGCCATTTTTAAGACAGAGCCTCATTGTTTGGTGTAATACCCAGATATGGTGTTTCCAAGACACTAACTTGAAAAGGAAATAATGCATCAAACGGGTATAAAGTAATTTGTGCGTTCAAATATTGTTCCGTAGCTGTTAGATTTTAGATAGCTAGGCGACTAAAATGGGTTCATAGATAGCTTAGAGCCAATTCATGATTGAGAATTTGAGAATGCAACTAACGTGTTAAATTTAGCAATTAATATCAAAATCATAGCATGACTAAATGAAAGCAATACAGATATAGGCAATATGACAGTAACTAACGTAATTAATGTCTTAAAAATAAATATATTCTCTACGAATAAAGCTTACTTACAATCTTATTATAAGGCCACTAATCCAATAGCACTAAAACGACAAAGTCAATTCAAATAAAACAACAGTGACACTGAATCAGAAGCGTTAAGTATCTTCAAAGGTATCGTATGAAAATATAACTTATGTTAATAGTGTTAAGGTAGAATGTCTCATAATGACAAACTCTCCGAAAAAAGGATATATTTGGACCAACATAACTTAAAAAAAGAGTTTTAATTTAATGTGTAAACATTCCCATACGGCTTGTTGTGCTGTAACGTGTAAATAATCGGGCGCTTCAGTAACAAAAACATAAAATATATACAGATTATGACTATTAGCTTACAATATGCTGTCAGCGAGCTGCTTTTGGTCTTTTCACTTTTTTAGAGGCAGGAAGGATGTTTACGCCACGTGAATGTTATGATTTAGTGTCAGTAATTATTAGTGAGTGTGAACACGTCCACTAAGAGTCGAGAATAGTAATACAAATATAATAACAAAGAATGCCGTGTCTATTCATAGTGTGCCGATGGCGATCATACTGTTTGTGTACTTAGTAGCTTCATGTGTTTAAGATCCTAGTTTTTATGGAGTCGGGAAGATTGAAAGGAGTTATTCGGAACGGTTTTGACGCTGAATCAATGTTAAAGTCACGTTCGTTCAAAACATTATCTAACTTCTTTGTAACCGCAGATTTTCTATCGATCTCTTTAACATCCGTCGATCAGGATTTGTTTCGTTATGTTTGTGAAACTATCTATCAAGGGTATATCTGTCAGTAATATCTGGGGACTCCTTTGTGGGTGCTATTTGATCAGTGACACGGGCGGTGAGTGATGAATATTGCCAAGCAAATATACAAAAAGCAAAACTATACGTGGTGTTAGTTTCACTAGGGTTGGTCGAAGGAAAGAGTACGCTGTGCAGAATCGTAACTTGTTTGATTTTAATATTTCTGGGAATTGATAGGTTTAGGAAAATTTTACGTATTGAATGAAATAGGATACTTGGTAATAAAATATTACCTAGGTAGGTAGTCAAAGGGGGCAATACGCGAAACCGTTTTTTTATGTCTATTAATCGAAATCTTTAATTTGCCGTTAATTACTTATTATTTCTGCACTTTCGTAAGTTCTAAACCTTGGCTTGTAGCTTAGTTCATTTTGTATCGCCATTAAACTCGTGTTTATCTCATTATTCCATTACTTTTCGTAGATACTAACCATTGAGTAAGTTTCTACCCTCTAGGACCCTCTGGTTTATGATACTCTCTCGACTTCGCACACCCGTATAAATCGTTCGGAAATCGTTCGGTAATAAATCGAACGCTTTTTAATGGCAGTTTATCGCAGTGAGCTTTGCGGTATTCAGATTACGGGCATGGCCTAAGTGGCGGCAAGGGAGCGGCACGTGCTCTCCTTATCTCTGTCCCTCGACACTTTCAATATTCGATTTCGTCGCGGCCGCGATTGTGTTTAGCTTTTTTTGCTCCCAACTGTACTCGCCTGCACCCAAAATAAAATCAATTTTTATGCGCGGCCTTTGAAGTTCATTCGAACTATTTATACTTTATAATTGTTCCGCGACGATGGCCAAATGTTTCGGAGATGACAGAAAAACTGAAGCTATTAAGTTTTTTTTTGCTGTATTACCGTTTTCCGTAAATAAAATTGGTCATCAAAATGAGAAACCCTTTATCTGAGCTCGACAACGAAGAAAAAACTGTCGCACCATACAATCGCACCCCAAAGCGTAACCGAAAACGAGTGTCACCGCAATCCAAGCTAATGGAGTGTCTCATAATGACGGTTGCTGACATAAAAATAAATAGGCGAGACTCAGTTTCTGCGTAAGCCGATACTATGATAACAGCATCGCTCCCCCGATAATTGCCGAACTTGGCCGACGCCTCTGATGTGGTACCTAGTTGTAATGTACTGCGGATTAGCTGCTACCAGTGTAATTGATCTTATTTCGCCGCCAATTAGTTCGGACTCGCAACTAGCGGCCACTGTCCATATATTTATTTCTAATGATTTACCTCGCAATTAAAATCGCTGTATGACGGGTCTATTTGTGTTAGGTAGGACCTGATAACTTATGGTGCACGTTGATTTCCATTTTCTCTATTGTATTAAAATAGAAGGTGTGTTACCAGGTGTTACGAGTTGATTCAAATTATAAAAGGTCTATAGAGTACCTACAGCTGGTTCCTACAAAACTGCAATACTTTCACGGTCAAAATATATGGAAAGGATTTTTTTTTTAATTACCAATAATACATTTCTAGGAACGCCCCGTTTAGAATTATTTAAATATTTACTGAATACGTGGTTACCGTTTTGGCGTCGGTGTCCTTTCCACCTATACTACGATTTTTCTAATCTTATCATTACTGTTGATTTTAGGATTCCAACTGTATTTTTTAACCATCGACCAAAAAAAAGGGGTGTTATTTTCATTTCACTTGATCTTATACAGAATAGGAATCCTTTTGCCTAAGGTAGTTGTCTCTCAGCAGCCTCTGGCCTTGTTATTAAATTATCTGGGTTCTCTTTTCTTAGACCTTTCGTTGGTTTATAAGCAATGATCATGTGACCAAGGTTTTGTGACCTCTAGTTTTTCTTAACTTTACGTTTTAATAGAGTTGTTATGTATATTCGGTCTGATTTATCCAAAGTTGATTTTGATTTAGTCAGATTTGCGTCGTCTTAATTGTGTTTCCATTGTAACTTTCAAGGTTGAACCAGCATGGAATGATTCATAAAATGTCATTTCCGAAAAGTGTAGGTACACTAAGTCCTAGAGAGTTTTCATTGGACCACAGTAAAACATATGGGCACATGTCTGAATTACTCAGCAACACCACTTTTTTATCGTCACAACAAACTAATAGCAACTCCAATAAAGGTAAACAAAGTTTTAGGTCCGAAGTACGCAATAGGCTTAGCGGCAAAGATTTAGGTGACAAACTTTATTGCGGCCAAGAAATACTGTTGTCTATTACGGCAACATAAATCACGGATGGGAAAACAATAAGCGTGAAATTGTGGAAACTGTGGCCGACGTGTTGCGGTATTAAATCTTAGGGGAGTGAAATAAATAAAAATAAATCTGTACCCTCCCTTACACAAGTTGATTTATCTGATAAGTGTAGATAGCGCATGAGAAGCTCCCGTTGCTCACTTTTAATAGAATTTAATTAATGACTATTTCAGTTATTGTTCTTTTGTTGCTGTTATGAGAATCTACTCTGAGTACTGAATGATAATGAATGAATCATGTGTAAAAGCAGATTGATCGATTTCTTACTTGATTTTTTTTGCATGCTTTTTTATTGGAGCGTTTTTATCAATTAGCGTTTTAATTTCACACGTCTATGACTTTTATTGCAGTAACAGAATGTGTGATTTGTGTTACTGCACTTGACAAACTTCAATGATTGGTTTTGTAGATCGAAACTAATTACATAGCTATTATACAATTAACTGAGAATTATTGGCTAACTCAGTCTATCGCAGTCCATCTTAGTATGTTAATTTTTTTGAGGAAGTATGTCTTATATTTTCTTGTAGTCGCCTCGTCCTGGAAGCAGGTCAGTGACCGAGACGCCAATATTTTTGCGCAAATAGTAACGCTGCGATAGTGCTACGACTTTGTTTTGACAGCTAATATTTTTAAGAGGGCACGTTTCGACGCTTCTCTATACAGGGTACTTAAAATTAAAATACCCGAAATCCTTCAAATTACTATCTTTGTGTCATGATTTCGAACAACGTTTATACTATGACATTTTTTTATTGTTCTAACTGCGATAGATTGAGTTAATTGTTAGTTTCTGAAAGGCTAGTCTTGTTCTCAAATCTTTGTACTGACTATTATTAATAACGTATGTATAACTAGCCATCGTAGTGCACGTCCATCCTCAAGCACCCAGACTGCTGGTTTGAGGTGGGAGGCCTTTGCTCAGCACTGGGACAATAAGGGCGGTTAAAAAAAGTGTAACATTTTGTTTGTATGACATAGTCATGACATTTGACAGCTTATGGAATTGAACAGCCTTTCAGCACCCCTAAAATTTCGGTCAACAGGTTGCGAATCACAGATTTTGACAGTCTTCAGGAACATATCTGTCAAAGTCCGTAACCTCTCCGCAATCTGTCCTCACCGAACTTTCTACCCCTATTTTTTGTATGTGTCCTCCGGTCCAATCCTCCATAGGTAAAGTGTAGCATCTTAAACGGCAGTAACGTGCTACTATGTCCGCAGCTCCAGACCGGGCCGACCACCGAAGCGTGCGTCAGGAGTGGGCCTGTCACTCGCAGCCACGCAGTTCCCTGGTCATCCCTTCAAAAAGCACCGTCTGGAGAACGGGGAGTATTCGCCTTATGAAAACGGACATATGAGTGGTAAGTACTGCTTGGCATGGAATAACAACATTCGTTTTAAGTTTGGAACATTTTGGAGAGCATTTTGAGAGACCTATGACCAGCAGTAGACTGTTAACAGTCTGTTAAAAAATGTGGATCTGGATCGACTGTCTTATTTTTCTGTGTTTCCGACAGACCAATCAACTAATGACTTTTTACAGGTTTTTTTAGTTATAACAATTTGATGTAATCTCAACTTATTTCGGAAAAACAGAATAAATAATAAACGGAATGCCATTGGGGAAACATCTGAGGGAGCACAACTAATACCAGATATGATGTCACTAAGATTACGATACGGTATGAAAACAACACGATTAAATTTCCCACCAAATAACAAATGTGCCTGTATATCCCAATGATGCCTTAAAATGCGAATTAAACACAAAGTTATTAACCCGAAGATTAATCTCAACTTAATCTGGCTTTGTAATATAAATCAAAACAAACGGTACCATGACATGTGATAACATCAGAATCGGGTTTGTGTAAGCCCCGGATAGGCGCCGGATATGAATCCCGTCTTCTCGGGACTCGGGAGGTATGCCTCCTCATTTCGTATACAAATTACACAAATACAAAATTATCCCAACACAAACGGAGAAAAGGGAATAAAGTGATTAAATAGAGCTCAGCGCAAGACTGCTAGCAATCAATCATTTTTGTCGCTTACGGCTTTGTTGATACTGCCAGTTTCCGTCTCTTTTTGTCGTGTGCATTAGGCGCATTTTGTCTCGCTCCAGCATGAAGTGTCGTGCCAGACAAGGGAGCAATTACATTCGTGATCTTGCATAAGCGGCACTTGCTTATCGCGCACTGCCGCATTTGACTTTGAGTGTAGTTTGTTCGCTTTTTTCCCGAAATTTGCAATTCGAAACACTCTCATGGCTGAAATAAGCATTACTTTGTTTTGCGCTTATTGCATTTCCATTCCATAAACAAGTCACATTTTTTGTTGAACACGCGACCCTCGTTCGTTCGTATTCTCGTATCATTTCTTGTTATTGTGTTTCGTATCCATCTATGCTTAGTTAGTTTTAATTATTTTACAATTAGTGGGAAGATGGATGGCTCTCGCAAGGGGTTTGATTTGAGACTCGAAGCTCACGATGCTTAAGTCTACATGTGTATAGACAGCTTTATGAGAATCTTAACTGATGTTGATACTTTGATAATTTGGTTAGTTCAAATTAATTTAAAAGTATCAAAAGCTCTTTCGTAGGATTGTATGTGTCTCAGGTTGGGTTCGTTGATGACACTTGACAAGCTGATACAAATCTAAATTAATTATCACTCTCTTCGAAAAAAAATGAGTTGCTATTATACAAATTATAATTTTGTTACGTAATTCTCCATCACCCATAATATTAAAGCCATTCTAATTAAATTCGTGCGTGTATCAAGTCTCCATGTACCATATCTGTGTACGGGCTCCGGCGTGGCGTTAAGCCAATATTATTTTGACGAGTCGTTGACAGTGGTTTACAGTTGATGAAACAAACGCACACACACACAAACAGTCCTGGAAAGGTGCACGCACACAGGTGCCTCCTAATCTGAACACGTCACACACGTATCCGAGGGGTGTCACTGTTTGAGTGAGTGAGTGAGGAGGTGGGTGGCCCATTTTCACCCCGTGAAATAATAGGATACGAAAACATCGGAGGCAGAATATAATCCTCCTGCGAAGGTTGAACTGAATGGAAATAGGAATATGAAATGCGCGAAAGGGATGTGTCGGCCCACGTGCTCGTTGAAAGGGTTACCCACCGATGTTTATCTTAAGGCGCTAAATCTAAACGGTTGTTCATTCCGCGTTACGACTCCGATTTGCGATAAAGGTCTCAAGTAAATGTATTTTTAAATAGCCATTAGATTGCAGTTCATCCTTAATGCTACATTTACAAGTCATAATTTAGCTCTTGGACGTGCAAATTATTGCAAAACTTTATCAGTTCGACATGGTCTGGAGATCATAAAAATTATCGTAGAATCCTTACGATCTAAGGTTATTTAATGTTGCGATAGTTAAGATAGACAAAATTGATTTTAGCAATAGGAAAATGATTGAGGTGAACGATCAAAGTGATTGTGGCAGCCCTAAAATTTTAGAAAGTGCCATGAAAATGATGTGTTGATAATAATTAAAGGTTTGGCACGGTGTCGCCGCGAGTCGGATACAGCGGGGGGATAATGTAAGGCATTATAACATTACTCGGTGGGGTACAAAGCTTCACGTTCTGATTGAATTCTGCGACTGAAATTAAGTAAGGATTTGCCTGTTTATGTAAAGGGAAGAAGGGATCAGTCAATTTGCGGATCTCTTGAATGTTCACGCCTTTGTTTGTTGCATTGTCAGATTGTGTTCATGTTGTGATGATTATTATAACTAATAATGATAGATGAGTGTCGGTAATTACATTAATTATTGTGCCTCCAAGATGTTTCGATTTGAAGTTTTCCATGTCGATGATTTCAGTTTGTTACTTTGTTATTAATCATTGAGTTCTTTTGCAACTTAGTTTTTGCAGTTGTAATGGGTGGCATTCATGCAGTACACGTTGCACCAGTTTTCCTCAATTTCGTTGCAATTTACAACTATCTTATGATAATAAGCAAAATTAATTGTCTGATCATTGGATAATTTTCAATTAATGAGATTATAGTGGAATATGAATTTAATTAAAGAGGTACTGACAACAGCTAATCGCCTTGTTATATTTTCTAATGCTTCCATCCTCGTCCATTTGTAAAAACGCACATTCTAATAGAAGAAGATTATCTAAGTCATATTTTTTCCTACGCAGAACGTTATTGCACATTTATCGGATCGCAAAAAGCGCATATTCTCTACAATCACTGAATCGAAAGCCCATTTTTTCCATTTCCGTATCGAACACTGGCAAGAAAGTACGATAAACACTTGCAGAGTCTGCCGGCAATCATAGCAATTTCTTGCTATCCACCGCTGCGTTTACAATTTTTAATGGTTAAAACATTAACTGGCAATTGGAAGTAATCAAACAAATTGCCGTTGCCCCTTATAAGGAAATCGTAATAATAAACGCGGTGGCACCAATAATTAAACTCCGAAGCGATGCGAAACGACCGAGAAGTGTTAGCTGCTTACGACAAGTGCGTATACTAAGTAGCGAGCAAGTTATTTGAATATCGGCGTGTAACAGTGAGAATTTATACTGCATAAACGAACGGATATGCATTTATAACAAGACATTTAATTCCAAATAACGACATATGGAGCAATATAAAGTTCATGCACTTAAGCAGTCAATTTAAATGAAGCTTCGAATAACTCTTAATCCAACTAGTGACAAAAATACCAGAAAAAGAACTAGCCGTCGCAATTTCCCTTAATTATGGACACAGTTGCGGCCTGTACTACATCATGGCGACAAGTATTGAAGTTTTTACTACTTCTTCAGCTGAAAATCGTTTTGCATAGTTGAACCACTTTTGCATAATAAGCCCGTAAGTTCTGACAACGGTCTCGTAGATCGCCTCGATGATATTTTTATTTCAAAGTAAGTATGTAGATAATCGAGTGCGCAATAACTGTTACCCCGGTGGGTAACAGCATAGTAATGTGAGTCACAAATGACTTAATTGAAAATACTCCGGTAATTATTTGCATGTGTTATGTTAGCGGGAACTACAGAAGAAGTTCGCTTATTTTCTTAGTAAGTAGTTTGTCAGAATTACTCACAAGAGCGAGGCTACGTAATCTTTGGTATCCATTGATGGAACACTAACTACTCACACGGAGCTTTTGAACTCAAATAGAGCAATGGACATCGAAGCTCACCCAACAAACAAGAGCTACAAGTACAGTCGCATCAATAAATAACCCATTTACATTAGTCTTCGTTATAGGACATTTCAATAAAAATTAAGCAATTAACATTATAATTAAAACAGTCGTTATTGCGCCGTTTGTTGAATGGGAGCATCACTTGTTGCAACCCTGTATGTAAATGAGTGTGAAAAGTGAGGTCGTTGTGTCCACCTGCGCTTAGATGCGTGCGCCGGCAGTTGTTGATTACGGCCACCAATCAGCATGGCCGATTAAATCGATTATCGACTTTCAATTATTGAAATATTTTACAATAAACATCGATTTGACAAATTGCGTATGCGTGGGACGCGTCCTGCGATTTGTCAAATAAACATCATTTGACGTGCCAATTAATAAAAAAGTTGTGATTGCTGAACTGTGCTAAGAAAGATTAACATTTTTGTTGCATTCCTTTGCTGCTGTTTATGTACTATTCAAAGCAGTAAAATCAATGCAAAACAGAAATTTATTTGCTTAACTCACATCTGGCTGTCAGCGTATGCAACTGTAAAAAAACTGTTGAAGCACGCCTTTTTGTGTAGCATACAAGTTGTATAAACTAAGATGATTATGATTAACACCGGAATTTTCTTCTTACGCACATTCATTTCCTTCAGAGCTTTATAACATTGCTACGCCATAAGTACAAGAGTAGGCCGGATCATAACACAAACATTGTACGAACCTACCATTCTATGCGTTCCAAATAAACCACTGCGAAACGGTTAAAGCAAATATGCATAAGGTAAAATTCACAATAGGTAGGCAGGTATCCCGGTTCTTTGCACTGTGTCGTTGCCGATATTTCGAATTCCAAACATTGGATTCATGCGTGGAATTATACGAATTCCCTCCCTCACTGTGTATTGCTAGCTATGTCGTCCTCAAATGTACCCGTAAAGGGACCGATAGATCTGCCAACTGTGAGGGAATAGATAAACTTATAACAGGTGGCCCATCACTTTAGTTTTTCATCAGCCTTAGGGCCTTGTCACTACATTATACACCTTATGATTACTTCTAGCCTGTTTTAAAACAGTCCTTAGCAAACCTGCTGAGGACTACATATTTTATGATTCTTTGTCTGTAACTCTACATAATTATTGCAAAAAAATGCCACGAGCGGTTAGACGCTAGTTATATGATTCCTAATAAAATTAGCGGTGTTATTGACCGCATCTTACGCACACATCTTGATACTACTATTGACTGCTCTTACGAGAGCTTATCTTACACTCATGTAATTTACTATATTATGTGTAGCTATAATAACATTAACTAACGCGTGTTTTTTCATCTGGCCTCATACTCGTAGTAATAGAGGTTTCTTGTGAGTGCGTCACAAGAAATGTTAGCATCGCGGAGCAATTTCCATACATGCGTTCGTAATTCCGTTGTAACTTGTGAACGTAGTGTTTAATTCCCATCGTTTTGTGTCGTGTGCAGCGGCGCTTACAATTAAAATGTCGTTCTACTACCCACTTATGACATTGCTCACACCTTGGAGTCGTCGTGGCGGATTCGTATTTTTTGTCCGGGGAAAAGCATAGCGAAGGAATTTCTTTTAATTAGCAATACCGGTGTTTTGTAAGCGTCTGCTCACCGCATTCTGTACATATTCCGTTATTTGTTGAAGTCCGTATTATATTGTTTTCTGTTTAATTGATTAAATTATCTCTCGCGTTTCGAAAGCCACACATTTTAATTAATCGCTACCCAAAAAATGCTACAATTAGTGTGATTAATTGTTTATTTCAGGTGACGTTAAAGATATGCTAGATAAATAAACATATCGATCCGAGTTTTCGATTAGTTCTTTGAATATTTTAGTAGAAACGTCCTCGGTCACGATTCGATGCTCGACCAATCACACCGATAATTATTATGTTAATACGATTGATTTATAACCACTTATCAACAAGTCTATACGGTTTCGCCCGGAGCTCGATCGACGTTCGTATTCGAGCGCATTGTCCATCAATCGAATCGATTCAAAATTACATGTTGCTCTTCCGTAACTCAAGTCCGTTTGTTATTAAATTGACGACACGTAATAACACCTATTAACTGCGAAGAGGCCGAGTGTCATACACGACAAACATTAATTTGAAAATTAAATGTTTTTTTTATTACCTTGTTTGAAAATGGAACTGCAGAGTTGTCGTGTTGCCTGTTTTTTGTTTTTTTTCTTAGTGGTGACAGCTCGAGGCAATTTCTGATATTTAACAAATTAGAGCGAATGTGCGCGAATGCACCTGTTAATTGCGATTATTATTATAAATAAGGGTTTTATTAATAATAATCTCACAAACCGTGCGAAGCCAAGTGGAAGAAATAAAATAAAATAATAATGTGTAAGTTGAAATTATGAGGCTTTAGTGTGACAGTTTTACATGAATCTAACTTCTGATCAGTTTTTTTTTCGTTAAGCAATAAATATTTTAATTAAAGGTTTGCGCAGTCGTATATTTATAGAGCAGCGGTGGCCCAGTGGCGGCAGCCCCGACTTACGAGCAGTAAGCCGTGGGTTCGAACCCAGGCAGGCGCATTACTTTGTGTAATTTACTTCATCACCGCTGCCCTCAAAAACGGTGAAGGAAAACATCGTGAGGAAACCGGCATGTCTTAGAACTAAAAATTCGAAGACATGTGACATCTACCAACACGCACTGGGCCCGCGTGGTGGATTACAGCCCACTCCCTCTCATAGAGAGGAGGCCTGTGTCCCAGCAGTGGGAACATAATAGGCTAATGATGATGATGATGATGATATTTATAGTTTATTATTACACAGTTAATTAGAGCTTTACCCAAGCATGTCAGTGTGGAATATATTGCTAGTTATTTCTATTGCTACTGTTGGCATATATTTCATTTTTAATAGTATCACTATAATTTCAAAAGTAAAACGTACTACTTCGGTAATAGCAGCTGCTACCAAAACCACTGACAGATAATCTCTCTTTTGTGTGTTATTAATAAAAATATGGATGGATATTTCAGTATCTCTGCTACTTATTATGTAACAATGGCGAGGTTCCTTTTGTGAACATTCACGGATGAGTTGATCCTTTTTGTAACGTTTTTAACAAATCACATATATTGTAGTCCTTGTAATTTTATTTAAGTTTCGAATAGTCCTTTTTGAAATGATACTTTTTAAGGAACAACTCTTAATAGGGTTTTTACCAGTTATAAGACATAATAACGATAATAAGTTACGGTCATGTTTATTAAATAATCATGCTAATTAAAGACATTAGGTATTTGACAGTAAAAGCTCAGGTAGTTAGAATATTTTAATCAAATATACTTTTTATTCAGGGTGTAACGTCCATTACAGCCATTAGAATCTTTCTTTTTCTGCAGCTCATTACCTACAACCGTCAATAGTTGAAAAGCTTACTTTTTGTCTTTAATTGACTGGAAGTGTGGAGTTAATTACATTATAAAAATATATCCTTAAAAACGTTCCTTATTTCGCCGTTTGCTCCATACACTTCAACGACAAGTTTTTATAACATTAATCCATAGAGTACGTTATTATGTAGCGTTGAACAATGTTCAGAATAATATGTTTGACAACAAACAAAAAATATGTTTTATTGTTACCAAAAATATAATTTTGAAAATTGTATATTTATAACAGGCAACAGCCTATTTCTAATTCCAAACATAATAACACATATGACACATCGTTATCCTCGCGTACATTTATCCCGGATAAAACTGTATCCCGGTCAATTTACGAGTAATTAAGCCTGACCCTCTTTCACATCGGGGGAGAACTTTTATTTGGATCGTTGAAATAGTCCGGAATCGCCGCTAAACTCCCATCCTATTGGCTGGTAACGCGTAAAGATTTTCCCGGTTTCCCGGGAACTTGATTAATGCGTTCGTATGGTGTGAACCGCTGAATTTTCTTTTTATTGCTATTTATATTTGAACGTACTTCGGGGTTACTGTAGGTAGTGTACATTTGTTTTTATTGTAAACTTTTATTCAATTAAGATTCTACTGTGTAAATCGAGATCAACAACATATGCCATATGATTGTGCTTCCCTCTCTGAGTACTTTACTTTGCTAATAGTTTATACATTTGCAACAAAAGTGAGAAATAAAAAGGAAAGGTCAAAACAATTGGATGCCGTCGCCTCCTTCTGCGAAGCAGTCATGCTAGCGAAGGAGGTGGCGGAACGTGAGAGGAAGAGAACCTCACGTCCCAGCCGCCGCGGGAGACGCCAAGGGCGTCGGGGGGCAACCAGTGGCCCCCGGCCACCGTAGGCGCGGGCCTGTGGACGGTGAGTTAATGTGCCAGCTCACCGTCCGTCCGTCTTATGACGACAGGCCGTGCCGACGACGCGATTGTGTTCCACGCGCGCCTCAAGGAGATGTCAGCAAATCGGAAGGGGTCCGAGAGGGCGGATGCCTGCCAGGACTACGAGTTGTTCGAAAGAGATACCGCGGCTGATACTCCCTCCCGCTCCGCCCAGAGCGGGAGAAGTCATTTGATGACTCCCATCCGTAAAAAAAAAAAAAAAGTTCAAAACAATTTGTAGCACTTTAGTTTTGAGATAAAGTTAAATAAACATGTCAAAATACTTACTTATCTATACCAATTTTAAATTCTTCTACAATAAGGCAACAATGAAGGTTTTCATGTCTCAATCACAAAGCATCCCAAAAACATCAAACACGGCCATTTCACAAAACAGTACTTGTAGCACATAAGTACGTGTAATATTTCTAAAAAGGATGAACATCTTTGCAGACGGACTATAACTTCTCAAATTGCGTTCGTAAGTAAGGGACGCGGATTAGCGTGTGCTAGGGCAAATATTTTATTACAGTCCAAATCTCCAGCCCTCAACGTTTTATTGTTCATAAGGCTCGTCCGAGCCAAATGAAAGAGTTTATGGCAAGACATAAGTCGGTCGGTGTTGCCAATGTAGGGGAGTTTGTCTCATTATAAGCTTAAATGAAATAACTTATTACTTTGGAATTATTACTGGAATATACTTAAATATAATCATGTGTATTAAATTCCACTACTTTATGTCCTATTGAATTATGTTCTATAAATGTAATAAAAATAGATAAATAAAATACTAATGCCAATACAAGGGCACCATTTTTTAATTAGTTAGAAAAAAATGTGACTGGACTTCATATTAAATTACCATAGAGTAACATAACTTGCAATTTATTTTTCTACGCTGGCACCTGGCAACCCAGTCTATCGGTTGGTCTTGTTGACTCACGATATTGACTGTTCGCATTTTGTCGGCGATGGTGTATTACTGTTATTGATTGTACTCGGCGCGTGACTTGTGTAGATGATTGTACTTCCACTGATAAACAAGTTGTAAGACTTGTGTATAGAAGTGTCCGGCCAAACGCGTCAATCACTTTGTGTTACAATCGTAAACGTTCTTTCATTAGTTGGTATTACTGGGTAATCCAAATGTCAGTGAATGTATGAAAAGTCTTTTGTTGGTTGGGACTGGACTAGACATTTAATGTGGTTTGAATGCACAAATTAATGTATTGCCAATTAATGTATTGGTTTAATATAAAATGTTTAACTCTTATTAAAAAGCTGCAGTAACCGAGTTGGCTAAGTATTCATTTAAGATCTATAGCTATAACTTCATATAATTTTACAAATACCTGCCAATATGCGTGATGTGACACCCCCATACTTGCAAGGTACAATTGAATGTGAACGTTATCCAACGTTTCCCGATGACTGACACCATCGGGAAAAAAAATATTGATAGTTTTCACCCGTTTTATAAGGGTTAATAATACAAACTGCGATTATTCACTGACGATCAGCATGCGCTAACGAAGCAAAAACAAAGGTTTTGAGTGTTTTAGTAAGTTCAAGTATAAGATCTGTCGAAGATAATAAAAAATGGCAATATCACACTGTGTTGGGGTCAATCCATCGTCACTGATAGGAGTATTGTAGCCAATAAGCCCGATATAGTGGTGGTGGATCGATCAGAGCGGCGCGCAATGATTGTTGACATAACGGTTCCGCATGACGAGAACCTCATGAAAACTGAGAAAGATAAACAAATCAAGTATCTAGACTTGGCTCACGAGGTTTTCAACATGTGGAATGTTGACTCTGCAATAATTGTGCCGATAGTCGTATCAGCCAATGGCTAAATTGCCAAGAGTCTCGACTAATATCTGATGAGGCTCTCGTTAGGCAGCTGGATCAAGGGCTTGATTCAGATAGTGGTACTTTTGGACACGGGTCGTATTGTTATGAGGTTCCTATCTCTGGAGCCCTGACGGCCTATTCCCGATACCGGTGGGCTATTTTTTTTATATTTTTAAATATTTCTTGTTATTTATTTTTGTAAGGAATATTTAAAAATGTAATCAATTTGTGAAGAAATAAATAAAGAAATATAATATAATTTTTGAAATGATACCAAGGTGTTACCTGTACAAATAATTTATGGCCTAGTAATCTGATAAGAATTCGACAGACAGTGTATCAGCAAGTGTATCAATGTAAAACTTAGTTTCACTTGCAGCCCAGTTGAAGCGTCAACTCGAGCGATTTATCGTGCAAACGCGCGGTCCGTTATTTTGGCCAATCGCATATGCCATTGGTATACTGACCGTACAATTATGTATTTATTGTAAACGCTACGATTGCCGGCTGACTGTAATTTGCTTTTAATTCGCCCTCTTTCGTATCATTTTCGAGTTTCTTCGTTTTGCCGACCGTTCCAAGATTTGTTGTATTCCATAATACTTTGTTACTCTGAAGCTCGGAGTTAGTCGTTTTGTTGATTCATTGGCGTTTTGTTCGTTTAGTACACTGTGTTTTGTTGTAATCTGCGTCTTATGAAGCCGAGGTTTTATTTACGTTTGTCGAAGAGGAATCACAATACTACATTGTATTGCATTTATTACCCTCGTATTTACTCTCGGCGACTTAATGCATCCAATAATTTATTCCTTTCACATGATTTACAGGCCATTACGGTAATGTTAAGGTTTCCAGTTAAAACCACCGAGTTATAAAGTCTAGGAGGCTACGTTTACGATAGAATGCTATTTTACGACAGCAACAAAACTTTAATAAAGCTTTCCTTTTATTTTAGTTACAACTGTGTACAAAGTGCCTGCTCCATGTATTCTTGTGTGCGGAATAGGGTATATTCCCAGCCTTAAATTAATATCAATAGCTTGTCATATTTGTTTGACCGAAAGAATATTATCACATATCTTGATATCCTTTAGCAGGGTATATTTATTTAGTACAATATAGGTTACGTGGCATTCGTCACATGTACATTTTACCAATCGTCGAATTAATACTATCGGTAATTATAATTTTAAAATATATGTTTCAAGAGCTGGTATTATGTTGTTACATTAATTTTTTTTACCTCTATAAGTATTTAAGGATATTGATAGTTAAATTTAATTGCATTTAAGTTTTAATGTAACGTGTAAATGCACACTCAAAAACATGTATTTCGATTTTCAACTCTGCTAAATGTGTGTGCATGTATTTGAATGTAAAGTCAAAATGATTGCAAGCATAAATAAATGGGCTGTCAAATGATTTGATGTATCTGAATAAATTGGTGTATTTAAAATTGTTCAGTAATGAGCACTCAACGACATTATGTAAGCGTCAGGAAAGAATACAATGTCAGTGTTGGCACTCGCTCCTTTAACTTTATGGCCAATCATTTATGCCCGGCTCGTTTGGTCATTTTGTAATCTGTCTGCAATAAAACTCAACGGTTATTATGCCTGTTCCATTATCTCGAAACTTGCCAATGTTGCCTCCTTTGTTATGATTAAAAAATCTGAACAGTTCCAAATTAATTTATGCTACCTTCATCTGTTTTTCCTTCAATAAACTTTAATCCACTACTATAAAAATCAAAACAAACAGCTAAACACCTGAAATTGGATTTTTTATAGCAGAGAGTGCGTCCCTAAAGTTTTTGCGGTTATGATTGCCTTTATTCCAACCTCCTTTAAACACATAAGTGATATAATTGGGGTCCCGGTTCTATCGATTCTAATTCGAAATAATGGCCAGTAATTTGGTACGACCATTTGTCGAGGACAGTCGATATTCGATCAATAAATCGATGTGTATCGATATAATAGCGGTTCAGAATCGACGTTTCATTTCTTTAAATGCCCTGATCAGTGGATTCGCTTAATAATAGTCATAATGTTAAACGATGAACATTTTTGTCGGTTATTGAGCAAAAATTTGTGAGGGATCACTTTTGTGTTTTTTGTGATGTGCAGAAATAACGTTTAGGCAGAGTCAGGGACAGTCATTTCAAGTCAGATAGCTTTATGTAACAGGAACAACTGGCAACATCGCTGTGGTCTTCCATGACAGAAGCTCTGTTTCGAAGACGCAAAACATCACATTGAAAAGTCAGATTGAAAGTTTCATTTTATACTTTATTGAAACCAATAACATGCTACCACCATCCCATGGAACAAGACTAACACTTTGTGGAAGAAAACTCGTTCAAAAGAACCACACAAACCGCTCTACGAATTAGAAAGAGTTGCCAATACTTTACTCCATAAATAAGAACGAGACAACACTAAGGGTTGTAACAACCGCAGGTTATTACGAGATTTAACACGTATTTAGTTAATTAATAAGTGCGGTTGACCGGTGCGGTCGTGGGTTCGTGTCCGGGGATTTGTAAATATGCTTTCTGGTTTAGTGACCTAATTGTGGTTTTTGGGCAGCATCCCATCACTGTTAAAATATTATGTTATCTGTGTGTGAATAGGCGGTTTACGAATAAACTTTGATAGGTCTACGTTAATGTTTCTTTAAAGATGTGTTGCGTCACTTTATAAGGCGTAGAGGCTTCAAATTTGAACTATGATCGAGAATTAAATAGTTCCTATTTTTCTACTCATTGATTCATTGCAAGATTCTAGATTTCTTGTTCTCGTGGTTCTGGCAACACAAGCGAATTAGTAAGCTTTCAATACCAACGAGTACCCAGGTAGGTTATCTGTACACAAGGAAATAGTCTAAGGTCTTCACATCAGGCCAGTTGCGGCCAAATGCAAGCCTATTTAGTATAAAAAAGTCTTAAAGCTTGGCAATAACAAGTGCATACAAGTTATACTTGAAGAAAACCAATATTCCTGGTTTAAAAAAACACTTAATTTCCAAGATGGCAGACAAAATGTTGATATACTACTGAAAGTGTTGCTATACAACTAAAAGTGTTACCACACAAAACGTAGAATAATTAATTACAATTATAAATACAAAGTTGGTCGGTATGGTTCCGAAGATAACCGAAACGGTTAGTTAAGTAAATAGACCCAAACAATTAATTCTGGGTCCATTGGTCATAATGTTTGTTTGTAACTTGCTACCCTTGATTTCTGTTGGAGTTTGATTTGCGTGCGTGTGCTCATAAATTATCGGTATGATGTGGAGTGGTGAGCTAAATATTGAATATGCATATTTTAGGGATCACAGTGTTGGATTGATTTTTGGTTGAACAGATTGATTTGTTAGTTCTGAATCAGAATGTAGTGTATGTGTAGGGATATTTCTGCTGGTTCAATAAAGTTGATTACGATTCAACTAAAACGGACCCCAAGGAACTGTTAGTGTTTTGCCTTTATTATTTGTGTTCTGAATTCATCAAGTAGGCTCTAACCTGGGTTTTTGGGATAAATACTGTATTTACTATATTATACTACGTATTTCATTTTAAAAATTTTAGGTACAACGATTATGCTATAGAAAACACCTGTAACATGCTTGGGTTCGAAGATTCTCGGCTAACGATACGAACAATCATAATCAGAGCTCTGTTTACAGTGGTCTTCGAGAGATTTGCTTATAATTAAAATTTTCGCATTAAACACACCGCATCACATACCTGTGCCCTTAATCGCGGAACAAAGCGACACACAATATTTAATATTCAGCAATCCCAAAATCCTTTGTAAAACGCTGCCACAATGGAAAAGGGTATTTTCCTTTAACGGTCCAACCGTTAATTCGTGTTTAATTCGACACCTTGTTAATTGTTTCCGACGCCCCAGTAGGTTTGGTGACCTCGGGGGGGGGGGGCAGACAGTCATGGGCAGCGAAGGACCACCCGGCACCTCCAAAAACACCCTCAAGGGGGGTCATTTTAAGAATATTTGCGTTTCACCCCCCTTATGTTTACTTGGGTTGTTTGTGGTACCCAGAAAACAATAGTCTCGAAATTCATTGCTCATTTTATTATTGTTGATACACCGTTTTACGAGCGATTCGATTATTGGAACGAGTAATTAAATGATAATACTGGGCATTAATTGGATTTTACCTGAGTGTTACGCCTAAGTGGTCTCATGTTTACCTCAAACCTCATGCCGTTTCATGACGCAGATTTTGGTATTGCTATTTTATGGAAATTTTACTATACAAACGTTTGTATTTTTTGTTATTTAGAATATGACCTTGTCGTTATGGTAAATACGGGAAATTCTAACGCAACCTTCTGTTTCAGAAATGGCTCGTATGGAGAAGTCACCCCTCTTGGCCAACGGTTACAACGCCCCACCGACGCACCTTGGCCCCATGGGGTTCATGCACCAGCACGCGCTCATGTCCCCAGGCATGCCCCACCACGGCGTGCCCCGGCCTGACGGCTCCATCATCAAGGGCCAGCCTATGCACAATATGGAAGCACTCGCAAGGTAAGACCGTTGATTAGATTTGTCGAGTGATTATCTTGGCACAGCTGCTTGAGATCGTGTTTCTATGTTGAGGGCTGCGGGTTCGATCCCCAACTGAGGCAGGTCTATTTATTGTTCATCGGGGAAGCTTATGTTTGCTTGATTAGAAGAAAATAAAACCAAAGCATCCTTAGTTCCAGCAACTCTTCAAAAATAGACTGCTACTTACTCAACGTTGATTGGGCTCCATGTTCTTTAAAAGAATTTAATCGCCATTTCAATTTTATTTTTCTTGGTTACTTTTAATAATGAAACCAGGATAATATTTAGAACCACAGACAAAATATAAAAAGCGTCCACCCCAGAGTTTCTGTCCGATGTTTATGACTTTGTCCAAGCTTGGACATCCAGTGGCTCATGGCTGCTACATTATTGGTTGTCATAAACTATGGCCGGAAGTGAGACTATTTCAGTTTTATTGATTAAAAGATAAAACTGACGCACCATAATTTATGAGTAAGATTTGTTTATGAAATAATTCAAAAAAGGTTAATTTAATATACAAAAATAACACAATTTTCTATAGCTAGGCGTTTACAAATCAGTTGTGTTAAGGCACGAAAAACAATGGATACACAAATAGATTTTAAATTCAGGAGGAAAATTAAAACTTGTACTGAGAATTTCGGCGGCACGTGTAACCTCGGTGATTTTTATAATAGAAAGAGAGAAAATTTGTTAAATTGTTTCTGAGAAAATTTGTTAAATTGTTTCTGATTGTTTCGTAAAATAATGATGTTCAGTGTTCACCCGATATCGTCCACGTATTCAATAATTAAGTTTTATTTCTATTATCAAATTATCAGCCGTTAATACATTAGTTGTTACTATTTACCGATTAGTTGTTATAATTTATTAAAGATAATCATAACATCATCTTTTAAAGATTTTTCAATAGGTCAATTTATAGCTTTTTGTAAGAGCACTTCTAAACAATATGCAAACGTTTCAGGTATTTTTCATCATCTGAATGTAAGCAATCTAAACGTAACATACTACAACGCAACCTATTTAAAAATCCAATTAGAAACCCAAAAAATTAAACCCGAAAATATCCTTAAAGTAGAAACAAATTAGAATATTCAAACGACGAAAAAATAAATCTTCGAAACACGTCATAAACGGCTTAAGTAAGTACTTATTAATTCACGAAAAGAAACCTTTAAGCAGACCGGTCAAGTGGTTCAGGTTAAAGATCCGGCAGGGAAGGTAATCCAGTTAGAAAAGTACAAACACTGAATGCCCTCACTTCCGGCCGAAGACCCACAATGCTCACTTGACTTACCCCACTGTCTTACTGCCACTCATGTAACTTAAGTGAGCCTTTTTAACCTTATATGTGACATCTGTCTTTGGAAAAAGTTGTCGTTGTTTTATGTCCTTTAGGTAGGTGTAAATATATACAAGGTAGGTTTCTACATATCGGTATGTTTTTTGGGTATTGTACAGTTTTGTGGTTGTATGTTGGAAAGAATTTGGGCATCCAGGTAGTGTTGTTATAGAGAGTTTTTTTGAAGTTTGTTCAACGATGATATGCTGCCCATGCTGGGCGTTAAAAGCCATGTTAATTCCTATCAGATACTTTTATCTATTTGTTTCTGTTTTGTGAATTCGTGCGTTACAACACGCATGGCATAAAAGAAGAAAAATGCAAATTGCTATATACACACTATTTCATTAAACCATTACACACTCACCACTTGTGACAGGAACATAGCTAGAGCCTGGTTTTTCCACCGAACTACGCACAGAACCAATTAAACCGTACAATATAGCAGTAATATACTATTTAACGCTTCGTTTATTATATTGACTGAGTGCAAACAAAACACATTTATTAATAATTCATAGACACGTACCAGCCCGGGTAACCGCAACATTATTGTTAAAGGAACTACCAGCAAGATGTTTTTAAAGACACTCGAGTTTAAGACAAAGAGTTAGAACCCTTAACTAGGTGATACTTAGTTACAAAGGGCGTTCCCTTGATTACAAACGAGGAAGAAAAGTTTAATGAAAAACAAAGAGCTAAAGTAATCGAGAAACAATTTGGACGATCACGCATGAGTGGGTACGGAACAAATATAAACGATTGTTTTTAAAACATAATTTCAACAACCCCTCGCTTCACCAACGGAACATTTAATATTGAGTGCTCATAATTATTCCTTTTATATTCAAACCCTTTTTATGAAACTTTCTTTGGAAATACTTGAGTAATTAGTTACAGATTTCGATTTTATAAGTATTTATAACAGACCCTTGATGACCTCTTCTCGCTGGGTTTACGTACTACAATATCAATTGGGACCACACTGATGTCATAAGTAAATTCGCACTCATGAAACCAAAATAGGCGGCATTTTTTGGAAAATTTGAGATTAATTGTACATAGTCAGGAATTTCAATTTAACTTCACTATCACAAACTCTTCCCATCTTTCTTATTTTCCAATTGATTCTAGTTTACTTACTGTTTTCTCAGTTTTCTTATTTTATTTTCTTTTTGTCTGCAGATCTGGTATTTGGGAGAATTGTAGAGCGGCTTATGAGGACATCGTAAAACATCTCGAAAGGTAAGAATCGACAGCCGAAGAAATGAACTTAGAAACTGATCGACATTACCAGATAGAAACCAAAAGAAACATGGGGTGGTTTAAGATTTTATTTAATCTTCTTTATTTTTTATGTTCTTTTCTCACTGTGTACTTACTTCACTCATCAATGATTATCATATCAAATCTATATTATACTAAGGATTTAACATAAAATCTTGAAGAAGTCGTACAGATTACACACGAAACAAACAAATCCACTCCCAGAAGGGATCATTATTTTAAAAACAAAGCGAAATCTTTGTTAATTTGAACGGGGCGCAGATATCACAGGAGGGTGTGAAATTAGAGGAGACAATTAGATCCGTGGATCGGGTGTATTTTTAACAAATGACCGCTCAGAGAGCGGGACGGCCGCGGCTGCGGGGTGCGAACGATTCATCAAACTCATTCAGGGGCTAATCTCGATGCGAGGAAAAAGCGGCTCTCATGTAAATTGGGCTGATTCGAGGGCCAATCGGCGGGGGAAAGCACTTTTCTTTTCTTGTTTAATGGATGGTGATTGATCGCCGAGTCGCTTTGATACTTCGCGGTTTTGACTTCTATTTCACTGCGTTTGAAGCTTTCATACACGTGACGGTAACATGTCAAAAGCTTTTATATTGGTTATACAGTGATTTCGTTACTTACATAAAAACGTATTTCATTTCGCTATATTACGGATATTTATTACAGAATTCCGACACATTGGAGGGAGTTGTAATCAAAAATATGGTGC
Source organism: Cerastis leucographa (assembly GCA_963082945.1). Classification (NCBI taxonomy): domain Eukaryota; kingdom Metazoa; phylum Arthropoda; class Insecta; order Lepidoptera; family Noctuidae; genus Cerastis; species Cerastis leucographa. The sequence continues at coordinate 12,320,761 of OY720357.1, forward strand.
TCATATTGGTTAAATGTTTTAATTTTAATAATTTGATATTGTTATCATGTTCTTTTAATTAAAATACACGTAAAATGAGGTTCAGTTCCCAAATCCATCTAATTAATCGTGAAGATTGGAATATAAAATCGTACACACGTAGGTCCGGGGATCGAGGCCGGGTAGAATTACAGTCGGACAGCGCGCCTTGTGCCGATGTGTCACTGTCAGCCGGCGATTGGCCGGCCACGGCCGCCGGATTAGGGCTGTTTTTAAAGAAATTACTTGGTATTTTTTTTACAAAATTCAATTGAATATTGTTTTAAAGCGGTTTTAGTAGTAACGTAAGCCAATGTAGTTTAGTTTTGGAAAGGATATACAAGCAGTACCTAACTACGTAAAACGCCATTAAAACCACATCTTTGTAACGTTTTTATAACTGAGATCCATTAGTTCTAACATTATTACAATTGAGTGGAACAGCAGGTAATATAGTTAAGTCATATTAATGTCCTTGTCTGAATGGCGGGCTTCCTTGCTCTCGTATTATCTTGGTTCATTTAATTTGCGCATGCGTTCGCGACCGGTTCTCAATGCTAAGTCCAATTAATTGACAGGATTATCTCTGATTTAATATAATTTGTACGTACTGTTTGTTTTGTTTTCTCTTGTACGAGCACTCGGTCGTGTTTCATTTGCAATTAAATTCAAATTTATTTAATTACCGCGTCTAAGTTAATAGTGCTCATTCAGGGGATAACAAGGCCCTAACACAACAAATGCGTACCGCAAGTGTGCTGTTTATGTTGAAGCGCAACATGCAGGCAGGTACTTCATTAAGTGCACATACATAGAATCACACAGGGGAGTTTCATGTGCATTTTAATTTGCAATTATTTCGCACTATAATTTACTGTTAATGAACACTACCAATTAACGTATCCATTTACGAAAAACGGAGTTGTAAATCAAACACGACAATTACATGGGACAAATCGTTCGGCTCAATGCATTCGTCCGGTTTAATTCGGTTTCGGTGGGAATTAGGCGGCGATTAATCGGCGCGCGGCGGGTTAAGCCGTGCCGGGCGCCGGGAGCCGGCATACGCCGCCGGAGCGCCGGATCGGCACACATCGCTGTGACGTCGATCGTTATTCATCCCCGTGCCCCTTGCCATGGCAAGATAGCATTGTTTGTTTACCCTTTATTTTTAAAACGTTTTCCGGTGGAAACTTTGGAAAGACTAGAAATCTGAATCAATGTTGGACAGGTCTACACAAAAGCGCGTAAAACTAAGTTCTTGATTGAAACAATTAATTGAAAAACAAATAACTTGAAACTGTAGCTCCGTATACATCATTGCCACGTAACAGATCGTCAGGACTCAAGAGTAGCGTCAGCACTTGCGTGATTGAATCCTCCACCATTAATTTCTGTGAGATCAAACGGAGACCGAGGGTGATATTTATCAAGGATATTGCGAATTATTTTAATCAAATCAAATTCCCTTCGTTGTAAACAAATGCTTTTGATTAATGAGACGCGCGACAGAGCCTCGCAGCCGTTGTGATAAAACACCCGAGGAAAAGGCGAAATTAATGGTCATAAAATGAACTCTTGTATCCGTTAGATAAAGATACTGAATGCTTTGAATCTTAAGTGATTTTTCTTCTGTTATTTTGAAGGATGAAGGCGACGATCGCATCTGGTGACTGTGTACATTTATATCTTCGGGATTTGTCGGGAGTAATTTCGCACGATTAGTGCGTAACTTTCAGCGCGCTTCCGCAGATATTTAGATTGTCATGGCGTTGAATCATTAATAATAACGAGTTTTGATTTTCAGTGGACTAATATGCGTAGGGCTACGGTAAAGGGTGCCGCGTCACGGCAGTCGTCAGCCCTTTGAATACCTTCCGAGTTTGTCGCCGATGCGGTCGTACTGGAATTTTATCTAGCTCTTTGTACTTTGCCCTTTTACGGCGAGAACTATTCGGTTAGTTCTGTCGGCGAACCGAACTATTCGTTTTGTTGGCTTTGATGTCACATTCACGTGCCCGCCGTCTGTGCCCGCGTGGCGAGCATACTAGCTACAGGCTGTGGTTTTCGGAATTAAAACATTGCTTCAAAGAAAATAACAAACTAACAAAATATAAACTCACGCTTGCATGTTTTGGCCTACCTAGTACCTGAAGTTGTATCTTGAAGAGAGCTTTTCGAAAGCTCAGTTAATTTCATACTAGTAGTTAATAATTTGGGTTTATCTATCCGCATTTTACATAGAAACCCCAAACTTCCAAAACTCGATATAAATGGGAAGTGTAAACGGGACTCGCGATGTCATAATGTAAGTTGCACCGTCAGCCTATATTAATCTGGATCCGGCGTCTGACAGCACAAGTCAAATTTCTCATCAAAAATAAGAATTAATGGCGAACGGCATTAATCATTGGCTGGCAAACGGCACGAGGTGTCTGTAGCCCATTATTTTGCATTACTAATGATATGTACACAGCGATAAGGCAGATTTTGGGAGGAAAAATCTTCAGTGTCACCATTCCTGATTATTTGGTGGCACTTTTGTTACTTTATTTTTATTTTTAGAAGGTTTCAAATGTGTTATGTAGTGTAGGCATTTAGAGAATAGGTATCTGTAGAATTCTGAAAGTAATTAGTACGTTATTTCTAAAGTTCAGGGTTATTTAAAACGCAAATGTGAGGCAGGATACGATCTAAGGTAAAAAAACGTAGACAATTCAGGATAAAATGGTGCAGTTGACCGCTGCACCAGAGTAAAAATAGACTCAAGTGAAAATATTCACAAAATTCTTAGTTGATATATTCTAAACAGCTGGTTATGTTAATTGCGAATGTTATTTTATGCAGCGACGCGTGCCGGGCGTGGTAGAAAACATTCATTATACCATCCTTCATTCGGGTGTCATTTCCACCGAGGGAGGCCGAAAACACTGACTCCTAGCTTGGGATTAGCTAAATCGTAAATTAAATTTTATTTTACTGGTAGAAAAAAGATTGCAATTTTAAATTTGGATTCCCTTTTGAATTATTGCGGTAGTGAGAGAGATTAGTCTCGTTAGAGAAAACAAACGCAAATTAAAACCACATAGGTAGTATCTAGCGAAGTGTAACACGACGACAGACTCGGTGATCAATTAGCCGCCTTCACTCAATAATTTTTAATAACTTTGTTACACTAATCACTTCCTCACCAAAAGGCGTGACCGTTCTATTTCTAGAACAACGCTGCCATTGACAGAAGATGTCACTTTTCCTTTAATTACGCAGCGGCCTCATTTCTTCGCGCCCTATTAGTACACATCAATCAATGTTGCCAATACCTATTTTTTACCCTGCGACTCGAGTGTTTTTTCCCTTGGCCCGTTTTTGTTTACGGAGATTTTTTAAGTGGGGAATAATTTGATGAGGTCCGCCACCCGACTGTGTTGCGATGCGAGCGATGCTCATTTGTCATCGTCTTGTCATTTCTGCGTTTCTTTCGAGCAGTTGAATCACTAAAGTAATTATGTAAGTTTTTAGTTGATTTTTTCCATTTGGAACACTCGCGCAGCTTTTATATCGATCCACTCATTCTCAGTTTATTGATCGAACTAAAAATGAAAGTCCTGAGAGCTGTGTGTAATTATAACTCGGTTTTTGTACTTTGTATCGTAAACACGACATCGTGTAAATCGATTTTCATTTGTCAATAAAAAGATATATGATTTGAGACTGTGTTGGTGCATCCCTTTTTTCATGTAATTAACACGTTTAACAAATGAAGATCGTTCACCACAGAAACTATGAATATGAAATCAGCGTGTCATGCTAATACCCGACATCGATGGGGTAAATCAAATATGTGAATCCACAGATCAAAAGAATTCATTACAGTGTGTAAATCACAATTTGCATGTGGCGCAGAGCAACCATGAATATGCATCCGGGACGCCTGAGTTTGAACATTCTGTGCTGCGTTCAAACACTCACATAAAATTGCAAACGAATGTTACCAAAACAAAAATGTTTTACCCTACCGTTTATATTAACGGGTGTCACATGGCGATACCAAAAGCTCTTTGCTGAAGTATTTGCGACATCAAACTAAAATATTTTTGCTAACACTAACACTCGAAACGTGTAAAATTCGAAGCGTTATTTTTGTTAGTGTTTGAAACTCGAATCACTTTTGGTCATTTAAATTTCAGTTTTAATTCTGAATTTGTGAAGTGGATTGTAGAACATACAACAAACAGACAATCACCTCATCACGAAGCCGTCAACAAAGCATTCTGTACATGAAACTAAGTAACTTTACGCAAAAATTATTGCTGGGAAACGACTTTTTTTTGGGGGGTGTAAAATCATGTTTTGTGGTAGAACTCAATGTAACGCACTCATGTGCTGATGGACGGATTGAATAGTACGGGGGTCGTGGAGGTGTTTAAAGTAAAAATCTTATATTAAAAACTTGTATATAAAAAAATACTTGTCAAAAAGTTGTAACTTTGACCCCTAATATCTCCGTAACTAGAAGGTTCCCAGGTATGGTGTAGAACAAAAAAATAGTGCGTGGTGTCCCTCCGCGCGGAAGTAGTGAAACTTCGTAATACTACACGCATGCGATCGAGTGTCACGCATTCACTCTCGTTATTTTATTCAGCTTCTAAATAATATTTTATTGTTGTACACTTTTTATTATATACGTTTATCGAGGTTATTCTACTCATGGAACTAGAGCGAAGGGTGGTCAGACCGAAGAGTCGAATGCATGACTGTTTGCACGCCATCTTGCGTCCCTAGTAGAACTACGTAGTCACAAATCTTGTAATAGCGCCATCTCTTAATGGGTAATAGAAAATATTCCCCCTCCATTAGACCGTTAAACTTGTTGGAAGTCGCATAAGAAGTTTCACTTCAAAAAATGATCGCAGTGACAGGGAGAACCAGTGCCTTGCGGCTTCGTTAAGAGGTGTTTTACACCCTTTATACATTTATAATCAAAATCATACCAGAAATTATTCTAATTTGTAGCCCTAGTAGAGTATTCCTGCAAGTCAAGTGGCGCATCTGACCGCACTCTCGTCACCCAGGAGTGCTGACTGAGCATCAAACCGGACACTTGCCATTTCGTTCGCTTCCTGACCTTTCCCGTTTTGTTATGCAAATCCCAGTTCCCGGGGGAATTATACAATGCGAATAAAAAGTATTCACGTGTTTACTCGCTGAGTTCGCGTCGAGTGCGAGTCGAGTGTGAGTCCGCATAAATCGAGAAAAACCGCGTTATTTCCATGTAAACATTTGTTAGCTGCCGTATGAATTATTCTAATTCTGCTTTTTATTTTTCGATTTATTGTGCTGTTTTATCGTTGGAACTGTCCTTTAAAACCTTCGGCAACACTAAAAATTGGTTTATTTTCATTTTCAATGTGAATCTACATTTTTTTTTGTTGTGAGAGAGATGAGAATTTGAGATGTTGAACCACTATGTCTATTTTGTTTTATTAAACGTTCAGAGTTTCGATAAAACATTATGACAGGTCTTAACTAATTGCATGCCACCCGCGCTTAAATAAATTAACCAAATGACGTTGCACTTAACTATTAACTTTTAATAAACGATGACAAAATAACATGGAAAAATACAAGTTAAGAGATAATTACGTCAGTACATATTTTTGAACAAACTACATGAATACTTATTGAATTTTATGTTTATAAACAACGTTACAGTGTATTTGTCATAAATAATTGACAACAAGCTGGGGTCATCATACGTTAACCATCGCATGGCTAAATAACAGCTCAACCCTACGCCGCCACAAATCAAATGTTTTGATAGCACCGGTATTAACGAGACAATTTGATTGCGGACATATCCGAGCCAAATTGCTTCTAAATTATATTTTCTGTTTACTTTCTGCCAAACTCCCTGTTTCGATACGTGACGTATGTGTGCACAACAGATGCCTGTTTGTTTCTGTTGCGTTCATTTACCAATTTGTTTACACGCTTTTTAAATGTTCGATGAACACATTTGTTTAGAGAGTACAGCAATCATTTTCAAATATAAATTGCTTATTTTATGTTTCGATTCGCTGTTGTTTCTTTTTTCTCTAACAAAAACCCAGTTCGCTAATTATTTATGATAATATCTAAGACCTAATCCGTTAAGGTAGCTCCAATCTGATCGAGCTGTCAAACTCATTAAGCTGAACAATTCCGCTAGTTAAGTTAATTATTTTTTCGTAATTAGTTGTCGCGTAGTTGCCATAACAAACTGTCAGACACTCACTACTCCTACACATAAACCTTCGGTTTCGTTTAGCGAAAGTATGATACTTATCATAGTTCTGATTTTATCTTATGAGTGTGCGAATTCTTAAACGTAAGCCGTTTTCCGTATGCTAATCTATTCGTTAGTCTTTGATCGTATATGTTCACATGTTTTTTTATGAATTTCGAATTTAATAATATTACCGGACAGCTCGATTTAATATGATAATTATTATCATATTCTGACGCACAAAAAAACGAAATGGTCTTTTTCTTAATCATTCATTGATTATAGGGTCAAAAATTGCTTATCTGTGATCTAACTTCGAATAATCAAATTATAACATTAATTTTAGTAACTCTATGTTCGTTTATCTTCATAGAGTTGTTATTCTTATCAATGGAGTGGACAAAAGTATGATGGATGCGGCACAATGTACGACTCTGGTTCGAGATAAATCGACATAGATACTGCGTTTGTCCCCCAGATAACATCTGTAAAGAGACAAGAGTTTGTATCACGAGATATGTTTATCTATCATGTCCAAGTCACGAATCTAGTTTTTTAATTATAACTTCCTGTTTATGGTCCTTTGTGTATAAAGAGTCGCGTTTGAATTCATGAAATTGTGTATTATCACCGCAGAAAATAAAAGGTGTACGTCGATACACCATTATCGTCTCGTTCGAGACATGTTGCGGTCAATGCGAGCGATCACTTCGATCACAATCATTACCCATGCGTCGGTCCTGGCCCATGCAGCCGCTACAAACGATGCACAATTTCAACCGTCTACTCAAAGAAACTCATGCGGATCGACGAGTTAGTATTCAAGCGGCTAGAAGATTCACATATCTTTGTCGTTTAACATCATCCAAGGAATTGAATTGGAAGTGTGCCGATGGATGTGAATTTTCTGCGGTCGCTCGATATGCATGTGCATTGAAGCCATATTTATGCAATCGGCGGTTACTGAATTGTTCGACTAGGATTACAACACATTTTTAAACGTTGTAACGGATATGTTTTTATGCAAGGCTTATATGTGCTTATATCACTTTGATGGGAAATGTTTCATGGTGATTGAATCCAATAAATTTTGCTGTTATGTACGTTGATGCGGAGATGCTTAATGAGATCACAATAATGTCATTCCTACATAGACATCAACTGAACTCCGCTTCCATCGAATTACAAGTTAAGAATAGAAAACTGACAAAAAACAGCCGAACATAAATGGCGATTCTAACGAATTTCCCCAATAATTGTACAATGAAATTCAACATTATCAAAACGCATTCCCATTACAGATAATGGTAATGGCCCCTAAAAACTGGGGGTCTACGAATCGTAGGAGCAATTTTGCATAATTATCCAACATTGCGCCCAGAGAGGCGACGCGGTGGCGCTTAAATCCTAATAGCATTGGACCCGATCAGAATCTCGTTACGCTACAGTAATCTACTGCGAACAAATACGTTGCTGTTTGAATACGTACTTTGTGCATTTTTATTATTTTCTTTCATTAAAGTCTAGACGAAATGTACAGCTTATTATATCGCATCGACAACTTTGTGTCCAGTCAATACCTTTTAAGTATTTTCATATTCTGCCGGCACTATAAGTACTTGACCTCTTTTGTGTATCCAGAACTTTATATACCCATTGTGTATCTTTCAGGACTTATTATTCTGAAAAAAGACATTTTTATGTCAAAGTTACGACAACATCACGTTTTTACGACGCATCTGATCACATCCCTTACTGCACATAACTCTAAAAACATCTTAAAAAATCGTCCATTTTCACAGCTTCTCCAACGACAACTTAAATCTCCTCACGTACTTGTAATATCGTAATGAGCTCCTAAGCTTCGAAAGACATATTTTATTTTCCACCAAAAACATTTTATATTTCATTTCACGTTTCATAAGCGGAATTTGCATGTCCCTCCTTGTATTTGGCAAGCGTAATGCTCCGGTCGCTTAGTGCACTTTTATTACGGTATTAAATGATGTAATTTTTTTCATATTATATTATTCAAATTTAAATAACTGTCTCCGGTTTCCCCCGCGGAGGTCCCACTGTCTCTACTGTTTCTTTTCGACGCCCCCGAATTTGGTTATTTTGGTTAGATATTTCCGTTCCAGAATAAAAGTTGCATGGAGTCGCCTTGTTACTTATAAAGTATCCATCCAACTTAAAAAATTATGATAGAAGCCTTCATAACTAAAGATATGCTTGTTATTGGTAAACAATCGTGGTTCTTAGATGCTTATTTGTTATTGTATCAATAGCAAGCGTTTTATTAATAAAACTCTTGAACAGACTAAAGAAACGATGTAATAATAAAATATAATAATGCAGAAAATAGACATGATATTTTTTATTTTCCTTAGGATACAAAAGAAGGAAATAAAATGCTGCAATGTCCAATAATAAAAATAAACATACGAGTACCATTTCCGAAATAATATAACATAGTTCTGGCAGAGTCTCCACAGTTTCCATGTTATAAAATTGGAGAAGTTGTAAGGCCGCAATTTTTACAAATGACGTCGTGACGTTTATGCGTAGGGAGCGCCGCCCGCCGCCGCCCGCGACAAGTCATCATGTTACTTTCTTTCCTATTATTTTGCATTAGTCCGCCCTAAATGTTTCTACCTACAATCATATTGATTAGGCAAATTACACTTTTATTTTACGTAAGTCTTCTGCTTACTTTGGGCAATTTTCGTCGTGGGTTTTGGTTTCTCTTTCCTAATTTGGGAATTAGCTGCGAAAACATTTGAAAATAAGTGACAATTGACTGCACATACTATATCATAGTATATCTACATCTACTTGAAACAGTTTTCTCAAAGAAAATTATGTTTTGCCAAGGACCTCTTCATAAAATACAACCTTATTTAAGTTGCTTCATTTCAGAAAATCACTTGCGTCATATAAGAAATCGTTGAAGCAATAAAGTAACTCCTTTCAATTGCCTTTCAACCCTAACCAGCCCTTATGTAAAACAACACATTAGCTACTCAACATTTCAAGTCCAGCTTGTTACGTTACGACAGAACATACCTCCTGCAATATATCCTCAAATTGATGCACCGCGTTATTACTCGCCAATATTGCCTTTACATCATTTCAAAAGCACAACATTACGTTATCTGCATATGCTTGGAACTTTTTACTCATAACAAAAGCCCCTTTGCTACTTGTATTTTCTTTATAATTTATTCCATTTCTCCCCCACACATTGGCATCGGTCGCTGATATTTTTTATTCGATTAGTAAACCCCTAAGGTGTTTTTAGCCTTTTTTCGCTCGATTTTCTTCGAAGCTTTGTTGACTGTTTGGAGGGTTACAATGCTCATTTCTTTTGGATGAACAAGCTTATTTATTCTTTAACTTATAAGCTCTTCGTTCAAGGTTGGGATTGTATCGAGTTTTCTTAAAGAATGAAATCCAAGACTTATAATTTTGAACACGGGTTTGCTTTTACTCACCTTTCTGTTTCATGAAAATAAAAAGGTGAAGCAGCATTTGAAAGAAATATGCCAACTTAACATAAAACAATAGACATTAATATCTTGAAACCGCGGCACTTACACACTCGATTTGTGTTGCGGAGCAGAGAGGGAGAGGATGAGACGAAACTTTTTGATGGATCGGACGGAGTTTGTTTTGCATGTGAGTGATATGTCTGAAATAATAAATGTTGAGGCGTCGACGCTTCCCCATCCTCCCCTCGCTGGGGTGAGCTAAAACGATTTTTGATTTGGGTGTCAAGCAAATGTTTTACGCAGTGACGCTCCGACAGGATTTGATTTTCTTAATCGATTCTTGAGAATGCAAATTCGGGGTTCGTTTAGTATAGACTTAATTACGTATATAGTTAAATGGATTTTGTGTTTCTACGGCTTCAATCAACATTGCAGTTTTAGTACCTACGGAATTCAGCTATGTAATTTGACAGCACTATTACCGAAAGCTTTGTTTAATACTTGCGCTAATCAGATTATGCATACAAGAACGGTTCGGAACGGTCGGTAGTGCGGTATTAGTTTATGTGAACGGTCCAGTATTAACTAATCAACGTGCGTCGGCTTTGGTGGTAGATTGCAACGCATTGTCCGCGCTCGTGGCCCCGGAATATCTGTTTAGGCCACTACCCATTCTGTAATGGCAATGGTTAACGTTAACTATGTTAACCTTCCTGTGACTTCATTACGTGGTTTTCCATGCTAATATTCCTACAGTACACAAACATGGTTGAAACAGTTCAGTTCAGTTGAAATATTCAACCAAAATAAGCATTTTTCCCGCTCAATGAATCACGATTATCTTTTTCTTGTCTATTTGACAAAAAAATATGATGCACGCCTCTCCATTGTTTTTCATTTTGTAATTCCGCGGTGTTCGGAACGATTCGTCGCCAATTTGCGTTTTGACAAGTGAATGAATAATATTATTTCGCTAGCAGACTGATGATGACTGCTCCCGACAGATGGGGTTTGTTAATTTATCTACATCGGAATGTTACGTTAGAACTGCATTTTGTAGTTAATGAAAATTGTTTATTCGCGAAATCGTTTAGTGGAAATAGTAATTAATGTATGGAGTTTGTTAGGCGGGGGGTAAATTGATTTCATTTAATTAATTTTATTTAAAATATTGATTGAGTTGTGAGTGAGAATTATAATGGTTGCCAAATGGATATTGGACAATGATCGAGGAAAATAGAAATGCTTGGCTAAAGTATACTGACCTAAATTCGACAAAACAATATACAAACTAAAATTTGATAAAACCAAATAGATTGATAGACAAAATTATCTGGTATCTAACCAAACAATTGGAATAAGCCATATCTGTTTTAATTTAAGTGTGAGCTAACATCATCAATCAAAGCAACACTTTTGTAAAGATAAAAATAAAATGGAGGAAGAGGAAATAATTTATTATTTTATTGATTTGAGCTGTTATCTTTTGTCCGATCGGGAGGCGATGAGTCGATCATTTCTTTTTGATTCGTTAGGGTTCGGGATATCCTTGTTAAGAGCTTTTAATTGACAAAAAATATTTATAATGTGTGATGTTTGGTTATGTGTGTGAGGAAAAAAAACGTTCCTTTGCAATTTACGGCTGATTAATTATTCGTAAAGATACAATCAAATAAATGACAAATGCCAATACTTCCTGCTTATGTTCTTGTTCAACTAATAATAAAGTTCTTTTTGCATAATACATTTATATGCAGCGATTGCTAATTTACTATGCTATGCATACATTTATACAAGGGCACTTGAAATTTTTTGTAGAATTTTATATAATAAAAACTCGATTAAAAGATTTGAGCGGTCTGAAGAATTATTTACATATTAATGGTGAGGGAAATGAAAAATATATTAAATTCAAACGGAGCTCCGTGACTCGTCAGTAAAGTACCAAACGACTCCATTTGGAGGGTTAACACAGAGTAGCATACGGCACAGAGTTGTACTAACTTTTATACAAGTAACGTGAAGTGGAATTAAGTAATTTGATTTTAAATTGGTTGTTTTAACAGAAACCTAAACCGTTTACTTTTCTGTTTTCACGTTAATCCAAGCATTGATTAAGCTACCAATATGTAAATAAAAGTCTACTATACAACAAATGATGTTAGTTAAACTACCTTGACAACCTAAATCAATATGAATTCAAAAAAGGATTTCAACCAAGTCCATCGAATTTCTCAATCCATTTCGTATTTCCTTGCGCTCTCTCTTTTGTCACTACTCTGTAATCCACAAAAGGGTTCCGCGAAAGCTTAAAACAGCCACTTATTATGTATGTTACATTTCACTTTCAGACATCATTTATATTCAAATGCTCGAAAGGCATTACTGGGCAAAAATTGTAGTAGGTACAGACTAAACCCTTTGAAATGAACTAACTTGGTTTTGGGGAAAAATTATTATTCAATATCTTCTTTTCGTTTCACGTTATTTATGAAAAAGCTTATGAAATTCTCATAGCATCGTTGTAACTTTAAAAGAGTTTGTTTTATTTTAACATTTGAATTAGGTACTGGAGTGTAATACTAGAGTATATATATGCCTTTCACACACAACGTGACGCAAATCTCCGATAGCCGACTTTGATATCTTGACGACGAAATGCAAAAAATAAACCCAAAAAATCTGTCTAATCAAAAAGTTTTGAAACAGCCTTCCCAACAAAAAAAAAACAAAAGTTAATAAGTAAATATTAATAAAAATAGAATCGGAACGGAAGCATCAAAAGTCCAATAATTCACAATCAAAAAGGACCTACAGAATTAGGGTAGCGGCACGAGAAATCGGCATACAAAATGATTACATACACCGTCTTCATCCGTTCACAAAGAAACGCAGCGGGGTTCTATAATATTATACGTCTGCCTTTGTAGTAGCTCCACAACTCAGTGGGAAGTATGCTTTATGGTTTCAAATGATAAAATTGTTTGTAAGTAGCTTTGTTGGGATTCATTTTGCGTGGTAGCGTGACCGATTCCTGACAGCCAACATCTGATTCCGTTAACGAGATATCGAATGTAACTGATATACGTTTTTAATTGTGCGATTTGATTGTTGTAGATTGCGTGACGAACGAGGCGACATGGAACGAGTTATGGCGATGGATAAGGCTCGGGAGGGTTCACATAACGGTAAGATATAATAATCGTCATGAGATTATCATAGTCCCGTTTAGCTCTCCGTCATTCTCTGACATTAATGTTCTATCGTGGTGGAGGCGCTGTTTGAAACAAGAGATTGTTCTATTACTGCACACGACAACTTGCGATGTATCCATAAATATGTTGTTCATACAATTTTTTGATTCAACGATCGTATACTGTGCACTTAATTGCGCCAGTAAAATGCAGTTTCCGGCATTAAACTTGGTCTATAGCTAGATAGGCAGGCAGGTATTTATAAAGTCTCTTCTTATTCAGTAGCCTTAGAACAATTTGTATCAATTAGAATTTACCAATTAGAAGGTATAACGGTATAACCACCGCTCTCACAGATTGCGAATTGGTGAAAAACTTTCCAATTAGTTTTAACTAACAGTCGTATAATTGAATCTAAATAAGTAGAGTTCCGATCAGATATCTTTGGTTTCACTTCCAAGGGAATAACATTAGAAACGTGTCGTTGCGTCCATTGAATGATCTGATTGAAGTGCTCATTAGAGCTAAATTAATGTTCGACCAAGCACTCGAAATCATGGCAGTGGTTCCAAGTTTTTTCTGAGATATCCATGCATATAAAACCATAGATAAACAACGCTTGCCTAGTCCCTGCAGTACCCACTGCTAACCAAACAATCTAACAGGTTCATCCCCAGGGCACAGTCCGGTGCTGAACCTCTCAAAATCCGGGTCTGGTGGCGACCGGGACCGGTCAGAACGGAGCGACCGTGACCGAAATGATCGGGGCGAAGGCTCCGCGAGCGGGCGAAGCTCCGCCGCGTCGCGCCGAAGCCCCCAGCCCCCTCGACTGCCCTCCGCAGCCACAGCAGCCGCTAGTCCAAGGTCACACTCCGATGAAAGCGACGCACAGTTATCAGATCAGGAGGATCACAATGTGAAGGATGAAGATGATGGTAAGTTCAATGTTTTTAGAAATAACATTTACATATCAACATCACACATATAATTCCTGAAGTGTTAAGCAGAGGTGTACCTAATTGTTCCTACACCCACATTTCGCCACTGATTTTAAGACATATGTAATAGGGAGGCACAATCTAGACTCCATGGGTGCTTCTGAGAAATTCTGGATGGAAAAACTTAATAACACTCTGCTCAGCAGTCTTGCTTGGGACCACTAATCCAAAGAAGCAGTCGAAGTTATTTTAATTATTATATGGAAACTAAACATAGTTAGTACATTATAGTTTTCCGCATTATATGCTAGAAAATCATCATCATAGAAAAGTTTCTTTAGCTTATACAACCGCGTAATATTGATAAATTCTTCGTCTTTGTTATATCTTCCCTGGGTAATAAACGAAGACAAGCAATTTACTTTCTTGTACAGAATATAATAATCGCAATTTCACAGCGATGAATATCTGTTTAATTTCATATAAATTAGATGTATCGATAAATGAGTCGATCTTTCCGCTGCAATCACGGCGCGGCTGTAGGCATGACAAGAAAGTGTCCGTGTAGCATTAACACGGCAGGGTATCACCCGGTCAATATACTTGGCATGTAATGCACGGCGAAATTACCCAGTAATAGCCCTGGAACCTTCAGCATTCATAGTTCGGAAATTATCAGCCATAAAACCTTGGTTCCTTTTATTCTAGACTGGAAATACTTGTGTAAAATGGCTTCCCGTCGATACATTGTAGGTATGGACCGATGTTAATTGTTTTACAGCCAAACACGTCGAATTGGTCTTAAGTACTCTATATAAATTAGTAATATAAAATCCGTACAATTTTGCTAGTAAATCTACATTGCAGCAAATAAATAATAGTATAGAATCAATAGACAGTGCATCTCCAGCGCATCCTGGCAGACGATTAGCAAATGATCATGCGCTTGCGTTCCCATACGTTTTCCCATCTTGATCCCTAGACTCCGCACGTTTGCTTGTAATGGTCCTATATAATAAAATCTTATTACGAGTATCGTCCGCAATAGCCCCCAATGATGTATGAATAGCGCTTAAAAGGACCCAATTCAATTTTACACGTGAGTTCGAGACCTTTTCTTGTTTAAACTTACGTTTATTTTAAAATGAGTTGTCTCGGGTAATAATGCCTTAAGATGAAAGCCAATCTAAGTATCCGCGTAATAACATAGAAATACTAATAACGTGGACATTTCGAACAGAAAACTTCCAACATTACCGTTGGTCATGTCTCATCCCATGTAAGTATTAATATTTAATCACGAGAAAGGCCTGTGTTTAGCTAACCATCATATATCATGAACTATTAACACCATTACACTCAAGTGATGGATGACATGACAATTTCTCCGACGACACGTATTAAGTTCGTTTTATTCTCAGCTTTTTATTCATGAGTTTATTGCCGTTCTATATATTTTAATCAATTTAGTATACTATCTTCTTCTGGATCATCAATCAAGCGAAAACTAGTTATTAGACCGACGTCACTAAGTTATAAACGCAATTACAGCCATTTGAAAATAGAATGGGAAAATCATAAAATCACTGCTTGACGGAGAGAAATAACGGTCCAACATTGCAAGCGCATTTAGATCGAGAGATAGCATTTAAAACTTTTATTGCTTCTTTATTAAATAAACAATAAAGAAATTCCACTAACTATGAGAATGTAATTTAATTATTGAACATTTTCTATTGCATAGATATAGCGTGCATACTGCGGTAACCGGCGCGCCGCGACGGTGCCAATCATAACATAGATCCACAAATGTAAATACTTGCCCCATACAATAGCTAAATTAAGTGAAACAATAAGGATTGTGTATTGGTTATTGCAAGCTGCACACAAAATGCCCAGAGAGCGTGGGAACGGATAACTGGCTACGATTTATAGGAAACACTCGCCTGGCCGCGGAATCACCGGACGAGTCTCGGGAAATTTGAGCAAACAAAAGGTTCAATGAGAAAATCGATACCTGAAATCTGTTCAGCAGAGTTTGGTGTTTCTCATTTAATTGTGTCGTAATCGTTAATATTCATAGTTTATTTACAATTAATTCTGTCGATACGTAATTCGTGCTCGTCACGATCGCCCCAGTCCGATTATAAATATGGTTTTTTATAAAGCTCGTGTCATTCAACTTTGATCTTTGTTCATCTTAAGATACCTTTTCCTTTCAATCAACGTTCTCATCTCGGATCTAATTTGGTTTTATATCCGTGAAGTCTTTTCCTCGGTCGCACGGGTCGATTGATTCTGCGTCCTTAGTATTAGTTATAGAGTTTAGGTTCGTTTGTTTAAAATGCTTAGGGTCCTGTTAATTGGCCTTATTAGGGAGATGGTGTTGTGACAACCCGAGAGTGCTATCGTGCGCATCGACAATGACGAAACGATGTTGTCTTCATTATTTGATGAGCGGTCACTATCTTGTCAGTTAAATTAAATGTATCGATAGATTATTTTGGACCGTGAGAGACGCCAATCCAGGCTTTTTTTTACGTGTGAGGTCCGTTATTGACATAAGGCGTACATTATTGTAATTATCTCGTCATTATAAAAATAATAAATATACCTATTATGTTTCATCACGTTCACTGGTCAGAGTATTATCGATGTACTTTTAGTAGGTTGAATACCGTCATAAAATTTAAAGGTGCCTTTGACATCAGATTTTCAGAATTAATGTCTTTGTCTGAAATGCCAGGCGAGTAATTATGGAATAAAATCGATATAATATTCGAGTAGCTGGGCCGTCCTCGTAGCGAATAACTTGCGGCATAGTGCAGCGGGGCATATAAATCGGTTAGAGACAGCCCATTCGGTGTCGAATGGCTTTGTGGTATCCCTATTCTGTGAACATGGAGAAGACCTATCGGAAAATTCCATCTCGAAATTGTTACTACCAAACTAGTATTCTGTGCATACATGTATTTGAAAGCTTTTTGTAAGCTTTTACCAGCAATTCGATCAAAATCATTTTATAACAAACATAGCAATGTTTTTGTTACTAGAATCGAAACGTTTGTTAAAACAAGCTTTCACACCGTATTACTGACAATTGAGTTTTTTTTTTAAACATTTCCTCACACTAGAAATTTCTCCTGTATCGTGGGTGCGTTTACAAACATTTAAACTAACATACACAAACAGCCAGACCCGGAACAACTATTTGTAGGCCAAACAAATATTTGTTCCGTGCGGGGATCGAACCCGCGATACGCAGCGCAGCAGTCGATTGCTCAACCTCTGCGCCAACCGTGCCGTCAAAACGTTGTGTGTGACAAGTGATATTTTTGATCGTGAAAGTTTCGTCATTCGAAATGTATTTCCGAATAAGCAGGCCACGCTCGGCGAACTCCATCAAAGCCTTGCGCCGATGATCACCACGCGATATCGATGTGCATCGCAACAATAATTGCGAACCGAATGATACATGCACGCGATTCTCGAATATCCTCGTTTGTCGGTATTGCGGGGTTTTTTTGTCGAATACACTACCCATTTATGACTTCTTATGAAGCTGTTATTGAAATTAATAATCGTTTTTTTATAGTCGTATGAATCTGTGCTCTCTGATTTAGTGCCTTAATTTTAATATGCAGTATGTTAATTCTGAGTTGGGACTATTGTTTTTTGCCACTGTAGCCAAAAATGTGCAGAAGTCAACGTTAATGTTAGTCTTCCTTTTGAAGCTAAATTGCAACCAGAGTGTCTCTAAGGTATATTAAGGCCATAATTACGAAAAATACCAGTCTCTGCGTAGGTGTACATAGATTATCACCTGCTTGGGCTTTGAATTATTTTAGCTAGTAAATGTAAAACCTCTCAAATGGTTGTTGGCAGATCAATAACCCAAGAAATCCTAATTGTTCCAAACTCACACCAAAATAACACATAATTCCAATGATACCTAAAACAATATTTTATCAACAGCTTCATTTTGTTTAGGGGGAGACTTGAGTGATGGCGAGCGTGAGATGCCAGCATCGGCGTCGCCGGCGCCGGTGAGCTACGCGGCGCAGACGAGCACGCCACCCAACGTCCCCGTGGACCCCACAGCAGACACCCTGGTGTCTTCCACCGAGACTCTGCTGAGGAACATACAGGGGCTACTCAAGGTCGCAGCGGACAATGCCAGGCAACAGGAGAGGCAGATCAGCTATGAGAAAGGTAGGCAGTTTGATATCTTACCTATTTTTCAATGTAAGGATCAGGGAACTATACAAGTAGGTTGAATGTTAGTTTTCAGACGAAATTCATAAATTCACCTACTGGATCTCTTTTGTCAGCATTCATATTGTAACCAAGGGAGAAAATATTACTATTGTTGAGCAGCTAGTTCACCAAGTTAACTCATTTACAAGAAAAATTTGGTCCTTCTAGGGTGAACAATTCAAATCTCTGAAGATTTTTTTCATACAAAAATGTAGAGTCATCGTCATTTAATTCATAAGTATTATGTCCTTATGTGCACTGTGGATTGAAAATAGCGAGTTATCGAAGAATAATGTCCACATATTATTAAACTGCGAACATTGAAGAGTAGCAAATACGTAGGTGGGGACAAATTTCTCAGAAATATGGAAGCACCGTTTCAGAATTTACATATGAAATTATCATAGATTATAATACGGAGACACTGTAACATGCAGGAAGCCGTATCGATGTAAATGTTATAATCGATATTAGTCGAGATCTCGCGTGAATCGATTCTGCGTAATCTGACGTATAAGCAACATTGATTAGCCGCTGTTAGGATCTAAGATCACGTATTTTAACCTGTAAGTTCTACATTCTGGTACGGAGCGCGTATTAACGACACACGTTTCATTTGCATCGCATTATATGTTGTCTATTTATTGCGTTATTACGCGAAATTATTAAAATTAGAAAATAGTCGGTAAACAGCAGTTTTGTTGTACTTTATAGGTACTTGTATGGTATTTGCGCCCAACACGTATGAAACCGCTCCGGGCTGAGTTTTATGATACGACTATTTATGTGTTTGTGTCAATTAACTACGACGTGAACATGCACTTTATTTATTGAGACCTACTGCCTTTAGTGCTTAAGAAATAATCTCTTATATCTACAGGGCCGTTAACTTAAAGTTTCGACGCACGAAAATTCTTGCGTCGTTGACACCTGTTGCCTTAGGCATTTAGAGGGGTTTCTAATGTTCGTAATTATTGCAGGCGGATCTTCGATATTTTTACTGCACATTTTGTTGAAAATTTAAACCGATGACCCAGATAGCATATTGTTTCAGTTAAATGCAGGGAATTACGCGATAAAAAGGTTGAATAAGGTGAAATTTTCCTTGTGGTTGAACAATATTAAAATAGTAGTATAAAATGTGTAAAATATATTAGATAAGCTAAACTAAGAGCGGAGACAGGGCAGGGTAGTGAGCGCGCGCGCATGTCGTGCCTTTTGCAAATAGCCGTAGTACAGATGCGCCTGAGTTATAGCCGAGCCCACTATCATTACACACGATTCCATTCGGACAGCATAATTGTTTAATTGATATTTCTGCGAGTTATTTATTCACGTCATTCCGTTTTCTCCATGAGAAATAATCCGTGCTTTATGGTATGAGAACGGCGCGTAAAAATAATTCTGTTTCATTGTGAATAAACGCTTTACTTTTTATGAATTAGTCTTCGAAGCGTTTTTCTTTATTTTTATAATTAGCACTCTAAGAAAAGTTCTGTGGAGTGTGCTAGAAGGTTTTCAATGTAGTGTTTGATATTTTGAATATAAAAATATACTGCATTATTCAATTTGCGTCTGCATAATGGAAAAGAAATAACAAAACACAATTGTTATAAAAACTCATAAAAATACAGAGCTCAGGGAGAATACTGGCGCGAGTCATCATCAAACTTGAATATCAATATTGCGCCTCCAGCCAATTGTATTAATAAACAAAACAAAATGAGAAATAATAATGCTATAGGCTAACAAAAGGTTCCATTTCTCCCCCTGGTATATAAGTAAAAGTTAAACGAACACCCTACATTCATATATTTAAAGATGAAAATCGTACGTCAGCAAACCCAGTAATTTTGTTATTACGATAATAAAATTATTGTTGATGAAACATTTTTTGAATCGATGTGTCTGGCGAACTTTACCGATGAAATTCTTTTTAAATAAATTACGGCAATCAGCCGCTCGCTCCGCTCCGACTCAATTGATAGGGTGTTACTGGCTGAATCGGGCTTTAGTTGGTCAGTTTTGTTTCTTATGTGCCTACTATATGATTCTTTGTTTTAATCCTTTTACTGTTCTGTAAGGAGCAATCAGTTCCAAGTCCATCTTTTGCGCTCTCCACCAAGTTCGTTACGTGTATAGTCATAATTGTGGCCGCCTATTTCTTTTTTGCGTTTACAGGGTGTGTTGCTAGCGTCTGCTTCGGTTAAAGGTCAAAAGTTATTTCTCAAAGAGACCCGGGCGTCAATTACTGCTATTACTAGAAAAATAATTCCTTTTTCACCATAGTTTTAGAAAAGGCTTATAAAAGCATGCACAAATTGTTTTCCATTCCATACACGCGAACTGGAATCATTTTTAAACCCACAAAAGGAGTAAAAACCTTCATAACTATGAGCGACTTTGCAAACACAGTCGGCTAGGACCCCTCGCAGTCGCAAATGACAGATCACTATCTAGTACAGTCGCTGACAATTTTTACACTAGTACAGAATGGGTTTGAGCAGACAAATGTTTTGCATTCACCGGCTTATCAGATAACGGGCGAGGGGTAGCAAAGGAGTGCGTGATAAACTGGTGTCGATTCGTACGTGTAAATAGAGTGCCAATGAATGGGAAATAGGTGTCATATTGTGGCCTTTTCAAGTGCGTTTTGTTGGAAGTTTGATATAACATGTTTCGAAAGAGGTTTTTGACGTGTTTTCATGTTTTATGATGGGCTTTCAGATTGCACCGCTTTTGTGTAGGTTTTAGAGGTTTCGAAAGTCAATAAGTTGCAATTTTGTTAAGCTTTTTGGCCACGTTTTTCACAATGATCCCATGAATACTCTTTCAGTGAATAAAAACACTCATGAAGAATACAAAACTTAAATTGTTAAATCGGAACAAAAACTTTCTTTCCGTTCACATAAAATTCCGAAAGCGGTACATCAACGCATTCCTGATCAAAACTAAAAAACAAAACGCCTGTAACACGGTGAATCGGCCGATTGCGATCATTGCGACATAAATCTGCTTCGGCTACTCTTTTAAGCCTTTATCCCTGTTAATTCTTACTGCTTAGTTTATTTCTGTACCAAATGGTCCGATCTTGTTGCCTCGGTTTTGTTACGCTATTTTGTTTAACAACTATCAGTTTTTGTTAAGCTAAGTGCTGGTCAACGGACAAATGGCGCGCGCGCAGATAGCCCGTGAGCACTTTATGGCGCTTCGGTCAAGATTCGTATTTATTTGCCTTACGAAAGCGTTTAATTTAAATATAGAATGTAATGTAAGACGAGTGATACCTTGTTGTTGGTGAAGTTTGCAGGTGGTGTTCAGTTGAGGTATGTGCTTACTTGCAGCGCCATCTAGTCTGAATCTATGGAACTAACTTTTTTTAAGTTTCTGATTTTATTACAGGCATTGAATTTTCTATCTAAATAATTTTTGGTAGATATACAACTTTAATTTTTTTAATTAATTTCCTGACACAGTTAAAAGGTCGTGAGCTATGGCTAATCGCTGTTCTTATAGCTCCAAGTCCAAACACAAAATTCTTGTCACCTGTAATTTGTGCCGCAAATGACGTCACCAAACTGCAAATATGACACGTTATAGGGAAACAGCCCATCAATAACGTAGTGAGCGATCGAACAAACATGGACTGGCCAATGATAAAAACTGATGAGCAAATAGACAGACAAGTCTTGTGTACTCAGCTAATGGATTCAATTGATATGAAAGCTTTTACAATGCTGACGACCCGACATTATCGGGGTGAAACTAAATTACTGTTTTTTGTGCGATTTTACATTTGTGCTGCTGATTGACCAGATTTATTATATGATTAGGGTTCGTTTTGTTTTATGACACATTTACTGATGATTGTGCAGTTCTTTAGAATATTATTAAACTATCCGAATCAATAATATCGTTGGCCATATTTCTATTAAAACCAAATATCTACCACTATCAACAAAAGCTTGCTAAACCGCAGCATTTGCGCAGAATTACGACATCGCCGTTCAAATTGATTTAACGTTGCCAGTTTGATTATACACAACATTTAGATTCAACTACACAGTCAGGATATGTCAGTATAGGTGTTCATCACGAGCGGCCGTCATAAGTTCATAACTCAGCTGTGCTAGCTAGCTCCCATCGCAGTACAAACAACCGCCCCCAGCGCCTTAACGAGCCACCGCGAGATGCGCAGGCGCAGATACAAGCAACGACGCATTGTTGCCGCGCCGCGCCAGCTTTCGCACCATTGTGCAACCGAGGTGTGCTGCAAAAATCGGTTAATGCAATCTTTGTTTGTTTACATCCATTTACCGAGCATTATGGAATATTCTTACTAAATCCAAGATCCACTATTATGTCAGCTTGCATCGATACTTGTTTAGCAAGTTCTAACTCTGGCTATGTCTAAAGCTAAAGGCATTGTGGTTTTCGTTCGCTCGATGAACTAAGTAAACAATAAGTGACATTAAGTGCGGGATATTAAAATGCCATTCCTGCAATGTACCGATACGCGAGAGACACGGGCGGCCATATTGGATTACTTGCGCGTGTCGCTCCGGTTACATTGCGCACGCGACTCGACCACACGCGCGCCATCTAGCGGGGCCTACTTTGGATATTGAATGTGGCTTACCGGATTACAGGCATGTGCAAATCTGTGAACTAGTGTGAACTGAATTGTTATGCGGACGGACACTAATTAGATTTTGATTTAAGTTTGGCAGGAAGTAATCACACACCATAGACAGGCATAGACAGAATAATACGGTAGATAAAAGACTATGTAGAGTCGTTTACCGCTCATAACGTCTTGGCTTCCAAGTTATAAAGAAATGTGACCTATCAATGGTTAAACAAGATCTTTACGCATTAAGAACCTTCTCTTTTCTTTTTGTCGATTAAAAAAGGAGAGCTTATAACGAAACGTAAAAGCTAAATTTTAAGGACTACACGTGTCAGCGAAGACCTCAAAGTGATATTTTGATGTTCCCGTTAAAAGGTCGTAGACTTAATAAATATGTTTTCGTACACTTTCTAAATAGAATATTTATAAGGCATGAGTCAATTATTGTTATTGTATCAGAAAATGCTTCTTTCGTGTTTATGTAAGGATAAATAATTATTCTTATTTTCTTAGGGGAAAACTTTGTGCGCGTACTCCCGGGGCGTAATGCTCAAATATTAACAATGGAAATATTAAATTTCACTTTTATACTGACGCAGGTCTATTGTTGGTATGTCGCTTTGTAAAGCTCTGTATGTGGTTGTGTTACATTTGATTTGGTTATTGGTAACCAATTTATTTCATTTTTTACCCGTAAGCATATGTTAGCCAATTTTTGTAACGGGTTGCTCCTAATATTTTTTCCCGTTTTACATTGGTCTTCAATTTTCAGAATAATAAATAAAAGAATATATAATAAAATATAGTCCATTTCCGGAAAATAGTTATATTAGTAATCAGCATTATAACATATCTTATGAAAAGACATAACAACCTGAACTAGATACGGACCCAAACTCAAAACTCTAAATAATAGTCCTACATAAACTATTGAATAATGCATAATTCAATAAATTATTCGAAATACATACATTATAATAGTATTGTCGATAAAACGTGTTCTGTATCGTATCTACTTAAGAATGATAATCCTATTTCATAGAAGGGAAGGGTTGCGAACTTGTGATGTTTTACCGACTACCGCCCGCGGGTACATCACTACTGTTGAATTCATCAAGTCACTCGAGCGATATATTTCTAATCTGTGGTAGAACTACCAATGGATGTTATATGTAACACACGCCCAATCAATAGAATTCAACGGTCCTTTAAAAACCGATTGATGACTAACTTTTAAGGA
This sequence comes from Cerastis leucographa, assembly GCA_963082945.1. NCBI lineage: Eukaryota > Metazoa > Arthropoda > Insecta > Lepidoptera > Noctuidae > Cerastis > Cerastis leucographa. The sequence goes on from OY720357.1 coordinate 12,344,794, forward strand.
AAAATTGTATGATCTATAAACTGAAAAGCGTTCAAGATTTTCCAGATTGTCAATAAGAATAGCACTTTTTTAAACAGTAAAACTTTGAAAATGATTGTGGAGATCTAGACAATCCCAATTCCCCATTGTACACACAGCTCTATTAAGTTCTTACCCCCCCCCCAAAAGACATGTGCGTTCAAATTTGTGTAGGTTGTTGAAGTAGTAAGTAAAGTCTAATAAAACCATTTGTGATAAGCTAGAAGTCGCTGAGACTCTAGACAATTTCTTTGCCAACATTCCGTTAGAGGTTACGAAATCTCTCCCCTCCTCAGCTACTTTAGCTGAAGCTCTTCTTAAAGAGAACTTTACAAAAGACTTACCTAACTTTAAATTTAAACCAGTATGTACTGATACAATTAAAAACGCATTCAAAAGTCTCAATATAAAAAATACTGAAGACTTATGGGGGATATCAGTCAAGGTTCTTGGAAACATCATTGACTCAATTGCTCCTGTCTTAGCAGGCATATTCAATCAATGTTTAGACAGCGGTAAGTTTCCTGACCTGATGAAACATAGTAAAGTAGTACCAATTTTCAAATCAGGTTGTAAGAGTGATCCCTCTAATTATAGACCTATATCTGTGCTTCCAGCATTGAGTAAAATCTATGAAAAAATCATGCTGGACCAGATGTTGTCTCACTTCAATTCTAATAAGATACTGCATAGTCAGCAGTTTGGTTTCACGAAGGGTAGTTCGACAACGGACGCGGGAGTGAAACTCATCAGTTACATTTTGGAATCCTGGGAGAAGTCCCAGGATGCTATTGGCATCTTCTGTGACCTCTCAAAAGCGTTCGACTGCGTCGACCACAAAACACTGATCTGTAAATTACACCACTACGGAATTCGTGGACTAGCTGCTGATCTTGTACTTTCTTATTTATCGGACAGGCAGCAAAAAGTAAATGTAAATGGGGCGACGTCCTGCGGGTCTATAGTCAAGATGGGCGTGCCCCAAGGTTCAATTCTCGGCCCTTTCTTGTTTCTTATTTATATTAATGACCTCCCTTACATGATGGCCAAATTTTCGGATATAATTCTATTTGCTGATGACACCTCGCTAATTTTCAAAATTCATAGAAAAGATACGGACGTCTTACACGTCAACGAAAGCCTAACTATTCTCTCAAAATGGTTTGCAGCCAACAATCTTTTACTGAATACGAATAAAACAAAATGTCTCAAGTTTTCTTTACCAAATGTACCACAACGTGACCTAAATTTAAATCTTGACGGCAAAAAACTTGATGTTATAGCGGAAACTGTATTCTTGGGGATTACTATCGATTCAAAACTGCAGTGGGGGGCGCACATTAGAACTCTTTCGGGAAGGTTAAGCTCAGCTGCCTATGCAGTTAGGAAAATAAGGCAGCTAACTGATGTAGCCACGGCTAGGTTAGTATACTACGCTTATTTCCATAGTATTATGGCCTATGGCATTCTGCTGTGGGGATCGGCAGCAGACGTTGACTCAATTTTCATACTGCAAAAGAGGGCAGTCCGCGCCATCTATAAAATGGGTCCTCGCGAGTCCCTCAGAGAAAAATTTAAAGAAATCGATATACTTACTCTGCCTTCACTCTATATTTTAGAATGTATTTTATATGTCCGCAAAAACCGAGGACTTTTCAAAATTAGAAGCGACTTTCATAATATAAATACACGCAGTAAACACGAAATTGTAATACCCAAATTTAGATTAACTAAAACTAGCAAGTCATTTCTTATTAACAGTATACGCTTTTATAATAAGTTGCCAAAGTCAGTTACAGAACTGACCGATGGAAAGTTTAAAAATTATATCAAACGTGTCCTAATTAAAAAAGCATATTACAAAATTAAGGACTATGTTGAAGATAAAGAAGTTTGGCCTGAGCCCCTACGCACATGCGGCTTCCCTGGTAGCTCATAAAACGGCACAAATGTGTGGATGTCTCTAACTATTCTCAATCTTATATTTTTTAATTTTTATGTTTTATTTTATTTACTTTTTTATTTTTATTTACTTTTTTCCATTATTTTTTAATCAGATGTTTTACAATATTTTCTTAATCATTACACCATTTTGTTTAGAATAGTTACAGCACGGATGACAACATTTGTGTCACTTGTTTAATCTAGTCTTTTTGCAATATCTTCTTTTTTTTTTTTTTTTGCTTGTATAGACTCATTTTCTTATTTACCGATTGTTTGTAAATGTGTGGACATTGTAGGCCTTATAGATTCCTAGATCCTTGGTAACTTTTTATCTTGTTCTACGTTTTGTAGTAAGCAACGACTTATTGTCGGGCCTACGATGTCCACTCATACTTAAGTGCCAACGCTGTAACATAGAAAAATTGTAAAGCCAAATGATTTTAAAAGAGTAACCATGGAGTTTCTTGCCGGTTCTTCTCCATAGGAAACGACCAACCCGAACCGAGCTTTTTGTCGACGTTTTACAAGTGCCCATGTAGGCCTATGTGAAATAAAAATATTTTGATTTTGATTTTGATTTTGATTTTAGTAGATAGTCGGTTTTTTTTTTGCAAAGACGTTAATACTTCTATTATTGAGTATAACGACTAGCAATAATAGGGTTAACATTTATAAACTGTGTGCTCAGAGGTTCAAATCCTAGGCATGACATTAGCTTTTTGTCATGCTTTATATTTTTTAATGTAAAGTATTTTTCTATTTTGTTTTAATAATATTTATTTTTTCTATTATTTAACATTTTTTCTATAAATACATTCTTTTTTAACTCGAACAAATTTTTGATCTTATTTTACTTCAAAGATTTATATTATATTTTACAATTTCATTTGAGAATTTACAGCTATCTTACTATACATATTTTGCCTACTGACACTGACGGGTCCCTAGGTGAGTGACATCCTATTTACGCAAACCATAAAGAGGAAGCGCTATAATTTTATTAAAAAACGTAAGTAAGTAAAATTAATGGATACCCTCAAATTTCAACATTTATCGATTAGACACAGACTAAAGACAAAACTAAAGATAAAGTGACTCGGACGATACTACATACCAATTTCATCGTAATATTCAACGGCTCACTGGCTAATTAGTTAAACTGCCGGTTTTCGTAAAACGTAGATCGGTGAAGCGATGGTTCGAATCCGGATCATTACATTGAGTTCTTTTTGAAAGTTTTCTTCAGATTATTCGAAACGAATTCAATGTTGTAGCAGTATAACATTTTAATACTTGAGGGGTTAGCACATACTGACGCTGTCTATACCTACGTACTAACCAACTAAGTAATAAAGTTTGAAATAGAATTGTTTTTCAATTAAGAAGTTATAGCAATCCATATTTATGCATACCTACATATAAATTTATAGACACTGGCTCAAATATGAATCCTGTACCGCAACAAGCTAAGAAACTCCCTTAGGATCTCCGGATCTAATGTAACACGATTTGCGAACGGAAAACGTACAGTCTCCCAATGAGGTGTATAAAATTGAATTAATCGTCTATGTGCTAAAGTCTAAATTCCTTTGTAGGTTGATGTCGGATAGGTCAGTTTAGTACGGAAAGGTAAAGTAAAGGGGTAAAGTGAGACAATCGTAAAGTTTAATAATAATTACATTCTCAACTCTCGTCGCAGGTTGTGCGCAATAATTAACCGCTCGGAATTACTTAGCTGAAATAATTTAATGTGACGCACGCCGAATTGTTCACGTTGCCGGGTTGGTGTGCGCGTGGCCTTAGTACAGAATGTGTGGATGCGCCAACTTATAATTATTTATTAAGGATTCCTTAAATAGGGCTGAAGTCAAGTTGAGGGCAGTTTATTGAGAAGCGTGTGTTTATTATCTAATAAAAATAGTCGTTTTTAAAGTACTTAATTGGATTCCGTAGGTACGTGTGAAACTGCTGCATATGCAATGCAGCGACTGCCGTAAAAAATGTAGGAATAAAAAAACATTGAAAAAAAAACCTTGTCAGTAAAATATTACCAACTTCAGACAAAAATTGAAAATATATGAAACTATGCCGCAGTGAACCAATAACAATAGACGTGAAGTAAAAAGTGTACTGATAGTTATCTTAAACTTTGTGGTAACTTAGATATCTAAGTGCTCTTAATATTTAAGACTCGTGTAACCCAAGGATACAAGTAGGTTTCCCTAACCAAGGAATAAGATCCTCAATTGTTAGTTTTGATAACATAATCCGAGCCCACGTTTCAGTGGTCGTATATTGTCTCTATGGGGTGGAAAGTGAACGCTTGCTCTACTGCCAATTTACATACGGAATTACAAGCCGGAATAATATGTTTGATAGTCCTGTTTATTGCTCTAGTTTTATTTGCATCTGTTGTTTCTAACTTAGTATTATCTATGCCGCTCCAACAAAAAATGCGCCCAGAGCTAAGTAATTTTTTCCTCTTCCTCCATTAAAAGAACTTGCTCCATTATTTTTCATTAAAAACATTTCTAGTAATTTCTATTCCCATTGCAGATGGGGAATCGAAATAAAATAAGTCATAGCGTACACCTGCCCGCGACTCAGAGGAGCATTAATATTCTTTATATGCAGTTAAATTTAGGTACGCCGCGGAAACATCGGGAAGTTTGCACAAAAATGAAAAATTACCGGTCAGGGAGCGGCGACCGCAAAAACACCGCATAAGAAACAACTAATGAAAGCTTAGAGCCATTCGCATAAATCTCCCTTACATTTTTAATACCAATATATCCGGCGAGGGGAGCATCCACCAGGGAAGAAAACGTGTACTCGAAAAACAAAACATTCGCGGACCTCCGCGTTTATATCTTATTTAAATACCACCAGATGTTGTCCGCTTATAAATGTGGATATTTTTTAATCGGTGCCTTACCAGAGACATAATGGTATCAGCCGATCTGCCGTCAGCTGGTATGTAGATGTACACAAGTTTATCGTGTTCGGTGGCTAATTTAAAAATCCCTCTCGGAAAAGTATTCCCGTCGGCCGGGCCGTCATCTCGCCGCGGCCGGTTGATATCTCTTTTGACCCGTATATTTTTTATTCGCTTCGTTACCTAAGCTTTTTCGTATCGTATCGAATCTCGAGGAGTCGTGTAGTCTCATTAAAATAATACAGGGCTACCGGATAATCTTATCCGGTGTGTTTCGATCGCAGATTGGGTGCGCGTGCGCCGATAACACCACGAGTTATTCAGACAGTGCACGCTCGATACGCTACTACTTTTTAATCCATTTTGCGACGACATCTTCATTATTTGTACCTTTACCATAGTAATAAGACTATACAAGAGTGGCAAGGTTTACGACGCTCGTCAAACCGACGAGTCGGCAGCGACATACCAAATGCAAATCCCTTATAATATATTCATAAAATTATGTGTTACACATGTATGACAAAATCTTCCCGTCAAATAAAGTAGTACTAGCAAGTGTGTTTTTTATGAAGGGCACTCGCGGGCTTGTCTTTTAAAAAGTACTCTTATTACGTGTTGTGTAGGGTGAAAATTTCCGCAATAAAGAACCGGCTGCAAAAGATTTTACGTTCTAAATTTCACACATAATAAAGGGAAGCAATTCTTATGATTATTAGCGTGGAGACTGCGGGAATAATCCTCCGCAGTGACATCGCTGTGTGACATAAGCCGGAAAAATCTAATAACAATAAAATAAAATTGCTGCCGGTTTGTAAATTCAAAAAAAGGCATAGGGAAGAAAATTCGTTTTCCGCGCCATGACAACCATTACCGTTACTTTGAATTTACCTTTTAAGTGGATCGTCAATTCAGTTAATGTGTTTATACTTAATCTATAAGTAGGGATGCCCGACTCCTAAATATCTGGGCAAATTTTAATCCGCGCATAAAAGATTCTGTATAAATCATATCAGGCGTCTTTGTTAAGCTCTAAAAGTGCTTAAATCAACAATATTCGTGAGTAATATTTCCTTACGCTATTACTATTAAAATTTCACCTTAAGACTTCCGATTCATTCGTGTTAAAACGTCTGAAGACAGTGCGGAGGGTGATCTGAATGCATACTTTTGTTTCCCGATTCAAAGCACCATTTCGGTCGCCTCCACCGCAACGCTCGTTTAAATTATTTTGCCAGTTTTGAGTCGTAAATTTTACGAAGACTTTAATTGTTATTTTAACTGCAAGCTCAACTTCGTGTTCGCGATGGCGGGGGCTGTGAAAATATGTCTTAATTCGCTCACCCTATGACTTATGTTTAATTGAAATTAAACCGTTTCGTTCTTTGTACTTAAGCTATTTCACAGACAGGTAATAAATTCTCAGTTTTGTCTAACACCTTTTAAATTGTCCAAACTTGTAGCTACTAATGATATATTTATTCCTTCCCAATCAGTTCAGCGAATCTGAATCAGAAGCAATGGAAACGGATCTCCAAGGAGTCGTTATTCTAAACAAGTCGGAGCGCACTTGATTTCGTAGAGCATGTCTCAAAGGGCGTCATATTCGAAATTTAAATATTATTGTTGTTTTTGCTGAGTGCACCGAAATTGAAGAGAAATAGAATTTATACCCGCGACCCCTCTTGCTTCGGGAATCACATTTGACTGCTGGCAAAAAAAATAAAGAGCCGAATTGACTTTTCGTCTTCCCGGTTCAAAACCGTTTATGTATCGATTGTGATTATCAGCTAATTACTTACCTTCGAAACATTATTAAATTGCGTAATCAAAATTGATCCTTTTGTTTATGGGTCTCGATCCTTTCAATCATCTATCGACCATTGAGTTTCGATATCATAATAATTGTCCATAATTATATATTCCCTTGAACGGAGCGCATCGTTTTTATTGTTATTTTATTTATAAAGTAATAATTTTTTCGTCGGACGCAAGTCGATCAGGTTTTAAATTTGATTGATCCGATATAAAGATCGATTTAATAATCGAGTGTTCCGCTTATGTTTTAGTTTTCTCTTTTATCGATAAACGTTTTCATAGCATCGGTTTTGTTTTGCCTTCTTAGTGTCTGTGTTCTAATGATTTATGGGTCGCTAATTTTGATGTTAGCATCTAATCGTTTTTATTTCATTCGATTTAGGGTGAGGTATTATTATTGTAAGATTTTCAATAATGACTCGTATCGAGAGTGGCCAGGGATCTAATCATAGTAATCGATTGTTATGAAGCGTCTCTATCGTTATATTAAAACAATACAGAGATACTTAGAAGGTTGCTAAGTACGCAGGGACCACCGGGAGCACCTTTTGTTAAGGCTCTTCTACTCGCAAATCGCGAGATGCTGAGATACGCCGCATACCGACGCGGGCCTTTAATGGCCATCCCTCGACAAAGGTAATTTACGTCTCATGTGCGAAACCACTCTTAACTAAAAGCCCCTTAAATTACAGCATACACCGGGATTGATTCGAAATTAATCTCGCAACCGATGCGGTCTCGAGATTGACGCTTTTTGTTCATAAAAAAACTGTTATAGATGCTGTGGCTTGGGATTTATGACAAATCGATAAAAATAAGCACCTCCTCCTTTTTGAGGTTGCAGCTTTAACAATTTGTCTTTTAAGACAAAACTGCCAAGTTTCTTGTGCAGACACTTTAGATGATGTTTTTCTCACGGCTTTTCATGTAGAGTATTATTTGTAAAAGAGATTGATACAAACTATTGTATTTCGTTGTATGAACCACACAAAACAAACACCCAAAAGCCTTGGAAGCCCACGAAGTGTTCGAGGCCAAAACTTGGACTGAATACTTAATATTAGTGACAAACGATGAGTAAGCCAACGTTTCAATTTACAAGATCACAATCCCAGATAGCTATTGTACGATATTCATACATATATCTCGGGACCTTATTATAAGCTGCGCGAGCGCAAGTTAACTTGTCTCTGGTTTATCGCGAAGATTTTTGTTCTTCGATACGGCATGGCATGGGTATCGAACGGGCTACCTCTTCGCTCGTATGTTCGTATCATTATAGATGCGTATCGCTGGTCAGCAGTTCTTTTGACGCTTTGGAAATTACTGGTAATTGGCTGTATTTGTTTGTAGTTTGTTTTTGATTTCCAAGTAATTTCCTGCCAACTAATGAAAAACGAGAAAGTTTCTTCAGAAATTTCAAATATAAATAATTCTACAATTTCGACTTACTCCTACTGCTATTGTAACAGTTCTTGATATAAATCAATAACCTAATTTCGAGCATCTAAATCACCTCAATTTGAACACAACATTGTCGGTACACAACTATTATCAGATATGTCGGCGGTTCTTAATAGATTGTTACCTTACATCGAATCTGCGGGAATAATTAAAACGCTAACGGAATTATTAAGCGAATCTGTTCGGCTTGTATTGGACAAGATAGTTGCGGGACTCGATAACCTGGACTACGCTATACTTGTGTATTTATCCTAATGTAAATACGCTATGTTATATTGATTCAAGCTTCAGACGACTCCGCCCATGTCTAAGTAAACAAGAATATATTATTTTCGTTATTGACTTCTCAAACCTTAATTAAGTGATTTCTGTATTAGGCTTCAAAACACTGCAAAACTTTGTAAACTATTACATTTATTGTAGAGCTTGCTAAAACAGTTAATGGCATACTAAAATAAGGTCCGAAATTCATTAAACTATCCTTAAGCATCTACTTTCCCATGAAAACATTCTCGCTGTAGATCTCACAGCGCCTCGCAGCTATATTTTCAAATTAAATCTTTCAAGTAATGCGCTGCAGTAACCTTAGGTGCTAACAACGCGAGTTAATCAGCGAGATCCCCTTACGACCTCCATTAGATAGACGCAGCTTAGGCACCTAATTGAATAAGGGACCAAATTAAACGGGCATGACCTCTTTCTATTCAAATTCGACTCCTGAGATGACTTTACATACGTACGGCGTGATATTAGGCGCTTATCGATGGCAAGATTAACCTGATTGAAAGCCTGGGGTCCTGTGTGTTTAGTAGATGCAATGTTTTACGTAAGTTTAGGGAACATAGTTTTCGGAAACGACAGTGACGTAACATTCGATTTAAAACGTGCGAAGGCAATGAATCAATTAAGAAAGTAATGAATAACCCAATGGGGTCAATAAATTAAAATTAAGGAGACAAGCTGTGATAAAAAATTAATAATTATCTAAATACCTAAACAATATGTCAATGCAATTTTCAAATTACTAAGGCGTTATTATAGTTAGCAGTCGATTTGCTATCTTGCATACTTAATGCAACTGTGTCACCTGCAGCCAATTAGAGCCTGACACTGAACTATTTTTAGTTAGAATTTATGGCAATGATAGTTTTATAAATGGTGCTAATTTTGATATTGTGTGAAAATTGCTATTATCATAAACTGTTACGTGAGTATCATTATAAGGTCATTTTGTGTCCTACATTGTCGTTATTTAAATGAGCTTAATATATGTTGAGTATAAAAATGTGATGTGTCTTAAATATCCGTTCATTCTTCTATCTTGTCCAATATTTAACCAATTAATCGTCACATTACACGTTTAGTACGAGATGGTGTACACACAAATCGGAACTTCGTCCCCTAATCATTTCCGTCAGGTTAGGTTTAATTGAAAGTTATGCAAATCTCTCAATTCGACTCCTTCACAATAGTACCGGGATTCCGAATGAGTTAATCCGTGTTTATGCTCCTAATCGGCCCCTTGCTGAAGCCTTGTTACCGGTTTAGCTCACTGTTAAATTTATACAATGCCTTTTGTATACAATGAACCATTTATTTAACTTAAAACGTTGTTTATGCCCACATTTTCTTTCATTGGTTTTATCTTATTGAAATTTACGATATTGATTCTGAGAAAACGAATTCTTTAGTTAATCACGCTACATTTTTTTAGATATATTCCTTACTGTGATTTAACAATGAATGTTATTGTTACAGCTGAACTAAAAATGGATGTGTTGAGAGAACGAGAAGTGAAAGACAACCTCGAAAGGCAACTTCTAGACGAGCAGAAAATGCGAGGTGAGTGCTATTAAATTACAACCAACATCTGAATCTAGTCCAGGATAATGTTACTACATTCTCGGTCTTCTCTAAAATATGTGGAAACCCGTCGATAACAAGCAAAGGATTCAGTAAAGAACAAATAGGGCTTAATTCGAACACGTTCATAAATCACGGTTGAATGGTCCGCACCGCATTGGCCACAATTAACAGGAGATCTTGTTACGGGACCATTGTCTTCTTCCTCGCCGCGTTATTTATTTCCAACATTAAAACTATTATTTTCTCATATTACACGGCGTGCCTTATGTTGCCAATTTTCTTTCCGTGCCACCGACCCATCGGCGCCTCTTCCATAATTGTTTATGCTACAATGTGTTGTGGGTGTTCAATTAATTCCATTTTTATACGTACTTTCACACGTTATAACCTCACACCGTCTCTTATTGTTAATGTTATCTATTTGTTTCTGTACTTTCCCAAGCCCGGTGCTCGCGTGTTCCAACGTTTTCTTCGATTTATAGGTTCATTGATAGTTTTATGGGTTCCTTTGACGTCTACGTAATCACCATAATTATGCTATTTATTAAGACAATTTTGCTTCGCTACATTGAAGGTTTAAATTTGTTTGTGGTATAAACGACGTACGTTTATTGCTGTGGGTCAAAGCTACCATAACTGGAAAATGTATACAGGCATAATACGTAATCTGTAAAATTACAATAACTTTGCATAGTGCAAGTATCAACAGAGGGTTCGTCATAATTTAATTTTTAAATGAAATTAATAATAGTGCGATAACATTGCACAGTTGTAGTCCAAACAAACATAAAGGTTAATTCGAGCAACACAATACCACCCTCTCTTCGGCTACAACGTGATGTCAGCCGGTAAAAAGAAAACCGACAGAATGGAGGTAACCTTTGTACAAATGTCAGGCGACACGACAACGGTGAACTGACGCCTTGAGACAAAGGGTTTAATTCTATTGAAGACAATAAGACGAGCCATATTGAGCTCTACACTTAAAATAATAACGCATTAATTCGCATCATGCCAAAGCTGAGAACGATTTTACATGTCACAAACTACATAAAGGTAGTGTAGATATTTTATCAATGTAGACATTTCTCTTGTGTTAATGTATTATAAATTTAAATGTTAATAAATTGACGACAGGCTGCGAGCTTGCCGTTGCGTATAATGAAAATATAATTATTGCTTCTGAAACATGCATTATAATTAAATGACCGCTAACTGCACATACAAAATTGTGACTAACAATCTGTAATAATATTCATAAAACTGGGAGCTTAGTGCTAAGCCAGTGTAAATTGTACAGTGTTTATACTAGCCGTGAAATCGCTGCTAATGGGTTTCCTAGACTATTTGGCGATCTTCGATCTAGTATAAAAGCTTTTTGACAACTTATCTACTCGTGCTAACACCTTTATCGACGGCTCTTCCGTTTTATAATCCCGCTTTAGTATGAACTGTATTTGTAGCTGAACACTGTCCTTCTCGTATTCTACTATTAACTGGGTCTATATATCATTCTTCCCGCACACAATTGTGTAAAGGGTCGTCTGCAGCTCGCTTGCCAACAGGTGTCGAGCACGCAACCTATCACTTCTTATAATTACTATCTTCTATTGTAATAATGTTCAGTGAACTGTAATCTAGAAGAATCCCGCACTTGTATGCAAAATATGATCTAAAAACGTTAGCGTTCATAAACTTGCACGCACACGCTGCGTGGGATACAACCACATGAACGAGATTTAATATTTCGGGTACGGTATAGGTGTAAGTAAGTAGAACGGGGAAACAAAGAGGGAAATGGAGGCTCCATACATAATTCACACGGTGAATGAACTCGATTGCGACGTGAGCAATACTGTTAATTGCCAAAAACCAATCATCAGATAGCGGTATACGCGTCGACGCTGTGAAATACCACTTTAGTTACAAAAGCTCGCGCAACCAATAGTGCTTCACGAACCTGAGATGAATAGTCACCGTGCCACCAGAATTGACCACTCTTTATTACATTCTGTTCAATTTTTGACACATTTTGAGTCAAAATTCCTGAAATATGAAACAAAAAGTACAGGTATTTGACCCGTTTGCCATCTCTTCTAAAAATCAACGAAGATTTAAAACTGTAGCGATCGAGTTTAAAAATATCGCCTTAGGAATATTAAAATGACTGAACAGTGTAAAATTGATCGATAATAACAGTGAAATGGCCGATCTCTGATGAAGATAAGGTTAAATTGATCTTAAGATTCTTATGCAGCTAATTTCTATCGACATAATAAAATACACATTCAAACGCAATGTTTTAGTAAGTATAGGAGATGCTAATCCAAGTACATGTTAAATAAATAGATGAGACAAACAATTTGTTTATTTATGAACAAAAAGTAGAATAATAATAAACATTTATTCGAAACTTACGTGAGATTCTAGAGCAAGTGCAATCCATTGGCTACTGCGATGCAATAACAACCAATCAGGCCGTGGATCGCAGTGCACCATGAAAATTGGAATAGAGCCGACGAGCCTAATCAACCTTCGCGGACCGCGTTCATTCATAATAGATATTGTATTGAATAGTCCAGTATCGCATAGGCATCTAGCGCTTTCGCAATACACCGTGGTTCTATTTAAATGGCGTACTATGCTGTAATCTGTGTAATTAATTTACCTACTATTGAAAATTAGAATTCTTTAGCTGGCAGCCGTTTATCTCTAGTTTTTAGACTCTCCTCGCATAAACTGAAGTTAAACCATTAAAGAGTATTCCGCCTGTTTTCAATAGTTGAATTTAATTAACGTCAAGACGATTCGTTTTCTTAATTTGGGTTGATTAATCTTGTATCGAGTTCTCAGGTAATGGCAGAGTTCCGTCTAAATCTTACTCAGTCATTTTGATATATTCGTTTATAATTGAGTCGGACTGTGCACCCCCAGTAAGGGACACCCTTGAGGGTGCTCCTTCATTACCGAGGATGTTATGAGCTCGAAGGGAAATCGGAAGACTTTCATAGTTCTCGCCCTATGATTTTGAGGCGTTCCGGTCATGGCTTTAACCTTTTGAAGACAGGGATGTAATTAGAAATATTATTTGGTTTTAATCATGCTTTGTTCCCGTTTGTAACACGACCGCTTGAAGTTGTTTTGTGAAAATTGTAAAATTACTATAGCAAAAATGTTCCTAAAAATTGCTACGAAAATAACATAATAACCCTATACAAAATCAACAGCTCATAAGACAGATCATATTATGTAAATGAACCATCAAACAGACTCTTACAATACCATCTAAGAGTACTTTGCCATCATAACTGTTTCCCATCCCTCTATCCAAATACGGCTCTGTCGCCCCCCCTCTCCATGCATTCGAGACGTAAAGGAGTTGGTATAATTCTCATTGTGCTCGAGATTGCGTAATTAAATAACATGTAGGCCTCAACATTACAGGCGTCTTGAAAGGGTTCGCAATGGAAATGTTACGCCAATTATGTGTACATTATGTCCGGAATGGAGGGTTATCGATGCCTGTTACAGATATACTCGGAATTGTGGAATTTGATATTATGGTTCTTCCGTCTTTGTATGTTGTATATGTGAAACATCTAAGCGTTGGTTGGATTTTGGATGCCATAGGCGTCAAATATTGTTTAATATCATGTTTATGCGTTTAAAAATCCAAGCAGATAATTCTAACTTAGCCCAGTGGGACTTGTCTACTTGGTTTTTCTACGCTATTCTACCTTAAATGATAATCTTACATTTTGCAAGCAACAAACAATGAAACTAAAGAATGTAGTCGTGTTATTGACAGATTAAAGATCATTAGGAGAATCATCTCACAATTATGTGATAAATAAGAATCGGATGACACAAAAGATTTATAAGTCGATTGCAAATGATTGATTGGCGTCACATAATTGAATTCCATTTCTACTGATTACTGATGATGATTGTGGCCTGTGCTAAATATAAACCCATATAATTTATAGGATTTTAAAGAAACAAGTCTTTAATGCATTGTTGCGATAATCGTCATTTATTTTCACATAATCACTCTCTATGATAACGAGATAATAATTGATATAAAACCTTTAAACAACATTAAACACAATCTAAATAAAAACATAGATCATGCAGCTACAATGGCAAATATGCATTTGCATATTGTACATCAAACTGTTAGCAAACGGACATTTGACGTTGAGTCAGCCCTTGCAAACATTATCACTGGCGGACAGTCGAGTGATCAAATTCAAATGAAATCGTTTAACAGGCGGACAATCGTATCAACATACGTCAGTAGTCAGTGCGATCTATCGCTGACTGAGCTCCCCTACGATAATTGTATTAGTTCATACACATTTCAAATACGATGACTGTACTATCGTTTGTCTATGAACTTGTGTATAGTGTAGAGTTGATGCAGTGTATGAATTGTACGGGTATTAATTTGGTCCAACATATTCGCTCGTGTGGTTTTTCTGCTTCAGTCTTAAGTAAGTTGGTATTTAAATATCATGTTCAACTGCTTTTACACATGTACCTACATCTCTTGCATTTCGTGAAAGGATTTTTTAGTCACCAACTTAGGGTAGATCAAGAATGGAGTACCTACTTTAAAGAAAGTTAAACCAATATATTACTATCAATAAATATTCACTTGAATTATACAAATATTGCAATAATATCTACAGCTTTATTGAAAGCAAACAATATTCCAACTGCATCCAATCAGTATAGCAATTTGACGTCCTTCAATTCGGCTACTCTGTGCTATATAGATACGATCTGTCGAATGCTCATTGGACGTCGGTGCTATTGTGTGATGCAGACGGAAGCTTCCTATTAGAGGCAGGCAGTCCGTTTGTGTAACCTAACTATGTTACCAGCCATTTCGATTGTTGATAAATCGCTGCAGATGAATGGGAAGTAGACCTTGTGTGTTGGGATTGATAGGTATTTAGTTTCGGTTTTCGTTGATGTTTGCATTCATATAATGCTGGTCCCAGGATTAAACTGATTCTTCTAAGCTTTTGGTTAGTGGATTCGTTCCTGATTATACCAGATTAGTGCCGATCTTTTCTCTAATGTCTGCACCTACAGTCTAAATAATAATATAATCATCACTCCAATCCCAGCTTACCCCAACAATAAGAAATGAACGGTATCAGCCCCTATTAACATGTAAGCAACGGAAAAGAATCCGCAAATGAAGTCGGAGTTCTCATAAAAATACCTGCGATATCTCACGCGAAGAGTGGGAAAATGAAAAAATATTCCGAGTACACGGTAAATCCTGACCGCGAGGAGACGTGCGACCCCGCGCTCTGTCGGACCGGACCAGATACGAACCGTGTATGGAATTCAATTACCGAAAACACTTACGTACTTTTTAGGGTTCCGTTCTTAATTTCTAGTAGACTTCGTAAGAGTAAGTGTAAAATTGTAGAGAAAGTCATTTTTGTGACAGTTGTGTTGTGAAACAGGGATCAACTATTTGATCACAATTTTTAGTGATGAAATACTGTTCTTGTGCTTGATGGAAATTGCAGCAAATAAATGCTCATAGTTTTTTTCTTGAGGAAATTCAACGTAGTTTTTGTTAGAACTGTTCATAATATTGTCACAACCTGTAACTATTCTACACTACTCTCAAGCAAGCAAGCAACCAATTAATTTCTCTGTTCGGTAACATTCAATTGTCTCTCCTATCATTAAGCTTAGATACACCGTTAAACATAGGTTATGTACGGAACCATAATAATAGAGTTCGTCCGAGGCAGACCGGTTTCAACTCATTACGATATTTTGCGATCTTACTACAATGTTTTATTTAACGTATCTACCCACTTCATCGCGTGTTTTCGGTTATCTACATCTTTTGGTATAAATAAGGATTTGTGTAAATATATGAGAAATGGAGCATGAAACAGATAATTATGTTTTGGTCTTCCATGACGCAACTTAATTTTCTAAGAATAGAAGAATAAAAAAATATTAGAAATGTTCCCGAAAATTGACACAAGATGACACTAATAGATCATGATACAATTCTAAAAGTTGATATTCATAACTTTAACAAATAATCAAAGTATACCGAATCATCAAGCCAAACTCAGTTCACGCCTGGCAGGTATTTTTTTGCAAGTGTGAGGTTTGGTAGAAGTTCCGGCGCTTCAAAGTTTTCGTGGGCGACGTCGGGTAAATATTTACACAGGAACGTTGCTTCGGCGGTTTCATTCAGTTTTTTCTTTAGGTTCCACTGTGGTTGTAGAAAAATTGTTTCGACCTGTTTTAGCTTCGTGTTCATTATCCGTTTTCTTCGGTCTTAGCTCTAATTTTCATCGAAATGGCTTTCCTTCTCAAACTCGTCCGCCTTATTTCTTTTTTTACCGAAATAGTCACAAAATATGGACTGAACACATCGCAATTTCGGTCTTTCTTAATAAAAACTTCTTCACCGTCACATATGGGTTCACAAGATCGTATAATTTCTTCATCAGTTCTATTTAATTCTTCGTTATACTTCTCAGTTCTTATTACAGCCGCGGTATCCACTACGTGACATTTTTCCCGATACGCTACTACGCGTGTCCTCCGGAATGCAGGACACGCTCCCCCTGCTGCACGATCCTATCTGTAGTGGCACACTAGATAGATATAATAATAGTAGATTCCCATGTATCTAATTCAAGGGTACATAGGTAAGATCTGAAAGCACTGACAATGATGAAGATGTCTTTGCAGCTTCCCATATAATTCATCTACTTAATTTAAAAAAATCTCACTGGCAAAAAACGCATCACTATCTGGTGTTACCACCTAGTCTTGAAGATTGAAATTGTTCATAAAAAAAACGAAAACCGGCCAAGTGCGAGTCGTTGTTACACGCAGACAGGGTTCCGCAGCAACAAACAATATAATAAAAATATTTTGAAGGCTCATTATTGTATTACATTCAACAGCAAAACTAAATTTGTTTGTCATAGTATGTCAATGAAAAACAAAGTTACTTCTACAGTTTGATTCCCATATCTCAAACACTAAACATACAATCATCATACATTTGATTTATTGATTGTTAGTTTCAACTTTAATTTTAGTATATTAACATTATTTTTAAAATATCGTTCCGTTCCCACAGACAAACTGTGAAAACGGTTTTGTGGGGCTTAGTTTTTAAATAAAAGTTTGTTTTAAAATTGTTTAATAAATAAATATAAATAAATAATAATCTTATTCAAACCAATTTTCATTGACTTTTTTTACGTTCTACAATGCTACATTTTTTCAAAACTTTCCTCCTCTTACTTTAGAAATTGGATACATTTTACTACTTTGAAAGTGTCTATTTTTTAAACGATTGACTTTGAGAAAAAATGGGTTTTTGAAACTTCAATGTAATTTTTCTGGAAATTATACATTTTCAGCATATTTTTAAGGCTCATTTTAGACCGAAATACAGAAATCATTTATAAAAAGAAGCGTACAAATGTACACAAAATGTGATTAGTTTATGCCCGCGGCTGCTCTCGTGAAATGAAGCGCAGTATGAGATCAGAGCCCGGAAGTAATGCAAATGATTAGATTTGACCGACTGGTCAGCTCCCAGTTCCGATCCAATCCATCCACCTAATTCTATTATGCATTTGAAAACTCCTTTCCATTTCAATTTGTATTTTTCAGACATTTTCATTTATTTGTGTTTTGCGATGTACTTGTATGTTTTACGATCCCTTTATTCCTCTTAATGTTTTTATGAAAGTGTTGAATCAACATACAATTTCGAATTGTTGTTTCTGCCTTCACCATATTCTTTGGACTAGCTGTCCAGCGCAACTTCGTCTGCATCACATTTTTCCTTGCTGCTCCGCTCCTATTAGTCGTAGCGTGATGATATATAGCTTATAGCCTTCCTCGATAAATGGGCTATCTAACGCTGAAGGATTTTTTCAAATCGGATCTGTAGTTCCTGAGATTAGCGCGTTCAAGCAAACAAACAAACAAACAAACTCTTCAGCTTTATAATATAAGTATAGATATAGATTTACAAACCGTACTGTATAAAAGCACCCCATAACTTAGCCAATAAGTCTCGAAATGGTGGGTAACACCAAAGTGTGGTGTGAAGACGTTGAAACGGAACGCATAGCATAACACATTTCACGGCTAAGTAGAATACGATGTTGGGCCCGTGCCGTTGTTCCGATGGACACACCAATTGACTACCTTTTAAGAACCGGTGCTATGTCCTCTCCTTATCGGGATGCTGCGGCCTGTTGTGCGTTCAACTTCTTTAATTTATCTTGTTAGTTTACCTGATAGTAGTATTGTTCGAGTCTTCTTCGGTTCTCTTTGTATCTGTTAAACGTTTAAAGGCAACTATAATGTTTGGTTTAACTTGCTGCTTCGGTAAACATTTTGTGAGTTTTATCGATAAAAATCTGCATTATTAAAGATTTAAATTAATCAAGATTCGATTGTAAATGGAGCGTTATCTTTACAAAACAATTATATTAAAAAAAAGACGCATGTTTCCGTCCAGGTGGTGAAGAAGGTAGCCGATTGCTTACAAATTAAAACACTACGAACTATCCAAAGATAGGCGTTTTATAATCAAGAAAATAGCAGTCCACAGCATGACGTTTAATTTAACAAACCATCAACATTCGTAGTGAGATAACGAAACGGAAAGCCGACGAAGGTTTCACAATGTGAGCAACCTTGTAATTACCACTAGTGTAATTATAACCTTGCAGCCAACACATCCATACAGTAACGACTAATCAAGACCCTATTCAGATTCATTACACCTAAGAGAAGAGCAATAAATATAACGCCCTAATAAAATCTCGCACAACATAGGAAATAATAATAAAATATTACAAGAGCCCGAGATTTTGTCTAATTAATTTTGTATATACGTTCTGTGGGGCTGCGATGTCTTGGGAGTAACATACAATGAGTCCGGAAAACCGAAGGCGAGGTGGTAACAAGATCCACCAACGAGCTAAATTAGAATTTATGATTGTATGTGAAATTGTTAGAACGGGTTTCAATGTATATTATAATGTTCCGTGTATTAAGATGGAGTTGAAACGAAGTTTAGCGGCAAATTGGTAAAACACCTAATGAACTTTGTAATTTGTGTATTGTCTTCATTATGAATAACGAAAGTCATTCGCATTCACATGAGTTTTAAGTTCAATTTCAGTATGAGTAGTCAATTTACGTATGGTGGCAGCATAAGTTCCATGTAAATTGGGTCACTAACGAGAAGAAATAAAAATGAACGAAGCAAACCAGTTCACAGATCAAACAAGTGTCCGACGCATAATCGTGATCTACAACAAAATGTAATTCAATCGAGCACTCACTCAAAACTAAACCAAACATGGCTGACCAAAATCACGACAATGTTTCTTAAATCCGGCCTCTCCCCGGTAGTGTGACGGTACGGAGTCAACACGGCAAGAAGTGTCCGGGCCGTGTCCGGTCCACCGCGAGCTGTCGATTATACAACTGAGTGCACGCGCCGTGAGCCAGCTTGCCGTGTCCGTAACACGATACTAAACTTGTCGCTTTTAACTGTAATTATAATTGTCTAGGTCGGCATAAGATTAGCAGAAAGTTTTTGACGGCTCTCTATTTCGCTTCAGTGGTCTGATCGTGAAATTCTGGGTTTGCTTTCACAATACTCGATCAGTAGTACTTGATAGAGGTCACAATTTATGTTGAATAATTAATACTTACTAACTAATGAACAGCAGGAACAAGGCAACTCTGTCTATGAATCCGGTGTTCTTGATAATTATGAAGCGGATTTATACTGTATGTACTTGTATGTGTGTGTTCCGGTGAGAGAGCACCCGCACCGCGATCAACAATTAATTAATAACCAAAACTATTTCTGTATTTAAGCGAGTTGAGTACAAATGAACAAATTTAGCAAAATTTAAGCTACAATTTCCAAATTGCCCACCGGAGCGTATGAACTACTGAGGCGGAGTTGCGTGTTAGCGCCAGACCACTGGGAGTTAGAACTCTGTTCAAAACTGGCGGTCGGCGACACTGGAATGAGTCAGCCGGCCACCAGGCGAAGGTAATGTGAACACTGCCCACCCGTGCGCCGGCCGCGCTGCGAAATACTGCTCACGAAATATTGGCGCGATGTGTTAACGTTACACTTCGTCACGACGCCACCTTGGTGACACATTAGCGGGTGCAATTGGACGAAATGCTGTCAAAATTGACACAATCCAAGTTCAATAAACAGAAATGATCGATTAGGAAGACCAAGTTATCCCGACAATGTTGATTAAACCCGACAA
Source organism: Cerastis leucographa (assembly GCA_963082945.1). Lineage (NCBI taxonomy): Eukaryota > Metazoa > Arthropoda > Insecta > Lepidoptera > Noctuidae > Cerastis > Cerastis leucographa. The sequence goes on from OY720357.1 coordinate 12,365,167, forward strand.
CGCAAGGATAAAACGTGACTTGATAAAATCCAATCCAAATATTACACCGAAACAATACTAATCGAAGAAAATTGGCCCAAAACATCCCCTCGTAAATCCGATTCACTGCAATAACAACATCAAGTAGATTTATAATTATCAGAAGAGCGTTTAAGTCGCGTTTTAATTATAGAAACAAACAAAAACAGGAATCTCCAATGTCTTAGTGGAGTTTCGAAGTGAGTCGGGACTTTAATTCAAAACTCTTTGTTGTGGAAATAATTTTCTTCAATAGGGGTGAACTCGACGGTTAAGAGATCGGAAGTCATAGCAACAATCGGCGTAAATCATGACGATTGTGCACTTAAAACGTAATTCACCGTTGCCCTCTTGTATAAAATTTGATTTAATAGAAGGGCGTTTTTTGCCGAAATACAATAAACAGGCTGATTTCTTATAGCTATAATAGTAATCGTATCTTAGATGATTTTGTTAGTAGGTAATGTGACGATTTGTAAACAATTCAATCGATTACAGCTTAGATTTTAATCTGATAACTTATTGCCAGAAATCCTTTGACCATCAGAAACTGTTTCAAAGACAGGCAAATTATTGCACGAAAGTTAAAAAGGAATTGCCTCACCCCTAGTTGTTGGTACGGCACTCACCCCGGACATAGGAAATTCAATAATAATTGAACTTGGTGGAAGGCGGACCGCATCCGGTGTCTCGGGGAAATCGCTTATTGATCACAAATTTTACACCATAGTAAACGTTCGTAGTCTTAAAATGGTCAAGAAATCTTGTTTACATGTTGCGGTACTAACTTCCAAATCTGATGATGGAGTCGAGTTTATTGGTACCTACTATCAATCCGAATAATCCATACTAATATTATAAATGCGAATGTCACTCTGTTTGTTTGTTTGTATGTTTGTTTGTTTGTTACCTTTTCACGATTAAACGGCTGATCGGATTTAATTAAATTTGGTAAGAAGATAGATTTCAACCGGGGAAAGGACATATGCTATATATCATCACGCTACGACCAATAGAAGCGGAGCAGCAATGAAAAATGTTGCGAAAACGGGGAAAATGTGACGCAGACGAAGTTGCGCGGGACAGCTAGTATGATAAAATTTTAGAAAAACAATCAAAGCAATCGGCAATAAAACCTGACACGTATTCGAAAACATGTAAAGAACGTGTTTACGTAACTAGTAGTGTTGCAATTAAAATCGACACGTCTGCAAACGGAGAAGTGGTTCGATTCAGGGAACATGTATCAATGCATCGAATGCACGAGCCGATTGTAACGATTGTCGATTGCGGGCTAATAAATTGTTTACGTTGGCCGTGTGCGATCATTAAGATCTTTGTTTACGGCTCGACCACACACGAGTAGCAGACGTCAATGAAGCCATACGCTGATTTGATTGCAGGATATCGTATTAAAGTTGCTGCTAATATCATATTTACTGCTGCCACTGTTAAGTTAGTGACAAAAATAGACTTCCGGCATGGTTCAGTTGCAGTGTTTTATTATTGCAGTTAGCATGTTTGTGAGAGTTGCTTAATTCTGTATTGCAATTCAACTTAGCTAAGCTGGTTTAAGTAGACACTTGCATTTCACTCAACATTAATTCTAATCAAGCATCTCTCAAAAAAATCAAAACTAATCTCATTAACATAAAACTGGAAAATCGAAATCATTGCTGCTTTCAACAATAAAATCAATTCTGTTTTCGTGTGCCGGTCTGTCGGCGCGAGAAAGATGATTCCATTTATACTCTCATCTGATTTGCGAACAAACACAAGATTTATGCGCTCAGCTCAGCTTAGCTCAGCTCATTTTATCGACTTAACGCTTTTTATCGCGGACTCATTTGCTTGTTTATCTTCTACAAGTTGTTATTGCTCTTCTAATACTGACTGAATTGTTTATTTGATTTCGGTGTTACTGTTAGCAAACTAATCAATGGCAATAGTAATATTTGGACGCTTGTTTACAGCTTTATCTATTTGGTGAAATGTTAATAGTTTAGCTTTTCAACTATTATTGCCTGGAAAACTTTTATCGGGTATTCTGCTTTATTGACTACATTAGTATCGCAAACATAAAAAAAAACATGCGTTCGAGTCCCACGCATTCACTCTCGTTATTTTATTGAGCTTCTAAATAATATTTTGTTGTTTTCTTGTTGTATTACTTTTATTAAATAAGTTTATCGAGGTTATTCTACTCATGGAAATTGAGCGAAGGCTGGTCACACCGAAGAGTCGAATGCATGACTGTTTGCACGCCATCTTGCGTACCTAGTAGAACTACGTAGTCACAATTCTTGTAATACTGCCATCTCTTGGTGAGTTTTAGAAATGTTAGCGTTAAACTTGTTGGAAGTCGCATAAGAAGTATCACTTCAAAAACTAAAGAGCCTCATGAATCCAAACAGTAGCACATTCAAATTGAACATAAATTCCGGACTAATCCATCATATTGCAAACAGCGACTCGAAAAATGATACAAGCGTGTAATTTAATTTTTTCGGGCACCAGACAATATTTCGACGAAAATGAATTATCTCCTGCCCTTTCGATGTAAGTACTACGTGTACACGACTGGCATAATCAAATGACGTGAACCGAAATTGATTCGTGAAAACCTTTCCCCAACGTTTATTGCTGACCAGTCGATGCACTAAATATGACCTTTATGGACTGTTGTTATAAGTAGACACTCATATTTTTATGATTGTGATTATAATTTTAGTAATTAATAATGCCAAAAGGAAGGTTTTCTAGTAACTAGGTGCATTGGAGAAAAAAGTTCATTAAAACTTCAATGTTGGTCTTTGTTATTGTGCTGAAAATTGTGCTTTTAATTACAATCAGAGCAGATGTAAAATTAAAGGAATATGAACTCTTAATAATTGTATGTATGACATGCTGAAATATAATGTGTAGAATTAATAAAATAAATAAATCTTTATTCAAAATCTTAAAAGATAAAATACAGTATGAATCCGAAATTAACGATTTAGGTATAATAATGTTAGATGCCTGTACTAGGATAATCCTGTATCACAGGCTGCGGGAGCTCTAACAATATGCTATAGACATAATTATCATGAAGTCTAAAAGTAGCAGTGTTCATCGAATTTAGTCGCTGACTGTACCTTTGTTTGGTTATGTTTTTGTAGGAAGGTAAATGAATATACTTTCGTCCTGCAAAGTAATTGGTTTAAACGAAAAAATAAACCTTTTAAAATTCAGCGTTGGTTACTTTGGTTTCAGAATTAAATTGATTGTTAAAAACCTGTATACAAACAACAGAATGCTCTTTGTATAATTGCTTGTGACTATGGAAACCATCAAATGTCATATTTCGTGATTGCGTCGCGGTTTACTGATGGAATGTTTATGTACATTATTTCGGAAATCAAGTTAGTGCTATTTGTAATTAACTTTTATGGAAGGGTACTTTCATATCTATGTATGTATTCACTTTTGAAATGAAGTTTTTAGCCCTTCTATTAAAAGATGAGGTCAGAAAAAATCCCAATCAGAGACCCTACAAAGAAACAAATAATCAAATAGATTCGTATAACTTTATCCATATTTAACTCTCTACAAACATAACAAATCAATCAGAGCTGTAACACAAATTGATTACATCTCGCAGTAAACTTCATTCATCACCTCACTCCCACGCGTTTTCTTCACAAACAGCTCGCTCACAAGCTCACAAACAATCGCCGATACAATTTAATTTAATAAACTGTCAAAAAGCTGCCAGTACCTGTTAGTGTTTACAAATGGACCGGACATACGTTTTCCACCTTGGTTTCCCGACAGGGGGCGCCGCGGCCGGTTCGCACCCCCATGATGAATTCACCTTTTATTTTGTCGCACTTGACTCAATTGAGAGTGATTTTTGAGCGTGAATGGGCAGCCTGCGTAATTTGCCACTGACAGGCAGAAATGTGCATTGAAAGCTATAAAAGGTTCAGACCAAACTCAATCAAGACCGCTTTCCCGTTTTACTGTTTGATGTTTAAAATGAAATTGTTCGTCCGCGTTTCAACTGTGAAACAATCTCGCCAGCAAAAGGTTAAAATATGTACGTCTTCATCGTATCGCTATGTGCGAATCCATTTAAGTTTCATAGACAAAGTTTACGCCAGCAATATTCCATAACAAGACTTTGCGAAATCTTAGCGGACCATTTGAGCAGTGCCCTCACGAATAGTTAGTAGACAATAAATTATTTAATAACCCCTCGGTTTCGAGTGCGGGTCGTACACTTAATCTGGTCGTACATATGAAATCACCTCTTTAGAAACAATTAATATGGCCGTGATTAAGCTTGGCTACGTTTGAGATGTCGTTTTGTTATTGTGGATGGATGCTAATTTGAAAATTAGTTGGGATTACAAACTAATTGGTTAGAACGTTGATAATTCTGACGATTGATGACACATTAGACAGAAATGATTAAAATATAGGAACCAAAAATTAATGATTCAATTGAACTATAACTAATAGGTAAACTAAAACGCCTTTACAAGTACCCGTTAAATTCAAAACACCACTAGAGGTTGAGAAGTACGTTTATCTAAGTCCTCAAAGGTTTTGTGTTTCAAAGCTTGGAAGTGTCATCTGTAATTATTGTCCCCGAGTGACCGACTGCTCTGACCGGTGTCGGGTGAACACTAAGCAGTTTGTAACTCATTCCTAAGATGTAGGGGTGCACCTTTTCCATGCTCGTAACACTTAATGTTCCCAGTAACGCTGCGCTTATCAATTATTTTTAATTAAAGGAACTTAAAAGTTATCATGTTTATTTTTTCATCGATCTTTAACGTTAGATATGATGCATCAATTACGATAATCGTTGCTGTTTGCTTTTTGAATTAAATTAAAAGAGACCATTTCCTTTTTTATGGACTAAAGATAAAATTATTAATTGTGATGTCGTATTATATTCAAAGGGCAATTCAATATTAGTGTATTACCCTCTCCGATTCCCTCCGAGGGAAACTTGTTCCACATACAATGATGAACATGAGACACTTCAGCTCTGGAAGCAAGTTGTGCACCGTTTAAAGCTCTTGGTAACTAAGAGGTAGTTTGTAGGACTTCTACGGGCATCTACTCAGTTCTAGTCCGATACTCAGAATCATAACCATATCGATCATTTTGCGAGGGAACAGGACTAGCTTATCAAATATTTGAAGCAAAATAGAAGCGAAAACGAATATAATAGAGCTACGTGCAGTCAGTCATCCATTTAGCATCTCAGAAGTTTTAATTTCCCTCGTACAAAATGCGAGAAGGGGTGTCCCATTTGATGTCCAGGGTCGATGAAGTTCGAACGCTTTATTACTGTGTCCGGCTTTAAGTGGGTGTAAAGTTTCAACACCCTTTGATTTACTTGCAGCGCGGGGAATAGGTGCGCGACGGATCGGACCGAATTTGTTTGAGCTTTGTCTTTTTCCATTGTAACTCGATTTTATTGCGCACTTGTTTTGTTTTTGTTTTGTCGCACTCGTCTGTCCAATCTGTCCCTGATTTTATTGGTTTTCCGTTCCGCTCACCAACATATGTACACAGAATATGTGATGATCTTAAATTACCCTTAACAGCGTTACAAGGGAGTATCGGGGACAATGCTAACCGCATAATGGGCCGAGCAATTATTACACTAATACCTTAAAGGACCACTTTAATCCCCTAATCGGAAGCCAAACTAACGTGGTGCCGTCCCGCATAGAAATATCTTAAATTGGCAACACGGTCCGGCGGGCCGACCATAAAACATCTTAATGAGTACAGCCAGCAGCTGCGGACCCCTATATTGCCGCTCTCATATCCATGCAAACTACCCACCGACGACGTCTTAGCGGCCTTACTTTCCTCCTCCTTGTTTACAAGTCGACAACTAATTTGCTGCAATATGTGCATAGGACAACATTACGGCGCTATCTCCTCCGTGCGTGGCTTGCATACATTTGCTCCTTCCTCGCCACAACACGGTTGTTCCTCGACCTGACCCTTCAGTCAACCCTCCTATATTCAAATTCAGCCCGGACCGGCCATTTGGACGCGGATTTATTATAAGATTAAAGGAAGATTTCACTTGTGAAACAATATGGCAGCCGATTTACATATTTCGTTTCCTTATTAGTTTCGGGATATTTGTTTTGGGGCCAGCGAATTTACATCCACTGACCGATTAAATGGCCCTTAGGCGTCTTTAATGGGGGTGCCGCGTGGTCGTTGTTGGCCTTAGCAAATGTGTGCTTATGCGTAATTGAATATTTTATGGGCTGGACCAAATTTAGTGCGGAAACTATATTGATTTCTCATATTAAACGCTTCTTCGCAGGAATCTAATTTTATTCTAACCGCAAAGTATGTTTATCCAAAGCAGAGAAAAATAAACATTCCCTCTCACATTCCGCCTTTTCAGTTGGCGAGTGTGTTTATCGTTTGCATTTATCTGTTGACTGTTTTTATTCCGCGGTTGACATTTACCCTCTGTTTCAACAAGCGGGCAATTCCGAGCTGGTTTCTTTCATTCGCGTATGAGTGCTCGCGTTGCATTACCTCTATTCACGTCGAGATAGCTTCACTTAGTTTCCTCTTTTTCAGTGTGGACGGGTTAATTTCTGCATCTTTATTATTCGAGTGGCCGATGTATGGGAGTAGTGTAGTCTGTCTGGTAGCGTAGATTGTGTGGCGGAAAGCAAACTTGAATTGTTGGGTCGCCGCCGCGTGGAGGTAATGAACGCACGGGTGGGACATACAGGCTGCTGGAGGTGTCTGGTTCGAGCGAGAGGTGTAGCTGTAAGGGGGGCGCGGGGGAGAGCTCGGTGTGCTGGTACTGTGCTGCCTGGGTGGTGGAGTGAAGGGGAAGGGGGAGAGGGTGCAACGCGTCCTGTATGCACAGCGCCGCTTCCGCATTCGTTAATGCAAAAGCGAGCACAGACTTCAGGTGTACATTTTCAGCGCTTGTGTGCTTTATACTCGATGTTAAGGCGTGCGTCTTTGTGCAATGCTGAGCCTTAATTATTATTACATTTTATCTTGTCTACGCTTCAATACATTCTCCACACACTGTAAGCTTGGGTAATAATATATCTATTTAATCTTCAAGAGCTTCTACATACTTCTACAGAGCGAACACCTTCACATACATGACTTGCAGTTTGGCTTCAGACCCAACCTGTCAACGGAAATGGCAATTATGTGTCTGAAACAAACTGTAAGGTACTATACCGACAGGAAGACACCAATATATGCGTGTTTCCTTGATCTTTCAAGGGCCTTCGACCTGGTGTCGTATGATGTTCTTTGGCATAAACTGCTTGAAGAGACCACTGTGCCGCGGGAACTGGTATCTCTCCTCAAATATTGGTACAGCAATCAAAAGAATGCGGTCAGATGGGTCAACACACAGAGTCAGGAATATTACTTGAAGTGCGGGGTTAGGCAGGGCGGATTGACCTCCCCGAGTTTGTTTAACCTGTTTGTCAACCAGCTGATTGGCAGGCTCAGCGGATCCATGGTCGGATGCTCAATAGACGGAAAAATGATCAATAATATTAGTTATGTGGACGACATGGTTCTGCTGAGCCCGTCAGTGAGTGCGCTCAGGAGACTTCTGTCCATTTGTGAATCGTATGCCCTGTCACATGGACTCAAGTATAATGCGAGTAAGAGTGTTCTCATGCTATTCAAAGCAGGTAACAAGGCTCCCTCAAATGTGCCGCCAATTAAGATCGGTGGGTCGGTACTCGAGAGGGTGTCTAAAATGAAATATTTGGGTCACATGCTGACAGAGAGGCTACAGGACGATGAAGACCTAGAGAGGGAAAGGAGGGCGTTGGCAGTCCGCTGCAATATGCTGGCCCGCAGATTCGCACGATGTACTACAGATGTAAAACTGTTACTTTTCAGAGCCTTCTGTCAGTCTTTTTACACGTGCAGTCTGTGGATCAACTTTACGCGGAGGGCTTACAACGCCATGCGTGTTCAGTACAATGACGCGCTGAGGGCAGTGTTGAGGAAACCCCGGTACTGCAGTGCTTCCGCAATGTTTGCGGATGCGAACATCGATGACTTCTTCTCCATCATCAGGAAAAGAACTGCATCGATGATGAGCAGGGTACGTGGTAGCACCAACTCTGTCCTCAGTGCGTTAGCGTACAAGATAGACAGTCCTTTTATTGTATACTGGGCAGGTGTACATCTGCACAGAAATAGGAAATAGGTTTTAATTATTATTGTTTACTTGTTTTGTTTACTAACAAATTACTAACACCTTTTTTATTTTTATTTTTCTTTCTATTTTTTGTGTGCTACCTACTAACAACCCTACTAACGCTGTTTCTTGTAAAAATGTATGGACGTATGTCTGAAATAAAGATAAATTAATTAATTAATACTGAAGATAATTTTACCAAGATTATTCAAAACGCTACCTCCATAGTATCTGTATACCTAGGTATACGTGGGTTGGTTTTGTTTCTCTTGTTTCCATTCCTCTCCCTTTTAACGCAAAACGAATAACCGGCGGCTTAACAATTCATTACTGCATTCGTTCATTTCAGCTTCATTAAAATCGCATTAGGATTAATTTTTCTCGTCCCCATTTTAATTCGCAGTTTGCTAAGGGGATCTCTGGCTGGACGTAGTGCAATCATCCACTGTCAATATTTGTTGTGTTTTGTCTACCTGCGCCCGTGTGATTTACGTTATTGCTTGTACATTGCTAGTGCCCACTTATTGTAAACCAGCTACAATGTTTTATAGCTTTATATTTTTTATATGAACAAAGAAAAAATTACTCGTATTTTTAAATTATCATCAATTATTGTGATAAGTCTCGCGTTTTATTAGTCCCTTTTTGTATATTTGAATCTATAATCATTTCTTTATCGATAACTGTCGGTTCATATTAGTGCTGATAATTTAAGTCTTATTAATAAGGCAGGAGAGTAACTGTTTTACTTTAATTGATTTGGATAAAAAAAAAAAACAAGTAATGAAGTAACTTTGTCTGCTGATATCATTCGTTGTCATTCGAATTTTCAATTAATATCTTACCTACTAAATGGTAAGTCGTAAAGAGTGATTAAATAAAATTTATGACGACGGCATTAATCATGTACAATTATGACCTTCGTCACATAATAATAAAATACTACCACAAACGTTAACAATGACAGAGTAATCGTAATGATAGTTACGTATTGATAGTTTGTTTATGATATAAATAAAGTCGTATTTCATGTAAAACAAACATAGGCATGGTCGAACCCTCGCGGTGCATACACATGCGCATAATATCTTACGTCAGGACTGGTTACTAGAACCTTTAGATATTGTAAATCGATATTTCATTTTCAAATCGATGCACTGAAGCCTCACGATACATTCGCACGCGATACCCACGACCCCTGCCAACGAATATCTACAATATTATTAATTCAGGCATATATTAATAAAAGGTGTCACGTTACGACCACACTGATGTCGCAGGAAGCATGGCCCGATGAGCCATTCCAACGAAAATAAATACATTATTCGATCCCGAACTGCATCGATTTTTTACTAAGAATCGATTACTTTTTATTTCATCTGTCCGTCCTAATTTTTACCGGTGCGTTTGATAAGTATTATGTTACTAATGTTGTGACCCGGTTTCAATAATACAATATTTTATATAGAAACATAAATAAACACAGGGTGATCAATGTTTTTATATGCAATAAAAGTTTGTATGGCGGATGACAACTCGCTTGAAGTGCCGACTATTTTCCGGACACAATCATCGTTAAGTCGACACGACTAGTCGGCATATTTTTATGGACAATTACTCGAAATCTGAGTCAGTGATACTTTGGAAAACATTAAATTGATATCTATTTAAATAAAAATGTGATGCCTGTTTTGATACTACCACAATACTGAAAGATCTGAAACTTTAGAAAGGCTTTTAGATATTGATAATGGCTAATAAGTTACTACAAATATTTTACTACCTTTTGATACGAGTAATTACGTAAATATTCATGAAGCGTTTTATCCATAAAAAATGCCAGTTTTTTTGTGTAAATTCTTTACATTTAAAGCGTCCGAAATTACTGTAGTAGTGCCGGGGGCAGGCAATATCGAGAATCGAGCATTTCACGGTCGGTAAGTTCAGCCGTATCGATACGGATATAATAACCAGTGGAATGGTAACTATAAAGAGAGATTGTATTTTTACTAACGTCGTAAGAAGTCGGAATGTCCGACCGGCCCTTTGATCGGTTTGATAAAAGTGCTCGCGATCTTCTTTTCTTATTTTTTCATAAAAATTTCCTCCGTACCTTTATTGATATTTTCTCAGTTTGAAATGTTCAATGGAATGTCATGAAATATGGAAGCACTGCGTATGTCTGTTTGTTTATATTTATATTATCTATACAGTTATGTCCGATTTTGGGCAGGGCAAATATAAGGTTTTTATCAGCGGAGGTCATTCCCCACTCATAACTTAGATCCCCACTTGTCTGACAAAAACAATAATCCGTACAGTTTTGAGGAAAAATGTTTATCTATCGCGACACCCACCCCATAAATATCGCGCTTACCGAAATAAAACAGTGGAAATAGATAAAAAGCTAAACTGCTGTTAGCGACTGTTCGAGACCATGGCGCGGACAGTTTGACAAATGTTCTTATAGAACAACGTGGTGGACTTACTTTTTATTGCACCTTCGATCGTTTTTTTATTACTTTAATACGATAATTGAACTTAATGAAAAAAATATGGCGTTATGATTATACTTGCAAATATGATTAAAACCAATAGATACTATGTCTTGGACTTTATCATTTATAATTACAGTCACACTTAGTTGCTTCTTTTTTGCATTATATTGCTCTTGTAATCAGCTATTAAAGTTATTCGTATGTATAAACAATAAATATAACCATGCACAAGTTACATCCTCAAGAACCTCAAACAAAATGAATCTGAAGTCATAAATGAACTCAAAAAAAAAAATCATTAACACTATTGTTAATGATTTTTTGTTTCGTTGACTTTTGATAATGCCATCAAAAGTCAACGAAACACGTCGACATAATAATCTGCTCATCTTAACCCAAACGTAACATACGTCGGTTCGATAACGACACATCTTATCTAAAAGACATTATTTCATACACATCTATCGGAAAGCCATTCGAACTGTGTCTGATTTTATTCTAGGCAATTTATTTTCAATAAAGAACTATAAAAAGACTTATCTAAATCGTTCGGGTCTGACTGGTAGGGGAGCAACTGTCATAAACGTCGATGCTTATTTACGTCGTATTGCACCGGTGGGAAAACTATTGGCTTCTATCGATTTCTATGATTATATATCTTTGCCGAATTGATATGACACAATATATAAAATCGGACATATAAATTGTATTGGAAAATTCGGAGCATTTATGTTTTTTTTATTAATTTTTCATTTATGGAAAATCTTTCTTATCCATATTTGAGTGTTCGATTTTGTAGCATTTTTGTTAACGTGTGTGCGTGTGTGACTTAGACCGTGTAAAGCGTGCTTTATTTTTATTACATGCGTGCTAAAAATAAAGTACACGTTGAACATAGTTTCTTAATGAACAGAAGGTATAAGATAACTAGTGCAATTAAGATCAACTGATCAAGGTTCTCATTTGTTATTATTATTATACAATGCGCTTTATATGCCTTGTTGTTGTCCCTGTTTTGATTTGAATTCAACAACAGAACAGATAGACAAGTTTTTACAAAAAATAAAATAAAAAAAATGTTATCTACTCCTTCAATGCGTATTCTTTGCCCAAAGGTTTGGTTGCCACTGTTTTTGATAAGTTTTCGAAAGTTGTGTGTTAAGATTTTTTTTAAGACCTAGGTATGACCATCCACTGTCTATTTGGCACGCGTAGGTATGGGCAATGACATGCTAAAAATTTAACAAAACTTGATATCTAAAACTTAATTTTAATCCACATTTTTGCGTAGGTATCACCATTCTACAAAAAAGTTTTTCCACGTATTATTTTCTTAAAAAAATAAAGTATCAGTGTTGTATTGCGTAGGGTAGCTGTACCATAAAGCAATAAGTACGTCCGCATCCGTGGCCCGGTTCTATTGTGCGCCATAGATAAGGCGACACGGCGCGGGCGCCTCCACGAATTTTACTTACTTAGACGACACGCGTATATCTTGCACTACTTATTATGGAGTAAGATTACCTTTGGAAAATTGTCAGTAGACCCTTGGAGTTTAAATCAAGGTTAAGTAGAAAATAGGAAATCATTTAAAAAGAGCCTTTTAATGTTACCACGTGAGTTATTTTAAAGTTTAATCCCGTATGTAATCTGACAATAACACCAACAACAATTATACAAAAAACAGGAACATTACAAATAATGTACCTCTGCTTATGTTCGTAAATTAACAAGCTAATTTAAATACATTTTATCAATCATCATAATGAAAAACTAAACCTAAGTACCAAATAAAACATTAAATAAATTAAAATGTTCCAAAAATTATACAAATTACGCATTTTTCGATTAAAACACAACGATCGCTATAGACGATAAACAACTAAACAACGAAATAACAGAGGAACCCATTTAAATTTGTACTCGAGCACCGACTCATTTACATGTTATTCGGGCAACAAACCCTAGGGGACCGTATCAGCCATTTATGAGTTAAAAAGTATTAAAGAAAAGAAAACTCGATAGATATAAAAAGATACGTATAATAACAAGAGAAAGAAGCCGCTTGCAAGGAAACTGCTTGCGGCGAATAAGCCTCGCGGAAAGCGGTATTGTTCCGCGACTTTTAAAACGGAACAAAATGAACGAAGGGGAAGGAAATCGGATGAAAATATGAAAAGAATACACGTTATATACGTAAAAGTGAAACGAAACGTCGGAGATCGGGTCTCAGCCGCGGCGGTCCGCAAATATAATTTGCATAGTCAAGTAGCCTAACTTTTGTCTGCAGCGGATGTTCGCAACCATATTCGTTCGTTGCTTTTTAACCACACTCTCGTTCTGTATCGGGCCGGGCTTTTTATTGCATTTTTTCCCCTTTGAACGGATTCTTTCAATATTTCGGTGGTTCGTTTTTATTCATACGCTCGGTCATCGAATTGTTTCGCTTCATATCACAGCTTTGTTGTGTTCTCTTAATCCTTATGTCTTGTTATTGTCCTGTTTTGAATGCATAACACCGCGATTTAACGCCAACTCTGCCGCTATAAACGATTGCATAGTCATAAACATTAGTACCTACCTACTTGAACTATGTAACAACTAAAAAGAGTTTGATTAATACAACTTTAAGGATCAATCGAGCTCTCAATACGTCTTCATAAATTGAATTCGAATTCAATTGGAACAAAAGAAGTATTAACATAATAATAATATCATCGGTCGGTGAATACATCCCTACTATTTGAAATTGGTCCCATCATCGACTACAAAGGCGGCCACAAAAGATTAAAACTTTTTGTTTAGCCAGCGTCAAATGAAATAATCGATTGAAGAATTATTACGATTCATCGTCCCGAACTGGCAAGAGGAAGCAATAGGCCGGATTATGGAGCACAAAGCGTTGCCGACGAGCCATAGACAAATATTGACTTGTAGAAACAATGAACGTAGACGGCGCTTCTGCCGCTGGATTATGCGTAGGAAGAACTTGATTGACGGTCTACTTCGGCTGCTCATATCACTGATCAACATTGAAAAAGGGAATGACTAACTAAATATAGACACGACAAAGTGAGGAAAAGGTTTGGCCGGTGGCTAATTAATAAAACGTTTACGCGTTAATAGACACAAAAAGTGAGATGAAAAGATCCTAAAATAAGCTTCAGTCGAGTGCAAAGCTGTTTTTCAGAGGTGTTAAAGAGAATCGATACTCGGACTCGATGGTCCGACGAATTTTCCACTGAACGGATCTTTGGACGTAGACCTTTGTATTGACGAGAAATTAACGTACGGACCTTTCCATCCTAATTTTGTTAACAAAGTAATTATGTACGGTCGTGTAAATAATATACCTTTTGACATTGTGGGTAACGGTGCAGACCTTAATGAAGTGGGTAAACAAATGTCGGTAGAAGGTGCAAAAAACGTGTTGAGAAATTCCAAACAAAATCAAGATCCTGATTTAATATGTATGATTCTGTCGCAAAAAATGCGAATGGAAATAAAAACGAACTTTCCAATCCGTACGTTATTACTGGCTCGTGTCGGAGGTCGTACGATGACAAATGATGCGTAGGAGTCGATCGCTAGTGAACCTCGCCCGTTTCATTAGCAACAACATTAATTACTAGCAAATCTTTAATGAGAAAACGAGGTTTCATTTTATTTTCATTCCACATTGCTCTAGAGTTGTTAATTTTGTGTTAGTTCTTTTTGTATGTTTAACTGCAATGGATGGTAAATAACAATAAAGATTTGAATATAGACATAATTCATCATTATCTACATATCTGGGCTTAACATTTTCAATATTACATATAATTATAACTCTATAGTTACTTTTAATTCTTCTCACTCCATTAAATACATTTTTTACTCCCACCGACATTAAACGGCCACAATATTCAAATTCTCGGTACTCAAATCTCGTTCCAACACTCCAGCATCGCAACGACAAGAGGGCGTGTCTTATTTTTATTAGTTTATTATTCATACCGTTTCCATAACACGAGTTATTCGCATCTTGGTCGCCGCTCGACTCCATCAAAACTCTATCTTTTGCCATCTCGAGACTGTTACCCGACTTACCTGATGGTACAAGTAATAGGCTTTATTTATTCAGATTTGTTTCCAGACAGTTTCAATGAGAGTGGAATTTGTTCCAACTGATACCCAAGAGGCGAGATTTGAAAGAGATTGGGATCACGATTGGGTTTCCAAAGGTAGTAGAAAACGTAATATTTGCCTTTATCTCGATGTTCAACTTAGGCGCAAGTTAAATCGGCGCATTTGTTATGTTCTCTAAAACCTTTAGTTTTATTACTATTGCCGTAACCTTTGTATTTAGTTACCTAATTTAACGATGCAAGTCATGATCAAAATGCATATTTTCTTTGGGTTAAAAATTGTAATCATCCAGCGATCGGTTTATCGTTTGGTCCCTTGCCCGCGCCGCCCCTCTGCCCTGTCGGAGGCTGGGCCTCCAGCGTCTATCAACACGTGTACCGACTCAATCATTCGTCAATCGAACTTCGGAGTAAAGAAGACTTAAATATCATTACTGCATAAGTTAGAAAGAGAAACCTTATCGATGCGTGGCCGATCGCGAGATTATTGACGAAGAAATGGCCCAAACGTAAGGTGGTTATTGCAGATGAATTAAGGAATCCTTAAGTTTTCTGATAAAGATCGGTATGTTGTGACGTATGAGGGAAAGAGACAGGTGTAATGTTAGCCATGATTTATACGTAGCTATGTGGGTGCAGGTGAAGAGAAGTATGGCGCACGACGCATACGCAAAACCGTTTATTTAGTCGCAGTTTTGTTTTGCTCCGCGTGCGGTATTCCAAGTAATTGTTGTTTCGATACGGTACAACTGGGCTAGATATTACAAAATTACATTAATATTTATGTTCTATTTTATTGAAATAAGTTTTCAAGTAAATAAAAAAGGTATTTCCTTCGACCTTGATGTTATAAACTACCTACTTTCCTAACGTAAGTTTTTCTTTTGACAGTCATGTACCAAAAACGGCTAAAGAAGGAGAGAAAACAGCGGCAAATGATCCAGGAGCAGCTTGAACTAGAACTGAAGAGACGACAGAAAGTAGAAGAGGCACTCAAACAGTCAGGAGCACCCTCTGAAATTCTCAGAATCGTAACTGGTAAGTAGCATTAAAATATAATTGTACCTTCCGAAATACTGATTGGAAACAACCAATCATCCCACGTAATGAAACCTTTAAGATGTAAGTTATGTTATCTACCTTAAACATGTCAAATTGTCAATACCATCTCTATCAACAAGTTTCAACATGTGTTAGTGCCCCTGACATGTTAACTTGCCGTCTGTCAAACTATCTGTGTCTAGCTAAAATTACCACCTAATAACATACTAATGTACCAAGCAGCACCCATAGAACATTGAGCTTTACGTACCATAGTTAAGATTAACTTTTGATTGCTGATGGGGGTGATTTGTGACGTATTGGCGTTAGATGCGTGTCGAGTGCGTGATGTAAGAAGGGTGGGTGAACGCTGGTGATGGCTTGTACTAATCTCCGTGTCAGGAAATCGTTTCGCAGACCATTTGAAACGAGGGTTCTGAACTAACACGCATTCGAGTTGATTCTGTTGCATAATCGCTGTTTGCTCTGTTACGGCTGTGTTGACTTGATTGATAGGAATACAGCTAAGCTATTGTGAGTTTGCAAAATATAGGCAACAATTTTTTGTATCAACATGTATTGTTCTGCTGCATTTGTCCTTGACCTTATTCAAACGTGACCTCATTCCACAGAGAACCTAGCCCCGTCATCGCAAGAGACGCCGCGTTCGGAACGGGAGAACGGTTCGGAGCGGGAGAGCAAGCCCCCCAGCGCTGAACCCCCGTCAGCTTCACCCCCCTTCCAGCGGGACCCCCCGCGCACTCCTGACAAGCCCCAGTGGAACTACCCACCGCCACCAGTCGACATCATGAGCGGAGGAGCTGCCTTCTGGCAGAATTACTCTGGTGAGCATCAAAATATTTGGTACTCTCGATTTCTGCCGAAGACTCTAGGTGAGTTCAAAAGAATGACGGCAGTCACTAAGTATCAATTTAAAACTTTCTCAAATAAAAATTCAAAAATGTTTATTCGTGACACATTCTCATAGCGCAAAAGCTGGCCAGCAAAATATCTAATAGTTGGGTATAAAAATCTTCATCTCCAGAATGGTCCCCATCTTATTCCTTTCCAACAATATTAAATCTTTCTTTTTCTTCTATTCAAAAATGTCAGTCCAGTTAACAATGTCCCTCATTTTTTCTACTTATCCTTTTAATTTTCAACTTCGAGAAACCATTGTGACGTTAATTTCACAATGATCAGGACATTATCCAAACGAAATGTTAATAAGACCACGTTATTGAATTCTCCGGCACTAACTCGTATGGTCGAGGATATGTATGGTTTTCGATTGTAAAAGGGTCCGTTGGAGATGAACATTTTTCCAACGAAATGAAATTTATACTCATCATATTGCATAGCTTTCGTATCGGGAATGTCAAGTATTTAAAAGTACAACGAAATGCGAGCTCTCTCGGTTTGTATTGTGATTTTTGGGGGCGCGTTTTTATGAACGAAATCTAATATAACATGTTGGTTTGTCTGATTATGCATGCATAATGCATGGTTGGGGAAAGACATGATTTTGAATATACCTACTTTTATTAAACTGTTCGTTATTATATCCTTGGATATCGCTTCGGTTGTCACCTCTCCGGGGCTCAAAGTTATGCTACCAGCCATCTAAGACTCAACTCATCACAATTATAACTTAGAAAAACTAGCAACAAAGGTTGCGTAATTCTGTATCACTAAGTGGCATAACTTGTCCAGCCTGTATCAACTCTCCTCACTACTCGTTCAAGACCTGAAATACCGGTAACCTCATAAACTTGAACTGATTATAACTCCAATTCATTAATATTGTTCGAAACAAAAAACAGTACTCCCACAAAAACCACTTTTATTTGAATCACAAAAAATGCAACGCGCTCAACTTTGATGAAACAAGAAACAAAAATCTGATGCTCGTATCGGTGAATCAAACCGTGGTTTTTTTCATTTATATCCGCTTTGTGGAAAGCCCAGAAATTTCATTAAAAATGCACCGACGTACTGCTGCATACCTAAAGTAGTGGCGCACCCTTGCTGGAACTTGACTGATGCCAAATATGCTTTTCCATTAAATACTCTTTTAAATAAACTGTAGGTTTATTGTAGTCGGATATACATATGTTGTGTATTTTTCTCTTGAATAATGTGTAAAGTTCATTATCAGAAAAAAAAACATGTATGCAATAATCTCTTCAAACTCAAAATTTATTATTAAAGCCAAGATATAAAACACAAGACACACTTAATAAATTCCCAATTGCAGTCAATTTTTCATTATTACTTCCCCCACGTACTAAATTAACTTGAGGGGGCGAATAGGTGTTTACAATTCGCAAAACATTGATACGGATTTAAGCATTTCCCTTGTTCGGACGAGTGGCTTTTGCCGACAGTCTGTTCAAGTAGAAATTGCTACTAATTTAAGTGTTACGCTACCCCGAGTGTTCAGACGCACGCGAACACGCAATACCAATTGTTTGAATTGGAATCGCTTTACTATATTTGAATTTGCACGGTCAACTATTTTATACGTGCACTTGTTGTAACTTTCAAGATCTGTTTTTTGTTCTAAACTTGCTTGATACACGTGACCAAATGTTAAATCAAAAGTAGATTTGATAACGAAACTTTTCATAGAAATACATGCAACTAAGAAACGGTAAAAAGCTATAAAGCTGAAACAGAAAAATACAAGAGGGTTGTAAATATAAAAAGGTTGGTAACAGAAAACAAAAATTAAAACTTGGAGCCTTTCATCAACTTTCTTCAGTGCCTTCAGTAGAAGAAAAAAACATATTTTATTATTCGTAAATTAGAAAACTTTTTTCTACGTGCTTTTCATAAGAAACGGGACGAGTCAAAAGTGTTCCGAGTAATTACTGTTTACTTATATAATATATAGGTGAAATGAGGAATATTAGAATTACGAAAATGACAACAATTCTTACGTAGAAACATGGACAGGTAATCAATCATGATAATGTTTCGATCGTAAACATCATTATGTTGATTGATACAAAGGTAGCTAGAGAAGACGCTCATAAATTCCCATTAGATACACACAATGCTAATTTATAATGTAAAAATAATATTATTGATTATAATTCTAATATAACAAGTTGTATCAGGATATTTTAATAAAACATTGTTGATGCCGTTATTAGAGCTGTGCTTGTAAAACGGATAAACCATCCGATGTTACATAAGTAATATAAAGTTGAAAAATTAATAAAGAGGAAACTTCTCCATGCTACTTTTTAGGTGAGCTTGTAAAATGAATGGAAATAAAATTGTACCGCACAGGTGCGCTCGAAACCTTTGACGATATTAACTTTTTTATTTATTCTTAGTAATCACCCACATCACTGTGTTCAACGTTTTATGTAGACAATTTATTGTGTATTATCATAACACTGACCGGACGCTACTAAATAGAAATACATACAATATAAGCGACAATGATAAAGATTTAAACCGAACTGAATCCGAGTCACGATGGAATTGATTCTGTGGATAAAAAAGTCAAAAGAATGTGTTTAATAGAAAATCAATCCAATCAGTGTAATTCGTCGCGCTCCAATAGAGTCAGCAACAGTAGCACTTCATCCTGACTGCGTCCATTCGTTCGACTTGTGTAGTTGTGGCGACCAGTCGGCTCCGTTGTTGCCCACCTATTTCCCTTCACAATCATCCGTTTAAACCGACCAAAGGGTCGGTTTAAACGGATGATTATTTGAGAAGTTTGTGAACAAAGGTTCACAAACTTCTCAAATTTCCAACGAAGAATTAATCAACTCACTTTTTTCTCTGTATTTTTACGGCAGTAATTAATTTCGCTTTAACAACGAGCCGAGGTGTCGATTGCGCTAAAAATTGTTAAAAATAATGAGCAGATGTACTTTCTATTATTTCTACAAAGATATTAGATGTCATGAAAATACACCGTTTAAAAAATTATTAAGCACATTTTTTGTTGTTTTATATTATAATTAGAAAATATGTCTTGTATCGTTTTTTAAATAACATCAACTTTTTTATGACTTCACAAACGTTACTTTTCAAATAGCACCAATTTAATTTCTTGCTTAAGCTTCTAATAAGGAAATCGATTCGTCACTTCAAAAATAATCGATGACTTGTATCGATCTGCGGTTTTATTTTCGATTTTATTTGGCAGATCAACAAACACATGATATTGATAGCATGAAATCTGGTGCTGCAGAGTTTTTGTATGAAAAATTTTAGTTAGTAATCATCTATAGTTCGATGTTTTATTAGACAGTTACATCAAGACTAATTCGTAAACGTATTAAACATTTCTTAATTTAACACACGTAATTTGCTTTCAAAAGATTTCGAATATGTATTTGGCACTTATATGCAAATAACTATAAACAAAAGTTAACACTGTTAAGCAAAGATCCCAGACAAAATACACCATCTAATAATAAATGCTTCAGTGAAACTGTTCCACATAAAGTTTATTGCTTTACTTACAATTGTTATAACAAAAACTATTTATTCTCACTATCGATCAGTGTCCACTATCGTTTTATTTCTGTTACTTTTCAAATAGATCGGTTCACGTCCATCTCGTGAAGTCCCTTTTTGTCATTCCTTGACCATTCGATCAAAACGAAATAAGAACTGTTTCTTTTAAAAGTTTTTGTCTATTAACTACTCTCCGTGAAAGTTAATGTCACTGTTGATTGGAAATATAAAACATTTCACAACTCCAACTGTTTCACGTTGAACATTTTGAGACGCGAGAAAGAAAAACAAACATTAAAGGATAACTTTTATTAAGCTAAGCGCTCAACCATTACAGTTGTTTCAAAGAACAAATAGATTATAGCTCTCAAAGGAACCGGCAATTCTGTTTTAGAAGCGGCAAATGCAAAAATATTACGTATTCAAACAGACCTAATGGGACATTTAGGGGTGGCAGCGAAGTGAAACGGCAAAGGCCGAAGCTTTTAAGTGTATAATATTTAATTGTGACGCCCTAGGCGTATAATCTCGCCCGAGATAATAGGTTTCTGTTTCGGGACAACCCTCGACGGTGACACTTGTGAGTGTGATGCCCTCAGGCAACACAACACTCAAACAAATCGGATCATAATCGAGTTTTTCCAACTGACGAATGTTTTCAAATAGTTTCTTTGATTCGAATTTCACAGCGGTGTAAACACAATTTAAATTCAAATTATTTTTCAGTTCAGGGATGTTTTAAACATTTTTTGGAAGTGCAAAAATTGGTGTAGGTTATAAATTCGGGACTCACAGCATAAATTGTAAACGAATGTCGGGAAGAGAAATTCAATTCCCCGTTGAGAAAATGCTCCATCAAAGTAAGCAAAAAACGCGATTCCGTTTATATCTTTTATATCTCGTAAATTGCAGGAGGCGGCAAGCGTTGCATGAAATTGAATAAGCATATTTCGTAAAACGTCGACGTTTTCGGAGACAATTGCCTTACCTCACCTACTCTTTGCCTCTTCACGAACTTTGTCAATTTTCGTGAAATCTTATTAGAGGATGTCCTGTGCTTGAGACGTGTTTCATTTTTTATGCCTTAATTTGTTGCGACGTTTTGCTACAGCGCTGCTTTTGCCCGGAAATTCGTCTTTTAACATGCAATTTTTATCAAACTGTTTACGGAAATCCTTATACAATACCTTTACTTCAATAACAGCGTTTATTCAGAATGTTAGTTGATATTAAACGTTTTTAAAAAGCACTAATACTCATGTACAAAAAAGCCTTTTCTTTTAAAAATGTTAAATATCGTTCACAATCATATTAAAAATAAAATCAGCTTTTCCGGAAATCCAGCTACACCATTTACAGAATACGGAAACTAAAGAGACACATATTCATAAATTTCATTTATTACCATCAGCAATACAACGAATATTACCCCGAACAGAGGCGTGGTGTTCGAATAACCCTTGTAAGAGAAATTTAATAACACTGAACGTGAGTGCTACGTTTTTAACAAAGGCAATATCGAATATTAAATTAGAATGTGCCATACGGATGTGAAGTCCGTTTGATGTGAGTCGGCTTTCCCCGAAACACTTAATGACATTTTACGGAGCTACACACGTGGAACTATATGTTGTGTGTGTGTGTGTTCACTCTGTGCGAAATTGTTCCTGTTTGCCCCAATAGGGCCTTTTTGTTTTGTTGTTTCTGTATGTTATGTTACTTTTACAACTTTAACTCTTTCGAGGTCAATTATAATCATGCCCTGCTTTTTGTGTTTAATATTACGATTTAATTGAACTCCTGTTTCTCTTACCCAACAGAAACTCTGGCGCAAGAGTTAGAGATGGAGCGTAAATCCCGCCAACAGGCCATGGAGCGTGACGTGAAGAGCCCCCTATCGGACCGTGCCGGCTACTACAAGAACTCAGTGCTGTTCAGTTCGGCCACTTAGCTGACGCACTCCGGGGCAAGTGAATACCCCGACCAACAAGATTACGACAAAGAAATCGACGAATCGAGAAAACCAATGATCAGCGTCAAACCCGAATTCAGGGAAAAGTAAATCCAAAGATTCGAGATTGGTGAATAAACTTATCAGTGGTCTCAACGTTCCGATCGATAACAACACTCTCTCTCTCTGGAACTCAAAGAAAAATACTTCCAAAAATATCTTAGAATCCCATCAAACTGTTCATCTGATTGTTTATTCAACTCAAGTTTTTGGCATAAACGATCTCAATGAAGTTGCAACTACTTCTCGTTATTGAGATTTACTCTGTAAATATTGTTATTGAATTCGAAGTAAGATGTAGATTTCGTGGTGTTAATACGAAGTCTTAAGAACTCTTCTTCCATAGAAAAATTTGTAAATATCCCTTTATATTATTATTATTAGAGTAAGTCAGTACGGTTTTATCGACGATCCGAGTAATTTATTCGTCAATATTTTAATCTTTTATGAAGAGTACCTTTAACTTATCGTTAAATGCCATATTTATATATTAAGTATCCATTGTTATTTGCCTTTGTAAATCTGGATTTATTTTCGAGTCATTCTGTACCTACATAAGTACATATCATAAGCTTTGCCACATTCAAATGTTCAGTAATCGATTGAGACAATTGTTGGAATTGACCTAAGACTGCTTTTCGAGAGTTTTTTCTAAAATGTTTGTCACTAGTCTCGCAAAATCTGTAAACGATAGGTGTTTAAGTTCCTAAAATGTTTGTTTAAAAGACCGTTACGATATCTTCAGCAAAACCTCTAATAATAGGTACAAGTTTCTTTCCCCCATGATGTTTTACTTTCAATAGTAAATAATTGTGATCTTCACTCTCGTGTAATTTATTCAATTTTAGTGCAATGATTAGATTTAACTGATACTAGTATATTTCATAAATCATAAAAGTGTACGATAGATACGTTAAGTTAGTGGTTTTAAAAGGATACATTTTTACAAATCAATATTATTGACTGAAAACAGAAGAGACAGTTTTTTGCGTACAATGTAACCTAAGTGTTTTCTTTAAAACTTCATAAACTAGAAGATGTATAAATAATTATAATCGCTATATCTCATATCCATAACGCAGAGATCGATGTATATGGGTAGATAACCTAACAATAAGTTCAGTAGTTAAACATTATACATAAAGTATAAAATGATAGTGTTATTTATATTGATGCTTAGTTTACGAGACTTTGGATGTCTTAATAGCTTAAAGTAAGATTTTAGAGATTGTATCGGGCGTACTATTGGCGCTTGACTATTAGGCAACTAGATACTGCTAGTTTAGACACCTACTGTTACTTTGTCTAAACACTAACTGTTCAAATATTCCATTTGCCTCTCGGGATAGTCGAAAAGAATTTGTATTCGAGGATATCGGTGAATAGTCAAGCGCCGATGCAAACGATCGCTTAATACAAGTAATTACATATTATCTGTAAAAGATAATACGACGTAATGAATAAAACTTAGTTGTTACTATAAATGTTTAGCTGAGCATGTGTGATTGTGTAAAGGGCGTGAATGTGGTACTTTTGTATCAGTTACTTTCATTTCGTTACAATAGAATGACAATACTGAGGAGGTGATGACTTGTGTACGTTACCTGTACGTCGTGTACGTGTACGTGCCCCCTCGGACCGGCTCCAGTATTGTCGTAGAAATAGTTTTTTCTTTGTCAATTAGATGTTGAGGCTTCTCAATGTACCTATATTTTGTATTACGGTAATAGTATGCAGTTCTGAAAGCAAGTGTAACTATTTATTATTTCTATTATAATTATTATGATTAATTTACTTAAAATTGTGTGTGTGCCTTGTATCGTAGATGAAAATATCAAGATTAAAAGGGAAAATTATTTGTTTGTGTTTTGTTTTGTACAACCCCACTAAATAACCCATCTTAATGAAATAAAAATACACAAGACTTTGCAAAGAAAAAAATGTAAACGTTTCAGAATTAACGTTCTAGACTAGAGCTACCTATTTCTAATCTAAGACAAGCAAAAACTCGGCAAGAACATACATAAGTAAACATGTGCCTAGTAACTTCTCCTGATTAAAGAAGAATCCTATCTCAAGCAATATCTACGCAAGCCAGAGGATGCAGCATTAATGAATATGAGCACCTCTACCGACATCACAGTGACCGACACCACAGTGACCGACACTGATCACCAAAAACTTTATTAATGGAGACGACCAGCCATATCTCGCTTCTATCACCGTATGAATTGCGCACCAAGCGAGCTTTAACAGTAACTCAACCTAAAATACGACATAATTAACCAATAGCACAAAAGCAATTGAACAACGTCGTCATAAACATGAAAAGTCATAAGAAGATTTTATATTAAAGTTCAGTCGCCCATCGACATTTTAAATCCTGTGAAATCGGAAAAGTTCATATTTATTGCTAATAGATTTTCGGCCGATGAACACCGGGTTATTTGGGATGCAATTTTATTTTGTCCATATGAATGGTTTTTATATCTGCCCGGGGGCCCCGGCGGCGGCGTGGCGAACCAAGGCGCCCTTTCCGATTTCGATTTCGGACATCATGCAATCATTGGCCCCTGCCTGCTATTTGGGAAAATATTTTCAAAATGAACTTCTTTGGTTGGTTTCACTTTGCAATGTGCATTTTAAAAGGAACATGGAAAATGAGATAGGATTGTTATGGACATTTTCAGTGGCTTTTGTTTCAAAATTGCTTTGAAATACAATCTTGTAGGTATGGGAATTTCAGTAATTATTTAGACCTAGTTAAGTTTGCTGGTTTTTCAAAGATTTGTGTAAAAATCCAATAACTATGAGGCATCGGAAACCGAATTACGGAGTATGTGAAAGATGTCGACTAAAAGTGAAGCAAGGAAGAAAAACCATCATATGACCCTAAACAAATTACAAAGATATCAAAAACCATATTGAATAGCGGAGAAATGATCACTCAGTTAGGTACAGAATATTCTGCTGACCAATGTTTTTTTAGAATTTAACGTTGAAGTAACTTTATTCGTTTATATTTTGTACAGAATCCGTTGTATTTTCCTGATGTTCAGTGAAAGTTGTTTATGTGACACGATTATCGAAGTACTACAGTGTAATTTATGTAAATAGACTTCATAATAATAGTGATAAACATATGACACTGACACTATTAAACGGAGCAAAATGGATAGCATTTGATAGCGCTAAGATAAATTGCGTAACACATAAATGGTTACATGAAGTACTTTAAGAGATAACTTAATACTTAATCTAAAGGTGAAAACGACATCTGCACAAACTCATCAGATAGTAGAATTATAGCGCTATTAAAGCCACCTTATATTGTCAATTTTACTTCAGATTCGTTTGACCTCACTTAGATCCGTACTGCACAAAATCTACGCTCCTGTGAGGGGCATGATATCTGCAAGAGCGACTACTACCTGAAGCAAATTTGGTGTACCCATCAATGTTTAAAATATAATGAGTGATCAAGGGCAAGTTCAAACAGCTTCACCTTAAAATCACTCAAAATATCAACTCTGCTAGAGTTTTGTATGGATTATCCAGATTTTAATCAAATCATTTGAAGACCAGAATGCGGACTTTTTTGGATATATGTGTAGGTCTATCTTGCAATTCGACAAAAGACGATCGTCCAATGAGAAATCAATCACTTATTCTAAATAAATCATTTGAATTGCTGATTTTATCGTCCTTAAGAAAACAAAGGTCCCCACACTAGTAGGTGACCTACCTACTGATCCGTAGGTGCCATTTTTGGAATACAATTTTAAATAATAAATTATTTCACTAATGGCACTGGCGAAAAATATCAATAGGTGCCGTATGTAGAATACGGGTTCCGAATGTGAAGTACGTCCTCTTCACGCGTGTTTTTTAACACTTTGTAATTAAAAAAATGATGAAGAACCTGAAATATGGCTAAAGCCTACTCTGTATGTCAAGTATACCCAATCATCGGTTGCTACCGTTACCACGCAACAGAAATAGTATATTTCATCTCTTCGCATTTCCGATAAATGGACTTTCCATTTACTTACGCATTATTTTCTTTTAAAAGTGGTTCTTGATGACATACAATACCTACGAATTAATAAAAAACATTTTTTACTCATCACTGCAACGTAGCAATAAATTGTCCCCGTTTAAAAGTATGTATGTGTAATGTATGATTACTTACACACAGAAACATGATATAATTACGCTTCTAGGAGGCGTCTGTGTTATTAATTCTTTAAACTATTATTACATTATCATAATGTAATGTTATATAGAGGTCAGTGGTGTTTATTTATTAGAAATTAAGCTGATGGTCTCTGGTGAATAGACAGCAGCATTCGCTGTTACATTCAAAAATAGGTATTTACATAGGTAATTTGTACATTATTTGAAAATAAAAACAAGGATTTTGATGAAGAAATTTGAATCAGGTTGGTGCTACGAAATGCTACGAGATTGCTACGAAGAACTTAAAAGTTATAAATGTAAAATAATTGATTTATTTTTATAAAAAATCTAAATTTATTAATAAGACAATTCATATTGGCCTAGTGGTCGCAATTATGACTGCTGAGCAAAAGGTCCTGGGATCAATTCCCAAGTCAGACAAATTGTTAGTGGGCTTTTCCGTCGGGAATTTCTCAGTAGCAGCCTAAGAGTCTAGATTTGTGCCCGATTGATGGCAATAGGCTCGCCCCCTATTACATGGGAGTTAAAAATACCTGGCGAATTGTTTTATCATCCACATGATAAAAATCATGGAAGTACAGTAAGGCATCACGCTGCAACCAAGCAATATATAATAATATAATTAGACAACATATACGCTGTGAGTCGAGAAACGTTTTCCAGTTAATACTGTGGAGCACAGTTAATATCGTGCGCATAAATATTGTCGCACAAGACAGCTCCTTGCCGCTTCTAGTCTCTATTGAAGTATGGCTAGTGGGTACAGGGTGAGGCGGTTTTAAGTGTGTGGTAAATATCATGGTTTTATCTTGAATTACACTTATTTTGCTGTTATGCGCACTCGTAGTTTGTTTCGCTTTTATGTGGCTTTTGTGTGTTTCATTTAAAGAAAAACTTACCATAACTTGACATGTTATGCTACGTTTTTAACGTAGGTATATATAAAAAACTGAAAACATGACGGTAAGTTCTAATTAGTTAAGTTTCGTTGCTATCGACATACTGTACCGTTACACTCGTTTTGTTCTATGTGTTTTAATTTTATATGTACTCCGAGATACCATTTAAGACAAATTAAGACAAATATCTACGCTGAAAACTCATCATTACATCAAAACTAAATCGTTTCCCGCCGTCTGTACGCTTCGATCTTTAAAACTACCTAGGCAACCGGTTTTGATGCAGGTTTTTCACCAGTAGACAGAATGATACAAGAGGAAGGTTTAAACGTACAAATTATCCCTAAAAACATTGCAAAATATCCACGCGCACGAAGTCGCGGGCAGGAGCTAGTCAAATATAAAATGTTGTTCTCCTCTGGAAATATTGAAAACGCACCAGCCTGTATAGTAAAGCAGCGACACACGCACCTGACATAGCGGACTCGGAGAGCAATTTTCGCTCTCTGAAGCGCCACGGATTAGTTTTTCCTTACGATAATTAAATAACTTTGAGCTATGTTGTTGCGTGATGTACGGCCGTGTTTATTGTCTTGTTTGCGTCGCGAGGGTGTGAATACGGCTTTATATTATTGCGCATGTTCTGTATGCTTTTAATTAAAGCGTGTAAACTTTCAGGTTATCAAAATATTGAGTAAGTATCTCTTGTTACGTGTAAGGTTTTGTTTACGGTTTTAAAATGGGGCTTCCACGTGAATCTACGTTGCCTGTGTTAGTTTCTTTGCTGTCTTTCGCTTTCAAAGCGTTTTGTTTTTATAATTAGACGTTCAACTGACTTTGTCTTAGCTTTTCTCTAGTCGTAACGCCAATTCTAAACATTTTTGACTTTTCTATCTATATCTCTAAGTATGAGGAAAAAGTTACGTTTACGTTAAGTGTAGAAAATGTGTTAAAAGAAAAAATACAAAGTCACATTCTAGGAGTGTCACTTTATCTATAATGTTAGTACTCTGGTTCAAAAACGATAGATAGGCCCCACGCAGGCAGCAAAATACTTGCCTTGGCGTAAAGGATGCACCTTTAGTAAAGACAAAATAATGAAAATTATAATAATGTAGCGTCGACTTTTACCGCAACTCCAAAACCAACGGGCTTTCAATATATACCAGCAATGGGGCCAACACGTGTCGACAGGTGAACTTATTTAAATACAATTAAAATAATATAACATGCGTTCTTACACCGTTTACGTGTCCATTTATAAGCATGATAGCTAAAAACGACATTTTCTTATTCAATATATTAGGGGTGAAGACTGGGTAAAGAAAACGAAATTCTATTTTGTCCTTCAGACAGGTAATACAAAAATATTAGACACGTATTTTAAATTTTATCAAAATATCAAAAAATTATTTAGTTAAAACTCATTAAAGTTGGAGAGTGGGGGGCTCACTACGTCACAAGTAGGTATAAAAATTACCTACACGTGACGTCATGCGCCATTTCAACTCAATATATCTCCGTAATTTTAAAACCACGTGAAAAAAGAAAAAATACCCAATACTTTTCAATAATCTACCCGACAGACAAAGAAAAAAAAATGTGATCATCCCCTATTATAGATCGGGAACGACAACCGGTAAATAGACAATTTATGATTACCGATAGATCTGCACATCTCATGTAATGCGAACATTTTTTGTCACACATATCTACATTACAAATATGCATCTAGATAGCATTCAATGTAAAGGTTCGTATTACCATTTTACACTTCGTAATTTTGTATGACGCTTGAAAAATAGCTTGAAAATTGGTTGCGAAATGTCAGAGTGCTGTAACACTTGTAATCTTTATTCATTTCAATTATAAGGGCAGCGGAAAGGCGATTGAACAACTGCGAGGGCGACACTCAGTTATGAAAACATCTTAACCCTTTCCTGCCAAGGGGCCGTTGGAGCAATTTGCATTACATCTGAATTTGAAATACTTATTTCGCTTTCAAAGACTTATTTTCGTACCACTAAGAGGTTGTGAAAAATTTGATTACGAGTCTGGTTATTTCTGTTAGTTAATTGACACTGAATATTTAAATTAACTATCAAACGGAATTGCAGTAGGAAATTAGAATCGGACGTATGGATTATGAGTGTCGGAGGAGCATATTCTATTCTACTAATTCTCATTCGTCGTGCTCTTGCCACTGCCGGGGTGCCAGCTGTCTTAGAACCCAATGGCTTGGCACGTGTCGATGTGAAGAGACCAGATGGTATGACGAGGAAGTTGGGTAGGCCTTTGGTGTGGGATGCGACTTGCGTCGACACCCTTGCGCCATCCCATTGTAGCGTTGTGAGGGTCTCAACTGAAATTAGTCGAGTAATCCTAAAATGTCATAATTTGTAAGTAACTAGGGACCTCACTAAAAACGCGGTACAACACTAGTTTTTGACAGGACGCTATGACTCTGCCATTTCGATCCCGTTGGCTTAGCTGAATCTATCTTCTGACCTCAAGATTCTTTGTGCCCCGACTTAGGGTGAGTTCCACATTAGTTAAGTAATTCTGCCTGTCATGCCTGATTCTCTGCGCTGGATAACCTATATGGATTTCATCACCTAAGTGATATCTGATTTTGCATGTGTCTATGCCACATGTGGCTAGTAGTTGTCCAGCGCACAGGAAACTGTAATTGTGAATGTATCACTGCTGCATCGAGGTGTGTAGTGCTCCTTACTGTGTTATTTGTAATTGTATACTTTATGCATATTAGATGTTCATACTTAACCTAACTTTTCATCTGTCATGGTGCTTGCTATGTTTGCCCACTTTTACCTGTAAACCGCTGCGATGTATTGAGCCTACACCTACAATGCGTCCCATACCGTTCCTTGGTCTACAAAGGGGTGAAGCTGGTACATCGCATGCGGCTTGCTGCCAACTGCATCGCAACGCATCTAACATTGCGCATGTTAGATGCGTTGCGATGGTGCTTCCAGGGTTCTTCCCACGGGCTTGGGGCTGTGCCCCTGGCCCACTCCTGCACGCTGCCTACTCCTGCACGCTACCTAAGCACGCTACCTACTGCTGTGCCAGTGCGCAGCCTACCCTGCGCACGTGGCTCTTCGCTCGGGCTTGGCGCTGTGCGCTAGCCTACCCCAGCACGCTACCTACTGCTGTGCCGGTGTGCAGCCTACCCTGCGCACGTGGCTCTTCGCCCAGGCCATGACTGGCCTACCTGTGGTCTACCCCACGGGAGCCGGTGCCTGCGCAGCCTACCCTGCGCAGCCCTGCCGTGACCTGCCTACCTACCTGCCTACCTGTGGCCTACCCCACGGGTACCCTGCGCAGCCTACCCTGCGCAGCCCTGCCGTGACCTGCCTACCTACCTGCCTACCTGTGGCCTACCCCACGGGTACCCTGCGCAGCCTACACTGCGTAGCCCTGCCTTGACCTGCCTACCGGTGGCCTACCGCTGAGCCGGTGCCGACCGGCCCCCCACGTCTGCACGTGCTGCCAAGGGACGGTACCCCTTTTAATTAATAAGTGATAGTGAACGGAACAGAACATAGTGACAGTTACCCGCGACCTAGTTTAGTGCTCTTAATATATGTATTAACTGGTCTGGCTGTTTTACTTAACCTACCTACCTATTTGCTAACGGCCTGCGCAGCCTACCCTGCGCAGCTCTAACCGTTACACCATCTTCCTAGCACGGCGAGCTGCGCTGGGGCGGCTGCTGCAGGCGCTGAAAACCTTAAACGGCGCAAATACAATAATTTAATTGGTAATTATGTATTTGAGCCGTTTGGGGTTGAACCACTAGGGCCATGAGGCCCGAGTACCCATCTTGTGTTTCGGGATATCGCCAAGCGGTTGGTCGACGCTTCACGGGACCAGAGGGCTGGCCTCTTTTTTGGTCATAGAATCAGCATTGCCATCCAACGTGGCAATGCGGCCAGCCTTCTGGGCACTTTTCCTGTCGACAGCGATGTCGACGAATTTTTTGACGGCCTGTAATTTTGATACTTGTACATATTTTATTTTATATTTATTTGTAGTTTGTAAATAATGTACATAATATGTAATATACAAAACAAACAGATCCTAATTCTTTTAGTGAAAATGATTGATACTGTACACCTATATACCTACCTACTCATATTATAAACCTTTATACAACTTTTAACAAACCCTAATCCTATAAAAACAAATCACAATTTCACAAATCAAAACCAATGTAACTCAGATGGAACACGACACTGTAGTTAAATATAAGATAAGATGTACTAAGAAATTAAATCTGAACAAAGTATTAACTGGGGCTGACAGGAGCGACCATCACGTCTTCAACTCGCACAAATTCTTATTAAGAAAGGCACCTAGATGAACTTACTTCGCTTTTAAGCCGGAGACCTCTTGCCGTTTATAAATCCAATTGGATTTAGCTATGGGACACACCGGGCTATAGTTAAAGATTAAGTTTAAGCTGTGAAGATGGTGATGAAAAGGAAAAGTTCTAACATTTAATTCACGGCACATGACTGTTTGCTATGAAAAAAAAAAGTATTTAACTAAGAACTTCTTCAGAATCTTTTCATTGGAAAAGTTTAATCCCTGATAACTGGCCGATTTTTTCATAACATCTACACTAAATATCAGAATACGTACTGCCATAAAGAACATTGCACGCAGAAGAAAAACAAATGATAAAAGGTAGATTAGTTAGTGGTCTTCAAAGCCTTTTGAATTACTACTAAAATTCTAAATGATATCGTATTGGATTGACATAACGAACCGAAAAGCTTACGTCAATCTTGACGAAAGTCATTGTAACGCATTGAAAATTATTTTCACTCGACTAGTCCGTCAGGACAGGACTAAATGAATCAACTGAGAATGTCAGCCTTTGAAACGACAAAGATGATTTTGTCTAGGCCTCTGTGTACCCCTCGCCTAGTAGCGGATAATTGTCTGGCACAAGGAGTTTGTCTCTACGAGGGTCCGCCTGTTTGATGCTCGATTGTTTAACTCACAGACGTCACGAGTAATCTTTGAGGACTCACCGCTCAGAAGGTCACAGTGTGACATTCCTTAACTTCTGCTAAAAGCTAGGTCTCGTGGTTGTTAGACTAAAACGCGTGCGACATTTTGATACAGGTTGTGACTATAATCAGTTTTTAGGACTTTCAGGTCGCAGTTTTCGGTAAAACATCGTTTATTACGACCAGAAAAGCCTGAATAAATTAGGAGGATTGCGGTAAATTGGCTATGGTAGACTTAACTGATTGTAAATCCTTACAGACTACAAGTACCTGAAGATGATGATGCATGAAGTTTCTCCAGCTCTTTAGAACTTATTTCACAATAGCTGACTGTTGATAAAGATACTATGGAAGATGACTTTCTAAAAGTCACGTGTATTTAATACTCTTTTGTCTTCAACGAAACTAACAACCGAAGAATGAAAAAAATCAGGGCATATAAACAGCACCTAACTTTATCGACACCAAAACCAAACAATCAAATCATCACACACATCACTAAACCTCCTCTCGATTCGGAATTCGAAACATTCAAACATAACCGTAATCGATAAAATGGCGTCGGGCTATGAAGGCGGCACAGAGACAATAATAAATTGTAATTACAATTTAAAATGAGCAGGCGTTGCCGTGGGAGTGGCCTGCCCCCACGGCACGCCACCTTGCCTTCACGTGTGTGCACTTTTTACATTCGTACTGCAGGCAATTAGTGTCGTGTGCGTGCTCGGAAACTTTGTGAATAATATGTTGTATCGGAAAATGGCAGTACAAGGTAATAGAAAATCTCTTACTTTATAATCCCTAGCTAGAACTTGTCCTCGATCTATCGTGAATTTCACTATTAATTCAGGTTACACATGTTTCTTATAAACGATTTTAGTGGCACAAGTTCCACGAAAGCTCATGGCTCTTACTTTAAATCTTACAAATAAATAAATCATGCCCTATATTATCATAAACCGAAAACCAATATCATTAATTTAAAAAAAATAAAACATGTCATCATATGTATGTCCATTTCCATTTTCCTGAATTAATATAATCAAACGTTACAACTAAATACGACGAAATAGATAACAGAAAAAGCACATTTAATACACAATAATTTCCAGACACATTACCATGTTTTGTTCCCAAAAATGATTTGATACGTATCGAATAGTTATTTACCAAAATTACACGTTACAAAACATTTACTTGGTTTATTTTCCATTCCCTCGCATTCAAGTATGAGTTTTATTATAAAAAGACAATCAAGCATGTTAAGTTTGAATTTACAAGGGATTCCGTAGGTATTATTGAAGTTATTTTGACAAACTTTTATGGATCTGCGAAACGACCTCCGTCAGTCCTTCATAAATGATAGCATGGACTAAATTATTCCGCTTTTACAATCATTACAAGTTTAAATTATGGTATTACATTCTCGCAGCAAATTTTAATTGGTTTGTCACTAAAATTTAATATCATAACTTATCTATCATACCTGAAACTTAAGCTGGACTTGAAAAAGAAGTGCGAACAATGGTGCACTTATTATCTGCAGGTGCCAATCAAGAAATGAATTCATAATTACTATAATTAGTAGAGCTCGCTGCTAAATCTATTATCTACAAATAGCGCCTTCTAATTCAGTTACATGAACTTGCACAAGAAAATTGTATCAGAATTCAAGTACGTAAAAACTTCAACTTAGGATGTTATTGTGATCATTTTACTTTAGAAAGGAAATGAGGGATTTTGGGCTAGTAATGGCTGTTTTCTGAAAGCTTGATCCAGGCATTGCAAGGTAGAGAAGAAAGGTGTTCTTTTTTGTGTCATCCAGTGATCTACTGTGCATTATTCGTAAGTGCATTTGCCATAGTCGACGAAACCATGTCTGGAAACCTGGCCTAACTTGAGCTCTTTAAAGGCGTTTTCGTTCCTATTTTCTTTTTCATGAAGATTTTGATATTTTCTATTATGATCATTGTCACCACCACACTAATCAAGACACAAGTTTTACAGAAAATGGACGTCTTATTCGACACATAATAGTAAGTATTCCCATTCATATTTTGCGTCTAATGCTTAGTCCTTAGTAACATTGCAGCATACGGAACCCTAATAAAAGGATAGAGATCATAATCTCCGAGGTTCGAGTTCGGGCCCGAATAAAATGGAAATACATTTTAATGATTATTATGCCCGTAAACGTTTTGCCGTGGACGCTATACCATTCAATCGGTCTAATCATTAATTCCAACACTTTTCACCAACTTTTTTGTTTAAAGTTTTGAGTAAAGCTATTGATCTATCTAATGTTCAATCAGTAAATTCGTTTTAAATGCTTTTATTGGTTACACGTAAATGTACGGTGAATTACAAAGCTATTGTAGTATAGTAAATTTATTAATTTGTTGTACGTTTTGTTGCTGTTAAATTTAACTATGGTTTTCCATGAATAAGTCAAAACCGTGAAGGCTACGTGTGCTGTTTGACCCTCCCCGACCCTTGCTCGAGCCAGCCCGCGATGCTGTGCCAGTAGTTTTAAATCAGCCCCTAAATAATGATACCATTCAGATCCAGCCTGTCCCCATGCAGTCCTCTCCCAGCGACGCCCTAAGCCGAGGTTCGTACCCCACAGGGGTGCCCTTAGCATGCAGTCGCTTAGTTTTTAAGTTTTTATGCCCTGGCTGGAGGCCTTACTCTTAAGGCACCCACAGGATAGTCCGGTTAAGCAGACGACAACCTCATAGGTTGAACTGCGAGAAGCCATTGATAAAAAAAAAAAGAAATGTGCTGTTTGAACGTCCAAGCTGATTTTCCTGAAGAATGAAATAGATATACCGGTAAAAAGATAAAAACTAAATCACAACAATCTATTAATTCAAATTGAATAAAATCTATGAACCACCCATGTATATAATAAGACCACAACTCTATACTTTAATCAAGCCAAGCAGCAATTAGAAAGAACCTGATTGACGACGTGTGATAACTAGATTATCACATAATTGCCGGACAAAGCTAGAATAAATTGCGGTGCCAAAAACCCAGTGTTTAAGTCAATAACCTAACCGCCTATGTGGCTTTATAACGATGATTCGGCGCCAGCCAATGATTGATCGCCGTCGTAAACGTCAAAATTTTTGGTACCAAAAATAAAAGACCGCGCGGTGATCAAAACACCATATCAGAATCTCTGTTCCGAATAAACGTAATAATACGTTAATTTCGACGGTTTCAAACGATCGAATTAGTTTTTTAATTCGTTCGTAAATGGGTTATCTCCTTGTGTTTAATTTTATAGCGATTTAATTATATTTCTCAGCAAACGTTATACTTATTTATTATATTGTATGATGTGTTATTTATTATTATTGTTTGTACCTTTCGGTATAGACGTGATAAAACTTATTCCTGTTTTACGTACCTACGAGTACTAAGTTCTTTGTAGCAAAACATTGACAGTTTTTTTTTCAGTAACAACGTTAATGCACTGTTGCGCTATTCCGAACAAAATATAACGAACTGTTACGGTTGGCGCAGTGGCTAAGCGATTGACTGTTGCGCTGCGTGTCGCGGGTTCGATCCCCGCAAGGTACAAATATTTGTAAAGCCTACAGATAGTTGTTTCGGGTCTGGATGTTTGTGTATGTGAGTTTAAATGTTTGTAAACGCACCCACAAAACAGAAGAAATTCCTAGTGAGTCTCCTCACTAGGAATTTCTCCTGTTTTGTGGGTGCGTTTAAAGTTTAAAAAAATATATATAAAAATCTTTGGAGACTTTCTATAATTTAAAATGGGCGCATCTTTTGTTTGCAGCTTGACATCACATTGGAGTCATTCGATTTGTTTTTTTTTTAAGTCGTCATAAATGTATTTCAAGAATTTCAAAGACAAAGAGTTAGAATATG
This sequence comes from Cerastis leucographa, assembly GCA_963082945.1. NCBI lineage: Eukaryota > Metazoa > Arthropoda > Insecta > Lepidoptera > Noctuidae > Cerastis > Cerastis leucographa. The sequence continues at coordinate 12,401,615 of OY720357.1, forward strand.
ATAGTAGTGTTATATTTACCAGATGTTTCAGTTTTATCTTTATTAAGACAGACCCAAAACTGCAACATATATTTTTACCTTTTTTTTTACTTATTAAGATGTAATCCGGAATGTCCTAATTTTATTAGGACGTGTTTTAGAAATGTAACTGTGTAACTTTGTTTACCTTTCCAACTGAAAATGATGCACCTACACTGATTGCAAGCGTTGCCAAAGACAACAACTGCCAGCACAAAGTTATCACACAAACCAAAATATGTTTTAGATGAAGCAGAGTTCCCGAGTGCCAGCTCCATCAGCCACTCTTCGAAGCACACAATGCGCGCATGTTTGTCCTCCCTGTTTGTCGTACTTGCTGCAATGGCGGCGAAATACACAAATTATAACTGAATTTTGTACGTAGATTTCAAAGGCGCTCACAAAATCGTTCTAACTAGTATGTTGATTTAATTTAGAATTTTGTTGGTAACAATAGCTGTGTTGCAGTCGCGTTGTGTTTTGTTTCGTATTTTATTGTTTAGCTTGGTTTCATGCATTGTTTTCAGGTTATGTGTTTGTGTAAGAAGTTGTAATGTGTGCGCTGTGTAATGTTACAAAATATTAATTTCAATATTCTATTGAACTTTTGTATCTGCAGGATAGTTGTTTACACGATGGAATAATTACTAACTATATCTCTGTCTAGTCTACTAGTTTTGACTGGCTTTCTTACTGCCTTAACAAAAACGATCAATTACGATTTTTCACAAACATGGTCAAAATCATAGCATTTATTTCAAGTTGGCAAGTTACCGGTACTTTTAAATTGTTAGAAAACAAGACAAGACAAAATATGAAATGAAGCTACAGTCCTAGTCACAAAGTCCTGTGAAAGTACCCATATAGGTACCCATTCCAAAGCGTAGATCTCTATAAAGAAGAACGGGCTAAAACTTTAATATCAACAATCTATTGCACCTGTTATTAATTTCTGAAAACTACTTTTAATTTAATTACATTACCATAGTCATGATCTTTGAACAAAAATAACTCACAAACACTTTTTTTATCGATTGATTAATTAACTAAATTATGTTTAATAGATATTGGAATTTATTACCGCACTGATTGATATTTAAACAAAAAAAAACTAAATTACTCATAAATAATATGGAAGGACCCAGTCTGATGCTCGTCGGAGCCAGTAATTCTAAAAATGATATTACATTTGCAAATTATAATGTTACTAGTAAACTATCAATCAATCAATTGATTACTTTACGTTTTGTTTATTACAATATAGATAACAAAATCAAATTAAAATTATGTTTGCTTATTGGTAAAATCGAATAATAAAATGTATACATTATACATACTTGTTTATGTGTTTGAGTCATTTGGGGTTGGTCAACTCTTATGCATGGCCTATTTTTTAACCAAAGAATCAGCCAGCCTTTTAGGTAATTGTCAAATTTTTTGACGTTCATAAATGCTGGCCGCTTTTTTTCGTGTACATATTTTTACTATAAGTATAAATAACTGGACGCTCTTAACTTGGCCCGTATTTCTACATCGTTCTCACATATTTGTAATTCTTAACATGAATGATGTAACCAAGATTTTGTAACATATTTTGATTTAAAAGAGTGTCCATGGAGTTTCTTGCCCATTTTCTTCACCATAGAGATCTACGCTTTAGAATGGGCAACTACAGTACTTTCACAAGTTATTATGCTTTGTGACTGGGACTGTTTTATTTTGCGTTTTTTTTTTTACTTTCAAAAGTGCCTGTAATGGTCTAATTGAAATAAATGCTTTGAGTTTGAGTTTGATTAGTATAAGTTTGTAAAGAATTATTTAAATGTTCTTGGTAAATGGTTTCACAGTACCTACTTTACTTGATGGAGTCTTATCCTTAGAGTGACTCTTGTGTTTCAATCATGTGTAACTTCTCCAATGTAAGGAGAAACTCCGTCCTTCGGAAAACTTACATGAGGACACAGATAGGTCTTATGAAATTCTACTCACTTTGAAAATGTTTGCAGAGACGAATAATTGATAGGTACACCTGCCTATCTACTCACAACCACTCGATTGGCCGTCAAATCTAATCGAATGATCGTGCAATAGAACAAGTCCTCCAAACGCTATTCACACAACCGAAAACGATCAATTTTTACCAATTTTGACATTTCTTTTGACTGTGATTCGGTTATTAAGACATCAATTGACCGACAGCTTTTGCAGTCGAGAGTAAAGTCGAATGAAAATTAAAAGCACTTCACACTAATTTAAGCAGAGTATGAAGTAAGTTTTCATGTTGTATAGATACCTAGTTATACTATTGTTTTGACCATTGCATAAAGATATACACAAGTTTCGGTGGTCTAAGTACGTTACATAAAAAATATTTTTGGTTTTAATTATTTGGGTAAATGGAGTTCGTGATTGTGCGATCCTGAGACCGTCACCGTCGGCGTGCCGCAGAACAACAGAGGCTGAAGACATTATCTCTTCATCAAAGAATACGAGACGCGATGGATTCATTTGCTGACGCTCGCGCTTCCAGTCCGTGTACAGGCTATCGCTAGATATGCTCCGTAGCCTAATTGTAGAAATAAAGCCCTATTTCCTAAGCGTGCATTCATCAGCCGCAATCCCCATTGAACTCAAAGAAAGTAATATTAAATATAAAGTAAGTAATGAATGTCATGTGTGACCGTGATGTTATTGTGTCATGTGTCACAATAACATCACGGTCGAGAAGGTATATATGAGGAAACGACCACATTTCATAGTAAAAAAAATAATGAAATAATATGTTTTTCTTCTTGATTAGGACAATTTATTGGTAGTACAATACAAAATAAAACCAACAGCAAAACAAGAACTTATACTTTAGATGTTATACAAGGTGTTGTTTTGCATTCTCGTCAAATTCAAGGAGGTGACTATGCTACTGATTCTCGTCCCGAATCAATAATAAAATGGGTAGGTAATTTTTATTTTTTTTCTTATTTACGAAAATCGGTAAGTGTGAACCACCCGTGTTTTAAACGCGGCCCGTCAGATTCTCGCCCTATAACCGTGCTTTCATCCATACAAACAATCTCAAATGTTTATTAGATCATTTCTTATTCCCTAAACCACGTTAAAATACTGACAAATGCTGAAATACTGACAAACTTCAAAACCCAAAAAAAATAGCGTTTATTAATAATTAACTGGGTACAGTATTTTTAATTGATTATTTAGGTCTTTTGTGACATCCTCTTGAATTTTGACGAGGATGCAGAACAACACCTTGTATTTTTACATTATTGTAATGTAAAAATATAACATCAGTCAAATATTTGTTTCTATAAAACTAAAGTCGCCATAATTTAAAAGATACAAGCACAACTTAATTATGAAATTGTCAATAAGCTGTTAAAGTAAATTATGGTGTACAAGATGAAATACATATGTTTATTGTACAATGAAATTTTTGGTTTCAGGAACTGCAGCAGGTTTGGGTTCCCTGGTGTTTTAGAATATGTGGACGGGACACATGTTCTGCTGCTACATCTTGCTGGCTTCTAGGTCAGTAACTATAACAATAATGATAAACATGTTTAGTTATAAATAGTTAAAAATATAAATATTAAGTAAGAAAATGAATAAACAGAATAGTAAACATTCATATTAAAAAACAAATAATTAGAATTTAATATTTCCAGGTGGATACCCTCTGCAGCCATGGCTTCCTATCCCGATTTTAATGCTGAGCCAAATTGATCGGAAGTGTGGTATACAGAACTGCACATAAAATCCTGCGTCGAGAGATACGGGGTGTAGAAAGGGCGCTTTAAGTGCTTGAATACGGCCCAACTAAAGTGGGAAGCATCACCAACGCATGTGCAGTTCTGCAAAATATGTGTATACGGGCCCGCTTGCCAGAACCCGAAGAAATTAAGTTGGAGAACCAAAAATCATTTATTGATCTTGTCACCCGATTCTGTGAATCTCGTTATGACATCCGTTCGATCGTGGTTCGGTTATAATCGAACAGTGTCTATAATTCATTCGATTTCGATTGGATTGTTTGTTAATGGATTATAAAGTAGGAGGTGTTACTTTACTGGTGTTTGAAACACTATAATAATGGTTAAATAAGAAAAAAAAAACTGGTCAACTTTGTAACCATCGTCTGCTACCGCCATGACTTTTAGCTAAAAAAAAAATAAGAGAAGAAAAAAAACAAGTTGGGCAGTCGATGGCCAATTGCATTTTGTAGCAGTGAGTGCGAGTCGCGTGCTGGCTGCCATTAGCCCGCCCTTCTGGGCTGTTCGCCAGAAAATATCGCCTATTCCGTGTGGAAAGGCTATTGCTATGCTAACTTTGGTTTTGCTGGGAAAAAATCCTGTAAGCATAACTTCCTGTTTTTTTATAAATCTTAAACTTCAAAAAATCGTAAAAAAAAAGGTTAGATTGAAACAGAAATTACAATACTCGCTGTAATTCTTGTTCGGTACTTTTTATGTTTTTTCAAAATCACGTTGGGTGGACGATATCGTCAAAATCGCGGGAAACAGAGGCTAGGCCTTTACCCAATAGTGGGTGATTCCGGGCTGAAATCATGATGATGAGTTTTTAGGTATTTGTTCTCTACACGTGACTATTACAAATTGCTAGGTTAAGAAGCCAGATGCTACAGAATATTTAATCAAAACGTCGGAAAAAGTATTTTAACCAATGTGCCTCAAGTAGGTCAAGGACATAGACATAATTATGAGTCTTTTCATGACAATGCAGTTTGTGCAAAGCGTCCTCTAAATTTTTGAGAATTTATCAGAAGTATTCAAATTCAAATTACAGAATAAAATTAAATCAAGAGTTCCAGCTAACAAATTATGTTTTAAATGAGTCACGAGGTACAGTCATCTTGAAATCATAACGTAAAGAAAAACACTGTTGTAATGCTATGAATGCTTTACTTAAAAGTATGGAAAGCCACTTAGGATCTCGATATTTAAATTATTTTCATGCATGAGACTGTGCAGCAACTAGTCAACCTATAATATGCACATGCACACAGCTGGGACCAAGGTCTTCCTCTATGACAGGGAATGGCCTGTAATCCACTATTCTGGCCCAGTGCGAGCTCGTGCCTGACGATAGCAATAACCTTCACAGTCCTTGTCATGTAATAAGTGACCACGGTCAGCACGGAGTGGCGACACGTCGTCTTATCTAGAAACCTATTTATTATGTCTAATGATTTTTATTATTCGGGTTGCGTGGGTGAAACAGCTAAACCTTTCGCTGAAAACTTTGAAAAGCTCGATTTTATTTTGTAATTTTCAGTTATTATTCCGTAATTGTAATGAAGGTAATGTGTTGAATTCCTAGAATGTTTATACTATAGGGAAATAATAAGCACCTGAAGCATTTTCCTTGTAATGAGGTTTCTTCATAATATATGACGTCTACTGATTAATTAGTTGATCATCAAGGAATACCGAGGTTTAGTATAATTATAATCAACCTTTTTTTTTCTAGCCTGCTCTGTCCCACTCATACATGCACGAAAAATATTATTCAGCTACATTTTCAGTTTTCGAATAATTTCCCTTGCATATACGAGTATCTATACGCTACATAAGTGAAGGCAGATCGAGTGACAGAAAATCTGACTGATGCTATATCTATCAGCACTTGAAAATTTTATATAAGTACCTACTTCTTTCTTTTTTACACTGCATTGAGATGGCCAAAATTATGACAACCTAGGATAACCACGCAACACAAATGTGACCAACAGAACCCTTCCAAAATGAAACACGCTCACCCCTATCCAGTTGCACCGTGCAAATAAATTTGGTTTTCATTAGTACTAGCACAACACATTCCTCAAACAGCTGATTGTTATTAAACAAAGAAATTGCATCGTAGTTGATTTTAACAGTGATTCCCAGTCACGACATGGTTCAGTACTAATGAAATATTAGTTACGCCTTTTTAGCATGGCTTTGTTATGGCATTTTACTTTTCTTGCAGTAACTAGGAATTTTGTGGCCTGCCTTAGATGAAAAATGAAGCTTATAAAAAAAAACCTGTATAATTAAAAGGCTAATTAGAATTTATTTTTGGAGTAATTAGATATAACTTGTTGTCTGACCTCAAAGTCTAACTTTAGTCATAATTCCATTATTAATATAATTTATTTAAACTGAAATAAGCAGCCTGAAAAGTTCAATCAGAATATTTGTTTCTTTTTCGTTACCTAGGTACTAAAAGCGTTCTAAAAGAAAGATTTATTTATTTGTACCATATATCACCATCTACCACACGTTTTCTTAACTTTATTGGGGTCGGCTTCCAGTCTGTTAGAACCATATACGAAATAAAAAAAAAAAAACAATAGTCTTATTAATTCGTAGGTACTACATACGAAACTTATTCAGTTTAACTGTCAACATAAAATCGATGGCTGACTCGATCGTCGCATTTTCTCAGCGATTACGTCCCGATACCTCCGGAGAGTTCCCGGTAAATCGCATAAATAATACGCAAATAACCCATCAAGCAGTTCTTATTTAATTTCATAAACGTTAGCTCCGAGAAAATTCAATTGCTTCACGATTCAAAGTAATTCAACAGATTTTGACTTAATTAATTAGTTACGGCTAAAAATACTGTAAAATTGTATTCAATTAGATATTTTTTACTCGCATAGTTGAGGATGGCATTCGGAAGGCCTACAGATAATCATTTATTTTTAATTTTATGGGACGGCATCAGTTATTATGGCTACTTAACGCAATGGGCCATGCTGGACACACTTCAGCGTCCATTGATGAATTAAGGGTCACCTTTTAAACTAATGGGCCGATCTTCTTCTTAGCGTGGCGGTGGCAAACTAAATGTTTAAAAAGAACATTTAAATTTTTTACGCTAAAGTGTGTCCAATAGAAAAATCATTGCGTAACAAAGCCCAAAAAAGTTTTTTTTTTTTTTCAAATTTTTCTTTTGACCACTGCTGAGGTAGGTAGGTACTGTAAGGTTTTATATCTTACAACCAACCTTAAATTAGGCAGGCTGGTTATAGATGTACTTGGTTTCTCAAAGGATTTACTTGAAATTTAATTTAGGAAAAGAACAATAATGTTTGATTGAGTTTTAGTCTTATGAAAGTGTGGAACATATTCTAAAATATACAACTAAATTCGTTGAACGTATTTTTATTGAAAGTAGAATACAGCTCTCATATTAATATTCTACAGTACTGACCTAGAATATTAGTTGGTCCAAGAAATCTTAAAAAGTACTTTGAATCTATAAAACATTATTGCTACCGTAACTATCGAACTGCAAAGCAAGAAGAATGTAGATATCAACATCCTTATTCATCAAACAAATATTGTCTCCAAAAACGGAGACGTCATTAAAAGGGGACTCGTAAGACATGAGATGCTGGCAATAACTCGATTACAAGCGGGTTGTAGAGGGGGTGAATCAAGGGGGGAGGTGTTGGGGATTATAAGAACTTCGTTAGTCTCTCGAAGGTGTCTAACTCAGGTCTGGGACGGGAGAGATTATCGCTTTTGCCTTTAGCGGCGCATTTTGTCGTCAGTTTAGAATATTTGATGTGATAAGATATACGTTACATGGGATGCGCGGGTTTACGTTCGTGTAAGTACTTGGATTATTTGGTTGCTTTTGCTATGGTAGGTTTTGTGAAACAGCTCTTTTAGTACGTTTTTACTCTTTCTTCGTATGTAAATAGTTACTTTATAAATCGTGTCACCAATGCTGCAATCTTGCATTATATAGAAGTCTTGCTGTGTTTTGCAAAATGAAAACGGATAATGAGATTGAAGAATTTTCTCGTGCTCAAAGCAACTTTTTTCAAATTTGAAATGTTTTTAATATTAGCTTCTAAGTTATTTTAGTATCTTCCACTACTTTGACAACTCACTGTCAGGTAAAATCACCAACTCTACCCATATATTTTTCCTCCACAACCATTATGAAGACGACCTAGGCCGAGAAAACGTCATCAAATTTTCAGTTTGAGCGGCGGGTACACCGGCAGGCGAGTGTAGAGCAAACGCACGTATCACTTGACGGGCCATAAAGGCACACCCGCAAACACAAAAGGTATCTGGTGAACGCAGCTTAAACTTACCGAGGATGCAATCACAAGTTGCGCTGCTATAACGGATCCGACTTAATGTGTAATCGCCTTAAAATTCGGGACATAGTAAAACTTTGATATCACTTCGGATGATAGTTGGGATGTTTATTGCGTGGTTGGGTGAGTTAAGCTGGCTGTAGGTTTGATTACTCGAATGGGTGAAGCATATTTAAAGGCTTTTTTTCACCTTGGAATTTTTTTCTATAAGTATACAGAATTAATTTATGATATGGAATTTGTATTATTAATTATTCGTTGCTAATAAAGTGTAAATCTGTGACAACTTTTGTTCTTTTTTTATATAATACTTCGTTATTCATTATTCAGGTCATACTATTATCTTCCTTGTATAATATACAAGGAAACGTAAAATGAAGTCATGAACATGAAGAGACCCTAAGTAGGTAGCTTGATGTCTGTGTTTAAAAGTTCCGCCTATCAAAGATCTCGATAAACAGGGTGCAGAAAGATACGAAGCCAATCAAATGATCGATGCAGCGAGATATCCTAGAAACCGGAAAGCTAAACTGGATATCAAACTGGTTCTGTTAAATTATTGGTTTACTATTCTCGGGAACAGTCATCACATCTCATTAGATAGATCCTTTTTAGTTATAGGTTAGCAAACACGCTAAAGGCCTACCAGATGCAAAGTGTCCACCAGTGCCAATATAAAGGGTGTAAAACACCTCTTAACGAAGCCGAAAGGCACTGGTTCTCTCTGTCATTGCGATCATTTTTTTGTTCTACACCATACCTGGGAACCTTCTAGTTACTTTTTGACAAGTATAATACAAGTTTAGATTTTTACTTTAAACACCTCCACGAACCCTGTACTATTCAATCCGTCCGTCAGCACAATGTTTTGAGTGCGTCACATTGAGTTCTACCAAAAAAAAAGATTTTACACTCCCCAAAAAAAAAGTCGTTTCCCAGCAATCATTTTTGCGTAAAGTTACTTAGTTTCATGTACAGAAAGCTTGGTTGACGGCTTCGTGATGAGGTGATTTACACCGTGTATATACACCAAAGAGATTGTCAAATCCCTATTCCTGAACTCAGGCAATGCATTCCGTTGTTAAATTTTCTCTGGCATGACAACCCTTTCTGTTACACTGCAACGCAAATTGCATCAAGCGATGAGTGCGTTTGTCACTTGCTTCCTTCGTGCAAGTACCGTCACTTCACAAGTCTTGACGCGGTGACTAGTGACGTACTGCAAGATATATCTTTTATTGTTTTTTGCGCTGTCGATGTCGATGGCACAACACGCGTCTTGCTAAAAGCGGAAACATACTTACGTGTTGTGGCGTGTCGTGACGCGCCAGAAGCAAATCGGTTTCATACATTTAATATGGTTAGGGACATATTTGCATGGCGTGGCGTGTCGCAACGATGTATGAAACCGAATGCTTCTGGCGCGTCACGACACGTAAGTGTGTTTCTGCCTTGATCGTGTAGCTCGTGGCTAAGCTTTTCCAAATATAATGTTGTAATTTCCCTAAATCTTCTACATTAATTATAGTCTTCTTCATATCACACAACCACGGTTTACGTAGTGAGCGTTTCGAAAAGTTTAAATTGCAATTTTTATAGTAACGGAGTCTGGCTGTTCATTTCCATTAACATCTGCTGGAGTCCAATTTAACTTTTGTGTAAAAAAGTTGTACCTACTACCAACAAAACCGTTCACGTATGATAGTTGCAATTAAATTAAAATAGGTTGGGCAGCATTTGGGAAGCGTAACTGCTTCTGGGAGTTAACAAAAATAATGCACTGGCTGCAAAAAAATGACCTAGCTGAAAACTCGTAATATAATTTCACAGTGAAGGCATTTACGAGTAATAATTTCCTAAAACTATGAAGTTTATAACAACGTTCATAAAGTTTAGACACATTTGAACGTCAAATATGTGTGGTATGGTAAGTAAGCGTTACACTTCGACTACCTTATTTTTGCAGGCGGGAAAATACAGGACTGAAATAAATGTACCAAGTTTGACAGATTGAAGCAAATTTTCATGACAAGCAACACCACCTTAAACTGCTCAAAGTGGTCTTTGTAAACCCATAACAATGACATTAACATAGAACAATATTTGCAGTAACCAATACCACTACTACGCATTATGCCTCCTTACATAAATCTTAATGAAAACTCGACCAAAATATCGGAGGAACCGTCAGCAGTGGACCAGTAAACACCGCACAAACCTTTCGGATACATCTCCGGACCACATCCTGTTTAAAGATGTTTCTAGAATTATTAACTAAGATTTGACGTAACAAATACCAAGTTTCACTTATAAGGGATTAGGGTTACATGTTCCGGTCCGAAGCCCAAGGGATATGTTATTGTTTTGCCGCGTGGCTTTGCAAATTTTAACTAGGAGGGAGTTTGAGATTAAACTTGTATCACACAAAATGGGATACGATCTTTGAGATTGAACAAAGGCTTCCGGTTGTAAGTTTATACGTGGGTGTATTGTGCCTATCTTCTACTTTACTTTTAATGGTTTTGATATTCCTACTAGGTACATCTTTATTACTATAAGTGGCAACTCTACTTCTCTCTCTATTTGTCAAAGAATTACAGCCTTTATCTGTATTCTCATTTTATTATAGCTTTTTATATTATACCTTTTGTACAAAGGCGAGCTTACAGCAAACCTCAATGTGAAACCTTACTTACAAATTTTCAATACCTACATAAAATAGAAATCTAGGAAAAAAACAGACGAAATTGTCGGATTGTCGCCATTGGGCAATATTAAATAGGTTCCAGTTCTTCTTCCGCACTAGAAGTTAGGCACTATCAACCTATTAATTTCTAGAGAATATTATAAAGGAAAATATTCTTATCTAATACAACAAAAACAATGCTACTGAAAACAACAACAACGCTACAACAATTATCTTCAACAAAGATATTCATGTAAGTACAGCAAAGCAGGATGGTAAGCCCAACAAAACACAAGAAAGCGATAACATCAGCTCAGCACAGACTTTACATAAAGCAATATCCGATGATACACTACACATATCGACTTGTATGGAAGTAAATACAGTTTTAATAAATAAAAATAGAAATTGATTCGAAGTTTCGAAGTCTTAACCCTTCGTGGGCGCGGCGCTTCCGTGCGCCTCTAGTTTTAATGTTTCACCCACTCATAGTATATTAAAGATCAGTATCACAGGAAGGTGAACTATTAGTTCGGCTTCGTTCTCATTAAACCCTTTCGATATTGTCTAAGCTATGATACATAGATTTTTAGTTTATCAATTACGTTTAGTTTTTTTTTTCGATCATTTATTTTCATTTTTTTTCGTGGCAGCGTTTTGGGTTATTAAAAGATTGCCTAGGATTACCTACCTTACTAATTTTGGTGATATTGATTCTATTGCTTGAATAAAACAAAATGTTGAGGCGTCTAAATCTTATATTGCATAAAATTACGCTAAGCAGCACGCAGTGTTGGAGCAACTGAAACAGGGAATGCTCACTTTTGTCCATGTCATTGGTTTATTTACAACAACTGATTATGTTGCACACGTCCTCTTTTTTAGGGTTCCGTACCCAAAGGGTCAAATGGGACCCTATTACTAAGACTTCGCTGTTGTCTGTCCGTCCCTCCGTCCGTCCATCTGTCACCAGGATGTATCTCATGAACCGTGATAGTTAGCCAATTGAAATTTCTACAGATTATGTATTTCTGTTGCCGCTATAACAAAAAGACTAAAATTAAAATTGAAGGGGGCTCCCATAAAAAAAAGTGATTTTTTTGTTCGTTTCTATAAATAATGGTAAGGAACCCAGTGGCGAGTCCACTCGAACATGGCCGGTTTTTTAAACTAGATGAGGTCGGTGTTTCGTACTTGAATGCTCCATACCATAGTCTCTTTTAAGGTCCAGACATAATCTTGAACAACTCACATGAACACTATGCAGATAAGTGTCTGAGATAGTCTTAAGAAAATAGAACCACACAGCTTTGAGTGGAGCTGTCGAGTCAGTGCAAGCATTTGTCAGTTATCGTGTAGCTCGATTCATATTGGAAGCATAAGTAATAGGTACAACATTTTTAATAGAGTACTGTAGGTATTTCCCATAATTGGAAATTGAATCCCACATGATCGATGGGGCGATAGTAGTAAAAATCCTAAGCTCATGTTAAAACTTTTTTAGCAATTAGATTTAATTAAGTAATTATAAAGTGTGCTAACATTAGCATTCAACATTGAAGTTAATCACGATCACGTATTCATACACATAGCTACCTACCTACTTATGTATTTGTAGTTTGTACTATAATTAGATTAGCTACGCTCAGTTGCATTTTATTGTTCACCTAACATCGTAGACGTACTTAAAAGTAGTTGAAAGATTCACAATACAGTTTTTTATTCGTTGAAAAATTTAAATAATTAAATCCTAGTTTTTTATTTAATTATTTGCTTAGAACTCATGAAGTTACCATGTTGCGGATATTAATCGCGTAATTATTTGAATCAGCGCCTTGTTAAGGATAAGCATCAAGTTTGTTGAATCGTTCTTGGAATGCTACTAACTCTTTATAAGACTTCACTCTACTCTTATGGTGAACTAGTTTCTGCCCACGGCTTCGCCCGCTTGGAGTTTGGCAATTGCCCACGTGTGCGTTACCCCCTCATAGTAATGTCGAAAATAGTCATTTAAATGATAAAGATAATAGTTGTTGCCCGCAGCTATGATCGCGCGTAAGTGTAAGTATAGGACAAATAATTGTGCAAAAGTCTGTTTAGGGTTCCGTAGTCACAAGGAACCCTTATAGTTTCGGTATGTCCGTCTGTCCGCGGTTTAGCTCAAAAACTATTGGTACTAGAAAGTTGTAATTCGGCATAAATATACACGTTAATGACGCCAAAAAAGTAGTAAAATAAAATTGTGAAAAAAACCATTATTTAGGGTACCTCCCCTACATGTAAAGTGGGGATAATATTTTTTTTTCGTCCTTCCCATAGTGTGGGATATCGTTGGATAGTTCTTTCAAAAATATTAGGGGTTTTGTAAGACCGTTTTTTGATTAAGTAAACCGTTCGTGATTTATCAAGCTTTAAAGTACCAATTTTCGTTAGAGTCAAGTGTCCCCCCCCCTGTACCGACCAAACGGTTGTAGTTAGAAATTCAAATGTCACGGCAGTAGTACCTATATACATATAACGAAGTTTAAAGGAAAACTATCACACATAAGTGGGCTTTACAAGTAAACGTGTAATAGTCGACCAATTGTATTTGACTCGAAAATTTCGAAAAACTACATAGTGATATCGATAGATGGCGCTAAGCGTCAGTTGTACTAAAAACGAGTCTCATTTGCAGATCATATATGGTGTTTTTTATAAATATTGGTACGGAACCCTTCGTGCGCGAGTCCGACTCGCACTTGGCCGGTTTTTTTAAATTTTATTTTAGATTGTTAGTGACATGGGTTGACCCAGAATTTATTTTTTCTTGTCTTCCGAGCTACGGTGCCGTAGCTCAAATGCCCCGGTCTTCCATCCACGCCTTTCGATATAGTTAATGGTGTAGGTAAATGGGCTGGCTTACCTACAATTTTTTTTAATTCAAAAATTCTTTAAAACAAATCTATTTTACTCCCGGAAAACTAGATTTAATAATGAATTATCCTTGGACCTTTTTTTGTAAATAACGTTTGCAGTGTTTCTTTCTGGGGCTAAAATTACTAAGTTACTCGCAGAGCTCACTCCGGAGCATGCCACATAAAACTGCCCACCCATGTGAGAAACTGTTCTCACTTAAATCAATGCCACCCATAGCCTAGGGGAGGATATTGGGACATTTGGTATATTAAATTTCTAGAAAATGAGACAAATGAAAATCCAATATGGCGCCGAAGAAAATTCTCATTTTAGTATCAGCGACCCGGAAAACCACGAAAACGACAACCATGAAGGAAAACTAGAAAATTTTCTTCAGCGCCATTTTCGATTTTCATTTAGACCTCATTTTCGTTATCAGCAACCCCGAAATCCACGAAAACATGAAAGAGTAACAGAAAAGTTTACCCGGAATCTTGAATTTTCATTTTCATTGCCAGCGACCCGGAAAACCACGAAAATTGAAGTTAAAGTTGTTTTAGCGAATTGATGGCGTGCGGATACCTACTCTTTACAAAGAAAACACCCTCCAAATTTCAGGTCTCTAAGACCAGCGGTTTAAGCTGTGCGTTGATATCTCAGTCAGTCTGTCGGTCAGTCAGGACTTTGAATTTTATATATATATAGATACAACATCTGATACATAAGAACCCACACATTTTATTTAAATTAATTTGTAATGACTGTGCTCTTGGCGTGCCTATTCAAAATATTTCGCAAATTAAATTATAATCTACAATGATTGTAGACTCCAACGTATTTTCTTTAATGAAATGTGTTTTTTTCAGACAACTTCTAAATTCCAAGATTTTCTAGCATTCTTCGTATTTACCTTCACAGAAAATGATTAAAAAACACGTGCCACGTTTTCTGCCAGGTAAAGCAAATAAATACGAAGCGACATCGCAACGATTAAGCAGCATAAACTAGTTGCTCAGCTAATACAGTAAGGAGAGTGTACCGTATATCGTCCGGCGACTTTTTGCCCCGAGCAGAGCATCGGCGCTCAATCGAATTATCGTGCTGCCACCATCGAAGCAGTAAATTAAGAATTAACACGAAAGCTGATTATTTTAAAACATGCATCGGGATACCCTTTCTAACGAGGTTTCCTTGCCGACGGCCTCACCCTGATGGATTGGAACCTATGCTGCAATGTGCTAGGCAATTAAATACTCTAATTGTTTATTATGGGAACTCGTGTGGTTTCGACGTAACGGCTGTTATTATGTGAGCTTAGAATGTAACAACATGTCTAATTATCATTTACTTGGATTGGTATTATTATGTTTTTTTTTTAAATTAATTTCGGTTTTAATAAAAGTTTTGGAGGAAAAGAGCACGCCCATGTGGCCTGAATGGTGGCGGGAAGAGGATAAAAATAACTTTCTCTTGATTGTCAATTTTAAAAATAGATACATCAGTGCATTTTCATGTTTGCTAAAGGATCGTTGAAACACTGTAATCGTTGTCCATGACCATGATGATGAAAAATACTAACTTTTGATGTCATGAACACACATAATTACAGGTTATTATTTTAAAGCTTATTTTGTAAAGAACATTAAAATAGGTGGCAAATCAAATGATATGGATTGAGTTGAAATATTATTTTAACATAATGATTGTAATACAGGTTTTAATGATGATCATTTGCCTCGAGCGTGCCGCCATGTTACTTTAATTCGCCGTTCGCCGAATAAAGTTCGCCTATGTTATCGTTTACGAATGTGAAGTAGATTAAGAGGAAGCTGTGTCTATGGTTTAAGTTTTGAAAGAAGGAAACTCCTTACCACCTCAAGATTTTTCTACTTTTTATAGTTTTTGACACAAATGATACAGTTTTCTGGATTATCTTTTGGGAGACAAATAAATTTTCTAGAATAAATGTTTGAGTTTTGAGGACGAAAAGTAATCCATTTTTTATATGGTTCATATTGCAGGGTACTTAGAGATTATTGGGGTAGACGTGTTTTTGAGAGAGGCGTGCGATTGAAGGGGCCTATGTCCAGCAGTGGAATGCTGTAGGCTATATGTATGTATATTTTTTCGTTTGTATTTTAAAACTATGAAATTATGAAAGCAAAAACGAAACAGTTCAACTTTCAAAACATCATTCTCCTTAAAGCATTGTTATCTCAAACAACTGACTGCGCCGAGCAAATAACTCGAAAAAAGATGAAAAATCGCTTTCATATAAAGGAGCTAAGTAGTTTTTGATATTGGACGCTCGATGGGAATTAGGAAGACGGCCCCAACAAGAAATAAAACGAACAAATTATTGCAAATTTAACTTGCCGTGAAAGGCTTACATACTTTAGTATTGTAGAGATGTAACCTTTATGGAAATTGAAGAAGAATGATTTGAACGTTAATAAATAAGAATGATGACAACTAGAACTACTAACTAGAATTAGATAACAACTATTTTGATAAGATTAGAGGGGAACAAGGCATCATTCAAAGTGGGTGTCGTGTGAAAATATAATCCTTTATACTCTAAAAGATTTAAAAGCCGGACATTGGAAATATTTTCATACAAAAATTATGTACCCGAATTTTTCGATTTTGACACACAAATGCTAAGTAGTAACAAGTTTGACACACATCTGATTACGCTTTTTTTCATCTTGTCCCATCTATTGCTCGTAATATTTGAATGTCTTTTTATACTAATATTTATTTGAATATACCTATGACTTATTACGCCAATATTATCATTCAAAGCTACTTGCTACAAACAAAATAATATTGAGATCAATCTCTTTGTTGGCAAGTAAACACTATAAATGAGTCATGACTATAAATCAAAACAAAAAAAAAAAAAACAAAAAAACTAACCTGCTAAGGAAATGAATAATACGGGAAAAAACATTTTTGATGTAGGGCAAATAATCGCGGCGGCGAAATGGTATCGTGACAAACATCCATGCGTCAAAACGGCTCGGTAAATCAGCGCGCCAATGAAATCCAATTACTTACACAAAAAACTATTAGTTTTCTGCAACATATAAATATGTTGCTACTTCATATTATGTTTATAAAATGTTCCTTTTTTTATTCATTTTGCAAGGAAATATAGAATTACAACGGATAAAATCACAAGCATACTTTTTCATAAAATTAAAAGAATTGTCTGCACGAACTTTTAAGACAGTCTCTAAAATACATATATAAGCGATACATGTTTTTGTACTGTAGTAAATGGCATCGTCATGAACATGAAACAGAATCCATCATTTACAGAAAAAGCTGTTCGATATTACTCCCCAAAATTGTCAACGAACTGTATATATTTCAGTCTGTATAATTTCATACACATTATGCTGAAACCATTAAAAACTACAGTCATATAATAAAATTATTGAATTTTGCAATTTAATATTGGCTCGCTCGCTCACCGTTGGCCATAATTACCAATGCGTATCCAATTCATCATTCTTTATTATAGCACAAAATTCCATGTAAATTTCATGCAAGCCCGATATCCTGAGCGAATGAGTTTCCATATATCGTACAAATCTCCATTTTTTGTGTTTTTGTTGCACTGTAACAATTTCTTTAATGACATTAAAATTTGCACCTAAATAATAAGAAAATCGGTCGTCTGGAAACATTTTGTCGACTGGTTTCTGTAATGCTTAATCAGCATAATTACGATAAGAGCCGGACAATTCATTAAAAATTACTTCATTTTTTGGTAATTATGTCCAGGTAAGTATTCAGAAAGACGATGATGATGCTAAAAGATATTCAGTCATATAAATATATTTTTATAGAAAACAAATAAAGAGCTTTGAGCTTTGTTTTCTATAAAAATACCCTACTACGTATCTGCAAAATCATGTACATATATATTGACTGAATCAAGAAACATTATATAAAAGAATAAAATGTAGCAAGCAGAATATCACAACCCTTGACAAATACCACCAAAATAAATAAGTACAATATTATACATACGATATTTGTGGGTGGTTTTTTCCTCAACAAAATGACTTTCAAAACGATTGTCTTAACATAAACAAGGCCTCCCCCGCGTTGCCACAGAAAATGTCATTAATGTCTGAGTGAAATTCGGGGTCTAATCTCGTCACTGCAAAGCTTATTACATTTATACAACGGAGTAATCTTCGAATAAAGTTTTCAATGGAAAGTGTTGAATCATTGAGGATTGCGAACCCTTGCTCCCTGAAAGAACTCTGCCTATGGTTGCGCACGACAGGGGTGTACTGTTTCACGAAATGATTTATTTTAGCTACAGTATACGGGAGCAAGTAGGTTATTTTTTTTTGTTATAAAATTGAGGTGATTGAGTGAATAAATAATATATACGGACGACTGTTAAATGACTGAAAATAATACTAGGTGAGTGGACTATAAAACCGATTTGAGTTCATACATGACGTACTTCAAAAAATACCGTTTTGGGATGTATTTTTGAGCTGATGTAATAATATCTTGACAGTGTGCAGCGCGAGAGTTCGGGTGCACTCGAGCGTTATTTTGCGAGGTTCATTGCTCAGCATGATATTTGTATGCCAGATGTTGAATATAATGTGATCTGCAAAATTGACACTCAAATAGATTTTTTTTCGCTTAAGAATTATTATGCTGATCGTTCTGAATAACTTGAGCCTCAAATTCGTATTTTTAAGTCGTTGTTTTCAATATTTGTGTTCGCTCTCGGTCTTTCGCTCACTTAGTATTTCAGTACGCCATAATCAGTATTTTTTACAGCCTGATTTTGAATTTCTAGGCGATCGTTTAAATACTACCCTGAAATTAGTAGGGTACAGCCTTTTTTTTACGGATGGGAAATCATCAAATGACTTGGAGCGGGAGGAAGTGTCAGACTTGTAATGACTAAAACCCATCCATGTTCCTTCTTCGCCCTTTGTGTTCCAGGGCCACGGTATCTCTTTCGAACAGTCCCGCAACCCTGGCAGGAATTGGGTACAGCCTAAATTATCAATATTTTTCGTTATATTCTAAGAACTTATTTGCCAAAAACGTTTAAAATTGTTTTTGATCGTTTTTTTTTACATATTGATAAAAACATTTAATATATCTTAAAAATATCGAATAAAACGTTTTTTTCTGAAAATTCAATAATAATTGTCTTGGAAATAAACTAAGCATGTTTCAGGGGCCAATTTATTCTTTTTTCCCCGCGGTACTCCTCTAGCGTTCGCAACCATTTTAATGTCTTCAAGAATTCTGTTGCGCGATGACTCGACATCGCGACTGAAATCTCGCGTTTCTGTTTACTATTAATCAAATTTCAAACTTTCACTTTAAATCAAAACTAAACCACTTATCTAAGTCATATTTTAAAATGTTTATTTTGGTCAACGTTGAGTAATTAACGAAGTAATTACAAAACATAGCTGAAATTCAAAGTAGGCTTTTTATTTTATAGCGCGGGTCAAATATAAATGGTGTTTGTGAGAAGAACTAGATCGACTACCGATAGGTATAAAAAATACCTCGTTAGTCAAAAATCAGTATTCATCTAGTTTTTCTCCTTCTTATATCAAAAGTCGAACCATGACAATGCCCTCTTCAGAACCAAAAGAAAATAAATAATATCAATACGGACGTGATTGCTACGAAAGACATCACTAGACAGCAAAAAAAAACTTGTTATTATTGGTGACACAATCGACCACAACTATTGACAGTCGTTTAAAAATATCAGCAATTCAACATAGTCAAAAAAGCGTGTGTAAAAAATTGGCGAACCTTTCCTTAGAGCTGTCATCATTGCTGGGCAAACCGCAGAGTCATTGCAACGCAATAACCAATTGTGAGCGTATTACGTGTCCTATCACAAAGCCCCGAGCTCTTTTTACGAGGAGTTAGAGATACTGGAATGTGTTCGACGGAAGCTGTCAGATAAACATTTACACTTTGATTCATTAACTACAATAAGTAAAACTAAAAATTAATTACTTATTTTCAGATAAGAACGCTCAAAGTCACAACCCATGTAACATTTTCATTAACATGTGCATGGTGTACATAATAAAGAGTATTTTTTTCTATCTATTTAAAGAGACTTTTCTTAACTATCTAAACCATTGTATTTAAATTAATTTAATTCTCGTTGATTAAAAAAAAAAGGTTAAATAACAGTTACCTTACTCAATTTGAATCGTTACTTAGTACGAAAAGGTGCCTCATCAAATAACAAAGCTGGGTCGATTCATAAAAATAACTGTTCTGCATCAGTTGCGCTAGACAAAATTTAATCAATAACATGATGTTGAAATCTATGGGAATTACTAAAAACCATTGAAGAGCCAAATGACAGTACAAAACGCCACCATAAAGCCATTTAAACAAAAAACTATTAATATTCCATGAAATTACAATGCGCAAAATCGATAACTTTCGTAAGTTTCATCTGAACCGTAACGAATAAACAAATGGACCGATTTTCAATGGGACCCATCGTTCATGGTTTAATTCTTATTTAGATTGGAAATATTAGAATTGATTTTGGAACAGAATGAATGAGGGAGTAGGTAAACAATGAATGAAGTTTATTTTTATGAATGGAAGTATTGCTTTTTATTACCTACATTTATACCTAGAGAGAGCAGCGGTGGCCCAGTGGTAGCAGCCCCGACTTACGAGCAGCAAGCCGTGGGTTCGAACCCAGGCAGGCGCATTACTTTGTGTAATTTATTTCATCATCGCTGCTCTCAAAAACGGTGAAGAAAAACATCGTGAGGAAACCGGCATGTCTTAGAACTAAAAATTCGAAGACATGTGACATTCTACCAACCCGCACTGGGCCCGCGTGGTGGATTACAGCCCACTCCCTCTCATAGAAGAGGAGGCCTGTGTCCCAGCAGTGGGAACATTATAGGCTAATGATGATGATGATACCTAGCTTTTATCAAAATTATTTTAATTTGAGTTAAAATGTCCTATTTTATAAGTTTTTTTTTTAATTTCCTTGTTTGCAAGTAAGCTAAATGTGCTTGCAATTGTAGCTTAATTGGAATATCAAGCCTCAAACATCGTTGTGTTCGTATCGTTTCCAGCAAGTTCCATGTCTCTGTATAGATTTTTTATTACTTTGACTGTGATGCGACAAAGTCGTTTTTGCGCAAACATATCGGCGACAATGGGAAACGGGGCTTTTGTATTTTTTAGTTTGATTGATGATTTTAATTTCCTATTTGGTTCGTTGATTTTGCGTTGTGGATACACTCTTCGGTTTTGGCTTTAAGTGCATCAAGTGGAAATGGAACATGGAATTCCTATCCCATATAGTTCCAATTTTACAAATCAATCATGATTTTTGTACCTTTAATTAGATAATGGATTTACTCTTTCTAAGCTTCTGTAGAGTTTTCAAACATGTACTACATTTACATTTCTTTGCAGATGGTTTTCGCACCAGTTCAACCTCTGAAATGTTCTTTAATAAAAACAATTTCAGTGCGAATTCACCACCTAAAATCCAAGATTCTGATCTTTGAAGTCCATTTTCCTTACCAGATGGCTACCTAATTTCAAGAACACATCCTAATCATAACTTAAAAAAACCCTAAAAAGCTAGCCTGCAGTTCCCCAGCATACTAACCACCACCACCTATGTGATATGCGGATGTGACAGGAGCGATTTAAATATGGCGGCGCCGTCATCCCGCCAGTGACGCTGCGGTCGTCCATTTATCACTCCTGTAAGCCTCCGTCGATATTATGATCAATGCCATTCGCCCGCCCAACCTCGCCTATCCCGTGTACGGAAAGCGATGACTTCCTATTATGGGGTTAGGTTACTTTTGTTATAATCTGTGTGATTGCAATCAATGACATTAGTCTCTTTTTATTTTTATTGGTCTCTTACTTCGGTTTGGTACGTGCTCGAAGAGAAAATGAGAACTGTTTTTTGATTGAAAGTTTTTTTTTACGTTCTTTAGCAAAGGTTCCTTAGTTATGTGGTTACTATTAAACTTACTGGTATAAAAAAAAACTTCTGCAAAATAAATAGTAAGCAGCAATCAATTCCTAATCCAATGCCCAAATAGGCCAACGTACCATATTTCGACTATTTCGTTCTCTACTGACCCAAATATCATAATCGTCATGCCGATATGTAACAGGGGCGAAGGCGGATCGCCGCCTTGCACACTTTGTATTCACCCAGTCGCCACCTGGGGGTAGTGGCTTTTAAAAAATTCTTTTACATTTCACTTGCTGCGAGTACTATTACGTAACCTTATAGGTTATTTAAGCTACTAAGATGTTTCTGAAACTTTTTTTTTTTGTGAAACCCTCGACTGTATTAATTTTACTATTAAAAGAGCAACATTTTCATAAACAATATTTGTAATCACGTTCTCGAAAACTGCTAAAATATAGGCGTTGCGTTTAAATTGTCGATGATCTAGCTAGGTATCATAATTAAGTGAAAAAAATCGTTTTCTCTATTTTCATTCGAGCAGAGCTTGATCACCAATCAATATTATTTGCGGAAATCGGTAAGTGTGAATTACACGTGTTTTAAACACACCCAGTCTGATTTTCGCCCTATAACCGCGCTTCCCTTCCACACATACAAACTATATCAAACGTTTATTCGATAATTTCTTATTCCCTAAACACTTTAAGGGGGTTATTCTGAAATACTGACAAACTTAAACAACCAAAAAATCTGCGTTTATTAATATTTAACTAGGTATCATAATTTTAATTGATTATTTATATCTTTTGTGACAACCTCCTGAATTTTGACAAGGATGCAAAACAACACCTTGTATATATAGTTATGTATAAAATGTGGAGTAATTACAGAGATAAGAACATAGCTTTTAATTTTGATTCCACAAATTATGATTTCATTAAATACAACATTTTCTGCAAACAGGCTTTTTTCCAGTCTAATTTCCTTCCATTAACCAAGTAATCTCAAAACTTAACAAAAGCCAATTTTATTAGAAACACAACTAATTCCCAGCCCCTTTTATCAAAGCGACATTATAACAAAGACATCCTCGGGTATCGAGTGGCCGCACCGACCGAGTGCTGCCAACAAAAGAATAAGAACCGGAAAGCTAGACGAGTGGTACTCGAATAGATCCCTCCGAGATTGTGTGAATGGTATCGAGTAGCGGGTATCGAGTAGTATCGAGGACGATCTGCGTGATCAATTGATACCAGCACGAATCGCTCCTTGCTGATGCCGCGCGTTAGAAATACTCTTGGCTTTTTAATTTTAATGCTCATTGGGAAAATCGTGCTGTTTTTTTTTTGTTTTTGGTTAAAATATTGAGCTTTCTCTCCGGTCTTACAGACAGGTAACTGAAAAATTAAGCTCCTAGTAGGTTTGGTATAGCAATGAGGTTTACCTACACTGACGACCAAATTTTTAGGCGTTTTGGGAAACTTTAATTAGAATAACGATACCACAAAACAAAATTAAAAGTAAGAAAGTGCTTACTAAATGTTAATTTGAAAAAAATTGAAATTGCAGTAATTATTCACAAGGAATTTAATTCGAAAACCATTTTTTGTTCGCTAAAACTAAATCGCACTCAATTATTCACCGTCCCCTCGGAACCACTTGAAAAAATCCAATCAGCATAACTCGTCACTTTAATATCGATCCCCAATTTGCCAGCACTTATCAAATCGCTTTATGCATAGATATAATATAAAAGCAAAACGTCGTTTACCGATCTCATGCACAATTCTCAACCTTATTGCATACGAAATAGTAATAGATTTTCTTTCATTGGCGTGTGAATATCTTTGTGGAAGTACAAAGCCGAGTGGTTTACTTAGAGTTTAAAATATTCATAGCTTGTACTGGATCGTATTTAAATATTTACATAAGTGTCACGCACCGTCACTGACGTTTGTCGATAAAATGTATTGAGTGGAATGGCTGAGTCGGGACTTACTTACGCTGGGGTGACTAGACGCTGAGAAAAGTAACCGATTAAGCGGTTTTTCGGTTCACTAACTTACCTATTACTGAACATATTTTCAAAATAATTCCTATATTGCTCCTGTCCTTCTCATTCACTGAAAGTTGGTACAAGTAGCTAGCAATTTGTGGAACCAGAAGTCAATACATTAGATAGTAAACAGAAATTTCCAGGACATATTTTACTAATGGGTTTGCTAGACTTCATGTTTATTGACTCAGGAAAGAGCAGGCTATGTCTTCCTAAGTTGAAAGTTTGATAAATATTTTAACATGCCGTAAAAGTATCATAATTTTGAAGCTGTCTACCAACTGCTTAGACGATGTTAATTTCTAACTCTTTTACCGCTATGTCACTATCTATAATTATACCTACTTATTTATTGCAAACTGCAGTTTTGTGGTCACAAAACTTATAAACAAGTTCAGGTTGTTTATTACGAACTCGCAACTCGAAGTCAATATTAGCATTTTTCAGCTTAAGTTCATTGTCACCCCCTAACCAAAGTGTACCGAGACGTTAACACTCGGTAGGCAGGGGCGATACTCCTACTAAGCATCGTGTACTCCAGCCATAAAAAATAATGGATCTGCGAATCGTCGAGATATGCACGGAAATATGGAGTGAGGTGAGCGCTCGAAAAATCGTAATGGCATCGAGAAAATGGGGATTAGAAAGCGATCGAGTCGAAATCGATGCGAGAGTGTTCAAACATTGACGCTTATACAGTGTGTATCTTACAGGCTGCTCGGTTGTTTAAAAAAACAAGGAGTAATGGAAAAGAATCGCAATATTTCAAGGTAAACCAATGAGCTTTTCCGCATCGACACGTGCAAAGCAAAACGGGAATGTAAAATAGATTTTACAATACAATGTCATCGTGTTAATTAGTGAGAGCAATGTTTTAATAGGATTTTTAGCTAAGGTTACACCAGAGTCGAAGAGGAAAAATTGGCATACCCATTTATGCATTATCTATATCACCAGTCTTAATTAAGGATTAATAGAAAAACCAAATGCAATTAAAAGTGAGAATTGATAACGTTGGATATAAATAATGTTAAAAATAAACTAAACCCCACGTTATTTATAAAGTCAATTAGGTACCTAACTCGCAACAACCATATTAAAAGGTGTAATAATAATTTAAAATGAGCGAAAACCTGGGGACGCTCATGATAGTGTAAATAACATAAAACGTACTAACCTAATTTCAGGTAATCGTGTTTGCGCGCCGTGTACAAACATATGAGACGCAAATGACGGCGTTACCCACACGCCAGTCTCGAAGCAACTTAGACGAAACACAATTACTGAGCTTTATGTAATAGACTCTAATATAGGTTTCTTTACAACCTATATTCGTATATGATGGAAATCGTAAAAAATGAGAAAATTACAATTAAATTTCAGTGAACGGAAATATTCATCAAAAATTAACATAATTTTACAAATCGACTGAAAATTAATAAAGCATCATATTAATGAGCTAATTTTTCAAACAATATTTTGGTTATTTTTCAGTAACTATAACTATAGTAGTGACAGGTGCCAAACAAAATAGATCTACTGCGCCCAATTACTTTGATCCTCGCGGACCTTCCTTTACCAAAATTATAAACAGATGGTAACGTCCATTTCGGCTAACGACTGCCTAACCTATATGACGTAGGTAGGTTAATGTTCAAGAAATTCGTCTCAAGTTATCGACGAACAAACAAAGTTGCGGCCGATGGGGAGCGAACCCAATTATCTCTAATGAAGACAATGATATAAGCGCGGTTATTGATCTAGATTTAAATTTCATGACGGGTCAGTCCCTACGATGTGCGAGCCCTTAATGCTTCTTGCCAAGTTTCGTGTACGACGACCGGCGTGGTTGATACTTTGTGAGGAGCTCAAACAGTGAAGGGCCAATCAGATATCTGCAGAGTAAAGTAACACTAATAATATGTATTAATTCAATTACACATTATTCGAGTTTTTAACTTTATATCCGGTTTTTTAATATGTTTGGTACGTTTGTTTGACTTATACCACTGGACCAATTTGCTTTATCGATTGCGAGCTATGCTAACTATCTTGAATTGTTATTATTTACCTCGGACTTGATTGATTTCCATAGCTTTGGTAATTTTGTCCTGAGGGTAACAGAAGTTAACGTTTCAACGAGTATAATTTTTTCAGGCTATCCAAGAGGCTGTAATGTAGATCCCTTGAAATGTAACACAAAAAATATCTCCAGTTGTTGAAATGATAGTTTGTAAACGCCAGTACCAAGACCATTCCACTGAACTATAACCAAGTTTAATGTCCACTAACTAATTTCTTATCCCCAAAACATAATAATATGAACCAACATACACACGAACAAACATGCGAAATTATGATTAACGAGCACACACACATGGACAAGAGAACCTTTGTACACATGCACGTACTTTATGAAATAGATCACTGTGAACGCTCGCGTCAGCTATATCAATCGATACTCCTTGTGTTACTGATATTTTGCTATAAACTTTATCTTGCAAGGCTTGGTCCGATATTTAATTCTCTCTGATTTTCGGAGCTGGCTTATAATTCAGAAGGGACTGACTACTAGGAAGAGTAACGACTCATGTGGAGGTGCATTTACTAATTTTCGGAATTTGCAAATTTTTTGGAATAGTTTTATATTTTTTGTATAAGTTGGAAATGTTTGAAGTGGCTCAGGAAAAAAAAACATGGGATAAATTGGAGATGGCCTTTGCCCAGTAGTAGGAAAGTGTTGGCATATTTAAAAATTAGATAAATGGGCTCTTTTTTCAGTTGTTGTTTAAATGTTTTGGAATACTTTAAAAAATAAGGAAAGGTAATTAAAGACTAATCTAAATACAGCTGTTTTTTTTTATGATTTTGCTCAAAATGTTTCTCATGCATAATTGCCTCATTTAGACAACGTAGAGTAACGGGAAGCTTTAAAACTTTTACAGGAATAAAGCATTTTGACCCCATTCCAAGAAAGTGTTCCATTAATTAACACAGCTTCTTTTCGCAGTCAACATATCGGTACTTAAGTTCCTACAACAAAAGGATTTCGCTGAAATTCTCAACTTTACACAATTATTTTGTAAGTTAGATGGTTTTTGGATTTTTACCCATATCATCATCATATTAATATTCTTTGCTACAACCGAGTAAAGAACCCCAGAAAAGTAATTCGTGGTGACTGAAAACAAGGGTCTGACAAATAATTAAAAATTAAAGACATTAGTTGGAAATGTATCGAGTATATTCCGGGGTAGTATCTCATCGGTATTCTGAAAGTTATCGGTTGGTACCGTTACCGGTATCGGTTGGTACCGGTATCGATCGGTAAAGGTGTCGGTTCGAACACTTCCAGTTGTGAAGATGTTAATCGTTTTGCATAATAATTGCATCCAGAGGAAAGTTCGTTCGCTCCTCTCCACAGATCGTATGTCAATATTAACATATATTATTTTTATACTCAAGTGTAAGTCGTTAGTTGTTCATACTTTAAGGTGTGTGTTTCTAAGTTTTTTTTAGTAGCATCATTTTTTTAAACTAATTATAAAATTAAGATAGAAAAAATCAGTTGGTGGGAGAATATTAGGCACACAAAGATTCAAGACGCGCCGCACCTCTGATTTTTCGGATTCATGTGCGCATTGTATCACTAGCTTCAGTGAAGGAAATCATCTCGACGATATGGTAATCCAAGTCTGAAGCATAAAAACTCTGACACTAGTTTGTGTACTAACACGAAGAAGAAGAGACAAAAGGTATCTTTTTGGATTGCCCTTTTGGCTTTCACTATCAATTCTGTGAAAATCTACTTTTTTCAAAAACCGGAAACCGCGTTCAGTCTTTTGAAGCGTCAGATAACTTTTACCTCGATATGACAGTTAGAAATAATTATTTATTAAACGCTGACAAAATATTGTTTCCTCAGAAAACAAGGTAGGAAGGTGGCAAATTGTTTTTTTTTTTTTCAATATTTCGAGATTGAATTTAAAACTTAGAATATAATATATAACGAGTTTAAAATGATGAAATGCGAGCGTGCTTATATAACAACGTGATACAGGGTGCGCCTCATTTACGTGCCGTTACTAAATACAAGATAACGTGCGATGTTCATTATCTTTAAGCTTTAAACTCACTCGACATTTTCTTGAAGTAAATACGTATTTGTCGGCGGATAACATTACTGACATTTTTAACGTTGAAATAGTTGGCTGTTTACATTGTAGTAATAAAAAACTTGTTAAACACGATACGGTTACCATCAGCCTCAATGATTTTCTTAATTTTTCCGTAGACGGTTTCTCCATTTATAGTTATTTATAGTTTCATCGTACGGTCAGTGCGCTCTATTACCTGACCTATCTTAGTAAGATCGGTCAAGTACTAAATAAACAATATCAAGATTTTACATATGAATACATAAATAAAAAGTCTTTGACTTTGTCTTTCCTTCAATTTTAACACTTATTTCCTCAAGTCCCTGAAACTTTGCTGAAATCTCATCCTATATAACCTTACACGATAAAAGCTTCTACGATGAAGGCTCATAATAGTAGTCCTTGTTAATATTGTATCTTACTTGAGGTGTACAACGAAAAAAATAAATTAAACAAATCTTAGACAGAGGTGTGTTCAATAGTACAGCCACATTGGCTTCAAATCATAAACTAGGTAGGTATTACAAGCAACCAGTGAGTACGCAGCCTTTCTATTGAAGAGTGTTGACTAGGCTTATCTCTCCGATACAAGAATTAGGTGTCTTGAAAACCAGCAAGAACTCATTTGCACGAGTAAGTAATCTCCGAGAATCTTGACACCTATAATATACTTGCGTTACGTTACGTGACTCCGTAGTATACTTACAACCTGCGTATATTGTGACATTTTAGTTTTATTGAGAGCGGCGGTGGCCCAGTGGTGGCAGCCCCGACTTACGAACAGTAAGCCGTGGTTTCGAACCCAGGCAGGCGCATTACTTTGTGTAATTTATTTCATCATCGCTGCTCTTAAAAACGGTGAATGTCCTAGAACCAAAAAATCGAAGACATGTGACATCTACCAACCCGCACTGGTCCGTCGTGGTGGATTACAGCCCACTCCCTCTCATAGGAGAGGAGGCCTGTGTCCCAGCAGTGGGAACATTATAGGCTAATAATGATGATGATGAAGAAGATTTATTGATAACTAGGTTTTGCTTGCGGCTTCGGTCCCGTCATGTACGGGAATTTAGACACGGGAATGTTTTAAATGTATGACACTCGGGGATAATGTAGCTTTCCGTTGGTGAAATCATTTACGAGTACATTGTTTCGTTTGTTTTGAAACATGACTCTTTCTACTTTTTAGGGTTCCGTACCCAAAGGGTCAGATGGGACCCTATTACTGAGACTTCGCAGTCCGTCCGTCCGTCCGTTCGTCCGTCCGTCCGTACGTCCGTCCGTACGTCCGTCCGTCTGTCACCAGGCTGTCTCATGAACCGTCATAGTTAGCCAGTTGAAATTTCTACAGATTATGTATTTCTATTGATGCTATAACAACAAATACTAAAAACAGAATAAAATAGATGTTTAAGGGTCCCCTATACAAATATGTTTTTGCTCGTTTTTATTAATAATGGTACGGAACCTTTCGTGCGCGAGTCCGACTCGCACTTGGCCGGTATTTTTTTCTTTATCGATAATACGACTCGTTAAATTTCCTGGGACCAAGCGGCCTCGTTAATAGTGGCATCTGAGTCGTTTTTTACCCTGTGAACACTTGGTCCGACTGCTCAGTCCGATCAATCGGACCACGTGAACATTTTTTTCCTTTTGGTCCGACTAAGGAGTCGAACCACGAGGTCTATCGTTATTTTAGAACACTTAAGTCCTCGATTTTGCAGGTGAAGGAACACTTAGGATATTCCAACAAGTGCACAGGGTCTGGTCGAGAGCACCGCATTCACACTGAGTGTTAGTAAGATCTTTAGTCCATGACTCCTTGTCAGCTAGAATAACGCTATATCATCATCATCATTCTATATCATCATCATCATTCTCTTGCCCTTATCCCAATTTATTCGGGGTCGGCGCAGCATGTCTTCTTCTTCCATACTTCTCTATTAGACACCTCTTTCTTGCCATATCATCCTTCATGTGTGTTTCTTTGGTCTTCCTCTAATCTTATACCCACCCATCCAGAGTCATACTAAAAACTTAAATTCATACTAAAACGCCATATGTACAAGGTATTGTTTTGCATCCTCATCAAATTAAAGAGGTAACTATGCTAATGATTTTCGTCCCGAATCAATTATAAAATGGATAGGGAATTTTTATTATTTTTCCTATTTACTGTGTAATCGGTAAGTGTGAACCATCCGTGTTTAAAACGCAGGCTGTCTGATTTTCGCCCTATAACCGCGCTTCCACAAATACAAACAATCTCAAACGTTTATTCGATAATTTCTTTCTCCCTAAACCACGTTAAATACTGACAAACATACACAATCAAAAAAATCTGTGATTATTAATAATTAACTAGGTGCCGTAATTTTAATTGATTATTTACGTCTTGTGTGACAACCTCCTGAATTTTGACGAGGATGCACAACAACACTTTGTATATGTTACAGAATAGTTCAAATGAATGCGATCGGAACCAGGAATGTGTTTCATTATCAGGGTCTAGGTCTACATTAAATTATATCTGTTTTACAGTACTCACTTCATTTTCAATGTAAATAGGTATTGTTTCTTTGTTTTATATAATGAGTGTGAATTTAATTTTCATTTAATGTTGATTTAGTTTTCCAATGCGCTGCTGTTAGGCAATCACTGCGTGTATTTAATGTTCATAAGCATATCAAACAAATGTTTATGTAAATATTTGAAAGGAATGTTGTTTTTTTTTCTTCTGGTAAGTGAAATTCCGCAGTTTAATTATTATTTCACCTACACGGTCTAGGTTGGAATGTAACGTTGATAAGATATTAGGTAGCTATGCAGTTAAGTAGGTACATTCACAAGCATAAATATGTAAAAACTTAACCACATTTAAAAGCGATTTTCTCCTCCTATAGTATTGATTGCAATTTTATGTTGTTACGAATACTTGTTGGAACCAATATTATTACGGTGGTATCTCAAAGTTGTCATTCAACGAAAAAAACACTTTCGGTTTTTAGGTCAGTTAATCCATGTTGTTGTTGTGCCCGTTTACCTGCACTCTCGACGATCTAAATAACGCCTCTACCGCTGCAGTAAATGTGGCTACCTACTGGGCCCTAACTACACATCAAAAGTGTCTAGGGATCAACATATATTTTTGCAATAACTTTTCTCCTGATTGATATTAATTAAAATTTTCTTTAAGGATTCATCAAATAAAGTGTTTTCGTTTGTCACAGTAACGATAAACCAAGTCACCTTTGCATTAATAAAGAAATTTGCCATTTTCTAATAAAGGGATTTTTGACATTTGAACCACTAACATTAAAGTTCGAAAAAAAGACTGAAATAACAGTTTTCTTTAAAATTTTATTGGGTAACTTAAACAATTAATAATCCGTGTTTCTACCGCGAACACTAACAACACAAGAACATCGGTTTGGCATACTCAAAATGAGTTCATCCAAATCACGCTGTGGAATGGCCGCCCATGTTCGTTGCAACAACAAAAAAAGGTCTTCTTGCGACTGGATACCCTCCATATTCGGCAGAGCTCTTCTCTGTAGCATATCCCATGCATGCTCAATCGGGTTCAAGTCTGGCGACTGAGCAGGCCAGGGCAGGACATTGATGTTAGCTGCGGCGAGAGTCTGTCTTACAACTCTTGCGGTGTGCGGTCGTGCATTATCATGCATTAACTGAAATAAGGGACCGATTTGCACTTGTAGAGGAACGATGACGTCTGATACAATCGTCTCAGCATAAATTTGAGCGTTGAGGTTGCCTCTGATCCAAATCAACTCAGTTCTTCCGCCGATCCAAATACCCGCCCATACCATGATGGTTCCACCACTATAAGGATGGACTTCCTGGCAGGATTTTAATCGCTGTTGGCGTCCAGAGGTTCTCCAGTGTCGTATACGTCTTGTATCCGGTCTCATACCAAAACGAGACTCATCAGAAAAGCACACGAAACGCCATTGTTCTTCTGCCCAATTTCTGTGTTCAAGAGCCCATTGATGAGAATCCTACGATTGTGCATTGCTATAGGTGGTACCCGTAGCGGTCTTCGGGAATGAAGGTTCACTTCATGCAAGCGGTTTCTGACTGTTTGGTCGCTAATTAAGTTCCCTGAAGAGTGATGAAGCCTCACGGCTAACATCATGGCGGTTATTGTTGGAGCTCTTCGAGTTAAGATTTGAATGTATCGGTCTTGTCTCCGTGTGGTGCAGCGATACCGTCCTCCATGGCGCTCAGCCACGGTACCAGTGCTTCGGTAACGTGTCCAAAGTCGACTGATAACACTCTGACTTGTATTCAGAGCTAAACCCACAGTACGTTGCCGGGAACCAGCTTCTATCATTCCCACGGCTCTGAGCATTTCTTCCCTGCTTAAATGACGTCGCCGCTCCATAATAACGTTGGTTTTAATCAGTAGTAGGGAAACAGTAGCACTAATAATGTCTTCAATGCGTTGTATGTTTTTATAGGGAAAATATTGACAGCTGATTTTCATCTTTTACTCGAATTTGATTCACAGTTCCTGATTCAAATTATGAAATGCACCAAAAAGGATCCATATAAATTTATAAAATCATAAATTTATTACAAAGCCACATCTCAATCTCAAGAAATCCGCATAAAAATGCTTGATCCCTAGACACTTTTGATGTGTGTATATAACAAAGAAGTATCATCGATACGACAAGAAGAAGAAGAAGATCCATGTTGCTCGTGACTGTACTGCATGCAGTCAAATCTAAAGCCTCTCAAACTCAGCCTCTTTCCAGAAAGCAACAAAAAGGTTATTTTTTTCCCTTAGCCTATATTGTCTCACTGTTGGGCAAAGGCCTGGCCCTCAGAAGGCACTTAAACTTGCTCGAAATCGGGCTGCTGACCAATTTTATCAAAGGACAAAAAATTTGAAGATACTGACTCCCAATACATGTCAGGACTCAGGGTTTTCAACACCTGGAAATGTAGATCGATGAAAATGGAAAACTTCTTGAATCAAAATATCAAAGTAATAATTTTGTTTGGCAGACCTCTAAGAGGATGGCGGGACGAATTAGACAAGACCAACGACCACTGGTCCACATTGGCCCTGGATCGAAACAATTGGTAGTCATGGGGCGAGACCTTTGCCCAGCACTGGGACGATACAGGCTAGCAGTATCAGCAATAATTTTGTACCTAGCAGAGCAATGAAATTTCCGAAAAAATAATTTTGTGCTATATTTGAGATACTTACACTGTGGCTATTTTTTTCATCCCAAACAGTGGAATCCACAACAATACAGAAATGACGACATGAAAAAAAAAATTGTCACTTCCACCATTTTATGGACGACACACACTTAACCAAAAAATTCAATACGTAAAGAAAGACCGAAAGTTTCCTAAGAAAGTGACCCATATGTAGCTAATCTTTTATGGATTCGGATTGGCTCTTGTTGTCCCACATAAAAAAGTCACTTTGTACACTTGTATTTTCTATTATTTACTTACATTTATTTTCTTCCATCGAAATATGTCCGACTTTATGCTCTAAAGCTCTATCGCAGGTGAAGTATTGTAGCAGCAACTACTTGTGATGCATTATTGCCATCGATAAACTTAACACGTTAATGCTTCGGATAGAATTACAAGCAGAGCGGAACGATACACACCTGTGTTGTGATAAAAGCAGGTTTTCTACTCTATGCTAATCTTGCTTTTAGCGTCCAGTTTTGTTCAAAGAAGGTTGTCACTGGTTAACCATTATTAATTAGGTGTATGAACATTTTGCTTTGTCCGTTGTGGGATAAAATTCTCTTCGCTTTTCTTTGATCTAACTGGATTTAAGTAGGAGTACAGTTCGTTATGTGTTTCTAAAAATGATTATGTCAGATAACTGTTTCTCTCGTCATGAACCACTGAATCTACGCTAATCTTGGCTATTTGTCTACTCTATATTTGGAATAAATATATGCATATATTTCACAACTATTTGTACTCTGTCTGTAAACAAGTTACAACAAGAGTAAAAAATAAACGTAAGTTATACCAACTGTTGATATAATTTCTTTAGATATAACATTTATATAAAACTTATTTCGTATAACGTTATTGGACATAACGTTTATTTAATCTAAAATCGTTTGGCTTATCGTTTAAAATATATACTTAATATTGATACCATCTTTATGATTAATACCCCAATTCAAAGCAATCCGACTCTGATGGGTTATAATAGAAGGTTCAGGCGGGATCAGAGCAGAGTGCCAGGTCCCCTCTATGTTGGTGGTCATTGGGTTCGGTTTGATTAGAACAGTGACCATTAACGCGCGAAGCCGAACGAGTGAAGCGAACGTACTGCGGGAGCGGCGTGACAGAAACGAATCGCTGCAAAACCGACTTCACGTAGTCTTGTCTGCCCTACCCCTAGAGTGTAATTTAAAATCGCGTAGGCGCGGAGAGGCGAGGCGACCTGCGAGCTGAGAAACAGGTGGTTTTAACACTCGACGCCACGGCTGAGGCTGGATTGCGAAGCCGGCCAGCAAGCCGCAGCCGCGGCGGTGAGCGTGAAACACATCTGCGACGATTAGCTCGCATGGGACCGCCGGAACCCCGCAGCGGCGGAGCCGTGACAGAAACCATGCCTGCTGCATGTTGCATGCAAGCTGCAAGCTTGCTGCATGCTTGCTTGCATGCTGCATGCTTGCGTATACATATAATACCTCCTGTAGGCGTTTTATCATATTTGACTAAATAGGTTTTATGTCTTTTGAGTGGTATTTCAAACGATTTTATATTAAATGTATGTTATGCTTATAAAAATTAGTTATTTTAAAATTATATCTATCGTTTATTATATTAACTGATCGTTAATCGAATAAAATTATAGATTCAGTTGTTATATCTTGTGAATATTAGAGATTTTGTATTTATATCATATATTACTCACAGGAGTGGAAACACAATAGAATATTTTGTTTGCTAAACATCCCCAAAAAAAAATTGCAAGTTTTTCTTTTAGCAAAATAGTTTCCGATATTTCTAGTACTAGTAACACTGTGTTAATATTTCCAGCCGTGAGGAAAGTTTTGAGTATAAAAATGTGGATGGTTATAGGAGTAGACGGAGACCAAAGAAACGATGGATGGACTGTGTGAAGGATGATATGGCAAGAAAGGAGGTGTGTCATGAGATGACAAGCAATAGAGAAGTATGGAAGAAGAAGGCATGCTGCGCCGACCCCAAATAAATTGGGAAAAGGGCAAGAGAATGATGATGATGAGTAGGGCCCCTGGTGTCTTCTGCCGTTTGAGTCACTGAGTTCGTCCATTTTGATTCTAATAAAAATACTTCTTTTATGTAGGTCAGGTGCGTGGTACTAGCAACCAGCGTGTGTGTATGACAAGGTGTATGAACGTGGACGAGACGAAAGGAGTATGTAAGGCTGGCGTTGTATAGTCTGCCTACCCTCTTGGAAAATGGGATGAGTTTATGTAGGAATGTAAGCAAAAATACAAGTTCTGCTTGCCTCTTGACTTCTACAAAAGCGATGCATTTTACATTCAGACTCTCTAAAACAGATGCAGAAAATCCTAGTAAAACATAAAAAGGGTGGGTGAGGCATGAATATCATAGGCGTGGGGTCTGGTGGGGTCTAGGGGGGTCTGGGGAAGCTAGAAACGTATCGTATCCGCGGTGACCCCCAACCTCCGGCCGCTTCCTCAAATGATCCCATCTCGCGTGATCCCCGTATTTCTTTATAAATACTTGCTTTTATTTGGAGTAATGTTGTGGTAAGTGTAATCTTTATGAGAGATCTAGTTCGTGCGAAATAATGTTGTGTCATTTAAGAGAACCTAATGTCCATACGGTTAAGGATGATTTTCAAGTGGAAATTTTGATTGCCTGGTTTTTCTTTGTGTCTTCCAGCAACTGATTCCTATATGCTCCCAACTGTTAAAGTTAATGCTCTCATACTTTAATCAATTTCAAACCATAACATAGAAGACCACAATCATCATCAGCATAATGTTCCCACTGCTGGGACACAGGCCTCCTCTCTATACGAGGGAGTGGGCTGTAAAGAAGACCACAATAAATAAATATATTTTTCTAGTGAAATCATGTCCTTTTTAAAGTTAAATTAGATCAGTTCTATAAATATTGTCCTTAGAAACCACAACACGTAATTAAAATTATATTTAAATTGAAAATTACCCCTAACTATAAAAGATATAAAGGATTCCAAGTAAAACCGGGGTGCGACCTCTAGAAGTGGCGGCTACTTACAGTTTCTAGAATCACTTCTCTTCTAAGGCAAGAAATATTATGAAAAGATGTCGGTTAATAAGAAAAGGTGGTAAAAAAAAAGTAAATGAAACAAACAAACTCACCAACTTCAGGACGGTTATTTTAGACTTTTTTACTGTTTTTTTAAAAGTCGTTTTTTTTTATAAAAAATAATTTATAAAAAAAAAAGTTCTTTATTTTACCTATTTTAGTTGTCGTACCAATTCTTCTCATGAAACAAACAACATTTTACATTATAACTATAAGTTATTAAGGAACCATAATGTCGTCAACATAGGCCAAGAAGAAAAAATACATATTAAAGGAGGTAATTCATACACTACTCGAGCAAAGTTAATAAAATGTATAAGGAGCCACCGCGCGGCGGGTTTCTTCTAACTAATATAAATCGGCCCAGTATTCACGAAGCAGGTACCTAATAGCTGAACTTTTTTTTTCCTCAGCCTATTCTGTCCCACTGCTGGGCAAAGGCCTCCGCCATACCTTTTTATCTCTCAAAAAAAAAAAACCCTAAATCCAGTTGTTTTTTTTAACAGTACGTAGAGAGTGATGCGCCGAGAATCCTGCTCTGAAGTAGTCCAACAAAACCTTGCTCTGAATTACTTACTCTTTAACTAATTCGTAGGTTTGAACTACGAAGTAAAAAGAAAGAGTTTGAATCAAGAAAACCTGAAAGCAACCCAAGCTAAACAAATAAGTTGAATTTACAAAACCACACAGCACACCCAGCCTACAAATTATGAGAATACTTATTCCGATGACCGTTTAAATAAATCACAACTAAAACAACATAACCCTGTTCTCACATTACTGGGTTATTCTAGTTTACGTTCGAACTAATTCCCAGCAAAATGAGTGGCTGTATCGAGGGGCTGAAACATTTATCGTGAAGAAAATAAATAGATCCCTCGACAATGCATATGGATTGTACACTTACATGATACACGAGGCACACTTGAATACTGGGCGAAGACCAATCTGAAGATAGCAATCAGAAGATAAGCATGAAAGTATTTTCAATAAAAATATTAACCTAGATGAGCTATTGACTGCCTCGTTGGACTAGTGAGCGCAAGAGCGACTGCTGCACAAGGTGTCTTGGGTTCAATTCCCAGATCGGGCAGTGTTATTGGATTTTTCCATCAGTAAAGTCTCAGTAGCAGCCCCATCCATATATTTGGATTTGTGCCTGATTTATGGCAATAGGCTCACCCACTATCATATGGGACTTAAAATAATTGGCAACACTGCCTAAAACTTCGGGGCGATGCAATATAATATTATCGCTTTAATTTCATGAAAATATAAAATTATAGAAGTGGTTATAAAGCTTTCATAAATGCTGCAGAAGGCAAAACTGGAAGCTGATAAATAATAAGAAGCGACATTCGGAGTAGTTCAAAAGTCGTCGACAGGACACTGGCACATTGCCTGCAAATGCTATAAACTCCAGTTGACTGTTACTACTTTCGCGACACGGTCAGAACTTTGTAGCTAGTCCACTATACTCTAACTGGATTGGTGGATGAAATAAATAATAATTTAGAAAGTATTTATTAAGTAACAGATCGTATCTGCTGTATCGTTTAAAAGTTTGTTTATAAACGAACATCATCTTTTGCCCTTCCTTTACCCAACTATGTTAGCGTCTGCCTCCAGTCTGACCGGATACAGCTGAATACAAACAAGTATTTTACATGAAGCGACAGCCTATCTTACCTCCACAACCTAGTACTGGGTAATACGATACCCCTTGGTAAGACTGGTGGTCAGACTTTCAGACCACTGACTACCTGTAACGACTACGACTGTTTATAAAAGGACATTCAATGACAAAAACAAGTGAAGTGCCAAAGGACTTCAATAGAGCATACATACAAAACAAAACATGACATATTTCCATCATAGAAAAATTAAATTAAAAATTAAATTTAAAAAAAACCTCCGACACAAAAATGCGTCGGGGGTCCGCTTTGTTTTGTGCTTGTACGAAGCGGTCTACTTAGCGGTCCCCCGACGCTAAGACGCTTGGATTATTTTATTTTTAGATTTTTTTCACCCCTCTTTTTTGGCCGGGGGTTAAAAACAAAACTTCACAAACGTCTTCCAATAAGAATCTCATGTGTACCACCAACAGAAGGAAACAAAACAGGCTCAATCTATTGCAATAGAGCTTGGTCCCGCGGGACGGCCGGTGGGGGCGCACCGGACGTCCGCGGGTCCGCGAGGGGCGCTCGGGGTGCAGGCATGGGGGGAGGACGGCTCATCAATCTGCGAACCTCCTCATGTCGATATATTACGACTGGCCTACATACCGGTCCGGTTTCATACGCAGATGTGACCTAAAAGCTTCCATGAAATCAGGCCCACGCTAGTTGGAAAACTAATCAAATATACTTAAGCTCGATGTTATTTTTTATTGGTTAATCATTAATTTACTTTAAATTAGCCTAAGGGAATATTTGTTATATTTCAAGTAGATACGCATTAGATAATAATGTTAAATTATATTTGCATCATATTTTGCTTTATAAGGCAAGCAAAATATGGTTTGTAACCATAAGTTTAACACACCTATATTTTACGCAAATTAATTATTTTTATTCTTAATGGGAACGTAATTTAATATTCAATGGTGATAACTTTATCATTGCTGTACTCAGTGTACCGATTTATAGATATAAGCTGACATTATGAAATCTTATTAAAGTATGAACGGATCAATTTTCTGTTTAGGTTGTAACTCATTGTCTCATTGGTTAAATGCGCATTAAGAATCACTTTTAATTACGCAGTACAAAACAACTCTATCAATCTTAATATAAAAGCTATAAAAGAAGCTTAATCATATTTTAAAACTTCCAAGAATTAACTTGTAATATTGTCAACTTTTGATAAATAAATTCTCAAAATCGTTTTATTTATACAGTTTCTTAATCGAAATCATAATTGGTTAAGTCAATGAATAGGGCCTAGAATATCAAAGAAAACAAATTCTTTGCCACAAAATAATTAATTAAAGATGAACAAGTTATCTTAGAACGACACCTAGCGGCCACCATTCTCTTTTGTATAGCCATCTTTTCATCGTCAAAACTCATTTCAATTAATTTTCGTAAAAGTAAGTAAATGATGTGCCCTTTAAAAGCGAGATATCATTAACACTGGTGTGAGGGTGGGGTCTGAGAGACCCCCGCGCCCGCCAGACGAATATTCTTACAAAATAAAAGCAGATATTATTTATTTTTATGAAAGCTAGAGACTTTATATATTCGTGTTGGTACGATTAATCAGAATAGAAGAAAAGACTGATGATTCTAGGAATACGTGACACTGAAATTACAGTAGGTATTTGTTATATTCGATATATCGAAGTATTTATCTCCTATTGAAAAAGTTTCATCAACAAGTAAATCCAGTCTCAGTACCTACAACGAGACCAGTATCATAAAGAAAATATGAAATTAAAGAAAAAATTATACTCCCCTATTCCCGGGTGCCACCCACCAGCTCCCACGGGGGAATCATTAGGAAAAAATCGTGTTGATGGATTTAATTACAAAAAATAATTATTCTAAAGAAAGTTGCCTGAATAAACTCGGACGGAGCGGGTTCTTCGATTCCCCCCTTAATCGGATTAATTTACTTTTAAAAAGCAGGGGGGTGGATGTTGTAATTAATGGAATGATAACATTACCCACCTCGTGGTCGGACGCCTTTGGAATTAATAGAGACGAAAACAAAGGTATGCCGCAATTATAAACAGTTTTTATTGTGGCGAATGCCAAAATTGAATAGACAATTTTTATTTCGTAGTTTACTCTACATTTGTATATGAATCGTATGTCGAGATGTTTTAAATAGCCGTTATTTACCGGGTATTAAATTATTATTTATTTAAATAGAAAATATTTCTAAATGTTTAATAAGAACTTAAAAAAAACAATCAATAGTTGGGTATTCCTCGGCGCACCCATTTGTTCTGAGCGTAGTTCGCCGACGACGCCACTCGAATTCTTACGATCTCCAGTAACGGTCCCGATGAGAAGCGCTTTTTCCACTCGGTTACCGGCCGGTGATCTGTTCTGAACGCATCTCCACTGACGCAAATCATATTGCGAGGAAGGGTTCGGTATTAGGAACGTAACGTGGAATCGTCTAGTCATTGCCGCTGATTTTTCTCGGTCTCTCCGACCCTTTGACGTAAATGTATCGCAATGTCACGAGCGTTTGCGGGTTAGCTGACTGGTTTATTCAAATAAACGAATTGAAAAAGTACAATGATTACTTTTCATGCGCAGTGGCCAAGTTGGATTTTGATCTTACAGACACTTACCTTGGTCATAAATGTCTGGGTGTATATTGAACGTTTGTTTTGAATAAAAAAAAACGTTTTATAAATAATTTAATAATAGCGTTTTATATTACTACAAAATATATTAATTGCATTACCTTACAAATCAGAATATGGTTAAACGCCAATCAAAATAATTATTTCCATTGTCAACGCCTAGTTCTTATAGCATATTTTAATAAAGTCATGAACACGTAACATAGTAAATGAGAATGACTATTACATTTTCAACGACAATTTTTCCGTTACAATACGAAAGAAAACTGCGGAAAATGTAACTTACATTCAGAACGCGAGCTCAGATTGTTTTGCCAAGCAATCCAACCCTAAATTGCTAAAGTTATTCTGTGTCGGCGCCGAGAGAGAATGGGCGTTATTTTTCTCGCATGTGCTGTCTCATGTCGTGATCATTCTTTACGTTTCGTCTATCTATGTCCAATGCGGTGGGGGTGCTCAGGATTCTCGCTCCTTGAACAACACATGTTACTGGGATTTTTCATAGAACACTTGAGAAACGAAGATATGAAGTGGAAATTTTGTTGGGTATTTCTGGGAGGTTTTGTGCCACTTGAGAGAAAGCTTTGCGAGTTGTATTTTTTTTTAATATACGTAGATAGGCAACCTAAGAAAATTATTGTTTTTAGATAAATAAACATCAATTTATGAACATAACAATGTTAATAATTATTTGATTATTAAAATAGGTACATATATATATAGAAAAACACATTTACTGATTATATAATATACAGGCTTGAAGTCCAAAGGAGTTCCCTTCAGAGACCAAGGCGTAAAGTAGGTTTCACGGAAATTGCTTGAAACACTGTATCAGTGATTATAAAGGGTGTAAAACACCTCTTAACGAAGCCGAAAGGCACTGGTTCTCCCTGTCCTGGCGATCATTTTTTTGTTCTACACCATACCTGGGAACCTTCTAGTTACGGAGATATTAGGGGTCAAAGTTCCAACTTTTTGACAAGTATTTTTTTAAATACAAGTCATTAATGTAAGATTTTTACTTTAAACACCTCCACAACCCCCGTACTATTCAATTCGTCCATCAGCACAATGTTTTGAGTGCGTTACATTGAGTTCTACCTCAAAACATGATTTTACACCCCCCAAAAAGAAGTCGATTCCCAGCTATAATTTTTGCGCAAAGTTATTTAGTTTCATGTATAAAATGCTTGGTTGACGGCTTCGTGATGAGGTGATTTACACGGTGTATAAAATTATTGTCAGAAACGGAAATTTAATTGTACGTGTAATTATTATACGGATTATTTAATTAAAGATCTTTGCACACTCCGCCAGAGATACAGAGTGATGGTATTTCATATAGATGTTAACGACATACCGTCACGCTTTGGCATTCGACATTCCTCTAGGAACTTGTTGTACCAAAGATTTCCAAGTAATTAGTTTCCTGCGACGCTTCCAACAAGTATCAGGTATTTGTCTCACGAACTTATAAAACAAAACTGGTATTTTACTTCAATTAATAACAAGTCTTCGCGATTGAGATTTTGTTAC
Organism: Cerastis leucographa; assembly: GCA_963082945.1. Classification (NCBI taxonomy): domain Eukaryota; kingdom Metazoa; phylum Arthropoda; class Insecta; order Lepidoptera; family Noctuidae; genus Cerastis; species Cerastis leucographa. The sequence continues at coordinate 12,443,754 of OY720357.1, forward strand.
TTACTATCAGGGTTGCCAGCACCTGAACTGACGATGCCGGACAACAATTTAAAATCCCCGGGTATTTAGGTGAAAAAGGGGTTATTTTACCGGACACCTCAGAAAAAAAAATGAAGTTTAAAACATCGCAACGAACCGTATGGTGATAAAGAAGTGAAGGCATAGGGTATTTAGATATTGGCTAGTATGCAGCATCGGATTTGGCTTGGATATGGTTAACAGGTACGGAGGATTTTTTTTTACCTTTAATTTAGTTTATTTTTAAACCCCGACCAAAAAAGAGGGGTGTTATAAGTTTGACGTGTTTATCTGTGTATCTGTGTATCTGTGTGTCTGTCTGTGGTATCGTAGCTCCTAAACGGATGAACCGATTTTGATGAAATTGGTTTCGTTTGAAAGGTGTTTTAATCGAGAGTGTTCTTAGCTATGTTTCGATAAAATCTGATTAGCCGTTTGAAGGCCATCACCTCTTTTCTAGTTGAAGGGAAATTAACAATTTGCACAGGTCTGATCGATTCGAAATTTGAATTCTCATCACTTGTCACCATGGGCATGGGCACCATGGGCATGGGCACCATGGGCATGGGGGTGCTAACCCCCCCCTCCCTTCAATTCAATTTCAATTCTTTGCTGTTTTCGTTAATTGGCGAGATGACACGCAACACCGAGAAAAGTGGAAGCAATGGGGGAGGCCTATGCCCAGTATTGGGACTAGGCTAAGACAATATAAGTTTAAAAAGCATGAAATAAAAATTAAATTAAAAATTTAAAAAACCCCCGACACAAAAAACCTCTAAAAAACCATAAATAAAATAATCCAAGCGTCTTAGCGTCGGGGGACCGCTAAGTAGACCGCATAGTACAAGCACATAACAAAGCGGATTGCGCTTGGATTATTTTATTTATGGTTCTTTAGAGGTTTTTGGTGTCGGGGGTTTTTTAAATTTTTAATTTTTATATGTTACTTTACTATGTTTACTTTCATAGTTTGCACCATTGCAGATCTTGGATAATTAACTACTTAGTTTTGACATTTCATACAGAAATACGGCTTAATTGATAGTTTGTTTGAATGTTTCTTAAAGGATACGAAAGGGGATATGCAAGAGCAAGCGAAATGAGGTCGAAAATTTTTGATCTCGTAGATAAACTTTTGGTTCAGATGGTGTTGTATTAAAGGGCTTACAAAAAAGTGCAGCGTGAAATCGCTTACCTTTGCACCCCTTATTCGGAGCTCTCAACTATGCCACACCCCTTGCACACACCTGACCTGAAGCCTGGATTCCTCTGATACGTTAGGTGCCCGGGTTTTAACCGGACAGTTTTTAAAACCCAGATGGACGGTCGCCCTCTAAACTAGAAACCTGGATGGATAGCAACCCTACCCGCGATTGGCCTTCGCTACTTAAAACGTAGTGATCATATAAATTGTATGCTACGCTATCACTATTATACCGAGGATTAGATTCATATAAAGGAAGGATTAACTTTTTTTATCAATTCATGGAATTTCCTCTGAAATCTAATCAAATTCAAAGCATTTATTTCAAGTAGGCCAGGTACAGGCACTTTTTGTATTGTCATAAGGCATCATTTACTGTGAAAGTACCGTAGTTGATTCCAAAGTGCTATGGAGAAGAACTGGCATGAAACTCCATGGGCACTCTTTTATATCAGAATGTTGGTACAATGGAAACCATGAAAGAGACTTTGAAAGACCTTAGTTACACGAAAGACCTAGCTCGTTCATGTTGAAAAAGATTAAAAATGCTGGCATAATATAGGTAAGTATTGGTGATATTCCGTTCCTAACTTTGCAACAAATTCTACTTGAATGACTGTGCAACGGTGAGTGTTTTATGTTATATTTATTATCTGTGATATCGCCATATGGTTGTTTCCAAGTGCAAGTGCAATGTGCAACCTGTAATTTTCAACCTGTTGTCTCACCATACAAGAAGCAATGTTTAATTTTAACCGACTTCTAAAAAAGGAGGTGGTTATGTATTCGACGAGCATTTTTTCTTTTCACACCTATATCTCCGCGATTACTGGTCGGATTTGATTGAGTGATTATTTTTTCATTTGGTATTTTTACCAACCATATTTTTGTAATCTTTGCTTAGATACTTTTTTAGTTATCCTCTACTGATGATTATGCATTTCTTCTGCGTCTATATGACGATGTGCTAATCTCTTCTAGTTTCAATTTAAAATTGATACTTGACTAGGATTTGTGTAATACCATAACTAAAAAGGGTTAAAAAAATAACAGACTTCCAAAACAAAAAACATTATAAGTGGAAAATAAGTTTACTTTCGGAAGTCGGTGGCAAAAAGTTAATGAAACAAACAAAACTTCCTGAATTCCAAAAGTAAAGTTATTTGCCATTTTTTGTCAGTTATTAGCCAATCTCTCTTATCTGTATCTTATTAACCAACTGCGGCAGAACCCAAAAGGAAGGTGACGTTTTAACCTGGTTGGGTAGGACACCTAGCAAGGCGCAGAGTTGGCAGGTGAGCTAAGGCTATTACCGAATGGCATCCAAAAACTGGAAAAAAGTTTTAAGTCGTCCGGCGGCGAGATGGGCAGACGACGTAGTTGCCTTTGGGAGAAAAACCTGGATGAAGCTTTCACGTCTCCCCGGACGGCGCGGTAAGGCATTTTTCACCGCTTAACAAAAAAAAACGACCGTGGAGATTGACTCAAGAAAAGAGAGGATAATACCCAGCAGTGGGTGAATACACACTGACTGAATGATGATGATAATTGCGGTATACCAAATTCAAGTCTTAAAATAATCGGCGGCACTCATGTACCTAGTGGGTAACTGTCAGGATTGTTTAAAGTGCTGTCACAATGAATAAAACGATAAGGGGTTTCTTCATTTTAACCGTGTTTACCTTTGATGACAGCAACACGAAACATATTTTTTTTAAATATAAAGGGTGTAAAACACCTCTTAACGAAGCCGAAAGGCACTGGTTCTCCCTGTCATTGCGATCATTTTTTTTTCTACACCATACCTGGGAACCTTCTAGTTACGGAGATATTAGGGGTCAAAGTTCCAACTTTTTGGCAAGTATTTTTTTAAATTCAAGTTTTTAATGTAAGATTTTTACTTTAAACACCTCCACGACCCCCGTGCTATTCAACCCGTCCATCAGCACAATGTTTTGAGTGCGTTACATTGAGTTCTACCACAAAACATTATTTTAAACCCCCCAAAAAAAGTCGTTTCCCAGCAATAATTTTTGCGTAAAGTTACTTAGTTTCATGTACAGAATGCTTGGTAGACGGCTTCGTGATAAGGTGATTTACACGGTGTATATGTCGGAGCCAGTCATTAGTATGAACAGAAATTGAATCGGGAAAGCGCGCCAAAGACGACCTACTTACCAGTCTACCCACACCTAAGCGCGCTTCTATAGAGTCGTGACGTTTCGAGTTCGCTGCAAGGAGGACAGAGAATGTCTGATCGCGGTGGAGTCAAGACGTCCCGGAACTGTACCCCGATTCATGGTGCCTAGTATTATTGTGTTGGATTTTAAAATCAAGTAATTTGTTAGTTCGATAGAAGCAGTGTACTGTGTGTAGTGTGTGTTTTCATAGCACGAAACTACGACATATATTTTTTAATGGTTTATATAAATTTTAAAATAATGTGTAAAAATATTAATAAACGATAATCGAATAAGAGGTTTCTTCATTTAATTTTCAAACACAATCCTGAAAATCATTGACGTCATAATATAAATACGTAAAACTAAATGACTGACGACACGTTTTGGCGCGATCGACTGTAGCGCTGCGTGTTGCGGTTTCGATCCCCGCACGGAACAAATATTTGTGTGGCCTACAGATAGTTGTTCCGGGTCTGGCTGTTTGTGTATGTGAGCTTAAATGTTTGTAAGCGCACCCACAATACAAAAGAAACCCCAAGAGAGGCGCAAGGTTAAAAAAAAAATACCGCTATTTCTGTCGCATCGCTATCAAATCATAGGAGATATGACATTTACGGAAGAGTCATCATGGGTCACGCTCACGCACACGATATCACCTATAATGATAACTTCTCTTATATTAAAACTGCTACCACTATGATATTAGAGAGGTAATTAATCACGCAATCGGAAAAAAAACTACGGGAATATATAAGTATGTTAATACAAGACAATTAAAATACTTAATAGCAAGATTACGTGGCACTTATCTGTGAAGGCTGCGGAGATAAAACTGAGTAAGTAATAAGCGTTGTTAACATTATTCCTTACTTGTCATCTTAGAACATACGGCGATATATCAAGTTATAATTCTACTATAACCTGACCTCACTTTGTATGAGCTTCCCGTACAATGAGAGATCAGCTTAATTTGGTTTTTTAACAGCTTGATTGGTCGTCATGCGAACGTTAACACCGTTACTGACAGTACTTTATTAATTATTGAAGTGAAACTTCTTATGCGACTTCCAACAAGTTTTACGCTACCATGGAGGGGGAATACTTTCTAAAACTCACTAAGAGATGGCAGTATTACAAGATTTGTGACTACGTAGTTCTACTAGGAACGCAAGATGGCGTGCAAACAGTCATGCATTCGACTCTTCGGTGTGACCAGTCTTTGCTGAATTTCCATGAGTAGAATAACCTCGATAAACTTATGTAATAAAAATAATACAACAAGAAAACAACATAATATTATTTAGAAGCTCAATAAAATAACGAGAGTGAATGCGTGGCACTCGAACGCATGCGTGTTGTATTACGAAGTTTCACTTCTTCCGCGCGGAGGGACTCCACGCACTATTTTTTTTTATATAGTTACCCTAAAACAAGAAGAATAAAGGTCACTGAGATGCAAAATTAGAGGAAAAATATCAATGAAACGACAGTATCTAGTAGTGACAAGTTTTGGATTAAAAACTTTTATTAAAACAAAAATTAAGCCTTAAGTACAAATAGCCCTTAATTTCATACAGATAAAGAATAAAATGGCAAATTTAAATGTAGCGGGTCACATTTCCAGGATGGGTCAGGGAGTCAGGACAGATGGCCAGAATCGTCAAACAGTGCCTGAAGACGATCGATCGTCGTCAAGGCATCCCTAAGAAAATCGTCTCACCACCGGGTGAGACGATTTGGACACGTTCCTGACTGGCTGGCCAGAGAAGGCAAAACACCCAGAGAGTTGAAATGTAGGAGACCTTTGCCCAGCAGTGAGACAGAAAAAAGGAGGAGAGACTAAATAAAAAATAAATAAAAAAAACACAGTAAATCATGATCCGCTTCGCTCAAGCAATATATTAGCAGGTCTAGTAATTACAAATGCATATCACATGCACCACTGTTGATGCTATGAAATAGTTGTAACTGACCTACGAACCGTGGCGCACACAAGCTTTTATGTTCACTCCGCGATTTATTATATTTGTGAAACAAGACCTTGTTCCTTTTGATAACAGTGTACATAATTAATTAGAAGAGGACAACGCAACTGTATTTAACGTAAGTGTTATGTTTATAATTTTATTTGCTATAGGACCTTCTGTCTGAATGGATTGCCGCCATGTTGCATTTTAACTATCCATTAGAAATTATTATTGCTATTGAGTAGGTCATCTTTGAATGAAAGAACGAGTATTGTAATAAACTTCGAATCTATGGTCTTAGATTTTATGGGAAACCATTTTTTTTTTTTAATTGGGTTTTACGCATAAAGTATTTTTACTTTTTTGTGTAATTTAATTACCTATGGTGTTTATTATTACCTTGCATATGGACTGATTAATTCATTACTTTTTATTTAATTAGGTATTTTAAGAGTGAGATTTCCTAAAGTGATCACCTTTTGCATCAGTGTATGCATTAATAGCTTTTAGGAAAGTACAGCAAAAACTTGTTTTAAATAAAAATAGTAAAAGCCATAATGCGAAAACAGTACCCTTATTATGTCATAGAATTTCAATCCCAATTTCCAATTCCAAACAATTGTATTACTTTTTTGAAAAATACGTCTTCCGTGTTCGAATACATGAAACATAGAAAGTGAAACGAATTTACTATTATTCATTTCATTCTTCATTCACCTTGACGACACGGTTAGCGCAGTGGCTAAGCGATTGACTGCTGCGCTGCGTGTCGCGGGTTCGATCCCCGCACGGAACAAATATTTGTAAGGCCTACATATAGTTGTTTCGGGTCTGGCTGTTTATGTATGTGAGTTTAAATGTTTGTAAACGCACCCACGATACAGGACAAATTCCTAGTGTGGGGCGACGTACAAAATATATATTTATACATTTATTATATCATCAATCATAAAATTGTTCTTTTCTACGCGTTATAAACAAACATGTTGGTATAAAATTGCTAAGTTTAACAGAAATAAAGTTTTTTTTTAAATATAAGCATGTTGCATGCATGTTGTTCTAGACTTCACTAATGGTAATGGTAGTAAGTGGGGCAACGATTAAAAAAAAAAACCTTCGAACATTAGTTACGAAGCGTATTTTTATAGATTCTTCATAAACGGTGCAGCAGACGAAAAAAGTAAAAGAAATGACTTTGAAAATACTAAAAAAAAACATCGTCAAAACGGTTGTTAAGATTGTTATCACAAAACTAATCTAATTAAATACAAGGAAGAAAAATTTGGTAGACGGAATGGGAGGAGGCTTTTGCCTAGGAGTGGGACTAGCTAACTAAAAAAAACGAATTAATCTAATAAAACTCAATACCATCTCGAAACCTTACTCAATATGACGCCATTCTTCTCTCAATAGCTACTCGTATGGTTTAGATTTCACTGTAGCTCTGATAGTGCCTATCTACGCGTTATTTGATAACCTGTGGGAATAACGCATCACTTTGACTGGCCTTTTGAAAGCTGGAATATGATGACAATAGAACAGGCTTCGAGAAAAAGAACACGTATTCCACCACGCTGGCCCAGTGCGGGTTGGTAGATGTCACATGTCTTCGAATTTTTAGTTCTAGGACATGCTGGTTTCGTCACAATGTTTTCCTTCCCCGTTTTTAAGGGCAGCGGTGATGAAATAAATTACACAAAGTAATGCGTCTGCCTGGGCTCGAACCCACGGCTTACTCATAAGTCGGGGCTGACACCACTAGGCCACCGCTGCTCTCCGGATAGCATAAAATCCGGATAGGATAAAATAATCATATGCATTAAGTTTATATAACCTGACAAGCTTAAAACTAAAGATAACAATGAAATATTCTAGGCCCCGAAAAATCCTTCAGCATCGCTCTCAACTGCTAATGTACCAAAGAGACAATGCTTAGCCTCAGGACAAAGTAAATGACGGCCATTGGGTCACGGGAACTGTCAACCAACCTTTTTCTTGCAATACGAAATCTAAGTCCGGTGAAAATATCCTCCAACTGTTAATTACTTAGTCACATTTGTTGCAAAAGGCCAGTACGTCGATTCTGTAAAATTCAGACGACAACTCACATCTCACATCGCTATCCACTGTCACTTCGCGTAAGGTTCAAAATGACCTTGATTTTGTAGCCAAGGGAGCGTCGAAGTGACGGGGGAATTACCTTACAGAATGCCACTTCTTACGTCATCTCATACTTTATCTGTCAAAATCTCCCTGATAATTTAGTTCAAATCGCTAACACGCTCGTAGTGGTGGCGCTAGTGTAAAATCGAATTATCAACCGGGTTTTTAGAATGCCAATCAAGAAACCCACAGCGGATTCAGATTCGAAGTTCTAAGTGAGGTCTTACAGAATCACACCGCTGAATACAACAGTGGATGGCCAAGACGGTGACCTCATTAAATATGTAACTGAACATACTTCAAGAACCCTTATGTTTTGCCAAAACATTTCATAACTCCAAAGCTAAGTTACGTTAAGTACAACAATCACTTTTAATCGTAGCAGCACTTTTAGTTATAGTAACAGCTTTTAATAATATTCAACAATATGCATCGATAAGACTTGCCACAAACATCAAACTATTGCTTTTACTTTCTTGTACTCTGCTCGTGATGTTTTCTTTACTGCTTGCCAACTGAAATTGGCATTGGCATTAAATTACATTAAATTATGTTGTGTTGGATAATCAAAAAGATTGTGTAAGCAATGTGGGTCTAGTATTCATATTGCATTATCTACATTAAGTAATATTATTATTAATATAACATTCAGTTTATCTGTTTAGTTTGCTTATACCATGTACATCTGAGACAGCAAACTGGCCGCACTAGTACGAAAAGTAGTTGTCTAATTTGTTTGCCAGAAATCTAACCAAATAGGTTACAAATACCTACCATCACTATACGACGACATGGTTGGCGCAGTGGCTGAACGATCGACTGCTGCGCTGCGTGTCGCGGGTTCGATCCTCGCACGGAACAAATATTTGTACGGCCTACAGATAGTTGTTCCGGGTCTGGCTGTTTGTATATGTGAGTTTAATTGTTTGTAAACGCACCCACGATACAGGACAAATTCCTAGTGTGGGGCAACGTACAAAATATATATTTATACATTTATTATATCATCAATCATAAAATTGTTCTTTTCTACGCGTTATAAACAAACATGTTGGTGTAAAATTGCTAAGTTTAACAGAAATAAAGTTTTTTTTTTTTTTAATATAAGCATGTTGCATGCATGTTGTTCTAGACTTCACTAATTTTTAGGGTTCCGTACCTCGAAAGGAAAAAACGGAACCCTTATAGGATCACTTTGTTGTCCGTCCGTCTGTCTGTCTGTCAAGAGCCTTTTTCTCAGGAACGCATGGAATTTATATCAAATACTCAGGTCTACTGTCCCTTGGAGCTGTGAAAAAATCAAACTTCTAAGCCAAAGCAATCAAAAGATGCAGCCGTTTATGCCGCAAATTTCCGCGAATTTTCAACACTCGCAAGGGAATCAAAACCTACAGGGTACTTCCCGTGACCTGAGAATCTTGAAATTTGGTACGAAGCAACGTCTTATAGCACAAATAACGGAAAAATTGCGAAAACCGTACATTTTTAATAAGAACATAAAATAAAAATATTTTTAATAATTACGGTTTTAAAAGTACGGAACCCTCGGGGCGCGAGTCCGACTTCAATCCACTTTAGCTTTTGTTGACGTGTTGTGGATTTCTGAATATACAAAAGAGGGATCTTAATTAATTATCTTCAGAATTGCATTTTTAGATGATCACCTTGTTTGGCAGCTGGGAAAATTATATCGAATTTCCAGGGAATAAAGTAGGTGGCAAATGGCGTAATCTAAGCGTATCGACTTTTGGTAACTAGCTAAATTCTTATCGTTTTGTATCCATTTTTCGGTTTAACTATTGGTCTCGGCCGTTGCATGGTTCTGATTCTTCTGTAGATCCTTACATCCATATTTTTTTCATATTGGGATCTATCCTAATATTTAGTGTGAATATCATCATTATTGCCTTTTTTTACGGATGGGAAATCATCAAATGACTCCTCCCGCTCTGGGAGGAGCGGAAGGGAGTGTCAGACTAAAGCCAATCCATGTTCCTTCTTAGCCGTTTGTGGTCCAGGGCACGGTGTCTCTTTCGAAAAGTTCCGCAGCCCTGGCAGGCATCGGCATACAGTCGCATATTCCGTTAGAGCGGCCAGAAAGTTTTTGGGGACGTCTTGTCTTCTTCTCCATGTTTTTCTCTTAGTCGTCATCTACTGAAATGACGAGGTAGCGTTTGCATAATGAGTCTCCCCCTTCCTAGTCATTACATCTTTGATACAGTTCATCGATCGTTTCTCTAAGTAAATGTAGCTCAATAAGAAAACCATAACTGAACGGAATCTTCTAGAATGCACTTACGTATGCTAACAAAATTTTGATGTCACTGCAAATGTGCACTACTGTCGTTTTGCACGTAAGCAACGTCAATCCAAAATTTCATTTCGATCATTATGTCATAGTCTTGTTACGACTCATAACTAAGACTCATGGCTGCACGTCATCGAATATTACGTTCGTAGAAACATATAACTGTACCGTAAAAGGCGATAATATAGGACTGGTAATTAGTGACCGATACTTATGCACGTGATTGTACTCATGATAACTAACAACTTTCCCAAAGAAACATGTTTTTTATACCTATTCACTTTTATCACAATAACACAACAGTCGTATGAAAATCGCGCGCGCACGCCTGTGACCTATCAGTACGTTTACCATGAGTTTTAACAATCTATACTCGCTACCGTCTGTAGTTAAAAAAATGTATGAATACTTTTACGTCGCCTCTAGCGGATAGTTGGGTACTAAAATGCGCAGTATGAGTCACTATAGTTATCTATCCTACGTCACCGTGTAGTAAACTATACTACAGCGACTGCAAGTTTGGGCTTCATTTGCTTAGAATTTGGTAGTAAGCACCAACACAGCTCATGGAACCACTGAAAAAGCTAACTATAGTATTTGCGTATTGACGGAACTATTGCAGTTACGTCAAGCGATCTAACTATGACAACTCATGGTATACGTACTGATGCGTTACGTGACGCCGTTTTGTCAAATTAAGCCGGAAACACACTTACGTGTCGTGACGCGCCAGAAGCATTCGGTTTCATACATCGTTGCGACACGACACGCCATGCAAGTATGTCCCTAACCATATTAAATGTATGAAACCGATTTGCTTCTGGCGCGACACGACACGCCACGACACGTAAGTATGTTTCCGTCTTTACTATAGTACCGTGCAACAGTAGGTAGGCAGAGCACCGCGCGGCGAATTTCATACGGCTTTGTGTTATTGTAAACAAGGGGAACGGGTATAAAAAAAATGTTTCTTTGGGAAAGTTGTTTGTTATATCATGAGTACAATCACGTGTTTAAGTATCACTTACTAATTACCAGTCACCCTATACAATTTTACGAAATCGGATTTTATTGATATCGTGATATGGGATTTACTAATTACGAGAGCTGTTGGGATCATTACAAAGAATTTGTCACCCGAAGGTATATGTTACTCTTGAATGGGTATTAATGGTTTATTTTATGGTGTATGGGTTTTGCTCTGACAAAAGAGATGACTTTTTATGTAGAGTTAGTCATGTAAAGGACAATATTTTTATTTATATAGAATTTCTGGGAAAGGACAACCTTTCCCAGAAATTCTAAGATATAAATGCGGGTGAATTAAAAAAAAAACAAAATTGTTAAAAAATAACTAATCCTTTTAAATTTATTTAGTTAAAGTTTAAGTAAATAATCTACAATAATTATCTATGATTTCTTGCCATCACGGAAGAATCTTAAAAGGCATAGTTTTCCTTAGCTACAACATTAAAATAAATCAACACACATTTTGCAATAAAACAACAAGGTTTAATTCATTATGTAAATCTATCTTGGTATTAATATTACTCATCTTTTGTCGTTAAACATAAGTTACGTAATTTATACCAGTAATATTGACAAACGTAAAACATGCTAATGCTTTATAAACAAAGTAATCTTTTACTTAATTGCCTGGTTTGAATCCCTGTACAACATTCTAATACTTTCGACCAGCAATAATAAAAATATGAAAACATAACGAAAATTATCATATTAGGATTGTTTTTCGGAATTGAGAAATTAATGATTGTGCAAAATTATGTGCTTATTTCAATTGCGATTTCTAGTTACACACTAGAGAACTATAATATTAGTATATAATATTACTTTCAAGTATTATTTAATAAATATAGATGACGATGCGTTCCTCATTAGAAAAACAAAACGCAAATCTCGCTAAATTCCCGCAAACGCAAGAGAAGCATTAATGGAATGATTGTTCAAGAATCAATAATACACAATAAGATTATTGGAGGTTAATGCAATTTGTCGTTGTATGCGACATAGTACACCGCACCTTGCGAGGATATACATGTGACTAGAGTCCATGTGACTGGCCGACTACAAATGCGTAGTTCAGACGCCGCGCCGTACCAAATTATAAACTCTGTTTTATTTTATTACGTTCGTTGGTTTTCCCCGTATAAATACGTATATGAACTGTTCATTCAATCAATTCAGTTTACAACATTGATAGTAGTGCACTTTGAATTTATTAAAGTTCAGTGTCGAAGGACATAAAATGTGAGTGTTTATATTCGATATTTTAATTTAAACTAAGTGTTAATTTATTGACTGGGATGGAAATTTATTGGACTTAATTTTTTTCTGACGGTATTTTATTGACGTTGCTGTAGTTTTGCATATTTGTGTTGATTTTAAAGCGGGAATATATTTTAATGTGTGATTAGTTTGTGCAATAGTTTGAGTATCACATCAATCAATTGTTTATTGCTCAATAGAATATTTATCGCGACGTTTAATAACAGCAATCTAACAGGTAATGTTCAGGAACTCGGCGTTTACTTGCCATTTATTTATTGGCCCTTATAAGTTGATTGGTAAGTTAGAGAATATTTAAACATATATTATCTGTCTGTCGAATAAGTATTGTACAGCTTTACCTCAGTTAAAATTTATCTTTTGTCTCTTTTCTTCACAAAACTACATTCGTTTGAGTTTTTCATTCATATTAATTCAGTTACAACCACGATTTAATTTTCATCGGAGTGATTTCAATTTGAAAAACATCACCAAAGAAAGCATCAAAATACCAGAATACAAAAAAAGACTTCATATATTTTAAACACGTATTTTTTAAGTAATGAGATAGAAAGAAAGAGTATGGTCCAAAACTTATATGAAAACCTCTTGCGTCGTTTTCAATCGGCGGCCTAGATTTTCTATGAGCGAAGAAAATCCTTATCGCCGACCTTGTCGTCTAGTAATAAATTCATGATAATGCAAACTTACGTGTACGCCTACACGTACTGAATGCGTATATACGAGTTACGAGCAGTTGCACCGCAACATCGATTTGCGTATTGCCATGTCCTTTATTGTACCTCAAGGAACTTATGGTGAAACTAGCTGTCCCGCGCAACTTCGTCTGCGTCACATTTTCCCCGTTTTCGCAACATTTTTCATTGCTGCTCCGCTCCTATGGGTCGTAGCGTGATGATATATAGCCTATGTCCTTTCCCAGGTTGAAATCTATCTTCTTGCCAAATTTCATTAAGATCCGATCAGCCGTTTAGTCTTGAAAAGGTAACAAACAAACAAACAAACCGAGTGACATTCGCATTTATAATATTAGTATGGAAGTATGGATAATAACAGCCGTTAAACCGCGCTTGCCTAGGTTGGTCTGTGGATGGGGGGGCCACCCATTACATACCTAGTTTCCGGCGCGCCACGGAAAGCTTGTTAAGCCGTTGGAACCGGATATCATTTGTAGATCTTTGACAGTCGTTACAGGTAGTCATTGGCTCGAAAGTCTAACTACCAGTCTTACCAAGGGCTATCGTATTAACCAATACTAACTGTGTTGTGGACGTCAGATAGGCAGTCGCTCCATGTAAAATACTGGTATTCAGCTGCATCTGGTTATAATGGACCCCGACCTCCATATAATAGGGAAAAGGCTAGGCAGATGATGTCTTTTATTACATTAAATTTTACCCAGATACTTTTCAGTACTGGGTTATGGGGCAATAACTTTTCTTAGTCCAACTTTTTAGCCTTAGTTAGTGAAACATTGATGATGTTTGTAAACATAACAATGCGTATACCACAACTGTATGAGGTGGAAATAGACCAATCATTGCGCTGAATTTTGTTTGTGTTAAAAGCGCCAAGCGCCTACGGTCTACGCTGTTCCTATGCGCGCGATGTACTCTTTACTTAAAAAACAATGACTGGGGAAGACCCTGGTCTTCTCGATCACAGAAACAAACATACATAATTATCGATGACCACTTCGTGGTAAGAAGAAAATAAGTAACCTGTGATTTTGGTTTCTTGTTGTTACCAAAACCAGTATAGCAACCCACAGTGCATTGAGAAAAAAGTAAGCACAATTCTAAACTAATTTATGGCTTTCACGCTACACTCAAACCAGGTGCTCTAAAAAGACCAATTAAAATGTTCCTTTGTTTTCGACCAGGTGCAATAAGCATTTTAAGTAAAGTCAAATCCTAATGGACATATGGAAAGACAAACAATTTCGTATTTTCCTTCTCATAATTGGATGGCTTGGATTAGCTAGTACCTGTTAATTGCTAGGAATAATTGCAGTATCATTTTGAAATTAACTATAACAGGTATATTTATGTAAACAACCATATGATTGACCAGAGTAATCTCAAAGTCTGTCTTTCTTCCTACCCGGAAAAGTCCTAAAAACATAACGCTTGTTGGCAACAATAATTACATAACTCGAAAAATAAGAAATGAGGATATTGCCAATATTTAGGTAAAGGATACTGTTTTTGAAAGGTTTATTTTGCGTATTTTGCTACTTAATTGAACTTACTGTCGTTAATTTTATAGGTATTCACTAACAAACAACACAGAAAAATTCTAAATTTTTGAGTTAAGTGTTCCTTGTCGGAAACCAACGATAAGTCATAAGAAAAAACCATCTAAGTTGGTGTTAAGCAATTAAACGATGCGTGTGGTAGCCACCAAACTATCTGCTGGCTGTCCCACGTAGAGCCTACGGGGCACCCCAATCACGATTCACCTACAAACCCAGTCATCAAGATATCAATAGCGATGGCTAGATGAGTTTGCTACTGCTACATTTACTAAATTGTATGGTGGAAATCACTTTTAAATGAATAAAACGTTTATGGATTTCTCAAAAATGCATGGAAAAATGTACGTAAAAGATAGTGCGTATGTGAAACTTTTCTTGGGACCGACACACAAACGTAGCGAACCGTATAAAATACGAGTATTTAGAAGACTAGTATCGTAACTAGTAATCATCATCATCATCATCAGCCTATAATAATTATTCCCACTGCTGGGACACAGGCCTCCTCTTTATGAGAGGGAGTGGGCTGTAATCCACCACGCGGGCGCAGTGCGGATTGGTAGACATGACGTCACATGTCTTCCAATTTTTAGCTCTAGGACATGCCGGTTTCCTCACGATGTTTTCCTTCACCGTTTTTGAGAGCAGCAGATAGGCAGTCGCTTCATGTAAAATACTGGTACTCAGCTGCATTCGGTTAGACTGGAAGCCGACTCCAACATAGTTTGGGAAAAGGCTAGGCAGATGATGGTGGTGAAATAAATTACACAAAGTAATGCGCCTGGGTTCGAACCCACGGCTTATACTGCTAGTAAGTCGGGGCTGCCACCACTGGGCCACCGCTGTTCTCAACAAATAATCAAATAAACAAAATAATTGGACAGTAGTAGGACAAAATTAAATATTTCAAAACTATTCCTAGGTATACGGATAACTAGCACCTATGCCATATTATCTATACTATACATCTATACAAATAAAAAAAATTAAGTGCAGCTTTTTACTGAATGCATATGGTATACAGGGTGTAACGGAAAGGGTATATACATCCTTAAGGGTGTGCTACAGACCATCAAATTTTTTTCAGCAAAAACAATATCTGCTGCCCCATAGAAAATTACAATACCTATTCGACCCAAATGTTTAGGCACCTGTTTTTTTTTCTGCTGCAAAATTTTTTTTATGTTGAGAAACATGTTCAGTTTGATGGTCTGTAGCACACTCTTAAGGATGTATATACCCTTTCCGTTACACCCTGTATATATACGGTAATTATAACGTCTGTTAATCCAATTAGGGTTCCGTAAAAAAAATTAAAACCCATGAAATTGTTAAAAAAACGTCCGTTTCTAATAGGGAAGTAATATTTTTATAATAACGAGAACGAAGGTCGCGGGTAACTGCTATCTAAGGGATAAATTATACATTTTTTTATTACTTGTATTTCATGAGAAGCTAAGATAATAATTTTGACTAGGACTTTTGGCTACAAATAATCGTGCAGAAATGAAGTTCGTAAGCAACTTAAAATATTATAGACATTTGACTTGAAAATTTAAACATTTCGCACATTTATGATTTACAATGCAATGCACGAAGTTATGACGTTAACAAGTTTTAATGCTTTCCGAAAAACATAAATTTTACTTCCTATGACGAATAACAAAGTCTTGCTAACTTTACGACTGCTGAGCGCGAGTTTGATTCCCAAGTCAGGCAAAGTGTTATCGGTTTTTTTTTTTATTCTGTATCAGCCATGGAGTCCGGATTTATGCCCGGTTGATGGCAATAGTCTCCTCCCCTATCACATGGAACTTAAACATAACTGGTGAAATGTGAGGTAACTATTAGGTACACCTCTGCCTAACCTTTCGAGCATTACAGGCTTGATGTTATATGAATAATAAGTTAACTTTACCTTTTTTTTTAAGCAATTAACAAACAACAACAAATTGTATCTCTAAATAAAGGAAAATCCAAACGCTACTCATTATTTTTTAAATGTTCTGGCAACACTTTATCACGAATCTTCATTAAATGGAAGCCTACTATAAGCAGTTTGATCACATTGAAATCAGCCAAATATATATTTAATTAAAACTTATAATAACTTTTCGTAAAATAAGTCTTCATCTGCCAAGCCTTTTCGCAATTATGTTGCGGTCGGCCAGTACCAGTAATTTACTTGGAGCGACTGCCTATCTGACCTCCACAACCCAGTTAGTACAGAGTAATACGATAACCCTTGGTAAGACTGGTTGTCAGACTTTCAGACCACTGACTACTTGTAACAACTGTCATAGATCTACATTTGACAGCCGGGAGCAACGGCTTTACGTGCTTTCCGAAGCACGGTACTGTAATGGGCGGTCACCCATCCACGGAACCTAGGCAAGCGCAGCTTAAAACCTGAACATCGACCTGAGTGGCTGTTATTATTTAGAAACGCGCTCCTCCTTCTCGTACACCAACAGAAAATCTTCCTAAGTAGGTACTTTAAAAAGTCTCCATTTCCATATAAACAAAACATAAAAAAGACTCGAGCTATACATTACAAAAAGCGCCATAAAACGAACATACATAAAAGTAAAGCGAGCTTTTCTCATTCTCAGATTGTTACCGGCGTGGGCGATACATAACTTTAACTTCCGAAGCACACGCTCTGAAATATTTATTCCTGAAACGTAAAGATCGGGTGGGGGGGTGTGGGGGGGCGGTTTATCCCGCGGTTTCCTTCCCACCGTGTTTTACTTCGAGAATGGGAAGTCGCCGCCGCCGGGTCGATATCGCCAAAGATTATTTTATGTGTGTTTTCAGTTTGATTGTGGAGTTTTCCTGTGTTGTAGATGGTTTAGAAAAAGTTAGCTGGTAGAGCTTTCTTCATTAATAAGCCAAGGCAATTGCAACGCCTCTTTTGCCAACCATATCGGACCCATATCAATTGCATGGCAATAAGTTTTGCCTCTGTCTGTAAATATTGCCTGGACATTGTTTTTAGCCTGAAACTTTGACAGTTTCTGAGCTTTATTCCTAGAGTTAGCATTGTTAAACTGTACTTGTTTTTCTAAAAAGTTAACAGTCGAGTCTGTAACGGTTAAATTACGAAAACTTTTGAATTGCTTTAAACATTAGGATTATTAAGTTTACACTAATGTTTACTCTGAAATAGCAGATGTAAGAACACTGCGAAGAAGACACGGATGTTTTTCACTTCCTAAGTAGAAAACCATGTTTTAACCTACGTAGACATCTTCCAGCACAATGATCGCGCATATAATCTGTGGCAGTTCCCCGACCTCCAGTGGGGGCCCCCCCACCGTTCGATTGTCTGCGGAGGCTGCCCGCCGGTGCCATCTGATGTGCCGAGAGCACTCCAGATCTGCATAGATCGTTGCCTTCATTTTTTCCCTATCGAAAAATCAATACTCACAGTTTCATAAAGTCGGAGACACTCCTTGATTTCATTACAGGTTAATTCTTGCGAGTTGCTTTTAAAGACTTTGTTTCTGGGCCATTTTTTTTTTATTAAGGTTCTATTTTTTTTATTAATATTGTCTTTGTTTTTAACTTGGCTGGAAAGAACGAGATTTGATCAGGTGTAATTTAGAGTCTTTTCAGGAAACTTTCCCTGAAAATCTCTTATCTATAAAGCCGTAACAATAAGACAAACCCATCACACAATAGTATATGTAGGTTACCGATCCGTAGGCTGCAAACGACCACGGTACATAATGTGAAGAGCCTCATCCCAAATCCATACCGAGCTTTCCGCCGCCACCACCCTCAAGGGGAAAGAGGCTCAAACACCATGCAATAAAGCCTTCGGATCCGGCAAAACAAATACAACGAACATTCCAATGCTAGATATCACTCGCTCCGCCCACACAGTTGGCATTACGACTGTGAGCGCTCCCATTGGTCGCCGCGAAGCCTTCTCCATTTCGAATTGGTTATTTTTTTTCTACAATTGAAATTGGAATTGTCCATTTGTTCTGTACGAGTGCGGTGCGCATGCGTTTCGGGGAGGCGTCTACGTCACGTAGACGTAGATACGTTTCGAGGGCTCCGAATGTTTTATTGGATTCCACTCTCTGTTCCCATTCGCATTTCAGATTCAGATGTGGATTTGTTCTCGAATTGCGTTCAGTGCGCAGTCGTGATCATTCGTATAGGTTTGTGTATTTGTTTAGAAGTAATGTGAAATTATTTTATTGGTTTTCAGGTTTTGTGTGACTTTTTGTTTTATGATATGAAGTGTAGATAACATAGTGTCAAGTAATGAAAAGTACAGGATAATATTGTTTTAAATGTTGGGACAAAATGACACAGTGATCTCATAAACATAAAACTTCAAAGTTGCATTATTGAGTTGCACTTAAAAAGCTAAGCTAATCCAAGAAAACTAGTACAACATAAAACATAAACAAGTTCAACATTGCCGCAACAACGGATGACAAAAACCTTAAGCAAACATCTTTAAACAGTCCCAACAAAGCATCGATCAAACGTTTTAATACCGCGTGAAGCCACTAAAAGCATTCCGTGAGAATTTCATCAAAACACGATACAACACCGTATGCAATAATGCGTCCGCAACTCTGTCCCTACTTCTAGAGTCGCTTAAACCGACGAGTGACACCTTAGTACCAGGTTTTACAGTTCAGAATGTGGTGGCACCTTGCAGCGACAAGTGTGTTGGCATCCACAGCTAGCTCTGTCCGGAACAATTTCATTTGCGACTGGGCGAGGATAGCGCTGTAATTACAACAACAATCGATAGAGGCGCCACCGTCTGCCGCACGTTTAATCTCGCCAGAATCAAAGGACCGTCGCCTCACACCCACCCTTGCACCCAAAACAAACGTACGACGTCACATACCTCGCTCCTACCGCTTTGTGCGACATTCATTGCGTACTTCCTGGCGACAGGGATTCCTTCCCTGGCAACCAAACAGCAATGTTAGACGTTAAACAGGTACAAATTGTTCTAAACTCCCCGCTTGGTACATACTTTGTCTCCAAGCCTATATCTGCAAAGGTATGGTGATGTCCCCGGACCAGATAGTTGCATTTCCAGTCTGCTATACATAACTATTTCTAGAGTTTAATAAAGCATAACATTGTAGGTATTTGACACAGACGAACACCTGCATAGCTGGGCCCAGCTTCTGTTTTTATCGAGTCGTCGCGGACGGTTGTTGATTAGTAATGCATTACTACGTCCTGTTCTAGTGGCGCCTATGTGTTGATGGTCTTTGAAAATGCTTGGATATTTTTTAGCGACCGAAACGTGTGAGAAAGTTATTTATGTCTCGAATCCAGACGTTCCCAATAAAACAAACTTACCAACCGACGTAGTTTGGATTCGCGTAGGTACGATTCTAGTAAACCACATTCATGAATTCTGCCCAACTCGTGTAAATCACATTGTTTATAACAACAGCTCCAAATTATAATTAAGGTATCGATTTGAGCGGCATCGATACAGCGAACTCTATCGAATTAAACGTGCATGGATGCGTGTAGTACTTAAATATCGATTGTCAATAATTTGTATGCGCGCGGCATCGGCTGCGGTGTTCAGACTTAGCTCATTGTTTTGCTAAAATTATTGCCTGCACCGGTATTTGTTAGGTTTACGACATTATCCCGCATATTTTGTTGTATTAATCTAGTTGCCACTGTTTTAAAGATCTTGGTGATCTTTCAAGTTTCTTGGAAAGCTGCTGTACCAGTTTACGGTCTTGTTATTTTTTTCAACTTAAACACCCAAATATTATTTATTAGATTCCTCGTCTGTTAAGTTATAAAGGTCAAAAACTGTGACGTAGAAGAGCTCAATGAAAAAACTTATGCTTAAAGCCTTCTACATAATTTTAAATCTAGATGCCTGTACACTTCGTTCGTCTTGTCCCAGTCTAAGTACGCGTCTAGGTATGCATAACTAACTTCTATTTATCTAGTGTTGACATCATTTAAATCCCAATGGGTAGATCCAGTGCCATACCTCATAACTCCAGTACAAGACTCTTCATCAACAAACTTCAACTAGAACATATCCCACCAAAATTGCAACCAAAAAAGCAAATCCTAGAATATATTGTAATAAATTCTATGCTATTTATTTCCCACGTAAGCGGTACGGAGCGGTATGTATGCCGTACCGCGCAGTACCGCGCAGTAGGAACAGTGCAACACATATAAAGCAGCCTCGCTCCACGGAGCGCTAGCACTCGACATCCTACAGATTTAGCACGTAACTCCGCGAAATCCGAGGCTAAGGATAAATTGTATTAGTTTATACTTTATAACCGTGTTCATTGTTGGTAGGAAAGGATTATAGCTGAAAGGAAAATGATACAGAAAAAAAAACCTGGAATATGCAACAGACCGTTTTAAAACAATTTAATTGATAGATTTCCCGGATACCGAAAATAAAATAAACTTACAGCTTTTTCAGCTAAAAGCTTGGTTTTGGTTTGGTTTTACAATAATTCGTAAAAAACTATGAAGCTTCAATTTTATAGCAGGTTTTCAGGACGTTAATTTACAGTCCTTCTTTAAATTTAGGTACTGAAAACCGTCGTATTCAATAATGAGGGTAGCTGTATCCTTGATTTATGGCCAAATGATCAGTGTTCTATAGTCCGCGTCTAATTGATTAAGTTTGCGAAGGGTCATTCAGTTGTCATCACCCGTTTATTACATTAACTGGCTAATGGAAGATTTAACAGCTAGGGATACTGTCTGGAACAGAATGGCTGTGACCGCATGAACCATTAA
The DNA here is from genome assembly GCA_963082945.1 of Cerastis leucographa. NCBI lineage: Eukaryota > Metazoa > Arthropoda > Insecta > Lepidoptera > Noctuidae > Cerastis > Cerastis leucographa. The sequence continues at coordinate 12,464,944 of OY720357.1, forward strand.
TCACATCGAGCTGCATAACGTTATTTAGGCATCCAAACTGACTGGGAGAGCGATTAAGCTAAAAACTTCTTAAGGAATTCCATCCCCTTCAAAGGTAGTTGAATATTAATATTTCTGCTCGAGTAGGCAGCTCCTGATATTGATACCAAACCGACTGTAAATAGATTGTTAATGAAACGAGGTCAAGGGCTCCCGAACTCGCGAATCGATACTAAAGTTGTATAATCGATTCGATTATAACATGAGTGGTTGTCCGCCTACCGACGCGACGTGCCGTACCGACTAACTTGGAGGTTCCTACGTTACGTTCTAGAGGCCACGCTACTTATAGAATAGGAAGCGAGTGTAGGTAATGGCGCAAAATAGTGACGCAGTATTATTGCAGGGGGCGGAGGAGACCCCACACTCCGGAGCCGGCTCCTACCCCCCCAGAGCGACTGAAACGTCCACGAGAAAAATAAGATCCGTACTCCGTCCCGCTTATTCTTGGGAAAAAAGCTTTTTGTGTATTTTTTAGGTATTCTTTAGGTTGATAGGTAGCTTCGTGTCTGTGTGAGTCAGTAAATAATGCTGTATGTACGAATGCCAGCTGTATGTGTTGCGAGATGTCGAGTTCAGATATTTTTTCTTCTTCTCTTTCAGACGTTGTAGGGAAATAAGTTTATTATTTGTGAGGACCTTCTTGACGTCAGAGTTTCTTATTTCTTTTGTGAAGTGGTACTTATATAGGTTTTCGTTCTTTAGTTTGTTTTGCGGATGTACTTTCACTTGGTGGATATTGGACATGTTTAAGGCAATCTTTACAGTTGCAATGAAAATGTAGTATTGTTTGCCCAATCTCTATTAACTTATTAAACACCGTCAATTATTTTTATAACTGTAAAATTATTATCAGAAAACCGTTTTGTCGGTCATCGTAGAAACCACCTCTCTACTTAACTGATTATTGAGTAACTTTGCATGTTTGATAATCTGTAAATGATATTATAAATCATTTAGCGTTTGTTTGTATAACTATATGCACCTTTCCTTCTAAAGTAAATCTCATTATCTGTATTATCTAACTTTTTTTGCTATCTGTCCTACCTGAACTTTGTACCTAGACTGGGAATCAAGTCCTGAATACTGCAATAGTTTCAAGCAACGCGTTAGTAATATGAATATCACTACTTACCCATATTGAATCCCAGCGTAACGAGTTTGGAAGCTTTGAGCAATACCATCGCACCTACCTGTTGATACGACATGGAGTCCTGCTCTACCCTTTAGGGGGAAGTGTTATCCTATACCTAGGTATTGATAACTACTAGTAGTTATTAAAATGTTAAGTACATTTGGGATATATCGTTTGTAGGAATGTGCCTTCGAAATTTAATTGTTAAAACAGTGTGCAGCAAAAGACTTGTCCATTGTACAATCAGCCCATGTTCCCACTGCTGGGAACCAGGTCTCATCTCTGTTAGAGGGAGTGGGCTGTTATCCACCACATTGGCCCGTGCGTATTGGTCATAGAGGAATCATGTCTTACTAATATTATGCTAGAGTTTGAGGATGTATGGATGTTTGTTATTATTTGACGCAATCTGGATGAAATTTGGCATAGGGATAGATAATACTCTGGAATAGCACATAGGATACTTTAAATCCCAGAAGTACGATCCTGTGGGACAAAAAACGCGGGCGAAGCCGTGGGGGAGACGCCCCATGGCAGGGCGTCGGGGGGCAACCAGTGGCCCTCGGCCACCGTAGGCGCGTGCCTGTGGACGGTGAGTAATGGGCCAACTCACCGTCCGTCCGTCTTATGACAACAGGCCGTGTCGACGGCGCGTTTGTGTTACACGCGCGCCTCAAGGAGATGTCAGCAAACCGGAAGGGGTCTTAGAGGGCCGATGCCTGCCAGGGCTGCGGGGCTGTTCGAAAGAGATACCGTGGCCCTGGAACACAAAGGGCTAAGAAGGAACATGGATCCATCCATGTTTTAGTCGGTACAAGTCTAACACTCCCTCCCGCTCCGCCCAGAGCGGGTGGGTAATTTGATAACTTCCCAACCGTAAGAAAAAAAAAAGCTAAATTATAGCTAGCTTATGTTAGTAAACTATAAATGCTCGAAGGTATTGGTACGTCTCACAGTGAGTGCTTCAAATTTTTGGTTTTAGGACCGGCTGTTTTTCATTCTATGTTTTCCTTCACAAAGCGCTAAAACAAAATATCAGAGAGAAATGGTAATGAAATAAATTACGCAAAGTACCGTGTCCATAGTACCTATATCATCGTATCCATTTATGACTAATTTACGGTATACAGTAAAGCAGCTACCTAGGTCAGAAATGTGAGCAGCTAAAACACTGTGCACACACTGCGTACTATCATAACGTGATCGTCAACAGGTCCTTTTCAGTCAGTGGTCTTCAATAGTCATCAAAGTACCAGTGTCAAAACCAATGTCCCAAAAGAACTTAAAAATGACGTCCGTAAACTTGACCCCTATTCCGCTGTACTAGCAAAAATTATATATTCCTGAACACACAAAATTGACCTCACAGTAACAGCTTCATAATTCCATAGTACCTGAAATATCTTCCTATTAAAAACAGGTACAGCGCCATCTATTCGAAGTTGGTGAAACTTTGTGTGTACCGAACAGCCTTCGGCCCGAAATATACTCCAGTACTGGGTGATCCGTATACGTTTCAAGATATTTCTTAAGGGGAATGGTAGATGGCACTCGAATAAGCATCACAAAATGTTAGCTCGAGGGTGTAGGCAGAGGTATGGGAATACCTAGTCAAATAATGTAATTTGGTTATATGGTATTGAGAACAAATCGCTAATTGATAGTTATCAATTACAGGAATAGGTTAACTTTACCTAATGTTACTAAAGTGAACCTTAATCCAAGTTCAGTAAAAACTTGCCATCGAACTAGTTCAGCTGTTGTATTCTGTAAAACAACCTCCTGAAACCTGAACGTAATGTTTTCGGGAGCCGTTATCAATATTTTGAATTTAACAAAAAATAATGTCGAAACATGACAATGGCATAAGTGTGTTTGTTACTTATTCAGACTTTGATTTTCATCTATTAACCCTATTTCCTCTGCGGTTACAGAAATATCTACAATTTGCACAATGTATATTAAGGTTTCTCAACATGCAGTTGATCGGTTAAATAAAAATAAACGGTTTGACAAAGCCTTAGGAAAAGTTACGCTATAATTTGTCTAAAATGGAGACTTCTTTGCACTCAATTTAGCCAACCTGAGCAACAGGCAAACTGAAGAAATATTGGAAACAATAATGACATAGACTATTTTATTACTTCCGGGAATCGATCACATATCGGTTAAGGAAATGTAAATAGATAATTCCTAGTCGTAATAAAAGACGACTGCGTAATATATACGCAAATTATTTATAAGTGACAAATTTACAGTCGGCTAGGACAAGGACATTAATATTAATCGAACAATGCCAATCCTCAGCTAAGGAAAATAGTGCATCGATAATAATGTTATTTCATAACATCGACACTGACCATAACAATTTCTAAGCCTACGACAACTTCTCCTTTTATGACCTAAGGCATAACCTGCCTTAAGGCCCAACACATTGGGACGTAAATAAGAGACGAATTTAACCGTCGCGATGACTAAACGACATATTCCTCTCTCCTTCTAACATACCAATAAGTGCACCTGGAAAAGAGACAAGAAATAATTTAAAAATTTGGGCAGTAAATTCGTGGGGCAATGCACTCACTGACTGCTTGGGAGAGGACGAAAGTACGAATTTTTTTCAATAATAAGAGAAAGATTGTGCAGGCACGCATTGCGATGCGTTTAGTGTTCGGTTAATGTACGGGTCACATGCGGGCGAATCTTTGCAATAACAATTATTACATCACAAATCCATTAAAAGTAATAAAACCCTGGATGACATGATAATAAATCATCCGCCAATTCTTAGTGATCAACTGATTAATAATGAATCTTCTATCATTGCAGGGTTCACATTAATAAGAACTTTAGATCTAAAACGCTGAAACAGTAGTGTAAGAATCAAAGAAGTTGATCTAAGAAATCTAGGAATCTACAAATTTCTCAACAAAATCTACTAGTATAAAGTACGCACTTCAAGGGCTCTTCAGTAATCTACGCATACAAATAACAACTCATTATCACTAGACACTATGACTCTGATAAACAAGTACCAAAAAAACAAGCATAGGTAATAAAATGTTGAGTAAGGTCAACTTTCTCCCATGACAATTATGGTAATCTATTTACCAAATGACGACATAGGCATCACAAACATTTTTCTAAACTTTCACTTGCCTGTTGCGTCACGGGCCTTAGAACTGGTGGGACCAGTCGGGTCGATGATCTGGACATCCAAGATGGTAATGAATTTTATCAGGCTTAAAGACTCTTTAGTGGTTCCGCATGAATACAACTTGGAACATCAGGCAATAAGATTGTTGGTGGATATTGTGAGGTAGAACGTAGTGCTTTAAAGATATGGTATGAAACTGCATGCAGTCTGGGGCTACAGCCAAAAGTCTCTTCTTCTTCTTTCTTTATCGTGTGGTTGGTGCCTAAACTGGTGTCAGAGTTTTTATGCCGGCCATGGGCCTCTGACTTGGCTTTCTTTACATGCCGTCGAGAAATATGTCTCAGGCATGCTGGTTTCCTCCCAATGTATCGAGGGGCTGCGCAAGCATAGACACTTTTTGTTACCGACACGGTACACCGTCACAGGAAACCGAAGTTGCTGTGTCCTGTAGCAGCGACCGGACACAGTTTACGTCTGCGCAGGGAGTCGCTGATTTCATACTGGTTATATAGAAATCAAATATTTATTGGTAGCTTGTATCCGACACAAGACACACGTTTGCGCCATAGATTACCCCATGATGCAATTTTTCTAAGAAAACTTTACTTTCTTCCATGAGATCCCTAATAACGATAAGAAGCTTACAAAATAGCCTGTTTAAGTGTAATAGCTACTTAAAGAAATATTTATTTAGACGTCGAAGAAAGTGATTTCGTAAAGATGAGTGTGAACACCATGAGCTCACAACAGGTTATACTTAGTAAATACTTGAGGTAGTTTGTATTTGATAAACCCTGGTGCCCAAATACTCGTATATTCAAGTATTTGTTACGAAAACCACGCCATGGGCATGTTTGAGAAGACTAATCAACTCATTAACTAACCTGATTTAAGTGTAATCTAGTGGTCGAATTTTTTATCGCTTATTACTTTAGTTTTGTATTCTGTGATAGCCCCAATTTTATGTTTTGTCATGGTAAACTAATGGGCTGATCTTAATCCTAATCCTAAATTCTTCGGAAAACAAATACCAGTGACATCAATTGCGTGTTCCTCTTTTTTATCTCTCATAGGTCAGTGAAAAGATTACAAAAATACGAGACTGGATTGTAACGAAAGTAAAATGAAATTAATCGATTGAGATTTATTCTTCGATCGTCCTAAAGTTTTGACCCAAATTCCAAAAATTCTTAGTATGTCCCAAACATAATGCTTCCTTCGTCCCAATATATATTTTAATTATTTTATTCCCGCTTCGTCCTATTTTATATTCCTACTACGGTCTATATTTTTTTGTATAATATGCCAAACCTACTTTTTTGTACAATCGGCAAAAACGGTTTCGTATTATTTAATAGTTTACATCAATCAACTATTTAAAAAATAAACGATCATCTCTGTCTTCGCCGTGAGAGAAGATTTAGGGAATCACCCTCTTGGCATACATTTTCAAGTCATAATATTTATTAGTTTAATAAATCTCGAGCAATAAATATAAAAAGATATACTATATAGCTACTCCTGGTGCCCTGGTAGGGGATGATCAAATCGTAAGCCAATTTACAAAAGTAAAATACGCGCTTCGGACGTTAAGTTATGAACACCAGTCCAACATACAATGCGAACGGTATCCTGACATATGACCGAAAAATAATTTTCAAAATTTCATTTGACAAGAAAAGATTGGCAAAAACATGATTGGTCAGTTCATCATTTTACCAATACCCCAGTAAACTAAGACCCTGCCATCCTCTTTGTGTTAGGTTACTTTAAAGCCTTCAAACCGAAATAGGCGCCTAGCGCAGTGGAGCTACTTAATAAAAAGCATTGATATTTCGACCCTAGGTGAACTTGTACACAAAAAAAATGTACTACACCGTTAGGAGTTATTTATTATGGTTTATTTCTTTATTCCAAAGAACCTTATGTGTAAATATCATTATGCGTTCACTATTGAATTATTGTTTCGAAAATTTCAAATAAGTACAATATTTTTTCGATGACTGTACTTTTGAAGTACTTGTAATTTGGGACGAAGCAGGACTGCGATAGTGATATGAGACAAACTATTTTGGAATGTGGGACAAAACTTTAGGACGAACGAAGAATAAATCGAAATTGAACGTGATTGTGCCCCTCAGAAATATATTTCAAAATCGAATAAGTATTATTTTAATTTATGTTAACATACAGAAAGTAAACCAACATTTGAAATAATCTCTCTGTATATGGAGCAAGCTAAGTGCGTAGCTGGTACAATAAAGTTCCCTAAATATGAGCCCTTTTTCCTGCTCTCGCGCGTTCGGCGGTTGAACCCACTCGGGGTGACATTGCTGGTGGCTACCACAACTGCATTGTCGATAGTTTTGATACTTGCAGGAAGTAAATAATAAAATTTACAGGCATCAAATCGAAAAGTTTTCTCATTTTCCTCGCAATTAATATTTTCAAGTGACTTTTGTTGCTTAAAGAAAATTAAGTGTAAGTTACTTTAGTACTGTAGTTTCATAGAGTAAACCATATAATGTAAAGAATTAAATGGTTTGATGAAAGATTCTGTAACAAATTTGACGTTATAATTACTGACTAAAATTAAGGGAACTCCTTTATCTATCTAATGCGACTCGAAACACTGAAAATTATCTTTCAAGAACTAGAGGAATCATGGACCTCAGGTAACTCCATGTGAAATACTGGCATTCTGGCAGCTGCATCTGCTTAGACAGAAAGCCGACCCTAACAGAGTTATAAAAAGTCTAGGCAAATTATGATTATGGAGAAGAAGCATCCGACTAAAGCTTTATAAATTCCACCAATGATCAACGTGGTTCAGTCCACCGTTCAATGTTCGGTGCACTTGCATTACGGGCGTATCGCGTATGGACGCACTGATGCATCAACTTGAATTTTTTTCGCAAGTTTTTAACTTTGTCCTTGAAATACGAGTTTAGATTACGGCGCGCATATTTTTTTGGTTTAATGCATACTTATATTATTCTTACTTCAGTGCATGTATGTAAATGGGAATTCGGGTAACCTGTTTGAGTCGAAATAAAACACAACGCTTTTTAGGCAGTTAACGATGCAATGTAAGTATGTGCATGTGCATGGTGCATCGAGGGATAGCAATAGAAGTTTTTACTTTTACGTATAGTAGATATGGGGAGTATTTTTATTAGATTCTATTCAACTATGTGCGATTGCCTTATTTGAGTAAGATTAGCGAGAATTACTGTAAACATGATGTTAATTTGGGGTACTTAATTAAGACGTAGGTTCTAAAGTCTTTCTTTCAAAAAGTCTTTTGTTATCAGAAGGTTTACTTTCTAAATAATTAAAATTCTAAATAAATATAATTAAGCATTTAGATTTTTACGAGCTCTGTAGTGAAATACTCAATATATCCTACCTTCTCCTTTTTCGGTGGGTGTGGGTAGGCAAATTATGAAACACTAGCTTCTGCCCACGGCTTCGCCCGCGTTTTTTCGGTAATTGTCCCGCGGGATCACACTACCGGGATAAAAAGTATCCTATGTGCTATTCCAGACTATTATCTATCCCTGTGCCAAATTTCATCCAGATTCATTCAGTAGTTTTTACGTGAAAGAGGAACAAACATCCATCCATCTATCCATACTTACAAACTTTCGCGTTTATGATATTAGTAGGATTTATCAAAAAATGATAGCAGCGGTGACTAGATAGGAAGCATGTGTCCTAGCAGGGGTTACATTATAGGCTGATTATGCTATCAAATTCAAAATTACAATTCCAAAAAAAAAAACAAAATAATTTTCAAAAATACACAGTTTAATAGTGACATAACAACTAACCAACTGTAAATACGTCATCTAATGCACGCGTACCGCCATCAATATAAATCACATTATGTTAGGTCAGGCATCCTAACCCAATCGAGTAGATACCGTCGACGCAAAACCTAAGTAAAAAATACAACAAAAACATGCGTTGGCGCAGGGCAATGCACTTTTTCGTGGATGGTCGGGACGATCGTCGCCGAGCAACGATGGTACTCGTGAACTGAATGTCAATTCTTACATGAAAGCTAAAACCCTATATATTTAATAACTAGCACTTCGCCCGCGACTTCGTCTGCGAAAATTGTGATATAATTAGTCTATGTTACTCGGTAAAGATGTAGCTTTCCCATGGTGAAATAATTTTTAAAATCGGTCTTGTACTTTTTGAGTTAAATCGTAACAAAGAAACAAAAGATCAAATCTTCGCTCTTTATATTATTAGTTTAGACTAGCTGTGTCCTGCGGATTTACCAGCCGGCCTCGACTCCTAAGAATCGTAGCGTGATGTTGAATAGTCTATAAAACTTCCTCGACAACTGGACTATCAAATGCAAAAAGAGTTTTTCAAATCCAATAGTTAGTTCCAGAGTGTACGTAATCAAACAAACAAACAAACTCTACATCTTTTTTTATATTAAGTAGGTATAGATAGATAGAGTGGCTACCTGAAAGAAATACTGGGTCCATAATAAGTGTGTTTTATGGGTTTAAAAACACATAAAACACATTAATTATGACTCAATATTAAAAGCACTTAGCTCATGAACAATTTTAAAGCCAATTTTTGGCGATTTTATGACATTTTCGTTGATAACTATAATTAGTGTATAACGTCAATTAACAGAGCTTTTGAAAGCTATGTATAACTGAAGCCAAAAAAGTTAAATCAATGATAAATTATTGCAAATTACTTTCTAATAACTGTGCTAAGTTGTTATTTTGATTTGGCGATTAAAGAAGCTTTTTTCTTTATTTTTCGCAACTCAATCCTGACTTGTACAAAAAGTTCTGTTCTACTAATGTACTTGTAGAAAATTCTCTGTTCCACTTATGTACTCCGTACTAGAATTTTAAATAAATATACAATTAATATGTTGTCCCATTCGGAACCCTCATAACAGTATTTTCGCTTTTTTTTTTCTATTCAATCATTCTTAATTTTAAATTTTTCTCATGATCCTTACCACCTCGGTTTTCCTGGAACATAACCATGATCTTTCTGTTAGCAATGACGTCAAAAAAAACATTAAAAATAGAACGACATTGTATGCTCCTAACATTAGCGCAACATTTTCCCCCACACGGGGCTAGAACAAAGTTGTATTAAAAAAACCAAGATAAAGGCCACCGATTGAAAAAAAGTTCTCATATCACAAAAGACTATTGACAAAAAGACAGACGTGGCTGATCCCGTAGCGATAATGATGGTCTATTTTCGGTTACCTTAGTATGAAATCGCCTTGTAACATTGTCACGTTACTCAAGAAGGAAAACGTTGCGATTTAAAATTTGAATAAATACAAGATCTTATCTGGAGACAACAATCATCCATGCAACAGAGTAACTACTTCCTGTATCGTTCCTGGTACTCTATTCATAACTATCTATTTTAATTTTTACAGAATCACAATGAACGATCCAGAATTGTATAACGTTGCAAACTCCTTACAGAAGAAAGCAGCAGTCCAGTGCCTTAACGAATATGCAAAGAAAATCAACTGGAAGAACATAGGAGACAGTGCTATAGACCTGGGATGCGGCGATGGGAGCGTAACCGTTATTTTAAAGAAATACATGCCCAGAAACTATAAAAAACTGGTTGCGTGTGATATCAGTGAGAAAGCTGTTAAGTATGCAAATGAACATCACAGTGATGAAGCCACTATGTTCAGGGTAATGGACATCCAGGGTGACTTGCCAGAAGAAATGAATTCAGCATTCCATCATGTATTCTCGTTTTACGCTTTACATTGGATACGAAATCAAGAGTAAGTTTTTTTTTTATAATTTGCTTTTTGCAGCCAAACGAGCCTAAGCATAGGAATCTTCTTCTCTATCGTGTGGGCGGCGTAAAAACTCTGACACCGGGTAAGGTACCTGGTGTCCGACTTTTTATGCTTCCCATTGGCCGTTGACTTAGCGTCGAGAAATATTTCTCAGGCATGTTGGTTTCCTTACGATGTTTTCTGATAAGCAGACTATTTCGAAGAAAAACGGTATTATCATAAAAACAGAATCAGAAAGTTCACATAAAGCAACCGTCGAGCGGTCTGCTAATGCTGCTTCTGGTAGCGTTATATGTTAAGTTTACTTAGATGTTAGGTTAATTGGTTTAAATTATGTGCAAATCATATTAAATGTTACATATATTATACATTTTTTAGTTAGCCCGTATTGTCTCACTCCTGGACAAAATTGTGCATTTTCTCGCTAATATAACAATCAACCAAAATGCTTTACAGCAGGAGTTTTAACAGAATTTAATTTTCAGGAAAGCATTTAGGAATATCTACAATCTTCTGGAAGAAGGCGGCGACTGTCTCCTAACGTTCCTGGGATACACACCAGTGTACAGCGTATACAGCGTTCTGGCACAATGCTCCAAGTGGAAGTCGTGGCTCAAAGACGTCAAAACGTTCATCTCACCCTATCACGACATGCAGGTAATTACTCATACTTCTCTACAAAGCTTTCAAGCGCCATCATCTGCGTAGCCTTTTTCTTGCGTAGTCTTGACCTTATCAACCTCTTACATTGTTGCAAGCAGGAAATTGTCACTTACAAATAAACTATCCAAAAAATTTAATTACAAACTTTGCTTTTTAGATGTCTGTGAATACACATTGAAAAGACACCGACGCTAAAACGGTTACCTCGAATTCAGTACATCATTCTGAAACGGGGGAGGCTCCCGACATAGTAATTTTTCATCGGTAATTTAAAAAAGAATCAGCTGTTCCGTACATTTTGACCGTATACGTATTGGAGTTTTAGAGAGGGAGAGGAAGACCAAAGAAAAGATGGATGGATTGTGTAATAAAATATACACGGTGTAAATCACCTCATCACGAAGCCGTCAACCAAGCATTCTGTACATGAAACTAAGTAACTTTACGCAAAAATTATTGCTGGGAAACGACTTTTTTTGGGGGGTGTAAAATCATGTTTTGTGGTAGAACTCAATGTAACGCACTCAAAACATTGTGCTGATGGACGGATTGAATAGTACGGGGGTCGTGGAGGTGTTTAAAGTAAAAATCTTACATTAAAAACTTGTATTTAAAAAAATACTTGTCAAAAAGTTGGTACTTTGACCCCTAATATCTCCGTAACTAGAAGGTTCCCAGGTATGGCGTAGAACAAAAAAATGATCGCAATGACAGGGAGAACCAGTGCCTTTCGGCATAGTTAAGAGGTGTTTTACACCCTTTATTAAAGAAAAAGGAGTAAATGATAGCATGACGAATGACAGAGGAGAATGGAGGAAAGAGACGTTCAAAATCAAAATCAAAATATTTTTATTTCACATAGGCCTACATGGGCACTTGTAAAACGTCGACAAAAAGGTGCTCGGTTCGGGTTGGTCGTTTCCTATGGAGAAGAACCGGCAAGAAACTCCATGGTTACTCTTTTAAAATCATTTGGCTTTACAATTTTACTATGTTACAGCATTGGCACTTAAGTATGAGTGGACATCGTAGGCCCGACAATAAGTCGTTGCTTACTACAAAACGTAGAACAAGATAAAAAGTTACCAAGGATCACAAAGGCCTACAATGTCCATACATTTACAAACAATCGGTAAATAAGAAAAAGAGTCTATACAAAAAAAAAAAGAAGATATTGCAAAAAGACTAGATTAAACAAGTGACACAAATGTTGTCATCTGTGCTGTAACTATTCTAAACAAAATGGTGTAATGATTAAGAAACTATTGTAAAACATCTGATTAAAAATAATGGAAAAAAGTAAATAAAAATAAAAAATAAATAAAAAAAACAAAATAAAAATAAGATTGAGAATAGTTAGAGACATCCACACATTTGTGCCGTTTTATGAGCTACCAGGGAAGCCGCATGTGCGTAGGGGCTCAGGCCAAACTTCTCTATCTTCAACGTAGTCCTTAATTTTGTAATATGCTTTTTTAATTAGGACACGTTTGATATAATTTTTAAACTTTCCATCGGTCAGTTCTGTAACTGACTTCGGCAACTTATTATAAAAGCGTATACTGTTTATAAGAAATGACTTGCTAGTTTTTGTTAATCTAAATTTTGGTATTACAATTTCGTGTTTACTGCGCGTGTTTATATTATGGAAGTCGCTTCTAACGACGCTTCGACGTGTTGCGCCGACCCCAAATAAAATGGGACAAGGGCAGGAAGATGATAATGAGGTATTGTAGTTTTGCAGGACAGAGCTGTTTTTTTTTTGTTTATTAGGATTTACTGAATACGTGGTAACCGTTTGAGCTTCGGTTTTCCTTCCAGCCTGTATATCAAAGACATTCGAACAACATTAACCAAGCCTCTTAGCTTGCGGGGTGGATTACGGTTCGAACCGCGCCTCCCCACAGAGATTTCCCAGCAGTGGAAACGTTATAACAGGCTTTTTCAGCTTATTTTGATATTACGAGTATTCAATAATTTTTTCTACTTACAGGAACCGGAAAAGAAAGTTACACAAATGATGGAAGAAATAGGCTTCAGAAATATTGATGTTAAAGTTAAAGAAATGCTATTTGTGTTCGACAGCGTGGAAGCAATGAAAAGTGAGTTTTACTTTACATGTTTTGGAATAATCATCAGTAGTTTCTAGTATCTGTATCTGGTATGTACATATGATGTGGAGGGACGAATCGACTAACATAGTGAAAATTATAAATGTTGATGGATGGCAAAGGAGAGGAAGACCAAGGAAATGATGGATGGATTGTATGAGGAATGATATTAAAGGAAAAGGAGTAAATGATAGCGTGACGGTTGACAGAGGAGGACGGAAGAAACAAACATGCGCTGAACCCCAAGTAACATGAGACAAAGCCAGGAAGATGATGACTTTGATGGCACGGTCGGCGCAGTGGTTGAGCGATCGACTGCTGCGCTGCGTGTTGCGGGTTCGATCCCCGCACGGAACAATATTTGTATGGCCTACAGATAGTTGTTCCGGGTCTGGCTGTTTGTGTATGTGAGTTTAAATGTTTGTAAATGCACCCACGATACAGGAAAAATTCCTATTGTGGGGCAACGTTTTAAAAAAAAAAGTATCTAGTATCTGTTTCAAGCCTTGTTTCAAGTAGATAGGTAATATGATAGTAAATCCATCGTCCCCGCCAGTTACTGTTAGCATCATACTTCAGCTGCAGTCACTAATCATTGGTTTATCAGCGTAGTAACAAGCCACTATGTAGTATGTACCCAAGAAACGATTTTCGCTCATCCTCCAGAGATCTAGACGATGAGTTTTCGAAAACCCTATCTTTATGCTGTGCAATACCTAAGGAGAGAAAATGCAATCGTATAACAAAGATGCATATGTTTCCAACAGAAGTTTAAAGTGAAACTTTCATTCTTCAGACACAGTAAAAGCAATCGAGCCGTTCGACATGCCTGAAGACGTTTACGAAGAATTCATGCTGGATTACTACACAGTAGCACAAGAACTCGGCGTCGTGGAAATAAACAATAATAATATTGGAGAGTCTTCAATAAACTGTAAATATTGCCTTCTCGTCGTCTGTGCAAGCAAATGATTGGGATGACCAAAATTGGTCTCGACACCATGATGAAATTATATCGGCTAATCCGCCTCAGATCTGATTAAAGTGTACCGCCTATTTTATACTTACCTCCTAGTTAGATATTAATATTAGTTAAACTTTTGTCTTATATTATTTTGTCAATTATTATCATTTTATTAGATTTAAGTAACACGGCAGTGTTTATTTTGTTTTTTGAAAATTAATGCTGTTTTCGTCATTTTTGATTGACATCAAACACGATTCATGCATTTAAGAATAATCAACCTCTTAAATATTTTGAAGATGACATGCCCATTTTCTTCGTGAAATAGTCATATTTCTTGATGCGGTAAACATTGTACAGTTATATTTGCAAAATCGCTTTTTGACCAAAGTACCAAACCAAATGAAAAAACTAATACGAAAATAAGCAAAACAAATATGAAAAAAAGAATTTGGGTTAATCGCGAAATAACGCAGCATTTAATTTGTTATTCAATAAACAAAACCTATTTTTTGTAATTCTTCAATTGCATTACAGATGTTGCAACAAGACATCACAGTTTCAAGTGTTTTCTGGGATCGAGAGATCATTTATATTCTCAATATGTAATACAATAATAAAAAATAAAAAAAAAACACGTTGGCCTACCACTTATAAAACGTCGACATAAAGCTGCTCAGTTCGGGTTGGTCGTTTCCTCTAAAGAAGAACCGGCAAGAAACTCCATGGTTACTAATTTAAAATCATTTGGTTTTACAATATTTCTATGTTAGAGCGAAAGTACTTAAGTATCGCAGGACAGCGTAAAGGCGGAAACACACTTACGTGTCGTGGCGTGTCGTGACGCGCCAGAAGCATTCGGTTTCATACATCGTTGCGACACGACACGCCATGCAAATATGTCCCTAACCATATTAAATGTATGAAACCGATTGCGTCACGACACCCCACGACACGTAAGTGTGTTTCCACCTTTAGTCGTACTGTTAGTAATCCAGTGATATGTTTAAAAAAATATGTAAATTTATACTCACGTCTGGTATGATAGAATGTACATTTTCACAAATTAATCTCTTTTATTTAATTCGAAGAATACCTTTTAGGTATGTGGTTAAGCTCCTAGTTTTTTTATTATTATAGTACATAAAACAAACTGCTGAAGTCATGTTGAAGAAAGCAATGCTTATGCTGGATCATATCTAACTATATGATTGTAACAGTAACAAGTAACAATTTATACTTTCTTTAAATTTTATTTTATTTTCCGTATTAGGTATATTATTTCATTCGTGTTGCTACTTAATTTATTATAATATTCCTACTTTCGGATACATAAATCTATGATACAGATACAATTTTATAATTTCGTAGATACCTTCGCCCTTCTCTTTGACTATAAAGGGTGGTTATAGGTCATGAACTATGCAGTTTCTTAAGCAGGCTGGATCCTGAAACCCAAAAAAAAAATGTTAGGGGTGCTACATACATATTATATTCTTTATTCATTTTACATCTTATTTTATATATTTTTAAATATTTCTTAAAAAACAAAAAAGGTAAAAAACGTTTAAAAATATAAAAAAAACAGGTTTCCGCCGGTATCGGGAGCAGGGTCCAAGCTACCGGTGGTTAAGGCTGCAGAGACAGGAACCTCCTCACAATGCGGGCCGTATCAAGGAGTATCTTATCTACCTTCTGAATCTGGCTCTTGATCCAACTGCCAAGTGAGAGCTTCTACAGATGTTCGTCGAGGCTATATATTATATTATATATTATATTATTATTATGTTCTTGTAACATATGACTCGTCACAAGCCGGGCGAAAAAATCGGTACAAGGTGTAAATGAGACCTTCACGAAACCGTCAACCAAGCATTCTGTACATTAAACTAACTCATCATCATCACTAAAAACCAAACTATCTTGGGGTCGGTTTCCAGTCTAACCGGATGCACCTGAGTACCAGTATTTTACATGAAGCGACTGCCTATCTGACCTTCACAACCCAGTAACTGGGTAATACGAAACGCCTTGGTATGACTGGATGTCAGAGTTTTGGCTTCTGACTAGGTACTCGTAACGACTGTCTAAGATCTACAAATGACAGCCGGCACCAACGGCTTAACTTGCTTTCCGACGCACGGAGGAAACTCACTATGTAATTATGGTCACCCATCCACGGACCAACCTCGTTATCGTCGTCGTCTCGGCTGTTATTATTTAGCCACGAGCTTATCTGTACATCATAGTCATCATACTAAGTAACCCTAAGCAAAAATGATTACAGAAAACGATTTGGGATCTAAAACTTTAAGGACAGGGCAAGGTAACGCACTCGAATGATTGTGCTGATGCTTACATTGAATAGCGTGGGGGTAGTCATCATCATCATTGTCTTGCCTTTTCCCAATTTATTTGGGGTCGGCGCAGCATGTCTTCTTCTTCCATACTTCTCTATTATTTGTCATCTCATGAGATACCTCTTTTCTTGCCATATCATCCTTCACACAGCCCATCCATCGTTTTCATGTTTATTGTGAAGATATTTAAACTAAAAATATATTATTAAAACTTGTATTTTTTTTTTATTTGTGAAAAAGTTGGAACAGGTGTGGTACCAAGAAAAAAATCATAAGTGCCTTTCGACATCGTTAGAATCTTTTTACTCCTATTATTTTGCCGACCAACCGTATCACACTTTGCCTATTATTTAAATGTAATCCCAGCGTCAATGGGCTTTCAAAAACAATGTACTTATATATTTACATATATATTTATGACGGTTCTTTGTGCCTACTTATTTTTAAGTTATACTATGTAATAAGTTACTTATTGTAAGTCTTTTATAATGTTATTTTTTCACGATGAATAAACATTTTTCGAATAATGTATTCGTATTTACTACTTATTTATTTTACTATTTATGTACACACAATAGACAACATAGGAAAAAACATTAAATATTAGAGTACAAAGGTACTGCTTATTTCATATAAAATTTCTGCCAGCAGACCTGCGAAAGGAGAGATGAAAAAGAAATGTAGACGATAGTGTGTGAAAGAAGGAAGAGAAAAAATGAGTTATTGTGCCTTACCTAACTTAACCTATACTATTACCTAAATATAAATATACTTATAACTAAATATAAATACATAATGCTAAGATATATAAACAAATAAGAATTTATATAAATCACAATTGAGAGGAAAAGTAATGCTCTTTCACTCTGTTTTCACTTATTTGTGATTTTTAACTACATTGGCCTTTAAACACAATCATGTGTTTGGTATGATAATAATGTAATAGTAAATCAAAATTTATTA
This sequence comes from Cerastis leucographa, assembly GCA_963082945.1. Classification (NCBI taxonomy): domain Eukaryota; kingdom Metazoa; phylum Arthropoda; class Insecta; order Lepidoptera; family Noctuidae; genus Cerastis; species Cerastis leucographa. Next base: position 12,482,163 of record OY720357.1, read on the forward strand.
TAATCCTGATTGACTAATAGGGGAGATAAGACCATCAGCATCACTAACTCTCTAATAAATAAAATTTAAATTGTCACGCACGGAATCAAAGAGGATTGGTAGAAAAATAATCACAACCTTCAGATAAACAGAACAACACAGGCAAATGGGTACACTACATAAATACGAAAAACTTTATTCCGATAGTCACAAGGCCGAATTTCAAAATGCCGATTGTAGTAATTCCGAATGGTTCAAAATTCCTAGTCGTTTTTCGGACCGAGAACCCTTCGAGTATTTGATTCTTCGAACGTATGAAAATCGGAAAACTAACAAATCGCATTTACGACTTTCGGTAAAATAAATTTCGTGATTTTTAATAATTATAACTCTTAGGTATTATGAAATTCGGACTTTTGGCACTCGGATCATTGAAATTCGGAATAAAATTTTTCGGAGTATTTGGGTGTCACCCAGGCAAATACATAGGTAGTATTTTTAAAACAACAACATTATAACAATCAAAGATGAACTAGGTAAACAGGAAGGTACACACAGTGACACATCAACCTATATACATTTTCAGTATAACATGGCCACGCTTGGTAGATATAGATTTCCCGTACTATGAGAGATCCCCATAAACTGGTTTGAATAGCTTGAATGTTCGCCGTCGATACCTATATTTCCCTCGGATACAGCTCTTTGGTACACTATATTTAGACGTGGAACATGTACCATAGCTCTCTGGTAAATGAAAACAATAGCAAAAGATTTATGATCCTTATATCCCACTCCTACTCAGCGTGTCGACAATCAACAATCGTCTATTAACTCGATCCAAAACTTAGCTACTGGCAGAATCTCTAGCTATCATCAATTTTATAGTGTATTCCTGTGCAACTTATCTCCACCAGAGCAGGCTTTCCTTGCTTCGACCGACTTGTCACCAGAGTCTGTTAGGTTCGAGGTTAGGTCGAGCCAGGAGAATCTCAGCAAGTGGAACTAATGGGGTGGATAGACACTCACTATCTCGCCACATTCTTTTATTTCTTCAGACAGGTTGCCAGTCAGTGGGAGGATATGTACATCGCCAGCGGCCAGCACATCAAGCTACCCGGAACTGGCAAATTTCCTAATCAACCTTGAACCTAATTCTTTAGCGATAAAGTTGAAATCTATTATAGAAAATTGACAGATTGTTGTAGCTTGATGTGCTGGTGTCTGTACACTTCGTACAGCAACAAAATGTGCCCAGGAATTATTAATTGAGAGTGTCCATGGAAGTTTTTGCCCATTCTTCTCCACAAAGATCGACGCTTTGGAATGGCCAACTACAGTACTTTCACACTTATTATGTCTGTGGCTGGACTGTAGCTTCATCTCCTTGTTTTTGACAAATCAAAAGTGCCTCTAACTGTTCTGTTTTTGTCTGTCTTTGATCAATATCTTATACCTATTAGTTATACTGCATGTTTAATTATTAGATGTTTTTGTTATTTTCTCTACAAAATACCTAAATAGAAAACTTTTATTTCAGACCAAATCCATTTGGTTAGTACCTACCTACAACACACAACTTAGAAATTAGTATTGGTGCTTACTACAAGCAAAACAAAACAATTATTTATTATGACGTAGTTATATTATTTACTGGTTTATTCACACAACAAAGTTAAGCAATATCCTGTTTAGCAACGTCGCAAATAGCTGTCAAATGCTTCGCCATTTTGAATAATTATTTTATAAGCCTATAAACGTCGTTTTCGAAAGATTGACGTCTTAAATGTGGTTTTAGGCACAAATTCTTATAGTAACAGTAGTTTGAACAGATCGTTAATTCTGCCCCAGCGCCCAATAGCGTCAAAATATATATTTATAGATTGATCTCTTCAAAAAAAAAATCTTGCTTTGACAACTTTTCTCGATTCAGAGTTCAAGAGGAGCTACAGTTCGATGCCCAATCAACACCTAGTTAGGTCAATCGAACAGACTACGAATAAGCAACAGTATCTTTTCTTTGGTCTTCCTCTCCTTCTCCAACTGTCCACATTTATTTTATAACTCTTTTAGTCACATGTGTTCCATCCCTCCTGATCACATGTCCATACCAAGACAGACGCCCTTTCATCTTTTCTGTAACAGGCGACACTTTCAAACTTTCTCTTATATGCTCATTTCTGACTTTATCCATTATAGTCACTCCACACATCCATCTCAACATTCTCATCTTTGCTGCATGCAATCTTTTTTCATCCGTTTTCTTCAGTGCCCAGCATTCCGATCCATACAGTACGACAGATCGTATCACGGACTTGTATATTTTCCCCTTCAACTTGAGCAGCATCCGTGGGTCGCCAGCTGTTCCGGTGATTTGTCGCCATTTCATCCATCCTGAGTTGATCCGGTGCGTTACGTCCTACATCGCCATCTCCTTGGGCATACGACCCGAGGTACCAAAAATCTGAGCAGATCAGTATGGATCTTCGGGCAAGGGCTATAGACACAGGACTGGAGAGACCGCCGAAATAAAAAAATTAAGTATTCCGTTTTGGTTCTACTTAGTTTCAGGCCAATATTCTCCAGTCTTTGCCACCACACCTCCAATCTGCTCTTAACCACCGTCACCATCCGGGAACCCAAGGTGCTTTATGATATGCTCTGGGTCTTAAACTCCCTTAGTCACCTCCTACGACGCCCACGGGGTGAGATGGGGTGGCCATATTCTTAATCCGAGACCACACGGACTGTCAAGATGTATTAACTGAAACATGTTTGGAATCTGTTGGTGGGTGGGGACCATTGTTTGCAGGTTCCCTATCCATTTGCATAAAATTTTAAGACCTAATATAACTTAGCATACTTTTGATTGGCATAATTACGTTTTCGCATAATATAATTACACATAACAGCTTACGCATAATTTTTTTAAGCATAATTTCTCTAACCATAATAATGATTAAGCATAATATTCTAAAGCATAAATTTATTAAGCATAAAGTTCTAAAGCATAACTTTTTTATAAGCAAGCATACAGCATGCAAACAAGCATACAGCATGCAAGCAAGCATGCAGCAAACAAGCAAGCATGCAGCATGCAAGCAAGCATGCAGCATGCAGCATTCAAGCAAGCATGCAACATGCAGCAGGCAGGGTTTCTGTCACGGCTCCGGCGCTGCGGGCCTCCGGCGGCCCCACGCGTGCTAATCGTCGCAGACGGCTTTCGCTCACCACCGCAGCTTCGGCTTGTTGGCTGGCCGGCCAAGCCGGCCAGCCAACAAGCCTCTTCCGCGGCGGCTCGCTCGCAGTCGCCTGCTCCTCAGCCCGCGGGCCGCCTCGCCCCTACGCGAGTCGGTTTTGCAGCAATTCGGTTCTGTCACTGTCTTTTGTTGCACAGCATATTAAATTTTTAACCTAGTTAGTTTAATTTTTAGGCCTACTAACGTTATGCGAATGGGTTATGATTTTAACCGGTATGTATTTCGTAACATCACATCCTCATCATCTTCCTGCCCTTGTACCAGGTTACTTGGGTTCGGCACAACACGTAATATATCACATCACATTTAAAATGGAAAGACAGAAGCGTTCGATCGTCATCGCGACATTTATTTTTTTAGTAATATTTATTGTGATCACTTTCCATTAAAAATAAACTACAAAGAACCATCCATAGAGACGTGGTCTGTGGCCCAGTAGTGGGAACAGCAAATGCTGATTATGCTATGCTTGGACGAGTTCTGAGGTTTGCCAAAAAACTAGGTTGTGTTAATTATACAGGAAGGACAGTACAACAATAAATTAATCTGCGTATACCTCATGAAAATACTCATGATGTTAGGCTACATAGAAAAAAAAACATTCGAATATATCCAGTAGTTTAGTCACAGGACATGTTTTTCATTTTGAGCATTTTTTACATGATGCAGATTAATAGGGTAGCACCGACAGGGTAAAGACCCCTGCATCGGTCATCATCTGCCTAGCCTTTTTCCAACTATCTTGGGTCGGCTTCCAGTTTAACGAGATGCAGCTGAGTATCAGTATTTTACAATGAGCGACTGCCTATCTGACCTCCACAACCCAGTTAGTACTAGGTAATACAAAATCCTTTCGTAAGACTGTTTGTCAGACTTTCGGGCCACTGACTACCTGTTACGACTGTCAAAGATCTACAAATGACAGCAGGGACCACCTGGCTTAACGTGCTTTCCGAGACACGGAGGAAAGTCGATATGTAATGGGTGGTCACCCATCCATAGACCAACCTAGGCAAGCGCGGCTTAGCGTGAAGATTGATCCCAGCTGTTATTAATTCAGTATCAACACTAAGTTACACATGTTGCTAACTCGCTAATTCAAAAACTTTTGCCGAATTCGTTAATCAAGTATATTTCCAGATGCGAATTAGAGTAAATTATTCCTAAGGTTATTAAACTAATAATTATTTTAAGTGGTATTCTATTTTTTTAACATTTTCAGCTATAGGGTTTGTTTTAAAATAAATCGTAGTTTGGATTTATTTGATAGTGTAAAAATATTCCTATGTAATACTAGTTTATTACCAGTGTTATAATTTAATGACGTATTGTCGGCGCTACCCTGTATAAGAACTGAGAAGTACAAAACGATAAAAGGACAAAAAAGAAACGCAACTGAACTACGAAACTCGATGCTATCATTTTTCAAACAATAATACTAGGCATCACAACCTATCTGTTATAATAACATTATGCTGATTAATATTTGTTTTTCAGGACTTGTTAAAATATAAGATACTTTAGGTGTACTTATTATCTTCTCTATTGTAATGTTAAAGAAACATTTTTATTGTATAATTTGCATATTATTTAGTATTATATTGTAGACTTTAAGATATCGCAAAAAAAAAGTACTTAAAACGGTACTCAATAATACATATTGATGACTAAATACTAGAAATATTCGATGAGATCGGTTATAGGTTACAGCGACTAGTTTTTTCAAAAAAAGTAGGTACACTAACATTATAGAACAGTCAGAAAATCTTGTATTCTGATCTCTTAAGATAATAAAACTGCACTGCGCCTACGCATTACTGCAATGCAACGTGCCGCTCCTGCTTTAGATGTATCGTCATGCAAAAGATTGGTATGGAGTTTTGGCCAAGCTTTTCAGAACATGCAAAATATCAAGGAATATAAAAGAAAGCAAAATATTCCAAACTGGGTTGTGAGCATACATACCAGCATTTTACATGGAGCGACTGCTTATGCAGTAGCTTCATGTAAAATGCTGGTATTCAGCTGCATCCGGTTAGACTGGAAGCCGTTGGGAAAAGGCTAGGCAGATGATGATGATAGAAGAAAACTAAGTAATCACAACTATGTTTTTGTATTTCTCTGATAAGGTCAAATGATAATATGGTATGCTTGATTGCATTTGGATGACTCCAAATTGAAATCAATCACACGAAAATCACCATATCAATAGCGCATACATTTACTGCTTGTTACCTCCTTTTATTGCGTATAATTGGTTTTTATTCAATTCAAAACCACATAAGGAGATATGTTAAGAATAAATAATAGATAAATAACTGTATACTAATGTAATACTTTTAGTCCATAATTTTACTCAATAATTACTTGGAACTAGATTCAAGCCATTTGATTGGTTGGAACTAGTTTTGAGTAATGCTTGTCATGTATGTTGTATATTCCACCAGCATTTTTTTTATTTTATTTATTATTTGTGGCTGGGTCTGCTAAATATTCTCGCGCTAAGAGTATATTTATCGAAGTAGTGAAACCGATGGTAATCAAACTCACCTCTTTACACACAGTGACCAACACCTTATAATCCTTGGGCTACTGACACTAAAATTCATGTTAATGAGTCAACACGTGGTCTATCTTTTCATGCTTCTCTAACTACAACACAGGAACCATGATGGAGGAAAACATAGTGAGGAAAAAGATGTAAACATCTCATTTAAGTAAGTCCCATAAGTTAGGTACAATACAGGAAGCGGCTATATTGGTATCTATAATAACTCGCGCGTGTACACGCACGTGTATTACACATTCAATTGTTATTTTCTGCTATGGAAGGAAAACATTAATGAAACAATATGGACCTGGAATGCAATTAAGATATCGACATAGAATATCATTTGATTGGGCCACCTTATGAGCTAAACCAATGAAGTTCACTAAAGTATTCATATAGATACACATAATTTACATTTCGGTTCTTTCTACAAGGGCAGGGGATAATAGAAAAATCAGTCATATTAAACGCTCATTGCAAACAAAATTAAGATGATGTCTGGCAAATCCGCTGCTGCTATGAATGTTAAAGGCGCGATCGTGGCACGTATAAATGCGCAGTGCCTCGCTCCCGGCGCGACTGTCCGCCGAAACCGCGCTACTCGGCCACGCGCTCGCGCACCCAAAAATACTAAACAAATATCACGAATTTTAACCGCTGAAAATCTCTCTAATTTTCATATAAATCATGAATAACGCCGTCTTGTACGAAAAATGCAACAGCTTGCAAAAAAGGGACGCGCTCCTGTCTTTAGAAGAATACGCATCGAAAATTAAGTGGAAGAAGAGTGGCAATAATATCTTAGACATAGGGTGCGGGGATGGAAGCGTCACGAATATGTTGAAGAAGTACATCCCTACTGACTTCAAGCTGCTTGGCTGTGACATTAGCGAGAAGATGGTGAACTTCGCCAATGATCATCACTGCAACGAGCAGACTTCCTTCACAGTCCTGGACATAGAGGGAGACATTCCTGAAAGGATGAAGGGGAAATTCGATCACGTGTTTTCGTTTTACGCTCTACACTGGATCATAGATCAAGAGTGAGTACCCTTCTGTATTTTTCTTAATAGTTAGCAGTATAAAATGATTTACCTCCATTTTTCCTTCATTTAAATTCCTACAATAAAATAGCGGCTATTAGTGTCAGATACTGTTCATCATTGTCTGCTCTTTGTTCCTTTTTTGTACTTAACTTTGAATTACACTAATAGTAGTAATATATTTTATTATTTTGAAACGCTGTTTTCATCGTTTAAAAAGAGCGAGCTCAACTTGTACATCAAATGTTTTCATGCACTTATTCACATAACACTGATTTCGATTTAAAATAAATTGTCTAATAAAACAACCCACAAGTCTAGTCGTCATAAGTGCGATTTTTGAGTTCGCTGTATTGACTTCAAGTCACTTAGGTGCAATAATAATACTCCTATTATTAATCGGTTTGAATTAACAATTATTAAACATCGGAACATTCACCATGATTTAGGGTAACTCAAACTTGGACAGCGAAGATAGGCAGGATTCTCAAATGAAATCATATATTTGTGGCTCGTAGCAGATGAAACAAATACACACTAGTTGGTTTGTTTTAATGCTGCTCGTTTAACTTGACAAAAAGCTTTCGAAGTACAGCTAAAATAAACAGCTTAGCAAAATTGCACCTTTCTAGAAGTAAAATCTTTTACGTAAACAGAAATTAGAATTTACGTTTACCTTAGCTGGGTACTTTTGATTACGTCTCGGTATTCAAATAAAATTCTGTCAGCAAATCTTCAGGTGGCGTACCATGACGTCTAAAAACATTATTGTTTCATTCTTATTCCAGAGTGGGAAAGAAACGGAGCTATATAGGTCGTCTAGCTCCATCCCTTTCCCACTCTGGAATAAGAATGAAACAATAATGTTTTAAGACGTCATACTAACCCCCCTGGTTTGCTGAAAAAAAGTGACGATCGCAATATGTACAAATCTAGTAACGAAAGTTCACCATCGAATGCATTGCAGAGGCGAATGTTAGTGCCTTATTTACGTCCCGGAAAAGTAGTAGATTCTACTTATAACTAACCTATAAAATGGCCGAATTGGCGCTTTGTTTCCCAACTAGACTCAACATCGAGCACTAAGCTTAGTATACCTAGTTGTACCAAACGTGGTTTCTGAAGTTTTAGCACGCTTTATTGGCACAGCTCACGTTGTTTAGCGATGCTTACAAAGGGAAATATAAATCTTCCAGTATTTGAAACTAGCTTTTACCTGCGGTTTTGCTCACGTGGTTATCGATAATTATCGTAGGTAAACGACATCATCCAAAGCAAGCCTTTTCTCAACTATGTTGGAGTTGGCCTCGAGTCTAACCGGGTGCAGCTTAATACCAGTATCTTACATAAAGCGACTACCTATCTTCTCAACCCAGTTAGTACCTACTAGGTAATACGATATAACGATACCTCTTGGTAAGACTGGTTGTCAGACTTTCAGACCACTGACTATCTGTAACGACTGTCAACAAATGAAAGCCGGGACAATTTAACGTGCTTTCCTAAGCACGGAGGAAACTTGATATGTAATGGGCGATCACCCATCCGCGGACCTAACTAGGCAAGTTTGGCTTAATCTGAAGATCGACCCAAGCGGCTTTTATTATTTAGCCTGGAGATTTTTGCACGGGAACGACCTACCGGTATAAAAAGTCCTATCCTATACCGTAACCCAGGGATGGAGAACCAATGGCACGCATGCCTTTGCACACGACTCAATATTTTGGGCACGCCATTGATATTAATCATATTTTCATCTACCTATGGCCTGTGCTCATTATTTTCAGAGATGATTAACATTATAGATTCACTTAGATACCGTGCATTCTACTAAAAGTAACCTCTTATAACCTTAATTCAAGTTATTTGTCATCTAATCTGCAACACAGAAGTCATACTAATGTTACTTTCATTTAAGTTACACGTATAACAGAAACCTTTAATACTATACAGTGCCAAAAGTTAGTAAATAAAGAGTTTTGAGAATATAAACTTTAGTTTTCCTAACAATCACTAAGTCAAAATTATTTGGCGGCACATCTCTGGCATCATCAAACATTTCTTTAGAAACAAAGACGCGTTGATCCCTAAAGGTTCGCCACCTATTACCACCTACCAGATTTCTATCAGGAATTTCTTAGTATTCCGGAGTTTGTGGGTATTTATTTAGAGCTAGTATACTGTATAACAAATAGCTCGAGGAGCTCGTGGCTAAATAATAACAGCCGCACGCGTCGATCTTTAAGGTTAAGCCGTACTTGCCAAGGTTGGTACGTAGATGGGTGACCATAATTACATACCGAGTTTCCTCCGTGCCTTGGAAAGCACGTTAAGCCTTTGGTCCCGGTTGTCATTTGTAGATCTTTGACAGTCGTTACAAGTAGTCGGAAGCCAAAAGTCTGACATCCAGTCTTACTAATGGGTATTGTATTACCCAGTTACTGGGTTTTGAAGGTCAGATAGGCAGTCGCTTCATGTAAAATACTGGTACTCAGCCGCATCCGGTTAGACTGGAAGCCAACCCCAAGATAGTTTGGGAAAAGGCTAGGCAGAAGATGATACTGTATTACAAATGCAACGTGGGCGCAATGTAAACCACGACCAATACCTTCGGAGAATACACGTTGTTGGAGCTATTTTTACTTTGTAAAGTATGATTTTTTCAGACGAGCATTCAGGAATATCTACAACCTGCTGAATGAAGATGGGGAGCTGTTCACGATATTCCTTGCGGGCGCGCCGGTATTTGACGTGTACCGTGTCCTGGCGCGCAGCAATAAGTGGAGTAGATGGCTGCAGAATGTCGATAGATACGTGTCGCCTTATCACGACTCGAAGGTAAATAAAAATATCTCCCATAACATAACATCACACCTGTACTAGAACACGCACATTTCGCCAGTTAGGTATGTTTAAGTCCCATGTAATAGGGGGCGAGCCTATTATCATCATCTGGGCACTTCCATGGGCGCTACTGAGAAATTCCTAATGGAAAAACCCAATAACACTTTGCCCAACCTGGGAATCGAACCCAGAACCTCATGCTTTGCAGTCGCGCTTGTGACCACTAGACCAAGACCTCCTTATATACTAATTATGATAAATATCTTTGCTGTCCAAGGGTCAGTTTATCAGTTACAAAATAGCGCGTGAAGTCACTCCGCGCGGAAGAAGTGAAACTTCGTAATACTACACGCATGCGTTCGAGTGCCACGCATTCACTCTCGCTCTGTCTCTTTCTATTCCCCCTCCATGGTAGCGTTAAACGTTTAACGCAAGCTTTTTGGAAGTCGCATAAGAAGTCTCACTTCAAAAAAACATTTTCTATAAAACACCCAGAGAGTTGGAAAAGACTGAGGGACGTGTGTTTTACCTTCTCGTGCCAATCAGTCAGAAACGAGTCCAAGCGTCACGCCAGCTTTTCTTGGGCCTGCCTCGGTGACGACGACCGTCTTCGGACTATTATTTCAGAAAAACCGAAAATGTCTGAGTTTTAACACAAGGCATGAGATTTGTATGCATAGCTCTACATACGATAGACCCGGCCCCTGACCACTGTTTTACTGACTGAGTAGACGCAGACTCCTAGTATGTAAAAGAACAGTGAGTTTCCTGTTAAACCTAATTATTGTTGATGATTCTTACGTATGTGTCTCGCTTCAAAGTACCCATGAATATCCCCACCTGCTAACAAATTGATAATATATTTTTCAGGAACCAGAAAAGGAAGTAAAGAAAATGCTGGAAAAGATTGGTTTCGTGGACTATAACGTGGCATGTAAAAACTCCGTATTTGTGTATGAAGACCTACAAGTATTGCGGAGTGAGTATTATTATACTTTTTCTATTTAATTTAGATACTTGTTACAGCGCCTTCAACATTTACAAGTGAAGTAGCACTCTTGAACTAAAAAAGTACAGCTGCGAAAGGCGTTATTAATGTTAAATTTATATATAATAATATGTATTAGCATACGATAAGATTTAACCCAGTCAACTGAGTGAAATCAAAGAACTAGCAACTAAAAACGGTATTTAAGATGGGCTGAGTAGTCAAGTCTGTCACTTGGAAACATTAATATTTTAGCCGTTAACGACGAGGCAAAACAAAAACTGAAAAAGTTCCATTCCAGTAAGAAGCAACATCTTATCTGCAAAGATTTAAGAATCCGATATCAAAATTGTTGAAAAAAAGCTTCATCATCATCATCGGCCTATAGTTTTCCCACTGCTGGGACACAGGCCTACTCTCTATGCGAGGGAGTAGGCTGTAATCCAGCACGCGGGTCCAGTGCGGGTTGGTAGATGTCTTCGAATTTTTAGTTCTAGGACATGCCGATTTCCTCACGATGTTTTCCTTCACCGTTTTTGAGAGCAGCGGTGATGAAATAAATTACACAAAGTAATGCGCCTGACTGGATTCGAGCCCACGGCTTAGAAGGAAAGCTTTCAAGCTGTTAACTAGGTAGGATAACCAACCGATCGAACGGACATAAAAACCTTTTTTTTTTTTTTGCAGGCGCCTTTACGGCGGTCAACCCTTTCAAGATCCCGCAAGAGAAGTACGATGACTTCATGTCAGACTACCTGGACATACTAAAAGAATTGCAGATTATGACAAAATACAACAATAACTATGATACAAGCGTTCAGTTTCGATATCGTTTACTCGTTGTTTATGCTCGCAAGCCAGCGTCACAGGATAAATTGTTAGAGGAACTCAACAAGCATGACTGAGCATCTGAATTGAAACCATAAACTCTGTATTTTAATGCACTTGGTTGCTCATTTTGCCGAACCACTGTTCCATTTGATAAATACTTAGAAAAGTAGCCTTTACGAGAGGCGATCCTAAACATAATACCCACTTGCCTATGACCTACGAGAACATGTCCAGCTAAACGTTTTCATGTACGGAAAACCAACAAACTGACCTCATATTCAGTTTTCTGGAAATGATGAAACCATGATGTACCATTGTGTGTACGACCATCGGCCCGTGTTGGTCAGTCCCTACCGTTTCCACAAACTTGACAGTGATTGTTCATAAAGTCTCCTCAAACACTGTTATGCATGACAGAAGATTTAAATGTCAGTAGTTTGATTTCATTAGCCTTTTATAACTTCCAAGTTTGATCCACAAATTCAGGCGTCACATGCAGTGCAGTCCTTTCACAGTTACTATACCCATGATTCCGCATCACTGTCAAATTACAGTGACCTTAGGTCTTGTAAAAATAACATAAATATTCAATTATTCTCAGGCAATTGGCCCATAGACTTACAGATCAACATCCTAAGTAATATGATAAAATACAGTTTGTGTTAATAAATAGAACCTAAAGACAAGGTAAGGGTAAGATAATAAGGGTGGCTTTTGGGTGGTTGCTGTCAAAGTATCAAGTAGTCAATATCTGAGGGAGGACTGTATTTATGTAGCTGGTATTCAAGTACGAGTAGGTGGAGGTTCTTAGGATTGGGAATCATTGTTTTGACCTCTGAATTGAATTCCAATGCATTTTCTATGATTAAAATAGTACGAGATGGCAAGCTGAGGCCTAGAATTGTCCATCGTCATCCATTGTAAATAGGTAGGTACATAAAAACTTTTCATTGTAATTTTTACGGTAAGCAGTTGTTCTTGTGAAGCTGAACTGCACCATATTTTACAGTATAATGCTGGAATCACACGTCAACATCCCACTGTCGGTCAACAAAAAACAATGCGATATGAAAATGCCGTCTGATCCCTAAATTATAAAGCAAAATACCGTACAGTTCAACATCAAGTTAACGTAGGCTTAGTCATCATGTAAGCTTACATTTAAGTTATTATTTATTTCCATTGTCTAGATTTTAAGAATGTTGGTTGTAAGGGGTTACGGCAATAGTCAGTAACAGCCTAAAGATGTATTTTTTTATTAAAGATATCAAGTTCTACTTACCTGTCAATATACTTATTCTGCAAACCCAGCCCGAAAGTGTAGTAACTTCATTTAACTTAAAACACAAAACTACTCACCATCATCATCTGCCTAGCCTTTTCCCAAACTATCTTGGGGTCGGCTTCCAGTCTAACCGGATGCAGCTGAGCACCAGTATTTTACATGAAGCGACTGCCTATCTGACCTCCACAAACCAGTTAGTGGGTAATACGATACCCCTTGGTAAGACTGGATGTCAGAGTTTTGGTTTCTCACTACTCGTAACGACTGTCAAAAATCTACAAATGACAGCCGCGACCAACGGCTTAACGTGCTTTCCAAGGCACGGAGGAAACTCGGTATGTAACTATGGTCCCCCATCCACGGACCAACCTTGGCAAGCACGGCTTAACCTTAAAGATCGACCCGTGCGGCTGTTATTATTTAGCCACGAGCTACTCCAAGTCCACACTACACAAAACAAAACACAACACTACTCACATTCTCCTTAAACAATTAAACGAAATATTGAACTGACTAACTGGACTGCCTCGCTGGTGTAGTGGTCACAAGAGCGACGGCTAAGAATGAAATCCTGGGTTCGATTCCCAGTTGGGACAAAGTGTAATTTTTCATCAGGAATTTCTCAGTAGCAGCTATTGAGTCTTGATTTGTGCCCGGTCGATGGCAATAGGCTCGCCCCCATTTCATGGGACTTAAAACTAAACTGGCGAAATGTGGGTGTCTATTAGGTACACCTCTGCCCAACCCTTTGGGGACTACAGGCGTGATGTTATGAAAATATTGAATATCTACAATTACACGGTTAATATACAGGCCACAGCAAACATATTTCCTTTTGTTGAAGGGGTGCTAAGTTTGAACATGAAGGTTTCGTAGTATAAACTATGTTTCCATGAACATTCGAGAGGTTAAAATAATGAAAAATAAAATCATAAGGAAATCATTTATCGCATAACCAGTTAGGAGTTGTTTTTCAGTTATTTACTGAATTATTGAAGTGAAACTTCGTATGCGACTTCCTACAAGTTTGCGTTAATCGTTTAACGCTACCATGGAGAGGGAACAGAAAGAGACAGAGCGAGAGTGAATGCGTGGCACTCGAACGCATGCGTGTATAGTATTACGAAGATTCACTTCTTCCGCGCGGAGGGACTCCACGCACTATATTTCATATTGCCTTTTTAGCAAATCCTACGAGTAAGAAAGTAGTTCCAACTAATTGCGTATTTAATTCTCTTGGTTTTGTATAAGGTTGATTGTGAAATAAGTCTCGTTTTTTCGATTTTAGTGCTTTGCACGGCTTGCAAAGAAGGTTATTTTAACCTACATTAAAGCCTTACTGACAACATAAAGATGATTTTTTAATATTAGGTAAGTTTAACAAAAAATAAATCAAAGTTGATGTCAAATCTGACAACTGCCAAAGGGTCGTTGACGTTTTGGTATTTTACTGGATTTTAGAAAAACGGGAAAGAAAAAATATTTTTTCACAATTAAATCGTTTCGCACATAAAACGAAAATGAGTAAAAAAGAAAGAAAGGTACGTCGTCGTGAGGACCATAGCAATAATAAGAACCGACTCCACGCTTTCTATGAAAATAATGGTACCAAGGTATCTTTTTTATTTGCAGATGCGATCTAAATCCGCTATTTTAAAACAAACATTGCTTGCTGAAAAGCTGATACCTGAACCAGAACCAGTTGTCGATACAACAGACCAGTTGATCTTAAAAATATTTAGTCTGAGAATCTCGGATCAGGATCTCGGAAACTTTGTAATAAAAGTGACATTCCAAGAGCAAGTGTTGGTGCATGCCATCATCAAACCAATAGACGCGAGGGATAAAGAGCCGGATTATCCAATAATTGATGGCAGCATGAGTTTTGATCCTGCTGATTACGGGAAAATGTGTTTTTTCGCTGATTATCCACTTGTTGGTATGTCTCCACAGTAAGGACACCGACCATATCCCATACATCCTTGGGCCCACAATTTGATGAACCGTTACAAGTTCCAAATTAGTGTCAGTGTTACAAATAAATATCTGTTTTAAGCTGCCTCAATTGCAGTATTGAAAATTGCAGTTGTTAGGTAATGTTCGCAGTCCGGCCAAATTAGAAATAAAAATAGTGTTCAATTGACAAAAATTCCGAAAGAGCTGAATTTTGGCAGAAACCCTGGGTACACACACCAGTAGAAATAGAGTGTCAAAAGCCCCCATCAATCCCATGTGTGCTAAAAAAGTTATTCAGGGCAAACTTAATTTTCGTTTTTATTTTATTTTTTCTCGTAAACGGTTTATCGAAATATAACTTTTGCCCGTGGCTTCGCACGCGTATATTTTTTTTCGGGATGAAAGGTACCCTATGTCCGTTTCTGAACACGTGACAACGTATGTATATGCAAAATTTCAGGACGATCGGTTCAGTGGTTTAGGCGTGAAGAGGTTATAAACAAACAAACTTACTTTCGCATTTATAATATTAGCATATTAGGATAGTTAGGATTAGGATATATTTTTTTCTATGAATCACCATTTCTAAGATATAGCGATTCTAAAAGATATATAAACAGTAGCATAAGCGTGACTAGCTCTCTTTTATTTTACAAAAGGATTAGGGTTCCGGGCAAAAAAAATAGAACCCTTGAAATTGTTCACAAAATCCGATTCAAATACTTAGAGAAGTAGCTAGTTTTTTTTAATAGTTTCACACGGGCAACAGATAATAACAAAATCATTCGTTTACTTTTGTCTTTCACAGCGGAAATTGAACGCCTTAGATATGTAGATCCAAAAAATTCTGACATCAATCTGGATCAGATTGATCTGAACCAGATTGATATGGCACAGGACAACCAAGACCAAGGCGACGTAAATACGCAACGCCCTATGCATATCAGCTGCTGTAATGTTGATATTTTGCCAATTTTTACTGATATGAAAGGTTTGACAATTCTCTAATCTAATACATACCTCAAAACGTAAAAAAGTATAGTAGGTAGTATAGTGGGCATAATATTATTATACGAGGTGAAGCCAAAGCTGCGTCATTTGTCTAGTGGTCCCAAGCGCGACTGCTACGCTAGAGGTCCTGAGTTCGATTCGCGGATTGGGGTCGAGACTAAATGTTATTGGGTTTTTCCATCAGGAACGTCTCAGTAGCTGCCACGCATTCTGGGGGTCTACTCTCTATGTCCGTCAAAGAAAATACGGGTCCGTCCGTAAATAACTTTAAACTTCGAAATGAACCCTACTCCCTAATATTTTTGGATTCATGAATTTTGCAAACACATCAAGAGTAATGGCAAGTGTCCAATTGTGTTGTCATTAATTTTTAGTTCGGACCCCTAACGAATCTAATGTCCGTAAGTGATACGGAGTAGAAAACAACCGTAACTTCGGCCGAAACTATGGATTTCGTGCTTAGAGAGTAGACCCCCTGGAACTGTGCCCTATTGGTGGCTTGCGTCTAATCCCTATTACATGGGACTTAAACATAACTGGCGAAATGTGGGTCTACTTTTAGGTACACCTCTGCCATAACCTTCTGGGATTACGGGCGTGATGTTATGTTATGAGAAGGAATCATATGCATTGTTTCCACACATGACCTAAATTACGAATTGCACCAGACGTCACAGGATCTCATTTTAATCAATCTACGTAACTTGAATGCGCCCTACCAAAATCTGCATAAAGATTTAATTATTCTTCCAGACGATCAAAAAATATGTATTAAGAAACGCATGGAACCAATGGTTCGGCCTTCGGCGTTGAAGCGCAAGAGTTGGGACACGCTGCCTCTCCTCACGATGGAGCTGACTGTGAAACGAAATCCACTCAACACAGTCCACCACAAAGTTCTAAGGAAAGCTAACTGGATGAAAATCACCCTTATGGCTACGTACAATATGCTCATACCGTTTGAACAGGAATACGTGTATACCGCTGCTTCGAAAGCGCCTTCTCAGGGCGAAGAAGAAGAAGTAATATCAAATGGGAATTCAAATACGAAACTCTCACTCCAACTTTCTCTTCTATTTTGCCTATTTACTTCTTTCTTTAAAAAATATGTTTCCAAAACATCATAAAACAACAGTTTTCAGCCAGTTCATATAACATTATAATGGCGGATAATTGTTTAACAAAAGACTTTGTTCATTACACGGGAAACAGTTTATTGAACTGAGATCTCGAAATTAGTTCAATAAAATGTTTCCAGTGTTAGGATATTTTTTTTTTAATTTATTGAACTGAGCTCACGAAATTTTCGCGGCACGTAGACTTTGAATAATGGACTAGCTCACCGTCCATCCATCTTATACCACAGGCCGTGTCGACGGCGCGTTCTTGTTCCACGCTCGCCTCAAGGAGATCAGATGTCAGCAAACTGGAAGGGGTCCTAGAGGGCCGATGCCTGCCAGGGCTGCGGGACTGTTCGAAAGAGATACCGTGGCCCTGGAACACAAAGGGCTAAGAAGAAACATAGATGTGTTTTAGTCAGTACAAATCTGATACTCCCTTCCGCTCCGCCCAGACCGGGAGGGGTCATCTTTCCCAAACATAAAAAAAAACTCCAATTTAATCACCACGACTTATACTATTTGAACAAATGTGACTTCTTCTAATTACTTCTGTAAAATTTTCAGAATGTTGGCCTGGTAACCTTTAGCCAAGGTTACAAAAAAAAAACGTTCGACAGTACTAGTTTCTTTCCGAAGTGGGAGAGTTTAAGAGGTGCAGAAAAGCTATTTACAAAAGGAGACCAAAAAGTTCAATTTCAACAAGAAGACTTAAAAAATGAAAGTGGAATTGACCTTCCCTTTTACTTGAATCCAGTAGACCCTTTCCGTGAGTGGTTTCAATAAAAAAAAACATCACGAAACCCTATCAATTAGGAAAATATCGCTAAGATTGGCAGGTTTTTTAACTTTCGGAATATAATCATGTTCCCCAGTGTGTACCCCAGTGCACGTTACTATGTTAAGATAATTACTTATTTGCAAATTATGTCCATTCACGACGATTGTATACCTAGCGGTCTTTTTTGCCCATTTCTACCAAGGGGTAACAAGTTTAGATCAGGGGTGTTACTATGACGTCTTAAAACATTATTGTTTCATTCTTATTCCAGAGTGGGAAAGAGATGGAGCTTGACGACCTTTATAGCTCCGTCTCTTTCCTACACTGGAATAAGAACAAAACAATAATGATTTAAGACGTCGTGGTACTGAAATCCAGCGAATCAATAATTGTTTGCGGTTTAAAACGAATCTCCGGAAAATTGTTGGCAAAAATATGATGTTTGTCACTTTTAAACTCAAATAGCCAGAGATTTAAACTGTTACAACAAACAGTTAAAAATTGTGCGGAACGTTTTTTGCATTTTGTTTTGTTATTTGCTGGTTGATGGCAATAGGTTCACCCCCTATTACATGGGACTTAAACATAACTGGCGAAATGTGATTGTACTATTAGGCACACCTCTGCCAAACCCTTCCGGGATAACCGGTGTGATGTTATGTTGTGATGTTATATTATTTGCAACTAAAACTCGATATCTTTTAAATACTTACGCTTATAATATTCCTATAATATGCCCGGTCAAAATAGACATTTCAATTAACAAAAACTGGGATAGAGCTGAATTTTGGGAGAGGTACACCAGTACAAATAAAGTGCCTATAGTCCCCATCGAACCCATATGTGCTAAAATTTTCGGTTATTTGGATTTTTCTCTAAAACAGTAAGTTTCATCAAAAATATAGCTCAAACAAAAATTGAAGATCATAAAATTATCTACAAAATGGTACGTGATTTTTTCTCTTAGGAATCACCGTTCTTAAGATATCGCCATTCTAACGTAGTTTCTTCTCTATCGAAATTCAGCTCGATCCGAGTTTTTGTTATTTGATCACTATTTTATGTCTGATTTGACCGGACTAGTAACCGTTTACATAAAAAGATGTTTTTGTATTTTCAAACTTAAATAGCAGCCGAGACTTTAATGCTAGACTCTCGACGACAAAGTAAAAAGTGTTGAAGGTGTTATTCTTTCTATGCGAATAGGGATGGTGACTCATTTTTTTGTATTTGTCTATCGGGTAGATTATTAAAAAGTATTTGACACGTATTTTTTTTCTTTTTTCACGTAATCGTAAAATTACGGAGATATTTTGAGTTGAAATGGCGCATGACGTCACGGCTCTGTACATTTTATACCTAGTTGTGACGTAAAGAGCCCCCACTCTCCAACTTTAATGCGTTTTAACTAAGTATTTTTTTGTTAACTTGATAAAACAAAAAATACGTATCTAATATTTTCGTATTACCTGATTGACGGACAAAATAGAATTTCGTTTTCTTTACCCAGTCATCATCCCTATTGTTTTTCGGGCACTTCTATTTTTTGGATTCGAAATAACTGATGTCCTTTAAATGTTATGTATTTTTAACAGGTTCTGTGGTTTGGGGCTCGTTCCATCGCACACTGATACTCAAGGGTGACAAATGGTTGTGGAAACATATCCGCAAATACAAATGGCCTTTTGAACTTCAAATTGAAGGAAGAAATGGAGGCTTCAGCTTTATGGCACCACTAAATCTGTTCCCGCTGCTTTATCCAGGAGGTTAATACGTTATTTTAGTATTTATTCGTCATAATTCCCCTGCCCTTATCCCAAATTATAACTTATTTATAAAATTGCCGGGTACAGCGTGTCTTCTAATACTTATGTAGCGACACTACAAAAAGCAACTTACAACAAAAAGTACCTACTACAGCGCCATTTATGACGAAAACTGAAGAACTAACATGGTCTGCATCTCGCAAGTAAAGTTATCCTCGACTTTAGAGTGTATAGAAAAACCCAACAAAAACTGTCAGGCAGTAACCCAACACGCATAACACCCGTCTGGTCGGAGGATCCTCCCTTTTCTAAGAAGTATCGAGGAACTTTACACCCTATTCCTCATGCCCCTAAAGTTATTTCAGTAGTGTTTTAGTTAATTATTGGGTAATGTATGCCCTTTTAGAGCGAATTTTACCCGTTAATCTGATCATGATCATCACATCCAAACCGCAGTCAAGTGCTGCCTATAGCAATATTCCATGAGTATGATGGCACTGCTCTGGCAGCTCTTGAACCCACTTTCAATATGTTAGTCGCGTATAAAATTATAAATTTATGAAACTGGCCCTAAGTGGTTATTGTCATGAAGAGAGTGGCTCAATGGAATAAAAATAAGCACTTGAAAAATAATTACTGTCATAACTACTTTCAGAACAAACAATCCGCCTCGTCGTACCTTTGCAATGGATAAATGGTGAAACCGTGATGTGGGAGTGCGGCTGTGACCTACTCCTCACTCCGTTTGAAAAACCTCCGTCCGTCACCACTGAAACCCTGGTTTCCGAAGCTCCTCCTGCAACAAAAGGATTTAATTACGCTTCGTCAGTATTAAATAACGTTCTATTAAAAATATAAAATTGGTACCACTTATCGTCGTCCATCTTATGCAAGTTTTTCCAAAAGCATCCCAGTTCCATGAATTGCAGCATTTTTATTACCACATTATTACACATTCATTTTTCATAAATGTGATTTTATGTACGTTAAAAAAATCAGAAGAGGCCACTACTAAGCTGGAATAATTTCGCTAATTTTTCATCAACAGCCTTTGAAACAATTTTTCAGTGGACATGCATGTCATACATAGAAATAGATAAAAATACAATTTTTTTCACAGAATGCCAGAGTCTTACGCAACTTCTAATAGCAGTTTCATAAATATGTATAGACCCACAGGCGCTGATGATAACGATGCATTCGTTGTCCTTGAAGTTCAACTAGGACGACCCCTAAAGCCTATTTGTATACCACCAACCATTCTCACGTAAGTTTGAATACTACATGTGGGTTTAATTAATAAAGATTTCATCAAACAGTGGTTGTAGAAATAAATCATGTCAATCATAATTCGTCATGTGAGAGCGTTGTAGGCCTTGTAGATTCATTAATACTGCGATTGACTTGGAATCCATTCAAGATAATGTGGTATAAATTACAGAGAAGATTTAGGTGCCATGCTAACAACTATGGAACTCGAAGCCCCAAGAAAACGAATATGCACGGGTCGTGGACAACTGGAGCACGACTGGCAGAAGACTGTTCGCAGTGCTGCGAACTCTTTGCGAAAAGTCCCCTATTATGGTAACTACGAGCGCTTATCACAGATCTTACTAACTTAATAATTTAATCTCATGGCTGTAGCCCCACGTGCTTACCAAGAGTGTGCTATTGCGTACTCCCAACGAACGGTTTGTTTGATTGATATTGATTCTTAAATATCACATCACCCCCTGTAGGACAGAGCAACGAAATGATAAATTGCATTATAAGAACACCTATGACACCCATATGTCATGGGAATGCTGTAGTTACAACGCACTTTTGTGTTTGGGCAGTGTACATCAGATTATCCTATCAGGACTGACCGCTGAATATTTTCGTCTCGTTGAATTTGGCATTTCTATTACGAATTAGGCTTTTACCATGGGTTCGACCACGAGTAGTTCGTCAAATTATCTCAAAGGAATGCATTACCATTAGCAAAAGTATCCCATGTCCGATATCCTAACTTAGCCCTGGTCTACTTGTACTTACCTGAGTGTTAAAATTTCATTGAAATACGTTAAGCCGCTAACGCGTGAAAACGCAACTGATCTATCTGTCTATCTGTTGACGGAATAAGTAAATTTAGCATTTATAATATTAGTATGGTTTTCCAGGGCCCACAGAATTTTGTACATTCAATCGACAGCTGAGTGAGACAAGGACTCGTGTGGAGCTGACGACGTCTTGCTGGCAAGATGCTGCGGTATTCGTCAACAACCAGTTTGTCGTACAGCAATATCAACACTCTGACGCAGTTTTCGAAGTAATACCTTCATGTTCTTACTCAGTATTGTTTTCTTGTCTTTCTCTTAGACTGTAGACACCATATTTTATCGATGGTCTACTAAATTTCTAACCCTTCGGGGATTTCAGGTGTGATGTTATGGTATTTTCCTTCAGGAACTGGTGATGATGGCTCACGCTTGCCTGATGAAATCGGCTTCCAACACGCTGCTCCGGACTGATCACGTGATGGTCGAGATGGAGCCGGCTTTACGAGCTGCTAGACACGCCCGCCAGATGCAGGACACGAGTCACGCTATGGAAATATTTTTACGGGTGAACTTATCATTAGGAATTAGCTCTTTCCCGCAGCTTCGTAAATATTTAGCTTTTCGTTTAATAAGCACACTTACGTGACGCGTAGAAAGTTAAAGGGATTAAATATAATGAGCACCAAAAAATACTTTGAGATCCTAAGCTACGTTACCAAAAAAAAAAAACTAAACACCAAAAAAATTGTATTCAAAGACTAAATATAGTAAATGATCACCAAATAGGAAATGATCACCAAATTTTGTGGCAAGAAGAACTTAGGAAGCAAGTGCGAGCAAAGCGAGCTCGGGGTATTGGGCACCCCGACTCGGTTAGGTTACTTTAAACCCTGCAGAGAGAAATAGGAGCCCCGCGTAGCGGAGCTCCGTCGACTACGCCTTAGTTCGGAGCTGTGATTTTCAGGTTTTTAATTCTGGTGATCATTTACTATTTCTGGTGATCATTTACTATTTTAGGCAGTATAAAAATGTTTTTTAAGGTTATATTTACTTTATCTGGTGTTATGTTAAACATAAGCCAAAGTTAAATACCAATAATTCTCATCTCGATTGTAAAAGTACAAATGAGTAAGGGTCACATTGAAATCTGATTTCCCTTACGACATTGGCTTATGCACATCATTAGTAATACTTGCAGAACGAAAATCGTCGTACCCCTGCTACGACAATGTAATATTTACCATTAATGTACGGTTGGCTGCTATGGCCTTTAATTGCTTGTCTTCAAAGCCACTTTGATAAATTGTATAACTTTGAACTTGTCCAGTTGGTTGTGGAAAACCCGCGTAATGCTAACTATTGGCGGGAGCTGTCGACTGTCATGAAAGACATCGACAAAGACTGCGCCAGAGTGTGCCTCGACCGCGCTGTATTATTGGACGCGCGACACCCGCTGACGTGAGTACCTACTTATGTTTTTTGCCTTTACCTGCACTCCAATTTTAGATCAAATTCCAGTTCACATTCGCTTCGACTTATTTATAATGTTATAATTGTTTCTTTTTATGTTATACTAGCTTTAGCTCGCAACTTCGCTCCCGTTGTGTATGGAAATTAACCCACAGGAACGTTTCAAATATAGCACTCGGGGATAATGTAGCTTCTCGTTAGTGAAAAACTTTTCGGAATCGAATTAGTAGTTCCGAAGATTACCCCTACATACAAACAAATTTAAAAGTGAAAAGACCACGCAGTTTTGTATTTAGATGGATCAAAACTTTTAACGAATACCTTTGTTTAGTTCTGGAAAATCATTCCAAGTACAGCTTCAATTCGTTTATCTCTTTGTATCTATTCTAATATTTATAAGTGTTTCCATGTTCTATAGACTCTTATCAAAAGGCGCCATGCTGTTCGAAGAGGACTCCTTAATAGCGGAGACGTTCTTTATCGCCCTGCTCACGCTGCACCCCACTTGGTCCACCGTGTGGACCATCGCCAGCGTCTACTTCTACCAACGAGAGCTGTTCCATCTGGCCACAGTTACCATGAACGTCGCTAACAAGTACGCTTTTTTTTTTGGTAACGGTTATTGGTTTTTGAACACGAACAGCGTGCAATATTGGGAACATTGCACGCTTGCTGGGATACAGGTGTCGTCTCTGTTTGAGCGGCAGAATTGATTAAACTGGGGTAAGAATTAATAAATAGATAATGTGAGTTTTAACACAGAAACGCGATCAATCGACGTGGACCATCGCGTCGTCCTTAATGTAATAATATGTCAATTCATAAATATCATACGCACCTAATTATACTCATAATAGGTTACTTTAAGGTTGCGTGGTTGTAACGATTACTTCAGTATTGTATTTGTTAAAAAAAAATACGCTGAGAATCGGCCAAAATCTATTTTTCATAACCAAAACAAAAAAAAAACCCGCGAGCAGCAGCTAGTAACACTCTAAATTAGTGCACAACGTTGATTTGCTCATTCTACACGAGCAGGCGTTGTCTCAAACAACATTGAAGATTCATTATTACATTTTGTGACCATTCTTCTAAGTCGTTGGGGTGTCTTAATTTTTTATGTTATTAATATTATAAAGCTTTATATATATATATATATATATGTATATTATAATATTATAAAGCATTTTAGAGTTTGTTTGTTTGTTGGTTTAGTTGAAGGCGCTAATCTCAGAAACTAATGGTCCGAATTGAAAAATTCATTTAGTGCTGCATATTCCATTTATCGAAGAAGGCTATAGGCTATGTACCACGCTACGGTCAAAAGGGGCGGAGCAGACGAAGTTGAGCGGATCACCAAGTAATAAATAACTCAACCGCGATCTAATCGCACTCTTAGAAAATTATTTTGGCATCTGTCAGGTGGCGCTACCCAGGGTGTAAAGAGGACAGAATATATCATCGTGGATGGGAGAAGGAGCTGGGCGACTGGTGGGATGCCACGCCCATCCTGCCCGGCATGAGCCTCTACTACGATGCGGCAGACCTGTTGATCAGACTGAGGGCTGTGTCTGTTAGTACTCCTTTGGAGATTTAGAATCTTTTGGTTTTAGAACTTTTAGGTCTTAATTAAGGGTGCAGCCAAATCCTCTGGACAGCGGACTCCGACAAAGTCTAGATATCCGCAATTTATCCGTACCTATCGATTTTGACGCACCTTAAGCCATGTTCACGTCCATAATGCTTAGCAAAATATTCAAGTAAATTCAATCGAGTCAAGAATTGGTATTTAGGTTCCACTTTTTTTGTGAAAAATATCAAAGACCGAGACTGATGATGATGGTGCTATATAAGCTAAGTCAAGCCTCTTCTCTATGTCCTATGCATTAGAATACGTGTCATTTTTAGAATTCGCCTACGGATGCAGCAACAGGCTGACCTCTTGTAACTTTTTCTTTCTAGTTGGCAGAAGTATGCATAGCTCGAGTTCTTTCGGTGTCAGGAGAGACCCCTCAGTACTATCATCTGGTCGGTCTCTGCTGCCGTTTGCGGAGTGAGTTCGAGCAGGCCAAATGCCACGTCGATCTTGGCCTTGAGAAGTATGGCGAGGTGAGCCACGTAACCTACACTATTTGTAGCTTCGTTACATTACAGGACACTGATCTTAATCAGTGGTCAAATTGTTACTGGGTTTTTTCATCAGGAATTTCTCGGTAGCAGCCACGGAGCCTGGATTTGTGTCCGGTTGATGGCAATAGGCTCACCCCATATTACATAGGACTTAAACGTAGCTAGCTCTACGGACAATACAGGTGTGATGTTGTGGCACATGACCACTGATATGTCCCACCTCAATGTTAGCCTCGAGAAGTTTGGAAGAAGTGATGGATTACTACGTTTATCTGGGTAATAAGCAAGAGAAAGACTAATAGAGAAGTATGAAAGCAGAAGACATCCTGAGACGACCCAAATAAATTGGGAAAAAGGCAGTCGAATGATAAAGATCTGGGTAATAAAACTCAATATGAAACAGGAGTGTCTCAAGAGTTTATTAAATTTCAATTATAGCCACTGTTATTTGTATCTTGTACTTGTCTAATAATTCAGTGAAATATTCAATATACGTATTTAATATCTTATTCCTCATCTAGATCAATTACTTAAGAAGCCTAGAAGCTGAAATTCAACATAAACTCGGTAACTTTCAAGAAGCCATTGAGTCATTTGGGAAAGTCGCCAACACCGTCAACGCCTATACGTAAGCAATGAGACAACAACGAGAAAAACTAAAATAAAAACGAATACTTTATTTTAAAAATGTTTAAAAATTAATTTGCAAAATTTATCCCAACCGATTGATTTTTTGGTTTTTTTTCTTAAAGCTTGTTATCCATACTAATATTATAAATGCGAAAGTCACTCTGTTTGTTTGTTTGTTTGTATGTTTGTTACCTTTTTACGACTAAACGGCTGATCGGATCTTAATGAAATTTGGCAAGAAGATAGATTTCAACCTAGGAAAGGACATAGGCTGTATATCATCACGCTACGACCAAAAGGAGCGGAGCAGCAATGAAAAAGGTTGCGAAAACGGGGAAAATGTGACACAGACGAAGTTGCGCGGGACAGCTAGTATAATATATATAATAGTTTGCTTTTAGTTGCACTAGTTTTAAAAGAGACAACGCATGCGCTATAATCGTACCATTATTGAATTAATTTCTAAACCGATGATTCCCAATTGATTTCAGGTTCCACATACTCGTAGAGTGAGCAAATCTTTACAAATGTTACCTAACTGTTTCATATTTTTGTATTACAGCTCACTGATGTCTTTGTCGTCTGGAGCCAACGAGCACTCGCGCGCTAGTCTCTTGGAGCTCACCCGTCAAAATCCCAGCGCGTACGCATGGATGGCACTCGCTGAAGACTGGTTAGGCAACCCACCTCCACCTGAAAAAGTAAATACAAAAAATAAAGTAAGGGACATTCTTGTTTAAAATCGTAAGGCATTACAAAACTTCATTGCTAACTTAACACCACACGCCCAAGAAACAGAATTACCTACTCAACTATTCTTCTTTGATTGAAAGATGTATGAAGAAGGGGGCAGGGGGGACCTTGACGAGGGCATGAAGAAGACCGCTCGGCTAATGAAGGCGAAAGCTAGCGCCATAGCCTGTGCCATACAGGCGCTCAAGATCGACCGGCAGGCTGGCCGGGCCTGGGCAACTCTGGGCAAGTTCGTGAAACCCAAAGCCAAGCGCATATACTGCCTCAATATGGCTGTTATTGTAAGTACTACAACACATCCACACAGTGTACCTGATGTTGTTAATAACTAGGTATAGCCAGCTGTGTTATGTATACGAACACTGATAAAACGTCAGGTGTAATTTTTGCTTTAGCAAATGGTAGAGAATGAATAAAGAAAAAAAAATTGTGAGTGGGCCGGCCTCTGAAGAATTGGCACAAGTGTGACGTTCATAAACGAACTAAGGTAGAGGAAAATCAAGTACACCTTCTCCGCATACTTACTGCGAATATAGTGGTATAATGGTTTTTGCCCATTATTTGTTATGACTGACTATATTTAAAAAACGGACTGTGGCATCCTGCCTGTGCGTCAAAGGTCCAAATAATACTCCCACCTTACTAAGTTGTACCTCGCAGCGACTTACTTGGCTCGCTCGGTGTAGGGTTTCCCAGGAGGGTGCACTGGCAGTTGGTGGCTAGGTTAGAGAGCCACAGCTTTCTTTGAGTTGTCTTCATCTCTTGTGCAATCAATTTTGAATCCTATCCATAAAGCCTTTTCGGGTCGGCTCCAGTCTTACTGGATTCAGCTGAATACCAGTATTTTACTCCCAGTTACTACTGGGTGGGATAATGAATCTTTGCATTTCAGAGCGGTTGGCGATTATCGAAACATGATTTTGACTTAGCAGAGGTGTCTTCTCAGCACTCGTTCTGTCATGACATTGGGACCTCTGTGCGGGAGTGTCGCTGTAACATGTGCGATAAAACACAACTATGATGTCAATACCAACATTGCAGGATCCAACAATGGATTTGGAGCTTGCACGTTCTAACGATTTTATCGTGTAATAAACTGTTATATATGCCTCCGTAAATCACGAATATTTCAACGTTTGGTGATACAAATTCCTTTTTATATACATTATCTTCCTCAACCTTTTCCAACTATATTTGGTCGGCGTCCCGTGTAATTGGATGCAGCTGAGTATCAATATTACTTAAACCGACTACCTATCTGACCTCCAAAACAAAGTTAGTACTGGGTAATAAGATATCCCCTTGGCAAGAAATTAAAAGTCTGTCAACCAGTGACAGACTTTCTGGCCACTGGATTACCAGTAACGTGTCAAAGATCTACATTCAAATGACAGCCAGGACCAACGGCCTAAAGTGCTACTAAGACCCGGTGGAAACTCGGTATGTAAGGGTTGGTCACCCATCCACGGACCGACCTCAGTGGCAAACTGGCAACGTTGCATAGTCAAAGTGTTGCATCGTGAAGATCGAACCTTGCAGCTGTTAATTATTAAGCAACGAGCTCATTTCATCCTTTTTTATATACTTTATAATTAGAATAAGAATAAGAATAAATTTATTAAACCATTGTTACAATAATTTTCTTAGTCTAAAATCATTAAGGATATCGGTAACAAGTTTTATTTTAACAAACTTAGATAACAGTGGACCCCAAACTAGGCTGTGCCTGTATCTTGGGGGCCGGAGTTGCGATAACTTTAAATTAAAAACATTTATTTATAGTTATGCTAATTAGACATTTTGGAAAATAACAAAATATTTTAATAAATTGGATTAACAGAAATTGGATATTTAACAGAAAATTAGGAGACAATAAAAAAATAAAATAAAATAAGAACAATTCTAATGTTTAGGAATGATGTGTGTGTGTGTGTGTGTGTGTGTATGGGTGTGTGTGTGTCTGTATGTTAGTGGGTATGTGTGGTGAAGGTTTAGCACAGATTAGGTGTTGTTAACTGATAATGTCTTCGGTTTCATCGTAAGGTAAGGAGAGAAGCAGTTTCTGGATCACTTTTTTACTTGAGTGGTCACTTAGGCCTTTTATATTGCAGTATTTATTTATTTTGTTGTAGACATGAGTGTGAGAGTAAGAAGGACACCGCCTCGCCAAGAGACTTGTTGCATCGGGAAGAGGGATGTGTAAAGTGCGTTTGGATATTATGTTTTGGTAATCTGGCCTATTTTTTATGGATTTGTGAGTACGTAGTGTGGCATTTAAAATAAATAACTGTCGCACTCGCAGCACAGGAAATTCTTTATAAAGCAATTCTGTTGGGAATCGGAAAGGTTTTTTAAGCATTACTTTGACTACCGCTCTTTGAGCTCTTTCTATTTCTATGAATGTGGTTTTACCAGCACTGCCCCAGATGGAAATTCCATACTGAAGTACAGATTGGCATAGACCAAGGTATATTGTTCGGAGAACCTTATAAGGAGTGCAGTCACGTAACTTTTTCATGACATAAATAAGTTTCCTGACGCGCGCCGAAAGTATTTGAATGTGAGGTTTATATGAAATATGTTCGTCTATTGTAATACCAAGGTATCTTATAGATGGAGTTTGGTCTATACAAATGCAGGTACAGTCAATGAGTGGATGGTTATGATCACTGCAGCAGGTATGGAACTTAAGTGTCAAGTGTGGTGGAGGTTTAGAAGCGATAGTTTTGCAAAAGGTTATAAGCTTGGTTTTCCTCACGTTGAGGGTGAGAAGATTTTTGCTGAGAACCTCGGCAATTGTAAGCAATCCATTCTCAGCAAGATCATACACTTGATTCCATGTTTTGGCGTGGAATACAATTGCCGTGTCATCTGCATAAGATATGATTTCAGCGTTACTTATTGAAGCATTAAGTATGTCGTTCATGTAAAAAATAAAGAGGGTTGGACCAAGAGTACTACCCTGGGGAATTCCGAAGCTAATTGATTGTAGTCCACTTACGGAATTACCTACTTTTACCAGTTGTTGGCGATCTGAAAGGTAGGACTTGAACCAGTTAAGCGCTACTCCTCTTATTCCTATTCCGTCTAGCTTAGATAGAAGGAGGTCAATAGAAATTGTGTCGAACGCCTTAGCAAGATCTAGGAAAACTCCTATGGCGTGCTCTCCTTTTTCAATGAACGAGGCTACATAATTAGTTAGCAGTATCGCGGCGTCTTCAGTTGACTTACCTCTTCTAAAGCCAAACTGTCTTTCAGAAATTAAATTGTTATCCTCTAAATAGTTGACAAGGCGGTTGTTGACAATTTTTTCTAGTAGTTTGGATAGAATACTCAAAAGTGCTATTGGGCGGTAATTCTCTGGTAGTTCTGGACGGCCGCTTTTGTAGATTGGTCGAACGCAAGCAACCTTCCAACGATCGGGAAAAATCCCATTTTCCAAACTTAGGTTAAAAATATGAGTGAGTGGTTTGAGTAATGATTTTTTTAGTAATATAATAAGACGGGCACTAATCTCATCTAGTCCCGGGGCGCTGTCAATTTTAAGTAGATGTATTAGTTTTTCAATTTCTAATTCGTCAGTGGGTTGGAAGAAGAAAGAGTGTAGTGGGGTTTCACGCGGTCTGTATTTATTCGCTAGGGATGCTTGCGTCTCGCACAGTCGCGACAGTATGATGTCTGAAAGATTTTTGCCCAAAGAAGTAAAATACTCATTACACTTGTTAAGTGTATCGTCGGGGTCTTGTGCGTTGGTTAATAGTTTGGAGGAGTCATTTTTTTGTGAGTTTGGGTTATATATAGATTTTATTGTAGTCCAAAGCTTTTTTGGGTCGTTTTGGTATTTCTTTATAAGTTGGCTGATTGATGAATTGAAGTTAATTTATTTCTATTTGCGGAGCGAATATTTATGATTTACGTCTGCCACTGTTTACTCTGTGCTTGAAGTGTGAAGTAAATAAATAGTAAACAAATAAATGTAAAAGTTTAATTATGCAACATTTCTTAGATTACTAAAATAACAAACAAAACATGAAACTTAATCAATAAATCTAATTTACTTAAAAGGACGTCCATAACGCGAACACTTAATATTAGCATTCGTGTGGTTATACCGGTATCAGACGCTTCACTGTTTATCTTTCACTCGAAGTGAAACGGCTGAACAGGAAATTAATGAATAGTGAAAAATCAGTTCGTTAGTGAAACGGACTTTCCGTCTTTCACTTACCTACATGAACAATTTAAAGGAGCAAAATGATGATGAACTCTTGCTGATCGATATCGTGTAATGATTAAATTAAACAAAAATGAACAGTCTTCCGAGTGAACTGTTCTTCAGCTTAGCGTGTCGATGGCAACTGAAATTGAGTCAGCCCAAAATTTTCTAACGAGTTTGGCACGCACAGTAGCGTCTATCAGCTCCAGTTTTGCGCAAACAACAGGACAGGCAGGACACGATATCAAGTGTCCCACCGTTTGTGAGGCAACACCACATTTAGGTACACTCCAGGGCTGTGACATCTATGAATCTCCACACATCTGAACACGTATCCTTGTTCAGCCAACCCGTGTCCGGACCTTTGTCGTTGATTCGAATGAAGAGTCTTTCATCAGCATCATGAATGGTTGCAGTGCCGCGTTGAGGACTGAATAACTGGTTAATCGTCGCGGCCGGGCGCGGGAGTCGTCGGTAGCGCAAAGTAGTTTGGCGGTAGTAGGTTCTCAACCACCTGCTTCACTACTCATACTGTTGAGTAGATGATAATGATGCCGAGTACCGTACTGTAAAAAGAAAACGTAATCGGTATCAGAGATGTCTTTTATACATGTTACAAGGGACACGCGAAAACGGTTACCTGTTTCATACATTTTGACGTGTTACGTAACACGTCAAAATGTCTCATATTTAAAAAAACAGAAATGACCTGTATCCTAACACAGCTCATTTCTGTTTTTTTTTTTAATATGACTTTAGGAATTAATGTAAAAAAAAAAGCTAGATTTGGTAAATATTGTTTGGAAAATTTTGTATTGCTATAAATTAACTTGTGCTCAGCTAGACCATTTTGATGTCTGTCGGGTGTAATACAAGGCGAATTTTTCAAGTGGCCGTGGAGTGGATGGCCGAAACCGAAACTATGAGGACTAGCGAAAAATACTCAAAGGAGTCTCGAGCCCGGTTTTGATGAAAACTTATAATACTGATCATTGGATTTATGGAAAATCAATATCGCTAGTCAGGAATCAAACCGAAATTGATTTTGGAAGAAAAAAATACACTCTATTACAACAGCATTCGATAGCGTCGCTATTAAGAATTATATTCTGGAAAATAATGGTACAACATAGTAGTGCATAATTTTTTCAAGATATCTTTTGATCAAAAAAGTTCTAGGAAGGAATTTTCAGATAAAAAAGGACATATTGAATGATGTTTTAAATGAAGTTTTATTTAGTTATTTTTGTTGCAGGTTGCAACACATTATCTCATCAACTTGAATGTTTTTTGCTTTTATAAACATACTAGCTGTACCCGGCATGCGTTGCAATGCACTTTTTCCTACCTACCGACCCTATTTTACCTACCTACCCTACTTACCTATCCTACTTTACCTACCCTACCTACCCTACCTACCCTACCTACCCTACCTACCCTACCTACCCTACCTACCCTACCTACCCTACCTACCCTACCTACCCTACCTACCCTACCTACCCTACCTACCCTACCTACCCTACCTACCCTACCTACCCTACCTACCCTACCTACCCTACCTACCCTACCTACCCTACCTACCCTACCTACCCTACCTACCCTACCTACCCTACCTACCCTACCTACCCTACCTACCCTACCTACCCTACCTACCCTACCTACCCTACCTACCCTACCTACCCTACCTACCCTACCTACCCTACCTACCCTACCTACCCTACCTACCCTACCTACCCTACCTACCCTACCTACCCTACCTACCCTACCTACCCTACCTACAATACCTACCCTACCTACCCTACCTACCCTACCTACCCTACCTACCCTACCTACCCTACCTACCCTACTTACCCTACCTACCCTACCTACCCTACCCTACCCACCTACCTACTCACCTACCTACCTACCCTACCCTACCGTATCCTATGTCCTTCTCCTGGCTCTAAACTACCTCCCTGCCAATTTTCAGCTAAATCGGTTCAGCCGTTCTTGAGTTATAAGTGAAGTAACTAACACGACTTTCTTTTATATATATAGACTAGACCAGATTCGTAAATTATGGCTTCTAAGTAGTATTGTAGAAACCTTATTAATAACTAAGTAGGTTTGTTACAGTACATAAGCCATATTATTCGGTACAAATTAAGTCTCTCTATCGGAATTTAAAAAAACTACTCACGTAAAAAAAAAAAACTCACTTTAAAACCATTCTTCTCACGCGAACACTGAATATTTCTTATTGAATTAGGTGTTTCAATGCCTCTTTATACTTATTGTCATTTCTATGAGACATGGAAGTATGAAAGTGTGAACGGAACCGAGATGAAAGGAGTAGGTAATGTAAAGATCATAGATAGTAGGTGCAGGCGTTCTATGGTTTTGTCTACCATGGGTGCCATGAAGTATGAAGAGTCACACAATTACGTAAATAGATCGGTGTGCAAAGCAGTTTTTTTCCATGCAGCGCTTTTCCATATAGTTGAATAATATTACCTATCTAGCTAAGATTCATTACCTCTTTCCGCCTTTTGTTGATTAATAAATTGTAAAATGCTAAACTTTAACTCTGGTTTCAAATCCCTTCGTTCGAAAAACATGCTATTCCTAAATTAAGTACCAACCTATTTACTTGGTAGTTCTGCTGTTATCGCAGACAATTTGTAAAATTCCATTTGATTCTGGATACCACATCCATTAGACAATGCAAGAATCACTCTTTCCTCCATCGATGTTATAATATCTTTTAGAATTAAATTTGCAATTGTAATGAACTTTCTATAGTGTTTACTTTACAAAATAATAAACATGTGCTGGCTTTGACACAGAAAGTAAAAGTTACGTAATTTTTAAGATATTTTAGTCTGGCTCAGCATCACCACATCATCTGAACCCAATTTTAAGAGGAAAATCTTGTCATTCAAACTTTTAAGTGTCAAAAGTTTTTAAAAATAGAAATCTCTTTTTTTATGCAGCCCACTGCTGGGACACTTGCCTTTTTGAGAGGGTACGAGCCATAACCCACCACGGCCACCACGCGAGCCGATTGTGGTGTTGGTTGATCGATGCCTCATGTCTTCCATTTAGCCCGGTTTCCTCGTGGTCTTTTCTTTCACTATTTTGAGAGGTTTAACAAAACCGATTTTAATGAAACTTCATACGCATAAGCAAGATACATAGGTCTAAAAAGTAACTAAAAATATTTTCGAAAAATAGTGTTACAGCTAAATTAGCCCGATTATAAATTATCTATGGAAACAGAAATTTACAATTATCTTTTTTTTTTTTTAATTTCGAAAAAGTTTTTCAGTAACTTTTTTGACCTATGTATTTCTGCTTAAAAAGTTTCAAAAAAAATCGGTTCAGTATTTCGGGAAATAAGGACTTGAAAGTTTGCATGAAATGCCGTAAGGCGTAAACGCTCTTGATAATAACGATGCAATACTTACTTACCTTATACAATTATGAAGCATTTGTACAGCATACCCTGTAGCCCTGAGCAAGGAGACCGTCAGACCGTCTATAATTACGCCATCACCTGTGGCACCCTATTTACGCACTGTTTGGTGGCATCACACACCTAATTAACTATTGAATTCAGAAATATAGGTCAGATCCGCCATTGCTTGTTTCTTGTTACTCATGTATATCTAGCACCTTATGTTGTAAACTGGTAAAGTTTATTAGTTTGGATGTGGGATCCCGAAGAAACAGCTCATTCGTTGTAAATATTCTTTCACTGATATTGGCGATGGTCATAGATATATTCTATCTTCAAGAACTTCACGCGGAAGCTGTTTAAAACTGGCCAAGTGCGAGTTGGACTCATTCACAAAGGGTTCCGCACCAAACAACTTAATAAAAATATTTTTAACGCTCATCAATGTCAATTTACAATCAACAGCATTTTTTAAGTATGCTAATAAAATAAAACTGCTGCAGTTTCAATAAAAAGTACAATATTTCATAAACTAAATACTAAATCTTATTCGTTGAAATCTTTTTTACGTTCCCCATGTTGTTTCAGAAATTTCCTCCTCCAATTTTAAAATGCTTCGCTTCCATTTGTAAACCTCACGTTATACAGTCAATAGAGGGGAGGGAACACAATTTTAACGGCTTCAGAAAGGAATATGTCATTTCCTTTTAGATGGGCAGCCGATGGATACACTACGAGTACACAGTTATAAATAGATTATATACGTAGATTTTTATTGATAAAAAAATTTACACTAGTCTATGAGGACCAACCCCTTTTTTTCCATAATTTCCCACCATTATTGTTAAGCGGTTCACAGAAGGAGCCTACTCTTCAAATTACAACAGTCACGGCGTAAAATGACCGTGAGCACTGTGACATATGGATTGACAGACAAACAGACGGACAGAACGAAAATTTACTTCTTAGGCTATTTATTTAGTGAACAGACTTCTTCCGGGTAAGCTCGTTCCATCGTCGACTTTGTCTCTGTCATCTCTGACCTAGACTAGAGTCAAGAGCAAAACTATATCAAATAAAAAAATTGATCGTAATGTGAGGTTTTAAATTTAAGTCGAACACTTTTAACTGACTCAAAACAATTACGTTGCTGCATAAATAGTAATAAATAAAAGCTTGCAACACGTGTTACATTGTTATATGGGAATACTACTTAAAATATTCTATGCAATGTTAGCACGGTACGGGTTCGGTCTACAGTTAAATAAGGGAATTAACAAAATAACTTAGAATTTATTATTCTAACCAAAATAACATAATAGTACACTTGACTGTAACCCGAAATTCGTACAAATATCTTGGCAAAACGTTGTAATCTAGCTAGATAGAATGCAGCGTTTTACCGTGATAGATAGAGAGATGCGGGCGCGCGAGTGAGGCGAGCGCACAGCAATATAGCGGTTTTATGTCTTTGTATTTTGGTAAAACGATGCAAGCTTAATATTTTACCTTTCAAAGAAGTACCTGTTAGAAAGAGTACAGAGTTGTAGGAGTGTTAATCTGTACAATGTCTACTTTCTTCAATATCTTGAACACATGTATTTTTATGTCCGGTATAAGTCTATTTATACCGATATTTCTCAAATTGACGTTTTACACGTTGCAACGTGTTGTTCTGACAGGGTCGCAGATTGCCTCTCAAGCATGATGATGATGTCGGTTCAAATCCGGGGAAGTACCAATGTGATTGAGTTTTTCAATTTCTCTTCAAAGTTTTTCATCTTGGACATCATCGGTGAAGGAAACCATTGTAGTGAAACCTGAATACGTACCATGACGTCTTAAAGCAGTATTGTTTTAATGGAATTGCTGCGTGGGGAAGAGATGGAGCTATAGAGGACGTCCATCGCCATCTCTTTCCCACTCTGGAATAAGATTAAAATAATACTGCTTTAAGACGTCATGGTTAGCCACCTGGACTTGCAGTTAATACAAGTCTAAAATCGCCAATCCGCCTTGAGCAAGCATGGTTGAATCGCTGCATGAGAAGAGGTATCTGCCCTGCAGTGGGACAGTTACACGCAAGTATTAATAGTAGTATGTGTCAACTACAGGAATAGGAAATTTAAAAAATAAACAACATGAACAAATTACAAGATCTTTATTGCACCGTTAATTTAACTACAAGTTTGTCTGAGGAAATCTAACTTAATTTATTAATAACAAAAATTGGAGATGTAACAGAAAACCATTGTGGAGAAAACTATAAACTGCACTAGGCACCTACAAGTTTATTTTTATCATATTACTTATTATTATATTATTAATGTTACACTTGTAAGGTTTTTCACCAGTGTGTATTCGAATATGTTGTGTTGTTGTGTACCCTTTTCTTTAAAACTAAGCTGAACATTACACTTATGAGACATAAATTGTGATCTAATGTGACATAATATTATGACATAACATTACATAATTGGACATTGGATATGTCACATTAGTGAGCACTAAATGAGTCGTGGGTGTTACTAATAATGAAGACACAATGCTCAAGCGATCGTCATGACAAATATGTTGTCGTCAGATTTTCAAACGATTGTTGCCGTTAAACAATCACTGAAAAGGATTTATTCGTAAGGGTATCAGAAAATACTAAAAATACCACTGGTATTGGTTTCAAACACTGGTAGTTCAAATAAATATAGCAGTGGTTTCCTGACGTGACATTGGCTGAATGCACAAACCGTGCAAAGCCAAAGTAGGAAAAAAAAATTGCAGTGGTATTAGTTTTTGGTTTTAGAACGGAATAAATCCTGAAAAATAACTACGGTTCAACTGTAGGTATACTAAAATTATTTAAAAGCTATAATTAAAAAAAACCGGTCAAGTGCGAGTCGGACTCGCGCACGAAGGGTTCCGTACCATCATTTATAAAAACGAGCAAATAAATATTTTTTTTTATGGGAGCCCTCTTTAATATTTATTTTACTCTGTTTTTAGTATTTGTTGCTATTGCATCAACAGATATACATAATCTGTAGAAATATTTACCTGGCTAACTATCTCGGCTCATGAGATACAGCCTGGTGACAGACGGACAGCGAAATCTCAGTAATAGGGTCCCGTTTGACCCTTTGGGTACGGAACCTTAAGAACAACCGAATAAACCAAGTCGATCTTTGATATTACACAAGTATTCAGCAGCATTCGGTTAGACTGGAAGCCTACTACAACGTAGTTGGAAAAAGGCACATGAAAATATTGATGTGAGCGTCTATCCTTGTAGAGGCGGGCGATAAGGGGGAGGTTTGGTGAAATGTGGCATCATGTGGCGGTCCAGTGGCGTATAGGGCACCGGTGGGTCGGTAGGGTCCGGCTCCAGACGAGGGAATAGGTCTATGACCCCCCCTATCACCATCGATATGGTGAACACAACGAACGCCGCAGACACTATCTCACTGGAAACATGCAAAAAAAAAACTTTTATTAGGACTCAATTTATTATTTTACTCATCATTTTAATCCCAAACAATTATCGCTTTTTTTGTAAGCTGTGCAGTTTTATTCTGACCAGCTTTTGGCTATTTTTATATATTTTTTGTGAAAAGAAATAATGTAAAGCTAAGTTATAAATACAGCTATTGGAGAGAAGATGCGCAACTTAGAGAAAAGTGGAAGAAATGGGGGGAGGTCTTTGATCAGAAGTGTGACAAATCAGGCTAACCAAAAAAAAAAAGCTAAAGGACGAAGGACAAATATAGTCAAATTAAATTACTCACAATAGAACCATTCTTCTCGAACAATCGCCGACTAGATCTTA
This sequence comes from Cerastis leucographa, assembly GCA_963082945.1. Taxonomy (NCBI): domain Eukaryota; kingdom Metazoa; phylum Arthropoda; class Insecta; order Lepidoptera; family Noctuidae; genus Cerastis; species Cerastis leucographa. The sequence continues at coordinate 12,520,073 of OY720357.1, forward strand.
TTGATATCTTTCGGAGACTCCTTAATATATAGCTAATACAAAACATGGAACTACGAAAGATGAAATCTTTCATATTTAAGTAGCAGGTGTACATTGTGTCCTTTGGCACAATCTTAGGCTATAATAGTGATCACCATCATCATCATATCAGCCTGGAATCATCTACTGTTGGGTATACCCAAGGGAAGGCCTATAGGCCTCCCCTTTTTTCTGCCACATTTCCTGGTTCTGTGCGTCGCTTATCCAGGTGTTCCCCGTGACATTGACGATGTCGAGCTTCAGGACGGCTCTGGTTTCTTTGGCCTAAACTAGGCCACCAATCGGTCAAAGCCTTGCTCCATCGGCCATCTCCGCGTCTAGCCAGATGTTCTGCCCAGCACTCATAGCATGACCACTGTAGAAACGAGTTTCGTCTACGGAAGAATCGACATAATGACAGATAGACACTGACAATGTGTCAGTTTGTCAATTCTCCCATTGACATAGCCCGGTTCTACGGCGGTCATGCTAATCGTGCTGGTCCACTTAAGGCGCACCGCCCGGTTACCATTACCACTTAACTTAAAATTGATTTCTGAGCCAACTAAACTGTATTCGAAATGTCAGATTCGTTAGATTCAGTAAAAACCTACATCTTCGTATAGTTTTGCCTGTGTAAGTAGTTTGGTTGGCCCTGTACAATGAGATGGAAATAAACGTTCCTGAACATACCGTTGTAAATCTTTGACTTTTTTGTAATTTTGTTACTGGGGCCCCTCCCATTCTATCTCCAACTTTTCAATTAAGTTTTTGACGTATTCTCGTCACACCCTACCTACTCAGCTATCAAGTCTTTAATGCTGAATACGGTGACTCAAAAACCCTCTGGGAACCCGTGCCATAACGCCGAATCTTCAGTTGGTTAGTCCAAGATAGATCATTGTTTATGATTTATTTCGCATAGGACCAAACACAGATAATATCGCTCCATCTTTACCCGAGACCCGGAAAGTAAAACCGGTTCCCACACCGGTTCAATATTTACCGCAGACAGAGAAAAAACAGAAGTGGTATGGCGGTCGCGTAAAAAGCCACTTAGACCACATGAGACATTTCAGTTTTTCAGCTTTGATTGTGATTCTGGAATGGCAACCCATTACAATTCCTTTGTTATATCATCTCTCCATAGCTTTTAGTACAGGCGCCAGCACATCAAGCTACAGCAATCACTCACCGTACCTAATAACTTCTTAGTAAGCTTGGCTAGTTGGCCAAGAAAAACAAGTACGAATTCGTATTCATACTTGTTCCAGTTTCTTGTTTTGTAAGTATGTGGCCTGTTATCGTTTACAGGCAACTAACTTAGTCGTCAATCGGGGTTTGTCTCAGAATACTAGATTCTCAAAATTCACAAAATACCTGATTATCTAAATACCATATTCGCAATATACCGAAGCACAGTTAAATGAAAAATTGTTTCAGGTAAATAAGTATATTACGAAAAATAAAGAAAAAAATTAAAAGAAATAATCAAATCGCACAAAAAATAACAATAAATCGTTAACAACAGAAACAAACTAAAATAAGTATAGGTACTACAGGTTTTCCTCAACATCACCTTATTATTCCTCTGGCCAAGGTAAAAGCCAGCCCTTGGGTCACGAGGAGCGTCAACTGGGCGGCGTTTCGAAATGTTTTAAAACAGGTTGTGAGCACTCGGCTTCCGAGTTTCAACCCCAAACTGGCTGGAAAATATAGTTATCACAAAGGTTACTTAGGATGTAATTGAGACCAAATCAAAGAATCAACTGGCATATGAATTATGTTTCAATCATACTTTTTTTATTTTGTTTTTTCCGCTTTTTCTTAGCTTTAAATAAAATAAGGTTTGAATAAAAAGTGTACTCGTACTCGTATTTATCAATGAAACTACTACTATTTTACTACACTACTGCGAAGTTTGGCAACCTAGCAAAAGTAAAGATTCGTCATACTGGTGACAATTTTTGACCTAATTTAATGATGAATGATGAAATCTCCGAAACTATGCATTTTTGGATCACCTATTCTAGGAGTTTTAGTATTATTTTTACCTACAGAATATAACCCTAGAGTTACGGGATATAAAAAAAACATGTTGTATGTACGCCGCTTGAGGTTCTCTAATGCCGCAGCGGCAGCGCCAGCACAGAACGATGAGCTTGGAAGATGTGATGGCGCAAGAGTATCGACACAATGTTTCGTCCGATTTTTTCCCAAGTTCTAAAACAGCTGGAACGATTGCACCCCGTCGTCGTTCCACCTGTTTTAGAACTTGGGACTTAAAGCTTATAGCTCGTCTGATGATGTCGTTTTAGTTCTACTTACCTACTCAGAACTCTTAATATACATACTACCTTAAACTTATGCTAGCTTAGTACCTTTGCTGGGTTTGACTATTTTAAAGAAGTCCTCTAATTGGCTCCAACGATCACTAAGACCATGGTCGACGTTATCATTTCAAGAAAACTTTTCTTCTTGACTATAGAAATCACAAAATTAGTCAGCGGGACCAATTGAGTTCCCGCGGGTCCCGCCGCCGTGCGGACTGCGGGATCAGTTGAATAAAGACCCAAATCTTTTGATTTCGACTGTTCGAAATCGGATATATTGAGAATCTGGTATTTAGATAATCTGGTATTCTGAGCTAAGTAATTGGGTACTTGCCATATCCATTTTACAAGGTTTTGTAAAAACAACTTTTACTTCCTTGGCGATGATAGAAATATCACTGGTAAAGGTTGATGACGTAATTGCTTATTAAACTCGCGGGTAAAAATAAACAAACAAACTCTTTTAAACTTTGTTGCATTTCGTAATCCGTATTGATAAGCAAATGTAACCGTGTGGTGTGTTCTAGATTATCTAAATAGGTTGTCACCGTAATTAATGTTATTTGGAAGCTATTATACCAATGCTGAACTCGTTATCTAAGTACCTAACAAAGTTGTATGCTTAGAGTACTTATAAGGCTTATATTGTGTGGTGCAATTACGGTTAAAGTGACGGGATCTTTATTACATTCTAATGACTCTTTATCAGTATTAAAAGTTCCTCGGCGTCGGATGGAACATCATTTTAAATGACGGTTCCAGTCTTTAAACGCAGCTCTGAACTTTAGACGTGTACTATAGTGTCTTATTAAATAAGGATTGTGTTATTATTACAATGAAGAAATCGTCTGTGCCACATTGTCTCTTCCTTCTATCTTTGAGTTATACGTTCGAACAAGTGATCTCTATAACATGGGCCAGTAATTCAGCAACGATTAATCTTCCACAAGGAACAATAAGGGGATCTTACGACTGGTTCAAAAATCAAAGAACATTTTTGGGAATACCCTACGCTTCTGTAACAGAAAGATTTCAGGTACGTGTTAATTTTTCATGTTTTATGTAATTTATTAGTGCTTACAACTTCTTGACACTTTAATAGTTGGCGATTCTTACTACTCGCAGTGATAGTATCACAGATACAAATACACTTCTTACCTATGTTATTAAAAAGTGATATTACTTTTATAATGTGTCTATATCATAATCCTCCATCAGGAACCCGGCAGCGCTCCATCATGGAACGGCACACTCATTGCAAAACGTGGGAACATAATGTGCAATCAGTACATCTCAGCATTGAGCACACCTGTTGGTCAAGAAGATTGTCTGGTGCTCAATGTGTTCACACCACCTACCCCGGAACAAGAGCCTTTTCCTGTAATGGTTTTCATACATGGTGGGGGATATAACTCGGGCAGCAATTCCGAACTTATTTATAATCCAACATATTTAGTGCAAGAAAAAGTTATTGTTGTATCTATTAACTATCGCGTTGGGGCGTTCGGTTTCCTGTGCCTGGGTCTCCAAGAAGCTCCAGGGAACGTTGGTTTGAAAGACCAATTAGCTGCTTTAAAGTGGATACAATTAAATATAGCCTACTTCGGGGGCGATCCCAAGTCCGTCACAATATTTGGTGAAAGCGCTGGAGCAGTTGCTATCCATCATTTACTTCTTACCAATTCTGCTACTGGATTATTTCATAGAGCCATTTTGCAAAGTGGGTCAGTTCTGATGCCACAGGATTTCAGTTACCAACCTGTTGAAAGCGCATCTAAGGTAGCCTCGCGTTTAGGCTATTACACTTCAGACCCAATTGAATTATTGAAAATCTTTAAAAATTCAACAGCTACCGATATTGTGAAAGCTTCCAATGTTGATCAAACAAATAATGCATTCGGTCTTTATTTATTTACACCGTGTGTGGAGAACGCTGTAACGAGCAGGACACCATTGATAACGGAACAACCAACACAACAACTTAATAAACTGGGTCTTAACGTGTCTGTAATTATTGGCTTCAATGATAGAGAGGGCATTTATTGGGCACAACAGTATGGTTGCCAAACTATTGATAAACTCAAATCTATTTTCGATAGTATAATACCTTCTTACTTGCTATTTGAAAACGATACTGATAAAGTTTATTTTATGGATGATGTAGTAAACTTATACTTTAGCAACAGAACTTTTACAGACGGATTGATAGAATATTTTACAGACTGCCTGGTTGCATTTCCAGTAATGATATCATCTGAGAGTTTGCTTCGAAATCCGACGAGGACAATATATAACTACTATTTTAAATATGATTCGTTTAGAAACTTGAATAAATTTCTGACCCGGCTACGTAAAACACCAGGAGCATGTCACGGGGACGAGCTATTTTACATGTTCCAACCAGCTGTCTTCGCTATTCTGCCTCCTATTTGGAATGATGCTGCAGTAATTAACACTATGACAACGTTTTGGACTAGTTTTGCTAAAACTGGGTAAGTTGTCATTGTATACTAAGTATTGCTCTTAAAATTGTGTAATACTGTATCTAACTTTAATACTATTATTTTTAGGATACCTGTAAAACCAAATAATACGTGGAGATCAAGTGGAGACCAATTGGAGTTTCTTGAAATAAACAATGGAAACCAAATGACGACGTTACCGAATGAAGATCGAATGGAGTTTTGGAGGAAAACCTTTGTAAAATATGGAAGAAGATAAATGTAACTATTTTGACTATTCAATCTTGTAATACCTACCTAATTTTATAAAGGCGTAGTTTAATTAAATAAACATAAATGCCTTCGTCGCATAATCTACGCAATTTATGGTTTATAATGTGGCATAGCAGCAACTCTTTGCCACAAGGCAAATGGCGTTTGCTATTCTAGCACATTGACAGTATTCCACCTATTCTACATACCCTACCTACCCGAAAGGGTAGACGTAAGCAACAAGAAATAGTGGCTGAGTCAACCTGGGACGATTGCGCCAGCCTGAATCTGCATTTACATTTAGTGGTCCAAAATCGCCAAACCGCACTGAGCAAAAGTACTCGTTCCTCTCTGAATGAGAAAAGATCATAGCCCCGGCAATTACTGCAGTGGGATTGATATTTTTGGTGTTAACTCCTAAAATCAATAGCCTACACATAGGTACCTATAACTATACAACATATTTACAGTTTTTTTTAGGGGCGAAACCTTCAAATTACAACCTCACTAAAAAGATTTTTACCTCACTAAAACCACCCCGGTGGTCACCATCCGCACATGAGTTGAGGCACGGTTTCAATGCAACACCTGTTAAGGCACATCTCTGGGGTAACTATACAGAGGTCTCCTTTGGGCCTCACTGTGCAAGTGGGCACGGCGGCACGTGACCACTGTGCTGCCGGTCTCTCTGAGGTCACTCGGTAAGCGCACAGAGTTCCCACTCTGAACGCCCGTGACCCCAAAGTCCCACCTGCTTTAAGATATTAATGCAGGCGGGGTTTAGGCGTGTCTCGACGACTTCTTCTCCTACCGGGATTCGCCCTCTCACGATCCTGCTCGGCAGCTTCCTTCTCGACCATTACGGCCTCACAGAACGAGGTCACCTCCCTCTAGTTGTCAGACTCCACCAGCATAGCCCCAACTATGACTGGCAGAGGCAGGTCTGCCCGATCCTGGTGACCAGGACCCGTCGTTCAGAGTTCTAAGCAGGGTACCTCTCGAGCGCGTACCGTGCTGAGTCCAGGCCGCCTTCACAATGATGGCAATGTGCTGTGGCTTGTCGCCCAATTTTATTGGTATCCGCCGAAGCAACCGTGCCCGGTGAGATTCTGAGTAAGTCTATAGGAGATACGCTCCTGTCTTTATTTTCGCTCGAAATGCAGCAGTACGGCTTCGACAACTCGCTTACGCGAATATTACGACTGTTGCAGCCGCTCACGCCACTGTACTGCTCGAGCACATGTCGCCTCAGCATTACAACAGCGGTTCCTGGTACAATATTACCACTTTGGCTTTGACCATTTGGCTATAAACATACTACATAATTTACCTACCTACTTCTTTTTGCTTGTAAGTCCTGTTATGGCAGAACCCACATGGAGGATCGCAGCATTTGGGGTATTCTAGTTTCGTCCTGGCTAACCAAAACTACAACCAGGGGCCAGGGGTTTAGAATCTTGGGGTAATAAAATAGAATTTCAGCTGAATAAGTAAAGAGGTGTATTTAATAAATAAAACTTAACATAACACAAGTATTTACAACGCTTTACAGAATAAAAGGAAGTACTGAAAGTAGCTTAAAATAAATATTGTGCTTGTTTCAATCTTGTAACTGGGGTGTCTAAGGCATCACAGGGCTTAAGGTTCTCTTAGGTATTCTGTTACTCGAGTTAGGTACGTGCTTCATTCAACCTTGATCATTGTGGCGACTCCATTCCGTTGAAGTAACAACCAACGGCGCCTTTGTCGGCGGACTTGGAAGCTCGTTCAACTTTTTTGTAAGCCATATCATGATGTAGACAAACACACCCAGACCTGAAATCCTAAGAATAAAACGTATCTATGTATTATTTGAAGTCGTCTTTTTCAGTCTAAATTAAGAAATTGAAGACCGTTACAACAGATAAACCTATAAACCTATCCAAAAAAGCTATCACCTACTTCAGGAGGTAAAATTATATACTTTACTAAATAAAACTTATCTTCAAGGTGTTGTTTTGCATACTCGTCAAATTTAAGGAGATGACTATGCTACTGATTCTCGTCCCGAATCAATAATAAAATGGGTAGGTATTGTTTTTTTTTTCTTATTTACGAAAATCGGTAAGTGTGAACCACCCGTGTTTTAAACGCGGCCCGTCTGATTCTCGCTCTATATCCGTGCTTTCATACATACAAACAATCTCAAACGTTTATTCGATAATTTCTTATTGTCTGGAGGTTATGCTGAAATACTGACAAACTAAAAAACCCAAAAAAATCAGCGTTTATTACTAAATAAATGGGTACCGTAATTTTAATAATATTTTGACGAGGATGCAAAACAACACCTTGTATTGTAAAGGAACTTCTTACATCATTTATTCAAATTCAAGCTTTTTACATACCAATCTTACTAACATAGGATAAGTTCATACTAACACTATGGTTAGTATCATCATCATCATCAGCCTATAATGTTCCCACTGCTGAGAAACAGGCCTCCTCTCTAGCAGAGGGATTGGGCTGTAATCCACCACGCAGGCCCAGTGCGGGTTGGTAGATGTCACAAATGTCTTCGAATTTTTAGTTCTAGGACATGCCGGTTCCTCACGATGTTTTCCTTCACCGTTTTTGAGAGCATGGTTAGTATGAACCTATCTTATTATTATATCTTATTAGTAAATAACAAACACAATAACTTACTTAATACACTACCTATTGGCTACAAGAACATGTGCTCGCGCATGTCAGCCAGCCCAGAGTCTAATGAAAGGTCCGTCAACCTTGTCCGCCAGTGTTGCTAAAATACTGTTAGGGCTACCCCTGAATCGCCGCAATATCGATGCACATCGTTTGCGTATGATGTCATAAAAGGCATCTATTCGCGCTTCCGCGAGCATGCCCGATGCACTGCAAAACCGAGGCAGCCCCAACAATATCTTATATTTATGTAAGTACCCATAGGCGCCGGCAGCAGGGTGCAAGGGGGTGCACTAAGTAGCACCCGCCTGTCGGGAAAGAAAAGACATGCGAAAGCTTTAGATTTTTTTACCAAATTACTTTCTGAATAAAAATTAAAACGTTCTAGGTTGCTGGCCAAATTTTTGTTCTTCGCCTTGTCAATAAATTGAATGTCCGCCTCTACTTTTTTCCTGTGAACACAGCATGCAGAGCCCACATACGCCTCGCGTCAGGGGCGTGATGCGAAATCTCTGGCAAATATGTATAGGGAAACGAATCTATCCGAGACGGAAAGCAAAAATTTAAAGACGCGATTCGATCCTTGGGTTCATAAGCTTTTCTTCCTAAATAGGCAGAAATAGCCCTATTTCTATAATAAAGGACAAAAGAAAACCTATCACATTCGAGGTGGAGTGCAAACAATTTCAAGATGTTTTCATGGAATTGAAGATGCACCCTCCTGGAAATAATCCTGCCGGCGCCCATGTAGATACCATAGCTTGTTGACACTACACTAACTGGGGAGCGCATAGGTAGATGGATAACATTCCCCATTGACCTTAAGCTAAAGAAATGCTACAACTACTTAAAAATCATAGGTACCCTTTTTTTTCAAATCAGACTTAGGTGATTTGTATGTTTATGCACCCCCTCCACTGTTTTTACTTTACAGAAAAAAATATTTAAAAGACACGAAAAATAAAGATCACAAATAGGACATTTCATAAATAGGCCACATCTAGGTGCTTTACTTAAACGTACTTACATGCCCAACATTATGAAAAAATAATAATTGCGCTGTATTTTAATATACGACGCTATATATTTATACACGACTTTCCTATCACACAATTCTCTGAAGTGAGGACTGTCTGTTGACTGTTTATCAAAGGAACAATCATAATACGAAAATATTTATTTAATAATAAATGGTGGCGAATTGGTGCGTATTGGTAAAGCACTGACTACATCAAATACCTAGATAGTGAGAAGCAGAAAAAATCTACATCGTTCCCGGTTTTGGTACCTACACTAAGGAGGATTTTTTTACGCAAAGGAAGCAGAAGTGAAATAGAATAACGAGATACGCCATCATTCTCCCAAATTATTCTGGGGTCGACGTAGCAAAATTTTCTCCATATTATCCAATACCTCTCGCCAGCATAAGCATCTCAGCAGTATCCATCCTACTAGCCATGTTACCCTTCACACAGTCCGTCCATCATTTCTTTGGTCATCCCCTTATCATCACATTCAAACAGCCCACGTTCATTATAAAGTTTTATACACAACCATAGTACCTATTTTACTTATAACATGTAAAAAAAACTTGAGAGGTGTCAAGGGACATCCGTATGGAACGAAGTTCCTTTAGATTAATTAGTGAAGGAATTGTATTTTTTTTTTTTTTTTTTAACATATATAATGTAATATAAACTTAATCACAAAATCTTAAACAACATCAACATCTTAGAAACACGCGCACGCCGCACGGCTTACAACTATAGCAAAAAGTCTAGCCCCCTTTCGCAACGCACACTAAGGAACTTCGTTCCAATACAAAAGAATAACTGGAATACACGAATGAACCAATGAATTTGCATTCGAGGTCACACAAAGACCTATAACACTTTTTAAGAAAGATCCGCAAACCCACACAATGTCCAGTCACTCTTATTTACTTATAAGGAATATTATTATTTCACGAAGTGAGAGTTCCACAGGGATTTCATTAGAGGCCTATCTTAAAGCAAGGGTGTGGGGATTCTTTGCGCGTGTTATGCTAATTGGTCGTTTTCGACTGCTACCTATTTAAAGTTGGATTTATGATTTTTTGATCCAGAATAGAAATCTTGTGGATAAAAGATGACGATCCCCGGTGATTAAATTTTTTATCAATTTGACACACTTTATTGTAACCACCTATTTTAGTTTCACTTAATTGTAACCACCACAAATTTTTGCAACTTTACAAGGTTTGTAAGTACTTAAGAAGGTTAGTCGTTCTATTTACCGAAGCTGAGGTGCCTACTTACCAATAATATTAATGTACTAAATTTAAATTAGACGGTACTAAATTGATATTTCAATTTACCTACATATTTTTTTATAGCTCTGTGTAGCACTCCGCTGTGACTGGCTATTCAGCTTATTTGTAAACAAAACGATGGCATTATTGTTTGTTTCCAAAGGAACGGATGATGTCAATCAATAAATCATAAACAAAGCCTCTTTACATAATTATGTCGCTCCCATCAGCCTACGGCAGTCCACTGCTGGACGATTCTCGGCAACTGTCCAGCGGCTACCAGCCATCTCCTGCGCTGCTATTCTCTAAGGGTCAGTTCACACCGAGACGCGACGCGACGCAACGCTGCGCGCACATTTTTATATTTTTAGAGCGATTCAAAATATAAATTTATTTTCTACACGAAAAAAGGATGAGTGGTTTTATGAAACCACGGTAAAAGTAAAACTTTTTTTCACACTATAGATAGACATTTAACTAAAAATATTTGGAATAATATTCCATTATAAAACGCGGAGTAGGGATACGAGCGCCTTTCACTTTATCCGTACTCCGCGGCCGAGCGTCTCGCGACATGCAACACACAGACGAAAAAGTTTGAGACGATGTCATAAAAGTTTCACTTTAAAAGATACACATTTCGTTGTGAGATTTCAGAATATCTCTTGAAGTATCGTCCCGTCGCGTCGCGTCTCGGTGTGAACTGACCCTAATCAGGAAAAAAGGTCCTAAGTATGCAAGTATCTAAGTGGGCAGTATAGACTAGGTCCTACCTATGGACTCAACTATTTACCGTACGTACGTCCCGTAGTATTTTTTGCAATCAATATACAACAAACATTATTACGAATTGGATGCTACCCGCGACCTATTTAAATCGGATTTTGTTAAGAATTTAAAGTATTTTAATTTTTTGCCCGGAACCGTAAGTTTCTCCTTATGGTACACCAGCTATCTGCTAGTAAAAGTCCCGTCAAAATCGATCCAGCCAGCCGTTTCTCAGAGCCGGAACAACACAGACAGAAAGGCGTACAAAAAAGAAAAAAAATGTTTATAAAAAGTAAATGATAAATTGATATTTATTTTGCAAATAGGTTTTTACAAACAATTTTACACGTAGTCTTTTTTTTAACTAGATGAGGCCGGTGTTTCGTACCTGACTACTCTGAGAAGAAACAGACGAAACAAACTCGGAGATCACTGTCTCTTAAAAGTCCAGACATTGTTCAAGTTATATGAGGACCATACAGATTAGCGTCTGAGATGGTGTTTTGAATAAAGAACCACACAGATTTGAGTGGACCTGTGCAGTCAGTGCAAGCATTTGTCAGTAATCGTTTAGCTCGAGTCATAAACCAAGGAGCTCAACGACAGACGAATTATACGAAAGAAAGGACATTTGGGTAGGCACATTACACAAACTGCCTGGAAAAATAATTAAAGTAAATCGAAATCAAGAATAATGTGACCCGTATATATTTATATTATATGCATTCAGTAAAAGCTGTAATTTTGAAATTACAGACACATCTAAAAAGTATCCAGCACGCGTAGCATGACCACTGTAGAAACGGGTTATGGGTTATGTTCTGAATCGACAAAATGACAGATAGTCATTGTTTGTCATTATGTCGATTCTTTCCGTAGACAAAACTCGTATCTATGTACATTGGTCATGCTACGCGTGCTGATGGATAAAGGTCGGTAGCGGGATCTTAGAATTATACTAATCTCGCTGAAGTTGAAAACCTATTGTTGCCGTTCGACCAAGTTGAATAAAAATCTTGCTTGCGCCTGCCATGATATTATAGCTTGTCATGATATGAAACGACTCTGCGATAAACCACAATATGGCCTTTTTTATCCAGGTCTGATCGAACCACGCCAACCTGAGTAACTAACCCTTCATAGGTCTCTTACGAAATATTTTAAATCTACTGAATCATTCTAAAAAGTCGGAAATCCGAATCTATAAGAGATACCGCGGTTCTTTCGTGACTTATATGGATTCAGATTTCCCCCACCTAAAAGAATCATTGTATAGTAAAACAACTACTAACATAGCCTGCAAGTATTTTTAAGGGGGTTAAAAAAAAGTGTGTAAAAGTCGCATCGTGGCAATGGAATCCATAAGGTCGAAACAGATCCCCACTTACTCCAAAATATTTTTAGTTTATTCGCTACCGCACTTACTATGTTTGCTTATTGCCCTCAAAAACATGAAACATTAATCATGTGCAATGCGCACGAGTGTAACGATTTATACTAAAACGCAACACTTGCGAGTTTCACCATGTTGTTCAAAGCGTTCACTAGCGGGCAACCGGGTAATCAGACCAATTTAAATAGCCATACCGCTACCTGAGAAACAAAGGCATAAGTACGTTTGTAATATTGCATTTATTTATTTTTATACAAATTGACTAAATAACACATACACATTTATACCACTTCTAGAATTCAATTCTGTATGTAATTCGGATTTCTACTTACGCCTTTATTCCCCTCGTGGTGCAATAATCGCATTTTTCCATGCTCTATCCTTTTCTGTTGCTCAGAACAGTCATTTGCTAGAAAAAAAAACTGAGTGTGGGTGCTATTGCACCCGGTAGCATCGACAATGCGCTGGGCAGCACGGTTCTGCGCGTAAGAATAGTATAGAGCATAGAAGAATGCGGTTCTGTGCTGATAGATATGGTTCAACCCTAAGACCTAAGTATTATGATGAAGCACTTTCAAGTTCCAATATCGTATGTGATTAAATCTTTATGGTTCAATAGCATAGAGAGCCAGTTATTCTACAAGGGTTACAGAACTACAAACATCGATAACTAGTGTTTACATTAAAACTCGCAACCCAATGAACCGACTTTAATGAATTGTTATAAATTGAATAATGTACATAATGCAACAAATGAGTTTTTATCGTATGAATTGAGTATTTATGAGATAAGGAAGACCCATTTCTCAAAACTCTATTTTTATCTTGCATGGTAAAGTTATTCAGTCAATAAAATCTTACTTACTAGATTATTAAAGTAGGGGTGAAGGGAAGAAAAACACAACAAAATATAAAAAAACAACATGCAAATCGGTTATGTTGCTTTTTACTATCAATTTTTGGATGTATGTGTACAAATATGAATTCGAGGAAAATAAAGGAATATGTTTCATAATATACTCTACATCGCAGTACTTGTTACGAACCAACATTACTTATGTTATTTCGATATAGTACTTCTACTCAATCATTATTTTTGTTCGATTGCTCTTCATTCGCATAAGATTTCATGAGAGCATGTTAATGTATTACATGTCACAAAACAAAAGAAAATATTATCTATAGAAATCCAATCGATTTAAATAAAAATAATCTAGCTAAGAAACACCATTCGTTCTTGCATAATATTAGCAAATACTGCGTAACATTCTAACTGTACAGACACGTAAATATAATGAACATATCAAGGAAACATTCTCGGTGTCCATATGATATTTATTAAAGTCTCGCTCACAGATGCATAGAAACGAACAATATTCTCACTGCGTATAGTAAAATCGGTGAAAAAGTCGCGATAAAAACCTAAAATCCACATACTGAAAGTCTAAAAATATATTATAATAAATTTCAAATGTCTATACATAGATGAGTGTTCACTACGCGCTTATAACGAGCGTGGGGCGCGCGTCCATTACGTTATAATATTAAATACGATAAAACGAACCGGCGGCTCCGTCCGTACACACGGCGTCGTCGAATCGCAGATACGTCGCTACTCGTAACCGTACCAAAGGGACTAGACACATAATCCAAGAGTACCGATCGCTCGTCTACGAGCGATGACGCGACTCGCTACTGCGTTACATAAAGTTCGTATCGAAAGTAAAATTACATGTAATGTATATATACTATATATATGTGGAGCGGCTCGCTCAGACGAACACCTTGGCGAGCCCATCGGCGCCCGCGCTGGCTATGTAGGGCCGCAGCGGGTGGAACGCTACGTCCAGGATGCTCTCGTCGAACTTCTTGCGATGCGCCGTGATCTCCTGCACGCACGTCTTCGTGTCGAGGTTCCACAGGCGCACGGAGCAGTCGTGGCTGCCCGACAGCAGGAACAGCCCGTTGGGGTCCAGCGCCAGCCCCGTCACCGCGTCCAGGTGCGCCACCATGGCGTGCGCGCAGCGACCCGACACGCCGTCCCAGAAGCGGATGTGCCGGTCCTCGTGCGCCGTCACCAGCAGCGGCAGCGTCGGGTGCGACCGCACGCGGTGTGCCGGGCTGTCGCACGCCACGCGCAGCACCGGCTGGAACACACCAACACGACATTATTATTAGAACCGCCGATTATGTGAACACATAAATCATATCAATGAGATTAAAACTATCGCAATCACCTGTCCAGTTTCCAGGTCGTATAGCAGCAGCGTGCCGTCGCGGTAGACGACGGCGGCGCGCGAGGCGGCCTCGGCGAAGTCGGCGGCGGCGGGCGCGGGCGCGGAGGGCTCGTCGTCGGCGCGCAGCGTGGCCAGCAGCGGCCGGGCGGCGCGCGGCGCCCACAGCCGCACCGTGCCGTCCGCCGACGCCGACAGCAGGCGCCCGTGCGCGCTCGACAGCGACCACACCGCGTCCGTGTGGTCGCGCAGCACGGCTCCCTAAGGGTTACGGTACTCATTCAATTTTACTCAATTTTCAGCATGATCGGTGTGAATTTGTCCAATTAGCTTCCCCGACTTATCACTCATTTGTGTGCGATACGTCCTACTGAAACCCAACAAATAGATGATTGAAGAAGAACACATGATTCGAGTATGTAGCTCCGCCAGTCATTCAGATATACTCAGAAGACAATGCTAAGTCGGAATGACCATCGAAGTAAAATGGCAAGCGAAAACATAAGTATCATACCTGAACAGCAGGATCATAAGGGTCGTAGGGGTCGGCAGTGGGGGGTGGGAGGTTCCAGACGCGGATGGTTCCGTCCAGGCCGCCGGAGAAGCACTCCTCGGAGCGCGGCGCGCCCATGGCGAGGCACAGCACGGGCGCCGTGTGCGCGCGGAACGTGTACAGCGGCTCCACGTCCAGCCCCGCCGACTTCTTGGCCGGCACTGTGCGCTGCAAGTTCCACAGCTTGAGCGTGTGGTCTTCGGACGCCGTCACCAGCGCCGCCTCGGTGGGGTGGAAAGCGAGCGCTCGCACCTGAAAAATTAACAGCGTTCGATTAGCATATTTGAGTAACAACCACGATAATTCCATCATGCAAAACATGCATTTTATCACTCTCCTTTGAAATAGCAAAATAAACAGGAACTTACTCCATCGAAATGTGAGCGCAGCGTGTACTTCGCGTTCCAAGTCTTCCGGAAGGACTCCTTGTTGGCGCTGGCCACGTCGTAGGCCTCGGGCTCGTTGCTGACGGTGAGCTGCGCCAGCTCGCCGAGCGCTAGCGGCTCCTCGTCGGCCTCGCCTGCGCCTGCACCCGCTCCCGCTACCACTGCGCTGCCGCCACTCGATCCACTGCCTGGGAAATAAAAATGTTATTGTTATTGAATATAAGTATCAACAGAAACCGCAATCTAGAGGGAAATCAAAGTTCAATGAATGGAGTCCATTTATCCCAGTGCGAACTGCCAAAAAAAAGTGATAATAGCGGTAATGACCTTTTCCCTATTATCTCGTTTCCTACTTGTGACTAATTGACGACAATAAAGCGCATCACACATAGAAAGCGGGCGCGGGTCGTGCGCGGGACGGGCGCGGGTCGTGGGCGGTTCCCACGCTTCGCTTCTTCCACACCCCGACCCGCTCACGCTCTGAGTGAGATGTCGTCCATGTAAGAACATGAAATACAGATGCCTGACAACCGCACCCGTCCCGCGCCAGCTCCCTGTGTGTGATGCGAGAGACACCAAAACCTAATTAAGAATCCGTTTTTCTTCGAGTCTGACAATAAATAGTGCAATAGCCGCCTTATGATACAATAACTACAAATCCGCATTAAAAGTGATGAATTTATAAATAATAGAAGCATAACTCACCAACTGGGTACTCGTCGCCCTGACCTCCGCCTTCTGCCTCTCTCTCCGTCAGCAAATTCAGCTCGTTCAGGACCTCTTCAGCCTCGTGGTCGACTTCCTCGCCTTATGTGATAAAGTAAACAAATACCTATGTTATCACGCATTAAGTCAACTTTTCCACGACTTTGAAAGAACTCATAAGAGCACAGATGTAAAAGAAAACTAAAATGAACATAATTTATTTTCATGCATAACTTAATTTCCTTTTAACTCATATTCCGCAAAACCTTGAATGAATTGAATAAATTGATAAATGGATAATGTGATATTACTAAACAGTATTTCCGCTGTAATGAAACAGGAAACCGTACTTCAAGACATAGAACTGCAAGTATAATTTAACATTGTTATTCAGTCAGAACTGATAAGGCTGAAAGATTACTCAAACATGCTAAAAGGCAGAAAAGCTACTTGACTGATTTGCGCGGATGGTCGTATATTTTCAGTAGGGATGATGACGATTTTTTTTTCTGTGTCTATCGAGTAGATTGTTAAAAAGTATTGAACACGCATTTTTTCTTTGTTGACATAATTATAAAATTACGGAGTAATTGAGTTGAAATGGCTCATGACGTCACGGGTAAGTAGATTTTATACCTAGTTGTGACATAGTGAGCCCCCACTCTGTTTCTCAACTTTGATGCTTTTTAAGTAAGTAATTTTTTGTAAAGTAATTTAATAAAAACAAAAAATACGATTCTAATATTTTTGTATTACCTGACTGACGAAGAAAATAGAATTTCGTTTTCTTTACCGAGTCATCATCCCTATTCATTAACTTTTTCTTTTTCTATAAATGTGAATAAAATGGACTACAAAAGTATAGTTTGACGAAGTTTCCTAGAAGGCTACCTTGTTTCCCAGGAGGATGGTGCGACTGCTTGGCGTCTAAGTCGTCGATCTCGTCCATATCCATCTCCTGGTTGGTGAGGAACTCGAAGTTGGCGAATACTGCAGCGGTCTCCTGAACCGACAGCCCCTCTTCATTGTAACCGCCGCCCGCGGAAACACCGCTTTTACGCGGCTCTTTTCCTGTATCTGAATGATGACAGCACATTCATGTTTCAGTAGTAAATTCCACCAAGGATTTTGTTTTCTTCAAGAAAAAAACGTCTTACTTATAATCGTTAGAAACCCAATTTCTATTCAAGACATCAGAAATTGTAACTGAAGTTGTTAGGCTAATTCTAAACAACAATTTACAGAGATAGTATTGTCTTGGTGTTGCGTTATTGAATTAGATTTGAACTTCTTAAATATTTGATTGAATCTGGATTCGACCTTCACAAAACATATGTGTTTTAACAACTGTTAGTGGTACAAATTAACTATTTACACTTACCATAATCGTATTTCCGAACCATATGGTTCATAGAGTAATCACATCTGTCGTGTTGCTGCTTGTCATAATTTCTGTAGTTTGGGTTTTCTACTTCCTCATTGTTCAAGCCAAGTAAAGCCCGCACTCTATTTGAGCGAACATCCAGTATAGTATCTGTGTAACCTATTTCCTGTTTGACAGAAGGAATAGAAACAATAAATATGGGTAATGATCACGACATAATAAAGACTAAAATCGCCAGATATAAGTTTCACAACTTGAGGGAACGGCGCAGTGCGATCCAGTGCTTTGAAAATATTGACATACAAAAAGTAAAATTGATGCAGGGTTACAAAAATTCCGGCGCGGCAGTTGCACCTTACGTATTCCTTAACTATTGTTAGTTTAGTTACTTAGCTTATAAATGTAATTATTGAATAATTTTTATATGAATTATGATTATTTCTAATTTTAATTTGTTGACTTTGCCTTTTAAATGTAATTGATAGGTAATGAAAGTATGTTTTGTCTTTTTATTTTTCTAATATGTTTTATTTTTTTATTTAATGTACCTATTCTATGATCCAAATTGTTGATTGAAATAAAGAAATTATTATTAAGAGCATTGAGCACTCCTAGAAAAAATATATCACAAGAGCGATACTATGTTTTCCTATTTACTAATAAAAACACACACTGTTAATAAACTAACTATTATAGGCTACGAGCTTACCGCGGCTTCACGCGCGCGGTATTCCTCAACCATAACGATAACTATCGGAATAAAAAAATGAAGGCATAGAAAGCTATCATACTAAGTTACCCTGATCTGGATCTGTCTACTCCCCACTTCTCACTTACGGACTTATCCGTAAGAGATTAGTTAGGGATTAGAACTTAAAATGAATGACAACACGATTGTTGTTCCTATTTCTAGTGTGTTTTCAAAACTCTGGAATCCAAAAAAAGGTTCATTTTGAAGTTTCGAGCCACATGGATGGCCCGGTCTTCGCTGACGAATTTGGAGAGTAGACCCCCTAAGGTCCTAGCAGGAGCGCGCGGTGTAAACATAACGTAAATTCGTCGAATCAAAAATACAATTATCTCCCAGCATTTTAGTTAAATTGTTTGCAACAATAGTGGTGCGGACTGGGTAAAAAAAACGAAATTCTATTTTGCCCGTCAGACAGGTAATACAAAAATATTAGACACGTATTTTTTGTTTTATCAAAATATCAAAAAATTACTTAGTTAAAACTCATTAAATTTGGAGAGTGGGGGCTTACAACGTCACAAGTAGGTATAAAACTTACCTACATGTGACGTCATGCGCCATTTCAACTCAATATATCTCCGTAATTTTATGACCACGTGAAAAAAGAAAAAATACGTGTCCAATACTTTTCAATGAACTACCCGACGGACAAAGAAAAAATAAACATAAAAAGGATTGTGTGGTTTTATGAAACCACGGTAAAGACGTTTAACTAAAAAATTTTGGGAGCGCCTTTCACTTTCTCCCTACTCCGCGGCCGCCCGTCACGCGACATGCAACACACAGACGAAAAAGTTTGAGACGATGTAATAAAAGCTTCACTTTAAAAAATTGGATTATCCCCTATTACAATCATTATCGTCCAGAGATATGAATAAAATCTTAATATTATAAAAAAATATGTGAAACTGACGTATTGTGTTTACGTTACGTTTACCCTGCGCGCTCGTGCTAGGGCCTCTGATCTGTAAACCAATCCTGAACATTTCGAAACTGGTAATTTACAACTTCACAAGCTAGGCTTTAATAAGGACGCCTCTGAATCAAACTAGTTTAATAAAGATTAAAATTATTCCAAAAACCTTTAATATTATCATCATAATTATCTACTTTGCTAAACCACCTAATCTTAAAATTATATTTTATATACTTATAAAAATTTTACGCGTATTTTTTATGGAACACGTTCGTATTATTAGCAATTTGCGACAACCGAGAGATAACAAGTAGGAAGAGTAAAATAAATAAGATTGTTTTTTATAGGTACACACGGCGACACATCAATCTGTCCATTTCCAGTATACAATGACCTCGTTTTGTAAACATTTCCCGTACAATGAGAGAACCGCTTAGTCTGGTTTTGTAAAGCTTGATTGGTTGTTGTGCGCACAAAACATTAATTAAACATGACTGAAAAATTCTTAACATAAAAAAAGGATCCTGAAGGCAACATAAAAGTTACAAATATTATCAGTATTATTTAAATTAAGTTTCTCGACTACAAATTGCACAGGAAGTATACAGTATACACCTAACAGTATTCTCCTGTTTAGGCACTAGAATGTCTGGTATTAGTATTATGGAGAACTCTAACTGCAGTTACCAGATCTATGGTTTTAGAGATATTTATATATCAGTGATGACTGTCTTGTTGGTCTACTGGTCGCAAGCGCGACGCTGAGCATGACGTCCTGAGTTCGATTCCCAGGTTGGAAAAATGATTATAGGGATTTATATCAGGATTTTCTCAGAAGCAGCCATGGGTTCTGAAATGGTGACCAGTTGATGGTTTCTGCCGAAATGTGGGTATACTATTGTACACCTTTTTCCCCTTTGGGAAGTACAGCCCCCGTATTCACAAACGCGTAGATTCGATATCGATTCGGAAAGTCGTATGTCTATCTCGCTCGCTTTTGTTATGGCAAAGAAGGTTAGACATAAGTACATAGGACTTTCTGAATCGAAATCGAATCAAAGTGTTTGTAAATACGGGGGCTGGTGTGATGTTATGGTGTGTTATATTTCTGATGGAAGGACAGTGACTTTTGACATAGAGACCTGCAATAGATATAGATGAGTGTTGGCGCCAGTTCTCAACTTTAGATAATCAGAGGTATTAAGTAGAATACGATGGCACATACCTGCAGGTACTGTTTAATGAGCTGACGGCCTTGTTTCCACTGGGCTCGGTCAGCCGGCTCGGGCTCCGTAGGCGGCTCCTCCGGCGGCGGACGCACGTCGCCCTGCTGTAACTCCACCCCATACTTGAGCTTGTGGAACTTTGCCCTCTCCTGCTTAAGTGCATACTCCAGCATCTTAATCCGCCTCACCAGGTCGTTTTTTAAATTTTCTTGGCCCTTCCTCTCACCCTGGAGGAAGGCAATCCGCGCCTGTGATCATGATTCGATCATTTAGAAATATGATTAAAAACATTACATTAATTATCATTATTAATTTTTGTATTATAAATATAAATGGTAAGCATCATGTCTGGGAGGTAGTCCATCTCTAAGTCACAAGACTGCAGTTCATAACTGTTTTGACTCATCTACAATGTAACACACACTGTGACATTCCTGCCCCCCTAGCATGACCGTTCTATCTCTATTCTACCAAGAAACGACAAGAAATCTTTTCTTTACAACTTGTCATTTCTTCTGCCCGAGCATGGCGCGCACCGTCGACTCGCGTTTCTACGAAGACATAAACAGAAATTCTTTCCATAGCAACGGGGACGTTGCTATGGAAAGTTAAAAGGTTACGTTTAGTTAACAAAAAAAAATTGCCAATTGCCGAGTTTTTCATTTTTCGTGGGCGGGATGGTGTTGCTGCATCCTGCATCCAGGCCTGGATCTTTTTCGAGAAATTAAACCTAAATATTTTACATAACATTTCAACCTTTTGAACGTAACTCAACGCAACCACGAAACGTATTTCTCGTATTTAGTTTTTATTAAGAGTAGTTTGACATTTGTCAGAAGTAATGTTTCTACCCCCAAATGTCAAAAGAAGAGAAAATATGGTCGTCATGCTCGACGTTGTAGACTTGTGTCGACTGAAGAAAAGAAACATTTCTTTTCTACATTCTTAATATCGCCATGCTTGGGACGATAGAAATATCTGTCAAATTGTCGATTCTTCCGTAGACATAGCTCGTTTCTACGGCGGTCATGCTAGGCCGGCTGGGTGACTAATATTAGTTAAGAAACTATTAGCCATCACAGATTTTATAATATTCATATGATATTTCTAGAAATAGAAGCAGCAGTGAGTAGTGCCATCTTTCAGGTCACTTTAAGTCCTCTTCACCATATATGGGAAAATTTGAATTAGAATACTAACATGTGCATAATATGTTAATAAAAAAGAAAAATTTACTGAAGAATGATACACAAAATGCTTAAATACTTAGTTTATGTTTCAATTGTACACATTGACATTAACAACTTATTTCATACTGAGAAACAAACAAAAAAATATGTCTCATTTTCATTTTAACACAGATATTGTAAGATTCTATCACAAATAGTGGTAGCCTAGTGGTTGATACACACACAACCATAATTCTATAATATTTTAAAGCTATTAACTATGCCCACCACCTCTCCATGTGTGCCATTTGCTAAGGGGTACAATGTTTATCTAGATCTTTTCAGTAAAGTAGTTTCAAGAAATACTTTGATTTAGAGGGATAGGATAAAACTATAACAATCTTTGTAGCTTCATGAGACCCAGCAGATATGCAACTTGAGGTAGCAGTCATGCATAAAACCAATATTATTAAGACATTTGAAACCTTTAAACGGAGCATCCCATCTGTAAAGACTTAGCTCTTGTCATTAATGAGGTATCACAAAATAATATTCACACTCAAATCTCAATATTCTAAGCCACTTTCTTCTTGCCCAATTTCTAGGAATTTGTATAACTTTAATCTAAAGATAAAAGCAGGTCACCAAAAATTTGGATGGACTGTATGAGAGAAAAGTAAGCAGTGGTAAGATAACAGCTGACAGAGGAAAATGTTAGAAAAATACATTCTGGGTTTCAAGAAACACAGTCTGAGCCATAAAGAAGGCTTTAGCCTTAGAAAAATGTGTTTTAAAAACCAAATAATGTCTTTCATAATCTACAAACATTCTCAGAGAATATAATAAAGTATGCAGTAACATGTGTAAGCCAAATTCAAAAATAAGAAAGTTCTCTATTAGCAAACTGATAGAGAGATTTTATTATTACTTCAACTTAAAATGATTTGGAATACCAAACATTATCTTAGCAATTAATAATTAACATTAAAATATGTTGTAGTTAATCAATACTCTATGCAGCGCACATAAAGTAGAGGTACTGAAACAATAGATAATTGTGCCATAATTATTAACTCACAAAACCAAATTTTGTTTAGATCAATATGTTTTAATTCGGATTTAAACTTACATCATGTTTATGATGATAGGAAAAACTGATACCGATACTATTAGCCTGCATCATCCCACAGCTGGGCAAAAGCCTCTACCCATGAATTCCAATTATTTAAATCTAGGCAAAATTCTGGGTATATTGCCAAAGAGTACAGGTAAGAATCCTATAAGAAATCTGTTGTTATTTGATTATAATCCTTAATTCACAATAAATTCACTTTAAGCTTTGGGTATGTTTATAACATCAGTTTTTTTTTTTTCTGATCTCTGACTATTGCGTTAAATCATCTAATTAAATTATCTATTCATCATACTACTAGAAATAAGTGCCTTTATTACAGGAATTATTGTAATTTAGTAGCACACTATGATAACACACGAACATAAGACATATGATTGTGAAACAATTTCACTAACAATGAATCATAAACTTGTACTAAAGAACTGCTAAAGAAACATATTTTTGAATAGCTCTAAGAATAATTGCAGAGATAATTCTATACTTAACAACATCATTAATATATTAGTATATCATAGCAGTGAGGTTATTAGAATAAAATCAGCATTTGTAGATGGAAGCATGAGTTTGAATTCAAGCAATGCTACTTATAAGACTGATCAGACACTTGATCAGTATCAAGTATCTGATCAGACTTGTTTGTCAGTACAAAGAAGAATACAACAAAATTAATCAGTCACTGATTGCACTGAGGCAAAACTAGTGTTTTAAGAAGCTACCATGGAAAACTCAATACATCTAAAGTCTATAATACTAAATATTTTGGTCTAGTAAATTATCAGACTAAGATCGAACTGTTTTGAAGTCTCAAAATGAGAAATCAGTAGTATAATTACGTGAAGAAACGACATGCCAAATTAGATTCAAAATTTCAGTCCATAGATTGCCTGGTGTCAATGAACGATACACTATTTACATAAACATTAAGAAAATAAAAAAAAAATCACCTCAAACTCGGCTCTGTCCACCTCCCATTGTGATCTCTCGAGCTCGAATCTCGCCCATTCGTGTTGGATGAAGTGCAAAATGCCCGGTATTGAATACTGGACACTTTGACTAGCTTCGTCATTTTGTTTGTTATTTACACTGACTCCGATTTGAGATCCAACTTGCCCTCCGTTGTGATGAGATACGGAGCTATCATCCATGGCTGTGGGGATTTTCATGACATGGCCACCATTACCATTACAGAACTTTACTTGTCACACACCTATCCTATAGAACTACAAAGATGAACTATGCGAAACAAAATACTAACACATTATTAAAACTATATTTCAACTAATGTTCACGTATGTGACACCATCTAAAATATTTTTTATCGACGAATTCATGAATGACAAAAATTATTGCATGACGGAAAGAAAAGTCGCAACGACGTCCGTCCGCTACATTGCTTTTACTTTTTTTTTTCAATGTTGCCATACATTTCGTGACAATTCACAGACAAAATTTAGATAGATGAAGCCGTTTTGTTGGAGGAATAGATCTTTGCTTTCTTTTTACTACAAACCCTGGAGCTGAATCCACCTGTTCGCACATGTCGCCAATTACAAACATCGACCAACTTTAAGGTCTCCTTGAAATTCTATGAATCGTACAATATTCGCAAAAGCTCAGTGTTCAAAACAAGCAAAACATTAAGGTTTGGTCCGCGCTCGCGTCTTTTTACAAGCTGTCGAATAGTAAAGTGAAGTAGTGAATAGTACGTAATCTTGGAAGCTAAATTATTAGAACCACTTCCCGATAACCAACTGAGCTAAAATTTTGCACGTAGCTTTGGTTCTAAAAACAATACTTTGTTATGATAGACATAACTTAATCCTGCAGCCAGGATCGTCTCTTCACAAGGGAACTCCTCAACGGTTAATAGAAAATTATTAGTTAAAAAACCTTTTTAAAAACCAGCTTATATAAACATGCACCAAAAAGGAGAAAATAAATCATGGAGTAAATGAAAACATTAGAGGATAGTTTTCACAAAAACTTGTCGCGTGAATGGAAAATGCTATAAAAACTATACACGAGGGCTTGTTTTTAAAAAGGTTTTTTAACTAATATTTTTTTGACAAAATGCATACAATACATGGATTTCGTTTGTTTGAGGTTGTAACTAAGTGTCGAGGCTCGACGTTTGATTTTAGAAAGTTTGTTCCCGTTGAGTTACACCATTTTGTGTTACACTGTTACACATTGGGAAAAAAAAATACCGATTAGTAACACTGTAACTCAATGCCACGTTTTTCCGTTGAATAACCCACTGATTGTATGTGTGTACAATAGGCAATGTTACTTTTGCTACTAGGTGAATTTGAATGCAAGAGCGAGCGAAGCGAGCTCTGGACTTGGGGCACCCCGACTCGGACAGGTTACGTTCGAAGGGGATAGCGGGGTCCAGTGAGCGAGCGGAGCGAGCCAATTAAGATCCCGACGTCCCCTTCGTGTTAGGTTACTCTAAACCCTGCAGACAGAAATAGGAGCCCCGCGTAGCTACGATGACTACGCTTTTTAGGCGAATATAAAATGTTCACCACCGCAACACCCATCAACGGGGTCCACGGGAACAAAGGTGTTACTTAACGAGAAAAAAAAATGTGGCATTGAGTTACAGTTTTACTAATAGGTATTTTTTTTCCCATTGGGTAACAGTGATACAACATGGTGTGACTGAAAGGGAATAAACAAATTAGAGCAGCTTGATGTTCAGTCATCAGCAAAAATGCTCCAATGGTCCCAACGGTTTGTCGCAAGCTTGTTTTATTTTTTGCTTGAACCTCTATTGGCAGTAACTTGCTAACCCATTTTAATTTATGAATGAAAATCGAGATTTATAAAGCGTGTGGAACTGGCACTAGGTACACATTTATAAAGTGCATACCAATACGTAACGATATAAATAATCTTGGTCTGATAGACTTTGTTAAACAGACTTACATTATTCAAAGATTTGTAATATTAGACTTTTAAATCTCCCCTGCGAAGCAAAGCATAAAGCGAAGGTATCGCTTCTTATATCTTTTGCATAAGACACGATACGATACCATCGCTCCATATTTGAATATTGTCCGTCTGTCACAGTCATCATAGTTGCATACCTGTAATACCAACAATAATATATTACCAACCAATTTTCAATCGATTATGCAATTACTTTTTAAATGCCATTATGCGTATTATTTATCATATATATAATTTGGAGTCTCAACATTTTTTAAATAATCTGCCGCGCCATTAGATATATGCTGGTGCAGCCATAGCGATCGGTGCAAGAGAAGGCTAAGTATTTCGTACTTTAGTTGTCTGTATTTTGGATGCTCCTAAAAACCAAAGACTCCAAACTGCAAAGATCCAAAAAAAAAGTTGACTAAATCCTTCCGGTGGCGTCTAGTCGCCATTTTGTTCATAATAATTTTGTGTTGTTCGGTTGTGTTGGATTTTATCAGGTAATTCATAAAATTCTGAGTTTCAATTAACAGAATAAAATGCGATTAAGTCTTTTAATGTTTATTTGTTACAAACAAATGATTTCTTGTTATACTTACACTAATCCGGGCCTAACTACGCATTCCGCGTAGACCATTCGTCCATCCACCGCCACACTTGTTTTTTGACTTCGTAAATTTATACCTAGTTGTTAAATTTCGTGGTATTTTTTCAGAGAAAATGTCACGTTATGGTGACTGTAAAGTGTATGTAGGAGACCTGGGCAACAATGCAAGCAAACCTGAACTTGAAGATGCATTTTCATATTACGGACCCTTGAGAAATGTTTGGGTAGCTAGAAACCCCCCCGGATTCGCTTTTGTAGAATTTGAAGATCCTCGTGATGCTGAAGATGCCGTAAGTTCTCCATCTGATCGAGTGTTTTGGTTTCTTAAAAAACAGATTTGATAATTATTGATAAAATCTTCTATTTATAGATACGTGGTTTAGATGGACGAACAATATGTGGTCGGCGCGCTCGGGTAGAAATGTCCAACGGAGGACGTGGTTATGGAGGACGGGGACCACCACCTCGCTCTCGCCTGCCGCCTCGGCCGTATGATGACCGCTGCTATGATTGTGGAGACAGAGGACATTACGCTCGTGACTGTACACGCCGCCGTCGCCGCAGGTGACAATAAATCCATTTAAATACTGTGTGTTACGGAACTTAGCTTTGGCATGGAATCTTTCACGGTAAAAGAGTTCCATTACCAAAACCAAACTTAGTGGCAGAAACACAAGATAATTAACTGGACTGGTTATTGCGAACTGTTGTTCTAAATTCAAAGATTCCATCCCACTGTATTGGACTCACTTATACCAATGATAACTATGTTATAGGTTATCATTGGCCTGTGCGCCGAGAACGAACTCTTCAGTGTCTGCACTTCTTATTGTCTGCGCTACGTAGCTTTCACTCCGCGTCGTGTACTCCAATTGAGTTGGTTGCATCGGTAACTTCGCTCGCTCTGCGAACTACGTAGCTACAGCCTACGTGCACACTTCACTTGTCGAGACCGTCATTGAGAGTAAAGTTCGTTCTGCGCGTCGCAACGCACGTCTAATGTAATCACTGCGTGCACTCAGTGAGTTACACATTACTATCCCATTTTTGTGTTCAGAGAAAGCCTGCGCTGTTAAGCCAGTCCTTTTTTTTGTAGGAAGGTAGTATGTTTAGATAGACATTTTAGATTAAGCGCTGATCATGAAGATTCTTGGGGACCTGAAGATATTAAACACCATTGAAGAATAACACCACTGTTTAGGTAGCCCATTAAATGAGAAGACTTCTTGGTTACGGTACTTCTGAAACAGCGAATAAAATAAAATGGTAAAAAGGTGAAGCAAATACTATTGTTATTAAACAGTTGTTAGAAAGATGACATCTGGATTATTAGCAATAGTGTTGCATGATTTGTGTGTAACCTAATTTAGTAAATATGAATACCGATTATCAGTAATGTCGAGAACCAGGGACTGTAAAGGTTACTCTTTCTTTATGGGTAACCTAACCCATAGGTTCGGTAAAAATCGTTTGAGTAGAAATTAACCCGTATTATAGTGTTAATCGGCCTATAACTGGTTCACACACAGACTTATTAGAATTAGAATTTTGTACATAAAAATATAAAAGAAAGTGACCTCCCACCCTTGGTGCTCGGTAGAGACCAAGCACCAAGGGTGGGAGGTTCATTCTGGTTAATATTATAAGAGTTAACTTTTTATTTGTTATGAGGGATAACCCATGTAATGGTTAATCAAACATTATGGGTTACTCTAATTGGTAAACCTTTCATCCTGATTGCTCGGTCCCTGTTTACTACACTTTTTTAGTAGTTACTAAATTAGGTTAAACACAAAGTTGGAACCACAAAGAAAACTTTTCTAATACAATATTCTGTAAATTCGCAGCCGTTCGAGGTCCCGTCGTCGCACGCGCTCCCGCTCACCACGCTCCGGCTCTCGCTCCCGCAGCCGCAGCCGCTCTCGCTCGCGCTCCAAGGCAAGGTCTATGTCGCGGTCAAGATCTCGTTCTCCATCCAAAGATTCTAAAAAATCTAACTAAACATCCTACACTAGTTCTGTGCATACCTACATTGAACAAATTAAGTTTTGCTTATATTAATATCCGTTATTCTATTGTGTACAACTGTCACTCAAATCGAGTGTAATTAAATCCACTCCACCTGTTCGTCAGATGTAAGAATTTATCATTCCTGTGTATGTGTTTTGACTTTCAAGTTGAAGAACGATTGATTTTAAGATCAATAAATTGACGTTTTAAAAATATTTTATGACTATTATTTTATTCAACTTACTCAACACAGCACCAGCCCAATAATTAGGGTCCCTCCACACTTACTTCTGCCAATACCATGATCATCAATGCCAAGAGCGCACAGTGGAACGAATGTATGGGAGCGGTTGGACGTAGACATGTCCGAAAAAAAAGAGTAAAATTATGCCAAACTAATGATGCCATCTTATTCGATTACTTAATGCCTTCATAACTTGTGGTGATGAATTTCTTCATAACTCCCATATTTCGGGAGTAATTTGAGAAAATGTGAAATTTTACTATGAAAATGAGTGTATCGAGCTCTCTCCCTCCTGATTCCGGGCTTGTTTCAAGTAGCGGTCTCTAATATCATAATGCTAATACTAAGAGCTATATTTAATACTAAGACACATAGTGCGCCAAATGTGCACTTTCTGGGATAAAGAGTGATGTTTATTTTATAACACAATTTTTTTATTTTTTGTTTATTTTGTTGATTAAAACCGTTTTTCTAAAGGTTTACCTTATTACAATAACATTTCTGAGCAGCCAATTAGAGAAGATATAAGCTAATTAGGATATATAATTAGGGACTTAAGGTTTACATATAAAACTGATGCACTAATGATTACTGATAAGAACATTGCTATTATTTAATTACTAAATGGCTCTTAATACACTAATTTAGCATGCATCATTTACTAATTATCACAATAACTAATTACCTTGCAATATTTAACAAAGGATACCTGGGATACCTGGATTTTATATAAATAGGTCACTATTAGTAACTTTAAAATCAGTGTTGATTTACACCTCGTTGTATCCAAGCTAATCTCGCAATGTATTTTCCAAATTTTAATACAAATCTTGATATTCACGTTGCTTTATGCGCACGCGCACATAAAGATTTACGCGACTTTAACTATTTGTTCAGTGTTTTAAAAGATAACAGTTGTGTTCAGTTATGTGAAAGTGCTGAAACAAGTTTAAAAGACTGGTGTCGTCGATTTTGCTACCGCATTTATGCAAAATGGACACAGTCTGGAAGAAGCACAGATAAGTTTCGGAAGAAACATGAGATTTGGCTACAGGCTGCAATTCAATGGCCGGAATTACAGAATGAAAATATGGAACCTTCTACAGAAAATATAAGTGACGTCATCGAGCCCATAATTTCTCCTGCTAAATCTAATGCTTCAACTTGTACACATCCTAGTCCTCGTAAATCTTTTGAGGACCTTAGTAACCGGCAAAAAAGAAGACGCACTGAAGATAGTCTTTCATGCAGCAGTAGCAGCGCTGAAATTATGTTTTCGGCCGAAAGGGCGCTTCAAAAGGCAGGACAAAGCGATACAGCTTATGTTATGAAATACTTGACGGAGAATCCAGAAGAGGCCTCAAAAATCAAAGCCTTCATTGAAGGTAAATCAATTCAGGTACGGGAAATATCCCCTTTGAAGGCATTGGCTCTTTATGTATCGATGAACTTATCGAAATGGCGCTATAACACTCTTCGGGATTTCAACACTCAAGAAGGAGCTCTTCAATACCCGAGTTACTACATGTTGGTTAAAGAAAAAATTAAGTGCTATCCGGCCAAAGAAGATCTCACAGTTACAGAGAGCTCTGCAAAAATCAAATTACAAGCCTTGATGGATTTAACCTCAAGAAGACTTATTAGGTCGTTAGAAACCCCTGTTGATCCCAATCAACAGCTCGTATTGACCAGCAAATGGGGTTTTGACGGATCATCTAGCCAAAGCATTTATCATCAAAGGACGAGTGAAGATGAGCAAATCGATCTTGCTAGTAATTTTATGATTAGTCTTGTACCACTGCGGCTCGTCTCAAAAGGTGTAACAATTTGGGAAAACGAGCGACCATCTTCCACTTCATTTTGCCGGCCAATATTGTTTAAGTTTATAAAGGAAACCAAAGAAAATGTGCAGAGAGAGATGGCTGAAATCGAAGCAGAGATTGAAGCCTTAACTCCATCCACCATCACTGATGGAATTAGTGTCAAACACCAACTGCTGTTGACAATGATTGATGGTAAAATTCATTCCATTATATCCAATACAGCAGCTTCAGTGTGTGACATATGCAAGGCTTGTCCTAAAGAAATGAATAATTTAGAGTTAATCAAAGATAAACACGCAAACGAGGACATGTATAAATATAGCTTAAGCACCCTTCACGCTTGGATTCGCTCAATGGAATGCTTATTACACATTTCCTACAAATTAGACATAAAATCATGGCAAGTAAGGGGTGATATAGCAAAAAGGCAAGTTGATGACAGGAAGAAAAGAGTTCAAGAGGCTGTAAGAAGAGAAACGGGCTTACTTCTCGATGTTGTGAAACAAGGCAGTGGATCCACCAACAATGGCAACTCGGCAAGGAGATTTTTTGAAAACTACACTAAATCTGCTGAACTGACCGGAATAGATGCTATGCTTTTAAGAAAAATCTGTGTGATCTTGCAGTGTATTTCATCAGGAGAGAAGATCAACGTAACTAAATTCCGAGAGTTCTGCTTTGATACTGCTAAGCTTTACGTGGAGTTATACCCATGGTATTATATGCCTTCTTCACTTCATAAAATTTTAATGCATGGGCCAGACATAGTTCAGAACATGTCAATTGTGCCCATTGGTTTTCTATCCGAAGAGGCATCTGAGGCTAGAAATAAAGATTTTAGAAAATATAGAGAGGGGCATTCTCGAAAGCATAGCAGTATCTCATGCAATGAAGATATTATGCACAATCTTTTACTGTCTTCTGATCCACTTGTTACAAGTATCCGTCCAAAAGGAAATAAGTTTGTAAAAAAATCTTCTTTTAAGGAATTTTATGAGCTTACGGATTCTGAGAAAAGTGATATCGAATTTGTTAACATAAATGATTTAGCGGACATCGATTCTGAATTTGAATTAATTGATGATGATGATGATGACGAAGATAATTAAATGATGTTATTGTTTTAAAATGTGTAACTTAGTAAATTAGAGCTTACATCTTAATTATTTATTGTACTTTTAATGAAACTAGGTAATTTATTATCAACTTACTTAAAAGTCATACTCTCATCAGTTCTTGTGAATATTTTTGTTAATATATATTTCTGTATATATATAATATATTTATAGACCTCTTAATAAGTCTGTCTGCGGTTTAAAGTAAATACAAATGGGGAAAAAACGTTTTTTTTTTTTAAATTTTCATTTCCTTTTATCCCAGAAAGTGCACATTTGGCGCACTATGTGTCTTAGTATTAAATATAGCTCTTAGTAATAGCATTATGATATTAGAGACCGCTACTTGAAACAAGCCCGGAATCAGGAGGGAGAGAGCTCGATACACTCATTTTCATAGTAAAATTTCACATTTTCTCAAATTACTCCCGAAATATGGGAGTTATGAAGAAATTCATCACCACAATTTATGAAGGCATTAAGTAATCGAATAAGATGGCATCATTAGTTTGTCATAATTTTACTCTTATTTTTCGGACATGTCTACGTCCAACCGCTCCCATACATTCGTTCCACTGTGGAGCGCCTCAACAGGGTACCTATCTTTTTTTCTGATTGCCAAACATGTAAATATCGAAAGTTGATTTTCTACTCACCACACGTTCTTCGACCACCATGGGCTGAATGCTGGAGTACTTGCGCAGTTCGACATGCTCCCCCGGCCAGATTTCGGGATTTTTCGCCTCGACGGATTCCCTAAAGCTGTCACCTGGCGGCCAGAGATCGTCGAGCGCCCTCCAGCAGTATTCTACTCTTTGCCCGGTGCGTCTGCTGCAAATAGAAGCAGGTTGTGTTCTCTCGCTCCCTTTCCGCTGCTTACTTTGAGATCGCAAAAGGAAGCGGCGGCACAGCGTTCCACGCGCTGTCGCTCCCGGTGACTGAACCACGACAAGAAGCAAGAGGTTATCCGCAGCACCGACCGCCGCGACAAATTCACGGCGCGCGGCGCTACATTGCCCGGGCTGGACACTAGAGTGTGCTGCATCGTGTCGTCGGGGCAGTCTCCGTAGTGGTGGTTACCGACCTATACGGCACAGGTATTTTCCGAACCATCCAACCTGGAGAGAACCTGTTTCAGCCGGAAAGTAAGGGCGTAAAACGTCCAGCCACTTCTTTGTCACGGACCATCGCAATAACACTACTACGCCTTCTCCACACTCATAATAATCATCAGAAATTGTAGAATAATCCTCAAGGCATATCGTAAGTAAATAATTGTACTGTTAGCTAGATGATATAAAGACAAAAGACCACATTTCAGTGCTTTACTGAGTCGTCATGGAGTCAGAGAGCGTCGATCGACGGCGCGTTCGTGTTCCACGCGCGCCTCAAGGAGATGACAGCAAATCGGAAGAGTCCGACTGCCAGGGCTGCGGGATTGTTCGAAAGAGATACCGTGGCCCTGGAACACAAAGGGCTCAGAAGGAACATGGATAGGTTTTGGTCAGTACAAGTTGACACCCTTCCGCTCCGCCCAGAGCGGGAGAAGTCATTTGATGATTTCCCATCCGAAAAAAAAAGTGACCGTCGTGTACTCGAGTCTGTGACCTTAGAGTCACGACACATTGATCGACGGCGATGGTTTGCCCGGTACAGAAGTGCCCGGCGAGGCGGTTGGCAATGACTCTTTCAAAGAGCTTGCCACCTCGTCGAGCAACACAATGGGCCGGTATGCGGACGGAGAGACCGCAGGGCGCCCCGGCTTCTAGATGAGGACCAGCTTCCCCGTCTTCCAACGAACTGGCCTCCAAGCATGCGCTGAGCCCTTCCAATCAGGGCCCGAGAGCCTCCGAGGCCAGGACCCAGGCTTTGCCAGGCAAGCCATCGCCGCTGATACGAGAGCGCTATTTTTGCCTTAAGCCTGCCTACCGCCACTATCAGGCCTACCCCGGTCACCTCCGGACGTCGTCATCGTCCTCGATGTTGTCCGCTTCCGGCACCGCAAGCAGCGGAGCCATAACGTGGGAGGATATTTCCCTCGCGAAGGGAACAGAGCGCTCACCACGTCCTCCATAAGCTGAGGGCGGAGACTCTGCGTCAGTGGGTCAGGCCAGGTCCCTGGCCCGCTGGACAGCCTATTGCTGCTCTGTACCCCTCGTACACTGCGGCGCACGCAGTGTTGTGGCGAGCCAGTTTCCTGCAATACTTTGTTCACGGAGAAGCGGCGCGGCTTGTGAAACGTAGCGACACCCGCGACGTGATTGTCATGTTTGTGCTTGCGTGAGCTGACGCGGACAGCTGCATGCGCCGCCTCTTCGTAAACGAAATAAAACTATATTTTGTATTGTATGTTTAGGGAATTTTATGTGTCTTAATTTTTTGCCGAATAGACGTAGGTACATACCATACGAAGACACGCGAAAACGCGCGCCGCGAGACGCACTGCGTCTCCGTGAATGAGCGCTTCAGCCAACAACGACGCAGCGGATTGTTTTCCATCGACTTATAAATATTACTCGAAGAACGACCAAAGCTTCGATTCCTTTCGTCGATGGATCTTCGCTCTAGTTGCTCCCTCATATTGCGGCCAGACTCCTGGCTGAAATCAAATGTGTGGACTCCTTAAGCGTAGGCCACACGCGGTTTCGTTCCAAATAATCATTTCCTTACAGTATGACTCCTACGTCGTTGTCGTAAGGTTTAAATTGGAATGTGGCCATGCGGCCGTTTTCAATAACCTATTCTCTGGTTACGTATAGATCGAAAGTACAAGCGTAATTTCATCATTAGCAAGATACATTTTATTCTGCGACACTCATGATATTTTTTTGGCAGTGTGCCACTTCATGTGTTCAGAAGCAGAACTATACTAAGTAAGGGTGTCGCCGGCTTTTGAGCTGGGGGGGAGGGGGCGGAAGGATGAGGGTTAAAAATATATGTTTTAAGGATTTCTACTGTTCACGGTTGTAGCTGAAGTTTTTCTAAGAATCTATAATGCAATAGCCTGGCACCTAGTTCCTCGGATTAGTTAGATCATAACTAGTTTATTAGAAGTTAATAATTAGTTGAGCTATTTGAAAAGTTTGTGTTTCTTTAGATTCGTTGCAAAAGCGAGCGTAGCGAGGAATTTTAAGATACTACTTTAAGACAGTATAATTGTTTCGACCATACATACAGGAGTTACATGGGCGACTTGTATTGTATTGTATAGCGGGCTGGTTTCCGCAACTCCACGTCTAAAGCGCGAACATGGGCATTACATGGGCGACTTATAAACAAAGATAAAATTTAAGAGAAAAAAGGCTGCAAGAGCGATCGTACCGAGCACGAAAATGTTTTAAGCTGCCCCCCTGCCCGGTGACGTCTAAAAATATTTGTATGTACAAGGGGTTGCACCCAAGAGCAGAAAGGAATTCGATCAGCCCGAAATTAACATCATCTCCAATTCGGTGCGACTGCGCGACAACGATCCGAAGCTCACATTACAGGTGCCTACCATAGGCATGAGAAGAAAACTCGGTTTTCATTGATAGTTTGTTTATTAACACTTATTAAAACGTTCTACTATTACACTTATAAAATGGCGACTGAGTGTTAACTAATTTATGTATTTTTTCCAATTTGGCTGCTATTGACTTTAGTTAATATTATGGTGTCTATAAAACTATCAAACAAACATCTGAATTACCTTAAGATATAATTCACTCTTGAGATCATTTAATGATATTTAGTTTTACATAAAATTGCAACTCAGAATATTTTGCATTTTAAGATAATATTGTATTATTGACTTGAATACAAAAATAACGCGATCAATAATCTCACTTATATAATCTTTAAACTTATAAGTAAATAGGTATATATTATGTATGGTATAATCTAAATTAATTATTAATTTTGTAAAAAAGCTGTTTGAATATTCACAATTTTCTGTGCGGAATTTGGATTTGGTTACAAATTTTGTACACCTAACTTTTTTTAACTTAAATAAGCATTTTAACAGACTATTAAAATATAGTTAGACAATACGATGACAGAGTGTAGCGAAACTGGCACTATTCAGATTCTTTTGGGTTATTTTGCAATGAGCTCTGATTTTAATATCAAATTGGGTGAACCAAACAGTTACAAAATTGGGAGGAAAGCTATAGACTAACTTCGAGCCTCAATAAGTTACTTTAAATCCTACAATAAGTTGTAGGTTCCTTTCGTAACGTTACAATACTTGATTGGTCGAAGATTATAAACATGAGATGCTCTACACTGAAGAGAATCGCAAAGTTACGCGATTATTTGAAGTTTATTTAAGTTTGAACAACTCCATATAAGTTAGTTGACAAATTCGGCGCGAGCGGATTTCGACCCGCATGCCAGGCGGGCTTCGTTTCAGATTGGCAAGAGCTTTGTATGTTTGCGGTCACTGGCCAGTATAAAAAAAAACTAACCGGCATTCAATGTTAATAGGCCAAAAAAAAAAAACAAAGTGACTTCATACAGTGCATCTTCGTAGTAATCTTAACACCCGCGGTTATCAGTTGGTACGCACGACGACCAATCAAGCTATACAAAACCAGTTTATGCGAATCTCTTATTGTACGGGAAAGCTATACAAAGCAAGACCATGTTATACTGGAAATGTGTAGCTGGATGTGTCGCAGTGTGATAGAATTTTATCACGGTGATTATTTTACTGCATGAACTTGGGCTATCGTACATTGATCGGTTTATTACCACTGTGGTTTCAGTGACGTACATTTTCAAGAATTTATGGATATTAATGAAACCACATGACATTATTAAATAAGCAGAACTTTTTGGAAAATGATTCATCACATCTGGGTGATTAAAGCAAGACGGGGAGGAAACTGTAAAACGCGACTTGTAATTTTCTTCGCGACCACTATTTTACTGTACCGTCAAAGTTCTGTTAATTTTAAATAGATATTAAATATTAAAAATAACAAGATTAATATTTAGTTGAGAAGGAAATTGTTCAACAAATTAGTACTTATATTAAGTTTTGAATGAAATGAAACTAAATATGAAGATAACTTTTTACGAATTGGTTAGTCCTACTTACAGTCTATCTACTATTATAGCAATACATATCATCTTTTCTTACACATTGTTACAAAGAAAACAGAAAAAAAAAACATTAATTGACGAGACTCGCACACTAATATACACACATCCATGTAAAATATCAGTACTTAAACGCACTGAACTCATAAAAGACATCCACTGTTGCAAATCATAATTATTACCAATGTTTTTACTGAAATCCATACCTTCTGCGATTCAGTCAGATACTACTTTGAGCAAAACATTCGATGTAATAGATTTGCGACGAGTAAACATTTAAATTATCACCCATGCATTCGATACGTCATAATATTATGTAGAAGTACCTGCTCTAATACAATGCAACATTTGACATGTGATTTAAAATACAGACATTGGAAATATAACACTTACGTACTTAAAGCTTACGATACTTGATGTTGAATTGAACATGTTTTTCGTGTTACGAGGAAAATATCTGATCACATCTATTTATTACTGACTACGGTAAAATGAGTTACATTAGTACAATGACATCAGTGGCAGATCGCAATGTAAATAGTATAAATTACTGCCAGTACAATATTGCGCAGTATCAAAGCAGGCCTTTTAACGAATATTTAAAAATAACCGCCATTTAAGATATATATCCAATTATGTAATGCTACTCGTAATTTTGCGTAGTTAAACAAAAATTTATTAAATATTGAAGGAATAAGTGCTGCAAGTGAACCCCCGCCTCCCTAATAACGACTTTATCATGGAATTATTTCAGTTAATATTGGATATATATCAATAAAACGGAATAATTTTAACCTGACATCACATAAACCATTAAAAACAATGTAACAAAAATCAATCACATAATTTACACAAATACCAAAACTCTAAAATGCTAATCATTACTATCACATACATAATATACATATCTCTATGAGAACTTCGTATGTATTAAGTCTGCATCTGCATTTATTAACACACAAGACAGACTAAACAATACTCAACATTACTGCGATGTTTCATGAATGAATCGAAAAGTGAAGATAAGACATTACTTTAGGCCATTCAAGATATTCACCCAGGTATACACAAATTACACAATGATCAATGCTTGTCATTCAAAAGTCACTCTTATTGCCAGAGCCTAAGTGTCAACATGGATGCAGACTCAATATCAAATTGAACTGAGAGCTTATATTTCAAAGTAATTTTGTTCTCAACAGTCTCCAATTTCGAATCAGCTGTTATTCATATCCTTCCTCCATTGCCGCCGATCCGTAAAGGCCCCGATCAATTTAATAACATCAATATTAATAAGGAAGAACACTTTTACAATCTTTGTAAATACAACGAATATAAAAATATGTGTACAGAGTATTCTACTCTTAAAAGCTCCTGAGAATCATTTTTAATGTTCATACAAACAATAAAACTGGGATTTTCAAACTGATCATGGTTTTATCACAATATTATCACAATAAAAATAAAACCAAATCAATAGAAAGCAGTTTTCTAATCAAAGTTTATGATAATCGTGCACAAATCTAAAATTATATGGTAAGTACCATAGTACATGGGTACCAAAGCATATTATTTGTACAATAATTATTTGATCATATTATAACGACACTATAAAGCTATAAAACATGGAAATATCAACTTATATTACTTTCCTGTACATGAATACTTTCTTGTCGTATTATTATGATCCCTCGCAGTACAATTATAGAAACAATCAAGATTAATTTAAAGGTACCCTTTTTTTCGTTGGGAGATTTTAGCATGATTCTGCAATTTTTTTGGATTATAAGTTCAAAACCATCCTAAGTTGATAAGTTTTCGATGCTAACAAGTTTATCCTTCTAATTTATCGTTGATTACTTGAAGGACACAAGAAGGTAATTTCAACTTAATTTCCATTAGTAATAGGTCCCAATGTCGTCATTACGACCTGTCTTCGAATAGAAGACAAAACTGGCAGCCACAATTTTTCAGCATAAACCACTTTATTGCTTCTTCTCAGGTTTCTTCACAAGATGTGCATTCACTGGGTACTTCAGTTCCGTTGTCAATTGATCATTATGTTCTTCTAATGAATTCACAGCATAATGGAGAACAAGCTCATTCAAAGTTCTGAAACATTACAAGAATAAAGTTAAATTGATATTACATAAATTGGATACTAATATAATTATTATTTCAAAGTTTTTATGGCTTCATCAATAACAATTACGAAATAATAAGTTGGTAATGTTTTATGTATTTCACAATGCATTATGAATGAAAAAGGTTTTATTTGATATTTAGTTACATACTATATCATATTTTGATTTTATTTACAAACTTTCATATATTATTTTATAAAACTAAATATTTATATAAACTAACTAACTAAATATAAACTTAAAAACAACAGGATGCTTAGGCGACACAATACTCTTCCACATTGCTGTCATCCAGAAACATGCCCAGAAGACTGGCAGCATTGCCACGTTGAATGGCAATGCTAATTCTTTGTGCAAAGAAATACCCAGCCCTCAGGTCTCGCGAAGTGTCAACCAGTCGACGAGATATTTCCTTATAAAGGGAATGCGTACTTGGGCCCCGTGACCCAAGCGTCTTGACTCCAAACATATTATTGAATTAAATAAATCTTAAAAACTCCACCAAACCACTAACGTGCTGGCAGTCTGACAAGACATATTAATGATGCAACACCAATAATGTATTTAATTTTTAATATCTATGCCAAATATATTCACAAGCCAGTCTTTATCAGTTATTTAATATAAGCAAAAAAAAAAACGTAACAAGAAAACTTACTCATAAACATTATAGGGTTCTGCAAATCCATAACCTCGCTCAGTCTTAAAAATAATACAGTGGTAGACCGTGTTGTTACAACAAATAGATAAAGCTAATTGACCAGTGGAATTAGGCCGAATTAAAAATGTGCCTTGAGGTTTCCCCGTAAGGAGTTTTTCTGCAGTTTCTCTTGTACAATTAACTTTCCAACTTATCCACTCTCTGTGTGCATACAATTCTTCAAGTTTATGTATATTGCCATCTTCTAGTAAATGCAGATATTCTTCCGTTTTTCCTCGTCCTTGTAGCCATCTGTAATGAAAATGATAGAGAAAACTAGTTATATAATGTCCTCAAAATTTAAAACGTCTTTATAAATATCACTTTAAATCGATCTCTAGACAACAAAACCATAATGTACAACAAACAATTTCATAGGCCAATTATTGAGAAAATTAAATATTTGAGATTTTTCTCATGAAACATTTTTTGGAATTATTGTGCCGTTATAACAAGGAAAAGCACATATTTACCTTATTTTATTAAATGAATATCCTATGTTTGGAATGTAGAAGGAATAATTATATTAAATATTGGAAAATATTATAGTCCCTATCATCTGATGACACATACAGTAACAAGTTTCCATTATATTGTTGAAATACGTAGGAATACAATCAAGTACACACAGCAACATATCAAGGCATACATTTCCAGTATAACAAGGCCTTGCTTTGAAAAGATTTCCCTTACAATGAGAAATCTGCATAAATTGGTTTTATATTGCTTGATTGGTTGCAGTGCATACCAGTCTCAAACATAAACATACCTTTTTTTAAAATATGCAAAATACATAAACAATTGCAACTTTGAGCCTACCTATTTCATCTTATCATGGTTTAAAAAATAAACCACAAAATTTCTATCAATACTTTAAGAAAATGACATTATTAACCCTCAACCGAAAAAACAGGGGTGTTATAAGTTTTTGAATCATAAGTTTAAGGTATTCATACTTATGACTGTTTGAAAAACTGCTAAAGGGCCTTAATAAAGGCTTCATCAATAATTTATAAAAATCACTAGGACTAATCATCTGACATATCATTTTCTGGCATAATGTGCTGTATGCCTTTGCATCGCAAGAGGGTATTTCAGCTTTCAGAAAATTGTTTGAGATCCTAGAATAATAATCAAAAGAACATTACTTACACTTTATAACGGTCTTTTATTTTGTAGAGATCTGTAACATCTGACTTTAATTTAGCAATTTCTCTCTCAAGCAGCAATTGAGCTGTAACTGTATTTCTCAAAATATCATTAAGTTCAGCTTTGGCTTGCTTTAAATTTTGAACTCTTGATATTAAATTTCTATTATTTTCTAAAACAGGATTCTTTTCATGGGGCTGTGCTTCAGCTTGCATCTTCTCTTGTAATTTTAAATGATCTTCACAGATTTTAACCGTTTCTCTAAAGGCATCCAGTGCTTGCTTTTTCATATTGACTTCTTCTCGTAATCTTGTATATTTGTAAGAGCGGCCCTCAAAGTCTTTAGTTTTCAATATATATTTTTTGTGGATTTCCTTAAACTTAGTTTCTAGGGTATCATCACTCATGTTTTCCCCACCTTCATTTTCGAGGAGTCTAGATAGCGGGTACATAAGCTTGATGTCAAGGCTGCTGTTGCAATGTGCCAGGGAGAATTCCCTATAAAACCGAACCAGCTCCACCACTGACTTGAAGTCAAATGGTTCACAAAATCCATAGCGCCCCTCATGGTTGTAGATTTTGATAAGTTTGTTCATACCCCCTTTTCTCACTGTCAGAGTATAACCACTATCTTTGTTAGATGCATTGCGCACCAGGAAGGTTCCATCACAGGTGTCCCGCAATTTCTCTGTAGCCTCATCTCTGGAATACAAAAGTAGCATCATTGAGAGAAGGAAAAGAAAAAAATTGTAATAGCAAAGATCACTCTAATTATATGGAAGGCTGTAGACTGGTTCTAGATACATATTCTAATTTATGACCCATGAATTGCTCCTGAAGATGTAATATTTCATAACAATTGGGTTATATGTGACCATCTAGTATTGTTATGACCAATCTGAACATGACATTACATGTTTGTACTAGACATTTGAGTTGAAGGACTTAGGTTTGATGGTGTCCTCTAACCCTGAATTCTAACCTAATTACAAACTAAGTATTTTACCAAAACGGTTTTTATGGAATATGGAAGTAGTTTTATAAACTAGATACACTCTTTTAGTAAATCAAAAACCAATGCAGCCTCCAGACCTTCCTGAGATGACACTATTCGAGAACAAAATGAATTTATAATTATTTCTTTTTCAGTATTTTCGTTTAGTTCCTGATTTTTGTGATATTATACTGTCCGTTGCATATGAGCAGCGATAAACCAACTCAAACATAATTGATATAGACTTACCTAGTGATATCACCCCAATACCATTCGGCATTCTCCAAACTCTCTTCAGCTGACTGTTGAGGGGCGCCTATTTCAACCATTATTTCATAATTGGCACTCAAAGTTTATACATAATGAGATTTTCACTTTATTCATCAATAGCTAAAATAAACAGAACATCCTCTAAAACATCTTCCGAGGATATCCTACTGCTGTAAAAGCGGCTAGATGACAAAACTTCCGCGTTCGAGGTTACGAAGAAAATAACCAATTAATTCACTTTCAATACATTTTTATCATCTATTAACATTATTTTACAGCGTTTATGTAAACACAATCAGTTATAACACGGCAAATCTTGAACTACACTCCGAAAAAGTTGTATCTAGATCACAAAGGAAATGGGCAAGAGTATGATGATTGTTGCTATGGCACTAAAACTTCCTCAATTCTGTACAAGGGAGTTCGCGTAAATGGATATTATTTCTTTATCCAGAAAAATGGACATTGTGAATACATGTTTTATACATTAACTCAATGAAACTTCGATCACTTCCTTTTTTTTAGTCAAACACTAGCACCAAACCCGTCCGCCATCTATCTAATCGCCATAAATTAATAAAAAAAAAAAGATGCAAGTGATGCGCCGAATGCCGATATTGCAGATGTGCGTTGAAACTGCCAAAGTAAAAATCTACGATAGAATACTCGATGAAATCGAATGCTGAACAGTGAGTCCGTGTGCGCTTTAACTTGCCACCGTATCTCTGTCTACGCTTGCCACCCTCCCTAAAAACCTTACTAAACCTACATCACTATTAAATGTTGTAATACAGAAAAAATCCGATGTGGTTTGTTTTGCAAAGTGATTGTATAAGCAAGCATTCAGCTAAACAGTGTAAAATAGTAGGTTTATGAGATGTTTCAATTTCATACTAATATAAATATTCTAATTTCACCGCATGCCTCAGAGCATATTATGTAGGCGGTATACCCCAATGTTTTTTTACTCAGGGTTTTTCCAATCCACGATGGTTGAACGAATTTTTGACGCCCCGTTATTTTTTCCAATTTTGATACTTGTACATATTTTTTTTTGTTTATAAAATATGTGTACATAAATAAAACAACCACGGTGGCTTTATTAAAACTAGAACAGATTTAATGATAACAGTTACTTGAGCCAACATGTGGCATATAGTCCAATAAGGATAACTGGATGGGTTGCAGTGAGTGATGCAGGATTTTTGCACATTTTCAAAATAGTCCAACTAATGGGAGAAATCAATAATATGGAAACTGGTAACACACGCAGTAAGACGGGTGGCAACTGGCGTGTGAAGTGTCTGTCTATAAAATTTTGTACATCTGTCTAATCAAAAATGTTTTTTATTTTTATTTTTGCTTGGACGTTGTGAAATCAATAAAATAATAATGTACTATAATATTGAAATTTCGGTGATATGAAATAATAGAAAGGAAATCGTCAAGAACAGCGGTGTTTTACTGAAATGTTATTTTTCTGCGGTCCATAACACCGATTCTCAAAATGTGTATCAAAGCTGGTACAATAATATTTTGCTCCTTTTTCCTCTTCGTTTCATCCACGCATATAAAAGGAGAATTTTCGACGAATGAATTCTTCAAGTTCCTAGTGAAATTCGGGTTTCAAAAGACGGATATCCACTATCAAAAGGAAACATATGGCTATATTTTCGGGAACATAACAGCGAATGTCCAATTTAAATACCCCATAACGTTCGCTGTATTAGACAGGGGCCACTTCTTGCACTATTATAAAAACCGTGATATTGCTGATAAAGAGCTAGCATGCCAGATTATGTTCCAAAATTTGAATGGAACAGCCTATCATCCCAAATGTAATGCCTATGGTCAAGACCTGTTTAGAAGAATCCCATGTCCGAAAGGAGGTTTGTGTGTAGATGAAGACACACCTTGGAATGTAATAAAGAAGAATCAGTTTACTTATGTTATTCAAAACTCTGGACAACCAAGGTAAATGTCAATATTAATTTAATTGAACAAATTATTATTATAACAATATTATTCAGAGTTCATTATTATTAGTTCGTTATTATCATTAACATAAGTGGTAAATTTTCCTTGACCTTATATCAGCTATGAATAGTGTTTCTTTTAAGATTTCTCTTGTTATTAATAGAAGAAAATTGTGATTCTCTAGGTTTTTTATCATGTTTTATTTTCATACAGGTTTTGGTATGTGTCAATGGTGTCATGTTACTTAGATGAGGATTCCTGTACATGGCATCATTACACTGGAGCACCATCAAAGAACAACAAGACCCTGACAAATATACCACAGACTATAAACTATGACTTCTGGCTAGTCAATGGAAGTCCCAACTTATCCTTCTACAACACATTATTGTACCAGTTTTCATTTGATAGACAGAACACCCTGGAATTGTATCTTGTTTTTTGGCTGTGCTACATTATTCTATTACCAGTACAGATTTACGCTGTCAGGTAAGATTTCAACCTATTTTTATTAATTTATATTTGTTGATATAATGTAAAATTTATTAATACATTTTCAGAGATATTCACTCCAAACATTTTAGATCAATAGAGTAAGCAGTATTTTATGTATTACTGTGTTTTTTGTGTAACACAAAGCAACATCTATAGAGCTTTCTCAACTGATATTTCATTGAATATAATCTTTATATAACCTGTATTTATACCTATTCCTCTTATTGCTATACCTATACTTTTTTCTATTGCATTATTATTGCTTTGAATTTTGACACAAAAATCCATAGTAAATGAACAATTTACTTTCAGAACACAAAAGCATCCAGTGACAAAGTTGTTCACATTCAGCCTTGTCCTGGAGTTTATTGCTCTATGCTTCAATGTGCTGCATACTGTGAAGTTTGCTGTGGATGGTGTAGGGTTTGCTGGGCTGGCTGCCGCTGGGGATGTTTTAGACATTATGAGCAGAGTGAGTCACAATATTATGCATCCTCTCTCGCTAATCAATATGGATGATTGTGAGAGACATATTATTGTTTAGTTTTAACCAGTATACAATAATGATAACTGCACCAGATATTTATTTCTGTATTGTTGTGATCAACATAAACTTACCCACAGACAAAGTTTAAAACTTTGCTATTACTTACAATTAAAAACAAAGTGATGTGGTGTATTATTTATTATTGTAGGATATATATTTACTATGTTTAAATCTAT
This sequence comes from Cerastis leucographa, assembly GCA_963082945.1. NCBI lineage: Eukaryota > Metazoa > Arthropoda > Insecta > Lepidoptera > Noctuidae > Cerastis > Cerastis leucographa. The sequence continues at coordinate 12,565,003 of OY720357.1, forward strand.
ATTGGCAAAGGCCGAAAACACTCATTGAGCAAATATCCCGACCAAAACGCGTTATTTAGTATCAGTTTATTTAATATCAGTTTTTTCGCTCAATGAACGTTTTCGGCCCTTGAGCCTAGCATGTGAACTAACATGCTTGTAATTTATATTTTACTAGTTTGGTCTTGTGACCTTCGTCCATATGATATTATTATACTTAAAAATATTTCGTCCCTATTTGAATCAGATTTTGTTAACAATTTCAAGGGTTATTATTATTTTTTTACTTAAAACCCTTAATCTTTTTCGAAAATAAAAGTGGCCTAGGTTACTTCTTATAACATAGGCTATCTGCCAGTAAAAGTCCCGTTAAAATCAGTCCAGTTGTTTCGGAGATAAGCCAGAACAAAGAGACTAACAAAAAAAAAACTAAACTTAAAGTCTCTTGTATCTTTTACCATATATTTATACTTTCATAATGCATTCAGAAAAAAGATGTTATTTTGAAATAACAAACAGACACTTAAGTTTTATTTATTTATAGGAGACTTACATAAATTGATACCTAAAAATACTAGGGTCAGTCTGTTTGCCATTCAGAAAGGTTCACTGATAACTGCTAGTACCAGGCTGAGGGGTCACAGTATTCATCACAAATACAGATGTTTATTAGTATTTTGATTGCCCATGATGAGCAGCATAGATACTATAATCAATATTATTTTATTGTGGCTTTCCTCATTACGTTGAAAATAAGACATAGCTTTATCCTGTATGGCAAATTCCATAGATGTTTCCTTAATAGCTTTTGATTATTATTTTCGTCATATCATCTATTGCTGGATAAGGTAAGGTGGAAGCGCACGGGTAGCGTAGAATTTCGCGGGCTTTCACTGTAAAGGTGCTCCCTCCCTCACCTGGAGCGTTTGCCTGTAATGTAACATTTCAGAATCGATTTTGAGCATTACATTACACTACTGGCTCCCTGACTTGATGAGCATTTACCTGTAATGGAACATTTCAGAATCGATTTTGATTAAGTAATGTAATACAGTACTGCCTGACTGTACTGCAATGCTCGGTTCTCTACCTTCACTAATGTAATGCTCGAATCTGTTACATTACAGGCAAACGCTCCAGGTGAGGGAGCACCTTTAGATTCAGTCTCTTATTAACACATTCTTATGTCTGCACACAATAAACATTATCCTTTATCAGTCAGGGTCCTGTTAGTCTAGGTATTAACAACAATTCCACCATTTCTAAATACAAACCATAGCACATGAATGAATAATAGAATAACAGTTATCTTTTCATATCTCTTTTGTTTGATTTGCTTATGCATTTTTAGTTATTTACATGCATTTTATCGCATTCCACAAATACCTATTGTTACTTATCTGCCATAAAAATAAAATACACATAGTAATAAATATTTGTTGTATTTCAGACGCTGTTCATGTTGCTCCTACTTTTGTTAGCAAAAGGTTGGGCAGTGACTAGGTTGGAGCTCACATACAAACCACTAGTATTTGGAGTCTGGCTTGCTTATGGAATCGTTCATATTTTACTTTATGTTTGGAATACAGTAAGTATTGATTGAATACAAGGTGTAAACAGATGGTTCACGAAACTGACTACCAAGTATTCTGTACATTAAACTACCCTACCCAAAAAATCATGCGGGGAAACAATTTTTTTTGGGTGAAATATTTTGTTTCACGGTAAAACTCAATGTATCACATTTCAAAACATTGTGCTGATGGATGCATTGAATAAATAGTAAACGGGTCATGGAGGTTTTTCAAGTAAATTTGCAACATTCAAAACTAGTATTCAAAAAATGTTGGAACTTTGACCTCCAATGTAACTAGAAGGTTTCCAAAGGTCCTGAACAAAAAAATGATCGCAATAAGATGGAGAATAAGTGCCTTTCGTCTTCGTTAAAGATCTATTTACACCCTTTATAATTTAAAATTTATTTCTTACCTTTTATAGTCAACATTTTGTAAGTATGTAACATTCCGAGTTTACTAGTACTCGTACGCTCATAATTTCCTATATTTTGGCGAAGACACTGCCTCCTAAGATACAGGATCTTCCTAGTTTAGGAGTCAGGGCTCAAATTTTGTGTGACTGTAATATTGTACATCTAGCCATATCTCGTACACTAGTTTTGTTTCAAAATTCTTGTCCCCTTTTGTTTACTATGTGTATTTAATGTGTCATACTTGTGTTTTGATAATAAAGACTTATTATTATTATTATAATTTAACAATATTTGGAGACTTGGACATTGAAGGTGAAGTTTTTATGAGGTATGATCGAAATATACCTGCTATAAGGAAGTGTAAAAACGAACTAGAACGCCTGTTACTTTTATTGTGTCTAAAATGTTTAAATAACTACCATACCACTATTGTAACAGTGACCTTTATTCAAAACAATCTCTTTTACAACACAATATTATTTATTTATAGACTGAAGTGGATATCATAGAAGAGATAGACGAATACCAAACATGGCCTGGCTGGTTGATCCTTGCGCTACGCGTAGCGATAATGACTTGGTTCGTGCTAGAACTTAGATATACAATGATGTACGAACACAATATGCCAAAGCTTAACTTTTTACTGCACTTCGGCGCATCAAGTCTGGTCTGGTTTGTCTACCTGCCGATTATTGCGCTGATTGCGCTACAGATCAGCCCTCTTTGGAGGTTCAAGTTTTTATTGGGTGAGTGTTACAGTTTGTTTTTAATTATGTAAGTCCAGCGACATTGCACAACTGTTTTTATTTATTACTGACCATTTACCAGTTACATTCGTTTCAGTTGCGGTCCAATTTTGTAGCTAATACAAAGTGTTTTCTTTTTTTATAAATGTCAATATAATATAATATCAGAGAAGATATAATTTTTCTCTTTATTTGCATTGTACTTACACTTTCGCTGCCAAAGCGATTACCATTACTTTTACAACTTTCATTTAAATGCAAAGTAGCTTATTACAGTAGCTAAATAAAATGTGCATATACTTTCATCTAGCAGTTTAGTAATGGGGGTCTCGTTAACATTTTCACGGCCATTACAGTGTTAACGGAATACTGTCCGGTCACGTATAGGCAATTATCTTGAACAGTCGTGTTTGTGAAACTTGTTAGGTATACTGTAAAATCATATTATACTTAGTTCGCCAAACTTGTGACTCAGTTCTGGGCTGATTACTGACACAATTTAGATTACCATCGATACGCTAATAGGAAGGAATTAGTTTTTAATCAATCTATGTTTGTGGATTACAAAAGGAGTTAAAATAAGTAGTCTTACTAAACGAACATTAAGATATAAATACTATCTAAACAGAACTAGGGATAATAAAACTAAATTTAAGGTATACTCTAACATGTTAAGAAAATGTATTCATAATCTACAATCCTTATGTAATCCAAAGCACATTGCGTTTTCAAAAAATAAGGGTAAAGCTTCATGGGATATTGTTAAACGTTGTACAGGTAACGAAAGGTCTCGAAAATATATTAATCGTATAATTGATGATAATATTACAGTATCATCTGGCTCTGATATCGCAAATAAATTTAATAATTTCTTTATTGACGTTGTTGAATGCAGTGCTAACTCACAAGATCCTCCTAAACCGACTAACCCAAACATTAAAAATAACGATAATAGCATATTTTATAATCCTTCTGATCCCACTGAAATCTTCAGCATATTAAAGACATTAAAAAACACTAAATCAGCCGGCTATGATGATATTTCTACGGACCTTCTTAAGCAAATATCTCCTTATATCGCAGAACCTCTTTCATATATAATTAATTTATCTTTAGAACAAGGCTGTTTTCCGGATAAACTCAAAACGTCTGTAATAAAACCATTGCACAAAAAAGGCTCTAAAACAGACAAAAACAATTACCGCCCTATTGCTCTGATTCCGATTCTGTCAAGCTTTTGAAAGAGTAATGTACAAAAGAATGCTCTCCTTCTTGGATAAATATAATATGCTGGCAAAAGAACAATACGGATTTAGGAGAAACAAATCTACATCACTTGCAGTTTTTAATTTAGTCAAATCGGTTTTAAATAACATAAACTCTAAGATTGTAACTTCAGCTTTGTTTTTATACCTAAGCAAAGCCTTCGACTTCGTAAATCATCCAATTCTAATTGATAAATTAAGTAGAATTGGTTTTCGAGGCCCAGCCTTAGAATGGTTCAAATCATATCTGTCAATTCGTGATCAGATAACGAGAATCACGTACTTCGACGACAAAGTCAATAGTATCACTAACTTTGATTCCCAACCCCGATACAATTACTTTGGTGTTCCACAGGGAAGCATTTTAGGGCCTCCGTTATTCCTCATATACGTAAATGATCTTCCTCAAGCGATAGACCAAGATTGTGTTCTGTTTGCTTATGACACAACAGTTATTTTTGATTATAGAAATGGTGAATTGCATGAGTCTAATATAAATAACAGTTTGAATAAAATAATCTCATGGTTGGACATGAACGCTTTACTAATTAACCTAGAAAAAACGAAAATATTAAATTTTAAAACTCAGAAGAGTAATTACCTACACCTTAAAATAGCACATAAAGATAAAACAGTTGAACAAATTCATAAAACAAAATTTCTTGGTATTACAATGGATGAAAATTTCACCTGGAAAGATCATATTGATGAAATATGTATTAAAATAAATAGTTTTTTTTTTGCCTTGAATAAAGTTAAAGATGGGACCTCCAAACAAACTGCGTTAATGGTATATCATGCCTATGTTTGCTCCATCGTCAGGTATGGTATCATTGTCTGGGGAAACTACCAACCAACCCGCACTGGGCCCGACCAACCCGCACTGGGCCCGCGTGGTGGATTAAAGCCCACTCCCTCTCATTGAGAGGAGGCCTGTCCCAGCAGTGGGAACATTATAGGCTGATGATGATGATGCCATTTTTATGGCGAAATGTGTCACAGAACTACTTTATTTTTTTTCCATCTTTTGTACCACATTTACTGCAAATAAATAATTTTGACTTTGACTTTAGCGCAATTATAAAAGGTGATTGGCTAAAGGTGGACAATACTCCAATGGAGTGAAGTACTCATAAATATGAAACGAACTTTTTCAATGGGACTCAGACTCACTCTGAAATATGAATAGAAAACGGATGTTCCATAATTGTCCATTTTCGATTTTTTGAGGAGCTCTTGGCTAAATAATATAGAGCCGTATACAGACATTGCGAGGCATGCGCCGCGAACAACGCACAGCGAATGCCTCGCAAGGTGTGTACCTTTGTATTCGTGGCGAGGCATGTACTACGCACGTGCGAGGGCGAGCCAACGTATGGCCGGGGCATTCGTTGTGCGCCGTTCGTGGCGCATGCCTCGCAAAGTCTGTATCCACCTTAACAGCCCCACGGATCGATCTTTAAGGTTAAGCCGTGCTTGCCGAGGTTGGTCCTTGGATGGGTGACCATAATTACATACCGAGTTTCCTCCGTGCCTCGGAAAGCATGCTAAGCCGTTGGTCCCGGCATTATCAGCTGTAGACCTTTGACAGTCGTTACGAGTAGTCAGAAGCCAAAACTTTGGCATCCAGTTTTACCAAGGCGTATCGTATTACCCAGTTATTGGGTTGTGGAGGTCAGATAGGCAGTCGCTTCATGTAAAATACTGGGGCTCTGCTGAATGCGGTTAGAAAGGCTAGGCAGATGATGAAAAGTTATTCATTTTCATGACTACTAGTACACACACACTCGCTTAAAGTATTGCCTACATTTAATAAATCACCCATTAGTTGTTTTAAAACGTGTCTGGTTCTGTATTAGTCGATGTTTTGAACAAGTATAAATAGTATTTAGTTGATTTTCGCTTCATTAAAATTACGCAAATCAAGTTTCAGTGGGATTACCTTAGTAGGTAGTAGTTCACTGATGTACGCATTCGTTTAGGTCCTACGTCACGTGGTTGAGACGTGCATAAGGCTTGTTCGTCTTGGGAATTTTGCCTTATAATGAAGGATTTATTAATTTAGGAGTTCATTTGTAAGAGGAATTTGCGGTTATTATTATTTATAGAAACTCCTAATAATTCAAATCAAATCAGCGTCATTACGCCCTGGTTTATCCAAATAAACCAGAGAGCAATGACGCCAATAAAAATTAAAGCTTGTAAGAATGTCCCCTTCAAAATTTTTATTTTCGCTGATGCCAACCTACTACTTTTTTTTCTAAGAGGTACCGGGGTCTTCGCACTTTTTCCTACATTTTCGGATAATATGCAATAGTTTTAAATATCTTGCTATATTTATCTTACAGGAAATACTATGTTGGTTTTCAGGTATCACATATTCAGCGGACTGTCTCGCATTTTGTGTGATGGCTCACTTGCTATGGCCGACGCGCTCAGAACAGTACTTATTACTAGCGCCTTCTGACTATACAGGTATGAAATAAATATGTACTACTATTTTATTTAGGTAAAATCCATAGATTAACAGATAAGAGAATGGTCAAACACAAACTGTTAAGACAAAAAAGATATTGTGTCAAGTAATAATGTTGAAAATGTTGGTAACGACACCGCAACAGTTGTGAATGTTGTCCTGGGTTCGATCCCCGATCGGTCAGACAGTACCATTGCTTTTCGAATTTCTAAATTCCTATTACATTGTACTATACCAAGAATTATGCCCCCTCTTTTGGGAAATACATGCGTAATATTACTTTGTGCTCTTGTTGGTAGAGGAAGGACAATGACAAATACACGTAGGCAACTAATGCTGCAGCAATTAACCCATTTAACATTTAAAACCATTGTTAACTAATAATACTAACATATTCAAATTATAAATAAGTATTGGCATAAAAACAATGTATGAGGCAAAACTAGATCGCTTCGTGTACTTTGATTATCATTGTCATTTCTGGTTAGCCTACTTGTATAAACCACGTTTCGATAACACGCTCAAAGCGTATCAATAATGGTCAGCCATGAAATGAAACAAATCACTTTACATAGTTGAATTTCTCAGTAATGGAAACAAATCGTAACGCGTTATTAAAACGATGTAGTCTTTATTATTGTGTGGTGCTCTTATCTATCAGCCTAATTGCTAATTAGTGGTTGTGCTTGTAATGTCTATGATGTCGTATACTTCGCAAATACCGATCAGAAGGCTGTCTCTCCGTTAGAAAGGAGAGGAATAGGGCAGGGAAAACATGTGCAATGCAATGGAAGCGCGTGCAGGAGCGCCTTTAGCCACACACGGAACTCGTATAGGCAGAATTTTTTCATCTTCAGAATTTAACTTACCTTATCTTTAGAAAAAACATGTACGCGCGTTGATTCGAGCGAACATGCCCGAAAAAACGCGTTTGCGCGCGTTCGGTTTTTGAAGCAAAAATGTGGCGCGCGTATTAGAGCGTGCACCGATATGAGCGAATAACAATAGAAAGTTTTTATTTACAAAAAAAACTAATTAGAATAAAATAGATATTATAACAAAACAACAGTTGCAGTTCGGTGACTTCGTCAATCAGCGAGTTCTTTGACGCAAAGGCTCCGGCACTCCGGCGATAGGAGCGTACCAAGCAACCTACTCACAAAAAAAAAAACGATAGTCTGAAACCGCTCTAAGAGAAAGATAGAGATTTCAACGTACTTTGCGTTAATCTTAATATTTAACTGGTGCAAACGCACAGAAGATAGGAGAACCACCTTTCATATAAATTAAATGATATGATATTTGCAATGTTGGGGTTCCTAAAGAATCGAAGAAAGGAGACAACCACTTTATTCTAACGTCATTTATTGAGACTTCCAACAATTATAATATTAATACTTACTTGACTTTGATCCAGAGCATGATAGTGACGTAATCTATACATAGATTTCTAGGTTTACTAAATCCTATTGATTTATTGCCAAAGAAAATAATCAAACCATAATGTAAAGTAATCTCATATATCTGTAGGCTGGATTACTCGCATCGGCATACTATTGAGTGCTATCACTTTTCGTTCTTAATACACATGATTTTATCTGTACATTTATCGAAGCACTTCATCTATCGCGAAACATCATGTTGTAATAGAAAAGGCCTCATGCCTTTTGACTGCGATATATTTTTGCTTCAAACAGTTATTCGGGTTATGCTTACAATCTTATCAATATATACTTCTTGAGTACTTGTGTGAAGTTGTACCAAAACATAAGAGACAAAATATGTGGTCCTTCTTTTATAAACAAATTTCATAATTCAAATTTCATGTTTGAATCACAATGGTTGACGCGCTCATGGAAGATGCAATATCGTTTGCCATATCCTACAACATTGCCACTGCTTGCCCTGGAACCACCACTATTGATATTTATTTTATAATATCATTTATGTAACCTACACACAAGAAAGAGAGAGACAGATACAGATATTTTAAACTCCTATTTATATTTTTCCAGCGGGCATTGAAGAGCTAGACGAATTCAACGAGTCCCCTCACGTAGTACACAGCGACACCGTCGCACTCACAACAGCCGAAAGCATCAACGCAGACGACGAAGAGATCATATTCACCAGAGCGACGCACAAAAACGGCACCGCTTTCTCATAGCAATTCGAACAAGTAAGCGAGGATACCGTCAAGTAACGTTCAGGGCTCACCCCAGAACTAATGAAATTATGAATTTAACACGATCGAAATTATTTACTAATATTGGTCGCATTTTGAACGATTTGTCTCCAATATTTATGTAGTAAAAGTCATGTTGATTGTGTCGAGATAAATATTGTTGTTTGTAATATTTATTATGAAGAGACGAATGATGTTGAAAGACGGAAATTATGAATGAGTGATAGAAAAAAATCGAATATAATGGCTATTTAGCCAATAGTAAATTTTAAATCAATGTATCCTGTTGTGTGATATTCGAGTACATTGATTCCTTATCAAAGAAATCGTTGAAGGCACAAAATTAATTGAATATCTAACTAAGATTACATAATTATATGTAAGCGTTATAGTTCCGGTCTCAAAGTGATCGTATCAGTGTCAATTAACAAGTTTATTTTCATCAGTTTCAAGATAATAGCACACTAAGAGTGGAACAAAAAATATCACAAATGTACTATGTGCCAACGATTGAATCAACTATTATGTAATACGAAGAAAATATTGCAGATACCTATAATATAAGAGTATTCGTAATCATTGTGTCTTTGTGAAAAATGTCTGAATTTACCAAAATATATTTAAGAAAATGGGTGTGAAAAGTGCTGTTAAAGTTGAATGAGGTTTTTCTTATTGTGTGAATATGTATGTATTGGTTTGTATTGTTCTGATGCACTCTAAAATAGATTCATGCTCTATTACCTTCTTCAGGTACTTATTTACTGTTTACTTAAATTATTTGTGGATCCTGGATGTACCTGAGTATTATAAAAATATGATATTTGCATAGCACTGAGATATTCCATTGCACAGATTGGCAATATTTAAACTGCGCTATATATGAAATGATATCAACCTGGTTCTTATGACTTTTTGCCAGGTCAGTTGTAGGCGTTAAACTATTTAATTATTTTGCTCATAACACTATATTCAACAAAGTATCAGAACTTACAATATTGTGTTGTGTTTGATTAAGTTTTATCTATTATTTCGGAATGAGATCGAATAATCATACGGATTGGTGTTAAAGGTTCGCTAATGAAATCGAATTCTTATGAAAAAAACGCTGATACATTTTGTATACAAATAGTTACTTGAATATAACAAATAGATTCGTGATGTACAGTGACTTTTAGAAATGTTAAAGTACAATTAGATCTCAAATTGATGTTATAATTGTGATTTATAAAACGATACGGCAGCTGCGTTATTTTATTGTCAATGTCTAAATTAATTTGCTTTTCGTGTTGTCTAATTATTGTGTATAAATTATTTGTATAGTCGCCAAATTAACTAAATTGTCAAACTAACACACTATTAAAATTATTATGCAAAAATAGCTTCTAATGCATTCTTTTAGCGATCTTTAGGACATAAAATAAATTAATTATTATAGCAGAGCATGCTCTTTAAAATTTTTAGAATAGATTCGACAGGGAAACCGATCACTTTTCCGAATTTCTTTTGTTCGAATTTCGTTTCACCGAAAACTATTAACCGACGTCTTTTTTGCTATATGCATTATTTGACATATTTTTAGATCATCGAAGTATCATGATGTCATAGGTATTATTTTACCGAATTATCTTTCGGCCATTTACAAAATAACTCTTTGCTATTGGCCGAAGCCTCTTTTGAACTTTTTTCATTTGCCATATTTTCACCACACCAAAACAATATTTCACGGTACATTATTTGGTCACAAATATATAGTCGGTTACTTGGTAGCATTTCCAATATTAAATTTAAATAGTGTCAGTCAGCCTCCAATGAAACGGGGGCAAAGCCCAACTAGACAACTGACGATATTGGGATAAAAAATAAGTTTCGCTGCCTGTTCTGATATTGGTTTTCAAAGCTGTTTTATTTTCCAATTATTTAAATGTGCCTAAATATAAAAATACAAACAGTGGTTAATATAAAAAAAAAAACGCATTTTATATCTCGTCACAAAATTACAACTATTTCAATATCTTGATTTATAGTCAGTGTCAAGTAAATGATTTATGAGTCATCTATTGAATTAAATTTAACAACTGAACTCTTCGTGTCAATTCGTCATTATTTCTCTCGCTCTCTACAGTCGCTATTGGCAAAATTTTAAAAACACCGATAGATGGCGCAAAAACAATAAATTGGTTTCTAACTACTAAAGTATTGAAAATATTTGTAACTTCCCGCGACTTCGTTAGGGTGGAAATTTTTAATGTTTTTCAGGCATAAATTATAACTACATATAACCTTTCTCATGAATCATTCTGTAGGTACCTATATTAATGAAAAACGCATCAACATTCTTGCGTAGGTACAGACGGCGGGAAGTGAATTTGTTTTAAACTATGTAAATATTACTCACAACGTAAACAGCCATAATTCTTCATTCTCGTTTTTTTACCACGAACAGATGACAAACAACAAAACAAAGCACATAGACACTCTCACACATTTACCTTGCACAGTAACGATTTCACAAACTGAAAATCCTTCACAAGAAACAATTTGAATGCTTTTATGAATTCAAAACAAAAATGAATCACTTCAAAACAAAGTTAATTACAGCAAAAACTAATCGCAAAACTTTAAGATACAAGAAAATACATAAATAATATCACAAAAAAAAGATGCACCAGTTATCGCTCAAAACAAATATGAACTAATTTGAAATCGTTTTACTTTCTATGGAAATTCGCGCTACGCGCAGGTCTTTGCGCCGCTTGCCCGTTCATTCTTGGCGCCAACACACATTCACTCTCTCAAACTTACACTGACATACACGCACACATTCAAAGAAAAGCCCAGCTTTTAACTCCATACAATTTTTCAAATTAAATACCTAATAATGTTATCAAGACAGAGTCATTTTACTAGCAAAGACAGAGAGGTCCGACAAGCCAAATACAGAAGCCAGTGAGTGCGAGTGGGAGCATCCGAACGAACATTGACTGTAGGGTCCGACCATAGCGAACTATGCTTGAACTCTTCTTTTGTTTAGTGTTAGAGCGAGCCAGTCTCGCGGCCGGTAGGTATAGGAGATATTAGAATTTTTTTGGCAACGTCGCGCATCTTGAATTCTTGATAAATGCGCGCGAAATTTGACGTTATTATTATTTTGACATACATTTTTATTTTTGGTTGGAATGTTTTTTTTTACTTATTTGTTGTGTTTGATTGTTAGGCAAGCCGGGCTTTTCGGCTTGTATGATAGTTCCGCCACTGAATAGTGTCATAAAAAGTCAATATGGTGGGCATTCCCCTTTAGTGATAGAAACAAATCGCTGCAAAACCGACTTAACGCAGTCTTTTCTGCCCTACCCCTAGTGTAATTTAAGCCCGCGTAGGTGCGGAGGGGTGAGGCGGCCCGCAAGTGGAGCAGGTGGTTTGAAGGCCCTCCGCCGCGGCTGAGGCTGTAGTAAGCCGAAGCTGTGGTGGTGAGCGTTAAAAAGCAGGCTTGGGGCTGCCCAAACCCCGCAGCGCCAGAGCTGTGACAGAAACAATGCTTGCTGCATGTTGAAACATAATACTTCGAACAAATGTTACTTCGTCTAAGTATATTCGGTAAAAAGTTTTTCACCTAAATGAAACATCGAAGTAAATTGAATTGAAAAAAGGTCAACTGATACAGTGGCAGACGTGACTTCGATGAAGTAAATAAAAACGAAACGATAATAGGTGAAATGAAATTCGGTCAAATGTTTTTTCGAGCTTATGATAGGTAACTATTCGAAAGTCATATTATTTTAGTGTGGTCAAGGAAATTAAAAGCTGATTTGCTTTTTAGTCACAGATATAATTTGTGTAAAGCATAGAGCACGGAGCCTCGGTGCTAGAGGTAGCATTGTTTTCATACAGACCAAGCGTGTCACTCGTTAACTTGCACGACACACATGACGTGTATCTGACATTTTTGGTTATGAAATCTTATTTTAGTAGAAGAAAATTATTTTATAACATTAAGTACTAAAGTTAGCAGAATGCTGATTTCTCTGAAGCCTAATGCACAAACGATGTCTGTGAATGAAACCTTTATTGTGCATTAGGCCCTACTATGTAACAGGAATCTTGGATAATTTAATTTACCAATAGGAGACTAGAGCTGGGTTCAACATTTAAATAAACATTTGTGGAAATGTGTAAACCCAAGAGAATTTTAAGCTGAACCAAAAATATTTAAGATTACTCAAGTACCTATTGCTAAATTAAAAATAAAACAAAAGTACTGATGTAATTTGCATTACAAAACTCAGCTCAGTAGCATTGAACAAATTTAGATTAACTCACATCTAATGCTTTTGCTGAGCGTTTTTACGGCGTTCACACGTGCTGTTTCCAAGAGTAAATAGAATTGCTGTTGACCACAATGGATATAGAAGGCCGGTTCCGTACAAAGAGCAAAAACATACTATCTCATACGAATACCACCCGCAAGTGCACTTGCTTTGCACTACGTAACTAGATGCGTGCCTATATGCGTTTTCGTTCGTTGTATGGAGCCGACCTTCATTACGTTTCATGTTTCAGTAAATGGTTCAGCCAATGGGGATGGCAATTGTGAAACTAATAGCGCTAGCATAGCTGATTCCAAGCATCATCATTTGTTGAAAATCTGGTAATGTTAATTTATATTTCAAAATAGCTTGACCTCATTGGTCAGATTCAGACCTAGCTATGGTCGCGCCATCTACAGTTAGCCTTAAACGGTCTTGCCCATTGGAACAAAGGATGTAGGACGATTGGACCCAGCAGCGTATGTGCGCGTTTGCTTAATGCAGTGCTGGTTCTTTTGGCGCTTGAATGACGTTGGTAGGAGGGCGCTGTCGGTTAACACTTATGGAATTGTATTGTAAAAACAAGGTAGCAGTGCTAGTTCCTATTAAAATCACGCGCCAAAAGAGCCATGTTCAACTATAACTACATTTTGATAACAGTTTGCTATGAGTCCGAAGTGTTGTGTCCATTTAGGACAAAAATGGAGCTTATTTATTTTTTTATCGAATTTTAATGAGATTTATGGACTAAGTTATATCACATAATGACCTGTTTACACATAGGTATGATTTTGTTAATCATGAATTATATTTGCCCTTTACAAATGTACACTGATGTGGGAAACATTCGACAGATTTTATAAATATCAGTATTTATTTGTGGTATAGGTTGAATAACAAGGTAAAATATAACTTATTTCCTTACTAAGTTATTGAACTTAAATCACGATTAGATTATAGACTGACTTGTTTGAATTAATTCTAACAATGGATGGGCGCATTAAATCATACAGGGCAGTTCTGTTGGCCTGCAAGTTATATACAGGATGTATATTTAAATTCGAGGCTATTCAAATGAACAATACTGATGATGAAAGGCTGTAATGAGTAGATCGATCAAAACGGATATGGAATTTATTAGAGGATGGAGATCGGATTCGGACGCATATTTACCTAAAGTAAGTACATTTTTTTCGGCAAATGGTTCAAAAGTATGGAAGCGGCTTCTTTAAATGCCAATTAAATCCCGGGATCGCGGAATTTGATATGCCTTTAGTGTGTCTAAAATGTCATACTCAAAAGCATAATAAATACTTATAATCTATTTAAAACCTTTTTTTTTTATAAAAAAATACTATTTACTACTATTTGAAAAACTTTTTCAAATTTTGCTTTTGAAATATCGAATAGGAAAAAATGGTAGATATGACTAGGCATAATTCGTTTGAATTAAAACAATAAAATTGAAAAAAAAAAATAACTAGGACTTTTCCGTATTGACGCGCGCTCTATACTAGTCAACTCTCAAACTTCAGGATTTACCAAAACATTTAACCGATCTCTAGTGATAAGGTAGTCGAGGTGCATTGAGGTGATGAAAACTAAATCCTATTAAAAATATCGCAACGACTTTTTCGAATCCACTGTTTAGATGCCACAGCGAAAACCTCTAAGCGATGTATTCTTGATTATATCGTCACTAATCTATCCTTTCCCATCATGGTTCATTAGAACATCATTTAGCTGCAGCTGGTAAGACTCAGACAGGGGTCAGGTTTCACCTAACCCATGTCTGAGTCTGACCAGATGCAGCTAAATTCCAGTATTTTACATGGAACGACTGCCATCAGACCTCAACAACCCAGTAACTGGGTTATAAAGATAGCTCTTGGTAAGATTCGTTGTCAAGCGATTACGATTTAAAAAGAAGTATTTGGTTAGTTAGCATGGTAATAATGATGCCCATGTGCTGTCAAACCTCGAATTTTCATATAAATCCTGTATAATTAGTTTTATTTTTTACTTCTAGAACCTGCTCTCACTTATGCCTATTCCTAATGAAAAGTATTGTTTTAATAGTTAATGTTATTTCAACCTACCTTTAATGTTTTATATTTTGTGGAAAATCCACTTTTATACGTAGTGTTATATAGTTATTTCTAAGCCTTTGTAGGTGTAAATTGATGTAAATAAACTTTCTTATTATGTACACATATCGTTGTTTTATTTGAGTTATCTCTTACTAACCGGTCAAGTAACGCTAAAGGGTTCGGCGTACCACCAAATAGGAATAAAAATATTTGAACTCTTCATGCGATATTTTGTACGAAAAGTTCGAAAAACATAATTTTATTCGACCAATGTTCCATAATGACAGTTGTCTAAATTGATGGTCTGAATCACCACCTAAGAGGTATAGCCCTTTCGCGTTACACCTTGTGTTCTTACATTTCACATTCTGACTATTATTGTATAGCTGTATCAATCGTGACGTCATTTGAAAATATTTCACGGATTTTACCGGTACTACGATCAAGTGACTACCACTGCTGAGGGGTTGCACGACATTGGTCAAATCAGATTTTCGTCAAATTTGATATTGGTCAAAGCTGTAATTCGTCAAATCGTCTTTTTGTCCAATTACGAAATTTGCCAAATACGCCATTGGTCAAGTCATTTAAGTACAATCAACTGTAAAAATAAAGTACCACATGTTTTTTTTTATTAACTCGTTTATTCAATTCATATTTTTGACGTGACAACGTCTTATAAATTGGTTTGCCGGGTGACACTTCAAGAAACTGCGTTACGCTCCGCTCACGTTATGCGCTCACAATGAGAGCGAGTGAGAGGCACGCGTCCCTATAGCGTTGTCACGTTCAACTATCGTCAGTAAACCGACTTTACAGACAACCAATTTTTTTACATATAATTCATACCCAAAACTAACACAACTGTTTTGAAAACTTTAACGCATATAAT
Organism: Cerastis leucographa; assembly: GCA_963082945.1. NCBI lineage: Eukaryota > Metazoa > Arthropoda > Insecta > Lepidoptera > Noctuidae > Cerastis > Cerastis leucographa. The sequence continues at coordinate 12,580,930 of OY720357.1, forward strand.
TTTCCATTTTTTTTTTTTTTTTCTATTTTGGCATTTTTTTATGATGTTAGATGGAGCCTCGACTGCGTAGGTGGTACGATGGCATTCATTTGCACAACACCACACATGTCCTGAGAACTTCTTTTTTGTCATTGCTTAGTAACAATCGAAACAAATTTAACCTCAGAATACTCAATTACTATTTAATACATTTTAGTGATGTAAATAGAAACCAACAGCAGGCGACTTTTCCTTTTGTAAGTTCCTACAAGTAAGTTATGTGAATTCAAAACGCATGTTTTCATCGACTGTACATTGACTTGACCAATAGCGTATTTGGCAAATTTCGTAATTGGACAAAGAGACGATTTGACGAATTACAGCTTTGACCAATATCAAATTTGACGAATTGCCGATTTGACGAAAATCTGATTTGACCAATGTCGTGCAACCCCTGCTGAGTTTGAGCTCCCAGGTCGGGCAAAGTGTTATTGGATTTTTACATCAGGCATTTATAATAAGAGTAACAGCCATGGAGTCTGGATTTGTGCCCGGTTGATGGCAATAGACTCGCCCCCTATAAGATGGGACTTAAACATAACTGGCGAAATGTGGGTGTACTATTAAGCTCTGCCTCTGCCTACCCCTTCAGGGATTACAGGCGTGATGTTATTTTATTCTGTTTGGGTGGCTTAGGGTCAGTACACACCGAGACGTGACGCGACGTGACGCTGCGCGCACACTTTTAAAGAGCGATTCAAAATATATCTTTATTTTCTACACGAAAAGATACACATTTCGTTGTGAGAATTCAGAATACGTTGCGCCACGCAGCGCTGCGCCGCGCGACGCCTCGCGGCGTAGAGCGACGCAGCGCGGCGTCGGGCTACGTCAAGCGGCCTCGTGAGGTAGATTTCAGTAGAAAGTATACGTTGCGCTATGCAGCGCCGCACTGCGCCTCGCGGCGTAGAGCGACGCAGTGCGAAATCACTGGCCTCTTCAAGTATCGTCGCGTCGCGTCTCGGTGTGAACTGACCCTTACAGCTAACAATACAGAACTTATAGGTTATAAAGGTTGACTGGTAGAAAATGCCTATGGCATTAAGTCCGCCTCTGTACAATGTACTTGAAGTGTTAAATAAATAAATAATAAATATAGTGATGTAATAACGACAAGCCATTTACAAGCCTCCACAAGCCTTATGTGTACGATCAGTGACTTTAGGCGCTGTGGCTGAGGGCAGTACCTATTCCAACCAGTTGTCTAGTTTTTGTTTAGGTAAGGTAGGTAACAAGTTAAAAAACGGGCTCTCACACCACACGCACATGAAGATACACTGTCCCTAAGCTACAAAACATAACATTAAGTATATTCGCAGTAAGTATGAAATTACTAAAAAATTTCACACCTCTTGTATGACGAGTTATTAGAGACTTACTTATCTAAAGAGCACACATCATCGTGAGTCGCCACTTACTTTATATTTAGCTACTCGATAAGTACGAATGATATTTGGAGTTCGAGTAAATAACCGCTTAGTCAATTTAGATAATTAATGCCGCGTTTGTCAAGTGCTCAGCTAAATGAGACGAATTTATGTACCTAATTACCTATGTACCTACTTGTATTTTTATCGGTGCCTATAACATAATGCTCCAGACTTATGCAGTGAAAGAGATTATGAAGATAGAATAATTTTAGTTTTTTCCTAGTCTGTCAGTCTTAGTAATTATTGTAAGGTTTTTCATTTTAGGGATTATATGTATGTATTATAATATATATTAGTTTATTTGATCAGTATATATATGTATTAGTATGTACCTATTTATGTATATCAGTTTATTTTTAGCTAAATGGTATTTTTCTTATTTAATCATTTTTTTTTTTTACTCTACCACATTGCTGTCCTATTTGACCCAAAGGTTGACTGGTAGAGAATGCCTTGTGGCATTAAGTCCGCCTATGTACCTCCAATGTGAAGTTTAAATAAATAAATAATTTTGGTAGGTTAGGTACCTACCTATCTTACACATTTTTACAATCTATGACTCAATTCAACAATTGTGACGATACATGGTTTGACTGACACTTGACCTTAATCATAATCAGATAAAGATTAGGTACTTAGAGGGTTTTAGCTATATCCGTCAATCAACTGCTTTTTGAAAACCGACACACAGTTTTCTTTATTCTAGAAATGCCGCGATAATCACCGATCTGATAAATTACATACTTAGGTGTTTTCTGTGAGAACAGTAAACTTGTCTTGATTGCGATAGACTGTAAAATCCTCAAGTATGCTCTTACCAAAATATTTTTGTAAAATCAAGTGCCTCTTTGGTCAAGTGGTCGCAAACGCGAATGCTGAACATGAAGTCTTGGGCTCGATTCCCGGGTCGTGCAGTGTTCTTGGGTTTTTCCTTCAGGAATTTTCTCAGCAGCAGCTAGTACGGAGCCCGCCCCCTATTACACTGGACTTGAAACGTGACTGGAGAAATGTGGGTGTAGGTACTTTAAAAGGGATGAAGACTGGGTAAAGAAAACGAAATTCTATTTTGTCCGTCAGACAGGTAATACAAAAATATTAGACACGTATTTTTTGTTTTATCAAAAAATTACTTAGTTAAAACTCATTAAAGTTGGAGAGTGGGGGCTCACTACGTCACAAGTAGGTATAAAAATTACCTACACGTGACGTCATGCGCTATTTCAACTCAATATATCTCCGTAATTTTATGACCACGTGAAAAAAGAAAAAATACGTGTCCAATACTTTTCAATAATCTACCCGACAAAGAAAAAAAAAGAGTGATCACCCCTATTGGATACACTTCTGCTAGACCCTTCGGGGATTACAGGCGAGATGTTATGTTGTAAAATCAAACGACAATTGCCAACAACAATAATTTATTTTCCCACACACTAGTACATACATTATAAAAGAATTTGAAGCTAGCATAATATAAAGGAGAAATCAACAGGTACAAATAAATACATTTAAAATCGTAACTTCTAATTGTATAGGTTTTAGAGAGACCAGGTACATACACATTAAGTCATTTATTATAATACTTATCAGAAATACCTTTAAACTCTAATGAAATAAATATTAAAATGAGGAAACTATGTAAGTATCTAAATACTGTTTGAAAATTATGTCTGCTGAATAAATTAGGAAATAAGACGTGAGATTACAATAATTTGCATAAATAGTATTTTGTAAAATACAAAACTGATTCATTCATAGATTCAACCAGATTACACTATTAGTAATTACAAATAGCCAATTATGCCTACTAGCTGTCCCGCGCAACTTCGTCTGCGTCACATTTTCCCCGTTATCGCAAAATTTTTCATTGCTGCTCCGCTCCTGTTGGTCGTAGCGTGATGATATATAGCCTATGTCCTTCCCCAGGTTGAAATCTATCTTCTTGCCAAATTTCATTAAAATCCGATCAGCCGTTTGGTCGTGAAAAGGTAAAAAACAAACATACAGAGTGACTTTCGCATTTATAATATGGATACATAGTATGGATTAAATAATAGTTGCAATTTAAATGGGCACACCCAGGATTTTGTACTGTATGGGGCAAAAATGTGGTCTTAGTTAACATCTGTTAAGTAACTGGATGTCAGAAGGGCCGTGCAAATCTTCACCGTAACAATATAATCTATACTAATAATATAAAGCCTAAAGAGTTTGTTTGTTTGAATGCGTCAATCTCAGGAACTACTGGTTCGAATTAGAAAATTCGTGAGGGAAATTTTGGTGTTGGATAGCCAATTTATCGAGGAAGACGACATAACATCACGCTACGACCCATAGGAGCGGAGCATCAATGAAAAATGTTGCTTATACGGGAAATTTGTGACGCAGACGAAGATGCGCGGGTCAGCTAGTCGTACTATATTCATAGCACATTATAGGTGATCTAATCCATCGCTTTGTCGCGTGTACAGTTTTCTGGACTAGGGTGTGACAAGGTTTTCCATTACCATTACCCCCACCCCACCCCATTATGGCTGGGCCCATGCTATCAAGTGTTGTCCCCTTACTTTGCGTAATGTACAGGTAAAGTTACTAATTAGGAATGACTGCGAAAATAAAGCGAGAAATAAAATAGCTATTTGAAAATTGTTTGAACTTTATACAAGCTTGGTTTACATTTCTGTATGTCCCTAAAGCCATCTACTGTTTCATTTATAAAAGCTTTCCGCTTCATAACCGCCACACCACTAGGGGGGGAAGGGGTGGATACGGGGTTTAAGGGACAACGACGCGAAAACGCTTACCAGGTACTCAATACATCATTATGAAAACACCTGCATAAAATACATCGGTTTTTTTTTTTTTAAATCTGCTGTTTCCTCCAAAAGTGCAATACCAACACGGTCAAAATGTATGGAACAGCGGATTTCTTTTTAAATTTACGATGAAAAATTTCTATGTGGGTGTTCAGAATGATCTACTGACGTACGTGGTAAACGTTTTCGCATCAGTGTCCCTTACACGTTGTATAATCGGCCACAAAGTGCTCAAAATACTCATCATAAAACAAAAAACACTATTACTAAATTCATCATTGCGAATGTGATGCAGCGTTCTGTTTTGACTCTTAGCGAAACTTTTTAGGCCGACCTTTCGTGAATGACTTGCTTAGAAATATGGCTTTTTGAGTCTAGTAAACCTAGCCTAGCCCTCATTGACTAGATAGCCTCCGTCAATATCTCAGGAAACTATTGCCAGGTTGTTTGCAACACATATTTCCACAAGGTGTTGTTTTGCATCCTCGTCAAAATTCAGGATGTTGTCACAAAATACATATATAATCAATTTGAATTACGGTACCTAGTTAATTATAAAGAAACACTGTATTTTTGGTTGTTTAAATTGGTCAGTATTTCATAATAACCCCTTTAACGTGGTTTAGGGAATAAGAAATTATCGAATAAACGTTTCAGATTGTTTGTGTGGTGGAAGCGCGGTTATAGGGCGAGAATCACACGGGCCGCGTTAAAAACACGGGTGGTTCACATTTACCGATTTACGTAAATAAAAAAATACCTTCTATTTTATTATTGATTCAGGACCAGAATCATTAGCATAGTTACCTACTTGAATTTGACGATGATGCAAAACAACACCCTGTATAGCCCGGTGGTGGCACAGGCAGCAGTGACTTTCACAATGCGAACCTACAAAAAGGACTGTGAGTTGTGCCTGTCAACATCACATAAACTTTAGATATATTACCGATATCGAAACAATCTCGGATTTTAATGACTTTAAAGTTATTAAAAAGCAGTGGTGTAACCGTACCTATTTAAGAAAAATATGGTCATTAGACTCATTTATAAATCACGTCGACTTATTTTGTAACTGTCTCGACTTATAAGTACCGGTTTCAGGCGGGCTCCAATGCTAACCACATACATACATACACTCAAATTTGTATCCAGTTCAATAACCTCTTACTCACTCTTACACCTAGCGTATCTACCTGCCTACTTATATGTTTATTTTTGAAGTGAAAACTTCTTTAGGGGCGTTATGCACTTTTGGGATGGGTAAATATGTTAAACTCGCGTCAGGTCACGTGTCCTGATCAAAAATTTGTAAGACGGATTGACATTAGGTTACGAAGGAATTTGAACTTTATGACATCTGTCATTGAGTTTGAGTTTCCAAAACTGGAAAATTCGTAAGACGGATTGACATTAGGTTATGTATGAAGGAATTTGAACTTTATGACATCTGTCATTGAGTTTGGTTTTCCAAAACTGGATAATTATCTTATGCGCAAACAAAACCTTCGGTTACTCCAAAGAGGTAAAATTCGTAAGACAGCTATGGTAATATTTCTGAAGTGTTAAATTTTTTATGTAATTTAAATTGTCATGTTTGTGTACGATAGCGCAATAAATGAATATTGTATTTTAACACATAAATGACAGTACTTTTATACTGATCATTAAAGAAATTCGTGCAAAATTATTCCGTAACCATTCCAAAATGCACAACGGTAACATTCAAGTTTTCACTTCTTTTTTTTTGTAGTTAACTAGTCAATTTATGCAACTTCGCAATTCAGAGATACAACATTATGTATAAGATGTTGTAAGTAGCCATTTATAGGACATGATTGTGTTGCCTAACATTTATTATGAGAATGAGCATCTGTTCTCTATTATAAATACACTGTACCGAACTGCCGATCAATAAATACTAAGTAGGAAGCGGACTATCGCGGATGAAATGGTTGACCATTGAATCGTAAAAAGTAGAACAGCCGTTTATACTGGAAGATATAACACCTAACTGACCTCATATGGATAAAAATAAACAGTTAGACCCTTTCAACTTTAACCGTGAACATGCTTACATGGTTATACTTGATTGACTAATTAATAATACATTAGCATTACTGGGTCTTGATTATAACGTTTAAAAAATACAGTTTTTTTATTATAAGATTGGAAGATACATATTCAGTCTCCTAGCAGGTCTAGACGAAGTAATTGACCTTCAGAGAGATCCACGATAGTTCAAGCATTTAAATAAACTAAAAATAATCTAAGAAATTTTAGATGGGTTAGACATATAGCGCCAGCAACAGATATCAGTTTAAACTATATCTAGTTATGTGCAGACATAAGCTATAAATCTTTATATACCTACCGTAAATAAAGATTGATAGCTAATGTCTGCACATTGTATCAACATACAAGGGCGCGTTTGCGTTAGCTGTCTATTTGCGCAACACGTAACGGCTTTCGGATATAAACATCAAATAGATCATATTCTCCCGTGTTAGCATTGATGCCAGGGCTTCAGGTTTATACCAAACGGATAATTTTAGATTTGTAGAGAATGGCCGACCTCGCGTGAAGCCATCCAAGTGGCTATGTGCTTATCTACAGGTTGCACTTATATCCAACGGTAACCAACTATAGTACGACAAACCGGTTTATGTCATACACTAGTATTGTAAGAAAATTATAACGTGGGAGCTTGATTAATTATAGGTTCTGGAAAAATTTATACAAAATCAAATACCTACACCAACGCACTTATTGTAATAATAGCATACATAATTTACTGCATTGTTTGAAGAAATCAGTTATTTAAGCATAATATGAATTAGCGATTCAAATGAGTTATTATATGTTTTTCTGATCATTATGACTACGAAACATTTTTCCTTCTCGCTATAAGGTCTCATAATTTCTGTTTCCCCAATTCTAACACTTTCAATGTCACTAACGCACTAATCAATACAATACACTGATCAGATTTTACTCACTAATTTACCAGAGTTTTAGAAATGATTTGTAGAACCTTTAAACAAATCTTCTATATCATATAAAATATAACGAGAACATGAGATAATTTATAAATATTTTACGTTTAGATAAGTACATTATTATAATAATTAATTTCAAAAATTTTCATAACAATAGAAATATCTCTGAAACAGGAATGTACATAATAAAGATTATACAATTTTCTTTATGGTAGATAATAATAATTAATATAATTTACTTATTTATGTTCCTTAAGAACTGAAATAATTGTGAACTAGAAAAATAATTTTATTATCTGGTTTATAATTTATAATATCAACGATATAATTATATATTTTTAATTACAAATTGAATTACGATATTGCGTTTTTAGTTATTTACTTATTACGTAACCTTAGATAATTATAAGTTATAATTTTCGTTTGGAAAACTTTTAATTATCCAGATAGGTACTTGACAATAGCCCAATTTTCACACTGCTGTATAATACAAGTAGTTATCTACTTATTTATATGAAATAATTTGAAATATTAATATACGAAAAATAGTATAGACGCATAGTACTAAGGTATGCAAAAATAAATAGCATTACACAAATATTTAGAATACGCAGTTTTCTAATTGTAAGAAGTCTACATAATGAATTCAGTTTTAGCTAAACATCAATATTCTAGAACGGATTATAATTCTACTACCTCAATTTTTACAAAAAAAATAAGATTAGTAATTTCGACAGTCGCTAAATTATTATTTATCTCGTCATCATCATACATGGCTAGGTAGGATCCCTATCTATTATTTTCCGGTAAATGTTTATTTTCATTAAACGATTAATACGTAACCGTAGTCAGGTATCAAGTTGCAAATGCATTGAAATATTAATAATATATTATTTGATCAAAACTATCCAGAATTATAAATAAATAACAAGACATAATATCACTTAATAAAGTTACAACGTCTTAATATTACTTATATGAATTGTACCATTACATAAAAATGTCAGAAACAATGCGAAACTCGCTAATAAATAAGAAAAATATGTACCCATCTATTAAACATACATTGTAATTTCGTAGTGATAAAAAATATACAAACAACTGTGAAGACATTTGTGTATAAGTTATTTAAACAAAAGATCACGGGTAAAACTAACTATGACTGTATGACTGCAGATGTATTTCGAGACATTACACTACCAGACAAGATTGGTAAACATTTTGGTTAAGACGGCGATATAAAACTTAAAATTTTATCTATAGGCACTCGCCATCATCAATAAAAAGTAAAGATGCAAGCATGGTATCTAATAATGGCGAATAGACTAGAAACAGCACATTACCTAAGTCATGAAATTCTGTGCCGAGCGAGATTACGCTCCTCCACTATAGCATACACACGTAACATAAAGTCATAAAGATCTTTAATTATATTCTGCACATTATATTATCAGTTACAATAGAAGTACGTAACAAGTTTATACAGTTAGGATATTAAAACAGTCGTTACAATGTTTTAGCATTTAGGTAATATACAATGAGGATAAATAGACAGGCGCTTTCCCCATCTCGATTTACTTATTTTATAAAACTTGTTAATCCATCCTTATCAATACGCAAATCTGAATAAATAATCAAACCCGAATTGGAAAAGTATGTGCATATAAATGTAGTCTGCCCAAACAATAGCGATGTACCTACGTGAGACAGAATAGTCATTATCTAAAAATGAAATGATAATATTACGACGATTGTACATTTAGCTCTATTCTATCACAAACACCTTCTAACCCGAGGAAGATTAAGCGTTTTAAGAATACTATAATAGAAGATTTCACTAAATTAACGACGAATTCGTGATATAGATCCGCCACTTACAGGAGCCAAAAGCCGTCTAGGAACGAGAAGACGAGCGTTGCCCCTCGCAGGCCTTGAAGCTCCAGGTAGTTTTAAATCAGCTAAATGCGAAGCGTAGCCGTCATTAAGAGTCGTTGCCATATTGCTGTACTTTTTACTGATGCGCCCAATAGCATAAATTTGCTTTGGAGCAAGACCACAGTTATGATACACAGTAATGTCTTTCCCCGAACCGTAAGCGGCATGCATAATTACTCCATGTTCAGTTATAAGATTGTTTAAATGTGCTGCCTTATGTCCTAATGGATCCGTTGAAAATCCATCAGAGAAAAAGACCAAGCCATGGGGGAAGTTATGTTCAGCCAACCATGATATTACTTTCCTTTGTTGCATGTCAGGCCTTCCGGTTATGTATAAAATGAGATACCCAAGATCTTGCCAAAATCGCACGACATCGACGGCACCTGCTCTTACTTTTGGGTCTCGACCAGTAACTGATACGCTGGCAGTAAAAGATCCATCGATACTAAACACAACGCATTCAGTTTGCGGAGGCACAACGGCTAAATGAAAATTACACATTGTGTGATCACCTCGGACAACAACTCTTACCGGATATATGCCGCAAGCTACACTTTGTCGTTCGGGTAAGGTGTATGTGATTCTTCCAGTCTTATCAGTTACAACAGTGGACAAAATTGCCCATTCGCCTGCTGGGGGATCCTTCATCATATAAACGTCAACTTTCTCACCAGTTAAAGTTATCATATCTAATGGGCCGTACATGAAACGGGCAGAAAAGGTTTGCGGGCACCCTTCCTTGACGATAACGTCATTAGCCCTATGATTTGCAGCTACATTTTTCAATTTAACCGATGTTCGTTTTCTCATCCACTTTTCCCTCTCTTGTCCAGGTTTAAACATTGGACACTCTTTGTCGTCGGAGTGTCCATATAGAGCTAAATCAAAATGACCTATTTGACGCAATATGAAAGCGATTACATCAGAACTTTCCCAATAGCTAGCATGAAATAAGTGGGGTAAAGCGTTTGTCGGAAAGTTCGTCAATCCTTCGGGGCAGTACAAAGCGTAGTCTAGTCTTTTGGAACCCCACCATTTCTGCTGTAACGCGTTCATAGTAATTAAAGGAATGTTATCAACTAAGCCACTTACAGTACTTTGTACAGATACTTCAGAAAGTCGTCTCAACACAGGAGTTGGCGGCATTTGCAAGTGATCTCCAAATAATTGAGGATGACTCTGTATCAATTCCATTAAATGGTATGGTTGACCATTCCCTAGCGGATATTTCGTATATCTAGCAACATTGATTGGTGGTAAATTAGTGAATCTTGCTGATAGCAGCGGTTCTAATCTTGAGCCAACAGGATCTGTAGGATGAAACAAGTTGAACACTTGCTGTACGGGTGGTTTCGTAATGTCGCGAGTTTTGTCATCAGAGATTTTTCGCGATGCCAATATAAGTGACAATGGACTGCCAAAGGTGAAAAAGTCGCTCACTTCGAATTCAAATTTTATATGATTGTCACTTGTGGACGACGAACGCCTCCTGGGTGTTGGAGCTTGTAAGTGCGACTTGTTGAGGTAATGTGGTTCTAATGGATCATTTGGAATAGTTATTTCAGTATCCAGTATGCTATTTTCACTGTCATGTCTAGATTGGTATTGCTGAGTTCTGATAAGAGCATCATACGCTAATACTGAGCCCATGCTGTCACCGACAAAACAGACTTGGCCATTGAAACCTTTTCCATCATCGGATTTGATAAATTCATTGTAAGTGGCATTGGCTGAGTGTATCGTTTTTGTTACAGACTCTGCATAATCAGGAGAATTTGTTGCAATTAATGGTATGGCACCAATTGGTATAAGATCGTTTGTTAGGGAAGGAGATTCAATAGTTGAAGGTGAACAATCGAAACTGTAGGGGCTCAGTGTAGAAAGAACCCCCAATGCATCAGTGCAAATAGATGGGCATGAAACCAGTTTTATTGCTATATGTCCAATAAGCGTTGGATAATGCTGGCGCATCACTGATTCGAAAGCACCTTTAAAAGTGGTGACATCCGATTTCTTTGCAGTCATATCAACATTTGCATCTAAAACGCTTCCAGCATGAAATACTAGTATCAAAACAGTTGTTGGGCATGAGCTGTGAGCGGGCGTCTCTGGACAACCATCAACACTGGGATGACTTTGTAAATTAGGCATTCTGCGTGAGCCTCTCTCAGAAGTCACCCTTTTTAAGAAAGAGGGATTGAATATGCTATCTTCTTGACTATTATCGCCTTGTGATGGTGATATATCAATATCAGCTTCATCAAGAGAGCACATGGAAGACCATTTATTAAATGAGGATTCACAGTCATAAAATTCATCCTCTGAGCCTGTTTCTGTTTCTGATTCTCTGACAAGAGTTTCCATACGCCAGTTCGCAGCTTGAGCTTGTAAACTTTTAATAGATCCTGAAGATGATGATCTAAGATTTGTCTTTGAAGAGGTCTTGTGTTCAGATGGTGGAGTCCCCTCAGGAGTAAGATGTTTTTGGATTCTCTTGTCAACATTTTTCTTTGTGACTAATGGTGTTGGCACATCTTCATTCTTTTCTAAACTACTCATTGTAGCTGCCAGAGACTTTGAATTCTCTTCAGACAGATCTTGTTCATCACTTGTATCACCTGCCATCTTCTTCTGCAAAGCTAATTGTGTTTGGCGCTCAATTTCCCGGATGTCATCCATTGTAAGACCATGCCATTCATCCTGCCAAGCCCAAGCTTGACGATGTGCACGTAACATGGTTTTTCTTAATGCAACATCATGAATAAATTTTTCTAATTTCGTTTGCATACCCCAATATCTAAATTCAACTTTACAGAGTTTGTAAGCGCACATGAGGGATTTACCATTTGGAAGTGGTTGTGGCTTGCCTTGTACTTCACTCCAATATTCTTCAAGCCAGTTATCAGTAAGGGGACCCCTATTACATTTTTCTGACTCAAATAATTTAGGGTCCTCCTCTCTGACATAATCTGCACCATAAAGCTGATCTTTGCAAACATCAATAACATCAACTATTCTACTTTTTAATTCACTTCCAGTTAGTTTGAAGACATTTTCTTGGTGGCCATTATCCGAATAATAATAAGTTTCTATTTCTAATGAAAACTTCTCAACAAATGGACATGTGTATCTTGTTTTCGTGTAAGGATAAGCATTCCAAGCTTCTTCGGACACTGTTAAGGCAGATTTTGGAAGCAAGCTTTTAAACCATCCAGGTAAATGGCTACCAACATGATAGATTTTCTGAGTGTACTGACCTTTTCCACCAGGGCCATCATCGTAGGGTTCATTAACTAGGATCTCCACACCACTGCCTTCACCAGAACTTTCTTCTCTACTCTTTTTGGCTATCATGTACAACTGTGCGATCCTGTACTCCTCTACAGTGAGAGGTAAAGGTATTCGGTACTCCTTAATCAGCATTTTGGTGATCTACTTTGAGCATTCAATATAATTAAACATATTCTGAAACAAAGAGATGATAGTATTGTAGTAGGAAAATATTTGGAACAATGCCACTATGAATACCAAATCAAGGGCAAAAAAGTATTTAGTGCTTTCTTCCTGATTTGAGAAATCTGCAAAGTGGCTTTTATTCTTTATTTAAAAACAGTTTAAAAGCAACAGGCTTTAACCCAATGCAATATTTTTTAATGGATATAGTTGGTACTGTTAAAATATCATATAGGTTTCGGATAAATCAAAGGAAAAACCACGTGAGGTACCTATTTTAAAATGCTAGCCAGCTAACATAATTTAATAGTTCATCGAGTTCAGTCAATTTTTAATATTGGAGAATGTAAAAACAATGACAGTGTAATCATTCGAAAATCAATGCATGCGTTATCTTTTATTTTAACTGAGCACTGTTTAAACATGATAAGGAAGGGATAATAACGCATAAAAGTACTAATCCTTAGTTTAATTGAACGTAGATAGTACAAGATAAAATTACTGTGTACGTTTATTTTTTAATGTCTTTCTTTTTTCACAAAAACGCTATTCTCTACGCAAAACTACGAAGAGCTAATATCACAAATATTTACCTCAACGGATTGAAATATGAGGTGTGTCACATCACACTTCACACGGCATTTTTAATTCAATAATTTTTGTTTTTCACAAAACACATCCCAAGCACGGATCTACGGATGAACTTTGACATTTTCGCATTCGTAATGTCAATATGGCCTAAGTGCCATTCCTTTTCAAGTTGTACACACGATCATCCAACATCTCACAATAGAAAAAAGGGATGTAATTTATATCCACAGAATAGCTTCTAAATAGCTTTCTTCTTGTGATACCGTGCAGTTATATGAAGTGCATGTGACCATTAGCATGGTCACATGCACTTCATATAACTGCACGGTATCACATCCTAAGCGAAACTATTTCACAAACAAAATGCAACATAAAATCCAGTGTTCTACGAGTAAAGTAAATAAATATACGTTGTATACGGTACTAGCCAAGTTTATGTTTCTATATGCGCGATCGTAGATTGGAACGCTGTTGATTCTGCGTAGGTACGATGAAGTCGTATTCATAGCCTTTCTAATTTTAAATACAAGATTTGGCTATCGTAATATTTTATTGAATATTGCATTTCTGAACGGCTGTAAAATTGCGTTCTAATTCTTGCATTCCCAATTTATCTTACTCATTTTACATCAGTATTAACAGTCGTCTAAATGTAATCGTATGGGTAAGGTCAAAACCTTACAAATATGACCTGGCGTTCAGTGGTTTCTGCCTACCCCCATGGGAATAAGGCGTAAGTGTATGTAGGTATGTAATGTATGTGTAGGGCAACTTATGAATACCCAAGAGCTCATTCTAATAATATCAAGTTTTAGAGTAGTTCCCTGTATTTTAGAACATTTGCATTCTAATCTCGGTTATTCCTTGTCAAAACCCCAAATTCGTTTTCATTTAAGTTCTTGACATTGTTTGTCACTAAGAAGATGACATGGAAAATGAAAAATGGTTTGCTGTAAGAAAACCCAATTCTGGGTTAAGCTCGCCGTTGTACCTACATAAGTTTTTAAATTGCAATCTGTTTGTATATTTCTTTTTAACTTGGTGTGCAATAAAGAATAAGAATAAGAATGACATGTATTTTTATGATTGTCCTTCCCCACCAGAAAGAGGTCTGAAAAGGTAACGGTGTTTGAAAAGTAGCGTAGTAATCGGTTGACATGCTATGGCCATATCATATGTGATGCTGAATCGATAAGTTTTAAAAACATGATATGGCTAGATGGCGCGGGTGGCACCCCCTTTCAAGGCTGCTCAACTTCTATTGAAGGTAGGCCAAAATTTAGATTCTGTGTATACCTAAATAGAACTTCCATAATAAACAGGGTTACGCTTAGTTTAATAATAATCTTAAAGTCTCGCAATGATTGTTGATATACAGGGTGTAACGGAAAGGTTATATTATACATACTTAAGGATGTGCTACAGACCATCAAACTGAACATGTTTCTCCATCGGACAAAGAACGTAATAGCGAAAAAAATAACAGCTGCCCCATACAAAATTTCAATATCTATTCGACCCAAACGTATGGGGCAGCTGATATTTTTAAGGAACTTGAGTGACTGGTGACATCCAGGTAGGTGGGTCGATCTTCTATTTAGAGGATTCCATTTCCTGTATATCTCTCTCGATTTCTGATGTTGGATCACTGCTGTTGGTTGAGTATTAGAATAACACGACAAATTATATTAGGGTTCCGTACCTCGAAAGGATAAACGGAACCCTTATATAATCTCTTCATTGTCCGTCTGTCAAGTCCCTTTTTCTCAAAGAACACGTGCTTACAACTATAGCAAAAAGTGTCGTTACAACCTTTTTTCCGTCTAGTCCGTTATATAAGGAACTTCGTTCCAATTACCATTTATGTCGCATGTTTTGCTCATTCACAAATAAATCAAAATACAACACAACTAAAGTTAAAAACCCGAAAATCGTTAACTTGTAGTTAGATCATTTCTCATTCAAAACATTTATATTTATTTTAGAAAACTTGGCTCGTCTATGCATATTCTCCTCTCTACTAGATGGACACGAGAAAATCGATAGCAATCGTCGCAGAATTAAAGCGCCGACGTTGTATTTGTACATATTTTATCTACTCACTTACACAATACATATTTGCATTACCAGTAGACTATTTCATTAGTAATTGCGTGTTTTTTTTGTCATTTTGTCGGTTGTTTAGTATCGTACTCACCCATTCCGAATAATAATATATCAACTTAGACGATGTTCACCAAAAAAAAAAAATCACAGCAATTTGGGTAATAGTCCACTGATTTGATTAGAAACGCAGAGCATAACATGCATTTCTGATACCTATAATTAAGTTTAGCTGTGCCATGAAATGATTGCCACACCTAATACAGGTTTTTAATGTTGTTTTTTGTTTATAGAATGCGGTGCAGCATTTCATCACTAATTACCCTATTAGATTATTGCAATTATCACGCTAGTATTAATTGTAGTATGGGCAGAGTTGTTACAATCTGCTTACGTAGACGAAATAGTCAAAGTATTTAGATACAGAGGAGCTCGTGGCTAAAGAGCCGGTTAGGGTCCATCTTTAAGTTTAGCAGGGCTTGCCTGGGTCGCTCCGTGGACAGCAGGTTGATTACCCATTATAGTCTGTCTATGCCCATTACATACCGAGTTTCCTCCGTGCCTCGGAAAGCACGTTAAGTTCCGGATGTCAATTGTAGAGGTAGTCAGTGGCCTGAAAGTCTGACAACCAGTTTTAGCAAGGGTATCCTTATTATCTGATAATAACTGGGTTGAGGATGTCAGATAGGAATTCGCTCCATGTAAAATACTGGTTTCTGTTGCATCCGCTTAGACTGGAAGCCGACCTCAAAATAGTTTGGAAAAGGCTACGCAGATGATATATAGATATTGAGAAAATACTTAATAAAAATACCTGACAGACGCAGGCAACTTGAAATTGAGCCACTTCGTTACGTTACTTCAATAATTCTTCAATACCTACTTTATAATAATAATGCAATCGTGTTTTATTAAGGCCAAGGGTAAAAAAAAACACTTTAGTTTCAATAAAATTATTTAAATATAATTCAGAGTTTATTTTAGAGAACCACAAAAATATTACAACCACTTTTATATCTAGGTATAGCAAAAAATAATAATAAAAAAATGCAGAAGGGTAACCTGCGTGTTGTAATGAGATTATTATCAGAAGCCGTAGAATTGCATATCGATGTTGCATTGTATCATTCATGGATTTCTACAAGCAAAATCCTTGTCTGAAGCCCGTAAGTGTTAACACGTGTCTTATTTAACCCAAAGGTTAACCTATTTAGTACATACGTAATACTAAGGGCGAGTTTAGACGACAGCGGCGTGTGTAGCGTGGGCGGAATATTGTTTTTTTTTATCTTTGTATATTACTAGTAAATGATTAAACAGATTTTATAAACCCGCGCCGCTGTCGCTTAAACGCAGCATATCAAAGTGCTTATTTCATATATAACAATTCAGTTTAGTAAAGTTATTGGTTTTCACAAAATATATAACAAAAACAAGTCTTTCTTAATATTTTTTACGTTATTTCGTGTAAAGCTAAGGCACTTTCATAAATAGCACACATCGACATATTTATACCGTTTACAATTACATTTTTAGAGACAGACAGACAGACAGTTTACGAGTTCACCTCATTTTCAAAGCTAAAATGGCTCCTAAAATCTAGATATATGTCTATGTAAAGTTTTAAATGATGAATAACAAAATTCTGGACAATTAACGATTAACATCACCTTAAATATCAGTAGTAAATCACAATATAAAAATATCAACAAAGTATTTACATTCCTACTTAATCTGCTTTATATATTATTTCATACCATAAATAATGGTGAACAATATAACCAGTAAATAGTTTTCTTTTTATCTTTATACGTTATTCAAACTTAAGGCATTTAGACACAATACAATAATAAAATAGTTTATTTCTTTATTCTTACATAAAATCAGTATTTACCTATAAGTTAGTATTGCCTGCAAACAATGCAATGTGATAAAAAAAAAGTATATAAAAAGCTCTGTTATTGAAAAATATAAATTAATATCTAATATTGATCCCAGTCACAACAGTTGCCTCAAAAATATATAAAAAATGCAACAGAAAAAATATATAACTTAATTAATACATGCTGCGGTGACCGCAAACAAATTGGGCCTTCTAATCCTTGGCAACAAAAATGATGATAAATGTTCAAGTATCTTTACACACATAAACTCACGCTTTGCTCCAGTGGGTGTTGAAACTACACAACGGATGCTACGATCCTGCCACATCTCTATCGCGTCGTGCACGTTCATTTATAAAATAATTATCCAGATAATATTTTGGTAATATCCAAGAACGATTTGTGCAATGCTTCAACATACTGTGTGCTGCTGTTGTGTGCCTTATAACTTGCTATGGCTGCCCCTAACTTATCTGGGAACGCCGAATAACTGAAAAAAAAAACAGGGGGGTTACTATGACGCTTAAAACATTATTGTTCCATTCCTATTCCAGAGTGAGAAAGAGATGGAGCTAGACGACCTGTATAGCTCCGTCTCTTTTTCACTCTGGAATAAGAATGGAACAATAATATTTTAAGACGTCATGGCACGCCACCAGGACATTTTTTATATTATGTAAACAAAATCAAATCACGCCTGTAATCCCGGAAGGGTTAGGCAGAGGTGCACCTAATAGTAGTACACCCACATATCGCCAGTCATGTTTTAAGTCCCATGTAATAGGGAGCGAGCCTATTGCCATCAACCGGGCACAAATCCAGACTCCGTGGGTGCTACTGAGAAATTCCTCATTGCCCGACCCAGGAATCGAAGCCTGGACCCCAGGTTCGGTAGTCGCGTTTGCGACCAACGAGATAGTCAGAAGCGATGTTAGATGAGAGACAGAGGAAGTCAATTGGTAGAGAAGAACCCGGGCAAGTCCGCCTTTGTACCTCTTTGTGTGAGAAAAGTTACAATAAATAAACACTAGTTTAAAAAAAAAAAAAAGCTTATTTACGTACGCAATTCCAAATCCTTCTTTCGTAACGGGTCCAAATCCTCCCGCCATCACGCTAGGCGAAGACAAAGTACTCGTACTCAGAATTGACTTATTCAAGAACTTGTATTCATATGAGTCGAATATTTCTGGTCTGGGTATGTTGCTGTCCTCGGCAATCTTCATCAGCGCAAACATGTGACGATCGAAGCCTTGCCCCATGGCCGCATCTTTGATGAGCTCCGAGTGAAGTTTGGAACATTCTGTCAGTTTAGCTCGCAGTTCTTCGTTGGAAGTTTTATTTGAGTGCAGGGATTCGCAGAATGCCTGGAAATATGAAAGTCATATTTACATTTTATCTTATTCACTAAACTAAGTCATATCTTATTCACTAAACAAAAGATAAAAGGTCTAATTTAATTAACTGGAGAGTCTCCTCAGACGTGGCGAGTTCCGTATAATTGGATATCAAATCATGATAATAAAACAATTAATTCTCATAATTCGTGTATCTTATGGCCATTGACTTCATACAGATAGATTTACTTAAAATTTAGTTTAGAAAATCATATTTCGCTTTGTTTTATCATGGTTTGATATTGATACCCCCCAATAGTTCCATGAAGGTCAGCAGTTTTTTTTATGAGTTGAAGTGACCCACTGCAGTGCAAAAGCCTCCCTTCCCTCTCTCCATTATTCGCTGTCTTTGGCTATTTGGGCCCAATTCTTTTGATACGAGTCCAGCTCGCCACGCCTTCTTGTTGGCCTACCGCGTCGCCGGGTTCTGTTGCAACGTACTTTTTCTTCTTAATCTTTGCTAGCTAACATGCAAATAAACATGACCAGAATGCACTCTCTGTGCTTCGGTTCCCCCAGAAACACTGGCCCATGGAATAAAGATAGAAAAATAGATTATCTGTGGTAAAAGTTGTATTGTGCCAACCCTTCGAACACCTTCGAACGACGGTGTCCTAACCCCGTGACAGACCAATGTTTTATACGGTCTTTCTCCTATTAAAAGCAGATTGTGATATTTACTACGTCGCCCTACATCATCATCATAGTATGTTGAGATTAGCTTCCAGTCTAACTGGATGCATATCTGACATCTAGAACCCAGTGGCTGGGTAATGCGATAGCCCTTGGCAAGGATGATTTCGGAGTTTCGGGAGTCTGAACACTAGTGCGGACTATCAGACTTACAATATTACAGCTGGGACTAACGGCTTAACGTGCTTTTTTATGTCCGTTCACGGTCCGATCTCGGCAATCCTTTCTCAACCTAGAACATCGAGTCATTAGCCATCGAAAATATCCATCTTTAACCAACATCTCACTACCAACACCATTTGAACAGATGTTATATAATTTAGTGCTACTTAAACTGTTGGTCCCGGCTTTCATTCGTAGATCTTTGACAGTCGTTACAAGTAGACAGTGGCCCGAAAGTCTGACAAACAGTCTTACCGAGGGGTATCGTATTACCCAGTACTAACTGGGTTGTAGAGGACTGATAGGCAGTCGCTCCATTTAAAATACTGGTATTCAGCTGCATCCAGTCCAGACCAGGTCCACACTGGAAGCCGACCCCCACATAGGTGGGGAAAAGGCTAGGCAGATGATATAATTTAGTGGTAGACGGCGGCGCGTAGATTATTGTTGTTATTATGACTGAGTAAGTCAGTTTATAGGTCAATCATAAATCGCTTAGATTTACTGAAGGACTGTAAGATAATGTAATCGGATTGTAATGACATATAAACCGTTATATCATATCGCGAACTAAGTTTATCTGAACTTCCATTTTTATAAAAATAAATTCGCTTTTCGAGTCTGTTTGTTCGCCCGCAATGTTCATCTTAAATGCGACGGATTATAAAGCCGTTTTCACCTTAATTTAGAGAATTGGTTGAATTTTAATTGAATGTGTATAATACATTTACATTCAAACTTACACATAATAAAGAGATCTCGATGTATTGTCAAGTCGTAAAAACCCGTGTGAAAGACGGGTCTAGTAGATAACTAGCCACTCGCCCGTACAGTAAATGTAATTTTCACACCTTTGTTTTGTCCGTGCAAGGCCGCATTGTTTCTGTGCGGCCGTGTTTGAAGGCCGAAGTACTGCAAGACTCGTATGTGCCGACGAAGTTTCCTTTCAAGAGGTGATGAGCCGCCTGAAACAAGGATAGTTCTCGTCAGGGAAGATTAGGGATATCGCAGCTACTTTTGAACATAATGCCCTGAGCAGACGTATGTCAATTTGTAACGCCAATAATCGTCAACCAATGGACGGAAAAACAACGCAGCAACCAATAGATAGGATTTATTACAGCAATCATTGCTGTCATGTGGACAAATAGTCCAGTATTAAACAAAAATTTTATCATTGCATAGATGGTGGACCTGCGTGTATTTCTTTGCAAAAACAACAACAACTGTGTTCGACACAGTTATTAAAATAAAACTCAAAATCGTTTGTCGAAATAAAATCGAAAATAATTAAACGTAACTGAAAGTCAGATTCAAATCGATCTGTGAGGTTTGGTCTTATCGTGAATAAGTCATGTTTATTTATTTTCAAGTCTATCTTAATTTCGGCAATGTTTATATTTGTTTGGCAGCGAAATTTGTGCATGCCTGGTCAGTGCTAGCACTGTTGGCAAGTTAATAATCTGTTTAATGATATAATACCTGGAATGACAGTTGCATAATGCAATCAGGGCTGACTTTGAACTTCTTACAAGCTGCTTTGTTAAGTCCTTCATACAAAATGTAATCTATGCTGAGCGAATCAGTCCACACCTTGTATTCCTTCTGGGCATTGTCAATGAAATGCTTCGATTTGTCATCTAGTTTGAAATCTGAAAAATAATATAATAATAATCAACACAAAAATATTTTGTTACACAGTATTATTTGTTGCAGTGAAATCATATAAAACTCACTCATTCATTGTAATATTTGCTCTACTTCCCACCATGGATCTGATATCATAGAGAACTCTATGATATCAGATTTAACCCTGAAACATTTCTTACCTAATTTCTGAACACTAATATTAGTATCTACAGGCTTCGAATCTGGATGGATGAAAGGTTTCTTTGTAGTTTCAGCATAAATATCTTGGAAGAACCTCAGTACTGCCACACCATCACCCCAGGAATGTTCGAAGTTTACTCCTGCTACTCCATCACTAGTTACAATCAGGCTGAATGATTTGTCAAACCACCTGTAAATTTATATAAAAAATACAATTAAGAACTGCTACTACTTCTATTTACAAAGTAGGATAATGAGTGTTCTAGAAACAGACTAATGTCATTAAATAAATTTTTGAAACATTTCCTGTAACTAGTGTTAATATAATCTTACGTATTCCGCCTACAATACTTTTCCTAGCTAATTCTTTCTATCGACAAGATTCCCTTCACACATTTACCTGTTACTACCATCGCTGTGTAAGTATTTCTTCAAGAGCACACGCTTATCATCGTTAATTTTATCATCATCTAATATCAAATTAAATATAGCCGAGTCAATCTTCCTCAAAACTTCACTATTTCCAGTTGCCTCCAAATGGTCTCGATGTTTAGTCCATTCATCCCTATTCTGAGTAGTTAATATTCCTAAAGGATGTTCAGAGGCCGGTGTATTGTCATTCATGATTTTACTCAAGTTACCGAGCATTTCCAGAGGTGACAAGAGGTTACCTGAAAAACATAATAAATGTAAATAAGGTGAATAAACTAAAATTGATAAGGTAATCTAAAGATTAAGATTAAAGTGCAGTAGTAGTATTAGGTACATTGAACTGATTAATTAAATTATTTGCCACTACTTATCATTATTTTTCCTGTCTGCATTAGCTATCTAATAAATAGGTCATGGAGTTAAACCAGTCAACAGATTGTAGTAACTTAATGTCTCTTTTCAAGCCTTTTTTAATTGGTTATATAATAAAAAAAACACCAGTTAAACATATACCAAACTAGCTTATGCCCGCGTGGAGTTCGATAATTGTCCCACGGGAACATTATTATCGGGATAAAAAGTATCCTATGTGTTAATCCAGGTTATAAACTACCCGTGTGCCAAATTTCATCCAAATCCATTCAGTAGTTTCTGCGTGAAAGAGTAACAAACATCCATCCATCCGCACAAACTTTCGCATTTATAATATTAGTAGGATGTATGTTTAACAGGTGTATTTGTTTTTAAAACATGGTTTAAAAACAAGATATAAAACAAAACTTATAAAATTAAAATATTACCATCAGCATCCAAAACATCAAATGCATAAAAGTTTCCTTGTTTCTGTACAAGTACATGTTTGCTCTTTGGGTCCCTGAAGATCTCGTCCTTATTCAGCCGAGGCAGACGAGTAGCTCCAAACAAGCCCACAAACTGACTCATGTCTAGAGGAAAGACTTTCATTAGGTAGGCACCATACCTGAAATTAATAAAGAAGAATACGTATGTATACAAGGTGTAAGGGACACGGACGCGAAAAAGCCTACCTATACATCATTCTGAACCACCCAGATAGTCATTTTTCATCACAAAAAAAAAAAACAGCTGTTCCATACATTTTGACCGTGTAGATATTGCACTTTTGTAGGAAACAGCTGATGTTTTTAGGGTACCGTACCCAAAGGGTCAAACGGGACCCTATTACTGAGACTTCCCTGTCCGTCAGTAACCAGGCTGTATCTCATGAACTGTGATAGTTAGCCTGTTGAAATTTTTACAGATTATGTATTTTTGTTGATGCTATAACACCAAATACTAAAAACAGAATAAAATAAATATTTAAGGGAGCCCCCCTTAAATACAAAAAAAAAGATTTTTTTGCTCGTTTTTATAAATAATGGTAAGTATGGAACCCTTCGTGTGCGAGTTCGACTCGCATTTGGCCGGTTTTTTAAATTTTCAATGAAATATTTGTATGCCCCTGCATACAAATATTTTATTGGAAATTCAGAATAATGTACTGTGTACGTGGTCACTGTGGCCAGCGTTTTCACTTTGGTGAAAGCAGTGAATACACAAGTTTTTTTTTTTTTAACTTTAATCATACCTGTACTCTCAAAGAGAATTAATTATTAATTTAGTTAGATCGATACATGAATATATATATTGTATACTTACCAAGAAATAGCTTCAGGCAGCATTCTTGTAAAGGTCCTAAACATTGGTGTGTCACTCTTCTTAGGGTTCATATGATACACCTCAGGTTCTAATATTAGTTCTCTTAGTGACAACATAAACCGAACCGCAGTTATCAAAATGTTTGTAGACCTTATCAGCTGATCATTGTATTCCGGTCTCACATCATTTTGGAACACTATCATTGGATTATAATTTATGGGAAGTGGTTCTCTATCACGTAAATAAAGATCAAACCAATACTCTGAAATGTAACTTGTATGCTTGTTCCTTTTATCTTTCGTAATGAGTTTCTCTTGAAGAACCTGTCCCTCTTTAATAATAAAATTGTTAGTACGCTGTTGAGCTTCTTCAAACTGATTATCATTCAGTAAAGGTCTAAGGGCTTTCAAGTATCGCTCCCCTGTTTTCGAAAGTTCGGGTATCGGTAAACGGGGCAGAGACTTCTGGAAGTGCATTGTTGGTAACTTGCTCCTTTGTAAATACTGGTAGTTAACATCTTTAATATTCTTATTAGTAAAGTTTCTTTGCTGAATAAACTTTTGACACACAATATTATTCTTGCAAATTAGTTTGTTAGCTCCGATCATCTTACACTATTATGCGAATAAAAGCTTTCACTTATAGTATTGTCTAGTTTACAAAAATATTCTTATTCTAATCTACGAAAATAAATAAATTATAAATTAGAAGCCCATGGAAATGAAATGGTACACAAATAAAATGTCAACGAACCCCAAATGCCAAAGTCCGATTTTTTACTTTACGGCTCCCGTCGGATAGTGTTTGATCATGGTGTTGCAAGTGGATTTATTCATAACTTTAGTCGATGTCGATATAAATGTCAATCAAAGCCCCTCAAAAACCTCGATCAATTTAAATGTCAAAACTGAAAAAGAACACTGATCCTGAAATAGTTTTTTGCGTGCAAATTTACTGTAAGATTCATAAATTTCTTGATGCAATATGTAATAAGTACATTCTGCCATCAAGCGTCAATTGACGTATGTTAATATAATTGTGCTAATAAAAATTCCATTCAATTAAATTCATCAACATGAATGAATCGCCGGAGATTAGTAACAACTCTGGCGGCAATGATTTAGAAACCTTGGATTATTTACGCGGTGTCAAGTCGTCAACGTGCCTGTTACTACCGACGACACCAAGTCCCACACCACTAGATTTCAAACATCCTCTCTCTGAAGAAATGACTGACCGTCCGTTTCTAACATTAAATGATGATCCTAACATGGTCAATATACAGACAGGTGAGAATATATTACATCTGTGCTATTATATTTGTAGTTTTTAAATTATCTACATGCATTTTCGTAGAACAATATCTTTATTATTATAGCAAAAGTTACCTGCTGAATAAGCACAAATTTTCAGAGTTAGTTGCATCATATTCTTTTTGTGGTGTGGCATACTATAAATATATTCTATTTAATAAATCTCGCGATAAATTATTTAGTTCATTATTGTTGTAGCTATATTTATTTCTGGATGTTGTTTTTTCAAAAAAGTTTTATTATAAAAATGTTTTATCTTTACTAAAAAGCTATTAAACATGTTATTATTTAAAAAAAAAAAAATATTCAAATAATTTCAGATGCTTCAGCAGGAGATTCCAGTTCATCGGGAGACAATAGTTCTGTTATTCAAGACCCCGTGAGCGCTCAGCTTATCAATAACATCAGCATGCTAGACTATCAGACTCTCAGCAAAAATGGCGATCTCATCATGGGACAAGTATGTATTTGTTTACAGAACCAATACTCTATTTATTTGAATTCAATATGTAAATTATTTACAAACCACAAATAGATCTAAAATTATAGGTACTTATATAAACATGTAGTTGGAAAACATAGGCTTTTCCTTGTACTACTATTGCATCATTGGTAATCTATACAAATAAATAAAATTGAATTATCTGTTTGTAATTTCAAAATAACAGCTTTTTACTAAATGCATTTGAAAGTATATACGATACTTGTTTGCCTATAATTAAAAAAAATTGTCTGTCTGTTTGCTCTGGTTAATCTCCAAAACAGATAGACCGATTTTGACAAGACTTTCACTGGCAGATAGCTGATGTAATAAGGAGTATCTAAGGCTTTTTATTTTAGAAAATGGATTACGGTCCTGTGCAAAAAAATTAAACCCTTGAAATTGTTAACTAAATAAGTTAATTATGGAAGTAGTGTTTATATCATTTTATAATAATAATTACATGATGCGGACGAATATTGCAGGCTACAGCTAGTACTATAGTAAAATTATTATAGCTGGTTTAGAAAGTTATTTTGTTCTCGACCTTGATTTTAATTTTTACAATTTCAGACTGAAGACTGCAAGTTGAATGGAAACCACATTGTTAGCGGGAGAAAGCTGCCAAACTTTATCAACTGGAACTGGAGTGTCATCAGGAAAGTACTTCTTTGGATTGTCCTCTCTGGTCTCATTGCCTGTCTCGGAGCTATCATAGGTATGGTTGTGACAATACCAAAAAATTGCAACCCTGATCTGCCATGGTATCAAGGAAAGGTATTCTATGAAGTATTTCCGGCAAGTTTTAAGGACTCTAACAAAGACGGCACAGGTGATATTAAAGGCCTTCTTAACAAACTGGATTATATCCAAGAATTAGGAGCATCTGCTATTAGGCTTAATTATATTTATCAAGCACAAAAGTATCCAGATCAATATTTTAATATCACTTCCTTTGTACAGATAGACAGAAGTGTTGGAGTCCTCAAGGATTTCAGAGATTTGATAAACGAAGTTCACCAAAGAAATATGTCTTTAATCCTTGATCTCCCTGTTGTATCTCTCGCTAAAGCTGATTCATCAGCAAATTTTACTGATGCTGTGTCAATTGCAAATGAAACTGTAACCAATATTGTTGATCCCACATCTGCAGCTATTATATTTTGGGCTAGGGAGAAGGTTGATGGCTTTTACTTAAAGGATTTAGAACATTTTGTGGATGATGTAAGTTTTGGCAGTACTTTAAGGTTATGGAAACAAGTTTTAGGTAGCAACAAAATATTTATTGCGAGTGAAAATGCCTATGAAAAAGCTAAAGGCTCTACTACAGCGCTAAATGTGTTGTTGTCCAGAATTGATCTTATTGACATTCATCTAGATTTAAATAAAGGTATAACAGGCTTGAAAAATCGTATTGATGAAATCGTTAAAGGCACATTGTGGGACAAGCCTCACTATCCATGGGTTCATTGGAATATTGGCAGTGTCCATAATGAAAGAATATCCACAAAACATCTCAATAACACTTTGGTGTTGACTGCTCTAGAATTAGCCTTGCCTGGAACTGTAAGCATATTCTATGGAGATGAAATCGGACTTGGTGGACTTGGTGATATTGAAGAAGATTTCCATGAACATAAAGATGTTGGAAATATAGTGTCAATGTCATTCCCGAATGAGAAAGATTCTGCAGTTATCTTGCCTTGGATTTTAAAATCTGAAAGGAAACCAAGCTATCATTTCTTGGATGTTATCAAATTGTTTACCAAAGTGAGATTAGATACACCAACAATATATTTAAGATCTATTTACAAGGAAGGCAATAATCTGAAAAATATGCAAATCCGTGAAACTGAAGAGAATCTCATGGTAATAGAACGTTGGTTTCCTAGGAGGAATACCTGTGTATTTGTGGGGAACTTAGGAAGTAAATCTATTACAACTGATTTGTCCACCATGTTTTATGGTGGTACGGTGCTAGCTGCAACAAACACCTCTCTCGTTGGACAGGTATTGTATTTTGATAAAATTACATTTCCTCCTAATTCTGCCATTGTTTTAAAGTTAGAAAAGTAAGTAACTATTACACTTGTTGGTAAACCCAACGGTAGTAACAAAAGATTATTATTATATGATTAATATTTTGTAGTATTATGTCAAACATGGGCGAAACTTAACATATTATATGTGTTATTTCAGAAATTTTATTTCCTCAAATTAATATACCATATTAGGCTATAAGTATACTCATATACTGATATAAGAAAATGTAACTATTTAAGGAAAATACCTATGTATCATAGTAACAGAATCTCGAGCTTCCGAAATGATCTGAATGTTAATCTCTTTTCTCTGTATTTTTTGTAGCAGTATTAAGACTTACTTATTGTAATTGAACAAATTTTATATAATCATTTTCTCATAAAAATAGATTTAGGATTTTCACAACATATTAATGTTATTTTGTTGATTTTGTGAAATAAGGGTGTCTCCAATATCGAGTTCTTCATATACCAAAGATATTCTGTGAGTATGTTATTAAATCATATAAATTGTTAACCAAAGGAATGTACTTACATAAAAATAAGAAAAAACAATCTCAGAGTTACAAAAAATTTAATATACATTTGTACATATTGAAAACAAATATTATGTACTTAGTATATGTATTATTATGTACACATTATGATATTAAAGTAAATAAATAGTTGTTGAAATTATTACACTTTCATTTACTATGATTACAAGCAATGATTTTTGATACACTTAATTATTACAGGTAATATATCAAACAGCGAGTATTTTATTACAAAGTTTTCTTACTATAATTCACTATTTCATAGTGAATTGTGATGGTGAGTTAAGTATATTTTATACAAAATAATTATATCTGCAGGGTAGTAATGCTAACTCTATGGAATTCTGTTTTATTTCAATATAATGATTGGGAAGGCACATTTTGTATCACATATTTATTTAGATTAAATTATGTTCTCTTGAGGTGTCTAACATAGACAATATAGGATACTGGAATGCTTGTTGCTTAGTTCGGAGACTTCTTACAATTTTCTGACATACCTATATGACAAAATAGTTCAAGATATTATTTTGCTAAGCGGGTAATTTTGAGTCGCTTACCAAACAATTTTATGTAAGTGATGTTATTTTCTAAATACCTAGAATCCGCCAAATTACTTTGGTTTATATGATGTGTAAAAATAGTTAAGGTATAATTTCTATCATAATATTGAGCAATACAAAATTGAAAAATCATATGCTTACATAAATGATAAAATAGCCATTCTGTTTTAACCCTGACATTATAAATAGGTACCTACTATTCTTGTATGGTAAACAGTATGCAATTTTGTGCATATTCCAAAAATGTAAACAAAACATAAAGCTCTTTAAATGATGATGTTCAAATATTCAGTTGAATTTCAACCTTACGTCACACAGTGGAACGAATGTATGGGAGCGGTTGGACGTAGACATGTCCGAAAAAAAAGAGTAAAATTATGCCAAACTAATGATGCCATCTTATTCGATTACTTAATGCCTTCATAAATTGTGGTGATGAATTTCTTCATAACTCCCATATTTCGGGAGTAATTTGAGAAAATGTGAAATTTTACTATGAAAATGAGTGTATCGAGCTCTCTCCCTCCTGATTCCGGGCTTGTTTCAAGTAGCGGTCTCTAATATCATAATGCTATTACTAAGAGCTATATTTAATACTAAGACACATAGTGCGCCAAATGTGCACTTTCTGGGATAAAAGGAAATGAAAATTTAAAAAAAAAAAACGTTTTTTCCCCATTTGTATTTACTTTAAACCGCAGACAGACTTATTAAGAGGTCTATAAATATATTATATATATACAGAAATATATATTAACAAAAATATTCACAAGAACTGATGAGAGTATGACTTTTAAGTAAGTTGATAATAAATTACCTAGTTTCATTAAAAGTACAATAAATAATTAAGATGTAAGCTCTAATTTACTAAGTTACACATTTTAAAACAATAACATCATTTAATTATCTTCGTCATCATCATCATCATCAATTAATTCAAATTCAGAATCGATGTCCGCTAAATCATTTATGTTAACAAATTCGATATCACTTTTCTCAGAATCCGTAAGCTCATAAAATTCCTTAAAAGAAGATTTTTTTACAAACTTATTTCCTTTTGGACGGATACTTGTAACAAGTGGATCAGAAGACAGTAAAAGATTGTGCATAATATCTTCATTGCATGAGATACTGCTATGCTTTCGAGAATGCCCCTCTCTATATTTTCTAAAATCTTTATTTCTAGCCTCAGATGCCTCTTCGGATAGAAAACCAATGGGCACAATTGACATGTTCTGAACTATGTCTGGCCCATGCATTAAAATTTTATGAAGTGAAGAAGGCATATAATACCATGGGTATAACTCCACGTAAAGCTTAGCAGTATCAAAGCAGAACTCTCGGAATTTAGTTACGTTGATCTTCTCTCCTGATGAAATACACTGCAAGATCACACAGATTTTTCTTAAAAGCATAGCATCTATTCCGGTCAGTTCAGCAGATTTAGTGTAGTTTTCAAAAAATCTCCTTGCCGAGTTGCCATTGTTGGTGGATCCACTGCCTTGTTTCACAACATCGAGAAGTAAGCCCGTTTCTCTTCTTACAGCCTCTTGAACTCTTTTCTTCCTGTCATCAACTTGCCTTTTTGCTATATCACCCCTTACTTGCCATGATTTTATGTCTAATTTGTAGGAAATGTGTAATAAGCATTCCATTGAGCGAATCCAAGCGTGAAGGGTGCTTAAGCTATATTTATACATGTCCTCGTTTGCGTGTTTATCTTTGATTAACTCTAAATTATTCATTTCTTTAGGACAAGCCTTGCATATGTCACACACTGAAGCTGCTGTATTGGATATAATGGAATGAATTTTACCATCAATCATTGTCAACAGCAGTTGGTGTTTGACACTAATTCCATCAGTGATGGTGGATGGAGTTAAGGCTTCAATCTCTGCTTCGATTTCAGCCATCTCTCTCTGCACATTTTCTTTGGTTTCCTTTATAAACTTAAACAATATTGGCCGGCAAAATGAAGTGGAAGATGGTCGCTCGTTTTCCCAAATTGTTACACCTTTTGAGACGAGCCGCAGTGGTACAAGACTAATCATAAAATTACTAGCAAGATCGATTTGCTCATCTTCACTCGTCCTTTGATGATAAATGCTTTGGCTAGATGATCCGTCAAAACCCCATTTGCTGGTCAATACGAGCTGTTGATTGGGATCAACAGGGGTTTCTAACGACCTAAT
Organism: Cerastis leucographa; assembly: GCA_963082945.1. Taxonomy (NCBI): domain Eukaryota; kingdom Metazoa; phylum Arthropoda; class Insecta; order Lepidoptera; family Noctuidae; genus Cerastis; species Cerastis leucographa. The sequence goes on from OY720357.1 coordinate 12,611,497, forward strand.
AAGTCTTCTTGAGGTTAAATCCATCAAGGCTTGTAATTTGATTTTTGCAGAGCTCTCTGTAACTGTGAGATCTTCTTTGGCCGGATAGCACTTAATTTTTTCTTTAACCAACATGTAGTAACTCGGGTATTGAAGAGCTCCTTCTTGAGTGTTGAAATCCCGAAGAGTGTTATAGCGCCATTTCGATAAGTTCATCGATACATAAAGAGCCAATGCCTTCAAAGGGGATATTTCCCGTACCTGAATTGATTTACCTTCAATGAAGGCTTTGATTTTTGAGGCCTCTTCTGGATTCTCCGTCAAGTATTTCATAACATAAGCTGTATCGCTTTGTCCTGCCTTTTGAAGCGCCCTTTCGGCCGAAAACATAATTTCAGCGCTGCTACTGCTGCATGAAAGACTATCTTCAGTGCGTCTTCTTTTTTGCCGGTTACTAAGGTCCTCAAAAGATTTACGAGGACTAGGATGTGTACAAGTTGAAGCATTAGATTTAGCAGGAGAAATTATGGGCTCGATGACGTCACTTATATTTTCTGTAGAAGGTTCCATATTTTCATTCTGTAATTCCGGCCATTGAATTGCAGCCTGTAGCCAAATCTCATGTTTCTTCCGAAACTTATCTGTGCTTCTTCCAGACTGTGTCCATTTTGCATAAATGCGGTAGCAAAATCGACGACACCAGTCTTTTAAACTTGTTTCAGCACTTTCACATAACTGAACACAACTGTTATCTTTTAAAACACTGAACAAATAGTTAAAGTCGCGTAAATCTTTATGTGCGCGTGCGCATAAAGCAACGTGAATATCAAGATTTGTATTAAAATTTGGAAAATACATTGCGAGATTAGCTTGGATACAACGAGGTGTAAATCAACACTGATTTTAAAGTTACTAATAGTGACCTATTTATATAAAATCCAGGTATCCCAGGTATCCTTTGTTAAATATTGCAAGGTAATTAGTTATTGTGATAATTAGTAAATGATGCATGCTAAATTAGTGTATTAAGAGCCATTTAGTAATTAAATAATAGCAATGTTCTTATCAGTAATCATTAGTGCATCAGTTTTATATGTAAACCTTAAGTCCCTAATTATATATCCTAATTAGCTTATATCTTCTCTAATTGGCTGCTCAGAAATGTTATTGTAATAAGGTAAACCTTTAGAAAAACGGTTTTAATCAACAAAATAAACAAAAAATAAAAAAATTGTGTTATAAAATAAACATCACTCTTTATCCCAGAAAGTGCACATTTGGCGCACTATGTGTCTTAGTATTAAATATAGCTCTTAGTATTAGCATTATGATATTAGAGACCGCTACTTGAAACAAGCCCGGAATCAGGAGGGAGAGAGCTCGATACACTCATTTTCATAGTAAAATTTCACATTTTCTCAAATTACTCCCGAAATATGGGAGTTATGAAGAAATTCATCACCACAATTTATGAAGGCATTAAGTAATCGAATAAGATGGCATCATTAGTTTGTCATAATTTTACTCTTATTTTTCGGACATGTCTACGTCCAACCGCTCCCATACATTCGTTCCACTGTGCGTCATTGTAATAAGTGTCAGCGTCACAAAAATGTGACAACACTGAATATAAGGAGTAGGTTAACCACATCAGTTTGTGGGAGATGGTATCCCTAACATTTTCAGTAATTTGTTTTTTTGCTTTTGTTTACATTTTTGGTGGAAATGGTTGATTGAAGTGAAACTTCTTATGAGACTTCCAACAATTTGCGTTACATTTTTTACGCTACCATGGACGGGGAATAGAAAGAGACAGAGCGAGAGTGAATGCATGGCACTCGAACGCATGCGTGTAGTATCACGAAGTTTCACTTCTTCCGCGCGGAGTGACTCCCCGCACTATATTTTTTTTTTACTTTTCTGCAGAAGGTGGATTTAAACATTAACATATATAATACAATATAAATTCGGAACCACATTTGTTCCTCAATTCAATAGGTAATAAAATTTGAATTTTCTAAAATAAATCGTAATTCTTTAGCTTCTAAGGTCAACATGACATGATATGAGTAAACCATTGGTACAAGACAAGTGTGGTTCCTATCTTAAGTTCTGGTGGCATTAAGCTCAGTCTTTGTATCGGTGGATGACAGATCATAGCACTGGAAGGATTCACAAGCAGTAGGTAAGAATTTATCATAATGTCATGAGCTTGGTTGAGACTTTTTAATTTTAGCTACAGTTGGATGCATGACATAAGTGTTGGACATTGCTCTTGGATGACTTTCAGTAACCGGCAATGCAGGGAGTTTATCAGTAGGGTTTCGTAACAATATTTTTTTCTGGGACCCTGTCATTACCCTCTTAGCATTATATTCTTGTTTATTCTTAAGATCTATGTTATCGGTGGTGTTTGGAACAGACTTTACAAACTTCCGTTCACTTTCACAGTCACTACCTGTTGGTTTATTTAACTTGGGAGCACCAAACGCTTTAGTTTGTTTCAATAACGAACGATCGTTACACAACGCCGCGATTAGTGGCAAATCAAGGTTTTTACTTTTTTCTCGAAGAGTTTTTATGTCTAAATCACAATTGGAATCTTTCACTTTGTTCACATTTAGTTCACTGTGCAAATTTGTCGAGGGTTGCGGAATTTTGACTTCTCTCGAGTAATTGAGAAGTTTTTTTTTGTATTCGTATGGCGGCGGGGGAGGAGGAGGCATTCGTCTCATTTTAACTGGCGGTGGATCCTTTGCATTCAGCACATTCTCATCCGATTTCGTCCGCATAAAATGCGAAACGTCTGGAACTCGCACGGCAAGTTGCGGCCGTTCAAGATTTATGGAATGGTTACTAAGCGACGTCCTGCTCGTTAACGAGTACCAGCTCGTCCGCGTTCCCGGTAACTGAACATAGGAATCCGAGAGATTTTGAATCGATCCGTACATGGACGACGCAGACATGGAAGTCGATAGATAAGGCGTACTTCTGTACTGCAGACCAGTTTTGTGCATGTTCGACACGCGAGCCTCAGTCAATTTGTGGTCGAGATAATTTTGCTGCGACACGGATGGGTCTTGTAGTGGATAGTAGACGTAATCCACGTCGCTGTACAATTGCTGATGGAACATGGGATTGTGCGGCGGTGGAGGGGGCGGCAGCCGCGTGGCGGGCGGGGGCGGAGGCTGGCGGGGCCGGCGTGGTGCTGGTGGCGCGGGGGGCGGGCCCGGCGCCAGCTTCATCATGGCCACCAGCACGTTAGAATCCACGCTGTGCGCCATGTCCCTCGATGGTGACAGGTTGTGACTTATCCCCTGCGCTAATTTCGACCTTTCGGCTCTGCGACTGGAGGCTTGTTGTCTTTTGAACTTTTGGAATTTGTGCTCCAATACCATGGGACTAGCAAATGTTCTTTCACTAGATGCGTTTACTTCTCCCGCTTCTGCTTTCAGAATCGTTATCATGGGCTTTGATGTTACCACTCTGGCAGCCACTTCTTCTTTGTTGTCGTTCAATTGTTTCAAAGTTCTGGCTGCCGCCGCTGGGTCAGGATAAGCTGGTGGCGCCTTGATAAGAGGAGGTGGTGCATAAGATGATACAGTTTGATGATTGTATTCATAGGGAGGTGGCGGCTTATCAGGAAATGGAGGTCTGATGGGTGTATCGCCACTTATATCAAAAATATTCGGTAGAGACAAATTCAGCAATTTACGACTATCAATTCTAGTTGGTGGAGTCGGAGGTCGATCAAAGAAAGAGTTATTCGGATAGTGATCATCTGAAGGAGCAGTGTCCTCGTGACCCTGAAGATAACTATCACCAGAAAACGGAAGTGGTAGCCTCACGTAATCCGACACTGAATCCAAAGTGTCACTTACAGATTGGGTCTTAGGATACACGCCTCTTCCCACAATGAGGTCACTCAATTCACTCGCAGTCAGTAAATTATGTTTGTTATCTGTTGGATCGCTACCGTCACCGTGAAACGAGATAGCACTAACGTTGGAATTTGTTCTTTCTCTAAATAAGTTCTCTTTATTATGTTGTTCTTGTTTCGGAAACTTGGCAGCTCCATCGACACAATCCGAGCTAGGTTGAGATGACTGTAATCTTAATGTGCCTGTTGTATGACTAGTTCTTTCTGACTTGTTTTTTAGGATTGAAGAAACGCTATCGAAATCTGCAAGATCGTTTTCTTTTGTTGGCTTATAGCTGTCGTAATGAGAGCCATCGTAATCTGTTCTGCTGGCTTCAGATAAGGTGTCTATTTTTGATCTTGCAGTAAGTTCAGAACTGCTCATGGTGTAAACTCCGCTAGTTTCGCTTGATGCCGCCACAGTAACTGGTTGACCTAAACCGTCATACAAAGCGGACGCTGTATCTTGAGAATATTCCACATCTATGCCAACTGTACTGTTGTCACTCATCATTGAGTTCTGAGCAGTATGACTGTATCCTAATTCTAAACTGCTCGCGTTAGATGTCCTACTCAGAGTACTGAGACCAGCTCTGGCCATTATCACTGTACTGCAAGATGAGGAACATTGTGATCCGGTGCATTTTAATTTATTAGATCTTGGACTGTCTGTCAAGGTTTCGCTAATGCTTTGATCAGGTAAAGAGGTTGTTTCGTCTAATTGGTTCAGCGAGTGTTGTTCTGTTGGTGTGATTTCGTTTCTACTAACATTTTCACAGTCTTCCTTAGTCTTCTTCGTTCGGATTTTAGATTTTTGTAGTTGTAAAGACGATGTTTTAGTTGGTGGTTGATTATCTTGTGGCATATGGCGTATAAAATAGGAATTGGTGCTGTCTAGCAAATGGGCGAAAGCTAAACTTTCCGTAGATGGTGCTGGGGGAGAATCTATCATAATTTCTAATTCATCTTCTGATTGGACTCTGTCACTCACAATACCGGACGTAGTGTTCGAACTCGTAGATGATATCACTGATATTCTTTGTTCACTTTTGTTTTGATTATATTGAATGTTTAATGATTTTGAGTAACCAAAGCAAATTTTGCGCTCCTCTTCTTCCTTTCTCAAGATTTCATTGAATTTTGGTGCTATTTTCATTGAGAACTGATGTGTCTCTCTACAAAGAGCGAAAAGATATTTACATTTCTCTTCACTTGATGAAAACAATGTCATTTTACCCTCCTCGGTTCTAATCTCAAATTTCTTTCTATCGAAGCTTAGTTTGCCAATAGCACTCCATATGAAATTTGAAAGTGATCCGGTATCAGGCAGAATTTTTATGCCTTTAGCTGTGACAAGGAGCCAAACTGTTCCAGGTTCGGGTTCTGCTTTAGATTGTTTTAGACGGTATCTATGTGAGTTGATGGTGTCTGGGAGGAGACAAACTTCTCGAATAAACCTGGATTCAGCGTCAGCTTTTGTGAGACCACGGTGTTCTCGATGGCAAGCGCGCATGGCTGCTGCTACCCAATCCCCAGTGAGCGATGAGGGTGCGTAATCATCAACTTTGAAGTAGTCCCTGTCCTCGAAGGAGTCTGCATCACCGTATTCAGCTTGTAATGCTAGTCCGGTAAGCAGTAGTATCACTTCGGCGGGTAGAGCGTCTCGCGTGCGCACGTTTTGTCGCAGTTGTAGGAAGTACAGATGGCGGCCGACTTCGTCGTGCAGGAGCAGTGGACTCTCCACGTGGAACTGCACGACCAGGTGCAATTCAAGGAGCGGCTTCCCGTTAGCGTCCAAGCCCTGAAAGAATTAGTTAATTTTAATTTCTGAAGAAAGTGGATCCTAGATAAGATTTTTGATTACTTTTTGGTTTTAAAATTAATGCTTTAGGACTTACATGTGTGTGGGATGATCTCCAACTCTTTGGCGCATATTTAGATAATTTGCTGTCCAAGTCAACAAACAAGTATTCTCCATCTGAAAAGTCAATATGCTATTGTAAATAGTGTTTTATATCCTTTTAATTTGTCTTAAAACATGAGTATAATGATTCGGACGTCACCCCGCATACAGATATTGTTGTTTGGTCAATACACTGTCTGAAATTGTCTCTATAATGTGTCATTGTGATGCCAGTACCAATATAGAACACACATGATTACCCAACAGCGTTTGTATGTATAGTTAGACTGAATGCTTACGAGGTGGAATGTGTGACGCCATGAATACATAATAACTTTGTTTTGTGAAATCACATTGCCAACGTTTAGAACTTAAGTCAGGTACGGTATAAGTAGTATGTTTAGGACTTGTAGTGAAAACGAATAGATGATTATACTCACTTTGCAAAATTGCTAATCCGAAGAGTTCTGTGTCGGTCATGCCCTGTAGTTGCGCGTGAGCATTGGCTAAAGACTTCAATTCTTTGACCCTTGCTTTGGCTTCGACGACGAAGTGCAGTGGTTGGGGCTGGCCGGGCATGCGCAGAGACAGGAAGCGCGCGCCCGCGCCGAGCGCGCGCGTATCGCCGCCCAACGGCCCGCGAACCGAACACAGAGCACGCATGTCGCATCTCGAGACCACTGTTACTCGCACTGAAACAACAAACGTACACATAAGCTACCACTGAGATTGAAAACTTCAACAGACTTATTTCTATGATTTAAGGTGGAAGTGACAATCCCAGGACGAAATTCTATTACGCTTTTTGCAATTTGCACGGCAGTGCCCACCAGAGACTAAAGAGCAGTAACAGCCCTTTTGTGATTTTTCGTTTTATTAGTGATTCTGAAAGCGGGTTTCTTAAGCTTTCTATTGAATTAACTTACTTATTTCTAAGACTATTAGAATGGTTTTTATTTAACAGTTTTCACTTACTGCAAACGAAAAAAATTAACAATTTGGCGTGATTTCCCAACTAAAATACAGTATAAATTATACTGCAGATTAAATTTTAAGGTTTCATAACTAAAATGCAGTAAGCAATATAATTTTACAGTTCTTTAGATAGTTTTATATTTCTGGAAAAAAATTAAAAAAAAAATTAATACGCAGTAAAATTTACCGCCATACAAGCTATTTTTACTGCAAATTAAGAAAATACAATTTATTGTCACGAACTCCCAACTAAAATGCAGTAAAATCAAAGCTTGTCGCATTTTAGTTGTGAATACTTAACATTCTTTTATCATTATAAACTGACTAACACGCAGTAAAATACAGCATTACTGCAGATTAGTTTGGATAGCATAATGACACAGATATGATTATTCCTAGCTAAAGTGCAGTAATTGTTAAACATAAAGATACATTATGTTATATATGTTAATATTAAGAGAAAACTGTCAAAGGAGGTTGTGCATTCTGCGCAGGGTCCTTTATTAATTAGATGTTTTTTTTTATTTTTGATATGTAAATTTTACATAAGTGAGTTGAATTATTGTGATTAAATAATAAGAAATAAACGGTCTTTAAAATGTGAACTAGCTATTTTTCTTACTGCACTAGTAAATTGAACACTTTTTTCTTAAAAAACTAACTAAAATGCAGTATTTTTTTGACCTTACTGCATGTTAGTTGGGTTTCTTGACAAAATAACTGATCCAAACGCAGTAATAGGGCTTTTTGCTGCATTTTACTAAGTTTAAAATGGTATTTTTTACAAAAAAGGCTATGCAGTAATAGGCACCAAAAAGAATAAATGGCCATAATAAATTCAGTTATTAAGATATATTTTTTTTTATTGCTTTAACGTGTGAACCTATGCCTTTACAACCTTTCTGCATTCAATTTTTTTTGCTTATACATTCTGTTGATTTTTTAAAATCAATTCTTAACTTTAAATGCGTTTTACTCGAAATCGTGATTTTGCTGTTACTGCACTTTAGTGTATGGTGGGCAGGGCAGTGCCAGGCAGGTTGTATGTTAATTAAAATATGATTCGCGGCCGTAACAAATATGGCTTTATAGAATACCTAATAATAATTAAAATCATCAATACAATCCTCTTAAGTTCCTTTTATCCCATTGAATGACTTTTTCATTCATGAAATAGTCATTTAATGGGATTAAAAGTCAAAAATCAAATCATATCTTGTTCAAAATACAAACTGAAATTTGAATTTCACCGGCCACCCTGTCGCTGACTTCTGGAAAGTAATCCATTATCAGGTAGATTTTTTATGCCCTTAGCTGTGACAAGGAGCCAAACTGTTCAGGTTCAGGTTCTGCTTTAGATTGTTTTAGACGGTATCTATGTGCGTTGATGGTGTCTGGGACAAACTTCTCGAATAAACCTGGATTCAGCGTCAGCTTTTGTGAGACCACGGTGTTCTCGATGGCAAGACATTGATGGTGCAGAAATGACATTTTGTATAGCTACTGCAAAAATCCGTTCCGCGATCGTCCCGTTCGTCGACTGTGTGAGATCTTCTCTTGTTTATAAATCGGCTGCTATGCTTGTACCTACGTATCAATAGAATTGTTTCTAGAAGGCTTTTAAAATCCTCCTATAAGCATAATATACACTAGTTGAGATTTAGAGATCGCTCGTATAAGTCAATCAAAACCATTTTACTGGGATAGAAGTAGGCACAAGTTGAATCGACGTATTGGGGAGCTTCGATGGAAGTCATTGTCGCCAACCCTGGCAACTAAGCTATTTAATTTCTCCATTCTAGGAGTCTACCATTGCAACTTCCATAGAATAGCTGGTAGATGGGCACTTATTTGCGTTATGGGAGAGAGCCTCTGAGCATAAGTTTGGTGATTCTATATTACCTATTTATAAAAACTTTAGAGGCCACTCTTATAAAACCTTAATAACATTTCATTAATTCATTTTTAATTTCTTCGTCGTCAACGCCATGTAAGTATTAGGTTGCTTTGTTCTGGTTTGCGTCTTCGTTCGGCCGGATTCCAATGTGTTTACATCCTCACGAATTCTTTGTGCGTCATAGTAGATTTAACATTCACCAAAAACTACAAATATATGACGTAAGACGATAAATAATATCATACCTAATTTAGAATCACAAAGCAAATATTTTTTGTGGTTTGCTTGATATTTGTTTAGTTTAAAAAATGCAAAGAATGTTGTAACTCATAAAATCTTACATCTTTCTATATAATTATTTATAGGTTCTTATGTCCTACCTACGCTAGTCCTTTTTGGTGTACCTTCCTATTCACCAGAGCCTGGATGTTGTAGGAATGTCGGATCCGCGCCAGCTGTGCATTCCATTACTTTTTTTCGTAAACGATCTCCTTTTTGCTACCTGCTGTTTTTGTGGCGCACATTGTTGTTTTTACTTGTGAATTATATTTTTGAAAAATTGAACGCGTTCGCACGTGTTCTTTTGTAGAGGTCTTTATTTTTCCCGACTTAAGGAATTTTTATTGTGTCAATTATTGATAAATGCGATACGTAATTAAAAAGACATAGGTAATTAAATAATTGATTTAGTGCTTTTGAAACCTACGAGTGTTAGGTACTGCTTAAAACAACTTGCAAAAAATATGCGGTTGCAACTCGCACACTAAAGTGATGCAATCGGGTAAACAGAAGGAAGTGGGGAAGACATATTTTTTGTCAACAATCGAGAATTTTAGACCCAAATTTTCAGTTCTAAGCATGTTCTAAGTACTAAAAAGTTGGCGATGTCCTGAAAAACTTGTAGGTTGAAGACCATTGACTCGCCCAATTCAGTTACAAAAGTATTACGTCTTACTTATTTCTTATAAAAAAAAATCGAGGTTTGGAATGTGTAAACGAGTGCAGACATAAAATGAAGAAAATCTTGCAGCATAGTAGTCGGTAGACTCGGTAGTCAGCTCTAGATAGATTGGTCTAAATACCTAGACTTAGACTCGTTGAATCAATTATGAACAAACTAAATCCACGCCATATCAGTGGTATAATATGTTCAATATGAGAGGTGCCTACGTGGGTACCTACATATTATAAAATATTTATAGGAATGTAGTACCATAAGATCACGTAAAAAAACTAGACGCGAATTCATCCCATCCGGTACCTCTGCGGCTCTTCAGCTCTTGATAGCTATAAGAACATGTTTTTTGTTTTAGTAAATGCGCGATAGTTTGTGATGGCGGTCAGGCGCAGCGGGGCAGGGGCAGACCGGTCGGCGCAGGCGGCTGCGGGCGGCGGATGGGGCGCGGGCCGGAGGGGGAGGGGGGGGGGCGCTACGTAAGCGCGGTAGCAGCGGACGGCGACGCGAGGAATGCGGACGACCTTCAGATGCCGAGCGCCCCTCCCCCTACGCCAGCCGCATCTTGCGTCCTCGCATACCTAAAGCCGTCGTTGCCTCCACTTTTCGAGATCTCGCCACCAATTTTGACACTCAAAAATTTGTAAGGACGATAATGGATGGACTCGAACAGGGTCGTCTATCATCTCTATGTAATTCCGAACGGGGCACAAATCAAAAAGTAGGTAAGTATGTAAAATAGCACCGGCATTTTTCTTATTTTAATTAATGTAAACTAATTCATTTTATTTACCTTGAAGATAATAATCGAATTAAAGTGGCAGTGTTTAAATTAAAAGTTGCTAATGCAACAAACTCAATCAGTCTCGCTATAGAAAATATCAAGAATTTGTGAGATGTCGAGGTACCTAAATTGTTTCTTCAGCACATTTAACTGCCTATCCAGGTCCCATTTTGTTTGTTTAAGCAAATCATTTTTCTAGCTATACTTTTGACTTAATTTTAAACATCCTCTTATTACATTACGCTGCATAAAAACTCTGTCTGGATCTCTCCTTAGCCTATAATATTATAACAGACTTTTTTGCTTCGAAGATGAGAAAAACTAAAAGGCTTCAAATTAATACTGATCAACTGATGATCAGTAATGATATCATACCTTTGCAATGTGGTTCTCAATTCTCATCTCGCAAAAAAACAGACAAGATAAATCACAGAACGAAAAATAATTGCATTGGTTCCAAAGGGCATTAGGTAAGTTTGTATGGATCAGTGGCATGATTATTTTTCACAGTGGCCACAACGATAATTATTGTTGCTAACATATAGTGGAATATATGATAATAATTACTCCTAAAACGTTTTTTTCCGAATTTTTATCGGAGCTGAAATATCTGATGCCAAACTTGTGTTGTCCCTACTAACAGTTGCATACTGTTATTTATTTATCAAAAATTAACTCTTTCCTATCGTTTGCCGTATGTCATTACTTCCCAGAATTTGATCCTTAGCAGCGACACTATCGAATGGTGTAAGGGTGTTTTTTTTCCGAAAAGGGTTCGATTCCTGGCTAGGAATATGGATTTTTCAAAAAACCAATGATACAGTTTCAGTTTTTATCAAGATCGGGCTCGTGACTCTTTTGAGTATTTTCGCTATTCCTCATAGTTTCGGATTTGGCCTTCCACCCTCTTGAAAAATTCATTCTGATATCTCGGCTGTGATGCATTTTGGAAATAATTGTTCATAGAAGAAAATGAATGTCTTACTAATTAAATATTTTTCATTAGTGGCTGCAGACTTGAAAAAATCATGCCACTCTTACCCGTGCCGTGTGACTCGTGCCAATTGCTGTCAAGAGCTACCATTGCATCTTTGAGCCACATTAGCTTTGTCATCATCATTAGCTTTGTTATCATTATTTATAGGTCCCTACCATTTCCGACTTTCATAATATCTACTAAAGGCCCATTGCAAGCTAAAATGGGCTTTAAGTGTTGTCATCGTGACGTTTATTTAGAAACTCTTCCACAACACAAAACTTTTAAATTACTTAATTATTCCCTTTTGGGACTGATACATCTCTGTTCCTCGGTTAGCCTCTCAACAAGTTTACCGTGGGGTATGTAGCTTAATAGTTTCCTACATTGAAGATGCCCTAAATGCGAGCGGCAGGTGGTATTCCTTTTCTATATGGCGGCCAGAAGAATGGCCAGTCGTTTTGAAGGGGTATTATATAGTTCCTAAGTTCAATATGTAATGAGTTCTTATAATGGTGTTAAAGTAACTTCAATCATCTTAACTAAAAGGACTCTAAATCTGTCTTGACTGTGCGCTTAAATGATGTGCAGATGCCAGCACATCAAGCTACAACAATCTGTCAAATTTCTTTAATAAATTTTCTACCTTATCGTTAAACAATACGGTTCAAGGTTGATTAGGAAAATTTGACAGTTTCTGGTAGCTTGTCTGTACTACTAAGATACGGGTAGATAAGTAATACACGCCACATAAGAAACAAATTCGAAACCAAGGGCTATCATTCATTTGTAGTGTCTATCGTGTAGTTAGTTTCGAAGCTAAACATAACTATACCGTTAACCAGAAAGATCTCAACCTATGATAACGGCAGCACATAAGTTTTTTGAGGCAGTAGATCAAAATGCATTCAATATTAACGGGATCCCCAGTGATCTAAAAGACAATTTCAAACATTTTGTATCAGGTAAACGAAATCCCTCCACTCATTTCTGATTTTTAATTTCCAACGCAACGTCATCAGTCACACGGTTAGTTTTGGAGCTCAGAGGCTGTACGCTTACAAAATTCCGAGTATTCACGTTTCCGCCCTAATTCCAAATCATTTAACCTGCTTATACGATGACAAAGCTTAGTTCGAATTAGTAGGCCATTTGACCATTTAACAGGAGCGTAGATTGCCGTAACTATTTAGAGTTCATGGTTCAATGGGCACATCCGTAGCTGGCGTATGACCTGGCGGTTAAGTGGTTAAAATAGCCGACGATTGCAAATAAAGATGGATGTAGTTTTAATTTTCTGCGGTTGACTGCATTTTGTAGCTTTACTGTTAGTAGGAGGATCAACTAATCTGTGAACATTTTCAGCTAGCTCATTAGGTCCAGATTTGATCAATCATATCCATTTCCTTACAGGCTTACAAGTAGTTGCTTGTTAATTAAATTGGCAAACATATTGGTAGAGCAATAATAGAGTCTGGATAATCTGGATTTATGTTCTGTTTACGGCAATCATTTCAACATGAAATGTCGGCATTCTAACCTTTTGTGGATAACACGGTTATACGTTATTTTGTATTTGTATTGTATGCAATCATGGTCGTCATCAACCCTCCTGTTGCTAAATCTGGGCATAACTACCGAATGCGCATTATTGTAAGCCTTGCACCTTTGCTTCTAGGCATTGTCATACCTACTAATGGACAAAATAGCGATGTTTACAAGAACATTCAGGTAGGTATAGAGTATTGAGGTGTGTTCCTTCATACAGGTTACTATATCTACAGAGACGTTTGATTAGACCTATCAGTGATTGAAAGAAAACGGATTAAACGAGCTATTATCAATTTTACGTAATTTATGATGACTGGACTACGTAAATGTTTGTCTGGTGTATAGTCTGACATGACATAATAGTTTATTGTGCACAGTCGCGGGTCATATTACAAGTAGCAGCTAGTTTCTACAAATAGGTTCTGGTTAGCTGACGTTAGTCAAATCTACCTTTTATATTGTCAAATAAAAATACCGTTATCAATACCCTCCTAAATCGTGATCGAAATTTCTCTATTGTATGGAACTGCGACTTATTTATGTACACTAGTGTTCATGTGTTTTAGAATCGACAAAACATGGCATACAATTTTAAGTACGCTTTGTCATTGGTTAAAATTGACTTTTATTTACCTACTCGCTCCACTATCAACGGAATGCGGTCGCTATGTTAGTCGTTTATTACGAGCTAATGATTCATCGACTTTATCAATCACTGCAGTGATGAATCTGACCACTAAGTATTACAGCTATGTAGGCACATCATTCGTTATGTATGAGATGCTTAATTTGAATTGCAATTATTAAACATTAGGTACAGAGGTAGCTATTTTGTTTGTCTCTAAACAGACAATACAATGAGTGTCGCAAAAAGTGCAAACGTTTGTCTATTTCTTGTATTTCCGGATTCATACACAAATCTTACTAACATTTTCAATTTTATTCCGTTTTCGTTTTGGTATCCACTGACGTTAAGTCAATAAACCCCTATAAGCCCGTTATAAGAGTACAGGCTGGTAACCCCGTTTTTACTCTTTTAACAGGTTTACAGCGGCTTATAGAACTATAGTTTAAATCGTAAAAGTTATAAATCCAATATATCTTAATAATCCCTGATTTTACAAGTTTTCTTGAATAATCCAGTGTCCTGAAGATTCTTTTTATGCCTTCGTAAATCTTTTAGAACTCTTAATTTGATACAAAGTAATGTTTTGAACCATGTTTTTAGTCTCGAACATCTTTCATGTTTTGTAATGATTCGGATTCAACAAACAGATTTTTTTTTTCTTTTCTTCGTATGGAGGTCCTAGGTGCGTATTGGTAAACCTCGTTCAAATTCTTAAAACACGTGCGTTTGTTCTGTATTAGTATCAGACTATCAATAAGTATACCTACCTAATGCTAATAAATATAAAATATCGCGATTCCTTGAGTTGCTGTTTTATTAGAATCGGGCTATAAAACCGTTTCGGATATCTTAGAAATGTTATCAAATTGATTACATTTCATAAATATTCGATTGTGATCTTTACTAATATTCTGAGCAACCTGACCTCTTTGAATAAATTAAAATATTTCTTGTTAATTAGTTTCATCTTGATAGCTCCTCCGCTTTTGAAGTCCAATAAAAATTGGTCCTTGTTATGTGAGTCAGGCAGGATGTTTGTTTATATGTAGACCGTGACGTGATGAGCCAAATCCCGTTTGGTTTTCGGACTAGTTTTGCAGGTTTATTCTACGCTACTATGATAGGTATATTGTGCTTCTATAACATTTCTACTCAATATCTGACCGAGCACCTACTGTTCAAAACTTTGCGAGCTCACGAAAGCAGATTGAAGACATCGCGTGGTTCCGACTTGTCTATCTCAGATTTTGACTATTAAAGAAAATTTGTGATGACTACATGATTATTACGGTTTATGCCCAGATTCTGTTACATACTTATAGGCCTTCAAAAGTTTTAAAACATGTAGTTACAATGGTAGTTTACCTATTATGAACAAAACCTTTAATTTTCTAAACACGTCCGTAATTTGTAACTCATTAATAAAATGGTCCATCCTGCACTGTTTTGGTGGAATGTAAGTCAAACTTGAATATGAATGTTTATCAGTCTGCATGGACATTGAGCACGGCTGGTATTGCTGCTGGCAGTGGTGGTGTCGAGGAAGGGCGCGCGAGCGCAGGGTCAGCGGCCGCGGCGCGGTCGGCGCGGGCGCGCGGAATTCGAGCTATGCGTATGAAATGAAAGTGGCCGCATCGTGAAAGCGCGCGCATCCACTGCGGCTGTCCGTGGCGCCGCCGTCTGGGTCCACCTCACTCACCATGAATAGATAAATCCAATGCAGCTGCACGTAAAGACACTATAATCCTTGGTAAACCGCATCCATTGGCACTTCACTTCACTATAAGTTGCGCGATCTTGTAAGCTGAATGGCGTGACGGCTGACGTCGAGGCGCACAAAGTCCATGGGCGCGCTAGTACGACTGAGTGAAGCAAAGCGGGCGCGTGGGTCGGCGGCGAAGGCACTGGCGAAGGCACGCGCGGGGCGCGCCGCGACTTCGGATCGGTGGAATGCGGCAAGATAGTGGCGCGCGGGTACCGGCCGAGGCCCGGTGTAGGCTGGAGCCTCCGTGTGGGTACGCTGTGCGACGCGACTCTGCGGCGTCACCGTGCGGCCGGAATGCGCGCGGTCAACCTCTGCCCATTAAAATAAATAGAATTTCCAAACACTTTGAGGCCGCGGCCCCGGCGCGGCGATCTGCCTATGAGCACCTCTAATCTTTTGTTAAGCTTACAGTTAAGTCGACAACTAGGGCTCTAGTGCGCCCACACTGCTAAAACTTTTGACATTTGTAACTTCTTTAATCTTGATTGTTTTAAACTAAGTGGTAAGTAGTATAAACACGTAGGTCTAGTAGGTAGGTCGTATGTATTCCTCGGAGGTAAATATCGTTATCGTTAGGTAGGTCGATCCTACTTAGGTACTTTAGGAAAGGCGGTATCTACTGCAGCTGCATAATTGAAGTATAAAACCATATCTTCAAGCAATCAATTAACAACTACGGTCATAATACTCATAACAGTAATAGCTCACAGGCATTAGATGGTATTACAGGTATTACTACTAATTAGTCACTGATTTGGCTTAAGTTAGGACTAGGACCTGTTTCATTGGGGATGAAATTTATCGTTTTTTTGATCTGGTGGTCATAGGGAGGAAAGCCTGTGGATCCTTTTTGCATTACTGTAGGGAAATTTATGTAATAAATAAATATTTTAGCCTGTGTTGTCCCGCTGCAAAACCAAAAGCTAAAGTCGAACCTCCTACAGCATTAGTTATAGGTATGAGGTCTCATGAGGTGCCAAGACAGTAAAAAAAAAAAGTATAAATTGATTAATAAATTTTCTGTAAAATATTTTGATACTAATGTTAAGTCACTAATAATGGTGAAATTCTAAACAAATCTTTGGGTCGTAAGTTGTAAACCAAAATAATACAACTGACTTCCAAAAAAAGACAAAAATGTGCAAACAACCGAAGAGTCAAGACGTATCGTAATAAAATTCCTTGTTACTGAGAAATAAGTAGACAAAAACAAACACAGATATTTCTTGATATGTAGAATCAGTAGTTACCTTTTTATCATGGACTAACAGGCGATATTTTTTTGAAGTGAAACTTCTTTATTATTCTACTTCCAACAAGTTTGCGTTAAACGTTTAATTAATGCTACCATGGAGGGGGAATAGAAAGAGACAGCGAGAGTGAATGCGTGGCACTCGAACGCATGCGTGTAGTATTACGAAGTTTCACTTCTTCCGCGCGGAGGGACTCCACACACTATTTTTATTTAATTCCAACAAAAGTGATTCATATTGTTGTTAGTAACACATATAAACTATGATAATAACATTTCTCATTAAAATAAAAATAGAATTAAATAAAAAAAAAAAAACATTAAATTAAATTAGAACTAATTAACCTAACCTATTAAAAACCGATACCTATAACTAACTCCACAACTAAGTCCGCTTCCCGCTGCACCAGAACTACAGCTAGGTACATTCTTATAATGTGATTTCCCAATGAATCGTGAGTAGCCATATATAAATAATCACAGCAACCTCAAATAAAATAGGTACCTATCATATTGTTTAAACATCAACACTTGAACTTCTCACAAAATAGTAGATTTTTTGAGCTGTACCATTTTAATTACATACGTACGCCATAATCTGAACTAACGCCGCTAAATTGTTTTTAACACAATTTCCGCAGGCAATCATTTCACAAATATGACAGAATCAGAATCTGTATTTGTTAACAACAGTGCTTTACTGACAGCATCATTTATGCGCTAAAAGGATTATGCAGTACTGGATTTCCACATCCTCTACAACCTCCACAACAGAATGATACTTACGGAACATCACTATTTTTGGACATCTTAATTTGACATTCAGATACCAATGATAGTATAGACATGTATCTTTTACTCGTGGCCAAAACTGAAAACTAAGTTTGCCATCTTGTTCAGACAATACAATTTTATTTCACACTTTAACAATAATATATATTAAACAACAACGCCCGGCCCCTGTGTCAATGGTTAATGTCATTTAAGAGTTAAACGATCTACGATCTTTGTAGCACTGTATCGTCCCATCACTAACTGTCAAAGCTGTCACTGGGGTGCGTTCAATACTTCAATTATAACTCACGCTCACAATCAACGACGCACATAGTTTGTGATGGAGAAGTATGGAAGAAGAAGACATGCTGCGGTGACCCCAAATAACCTGGAATAAGGGCAGAAGATTGATAAGGACGTTTTACGATGCACAGAGCGTTAAAAAACCTATTCAAGGTTGGCCGGTCAATGGTAAAAAATCCAAAAAACGTGCAAAGTGTCGTCGATGATGAACGTACGTAATAATTGAACGTTCCCGTGCACTAAAACAAACAGTACAAGAAGAAAGAATTATGAAATGTCAAATCGAACTTTTCTTGTTGACTTTATTTGAAGATAATATTTTCCTGATAATTTAATTCAGACGATAAATTCTTTAAATTTTCCTGACTTAAAATTAAAAGATAGTTTAGAAATGATTCCTTCAAAAAGTACTTTATGGTGTTTGTGTGTGCTATTGTTGATATCAATTTTTATGGCCAATATTTTAAAAAGTATCGCTACCGATCATAATTTTTATCTTGAAGATGAAAACGAAGCTATAAACTATACAAAATATCTAAGTGAAAAGTATGGTAAAATTACAGGCACTACAGAAAACATAATTTGGTTTCTACAGGTATGATAATGTAATTCATAGTGCTCACTTACTGGTTAATTTGCTTGCTCATTTGTGACGTAGTTAAAGACAAAGGCTACTGGTAATAACGTCTCTATTGTTGTGATAAATAATACCGACACTTGATGCATTAATTTATTTTAATGGGTATTTACTTCTGCATTGTTGTCACTATCATTACTGATAGTGAAAATAATGCAAAAACATATACTTATAGTGTTTCTTAGATTTCAGATATACATATCAGTATTTTTCGGGATCCTGGAAGAATATCACAGTTTCAACAATTTTGTGACAACACAGTAAAGAATATAAAACCTGCAATAGTATTAGCTACAGGAGACCTGACTGATGCTAAGGCCAAAGATAACTTAGGTAGTTCTCAAGTGAAGACAGAGTGGATCTATTATCATAATATTATAAAAGAGTCAGGAGTGACTGAAACTACTGTCTGGTTAGACATAAGAGGAAATCATGGTAAGCTAAGTTTGCATTAAAACATAAATAGGTAGGCTGCTACATAGCAAATGTACAAGCAAGACACCCATTTTTGTATACCTGTTTATCAGTATAGTCCTCTTTCTGGGGCCACCATCCATTCCAGATTTGTATTTTTTTTTTTACTTATTTTTAAAACAAATACCTAATCTATGGTATAGTGTGGTATTGTGAATTTCTAAAAGTTAGTCATTTAAATGATTTGCTACTAGGAAAAAGTGCACAGGAAAATCCTGTTATGATAGCTTATCAAATCCTACCCAAACGACTGCACTAGCAAGGTAGAATTGAGTGGAAAAATAGAGATGCATGCCTTTGCCCTGCAGGAACAATACAAGCTGTATAGATCATCATTACTAGTTTTTGTGTATAATATAGAAGAAAATACTTATCATACTTGTTATTTTTATTTTCATCTTATCAATGGAAAAACAATCATCATTCTTTGTTTATTTAATTGTAAAGGGGTTTGCAGCCACTAATGAAAAATATTTCATTATTATTAATACAATAAGACATTCATTTTCTTCTGTGGACAATTATTTCCCAAATGCATCGGAGCCAAGATATTCAAGAATCTTTCAAGTGTGTGGAAGGCCAAATCCTAAACTATGAGGAATAGCGAAAAACACTCAAAGGAGTCTTGAGCCTGATTTTGATAAAAACTAAAACTAAATCATTGGTTTTTTGAAAAATCTGTATTCCTAGCAAGTAATGAAACCAGTTGATATGGAAAAAAAAAAGCCATATTATTACACCATTCAATAATGTCACTGCTAAGGATCAAATTCTGGGAATTAATGTCATTTGGCAAACCATAGGTTTTTTTTTTACAAAATACTAGCTGCTGCCCGCGTTCGTTTAAGGGGTATAAGAATAGATGTTGGCTGATTCCCGGACCTAGTAGTAGGAGTTTGGTAACAAACACCGCGACACAAGAATTTTATATATTAAATGTACATAACAGTAGCAAACAGTTAGCAGTAATCAAAGAACAACACAACTCTGACACTAGATATTTAAGGTCCAATATAATTTTCAGCAACATTCTTTTAGGTTATACTCTGCTTATACCCTGTCCGATACGCGAGGGTATTATTAGGTATCGAGGTTAGATTCTATTTATGTAATCATTACTGTATAGTAAGTAAAAAAAATACCCTGACAAAAATAAAATAAAATATACTAAAATAAGGAAACTGACATGGCAATACAGGGCAACATTCCAGTCACTTCTCAGGTCATACAATATATAAAATGTGTATTAGTGTCTAACATTTTTTAATTAATATGCTTCTTTGTTATGCCTATAAAAAATATATTTTAATATCATTATGCGTAAATAAATTCATGCTTTATGCGTGCATGAATGCATTTAAGCTGTTATGCGTAAATAATATTATGCGAAAATATCATTAGGTGAAACAAAAGTATGCTAAGTTATATTAGGTCTTAAAATTTTACGCGAGTGATTAGGGAACCTTCATTTTATTATTGTATTCGGTAATGTCATTGATATACCTATATGCCCTTTTCGGATTGGACAGGGTCTTTTTTAAACAATTTTTTTCACTATTTATGTTAGCAACAATTTCCTTTATTCACTTTCATACATATCAATTACATTTTTAAATATTTTTACAAAAGTAAAAAAACATTTAAAAATATAAAAAATAGTAGCCCACTGGCATCGGGAACAGTGTCCGGGCTACCGGTGGTCAGGGCTCTTGAGAGAGGAACCTCCTAACAATACGTGCCGTGTCCAGAAGTACTGCTTTCTGAATCAAGCCCTTGATCCAACTGCCAAGCGAAAGACTCCGTAGATGTTGGTCGAATTAGCAACAATTATCTTTATGGCTGCTGTGAAAAATAATCATACCACTGGTTCATACAAAGTTACTCAAACCCCTTTATGATAAAGAAGACAAAGTAATGACATTGTGACTCACAAAATATTTGAACTGTTCATTTTAATCTGAGTAATCAATTCAATATGGATTACTTTTATCAACTTGTGTAATTTTGGGATGTGCACTGATAAAACTTGATATGCCTTCTGTAAGGCTTTTGTTACCAATAAGTACAATACAATACAAGTTATGTTTTTCTGTTAAGTATTTTATAATGTATGACACAAATGTATTTTTTACAGATAACTTTAATATTGGAACAATAAATGCTCAAGAGAATTACTACAGAAATTATTCTGTACAAGGACAAGTACACGTTAAATCTTATGTGCATTTCCTAAAGTTTAATAGTGTTAATGTTGCATTCTTGGGTATTGATGCATGCCCAGAACCTGGAATAAGAAGGCCATTCAATTTTATCGGCATCCTAGATCCTGCAGAACAACTCGCTGTCCAAAAGCTCAAAGCAGAGGCAGAAAAGGCTGATCATATTGTTTGGTTTGGACACTATCCTACCTCATGTATACTGACCCTTGAGAACGAAGCACAACAACTAAACTTACGCCAACTTATTGGAAGCACTTATAAATCACAGGTTTATGTTTGTGGCCATTTACATTCCATGGGTGGGATGGTGCCAAGAATGTACACCAAACAGCAAAACGGTTACTTAGAGCTTGAGTTAGGAGACTGGAAAGACAACAGAATGTACAGATTGGCAGCTATAGACCATGGGCATTTCTCATTTGTTGATCAAAAACATAATGTCTGGCCACTCGTTCTAGTCACCAATCCCAAGCATGCCAGGTATAACATGCCTGGGAGAGAACCTTTGCAATTGATACCAGAATCAAGTCACATAAGAATGCTCGTATTTGATGATGTGGCTATTAAGTCTGTGGAAATATCCTTTGATAAAATAAGTTGGATGGCATGCAAGCAAGCTAAAGGGCCCCTTTATGTTTGTATATGGCTGCCACATTTGTTTAAAAAAGGTGTTCACTATTTATATGTGAAAGTTATTGATGAGTTAGGAAGGGAGGCTATTATAGAACACCCATTCACATTAGATGGAAGTTTGATGAATTTTGAAATACCAGCCAGAATTTTGCTGATGTGGGATGCTCGTGTGGTGGTAAGTTTTTTAAGAAGTTATTTTGTTCTTTATGATCTCTATTTTTATTAAGTTAACTGGACTGAAGTATGATGTTTTAACAGTTTCAGGCAATATTCGGTACACTTCTAATGGCCAATGTTTTACCACTAGTCTATTTAAGACTATTGAAGCAGCCACCGAGGTATCGAAGAAAATTGGGACGGCTAATGTTAAGAAGAATTTGGCTATTAAGTAAAATTGATCGAATCTTTTATCCCCTTGTGCTATATGCTGCATACTTACCAATTGGACCATGGTCGATTGGAGAGCTCATAGATGGCCATGTGGGAGCAATTTTCGCTTGGGGTATATTGATAAAGGGTTCATTTCTGCCAGAACCATTTACTTATATGTACGGAAGTGTACAACTGATGTTTGTGCAAATACCTTTAGTATTTGTATTGGCCAACTGCTTAGACATGCGTCTGCATTGGCAACACACAATGGGAGTAAAGCGGCTAATAAATAATTTGCCATTTATCTTTTTATTGTCAATACAACTGCTATTGGCATACTTCTTTTGGCTGGAATATGGAACTATGTCTCTTATATTTGGACCCTTAAGGACGTGGAGTATTGTTTTAAGTATAGTATTATGGTATAAGACACTGAATTTGCCTCCAGAATATTGTAGGTGAGTTCTATTGATGCGATGATGATTATTTTTGTGGTATGGCAAACCTTTTTTTTTATCAAATTTATATTTTTATGTTATGTTTTTTTTGGTTGCAGTAAACTGAAAAGACTTACAGAAATACCATCATAGTATTGTTACGGGAGACATCTTGAACAAATTGTGTAGCACCAGGATGTATGATGGGTTACATGTTGAAAGTAGTAGCTTTCCAAGTCCGCCAAAATAGTCTTGGCTTTTGTGGAAGATACGTTATGAATGTATGTAATGTTACATAAATAGTATTGATGACTAAATAGATGAATTTATTTCATAGTTTATGTGATAAAGGGCCGACTTTTTAATCTCCAGATTACTTTCTTATTACCGACGACCGAAAAAAAAAGTTCGATAAAAGTTACCTGACGATTGAATAAATTAATTTCACCAAAGATTTATAAAGTTTAACATTGCAAATTTATGTGAGACTGATATACTAAATGTATCGAGACAACGTTTGATTTATGACATTAAAGACGATTTAATTCTTCGTAATAATTATTATGTATGAAATTACATTTTACATATAGTATTGTACATTACATGTATACTGAGTGTAAGCGACATCAACGCGCAACTTGTTAACGTTCAGACCAAATAAATCATGATTCTAGACCTCCAGCGTATAAATCTGCTTTTTCATACAAAATTACAATACCTACACGGTTAAAAGTAATTTACTGCTTTATAATTTTTTTGCAGGGGGGTCTAGAATTCTGTACTTACTAAATTCATTTCCAAACGATGCGCGTCGCTTGAAAGTTTTGTTTTAAATAGGTAGGTATATAATACAGGCTGTCGATTTGCATCCTCGTAAAATTCATGGAGGTAACTATACGATACTCGACCCGAAACAATAATAAAATGGGTGGGCATTTTTTCGATGTCGGTAATTGTGAACCACCCGTGTTTTAAACGCGGCCGGTCTGATCCTGGCCTTATAACCGCGCTTTCACACATACAAAAAATCTCAAACGTTTAGTCGATAAATTCTTATTCCCTAAACCACGTTAAGGGGGGTTATTCTGAAATACTAACAATTTTAAACAACAAAAGAAAGCAGCGTTTATTAATAATTAAATAGGTACCGAAATTTAAATTGATTATTGATGTCTTTTGTGACAACTGCCTGAATTTAACGAGGATGCAAAACAACACCTAGTATATTTATGGGTGTCACCTTCTTTCGCAGACAGAAATTTCACAGAATTTCTTTTCGCAGAAAATGTTTCATATAATATTTGGTCCTCGTATTTTTATTTCGAATATTTTTGTTTCAACTACTATTTACTTGACTGAAACATATTTTACAGAAACACAATTCAACGATTTTTTATCACATTTTTTTATTTAACAAACTTATCAAACAGTAGAATTCTTTTTTAACGAATATTGTTTGTTCGATGTATGCTTCCATGGTATTTTATTTCAACAAAATGATTAACCTTAAATTAAAATATTGTCTTCAACTGTCAATATATTGTACTACAAAAGTTAGTGACAGAAACGAATGGCTGCAAACCAGACTCCACGTAGTCTTGTCTGCCTTACCCCTAGAGTATAATTTAAGCCCGCGTGGGCGCGGAGGGATGAGGCGGCCCGCGAGCTGAGGAGCCGGTGGTGAGCGTTAATACAATCTGCGACGATAAACTCGCGTGGGGCCGCCGTAGCCCCGCAGCGCCGGAGCCGTGACAGAAACCATGCCTGTTGCATGCTGCATGCTTGCTTGCACGCTGCATTTTTGCTTGCATGCTGCATTTTTGCTTGCATGCTGTATGCCTGCTTGCATGCTACATGCTTGCTTGTATGCTGCATGCAACAGGGGCATGGACACCATTAGTAAGAATAACAAGATTGTTTTCCTACTTGACTTGTCAAGTCAAAGTCTTGACTTTAACCGCATTATTTTTGTGAATGCGGTGTTGTAATTATTAGGAGGGTATGTATTTTTCAAAGATATGAATTTTAGAAGCTGTCACTCGATAAAATGTTATTCTTCGTAATAAGTTTTATGTCAAACAAACAATATGTGGATAAAGAATATTTGATTTGTTAATCTATGATTTGAATATTCTAACTTAAACTTGATTTGAAACAAAAATCGATGATTTAAATTTCTTCAAAGTATGTATTCTGCGTATTGATTATTCTATGAAATGATAATATGAGAAACAATTAACAATGAAACAACGCACAACCATATTTATGCTTATCGTGCTCTTCGCTTGAAAAAGATTTTTGTTTTTCTTGAGTTTATTGATTCAGGAATTAAATATTTTAACCAGTGACCCCTAGTCTTAAACGTGTTACGCAAAAACGAAGTATTTAGTAATAGCATTTATCTAATTTAATTTACTGTTTAAGTTGACGAAATTGCTTGATTGCAATGAATAAAAAATGCGCCCAATGCAAAACATCATTTGAATTCGGTTAAAAAATGACCACGTGTTCCGATTAATGAAAAGTTCCCGTTTGTTTTGGCCTAGAAGTCCTATAATCCTTTTTTTTATGTGCAAAATAGATATAATTATCAGAAACGAATAATAACAAAAAAATGGTGCTCCATATTGTACAGGAAAAATACAAATAAAATATGATGTATAAAAATAAAAAGTATAATTATTGAAATAATCAACACATTCACCTAAGTAGCTTACAATAAGTTTTATCGCTTAGATCCTAAGAGGCTGTGAATGAGTCAAAGTTTGAGATGTATGAAACGAACGCACTTATTTTTGGACTTCCGCTTTTGTATGAAATAGTTATTTAACCTTTTGAAAGTCATTGTCACATATACGTGACAAGCAAGCGCGTGCCCTGTACGCCAACGACACAAATATGTGACAAAAAATGTGGTGCACTATAACACGAAAAAAGCAATACAACTCAATACTTTTGTGTGTGTTTATTTATATTTCTTTAAAATGTGATCTATATATATATATTAAATGTCTTATCACGAAATAAGTTAATAATACTTTTGAAATTTATTTTTTATTTGTAAGTATTTGCGGTGATTTTGTGACTTGGCGTGGAGGGCACGCGCGTGCGTTTATGCTCTGGCGTTCAAAAGGTTAAGATATTTACACTTGGTTCCTAATTGTTTTCCTAATTCTTGTTTGATTATATACTTTAGTAACTACTTACTGGTTTTTAAATAGATATTCGTCCTCCATACATGATTAAATGAGGAGCTAACAGTAGCAACAGAGCTGTTTTCATTGAGGTTAGTGTCATGTATTAAAAATGCTTTTACAAAATTAAAGCGCTCAATTATAGATACATTCCACGGCGACAAAGACAAAGAGCATCTAATTAAAATAATAAGTCTTAATAAATACAAGGTAAATAACCAATTTGTTTACATCTTAATTTCTATGAATTAGACAGGCAAATTTGGCAATTTTAGTGAAAAATAAAGTGAAAGTGTCCTTCATAATAGTGATAAAGTGCGCATGCTGTCGTTACCAAGTGTTACTCAAGTTTTTGTTTCGTTTAGCATTGTATCCTTAGTTTATGTTTATTATATAAATGTTCCGTCAAGGAAAATAATTCTTATGCCAATTGCAACCTACATCAACCGTTCCGTATTACAGACATTTCACACAACATCATCAAAGAATGGAAGTTGTGTATTTTATTTAGGTATGGACTTTGTAAGTTGGTAGCCATGCAAGTTGCTTAACAATTATTTTTTCTGACTATACATAGCAGCTTTATAGTATAGCTGTAAAGCGCACGTCAGACGATAAGCGGAGCGGGCGCCATTTCTTGCAATTCAAATCATGTTTAAAGCTTTTGGAATAGGGATTTGTTTTATTCAAAGGATTTGAATTGTCAGAGAGTTGGACGGTTAGAAAGTTGAGCCTTGATTGGCTTTGGAATCAGCAACTTACTTCAACTTTCTAACCTTTAAAGAAGAACTGGTAAGAAATTCCATGGTTTTTATAACCTCGCTCTTCTCTTCTCACGTGCGCTTTAATTTAACTACGACCATTGCATGAGGACAACCGTGGTGCTATATTCAATTGAAACATAACGTATAAAACTTCCTGAAAACACACATAGCGTGTTGTTTTTGTAGCGTGAAAACGTAATTTTATATGTTTTTCATAAAATGGTCGTAGTATTGATGTCGAACCAAGTAACTATGTTTGTATATCGTCATAGTCTTAAATGTCTAGTCTGGACAGTATTTTTGTAACGTATAAATGTATATTATATAGTCGTACTGTCAATATTATAATATAATATTATACTTAAATTGTACTGAATGTTAGTTGTAACTAATTATAATCATATAAAATATGCTTCATAATTTGCTAAGATAAAGAGAGCTTTTTCATCGAGTCAACATTTTCATTAAAAAGACAATGGTAGCTTTTATTGTTTTCTTATAATTTTCGTAAATTCATTGTTTATTGATTGGCCCAGTGCTAACATACGACATTGCTTATGATAATGATATGAGAACGAGTGCAAAGTTTATTCGCACAAATGAATTGCGAGCGATATATTTCCTTGTATATTTTAGTTAGGTATATAAAATTAACATTGTCTTTCGCGTTTTAATTTACAGATAAGATAGTGCTCAGTTTATATAATTATTTAGTTTGGCAAGTGTCAGACACTAACAGAAAAAAATTGAAAGTACCGAATTTGACCAAATTTCGTGGCATAGTTCTCATACATGGCATGCACTGCACAAGTAGGTATGCTGGGCACTCTCTAAATGACAAAGACAAAGTTTTGTTTGCAATTTCAACTATTGTTGGCACACTTCGCAATATTGGCTGATATCGGACTATAAAGCAATATTGCGGACTATAGATGCATATTACGTACAGTGTAATATTGTACCTACATTATTTACAAATATCAATGACAACAAATTGATGGAATAAAATAATTTCATGTCGTGTAAGAGTATTTTAAATTACCTATGTACATTGTATTAGGGTACACCCAAGTGACGTTGGGGTCCTCCTTGCACTTATTTATGACCACTATCTAGAGATATCTAGATTTTTATTTTGTACCGCACCCGAAATCGTATAATCTCACGATTGTATAAAATATCAGTAGAAAATATTGCTTAAATCCATAATTTCTTCTTGATCTTTTAACAAAGACACTCATTCATATATAATAAATCTAAATAAAAAGAGGTGTCGTCGTAGATCAACATAAGACTTCTTCGTACACAAAGGGAAGTATGTGTATACGAGTATGCTTATGTATTTCTGGGATTCAAGATAGTACACATTGACTATTTTTTTGTCGATATTCTTATCACGGTTTTGCGACGAATATAATATATAACGTCTAACGTCTATGCCTATTCTTAATTTGAGATTTACAAAACGACCCATAAGAGCTTAGCCTATGAACAGGAATTCAAACCTATCTGCAAGCCTTATAAACTCTTAATAATAAAACAAATACCAGTGCGATTTGTAACAAAACAATCCATATGACCAAGGCAAAAAAGTCAGCACTTAGGTTCCTAGAAATACCTAAAAATTCTAGATGTCTGGTAGGATCCTTGAACATACAAAATACGTCATAGCAGGGTAGTTTTCCTCGACCAAGACCATACACGGTTTCCAGAAATGCGTCGAACGCGTAACGGAAGTATGAGATAGTGGCGAATGGTCGGAGGTACACAGGCATCTCTCGGTATGGAATGAAGAACTCGGAAAACATCAGCATTGGAATGTTTGCCGCCGGAATCACGAACAGTCCCAGCTGAAAGTCAACCACGAGTTTAGTGATGGTAAATTGTTTTTTTTTTTTCATTGGGTAGTCAGTACGTGAAGAATGGATACCAATTGTATATATTTGGCTCATAATAAAGAATTCCCAAAATTTAAGATCAGCAAAATAAAGACCGGTAAAGATGTCCTAGGACCAAAAATTCGAAGAAATGTGACATCTACCAACCCGCACTGGGCCCGTGTGATGGATTACTGCCCACTCCATCTCATAGCGAGAAGGCCTGTGTCCCAGCAGTGGGAACATTACAGGCTAATTATGCTTGTGCTTAAGATCAGCTGAAAGCTGTTGTCCACTTATTGTTGCCCAATTCTTTATTAAGGGTTGTCTATGTACAGTGAAGACCAAAGAGTAAAATACTCATATTGCTAGTTATCTAATATTTTGGTAAGCCATTCTCACCTTCATTCCACAAGATGCGCCGACAACAAATCCGAAAGTCTGAGCCAATATGGTGACTAGTGCACATGTGAGCCACGCTAATCCCATACGGTTTATTTCCAATGGCTGAGAAGTCAAGTACCATGCAGGGAATAAGAATACTGTCGCACATAATAACTGAAACCAAGCGGAAACGAAATATTAGAGCCAAAAGTAAAAGTTACTATGTCGGTATATTATAGTTTTCAGGCTCGTAAAATATTACCTAGGAATTTCTCAAGTGGCTTACAAAAGCACATACGTACGTTGCCAGATTATTTGCTTTTTAGACTACTTATTGGTGTCTTAAAAAGTTCAAAAAGTCTTAAAAAGACCTTTATGACCCAGGAAACCTGACGAGAAGTAGGTTTTATTTTACGTAACAAATGTGAAAAGTATAATTTCTCATCTGAGTTAGCGATACCTGCATTGAAATAGTCTGAGTGACTAATTGCTTTAAATAATTGAATAAATATCGAAGATAAAATAATGATATTTGGTCGAGTGATAACAAACGCGACTGCTGAACATTAGGTCCTGGCTTCGATTCCCGAGTCTGGCAAAGTGTTATTGGTTTTTCCATCAGGAATGTCAGTAGCATGGAGTCTGGATTTGTGGCCGGTCGATGGCAATAGGCTCCCTCCTATTAAATAGGACTTAAAACATAACCGGCGAAATGTGGGTGTAGGTAGGCACTATTAGGTACACCTCTGCCTAACCCTTCGGGAATTACAGGCGTGATGTTATGTTATAAATGAAGGATTATTCCGATCTGTCACCCCGCTTTGTCCCCTTAGGGGGACAGATCGGAAAAAAAAGTTTGATCTGTCCCCCTGTTAGTAATGAGGGGACAGTTTGAACTTTATTCACTCCTCAACGGTTTCATCTGTCCCCCTATCACTGATAGGGGGACTGATGAAACTTTTTATTCCTGTATGTCCCCCATAGAATTTAAATTAATTCTTAAAAGTAATGCTACACGTTATAAGCTTACTTTCAAGAATTAGATAAAAGATTAGTGGTTTGGATTATTATAACGACCTGTATTTAAATAAATTATAAATATTTCTTTTGTTTCTGTATCGATCAGTCACAGTCCCATAGATCACGTAGTAAGTATTCCAGGTATAATAAGTATAATAATAATCAGTCCTCTGATTTGACTTCATATTATTACATTTAAGAAATGTTCCTAATAAGAAAATATTATATTTTAAATAAAATTTCTTTTTTGTTTGATAGCTCTTACAGGAATGAAAACGTCAAAACTTGAATTTATTTACTTCATTCCTGAATAATACAGAATTAATTACCTTAATAGAAGCTGCAATTTTATCTAAACACGTAAAATTTTCTTATTAGGAATATTTCCTCATCTAAAAGTTAACATATTGTTAGTAAAAAATAACATTTATTTGTAATATGAAGTCAAATCAGAAGACTGATTGTTATTATACTTATTATACCTGGAATACCTACTACGTGATTTATGGGACTGTGACTGATCGATACAGAAACAATAGAAATACTTATTAAATACTTACTTATAATTTATTTAAATACAGGTCATTATAATAATCCAAACCATTAATCTTTTATTTAATTCTTGAAAGTTAGCTTATAACGTGTAGCATTACTTTTAAGAATTAATTTAAATTGTATGGGGGACAAACAGGAATAAAAAGTTTTATTTGTCCCCCTATCAGTGATAGGAGGACAGATGAAACCGTTGAGGAGTGAATAAAGTTCGAACTGTCCCCTCATTGCTAACAGGGGGACAGATCAAACTTTTTTTTTCGATCTGTCCCCCTAAGGTGACAAAGCGGGGTGACAGATCGGAATAATCCTAAATGAATATCACGGGATTCTTAGAGAAAGGGATTCAATATTCAATTTGCATACCTGTATTGGTAAGTCCACAATGATTTTGGAAGCACAGTATGCTGGCAAAGAGTACCACCTGTTCAGGTGTTCATGTAGGACCACTTTTGCTTCCACGGGGACTGAAAATAAGTAGGTAGAGTTTTTAGAGACTTTCCTTTTTGAATAGCTAACTTTGGCGTACAATCATTGCGACTTGAATGTCTGTCGTTTTCACTAGACAACTACTAAATGTGATGTCTATGCAAACACGCAATGTAGGATTTTTAACGCTAGGCCCAGCATCGAAAGTTGGAAATTCAACATACAATCATATTTGGGTGTTGCCTTGTGTCAGTGAAAGTGGGAATAAGACCCCATGCCTCCCGAGAGACGAGGCGGCCTCTTCCCGCGGGAAGCATGTCCAGTAACGCATACACCCCTCCCGAAGGGGTGTAGGTAGTTATGCGTTGCGATGCCGGAGAGGCACCGTTCAGTTGTTTTTGTGGCAGAACCTCTGTTCGTCTGTCAGCAACTCTATATTCGTGGTGAAAGAACTGTCTATCACTGTTTTTAACCGACTTCTAAAAAAGGAGGAGGTTCTCAATTCGGATGTTTTTTTTTTTTTTTTTTTAAGACTATAAAGGGACTAATGCAATATTGTCTTCTACTTCGATTTCGACGATGGTCGACATAGGTACCTAGGTACTAAATATGTTCAAAATAAAAATAAAACATCCGGGTGCCGAGGCCGCGACGCCGCGCGAGCGCGTGCCGTCCGTTTGCCCACCAATGCGGCAAAATCTAGTCGCGCCGCCGCCGCCGCAATGCACCGTGCATGTGCATAGGCTCTTAGTCTAATGAGAAGTTTGACATTCAGCAACCTTAGCAACAACAAATTTAGTATCAATAGGTACTTACATGTATGTATAGTTGGCATGGCATTCGAGAAGAAAAGGAACAGTAGGAAGAAGAATAAGCATCCAGTGTTTGACATCATCCGTCCTGCTTCTGCGCCTGCGCCGTTGTATAGGGCGCCAAGAAGCAATGCCACAACGAAGTGACTTATAAGCCGAATCTGCAAATATTTAAACAATGGTGTGATGTGATGATAACAACATACCATTAGGCCTGTTTTCCTCAAAAGGCACAGGTATACCTAATTACCTATACTGCAATAATATATCCACATTTCGCTATAAAGTTCCCACTGATGGGACATAGGTTTCCTGTCTGTGTGGGCTGTTATCCACCACGCGGACCGAGTCGGTGGATCTCACGTGTCTTTGAATTTAAATTTTGGCTCGTACTATGGAGGTTTTCTGGGTTTAGCTCGCCGTTGGACATAAGACTATATTATTTGTGTAAATCTATAATTTTTTGTGTGCAATAAAGAATAAGAATATGGTGAGAAAACCTGCATAGTACCTCATCTTGTGAGTTGCTGTGGTAAACTTTCCATCAAGGACCTGCCTTGTAGACGAGTAGGTAAGTACGTACCTGGGTCAAGTAGACGTCTCTGACCACTCCTATGCAGCATCTCCAAAGCAACGCGTGCAACTGTTGACAGATACTGGCCGAGTATCCATGCGAAGGACCGGGGCTGTCACTTTTCAGTAGAGCTACTGATTCGGGTGGATATTCTGCGAACATATGGCATAAAGTGAAGTGAAGTAAATAAAAAATCAACTTCAACAAAGTTAATTATTAGGAAATCACGAGAAACTTTTTATTGTAAAATATCATAACATCAAGCCTGTGATCCCCAAAGGGTTCTAGAGTTAAATGTCTAAGTCCCATGTGATAGGGATCGAGCCTTTTGTCATAAATCTGGCACTAAGTACTGTTAGTAGCAATAAAAATGGTGAAAGGAAACCATTTTTTCGTCCGAGATCAATCTCGCTAAAATAGGACGAGATCTCGCGAGAACAAGATTGCATTCCCTAGTCGTATTGCCGCAATCAGCAATCTATGTCTCTGCTAAACCGCCTTAGGATTTACAGATTTAGCACAAATATAGTTATCAAGTAGTTACCTATTCCTTTTCCATTGTGGATTTCATTCTTGGCGATCTTTCTCATCTCGTAAGCATAACTGTTAGCTTCTTTCTCCAAGAGATTCATGTCACCAGCGTGTTCGTTGCTTGCTACCTCTAACACTGAAAAACAATGATTTTAAACTAATCAAAAAATAATAACTTATGAATGAACGTACGTTTTTAAGTTGGGCATTACTGGGAACTTAAAATGGAGCCTTTGCAAACTTTCTGAATCATTCGAACTCGGCTGTTTAAAACGAGAGAAGTGTGTCAACACTTCCGTTGTTTTCAATTATTATAATGGGTTGTTAACAACGTTTAATACTGTTCCGGCCACTGTTAGTGATTGCTTGCTAATTGACGCGGATACTTTTCGTCTGTGCCGCATATTTTCAGGTTCTGATTCAGCGATAATTTCCTGTCATCGATTGATCTTGAAATGATGATTTAGTGTTTGTAACTCGTGTTGGCGTGTTGGGGCTTTGGGACCAGTAAGGACACAAAATGGAACCACGCAAAACTTCCTCCGTCAAGCCCACATGATTTTGATTTTGACGAGTAACGCGCTAAATTGCTATCTGTTGCATTTATGCGGAAAATATAATCTTTCATCAGAACAAACCCCTAGACATCAGTTATAGCCTTGACCACAACAGATAACAATTGATTAAGCACTTTCTTTATTATTTTCTTGTTGTAACATGTGAGATGAACTAATGACAGCGAATTTATTTTAGTCCTGATGATTAAAATAAATTCGCTGTCTACTCGTTGAAACGATAACAGATTAAAAGTATTTTGTCACCAGCAGTGATTGGCTTCTGGAGATTTACAATAAAAAGCCTCTTATCATTTAAATCATTTCAGCATATAAATGTCAATTTATTACCGTGACAACAATAAAATATGGAGATAATCTTTATGTATGTGTTTCTGTATCAAAAATAATCAATTTATTATGTACTTACAATAATCAGCTATGTTATAATACTGTGGACACATGAACCCAGCCCTGGACAGTGCTGCGGGTACATCTGCTATGGCACCCGCATAAAGCGTCTTGCCATTGGCTAACACGATGACATCATCAGCGGTGTTGAATAGTTGTGATGAAGGCTGGTGAAGAACACACGCTATAGTTCTGCCACTGCGGGCCACTGTGTGAAGAGCTCGGGCCACGGACAGCGATGAGACTGCATCTAACCCACTGGAACAGCAGTCGAATAGTATTTAGTAGTATCTTTTTTGCATAATCTAGCGAATGCTTATAACAAAACTAAAGGTAGTACAAAAACTAATCATTGGTCTCGATTTAAAGTAAATAATTTTAGAAGAAAATAATTATATTAATTTGTAGATATCAATGCTACGAAAATCATCGCCGTCGTAGCAGGTCTACGTATAGGGCTACGAGGAAAAGGAAAATTCATGTAGGATTGTAGACGTAGTATCACAACAATTAAAGATTTAAAAAAAAACATGAGAATCGTCTAGATGCTCACGTGGTTTTAACAGTGCTAGGACGACGACGACGACGGTACGAACTAGTGGTTTTTTTTCTAAAACTACGAGGTAAAATTCTTCTTCATGAAACGGTGCTACGGTGAGGAATTAGTGTTGTATTTTATCAACACAAATTCCTAATTCACCTAAGTTACTAACAAGTTCTTAGAGCGGATTCATTCTACAATCAATTTACAAGATAATAATTTTTTGTCTCATTTATAAAAAAACACGGATTCAAATATCAATGAACGAGTTCATTATATCAGGTACCCAGACTCACAATCTAATCCGGTCTATCCTATTATAGAAGCACACGTGAACGACGATAATAAATTTTACCATTAAATTCTAATATGCGTAAATTAATATTTGTTGATAAAGTTGAAGGTTGTCACAAAAAAGCGTTCGGCCATGTGGCCTGGCCATAATTGGTCGGGCGGAGGTGGTTAAGCAAATGTATTGACGGTGCGCCGCGTGGAGAAGCGGTGAGTGCGGCTTGTCCGCGCGGTGGGGCGGTGTTACGTGTGTAATCGGATTTGATATAAGTAAATGCGAAGTGAGATCCGCTTCACAGCACGACCGCGCGGGAGAACGGTGTCGTTTGCGAATCCCTTTCAGTACCTATAATTATTTTTAAAGTACATCTAGCTTATGATTACCTGGTAGGTTCATCTAGTAACATGATAGTGGGGTCAGTGAGGAGTTCGCAGGCGATGATGAGCCGCTTTCTTTCTCCGCCTGAAAGGCGACCCGCTCTTGTGTTCAGGACTTCATGTATACCAAGTTGCTTTGTTACTGTATTGATCTGAAACAATTGGATAGACGGTTTTATATGGAATGCAGATTGTAGGAGGTAAAAATACTGGTTTAATTGGGATGCGGTGGTCGCTTAAGTTGAAATAGGTGCTAGTGTTCAGCTGCATGTTGTTACAGAGAAAGGTTAGCCGAGGAAGATCATGGTGTAACATAAAATGACGAAAGACAGAATGGCATCACTCATACCTGATTACTTGTATTTAAAAAAGCCCCAATGCTTAAAGTGTTTAAATGTTAAAAACCACAATAAATAGGTGTTTTAATAATTTTAAATATTACTCCGAGCTAAATAATACCCGAAGGGATCGATTGATCACGAGGCTAAAATACGTGTGTCCGTTTCGATCGCGCAGCCATGGCGTTTTTTTAAAGAAACTATACCATGATTTTGTGATAATTTGTAAAAGTTGATTCCCAAAACCATAAATTTGTCAAAGTTATGGTTAAAAAGTTATAAGAGATTGAACGTGGCTGCGCCATTGAAACGCGGAGAGCCGCGCGGCCACGGAGATTTTTAAAACTACGCGTTGCAGAGACCTGGAATTCACTTAGATGTACGTACGAAACGTACATGATTAGATTAGTAAAATATAGAAAAAAATCCTAGGTTTACATCCGCTCCGTGTTTCAATGGCGCGGCCACGTTCAAACCCATATAACTTTTTAACCATAACTTCGACAAATTATTAGGTACAAAGTTATGCAAAGTTTAAAATAATAAAAAAAACGCCATCGTCGCGCGGTCGAAACGGACACAAAATGCGTTTGTATTTACTTCACACATGATTTGTCAAGTCGAGGCCTTTTGTGCCTCGGTGACCACATTAAAGCCCGGCTCTAGTAATCATAAGAATATCTATGACATGTCTAACATTCACTGTCAGAAGTCAGAAGAGGGAAGATCCGACACCTTCCCACTTCTGATAGTGAATGTTGATCCAATAAAGCATTACAAAGAACAGACTTCACCGTACTTACTGCATTGCTACGTTCTCTGTCGGAGATATTGGGCAGCTTGAGACTGGCGGCGAATCTAAGGGCCTCCCCAGCAGTCAGGGTGTCAATGAGCGTCGTGTCCTGAGCCACCAGCACTGAGCTACGACCTGCACCGTACAAACAGCCGGTTACACCTGAATTTCTGTAATGAATGGTCTTTGTTATCATTTGCAGATTTATTAAGTAAGGTTCTAAACTTAAATCTTTAGTTTTCGTTTATCCCACACTGAAGAATTTTAGTCTGTTTATGTATGAGGTTTACGTCTCAACTACTGAACTGAATTCAATTAAAGAAGCGGTGTGCTAATTCCCTAGGATAGATGTTTTTTTTTTATTTGTGATTGGTTTGCTCTTGACTCTAGTCAAGTTTGGGCTTATTTTTCCTTTGATGGTACCAGAAGGTTTATACATAATATGAGTATAGCACTTCGTCCGCGACTTCGTCCACGAAAATTGTGATATAATATAGCCTATGCTACTCGGTAAAGATGTAGATTTCTGGTTGTGACATAATTTTTAAAATCGGTCAATATCAGATGATAAAAGGCTAGTGGGTACTGAGAAAGTATGTCAATTAAACAACACAATCAATAATACAAATATACTGTTTCAAACCCGCTAGTAAATCGTTATTATTTTGCAATTCAAATGAACTTGAATTAATAATATACCTATCTGTATTCAATCAAAGATATGTAATAACAATCCTCTTTTGGGCAGTCGTGTAATTAAAATAGGTTTCAAGTTTGATTTTATACCTATTAGTTAAAAATAGTAACATAATCTATACATCTTCTATACATCTAAACAAATAAATAAAATTATTATATACCAAAATAACATTTTTTACAATTTTTGTCTGTCTGTCTGTTTGTTCCGGCTAATCTCTGGAACGGCTGGACAGATTTTGACTGGCTAGATAGCTTATGTAATAAGGAGTAACTTAGGCTACTTCTATTTTAGAAAAAATCTAATTCCACGCGGACGAAGTCGCGGGCACAGCTAGTATATAAATAGGTTCTGTAGGCTTAGAAGAAGGTAAGTAATTAAGCGGAAGTTTCCTGGCATATAAGTCAAGTACAGAAAAACGGGTATTACATCTGTGTATTACGTCATCACTGGCCTTGGCCTACCCTTTTCCCAACTATATGTTGGGGTCGGCTTCCTGTCTAACCGGATGCAGCTGAATACCAGTATTTTACATGGAGCGACAGCCTAGCTATCTGACCTTCACAACCTAGTCAGTACTGGGAATACCATACCCCTTGGTAAAGTCAGTAAGGGGTTTAAAACTAGGCACTAAGCTATCAAAATCATTATTAATGTTGTATGCATTGTTATAATATAGTGAATGTGGAGGAAAACATCTTGCAGAGACTTCGAATTCTTAGAAACATTGTACCTGCACACGTGCTTTGATTACGCATTCTGCTCGTAACCTCAGTTTATGCAGTTATGAATAGTCATAATAGTGAGGAAAACATAGGCATAATGTGGCTAGCTTTACCTTAAGGTTATTTCTTATTGGATGACGGAATGACGGAAGTTACTATAATTAATCACATGAAGTAAGAATGTCGTCCTCAATTTAGGATTAGCAATGTGCAAACATTAATCGTTATGTTTAGGACCTACTGCTGTTGTTGGTTAGGTACTATTTACACCAAATTTTCGTTTTCGTATCCGTGACCTTCATTCATAATCGTTAATTTTAATACGTAATTACTTGTAACTATCTAATTAATGCACATAAAATAAATAATTATACATTACATTATATAGGTACCTAGGTACGCACAAGTTACAATAGATTATCGTTTGCAAAAGTGTGTATAATGATTAATGACTCAATGATAAATGTTGTTAATGATTGTGGATTAAACTTTGAATAAAATTGTTAAATATTAATTAGTCTTTTTCTACTTTGTCGTTAAAGTTGTCCTTGAAGAAGACCAAGTTGTCCTCGAAGATATGCGGAAACATATTAAAATATAATCATTAATCTTTATTTATCTTATTATTAAGAATCACAAGCACAAATCTGCTTGCAAGCATTATAAAATTATGCATTGCATAAAAACATTGGTTTCGAAATTAAAATTTAAAACAAAAGAATAAAAGTGGATATGGGGTGATGAGAGTGCATAGATTCAATGCGTGAGTAGATGTGTGAGTGAGACTCCTTCAGATAGGCGCGACGCGGAATAGCGGTGTTGCCGCGTCGGGAACCTCGCACAATGGTGCGACGCGGCGCGGCGCGGCATAGACTTTTTATTAATCGATCAACGAGTTGATGCTGCGCGGCACCGCGCGACAGAGCGCGGCAGACTCGGCTGCATACAAAATGTTCTACGAATCTTTTGTTTCTTGTCGCGGAGTGTGTATAGCGGCGTGCTGCGCGGCACGCGCGACTTGTCGCGCTCTCGAAAAAACCCAGAAACGAGTCGCGGCTGTGTTAATTAACAGTTGCGCGCGTTTTCAGAGAAATTGTTCTACGTAGATTTTGTTGCGGCGTGCCGCGTCGCATCGCGTCGCGTTTGTTTGAAGGAGCCTTAAATGTGAGTGTAAATAAAGGGTGTAATAGACGCTTAACGAAGCTGAAGTTCACTTGTTCTCCCCATCATAGCGATCATATTTTTGGCCTGGGAACCTTCTAGACACTAGTTTTTTTTTTAAATACTAGCTTTGTAACCTATTTACTTATTCAATGCATCCATCAGCACAATGTTTTGAGTGCGTTACATTGAGTTTTACCGTAAAACGTGTTTTTTCTCACAAAAAAAAGTCGTTTCCCAGCAATAATTTTGCGTAGGGTTACTCAGTTTGAAGTACAAAATGTTTGGTTGACACCATCGTGAAAGGTCCATTTACGCCTTGTATTATACTGTAAAAGTGCGAGTGTTACTGTTAAGACATAGGTTTAAGTAAAATAATATATACGAACATTTTAACAATCATTAAGCTCGAAGCATGTGGGTTCAACAAACCTAGCGTCCATAACTCGTTTATGACCTACAATGTTTCTTGTCAGTGAATTAAGAAATAAAGTCGACCGACTGTAGTCGAGGGTCGTAGTGGACGGTTGCGCAGTACTGTTTCATACAAAGCTAAGCTATACAGGGGGGAAGGGTCATCGACGCGAAAATGGTTACTAAATATTCGGTACGTATCATTCTGAACCCCACATACATAACAAAGAAATTTTTGAACGGAAATTTTCAAAAAAATCTGCTGTTCCTAACATTTTGACCGTGTAGGTATTGCACTTTTGTAGGAAACAATGACGTTCTGAAAACGTGGTTCCCGTTTTTGCGTCGCTCTTCCATCTTATACAAGGTGTTGTTTTGCATCCTCGTCAAAATTCAGGAGGTTCTTACACAATACATAAATAATCAATTAAAATTACGGTACCTAGTGGGTAAAAGGCCAGGTGGGTAAGGTATTAATAAAGGCAAATTTTTCGGTTGTTTGTTAGTATTTCAGAATAAACCATGTTAAGACCCCCTTGGTCTGCTGCTTGGTCGGCTGCGGACACCCTGACTACTCACTGACGTTTCATGCCGGTACATAGGAAACGACCAACCCGAACCGTGCACCTTTTCTCGACGGTTTACAAGTGCCCATGAAGGCCTATGTGAAATAAAGTATTTTGATTTTGATTGACAGGTACTTCTCTTAGAGTCCGGTGTCAAGAACCTCGTCCGCTTGTCCGTACCGGTTGGATTGAACATTAAATCAGTGCGTTTTGTCAGATCGTAGAATATGCGCTTATTTCGTCTATGTGTGCCTAGGAGCATTCGCGGGAGGTTAGGTAAGTGAGTTTGTGGATTGTGCCGTATCAGTGAAAACAAGCTGATAACGCTAATATTGGCACGACCGACGTTATAGTCATTAGACAGCGGTAGGTGATCAGCATGATTAGTAACGATCACTGATCATAGTGATCTTGAGTGACAAACCTTACAATTAAATAGGTACAAAAACTTAACTACTAGATATCTTAATGACGTGGTTTAGAAAATAAGAAATTATCGAATAAACGTTTGAGATTGTCTGTATTTGTGGAAGCGCAGTTATAGGGCGAGAATCAGACGGCCCGCATTTAAAACACGGGTGGTTCACACTTACCAATTTCCGTAAATAAGAAAAAAAGAAAATTATCTACCCATTTTATTATAGATTCGGGACGAGAATCATTAGCTTAGTTACCTCCTTGAATTCGACGAGGATGCAAAACAACACCTTGTATGGGTACACACGTGCATAGCTTAGTCGCCGTGGAGAAGGACATTACCTCATAATAAAAGTAGTAGCAAATATTTTCATCACTATTCTTACTTTCTTCCAGCTAAAATTTTCATTAATGTGGTCTTGCCGGCTCCTGAAGGGCCCAGTATGAAGGTCATCCGCCCAGGCCTGAGGGCTCCCGAGGCACCACGAAGGATGATATTTTTATTTGGGTCATTTGGATCTTCAACCAAGTCTGGTTTTTTTCTCCAACTTCTTCCTGAGAACAAAAAAAAAAGGTTTAAAAGATCCCTTCTGTGATCATGAAAAATATGAACAAAAAACTTTTATAAACATGACTTTGCTAAGTGTAAACAAATGTAAGAACTCAAGTTCAATGACTGCCCACGTATTGGCGGTGTATAGGTATATCCTAGATCAATGAAGTGTTCTCTGCATTAAGTCGTGATTGTTTGTTGTTCATATACCGATACCTAACGTTTTATCCTTTGTTATAATAGTAAGTACCTAAGTATATTTATTTGCATAAAATGTGGTACTTATAAGAAAGATGTTATGTATAAAATGTTTTAGAGCCGGACACATTCCGACATAAAACACGCTTTAAAAACAAATAAAAAATTGGTTTTTATATCACATTAACATGAATAACATAGGTAGAGGTAAGTACATTTATTAGTAGATATCGATAAATAGAATTTCTAAGTACGAAGGAGACCATCATCAAACAAAACAATGATAATAAATAAAGCCAATGTTAATATCAGTACGTCTACCATGAGTTTTAACAATCTATACTCGGAAGGTGTTGTGCCCAAACGGTGGAAGGATGCCTTTATTGTGCCTGTCCACAAAGGCGGATCAAGACGCAATGTTGAACACTATCGTCCTATTTCCATTTTGTCTGCCTTGTCGAAGCTCTTCGAGAGGTTAGTACATAATGAAATATATCCCATTCTGCATAATATTATTGTTCAACAACAGCACGGTTTTGTTAAACGGCGGTCCACAAACACCAATCTCTTACTGTTTACATGCTTTTTATTTGATAATGTTGACAGCCGTGTACAGGTGGATGCAGTGTACACAGACTTTTGCAAGGCTTTCGACAAGGTGGATCATGTAATATTACTCAATAAATTAGCTTTTAATGGAATCCGTGGAAACCTACTGAGGTGGTTTGCTTCCTATATCACTAACCGTAGTCAGAGAGTCGTGGTTAATAGTCATTCTTCTTGCATCGCGCAGGTCACCTCTGGTGTACCACAAGGTTCTATTCTCGGTCCCCTTTTGTTTGTTTTGTATATAAACGACATCAGCCAATGTTTTCTTAATACCAAATTCCTATTATACGCCGACGATCTTAAGGTATACAGAACAATACGCGACATCAATGACTGCCTTCTGCTACAACAAGACTTGGACAGACTATCAGACTACTGTCGTATAAATGGGTTGCAGCTTAGTTTACCGAAATGTAATTTTCTAAATTTTACAAAAAATAAAAATGTCGTAACACATACATACACTCTGTGCGGTGTTCCCTTAACAAAAGTGGACTTTGTTCGTGATCTCGGCATCATCCTTGATTCCAAGCTTTGCTTAGACTTGCATATTAGCAAAATAGTTAGTAAAGCGTACCAACTTTATGGATTTGTTATGCGCTCAACATTAGACTTTAAGAAGTCTTCCTCTTATACAAGGTGTTGTTTTGCATCCTCGTCAAATTCAAGGAGGTAATTCTACTAATGATTCTCGACCCAAATCAACAATTAAATCGGTAGGTTAATTTTTATATTTTTTTTCTTATTTACGGAAATCCGTAAGTGCGAACCAGCCGTATTTAAACGCGGACCGTCTGTTGCTAGCCGTATTACCGCGCATTCACACACACAAAAAAAGCTAACAATACATACACAACGCAAACTCAATGAACATTCGATAATGTCGTAGGTATTCCCTAAAACCAATGCGCAGACGCACTCTCTCACTCACGCGCCTAGCGACGCACTCTCTCGCACACGCGCGTAGCCACGCCCCCCGCGGTCCCGGACCCCGGAACCAACAGTATGTTTAATGTCGCCGACTAGTGCATGCGTTTTGCGAATTCCGCTCCTAGGTACTGCGATGTACATCGTTGAGACGTAGGTATAAACTGCAAGTGCGGTTTGGACTGAATGTGTGGGCTTGGGATAATAGGGGAACAAGTGCTTGGACCCTACTTTATCGACGGGTACCTCAACAGCGCCACATACCTGGAGCAGCTGTTCCACGTTGTTGAGGATATGTTGGAGGACGTTCCCCTGGCACTCCATCGCGACCTCTACTACATGCAGGACGGTGCTCGGTCATTACGGTCGGCAAGTAGGTACGCTGAAAGGTTTGGTGACCACTGGATCGGTCGCGGAGGACCTGTGGCCTGGCCTCCGCGATCTCCGAACCTGACGCCTCTAGACTTTTATTTGTGGGGAGACGTTAACAGTTTAGTGTACACGGAGGAAGTGGCAAGTGTAACAGAATTACGAGTAAAGATCATTTAGTGCTTTCGCTTGCTTTCGACACTTTACTCGTAAAAACGAATGTGTTAGTGCTACGTAAGCTGAAGGCAAAACCAGCTATGTCGTGCTCGACTGTGCCAAGAGTGTGGTGGTGGCAACTTTGAACAATACCTCCGGGTAACTTAGGTACGTAATTTACTTATTTTTTCATACGACTATCATTTTCTAAATACGTTGTTAGCTTAATCAATTTTATTCAATAGTGTAAATAAGTTGATTTCAAATTTTTAACTACGCCAATAATACCTAACAGTCGAAAGTATCACCACATACCTACTTTAACTAGCACATCTTTCCATTTCCATCAAACATAAAAACATTATTAGATACTAACTAAATTATTGATGGACCTAAGCCCGTTATGTAGGAAGAATAAGGATCTTCGTTCCAAAAAATATCAAATCAACTAATTCAATCCACAAATGAAAACAAAATCATTACGAATACCTACTTTAGGCTGAATTTACGTACAATGTACCGAGTGTTAGTGTATGTATGAATTATTATCAGGTACCTAAATCCGCCCGACGCGCGACGGGTGCGCTTGTTAGGTATCTAAGCAACATTAGCGCAACATAGCCTCAGTAGTGCGCCTCAGGATCCGGAATAAAGATCCAAGATTGCCAATTTTAGGATTGTCCGTTCAGCAGGATAGCAATAAAGCAAAACTAACATTTTATTAAACATCTGTTAACTACCAAACTTACAGGTCAATGAAATTTTTTGGTGCACTTGTATTAGGTACTGTACTGATTTCCGTATTCCAATGATGCTTAAAAATGAGTTAAGTATCAAGCGAAATTTATGACAATAATGTAGGTGATTTTCGAAATAAAATTAGAGCAAAATTATTGCTGCCGGTCGACGCGCGCCGTAGGTTACCTATCGCACGGCCGCACGCGCTTGCGTTTCGTAGGTATGACGTAGTCACTCACACACAGAGCTCCATTGTC
Organism: Cerastis leucographa; assembly: GCA_963082945.1. Lineage (NCBI taxonomy): Eukaryota > Metazoa > Arthropoda > Insecta > Lepidoptera > Noctuidae > Cerastis > Cerastis leucographa. The sequence goes on from OY720357.1 coordinate 12,655,160, forward strand.
GCTGTGTGCGTAGTTGGGTGATTCTGTTTCAAGTGTTTTGAATTGAGGGTTGTAGTCTGAAATACTGTTAAATTTCAACAACAAAAAAAAGCAACGCTTATTAATTATAGACCGGTACCGTACTTTAAATTGATTATTTATGTGTTTTATGACAACCTCCTGAAATTTGACGAGGATGCAAAACAACACCTTGTATTTGCCTATATAAATCTCTCGTACGCTCTCAACTAGAGTATGCCGTGTCCGTCTGGAGCCCATATTTAGTTTTCATACATTTTTTTAACTACCCCTGTAGTTAAAAAAATGTATGAAAACTTTTACAGCGCCTCTAGCGGATAATTGGGTACTAAAATGCGTAGTATGAGTCACTATAGTTATCTATCCTACGTCACCGTGTAGTAAACTATACTACAGCGACTGCAAGTTTGGGCTTCATTTGCTTAGAATTTGGTAGTAAGCACCAACACAGCTCTTGGAACCATTGAAAAAGCTAACTATAGTATTTGCGTATTGACGCAACTATTGCAGTTACGTCAAGCGATCTAACTATGACAACTCATGGTAGACGTACAGAAAGTTAAAATTTTCTCGTTTCCTCTACGGACAAGTACGAGTATACAAAGTTTTTTTTCGATGAAGTGACTTTTTTAATGGTAACTATTAAAAAAAAAACTGAATTTACTAGGTAGTCGGAGGCACATTGGTATGTTGGTGGAGTTTTTAGGCTCTATAATGTAAGAACTGGTCATTAATATGGCTATTTAGGTAAATGTTTTTATCCGCAGCGCGTGGTTGATTTTTTTAAATTAAATGGCGAAACTTTTGTGTTGTAATTTGAATATGAATAAATAAGGAAAAACTACATCCTAATAGTGTAATGATGATTGAACGTTTACGTTCTGGGAATTCGTTGAATGCGAGAAGTACAGGACTGGTCGTTGTGGCAATGCTTGTGCCAGGTTGGTGGCAATAAGCTCGCCCCCCTATTACGTGGGACTTAAAGATAACTGGCGAAATGTGGGTGTATCTACTATAAGGTATTCACCTTTGCCTGAACTTTCGGAGATTACAGTGTGATGCTATTAAAATTTAATTTCACCATAAACTTGAGAGGTGTGCAGACTGCAGCTGTCTTGTCTTAAGTCAAGACCAACAATTAAGTCTTAATCGTTGCAATTAACATTTGGCATTTGAAGTAAGATTGTGGAATGTAATTGTCTAATCGCTGCAGATTCATCTATTACAGGTTATTCTCAATTGCTTATTGTCTTAAACACATTGTCTGATTTAACTAGGCAACCTCAAGCCTTGAAGATTTATTTACGTCCATGATTTTAATGAATGTTTATCCTTTTATATCTTATAATAGAATTATCTTGGATTACATGTGTTAGTACGTAGATATCAGTATTAAGATATTAAAACATTGTAGGCAATTATTAGGTTATTTAAATTACCAACTATCGTTTGTTCATATGAATGCATGAGTTGATTCTGTAAAAGTACATTTTGTAAAATGTTTGTTGGATATTACTCTCAAACGGAAGTTTCAGTTGTTTTGATAAAGTATTTTGATATGGGAATGTCCCGTTCAATAAATGAGATAAATGGTAATAATTCGTAATATTCGTATTATCACAGGTGTTCGAATAATGTGAGCGACTTTGACATTAAAAGTTCTAACAATGTGTGTCATCATTTCCTTTCATATCTAAATAACCTGTCTTGACTGTCTGAGCTGATTTCTGTGGTAAAGTTTTTGAAACCGCATTACTATGTCCCCAAAGATTGCAATTCATGCAAAAATAAAATCGATGTATTTGATTACATTTATGTAAGTATGAGCATCAGAAATGAATGTAGAAAATATGCATTCATAAAATAGAGATAAAATAGTGTATAGCTGCGTTGGACGTGGTATGTGGTGATGTGATAGCCATATTATATATGAATTGCTTGAGGTAATTTAGAGTTCAGTTTTCTTCCAGCATGACCACTTTAGAAACAAGTATTGTCTACGGAAGAATCGAAATAATGACAGATAAACAATGACAATGTGTCAGTTTATCGATTTTTCCGTCGAAATAGCTTGTTTCCACGGCGGCCATGCTACGCGTGGTGTTTTTACTCCTATACATGGTAGAATGCCGTGATAAGAAGGAGGTTCCTGGAATTTCCACGTTTCTTCTAGTTTTCACAGACATAGTAGGATTCATCCTGATCGAGGCTCTATGTTACCTCCTTGGCTAAGATAGAGTCTCAGCACAAAGTTACACACTATGTTGCGGGTGTTTACCCACTGGGCAGGTGTCAATTTGACTTTTAAATGCCATGTACGGTGTAACATCTGAGACTGCACTGACAAGTGTAGTGAGAGAAATATCGTGAGGACTTAAGACTTAAAATAGGTGTAAGTACTAGGATCTTGAAGCGTGTAGCCGAAATCTGAACAAACGCCGCTATTTTGTTTTTCACAATTCACAATTTCCACAAAACAATTTCACCGATGGACTGCCTCGTTTGTCAGTGGTCGCAAGCGAACTTACTGAGCATAAGGACCTGGGTTCGATTCCCGGTTGGGCAGTGCTTTTGGGTTTTCCCATCAGGAATTTCTCAGTATATAGCAGCCACGGAGTCTGGATTCGTGCCCGGTTGATGGCAATAGGCTCGCCCCCTATTACATGCGACTTAAACAGAACTGACGAAATGTCGGTTTACTATTAGGTACACTTCTGCCTAACTTTACGGGGATTACAGGTGTGATGTTATGTAATTTTACCAATTTTCACCAACAGCTACAACGTCATTTGAGTGGCATAAGATCCTTGTAGCACTGATGTTCACACGATTATCCCGAAATGCGCATTATTTTATCTATTTGAGAAGTGACCTTTGCCCTGCAGCGCAGCGGGGCGTTTACAGGTCCGTATCTTCTGTTGTTTAAATACCGTATTCTTTATTATTTTAGTGTTCGTGCAATTGTTGATTTCTTCAACGATAATATATTGTATTCTTTATATAGTAAGCAGCTTAAGTTTTTGCATTCTGCAATCTGCATTTAAATCTGCTAAAATAATAGTGCGATGGAGAATAACTTATAAAGTTGTAAAAAGTCTTTAAAAACATGTTATCATTCTACGTGGATACATTTATATAAACAATAGAATTATATTTTAAGTACCTAATCAAGGCTATTTTTCTAGATTTTTCTTGTTTAATTGCTAGTTACGTAAACGGACTATTTATAGCACAGAAGCAGCAGCAGCTTCTGTTTCTTGTTCTAGCAAATGACGGTTATTTGCGACAAAAAAAGAATGGATCATGAAAAAATGCGATTCCGTGCTGTTAGGTGAAACGCAACCCGTAAAATCGTCACTTACACAAGCTGTTGTTTTGTATCCTAGTCAAATTCAAGGAGGTAACCATGCTAATAGACACTAGACGCAGACTCTCGACTCGAATCAATAATAAAATGGGTAGATTCTTTTTATTTTTTGTATTATTAGATACAAACAATCTCAAACGTTTATTCGATAATTTCTTATTCCCTAAACCACATTAAGGAGTTTTTTTCTGATATACTGACAAATTTAAACAACAAAAATAGCAGCATTTTTAAAATAATTAAATAGGTACTTTAATTAAAATTGATTATTTTATGTCTTTTGTGACAACCTCCTGAATTTTGACGAGGATGCAAAACAACACCTTGTATAAGTGCACAGCACTTGCAGAGTAGGTTTGGCATTTAAATACCCTTTATAAAAAAAGGTATAAGATTAACAAAAAAACAAAAATGGATTGTGTTCACTAAACCGCTGGGAAATACAGAATTTCTTTACAAAACAATAACATTGGAAAAAACCTTATAATTATATGTATACAACTGTATAGTGAGATTGATTACAAAAAAATACATTACCTACCTACCTGCCTAATTGATAAAAAAATAAACAATTAATATTGCTATTAGCCTTTTTATTCGTTCGTTTTTTTCCTAAATTATAAGGACATTGACAGGGTCTGGACTAAATGCTGCCCAGGAGTAAATGAAGCTCCAATGTTATCGTGGCATTAATTTACATTAAAAAAATGATGTTTTTTGTTTTTATTTGATTTTCAAATAAAAACAAGTGTGGTTGTTAATAATTATTTTTCATTAAATCATGTTTATGAGATGTGTTTCTCTCCAAAATATACTAATCCACATCCAACAGATTTTATAACATTGCCCCGTACTCCCGTAGCACACAAACTCCAAACTCTAAAACCTGTTCTACTGTGTGTCTCGCTTGCGCCATGCCATTATTTTATATCTCTCTCCCTTCCTGGCGACACGGTTTACAAAACCGATTCCTCCGTAAAATCAAGAGCTTATGTAATGTGTCCCTAATGATAATCTACAATACGAAATGGTTCGAGGTTCTCTCCCTTTCACGTTCCGCCTCCTCCTTCGCTAGCATGACTGCTTCGCAGAAGGAGGCAACGGCTTCCCTTTCCCTCTCACACCGGACCAAGGATTGAACCAGGGCCGTACGCAACAGGTCGCCGCCGCCTCTCTCTCCCATTCTACTATTCTATTCTCTCGACTCCTTGGACAGATTTTAGAGCGCTTTGGTTTACTGATAAGTCCTGAGCCTGAGGAGGAAAATGCACTATGTGTACATTCTGGGCAGCACTTGGTCCAACTTCCATACATAGATTGGCCTTCTAAAATATCATTTATCTATGACATTTTTTCAACTTTTGGGATGTTTTTTATTCTTTTATAGGTAAAACCAAGGTTGTTGAATAATATTATCAACTTCGGATACAATCATTCTAATATTTTATTGCAATTTCAAATAAATTGATGATTTTTTTTTTATTATGTTAATCAGTTAAAGTAACGTTTTTCTTTTATATATCATGAATATTAGCAACGAAAATACGTAGATATCGAATAGAGTGTAAGTGGTAAAGGTATGTGCGCCTACGCGGTATACATGTCTGCGCTCTTGTTCTGGAAAGATCATCATCAAACCGGATTTCAACGTCTATACTTTTGTTGTATCTTAAAAATAGAGATTGTCACAGAAAACAAAAGAAGCGTAAAGCGCATGGGTCACCGAACCATTATTAGCAACTGACTGAACTTGTTTATTAAAATTACACCTATAACTTTTATTGAGCCTTCGGGTACTTAAGTATATAAATTACACGAGCTTTTTGTGTAGGATATAAACGTATGAACATGAACAGTCGACGCAAGCAAAAAGAGTACCTATAAATACAAGGTGGAAGGTACACTGACGCTTACACTGTTAACCCTGGGGGTTCAGAATGATGAACTGAATATTATGGTAACCGTTAAAGCGTCTGTGTCCCTTCTCTCCCGTATAGGTAAGGAAAGTTAGCAGGTGGCGTTCTAGGCTTAGGAACAATCTAGAGTACCACATGCAATGTACGTGTAGGTCTCTTCATCAAAAGAATTCGAATGAAGTCTTAATCTGATAATGGTTTGTCCAAACAATGAGTCCGCATAAGGCTTGTGTATTGATGAGATCGATGCATTAGGTGCTGGACACTTATGATTCACGATGCACGTGCATACGCTTAATAGTGCACAATGCAAACAGAAAACTATTCGACTCTAACACTAGTAAACAATAACATTAGTAGCTCTGTAGATGATGAAGTGGTCATTACCATAATTTAAGTCGAAAGATTACCACTTTTAGCCAAGGTCCTTAGGCCTTAGGTCCTTCCCCAAGCGTCGCCACAGGGTAGAGGGGCAGTACATCATACAGAACCCGCCCTTAGAAATATTTCATCGGTATTTTTTTTTATCTGCTGTTTTCTACAAAAGTGCAATACTTACACACACGGTCAAAATTTATGAAAAAGAAGATTAAAAAACAAAGTACCGGTGTAAAATTTCAATGATTTACTGAATACGTGCAGTTTGTGTGGGTCCGTCCACCCCGTATTATCAAAAAAATCTTAATATGTAGGTACTAAGATGCAGGTACGTACACAATAATAATATAATCTTCGAAGCCAAATTCTGTTACAACAAATGGCCTGGGGAGAGCAACCGCCTTACATTGGTGTATTTTATTGCACTACACGTGAATAGTGACGACCTCAAGGTTAAATAAAAATTGACAACTGTATGGAAACTTTTCTATACATTAACTTTTTAACAAAGGCTTTGCAAATGCTGATTGTTAAAATTGTTGAAGAGGTCATCAACACTATGACATTGTGAATTTTTTAAAGATACGCGGTTGTCGGTTTAAAGGTTGAAACGATCAAAACAGCCCATGGCAATACATTTTGTAAAAAAAAACGATCAGTGATAGCAAAACATACTCTTTTAAAAATCATCCATACATACAAATAAATAAAATTGATGTGTCAAATTCTATTTATTTTGAATATTCAAAATAATGGTACTTACATAACAAAACACATTTTTTTTACTTCTGTCTGTCGGTTTGTACCTGCTAGTCTCTGAAACGGCTTGACCGATTTTGAAGTAACTTAGGCTGACTATATTTAAAAAAAAAGATTAGGGCCCGTGCATAAAATTAAAACCCTACAAAATCCGATTCAAATAGGGAAGTAATTATTTTTTAATACTTTCACGCAGACAAAGGTCGCCGGCAACTGATTTCGATCTGTATTCACAGATTTCTGAAAAGATCGAAATTAGAAGTTTCATCATAAAACAGTAACTTGGAGTTTTATTCCCTATGAAATGTAGAGGTTTTTTTTTGTGATTTCTGACTGATGTTTTGCCCAAACTCTGTGGGACCAGCCAAGTTTATTTTTTTTATTCCTATAAGAAACAGTGACGATCTGTACTCATTCTTAACGGATTGGTCGAAGGAAGCCTTTGCCCAGCAAATGGCCAATTTCATGTATCTATAACGGTTAAGGTACCTTACACCCCATATGTACATTATACACCCTAATACCTATCATACAATATGCAATCCACGATTGCTTGGTTGATATAATAAGTCCGTCGAAAGATATATTTTAATGCAACTACTCATTCCGTTCACTGGTTATTCAACAATTGTTGTTCAGTGTCTTTACGTACATACGCATTAATAACATTACCAATACAGTCACGTGTGAAAAGTTGCATAAAATTAGCGTTTATTCGTTGTTGTGGTTTTGTTTAACAATCAATTACTTTGTCTACTATGAGTACAAATATAAATAGTAAAAATATACTAAAGTAACAATAATATACTTTAAGAAATAAACCTAAAAATGTATATTTTGAAGAAAATTTGTTTTTCATGCTCAAAAATAAAAAAATGCTTGTCTTGAATCATTGCTTTTAACCCTATGTTTGGTATCCATGGCAGAAAAACAGTTACTTGTGTCATTGTTCCCCAATGAACTCCTTAACATTATTTTAAATCCTATTACTAATTCTATAGCTATAATCGTTGACTTTGCAAATCCGGCTCCAACCATTTTAGAACTTTATTTTGTCAGAGATTACGCTGGTTGGGAGTGTTAATTTGTGAAACCAAATATTAGATGCAATAAAATAGACAAATAATGTATATACCCGTATCTCATCTGCCAACTTGCTTATGTATAAACTCCAAAAAAGTAAAATAGACAATGTGTACTAGAAAGGTGTGCTGCTAAGGGGGATGTGTGGTGTTACGCGAATGGATAAAATAAGAAATGATTACATAAGGAGAAGTCTGAAAGTGGCGCCGGTGACTGAAAAGATGTGTGGTAATCGGTTGTCATGGTATGTGCATGTGATGCGGAGGAATGAGGAAAATTTTTCAAAGTCAAAGCATTTACTTCAATTAGACCATTACAGGCACTTTTGAAAGTCAAAAAAAAAAACAAAATAAAACGCGAAGCTACAGTCCCAGTCACAAGGCATAATAACTTATGAAAGTACTGTAGTTGCCCATTCCGTAGCGTAGATCTCTATGGAGAAGAACGGGCAAGAAACTCCATGGACACTCTTTTAAATCAAAATATGTTACAAAATCTTGGTTACATCATTCATGTTAAGAATTACAAATATGTGAGAACAATGTAGAAATACGGGCAAGTTAAGAGCGTCCAGAGTAAAAGATTAAATCAGTAATTAAAAATTAAGTAATTAAAATAAACCTCATGAGGAAAAATGTCGTGAGGAAAGTTTTGAGTATGAATGTGGATGGTTATAAGAGTAGAGGAAGACCAAAGAAACTATGGATGGACTGTGCGAAGGATGATATGGCAAGAAAGGAGGTGTGTCATGAGATCAAGCAATAGAGAAGTATGGAAGAAGAAGACATGCTGCGCCTACCCCAAATAAATTGGGAAAAAGTGGCATACAGCGTGTACCAGAAAGGTGTGGTCATATTTCAGGGTGTGATTCAGACCATTAAACTGAACTATCCATGAGACTACCATCGAAATCGCAAAAATAAATCAGCTGCCCTTCCATTTGTGTTGGGGTCGAGTACGTTTTGTAGTTTTGTACGAGACAGCTGTTTTTTTTACGTGATTTCCTTGGTGATCCCACGAAGAAAGTTCTTCAGTTTGATAGTCTGAATCACACCCTGAAATATGACCACAACTTTCTGGTACACGCTGTATGCCACTTTTTTTTTTTGGATGTCTATACATATGCAAGTTGGCAGATGAGATGGGGGAGGAGGTATAAAGAGTGTAAATAAACCCTTAACGAAACCGAACGGAACTTGTTCTCGCCGTCATTGCGATCTTGTTTTTTTTTTTGTTCTGGATCATACCTGAGAACGTTCTAGTTACTGAGATATTGGACGTCAAAGTTCCAAATTTTACACAAGTTTCTAGGGTTCCGTACCTCAAAAGGAAAAAACGGAACCCTTATAGGATCACTTTGTTGTCCGTATGTCTGTCTGTCATGACCCTATTTCTCAGGAACACGTTGAGGTATCAAGCTGAAATTTATATCAAATACTCAAGTCTACTGCCCCTTAGAGCTGTATAAAAATCAAACTTCTAAGCCAACGCAAACAAAAGATACAGCCGTTTATGCCGCAAATTTTCAACACTCGAAAAGGAATCAAAACCTACAGGGTACTTCCCGTAAACTCAGAATCTTAAAACTTAGTATGAAGTAACGTCTTATAGCACAGATAAAGAAAAAATTGCGAAAACCGTAAATTTTTTGTTCCATCATATAATAAAAATATTTGTAATAATTTAAAACTTTCTACACCTTTCCTCATGGACGCGTAAAGGTATTACACTGAAATTTATATCAAATACTCAAATCTATAATACCTTTAAGCTGTAACAAAATCAAACATCTATGTCACCGCAATCAAAAGAAACAGCAATTTAAGCCGCATATTTTCAAACTCGCAACTACTCACAAGATAATCAAAACCTAAAGGGTACTTCCAGTCGACCTAGAGTCTTGAAATTTGGCACGAAGCAACGTCTTATAGTAGAGATAAAGAAAAAATTGCGAAAACCGTAAATTTTTAGTTACATCATATAATAAAAATATTTTTAATATTTTTAAATTTACCACCTCATGAACGCTTAGAGGTATTTAATTGAAATTCATATCAAATACTCAGGTCTAGAATACCTTTAAGCTGTAACAAAATCAAACTTCTATGTCAACGCAATCAAAAGAAACTAAGCAAATTAAGCTGCATATTTTCAAACTCGCAACTACTCGCAAGGAATCAAAACCTAAAGGGTACTTCCAGTCGACCTAGAAATTGAAATTTGACATGAAGCAATGTTTTACAGCACATATAAAGGAAAAATTCCGAAAACCTAAAATTTTTGTTACATCACATACTTTCATTTATTCTCTTCAATAATTTTGGTTTGTACGGAACCCTCGGCGCGCGAGTCCTACTCGCACTTGCCCGGTTTTTTTTTTGTAATATTTGTTTTTAATTTTATAACTCTAATAAAACCTCCATGACCCGTTTACTGTTCACTGCATCCATCAGCACAATGTTTTGAGTGTGTTACATTGAGTTTTAACGTAAAACGTGACTTTTCCGCCAAAAAAAAAAGTCGTTTCCCAGCAATCATTTTTGCGTAGGGTAACTTAGTTTGATGTGACAGAGTGCTTAGTTGACGGCTTCGTGAAGGGTATGTTTACAACATGTAGATAGGAAGTTATTTGTCCATTTCATTGCATCTTTTACAAGGTGTTGTTTTGCATCCTCGTCAAATTCAAGGAGGAAACTATGCTAATGATTCTTGTCTCGAATAATAAAATGGGTAGGTAATTTTTGTTTATTTATTTTTTACAGAAATCGGTAAGTGTGAACCACCCGTGTTTTAAACGCAGGCCGTCTGATTCCCGCCCTACAACCCGCGCTTCCACACATACAAACAATCTCAAACGTTTATTCAATAATTTCTTAATCCCTAAACCACGTTATGGGGGGTTATTCTGAAATACTGACAAACATAAACAACCAAAAAAATAAGCGATTATTAATAATGAACTAGGTAACGTAATTTTAATTGATTTGTTAAGGCTTTTGTGAAAACCTCCTGAATTTTGACGAGGATGAAAAACAACACCTTGTATTTGCTTTTACAATTTAATGAATCCTTTGTTTAGTGTTATCTTACATCGTGTAAACGTCTCTACTGTTGCAAGCCAAGATCGCATACAACAGGCTTTGTTATAAAAATAATATAATTATGTAGAAGCTACCTTTTCTTTGTTTATCAAAACATAGATTCAATCAGGTAAACAACTGTATAGGAAGCAATTGATATCAACATTGGATCTTAGATAGCGGATTATAAACTAACTTGTAAAGGATAGTAGAAGATTAAGTAATTCATAGACAGTGCTATAGGGACATGGGTATACAGGGTGTAACGGAAAGGGTATATACATACTTAAGGGTGTGCTACACCCTATAAAGCCTTAGTCTTAGGTGGTTTTCCCAAGTCCCAACCGCGCGGACGAGGGGCGCGGCGAAGCGGATTGCTGCGCTTGTTCGGGCGGTGTACGTATGTTATTCGTCAATGGATTACAAAAAAAGCGAATGCGACGTAAATCAGCTTCACCGCCTGCCGCGTTAGTACGCGGCGTGTTGTGTGAGAATTGCCTTAAAAAGTTAAATTTTGCGCGCGTCTGTCATCCGGTACTAGACTTGAATATCTGCAGTGTGGAACCAAGACATATGTTTGTCGACAGGTATATGTTTGTCGATCCTATTAGTAAGAGAGGTTACGTATTTTTTTTTAAACTATTGGTACAAAGTCTGCTACGATGTCATGACGATGAATGACATTATGACACGTAAGTAAGTATTAAAGCTCCGCATGCAGCACGAATGGCAGGCCTTACTACGAACGCACTGACAGGTGGCTTGCTTGGCGCCTAGAGGCTAGCGAGTCGCTTAGCCAGTAGCGAAGTGAACGATCGAGCGTTTCACTTTGTTACTCACTAGGCAACTCGCTTAATATTTTATTCGAGCAGTTTGAGCCCCAAACTCGAAAGACTGGTTATTGGTTATGCAAAAAAAACGGACATTTTGGAACATACATGTTAGAAGTTTAAAGTATTTTTATTTCTTTGAGTCCTAACGAGTTAGCTAACATGTTTGTCAGATTAGTCTGTTGCATTTTCGTATAAATAAATGTCGTTTGTAAGTCATTAACAATGTTCGCTGGAAATTAGAGGCCAATTTATACAAAAGTAACGACTTTGTAATGAATAATAAAGTACTTATGGTAATCTTATCTTAATTTTTATATTATTTGCCGAAAATAAATATTAAATACATTAGTTCGATACCAGTTAAAAACAAAGGAATTCTAATAGTTGGCATGGCTACCTACAAGCACAAACTTTACTTATTTTTAACTTAAAATATATGTAATATACTGCGTCAAAATTGGTTCGTAAACTAAAACAATAGATAAGTGTTGTTTAAATGACGTTGTAATTATCGTTTCTGGAGATAATAGTCACATAATATATAATGTCATATGACCTATGTAAGTAGGAAGGCTGGAATAAAAAAATTGACCTCAAACGAAATGATAACCACATGAAACGTCCCACTGATATACATAGTTATAACTAGCAAACATCGTACCAAATAATATCAGAACTGCACAATTGACAGCCCGAATCACCAGTGATTTAGAACATTACTAATCAAATCAAATATACGCACTGTAACTATGGTAAGTTGCAGTGCGCCCTACCCTTATTGCTATTCCACTAATTCACACTAAGTAAGCGTTTTCAAACGTCTCTATAGTGCGCATAGCAAAGGCGTGGAATTCTCTGCCTGCGTCTGTGTTTCCGAACGCTTACAACCAATCTCTTCAAAGTTAGAGTTAACAGGCTTCTTCTGGGTAAGCTCGTACCATCGTCGACTTTGTCTCTGTCATCTCTGACCTAGACTATAGTAAAGGCCAAACCCATACCAAATAAAAAAAAAGGATCATCGGCACGTTTTTTTACATAAAACAGGCCACTAAAATACACGCTTTATTTATTTTATTATATAGATTTTTTATTGTACAGGTTGGATTAAAGTGGGCGTGGATGGCCAAATCCGAAACTGTGAAGAATAGCGAAAAATACTCAAAGGTGTTGCGAGTCCGAGAAACTGAAACTGCAAAGTATCTATCAATAGGGGACCGGACTGGGTAAAGAAAACGACATTCTATTTTGTCCGTCAGACAGGTAATACAAAAATATTAGAAACGTATTTTTTGTTTTATCAAAATATCAAAAAATTACTTAGTTAGAACTCATTAAAGTTGGAGAGTGGGGGCTCACTACGTCACAAGTGGGTATAAAACTTATCTACATGTGACGTCATGCGCCATTTCAACTCAATATATCTCCGTAATTTTTTGACCACGTGAAAAAAGAAAAAATACGTGTCCAATACTTTTCAATAAACTACCCGACGGACAAAGAAAAAAAAATAGGATTATCCCCTATTGTTGGGTACATTCATACACAAATCATCTGCCTACCCTTTCCCCAACTATGTTGGGGTCTAACCGAATGCAGATGAATACCAGTATTTAACATGGAACGATTGCTTAGCCGATGTCCACAACCCAGTTAGTACTGGGTAGGTAATACGATTCCTCTTGGTAAGTCTGGACTTTTCGACTGACTACTACTGTAACAAAAACTATAAAAAATATACAAATTGAAGCCGGGACCAATAGCTTATAACTTGCTTTCCGGAGTACGGATGAAACTCGGTATGTAATGGGCGATCAGCCATCCACGGACCGAACTAAGCAAACGTGGTTTGATGTGAAGAACCTTTGCATTATGTTGAAGGCTTTTAAGCTTGCTATCAGAAATCTGAATACTGAGTTAAGTTTGCCTGATATCGAATGTGTCTGATGTGCCAGATGTTAACAAACCTTCAACTTATTAGTGCCTCTACAATAAACGACTGGATGGGGGAAAGCCTTCTTGTAAATATAGAACTCTACATTTTAGTTTTTGTAGTTTTATTTTATTTTATTATTTGCGTTGGGTTTGTTCTTTACTCTAGTCTAGTTCAGAGTGTACAGAAACAAAGTCGACGATGGCACGAGCTTACCCAGAAGAAGCCTGTATTTACCAGAAAAACAAAAAAAAAAGTTTGCTTGTTTTGAAATGCACACTTATGCTGGTCAAACGTTCAAACCAAGATGCACAAGGTGAAGCAAGCAGCTTCACCAGATAAAGCCTCCAAGATATTATGGAAGAAAGCGATAAACTCATTGATGGTGCAAAATATTAAGGAAATATCGGCAAGGTAAACGAACTCACTGCTCCTTCATGTACCTACCATCAGAGGATGTGATTTTATACACAAGGGCCTTGATATGAATATCTCATTTCCTTTACCAGCTACATTTTAACTCAAAAAGCATAAGAAAAAGTAACCCGCAACCACTGCAGTTACAACATCATAAGTCGAACAGTAGATTGCCACCAAAAGAAAACTTTCACTTGTAAAAAAAACTTTATTACCATTAGGGATCCTAAAGTGTATATCCGAGAACACAGACACATCACATTCTAGTTTTATTTCATCAGGTTTTCCAAGTTCGACGTCCATTTTTGGGACTCTAAATGTACTTGTATGTTGTAAAGTTATGATTTATTTCGATCGCGACATTGATTTGTTTGCGCGTGCGATGAATGCGCGGGCGCCTGTGAGACTGACCTGCGGTATCAACGTAACGCTTGCATCGTACACACTCGTGGCTGAGAAGGGTTCTCTACAAACTCGTCAAATTATCTTGTTGTACTGTGACATAAATTCAATTACTAATTAAGCGCAATAGCGATAAGTTTTGGAAGTGATTGCGGTTGTATGTTGATATCTTTTTAATATTTGAGTGAAGTTTTCCGGTGATTTATGTGATGCTGGCAGCGGCTTTGCTGATGAAAACTAAGGGGAAGCGATTTTGGTTTAATAATGTTATAATCAAAATAATAATAATAATGGTTTAATAATCAAAATTATTATTAAACCATTTATTATATTATTATTATTATATTATTTATTTATCATTATTTTGTTTTATAAAAAATAAAAAAACAAAACCGATGCGCAATATTTACTTTATTTACCTATCTTTTACACACATTTTTAAACATTTCATAAAACAATAAAAAAAACTATTTCAAAATATAAAAAATAGTGGTCCGCCGGTGTCGGGAACCAGGTCCAAGTGGTTAGTGATTAATATTATTATTTAGGAAGATCTAGATCTCTCAAATGTAGGTTATTCTTAGAGATTAAATTGAAAATTAGTTCGATAAGTGTGGTGTACACACCTAAGTGGGAACCGATCAGGTATAAAACAACAGATTCGGTTAAATGTAGATCAAGTAAACGTTTGTGAAATACACAAAATTCAATGTTTGCAAACTAGTCTTCCTATATCGATTATGTTTTTTTTGGCTTATTATCAATCGAACATGCCACGGTAGGCACCTGCATTATAAATCGCTATAGCAATGTTTACCAATGTTTCCTGACTGCATTGGCACACTTTAGAAAGGTAATAAAGGTTATTCCAATATCCTTGAAACACCAGCCGATTTAAGTACTTCAAGTTCGACAAGTTCCTTTAAAATTATTTTACCAATATATATGTAAAATATACTATACAAGACCTAACCTTTCTCTTACTACTTCTCTGGGCTTCCGTACGTAGCACAACGCTGGTTTTCACGGGCGCCCAATGAAAACCAGCGTTGTGCTATGGGCCCCCAATAGCACAGCATCGTGCTGAGTGGTAACCTGCTTGTCGCAGTCACGACGTGAAAACAGTCAACTTTTTGTTCCGTGTTGTTGTAATTATAAATATTTGTTATGCGTTGGATATGAATTGTTTTTTTGTCATTTTTAGGGTTTCGTACCCAAACGGGACCCTATTATTGAGACTTCGCTGTCCGTGCGTCCGTCTGTCACCAGTCTGTATCTCATGAACCGTGATAGTTAGCCAGTTGAAATTTCTACAGATAATGTATGTCTGTTGATGCTATAACAAACAATACCAAAAACAGAATAAAATAAATATTGAAGGGGGCACCCATACAATAAATGATTTTTTTGCTCGCTTTTATAAATAAAAAGAAAATATAAAAAATAAAATAATTGTACGGAACCCTTCGTGCGCGAGTCCAACTCACACTTGGCCGGCTTTTTATGTACGTCGGGTCCCTGGGACAATTAAATAGTTAATAACAATAGGTCTTACTTTCTTTCTTTACTAAGTTGTACCTGGTTGAAAGCTTAAATGATAAAATTCTAAATGCATCTCATGTTTGAGTCAACCTGAGATGCATTTACTGAGTTGGGGCCTTTTTATTGACATGCGTGTTTGCGCTCGCGTGCAGGCCAGGCACGCATGCTTGTTGCGGGCCGCACGCAGAGTAGATTATTTTCACCACGACGCCGACGTGAAGTCGCGCGTGTAGCGCGCATTACAATAAAATATGTATGATACGACAGGTTGCAGGCAGCACGCATGCGTGCCTAGTCTGCACGCGGGTGCAAACACGCATGACAATAAAAAGGCCCTTAATCAATTTAGTCACGTTGGTAAGTACCAACAGATAAAAGTGCCTAAATTGATTAGAACACAATGTAGTGCAAGTGTAAATGCAGTCTAACACACGTGAGTTGAGTTAATGCTGCGCATATGTTGCAGTTTAAAAGCGGATTTAAAATACCTATTTGGTTTAATACGACCTGTTTCTTTTTGAAATGCTATATTATAACTTACTATAATATTACTTAAAGGTCTTTGACTACAAGGTTTCTTTGCAATTGGTGCAGAGAACCCTTTAATCCAAAGACCTTTAAGTCTAAAAATAAATAAGAACTCGACGAGGTCCAAGCCGCGGGCTCAGGTCCGTAACGATTTGGATTTTTACCATAACTAAAAATTGTGTGATTGATCACTGATTTATATGAGAACTCTAATTAGATTTTGGCTGGCTTGAATTTATTAAACAAATACCTGTTAGTAATTAAGAATTTCGTTTTTAAGTATGAGACAGGATAAGTCTCCCATTATATAATTACTATTTAGTTCGCTCTAGTCAAGTCTACATCATTGACAACAGAAACATAGTTTATGTTCCCTCCAATAACAATTGAGATAGGTCAGTTTATAAATAAACTTCAGCAATATTCATGGCTAGTGGTCCTAAATCAAACTGCTAGATTTTCTTTTGATTTTACAAAGTCAGGAAGCTTCAGGTAAAGATAATAAAAGCTTTAGTAGTCGGTGCTATTAGTAACTGCTATGTCTATTTTACGCAAATATTTATAGGACCTACAGTTTGCCTAACTGTCCATCCAATAAAAGTAGAAGTTTTGCCCAATCAAGTTGCGAAGAGTTTCAAAGTAGTGTATAGAAATCAATATTTACATGCTACTTACTATTGATAAGTTCAGTGAATGCAAGTATTATCTAATACTTGATAAGTGAAGTGCAGTCATATTATGTTGTTCGCGAGAAATATTCATTAATTGACCTTATCTCCGAGTCTGCTCTACTGGGAAAAGGTAAGCAGTGATGAAGATGGTATGAATATTAAAATGTCCATATTTTAATAACAAAGTGATATCCTTGCATCTGTTACTTTAGATAATTTCGATATCTACATCAATGACTGATAAGTATATACTTATGTCTCCTTGTAAGTGACGACACGAAATCAGCTGGTTTCCATAAAAATAATACCTATGGATTAAGATTAGCATAAACGAAAATCAAAATCGAAAGTTATTTATTCAAATTAGTCTGATAGTAGTAGATAGCAAGTCATGACGTCAGAAATTTCATTAGATTGTCCGCCGAATTCTTTTCGCCAATTCCTAAGTAATTCAGCTAGATAGAGGAAACGGCTGTATGAACTCCCCAGCAACCATAGATAGGTAAATAATGTTTTGATCTTCATTGCAGAAAAAAGTTAAATTAAAAATTTAAAAAACCCCCGACTGAAAAAACCTTTAAAAAAACAAAAATAAAATTCATCCAAGCGTCGCAGCATCCAAGCAGTCGGGGGTTTTTTAAATTTAATTTTTATTTCGTGCTTTTTAAACTTAAATTATTTTTTCTTAGCCTTGACTGTCCCACTCCTGGGCATAGGTCTCCTCCCATTTCTTCCACTTTTCTCGGTGTTGCGCCTCTTCTTGCTAATTAACGAAAACAAAGAAAGGTATGAATTAAAAAAAAAAACTTGACCTTATAGGGGGGAGGGGGGGTGTGCAGCCTACCCCCCTGGCGATGCCCATGGTGAGCAAGTGACAAGAATTCTTTCCAATCAACTAGACCCGTAGCATCAACTAGAAAAGAGGTGATGAGCTTCAAACGGCTGAGCAGATTTTCTCGAAACATAGCTAAGAACACTCTCGATTAAAATACCTTTCAAACGACACCAATTTTATCAAAATCGGTTCATCCGTTTAGGAGCTACGATGCCACAGATAGACACACAGATACACACGTCAAACTTATAACACCCCTCTTTTTTGGTCGGGGGTTAAAAATATTCTATTTGCCTCTAATGTGGTTGAAACTAAACAATAAATTCCTCAACTATAACAATGGCTACAACAGTTTTAACGCGTGTAAAAATAAGAACGTCAATTCATAATAACCGGTGAGGTTAGAGGGCTAGGCTGTAATGCAGATATGTAGTTAGATAAACTTTAATGTCTTGGTCCCTCAGTACAATTACTTGCATATTTATATCTTTAATTCAAGTAAGTAAAGGTTGAATTAGATTGTTTAGAAAACTTCCAGGTTAAAAAACATCTCGTACTTATTGAGTTTGTAACCTGACTGTTAACACCTGTTACGATATATATAACTGCTGCATTTTTCGGAAACCTCCAAACTTAACATGGATTAGCTAAGGGTACGTCAGAATCACCTAATAAACAGAAACTGGGCACCTATGAAATGTTTCCTAATACCGACTTGAAGATTGAACCCGAAGGAGACGCGATTGTAGTCTAGAAATATTTTAACATAATCGCAATAACACATATTTTGATAACAAAACCATTCGAATATACAGCAAAAACTTGGTTGGCTTCACACACTTTTCATCACAGGTAGTTTGGCAAACTATTAAACTAAAATTGCGACACATAAAGTACACCTAGGTAGAGGAGGTTACTCGATGGAAAATTTGTATTAACCATAATTTTGTTTATCACTGTAGCTTTTACAACTAGCTACTTACTTGTTTTACTTTTGACGCTGTAGACAATATCAGTGTAAACAATGAAATTCCCATCTTCGACACTAATGTCATCACGAACTGCTTCCACATCCATCTCGGCACTCAAAACTTTAATTTCGTTATTTTAGTAGGTATATCAAGAACTGGGACGGATGGTGATGATTATCACGTATTAAGCGCGGAATTGGAAAATTGATGCGTTGCAGGCGCTCGGCGGTCGCAAGACCGCGAGACTTCCTCTCCGCGAGACTTTGTGCGTATCAACGCACAAGTCGCTACTAGCAGACTTTACTGGACACTGGAACACCAAGTGGTGTTATATTTATCTCCATACAATTATTTATCGCCAGATACACAATAATGACCAGTGTAACAGTTATCTTTGTTTATTAACTTATTATAATTTGGATAGTGCCCTGTGTGATAATTATTGGCGATAAATTGTTCTTCGAAGCTTAGAGCAAAATATTCACTGCACAAGGATTAAAATTTAAATATCACGTACTTCTATCGCGTTTTTGATAATGTAGGTGACACATCATACACGTTCCAGATGGTAACACTAAAAACATCGTAGAAAGCAGTGTCACAGCTAGATCATCCACCCTCGGTTTTTTAAGTTATTTGATGAATGGTCCTTAATTAAATGAAAAAGAACACATTATAACATATACTTGGTATTGTTTTGGTAGAAAATAAAGCATGAAATCTGAAAAAAGGTAATGCTGAACAACTTATGCCAGGACTTCGATACTGTATTTTTCTCTTTGAGTAAGCTTAACACCATTAATGTTTTTGGTGTTCCTCAAGGCAGTGTATTTGGTCCAATTCTTATTCTTTATTTCACACAAAATTAAAAATAAATATACAGATTGCAAAATAAAAACTTATGTACAACGGCGAGCTTATCCCAAAATTGGGTTTTCTTACAGCAAACCATTTTTCTATTGCGAGATTTGCAAAAGAGTATAAACTTAAGAGCATGTGCAAAAACAGTACATTCAAAACTTAAATTAACTACTACATACGTAATACATACAATACATATATAAATAAACATACATATAAAATACTACATACATACTATTAACAAATTGACAGGAAATGTTCTCATAATCCTTTCCTGAACACGTCTAACGAAGGGCTATCCCCCAAGGAGTGTGGAAGTGAATTCTAAAGGCGCACAGCGCGAAAAGTAAATGATCCATCATATCGACTTGAGAAGTGGGGAGGAAAACGAAGGAGAAGAGATGATGATGAGTGACAGGGTTTACCTCTTGGTACAATTCAAAGCGTTCCCGAAGGTTCGAAGAAGCTTTAGGCTTGTGAAGAACAGAAAGAGTAAAGAAAGAGTGTGAGAATCTCGACGCTGCCGAATAGGCAGCCACATCAACTGCTTCCGAAATTCCGACACAAGGTCGTACTTTCGAAGCCCGAAAATGAAGCGAATGCACAAATTCTGCAGACATTCAAGCTTATCAAGAAGTGTGTGTGTGAATCGTATTTTTTATCAGAATATTTTGTAGAAATAAACTGAAGCTGATTTGTTGCTTTCTTTAATTATGTTTAGGTGGATATTGATATTCTTGCCACAGAATAGAAATGCGGAAGTAATTTTTTACCTGAACATATTGATGATGTTACGTAAAGAAGGGGTGCGTGAACTTAGTTGTAGTTCAAGAGGTTTTTTGAAATAAAATAAAAATTACAGGTTATTTATTCATTATTTATTCGCACGGCCATACCGAATTTATTTACATTTCTAATTTTAATGTTTATCTTACACATTTATTTATGCAATTTAAAAAAGCTACTTTTCATAAATGCAGCAACGAAAAAAATCACTACATTCATTTAATAATGTCCTTTTCGAGCCCTTTTTAGATTATCTCTATAGCTTACATAAATATTATTTTAGCTCAACACATGAAACATTTAAGAAACTCAAGCGCAGTAACTATAATATTTATAACAATTATCTGTGTGTCGCAACTGCATTTCTGACAAGTTACATCGAATTTATTTGTATGAAAATTAAAAACTTACCTATGAATAGGTACTTAATTCATGCTTAATTTATTTAAATGCCATTGCATTTATCATATTTTATGACACTAATAAACGTTATGGCAAGACTTTGGTAAACATATACATATTTAATGCAAAAGATGAATTTGCGACTTTAAAAAACTGCTTAAAAAAAGGATACATTTAACATACAATTACATTTTTTTGACACAGGTGTACTACGTCCAGTTAACATCTTCTCCGTCCAAACATTTACAATCATATCTATACATAAAATAAACGAAACATAATTAAAAAAAAATGAATTGTTCGAGGTCTGGATATCTGATAAAGCAGTTTTGTTCCCATGTATAGTTTAATACATCAAATAAAACATTTAAATAAAGGACTTTATTTAAATGTTGAGTAAGACACCAGTTTTACCTTTTTTAAATATTTTAAATATTATTTTTATTTGATGTATTAGACTATACATGGAAACAAAAGTGCTTTATCAGGTATCCATCCTTCGAACAACTCAATATTTTTTGTCATTTATTGTTTTATTTACATTTATAAAAGTCTTAATTGTTATCTCGCAGTAACATTTTGTTCTGTTATTATACTATACAAGTTTATGCCCACGGCGTCGCCCGCGTGGAGTTCGATAATTGTCCCACGGGAACATACTATCGGGATAAAAAGTATCTTATGTGTTAATCCAGGTTATAAACTATCTGTGTTCCAAATTTCATCCCAATCCGTTCAGTAGTTTTTGCGTGAAAGAGTAACAAACATCCATCCATCCTCACAAACTTTCGCATTTATAATATTAGTAGGATGAGCACTGCAAAACAGCCATATGACAAAGTGTTTTAAGATTAAGCAACGAAATCCTTTATTAAAAAGAAAACAATGTTGGGCCAGAAATACTACCTTGAGGTTCTCGGTATATTTGTTTCAGTTCTGATTTGAACATTAACCCAAACACTATACTAGTCCATAAATGAACGTTTTGAGCTTTTTGACCAATTTATTTTGTTTATTGGATATAGGATAAAGTTTTTAACATTGTCGTATGGTTTTGTTAAATCTGATTTGTAGATTTTTATAATGTCGTGGACAACATCAAGGTAAAGGAGAACGACGACGACGAGTAACAGTTTAATTTTGTTTAAGCTTGTAAAACAGAACAAAACTGCATGCTTATGATCACTTATTAAATTATGAAACTATTTTTGGTAATACGTATTTTCTTGCAGATTGGAAAAAAACATGAGTGTAGATCCCATCTCACAAAAAATATTCTTAAAATATACAATATTTACATTGGAATGTCTATCATATTTACTTGAAATGTACAGTCTGTCTGTTTGTCAAAATAGACATTTCTCCCAAATTCAAATAAAGACATTTTTACATCGTTCTTGACAGTATGTAAAAATATGTTCATTTCATCATAGCATAAAGGGTGTAAAACACCTCTTAACGAAGCCGAAAGGCACTGGTTCTCCCTGTCATTGCGATCATTTTTTTGTACTACACCATACCTGGGAACCTTCTAGTTACGGAGATATTAGGGGTCAAAGTTCCAACTTTTGGACAAGTATTTTTTTAAATACAAGTTTTTAATGTAAGTTATTTACTTTAAACACCTCTACGACCCCCGTGCTATTCAATCCGTCCATCAGCACATTATTTTGAGTGCGTTACATTGAGTTCTACCACAAAACATGATTTTACACCCCCCAAAAAAAAGTCGTTTCCCAGCAATATTTTTTGCGTAAAGTTACTTAGTTTCATGTACAGAATGCTTGGTTGACGGCTTCGTGATGAGGTGATTTACACGGTGTATATTTCTCTAAGGTACATCATGTGTGATTTTAAAACTTTGGAACACCTTAACCCATATCGAAACACGTATTTTCTATGAACCCCATTTCACGAGGATGCGTTGTAAAAACGTTGTTTGGTAAAAATATTGTAATAAATAATGCTTCTATGATTCGCGACCACGAATCGACTAGTTGTGTTGTTATATTCATTAAGAAAACGAATTTTTCACATTACGTCTAACAATCGCTATTACTAGTTCAAAATACATTTTATATGTCTCGATATTACCATTTGCTCTTTAACCTTACTTTTAGTATTAGGAAAGCTAATACACTTACAATAAAGCCTATAGAGAGTAATGCAACATAAAGCATGGAAAATCTCTCGCCAACGATGTAGTTCTCTTGCAGGAATTGTGAGGGGTATGCGTAGTGGCAGTATAATACTGAACACTCGAGGTTAGGCCGGTCCATGCCGTAGATGGAGAGCACGAGGCCGACGAGGCCGTGCTTCAGGAAGGAAGACTGGAACAACCAGCGCACAAACACCGGCGCGTCGTAGTAGCGGAGGAAAAAGCCGGAGAAGATCGTGAACGGCATTATGAAGAATGGGCCGAATATCACTCCGTTCTGAAATGAGAGAACACTCTGATTAGCCAAAAATTAATACAGATACCTTGATCCTTAAAAGTACCCTGTGCTACGACTATAAACATTACTTTTATTTTAATTAGAGATTTCATGTCATTACAGATAAAAAGTTTCGTTCTCATATCTACGAATCATAAGAAACATATGATATTTTAAAATACTGTGAATATCGAATCGTTCGCAAAAATATTACTATACAAGCGAACCGTACCTGTTTCGCGTGACATAACTTATATAGGCACCACCGGGTCTTAAACTATCCTAAATCTTTAACATGGAACCAAACATATTGATAAAAAAAATGAAATTGATTGGATGGTTCCGAAGATTAGTCGTGATTTCTATACATATATTAAGAGAACATTTTAAATCAGAACTAACCTTGACATTAAACAATGATCCAATGAGCAGCCCTTTACACAACGCCACATACGACACCAGCAACAGTACGGAACAGAATCCAGCAAACCGTTGTATTTCGTTCGGCTGTCCCGTGAGCCAGTACACGATGAACGCGTAAGACAGCGTACACACCGTCTGAGTCGGGAGTGTTGATACGAAGGTGGATGTATAGTATGCTCCCGCCGTATACCACCTGTTGAAGTGCTCGCGACGGATCACCGGGATTTGTTCGGGAACTGGAAGTGAAAAATTGAATTGTCATTTGTCTTTCTGGCAAGGAGGGAGAGAATGGCATTTTTAAAACGATTGGTGCAAAAAAAGAAAATATCTAAAGTTTCATAAAATAAAGAATATGATACATATGTTTTATAGGCAAGGTTGTATTAACTGTAATGGTAATCAAAGTAGTTGTAACAACAAGGGAAAAGTAACAAGAGAATAGTCTATTGGTGGAGCGTGTAAGATTAATATGAGTACAACAACATAGTAAGCCATATTATTGGTAGAAAATACACTTTAGTAAACAATAACAATGTACTAGATCTTCCAGTCGCTATGTTTACACACTACAGTTTGTTCATGTAAATCAAGTTTTAATTATTCAATTATAGCTTCCGTTTGACCTAATAACGTTATGAGTCAGACATGTAATTGCCAGTTCCTTGGCGTTTCAAGTTCAACGACGCTAATGAATGCGTACGTGAAACCTTTACAAAACATTTAACTTGTAGCACTCTACTTCAAGGTGCAAATCATTTTATAATTAACTCTTTCATTTAAGACACTGTTTCTTGTAAAATGCAGTATTGCTTCGGTACATTGACTCAGGTTTATCAGAATTGAAAATTGTTAGACCTTCTAGAAAGCAATATCAAACCATTGACCTTCAATGGTTTGATATTGCTTTCTAGAAGGTCTACTATACTAAGGGCGAAAAAGAAAGAACTAGAAACGTAACATTTTCCTAACTAAACCTAATAAAACAAGACCAAGGGATGGGACGGCGGACTATTCACGTGACCAGAGGGCTGATTTTTTTTTTGGCTAAAGATTCAGCAGTGCCATCCAACGTGGCAATACGGCCAGCCTTTTGGGGAGTTTTACTATTGACAGCGATGTGGACGATTTTTTTTAAACTTGTACATATTTTATTATTATTTACAAATAGACCTCTAATTGAAGTTTGTAAATAATGTACAATATTAAAACAAACTATACTTACACTTGATAGAAACAGCACTGAAAGCTGTGAACATGAGGAACATGAGGCTGAAGTACAAGAAGTTGTAGTTGTTGCGCACGTCCTTAGCGTCGTGTCCGATGTTGTAGAACAGAAAGCCGACAAAGAGCGCCATCAAGCAGTGGATGCCCGTCGTCATCACTGTGAAAGATAGGTCTCGCCACATTGTCTGAAAATTAAAGGATATAATAATTATAACCTTGTATTAATTACTACTTTTAAAAGAAAGAACATGGTGGCAAGGGATGCACAACTCTTCCAAACATGTATTTTTCTACCAGCCAAAACCATGCTTAACGATCAATTTAAATACTAAGACCATACACAGTAAATGAGAAAGGAAAAATTAACCAAACTTAACATTGATTGCTCAATATATCGGGCTGAGTACTGCCCTTATTTCGCAATAGAGCTTTCAAATAAAATGAAAGGCAAACGAAACTTATCCAAAGCGTATAATTTTAAAATGATTACTACATGCTTTATGTTACCGTAATGTATATATAGTTGTTATCGTGTAATTGCATTAATAACAATGTTACTAATAACTCTATAATTGTTAATTATAATTAGGAATGGTTACTTATCATTTAATAATATTATTATTTTAATTTTAATATGTTTAGTTATGTTTTAACAGGGTCTATAATATTGTACTTAGCTGTAAGCATTTTGTAGCACCTTATAAACACTGTAGAACGCAAATAAATTGAATATGAGTGTACATACATCATTAAATGACTGTAACTTTGCAATTACGTTGTTAGTTTTTTTTTTACTCTCTTTTCCAATTTTGATGTTGGTTATTAAAATTACAGTTATGGAATCTCAACAAAAAAACTTAACAATGAAAATTAATTCAAAGACAGGAAAATATAATAGATAAGACTAGTTTACCAAAAGTGATCTCCTTGTGAGTGTGGTGAATTGTTTCATAAACGACGTAGTGTAGGTGCTCTTTAGTGCTAATAGTATTTTACTAGTGGGGTCCTCTTTGGGAGGCGGCAGCATTGTCAGGCAAACCTCGTCATATGCAGCTAAATTAGATTTTTCTGAAAAGGATTTAGAAGGAACATTAGAATGATGTCTAATTAACTATATTTCTTTTAACCTCATATCATTCATCATTGTAGAGTCTTCGAATATACAAGTCAAATTCTTATTTTATTACTTTACCGTGTCAGGTTTTCATTAATATGATAATTTATTTAATGAATTCAGTCTCATCGAAAGAAGTCCGTCCGTATCATGTTATAAGGCAACGTGCCAATGTTATAGTCATCGGTTCAAGGATTCAACATGGTTTGCATACCGTAGTGTAATCGCAGAAGATGTACTTGCTATCCTTCCATTTCATAAAATAGAATGTCTGCCTGTCTGTCCATTAGAGCATCTACAACTTCTGTGACACTTATCAGTTTTACGTGATCATTGTTTTGAGTCATTGATATGTTCTCTATACAATCTTTATTCTTTATTTTCTTTATATATTTTTTTTATGTTATACATTAACGTATAGTTATTATTATTTAAGTAATACAAACCTATTATATTACTATCAGTCTCATGAGATACGTTTGAAATCCATCTTTTATTTCTTCCATTTCCCGAGCTTTCTACGAGATCACTCGCGTTTTCCACACATATTTCGATTACTGAAGAGGAAAAAACAGTACCGTTAGTTTAAACAAAAAAATAATAATATGGCTAAGTCTCAAATTGAAGACATTCGTTTTAATTGCGTTGATAAGTGGAATAGTAGGTACAATGCGTATGAATGATCGCTATGTATGAATTAATATAAATGCTGGAATGTACCCTTAATTTTGTGTGTTTGGACAACTGTTGGTTTTTGGCTGTGTGATTCAGAATTTATTAAGAGAATATAATCTTTTGTTAGTACAACAAAATATTATAAAAATAGAAAATAGTTAAAAAACAGACAGATGTAGTCATTTAAAGAAGAATAAAAAAAAGCTTTGGTGTTCAAAACTATCTTAATTTATTTGCTAATGAAACCATAACGGGTTTACTATAAAACATCAAATCAATAAATAACAAAAGTATGCATAAAATAATCTTCTTTCCTTGCATACTGCAGTGTTGCTATGAAATTAAATATTCCAAAATATACTTATACAACACACACTGGGTTCTGAAGAGGGGACCGGTTTATAACTATGCTGGTTTCTACTATGAATAAATTATTCGTATGATTCTACCGATTACTAACTGATTTTGTTTGCAGAAGAGATTTAGGTGATTAGTGAAAAAAAAACGGATCAAATGTTTGTATTATATGGTGAATTATGGGGAAATATGAATAAAAGTAGAAATGTTAAACAGACCAGCAAGAAAAGAAAGGTAGATGGTATGAGGGATGATATAAATGTAAAGGTTCCCTATCCATAAGCATAAAATATTAAGACCTAATATAACATGGCATAATTTTGTTTGGCATAATTATATTTTCGCATAATATAATTACGCATAACCGCTAACGGATATTTTTTTAAGCATAATTTCTCTAACCATAATAATGATTAAGCATAATATTCTAAAGCATAAATTAATTAAGCATAAAGTTCTAAAGCATAACTTTTTTACAAGCAAGCATACAGCATGCAAGCAAGCATGCAGCAAACAAGCAAGCATGCAGCATGCAAGCAAGCATGCACCATGCAAGCAAGCATGCAGCATGCAAGCAAGCATGCAGCATTTAAGCAAGCATGCAACATGCAGCAGGCAGGGTTTCTGTCACGGCTCCGGCGCTGTAGGCCTCCGGCGGCCCCACGCGTGCAAATCGTCGCAGATGGCTTTCGCTCACCAGCTCGCTCGCAGCCGCCTGCTCCTCAGCCCGCGGGCCACCTCGCCCCTACGCGCCTACGCGATTTTAAATTACACTCTAGGGGTAGGACAAACAAGACTACGTGGAGTCGGTTTTGCAGCAATTCGGTTCTGTCACTAACTTTTGTTGCACAGCATATTAAATTTTTAACCTAGTTAGTTTAATTTTTAGGCCTACTAACGTTAGGCGAATCAAATTTATGCCAAAACAAATTAGTCTTTAAGATGATTATGCCAACATAAAATGTATGCCTAAAAATATTATGCCGAAACATTATTATACCAAAACAAATTGTGCCAAAATCGTTATGCCGCAGTATATTAGGACAAAGAACATTATGCGAAAAGAAGGGATCCCAAATGTAAAACTACGCAGTTTTTCGACTGAATGGTGATACTCACAATAATATGAAAGAAAACGGAGGAAATGATACCGTGACGACTGACAGAGGAGAATGGAAGAAAAAAACGTGTTGCGCCGACCCCAAGTAGAATGGGACAAGGGCAGGAAGATGATATGGATGGTGATACTTATAATGATGTTTATAAAAAGCTAGATCACTACAGGTTTCAAAAGACCAAAACTAAACCACATACTTACAGAAATCAACAGGATTATGGTATGGCGGGCACATCAAGTTCATTTCCTCTAAACACGGCAGCAGCTGCGGCACGGAGCCGACGTATGCGCAGCGGCCCGCGACCACAGCATACAGGCGATCCACCATGTGCAAGAGTGCGGCGGACGGCTGGTGCATCGTAACCACCACCGTCCGACCTTGCCGCGCTAAAAGGTGAAGTAAATATACTATTTGCTTCGATATTGAACTATCCAGCCCACTGGAAAGAAGACATATTTAGGTTGAAGTTTATGTTTTTTTGTTTCTTGGACTTTTTATGTGTCTAATTAAAATCATAAATAAAGTTCAAAGTGCAAGGAAAAAGGGGTAGTACCTAACAAGGGAAATTACACGTCATCTTTAAATCATTCACTACTTTGACATTGATTGGAGAATCTGGAAGATAGGTAATTTAATAACGATTTATAATATAGTAAGTAAGTAATTACACTCTAAAAAAGCATGCAGCCTGCACTGGGAAGACCACGGAATCTAAATTCAAGTACAGTTTTCTTCAGCAGATTGTATGAAAAGCAAGAAAACTATTACCTGATTGTACTAAGTAGAATTCCTAATGAAAATTGTAGGCAGTAGATACGTATCACGAGATAATATTTTAATATCTGGTTATTTCAAAAGTCAGGCTATAACGGCAATAAAAAGAAAACTATATCTACAGTGTACAATATAATTTATTGAAATAAAATGAGATTTACCTACTCATATTTTTTCGGCTAAATGAAATTGTAAGACTCATACATTCCGGATTTGTTGAACGTTACATTGTAATAATCAACAACATATCGATATAATTGATATAAATGCCATATATTGGATTAAATTACAATGTTTTTAGGCTCGCTTCTTATCAAGATAATGTTATCATTAAAATGTCAACAGATAAATAGTTTTGGAAAGGAGCCATGACGTTATGTAACTTTACATTTATTTTGAGTTTACCGGTTTTGTGAAGACACGTAATCTGCGTGACTTTGTGTGACCGGATAACGTAATTCTGGTCAATCCTCTAAAATGATGATGTCTGAATCACTAATAAATAAATGTTGCAATTTATTAATTTCAGTTATAAATAACTGTAGTTGAACTGTGCAAAGTTTAGTACAATTTATTTAATAACTGACTGAGTCATTTCATTATAAACGTGGCTGTAGTGTGATATTTAGCTCGCGTGCACTACACCAAAACACTAAACTGTCTTTAAAAAAATTCAATTTAATTAAATATAGTATCTAAACATTTTGTGTCGTTATCTAGAATATTTAATTCCTCGACTAATCCTTCTGATTTTTGTTTGATAACGTTGTTCTAGTAGTATGTACCTAAGTTGTACTTTTAGTTGTTTCATGCGACGGTAACGTGTTGTTTGAGAACAGCTTGTAGATAGTTGATAGACTATAAATAGAACCAGGACGCGTTTTGTTGACTGTTATTAACAATAATGCAATTATTTTATTTCGACGGCTTCTAAAGCCTGTTGACAAGGATGATCCTCACCATTACTGTGGCCGTGAGTAAAATATTATCCAGCTACATTTGATACTTTTATCATTGCTTCGTATTTTTACGATGCAGTGCCTTAGTCACCTCTGGCCACTCCCGAAAGGAAGTAGTGGGACGGTGTTATTGGTTGCCAAGGCCACAAACTAAAAAGTACAGACCTATATAAGTTTTCTTTGTCGTGCAATTGAGCATTGTATATAGTTGACATATAAAAACCATTTACCTGGTAGGTTCGTCTAGGAACATGACCGGAGGGTCACTGATTAATTCCAGACCTATTGCTAGCCTTTTCTTCTGTCCACCAGATAAATTGCCTGCTCTAGTGTTCCTTACTTTACTTAAACCAAGGGCTGCGATTATTTCTTCTACCTGAAAAAAAGAGGAATCATTAGGCTACCTTTATAGTAAAATAAAGATATTTTCAGTAACGTGGTTATTTTTTGTAGTATCAAGACATGTTAATTGCTTTACACACAATACAATAGGGTTCTCTGTATTGTGTTGCCTATCTTTTTTATCCATAATCTAAAGTGCCGTATTTTTTTTACCCTAATCATTATTTGTCCGAATGATAACTTGCCCGAACTTAATGTCACATAATATCACATGCTTTAAAATTGAAATGTCAAAATACAATATGCCCTAAATCCGTTTGCTATAATTATTACGATAAATAATATAAAAAGAAACATAAAACCGGTTAAAATAGAAGTTATAGGTCCTAAATTCCAATAATTTAATTATTGTTACGGCCCCGGCGGCGCTGCATGTATTATCATTAAACAAAACAGTTGATTGAGAACATATGGTTTTATTTCCCTGTAAGAAGCCTGTAAACAAGCATACACCATGCATGCAAGCAAGCATGCAAGCGAGCATGCAAGCAAGCAAGCAAGCATGCAAGCAAGCATAATACATGTAGCATGCACGCAAGCATGCAGCATGCAAGCGAGCATGCAACATGTAGCAGGCATGGTTTCTGTCACGGCTACGGCGCTGCGGGGCTCTGGCGGTCCTACGCGAGCTTATCGTCGCAGATGGTTTAACGCACACCTTCGCAGATTCGCCTTAGAAATAACCTGCCCCTCAGCTCACGCGCCGCCTCGCCCCTCCACGATTCTAAATTACACTTTAGGTGGGGTAGGGCAGACATGACTGCGTGGATCGGATTTACAGCGATTCGTTACTGTCACCAAAACCTAATTTTTAGCAAATGTTTTAGAACTAACAATTTTATTTATTATAAATGAAAATTCGAAATAATAGACATTATATAATACAATACTTAGGATATATGACTTTTTTTCATGCAAAATTAGGATTTTCAATTATTATAGAATAGTTTTAGATAATAATGTAACACAATATTTCGAATTTTTGAATATTATGGTTACTGAAGTTTATAGCTAACGTGTTATGGATAAAGATATTCGGACAAAAAATTTTAGGAGAAGAAAGCGAATACTATATAAAAGGCTATCACCATCTTGCCTTATAATGAAATTCCACTTTTTTAATGATAAAATAGTCGCCGGAACAAGTCGCAGAAGTTGCTCTTGCAAGTCTCACAGCCAGTTTCTTCATCAAGTAAAGCAATCGGTAAAAGTATTAACCTTTACTTGACCATTACCTACTGATATTATAGCAAAAGTGTTTCTTCATTCAAGTTATAGCTAAACTAAGGGTCGATAGAGTTGCCACCACGCAAACATCGCAATTACCCCAAAAAAACATGGGGAGGTTTTTTAACACATGACAACATCTCAATATCACTGTCAAGTAATGCAAAAAGTCAAATGTCAGTTTTTTAAAAACGAAAACCAACGAACGAATGTTTTTATTGAAATTGAACTGATAGCTAATATCCTACATTATTATGGAGCTTTTCGGAGTTAATGAACAATATTTGTAGTATTGTTGTCGGCGATGGAATCCCAACTACAGTTGCGGCGTAAGCAGAAAACTTTAAAATTAATTTTTGTTCTACGCATAATTATGTATCTTGAAAACCAACTTTATCATTTTAAACTACTCATCATGAAATTTGTTATATAAAGTTAGAATAAGGTCCGAAAAGAAATATACAAAAAGAATTAAGTCCATAGGACAAACAGAAATCACGATATAGTGAAAATTGTTAAGTAAAACTTTATCAGAGCCTTTTTCAATAAGTTTTTGTTTTAGAAACTTTTTTGTTTTAATAGTTATGTTTGTTATTATGTTTTAATAGGATTAAGGGTTAAATTACAAATTGGAAAATGTATAGTTTAAAAGGGTTTTATACAAAAAAACACGGCTTTATAGGTCTCGGTTCAACCGAAAATGATATTAAAAAACCGGCCAAGTGCGAGTTGGAATCGCGCACGAAGGGTTCCCGTACCATTATTTATAAACCGCAAAGAGCAAAATATCACTTTTTTGTATGGGAGCCCCCTTAAATATTTATTTTATTCTATTTTTAGTATTTGTTGTAATAGCAACAACAGAAATACATAATCTGTGGGAATTTCAACTGGCTAACTATCACGGTTCATGAGATATAGCCTGGTGAAAGACGGAAGGATGGACGGACAGCAAAGTCTCGGTAATACGGTCCCGTTCGACCCTTTGGGTACGTAACCCTAGAAAGGGTCTAATATACGCGGTCCTCTATTAGGTAAGAACGGCCCGTATAAAAGGGGAGCCTGTCCGGACCGTTGTCAGTCGCAAGCGCAACACAGCCGTCGAAGTGGCAACAACTTGGAAGAAAACCGATACCTTTGGAGAAGAAAATAGAGTTGTTATTTACAAGCCTTCAACATCCTCGTCCAGTCCCTAGCTGGCAACTACAGTACTTTCACAAGTTATTATGCCTTGTGACTGGGACTGTAGCTTCGCGTTTTTTTTTGTTTTTTTACTGACTTTCATAAGTGCCTGTTATGGTCCAATTTAAATAAATGCTTTGAGTTTGAGTTATGTGTAAAATAATACATAAGTTTATGCTATAAGTACTGGTAACCTAGTCGTTTTAAATACAAACTGAAGATAAACTTACTTTGCTGTGATTGCGTATACCTTGTAACATTATGCTGAGGTATGATGGTATCGGAACAGAAAAAAAGTATCGTCCGTCATAAGTAATGATTTTTGCGAGTATTTACGCCTAAGAGTTAAGTATCTTACGACAAGTTCATCGTCTGATGAACTTACACTTTCATTGGACGAATATCGTGATAACATTTTAATACTAAAATAAAATCTAGTAATATAAATGCAGTGAAGCTTCCTACAGCTTTGTCAAAATGACAGTGACTTTTTCTTCAGCAGCACCTTATTGAACAGTAACAGTTAAAGGCAAAAGTAACAGTTAAACCAACAGCTTAAATTGTGAAGAAACGAATTTAACCTTTATTTTTACTTTATGTCGTTACTTTGGCCTTACTTTTGATGAAGAAACTGGCTGTCAACAAGCTTATTCAGGCCTTTCTGACTTCTGTAAATGCCAGAACTGCTTTTCAAAATAATAAAATTAAGTTAAGGTTAAGAGTCTTTATTAATTGTATAGAACGATTTATTTAGATTCCCGTAATTACTTTCAACTGCTTATCGATAGGCCCTCGTAACTATATGGTACAGTTACCATTTTTAACTGATATGATTATTGTAAAGTCGTGAACATTTTAATATTATTATGGTTCGACCTCAAAAGATAATAAACACGTGTGATGCAATCAATTTAGATAAGTATTGAAATAATCCGTTGTTGAATTTGTAGGTAACACTTACGCGTCGTTTTTTCTGATGGCCACTTATATGATTGCCTAATTTGAGATCCGCTGCTATGCGTAGTGATTCTTGTATTGTGAGCATGTCTTGTACTTGGTCATCTTGTAGAATGTAACATGATCTTCGCCTGAACATCTTTTCATTCCGTACGCGGCCATTGACGCAAATACTGCCGCTTGTCGGTTTCCTGAAATTAAAAGAAAATTCAAGTTAGAACTAGTTCAGGAGGTTGCTTAGCTAATTAATTTGGTATGTAATCACGTATCTTTAGATCTTTATTGAACTACAACGTAAGTTGTTAAAATATTTAATCTAATAAATTCTTCTTCTTCATCAAGATTGATTTTGTAGCTCGATTTAGTAGGTATGCTGTACATAACTAAGGCAATGTTTTAAAAATCTTATTATGATAAAATTATGCATGTTTTAAAACCACGAAGAAGACAATTCGAATATCATGTTTGAACAGCTGTCTTGGAGTCATTCACCTTAAAATACGAACTAAAAACTAGGTAAGGACTAAGCCTTGATATTTTTGCTGAATTTCATTCATTCCATGTGCATAGCTGGTTTTTTAACCATTTCCTTTCTTCTTTATGTACCCACTTGCGAATAACCTTTCAATGATGTTTGCGCTTATTAGAGGCCTCTATTTTTATCGAAATATTTATGAAAAAGGCTAGTTACGATATTTTAACTGTAGCTTATCAGAAACCTTCAAAAAACCAAAAATCAATAACACATTCCATGAATGTGGTTTACGTTACTAGTGATAATCTAATCTTATCTAATTACGTCTGACATGGATGTAATGGTAGGTATTCCATCGACCTCGTCAAGCCCATACGTAGCTACCTATCTTTTTTAAATAGTTAACCCTGAGAAAGTTTCAGTTAGTTTCCCCGATCATCATCAGTCTACAACAGTCCACTGCTGGACATAGGGTTCTTCAATCGCACGCCAGTTAAGTTGATTCTCGGCAATTCCCATCCAGTTGCTACCAGCCACCCTGCGAAGACCGTTGCTCCACCGAGCCTGAGGGCATCCAACCTTATGCTTGTCGTTTCACAGTCTCTACTCAAGAACGCGTCTACCCCAACGGTCATCGGTTCTACGGCTAGCCGTACCATTGCCACTTCAGCGTACTTATTCTGTGAGCTGTGTCGCCAACTCTCCGTCGGATCACCTCGTTTCAGATGCGATCCCTCAGAGAGACTCCAAGCATAGGCCGCTCCATGGCTCCCTGAGCGATCTAGTCCCTCTTAGTTTCCCGATACGACAACCTAATGTTTTATCCCACGACAGACTTGGCAACGTTATACCTATGTACCTACGTTACGCAGCGTACAGATAATTATCTATAGATTTCGGCTTTAGTTTCTTGTATCTAGCAGGTGCAAGGATTTATTTAATCTTATTAGGTACAATGATAGATATCTGCGTAAAAATCTAATGTAGAAGCACTTTTGTAGATTGGTGATAGAAATAATCAGTAGGAAGTTGAGTTTAAATCTCTACTTATCACGAATTAATTTGTACGCAACATTTTGGAACGTTTATACTACAATTTACGACTTCAAAATGGTCGCTTAAATTCTAAACTTCATAACTATATTATTTTTGCATACATGTGATCAATTTGTGCTAGTAATGTCCCCCCAGCTTCATGAAAATGTGTTGACTTTCAAGTTGCAATGGTAGACTGTGCGGTAAAAATTGATCGTCGCGTGCATCATAAAATTGTACCTCAAGGTTCAGCCTATAAAGTAGGGTCTACGGCAATTTGACATGCTTGAACTATGTACCGTGTGCCAGTGTAATAAAATGACAGCTACAATAAGCCGATTATCATTAGGAGAGGTAAGTAACAATGGTAACAACGTAAGTACTACCGGTGGCTTCTTATCTCCTACGCTTTGACTCACCGCCACCGCTCAATGTAAGAATTTGGAGCATGAGGAAATATCCATTAATTGTCCCGTATGTTGCTTCCTTTGTGCACCTATACGAAGAATGTTAGTCGTTTCTTATGGACTCGTAGGTATAGAAGAAATATTTCCACTGCTGTGTATCTGAACTCAGCATGAGTTCTGTCGGTAACAAAGCAGTAAGTATTAACAGCATTTATGTTTTTTTCGAACTCGGCTGTGATCATATGATCTTTATTTTTTTTTCCAAAGTTACAAAACGTGGTGTCGAGTAGTGAATTAGTTATACTTTAATAATAATTATTACGGAAATCCTCATGACGATTTAGAATTAAAAGTCCTTTATTAGCATGCTTGATTGTACATAATAAAGCTTTGAATGTTTGAAAAAAAGTGTTACGAAGAGTAGAATACTTTGCTGTAGCCTTATTCTATTTAGAGCGTCATTCAAAGATAAATACAAGGAAAAATCGTGTCAAAATATCTGTTTATAACTAGCTAACCGAATTTATTTTATATCTCAGTTGTTATGTTAGCCGGTCAATGACATTTATACTTCCAACCTTCCATTAAACAAAAATTAAAACTAGTTTTCGCATTTTTAGTAGAGTCACAACTTTATTGACCACTTTGGCTGACGGTTGATGGTCAATTGTTTTTGTTGGCATTAAGAGGATAGTAGACAAATCAATATAATTAATTAATTATATAGAATTGATAAACTACAAATTCTTCTAGTGTTATTTTAGTAATAGAGAAAAACTCTAATATTTAACGTGATATTTTCATTTGACTTTGAATGGCTGAAACCGTGATTCATATTTAACTAGCTGTCCCGCGCAACTTCGTCTGCGTCACGTTTTCCATTGCTGCTCCGCTCCTATTAGTCATAGCACGATGATATATGCCTATGTCCTTCCTCAGGTTGAAATCTATCTTCTTGCCAAATTTCATTAAGATCCGATCAGCCATTTAGTTGTGAAAAGGTAACAAACAAACTTACTTTCGCATTTATAATATTAGTTAGGATTAATTCATTCATTTAAAATCTGGTTTTACAGCATACCTATTGTAAGTACTTAGGTAGGTAAATCTTAAACCTATTTACTGTGTTTCGCTAAACAAAGGCATCTTGTTTATGCCAAAGTAAAAACAAGCTCAACAGGCTTACGGAATTCTTAACTAAACAATAAACACGTAAATATGTTAAACATTTGTCTAGTTTAACGTTTATTACTTCCATGAAGAATATTTAACGTAATTCATTCACAGACAGATTAACAAATGATATCTTATGCGCTACTTAATTGCGTCTTTGCATGACATTTTATCAAAGGAGCAAAATAATCGTCAGTATAAAAACATAATTATGGTTCTGTCAGTCGTTTTAATTTTTTAACTATATGAACATACATTCCTTTTGGAATACTTTGATGATGCATGCAAATTTCAATAGATCATCTGTAATTTTAAACCAAACTGAACAAGGGGTGGTGGAATAACACAAGGAAAACACTAGAAGGAAGTAAAAACATATTATTATACTTAATTCAACTCAAGTTGAGAACTTTCAGAAGAAAGAAATCTCGCATATCTTTATAAATTGAACATTTAAATAAATCTCAAGCCTACCATAAATTATGCGGGGCAAGACAATGCCATCTAGTATTATTTTTAAATTCTTTATTATCTTAAGTACTTATAACTACTGATGATTTTTTACACGTTCGTGTACCAAGTTTTGTTTTTGGGAACAGAAATATGAAAGCCATTTTATGACAACATGCCGAATGTATTACTTTTTATGATGATCAATAATAGCATTTATGAATGATCAGATAGCTGAGATTCGGATATAAAGGAGGGTCTTTATCTGTATTTAGTTGATAACGGAAACATTTCTTATTTCTGAAAACTAGGAAGATTTGCCCACATAACACTGTATGATAGAGTAGAAACTATTGATTAATATTGGCGATTTAACAACTTGCAATGTGTCAAGATTGTGATCCGTCTGCTAATATAATTATTAAGATACTGACCGTTCCACATATCAAAAGATTCTTGGAACACTTCAGACAAAGAAGTGATTAACCAAGTCATTGTGAGGACTTGACGTACAGATAACGCACATCTACATATTCAGTGATAACCACGATTACAACTGGTAATTAAACACTGTTGCCAGGTAGTGATAGGAGAATGGCCGATTACGACGGCGACGATTCAGTATTCTGAATTTAAAACCATTTTTGATTGCTTACTTGCCAGTTTTCCGAGATTTTTTGTTTTATGGGCTTCTACTGTCTAGTCAATTCTTTCTCGACTAGCCTCCGTTAAAAATACGTCATCAAAGGTCTCGTTTCGTTTTGTTCAGTTAAAATTATTATGAAAAATATATTTCTATTTATTATAGATAGGTACCAAATATTGGCCTATTCTACGTCGGAGGTATAACTTGGATTCATTATCTATATCTATGAATTTCATTAAAATTCTTAGAAAATCAATACAAAATAACCCGAGTCTTTAATTAGTAAAGTGTTTATGATTATTTTAATCTGACTTCACATCGAATAGTGGCAAGGGACCTTGCTTCCTATAAATAACAAACTTGTAAACTAACTCTAGTCATTATTTATACATGACGTTCACTTTGTAATGTTGATAAAAAGTGTTTCTTACCTTACCCATTGTTGTCTAGTAAATCAAGACAAAAATATACTAACTGTGATTAATTTATTTACTTTTATTTAGCTCTGTTTAGAATTTTCTGTTTATTTGCTTGTTTTATTTATCTCTTTCATTTCTATAACAATCTTATGTAAACATGCAAATACAGTAGTGTAAACTATACTATACCTTTAAATACCAGTGCCAGTCAAATTGTTTGAATGTTATCTGAGTCCAGAGAATTATATTTGATAAGGTTAATCATCTTGTCATTGAAATTCCAATATTGTTATTTATTAAACTGAGTCAATTTCCCTATCTATACAGTTAAAAAATCTGTGTTATTTAGGCTAAAAGGTTATGCTTTTTACTTCTGTAGCTGCGAACTAAACAGTACCTACCGTTATATACTACCGTGAATGTACATTACTCAAGATCATTATGACTCATGGTTTAGATATAGCTAAACAGAGTGCATAGTTAACTAAAGTTCACTGCCCCTTATTATTAACAAATAAAATGATAAACAATTCTGTAATTTATTCTCTTTTTCTGCATTCCACGACGGCGTTTCTGTCTTCTTGCGTAGTCTGCCTTTGTCATCTACACGGATGCTTTATTCTCTTTTAAATCTATTTTTATCTTAATTTGCAACAATGTAGGATTTACAAGTCAGAATAAATATAACTTATGCCGATTTGACTATGTGATTAGTGTCTCATTGCACACTGTGGACGTCGAAGGTGGAAAACGCAGAAGGATCAATATTTTTCCCAGTAATCGGATAATTTAGATAGTTTTGAATATTATCACAATCTTCTTCTAATCTTCTGACGCACTACAGTTGTATTGATGACGGCTGTTTTTCTTATTGATCTAATTTGTTTATATTTGATGCGTGCTATTTTGAATGATTGTGCTTGACCTACAAATGGTAATAGTAAAGAAATATTACTGAGGTAGTATGTTAGTGGGGTCCTGGTAACCTTGTAATGATTCTACGGCTTCTACAAATATATTAATAAAATACGATTAACATTAACGATAGTCAATGGCGTATAACGTTTTAATGCAGGTATAATTAAAACGGACAAGTAATTAATAAACTTTGCTGTTTCTGAGATTGTCGTATTTGTCGTGTTTCGAACAACATTAAAAATTTAAAAATATTGGTTAATTTTTTTTTTTAAGCGCTTACTGATATATAGGAAGGTTTTTGTAGAGGCGTAATAAATAAGTCAGGTAATTGTGAAATAGGACAGTTAATTAGACTAGACGTAGCTAACCCAGTGATGGATTTTATGTTTGTGGGGCGACAAATAAATAAGTTTAGTCGTGATTAATACGACCGGTTATTGCCTACGCTATGTTAAATATATCAGAGTGTTAAACAGTTTCTACAACGCGCCTACAAACGAGATCAAGTTATGTCATGTAGTTGTTAACTACTGGGCCAGATTTAAGTAAGTATAAAAATAAGTAAGTATCGTAACATGCGCCATATTATGCGCGTGTTATGATACCTCGCTTATAGTACGTTAAAATTAAATACTTAAATTTAATAATAATGCACCGACAAAACGGGGGAATATTCATGGATATATGGATATGCTTACTGTAATATCTTATATACAAAGTGTTGTTTTGCAACCTCGTCAAAATTCAGGAGGTTGTCAGAAAAGACATAAATAATCAATATAAATTACGGTTTTTAGTTAATTATTGATAAACGCTGATTTTTTTGGTTGTTAAGTTTGTCAGTATTTCAGAATAACCCCCTTAACATGGATTAGAGAATAAGAAATTATTAAAAAAACGTTTAACGTTAAACGTTTGTATGTGTGGAGGCGCTGTTATAGGGCGAGAATCAGACGGCCCGCGTTTAAAACACGGGTGGTTCATACTTACCGATTTCCGTAAATAAGAAAGAAAATAAAAATTACCTACCCATTTTATTATTGATTCGGGACGAGAATCATTAGCATAGTCACCTTCTTGAATTTGACGAGGATGTAAAACAACACGTTGTATATGCTTACTGTAAAATAATATTAGTATTCTTAGAATTTAATTTATTTTACAAATTAATATTATTTTTAAAACTAGGAACCTAACTAAAATTGGAAACTCGCTTGCCGTAATACTGAAAAACCCGACAATCCATTATCCCAGAGACGGTGGGACGAGCCGCTCTGCAGAATAGTTCAGGACAATTTACTCAACACGTCTACTACTACTGCTGAGCGTGCGCGACTGCTGGCTGTGGGTGAGTGGGAGTCGGGTCTTTGGCTTCTCGCACTGCCATCGTCGAGCATAGGCACTTTGTTCGACGACACGACCTTCCGCCTCGCTGCTTCTTTACGTCTTGGTGCCGCCTGCTGCTCTCCTCATCGCTGTCACTGTGGTGAAGCTGTCAACAGCCTCGGACACCACGGCCTGTCATGCAACCGAAGTGCGGGACGTTTTGCGCGGCACGCGAACATAAATGACATCATCCGTCGAGCTCTTGTTACCGTCGGCGTTCCAGCTATCTTAGAACCCAATGGCTTGGCACGCGACGATGGCAAAAGACCGGACGGCATGTCTTTGTTTCCTTGGAAGATGGGTAGGCCTTTAGTGTGGGACGCAACTTGCGTCGATACTCTTGCGCCATCACATCTTCCAAGCTCATCGTGCTGTACAGGCGCTGCCGCTGCGGCTGCGGAGAACCTCAAGCGGCGTAAATATAGTAACCTTTGTGGTAACTATATTTTTGAGCCGTTTGGGGTTGAAACTCTGGGGCCGTGGGGTCCGAGTGCTCACAGCCTTTTCAAGGAAATATCTAAACGCCTAGTTGACACTTCCCGCGACCCAAGGGCTGGCTTTTACTTTGGCCAGAGGCTAAGTATTGCCATAC
Source organism: Cerastis leucographa (assembly GCA_963082945.1). Lineage (NCBI taxonomy): Eukaryota > Metazoa > Arthropoda > Insecta > Lepidoptera > Noctuidae > Cerastis > Cerastis leucographa. Next base: position 12,696,287 of record OY720357.1, read on the forward strand.
AACGTGGCAACGCCGCCAGTCTCTTGGGCACGTTACCAGTTGACAGCGTTGAGGAGGAGTTTTTTGACGCCCTTTTATAATTTGTTGTCATTTTCTTACTGTAATAATTCTAATTTAAGACAAAGGATACTTTTTTAATTACCACTTCACCACGCAATGCTTAATATTCGACTAAGTTCATCGGCCAATATTTTTATCAAACCATTCAGATTCGTTTAATTTTCAACCTTACAGCACACATTTTTAAGTCGATAAACACACGTCAAATCAGAACCACAGTTGAACTGTTATTAAAAGTGGTAATGAACTAATTACACTCATTCGTTTTGTTGCTGTAACCGTTCTTATTAGTATCGAATATTAATAGGGTCGGTATTAGTAAACAATGCGTTCATATCGTGTGTGCAAGCAAGTCTTTGTGTCTTTTAAACGGGAGGTTTGTGGTTAAAATAAACATAAGTCAGAGAATTTATTTTTCTTACGTTCAAAAATGAATCTTTGTTGGCCGTTACGAAAGGGATTTTGTAAGATTTATGTTAGGGGCAAAATAATTCTTTAACAAGAATTGGACGTTGTTCTACTATTATGAGCCAATCTACAATCTCGAATGAATTCAGTTGAATACGTCCTAACGTATCCATCTTTCTAAATGTAGTTGGTATATTACTATTTATTAAAATTATTTTCATCTATAACCAAAACCTTAACTTCGAACATATTTAAAATAAATCAGCGTTTACGATTCAAAAGCATAACAATAGTTCGAAAAATAGGAGACATTTCGATGTGGGTTGGTTAGTTTTGGCATAATTTCGCTCAATATGCAGGGTGCGTGTATCTTTTTTAAATCACTCATCGAGGAAAGACGCTGTCTCGACTGGTCTCAGTAACAACAAGGTAAGCCACAGGAAACGAATATAAAATCAAATCATATGTTAATTAAATATGATAATTCTGTCCAAGCAAATTATAAAGCTATGTTATAAAGCTATAGGTATTTGCTAATTAAAATCACGGCCACTTTAAAGCAAAAATTATAAAATCACGTGGAAACGCTGATAATAATGTTGGACTAAGATATCAGCTGGAAGTTACCTTTAATCCATACTAATACTAATATACTAATATATAATATTATAAATGCGAAAGTCACTCTGTTTGTTTGTTTGTATGTTTGTTTGTTACCTTTTCACGACTAAACGGCTGATCGGATCTTAATGAAATTTGGCAAGAAGATAGATTTCAACCTGGGGAAAGACATATGCTATATATTATCACGCTACGACCAATAGGAGTGGAGCAGTAATGAAAAATGTTGTGAAAACGGGGAAAATGTGACGCAGACGAAGTTGCGCGGGACAGCTAGTATTACATAAATTACAGATAATATAATTGATCGAGTAGAATGAAATACATATGAATAAAAAAAATAAAGAAGGAAGAATTTTAACAAACTAGGTTTGTATAATCTCACAATTTTTTCTCAATAATCCAGTGCTATGTCAACGGATAAATTACCGTATAAATAGCTGAATAAGATAAATTATAGATATTAGTATTTTTCGTATTTACCAGTGTTCTTTACTTGATTTGCTATGGAATGTCCTTGAATGCCATAACAATCTTAACATTAAGCCAATATTATTATTTTCTTTGTTCTGTTGTGTTCTAATGCCGATCTATGATCGCATATTAGATAAACATTTTTTATTGGTAACTAGCTGTCCCGCGCAACTTCGTCTGCGTCACATTTTCCCCGTTTTCACAACATTTTTCATTGCTGCTCCGCTCCTATTAGTCGTAGCATGATGATATATAGCCTATGTCCTTCCCCAGGTTGAAATCTATCTTCTTGCCAAATTCCATTAAGATCCAATCAGACGTTTAGTCGTGAAAAGGTAACAAGCAAACAAACAAACAGAGTGACTTTCGCATTTGTAATATTAGTATGGATGATGAGTTTGCAAATATAGAATTTAGGTAGGTGGTATACAAACCTACCTACCTAAGTAAGAATTTGTGTGAGGATTAAGTGAGCGTAGTGAGCGTTGGGGTTGAGGTCAATGTTACATTAATCGACTAAGGGCCGATTTTTCAATCCTCAGATAAACAACTAGATAGCGTTTATTCGTTGAATAGCAATATTTTTGGTTTTTCAATGGTCAGATAGTAGTTAACTGTCTAATAAAGCCCCTAACGGAGGAATAAAGTTAACTGCTACTATAAGGGCCAGTTAGGGTTTTATCTCCCCAATAAGTGATGATTTGGGTTATGTTGGACTGTTTCATTCGTTTTGGTAAAACGACATAGGTACGGTGGTTTGTTATGAAGGATGTGTTTGAACAATGGATGATTCAGAAATCGAGGAAGAACGTGAATTCCTTAATTATTTAATTACCTGAGAGGAAAAACCGACTTTTACGAGAGAAGCCTAAAAAAAAGCCTGAAGGCAAAATTCATTGTCGTTCTCATGACGACAATGAATTTTGGAGAAGATTTTGCTTGAAATATGATACCATAACCTAATTTCATTAATTGAGAATAAAATAATAATTCATTTACTTATTTAAGGAAAAACAAACAGCAACACAATAAAAACTAATCATGATATTATCTTAAATATTACAATCAAACACGAAACAGTTTTTTTTTTCAAACAAATGTTAAGCGAACAATAATTGTTTACAATAATTAAATCAGAATTTTTACACATCAATACTATAACTACTAACTAATCACCCTACGATTCTATGCAACTGGCATATTTTAAATAACAATAATAAAAGTCTAACCATTGTTTTCTTTTTTCAAGCAAGTTCTCCAAAATTGTATTCATGTCGTCCCATGTGTTAAATGCACGTTTTGTTGCCATTCTTGTCTAACACGTTGTATACTGTATCTGTGCATCTCGCTTGCACATCAATAGTGTGAAGTTGGCTAGCATAGACCACTGATAGCTATTCTGTAGATAAAATACGATTGAAAAATTGAAAACATTTATTTGCTTGATAAACAGACAGATAATTTTAAACGCTTGATAGTTATTCGACTGTTTAACTGAGGATTGAACAATCGGCCCTAAGTATAGCAAAAAGCTCAAGGGCGTTAGATAAAACGATGTATCATATCAATAACGACTAAGTAATACAGTTATTTATAACAGAATCAATTTATTATTTCTAATTGAAACGGGCAAATTGTTAAAGCAAGTCTTTATGTGCAGTGTTGTGACCTATTTCGGTATTAAAAACCAACTTAGGTGTACCGAGTTTTCTCCGTGCCTCGGAAAGCAAGTTAAGCCGTTGGTCCCGGCTGTCATTTGTAGATATTTGACAATCGTTACAGGTAGAGGCCAGAAAGTCTGACAACCAGTCTCAGTAAGGAATATCGTATTACTCAGGACTAACTGCGTTGTGGAGGTCAGATAGTAAGTTGCTCCATTTAAAATACTGGTATTCAGTTGAATCTGGTAAGACTGGAAGCCGAATCTACCATAGTTGGGAAAAGGCTAGGCAGATGATGATGAAATAAAACTTGGTGTTTTTTTTTAAATACTCTGGCTTTAGATTAGTTTGTCACTAGTTGTATCATCAATCTAATTGAAAATACCTTGGCCCACTGTATGAATAATAAATAAAAGACTAATTAAGTAGTTCCTTTCAACAATGGTCTGTTACATGCCCTTTAACATCTATCGTTACATAAAATCATGGACATTCATAGTGTTTTACCATTGCTACCATAATTGGGACAATATGATAGGTACGGTCAGCAGCAAAAGTCGCTTTACATAACCAAAATTATAAGACGTCTTAGTTTTAGAACGATCCATATTAACAGACTGGAGTAAAAGACATAACAATATTTTCATCAATGGTTACACCAATTCGCAAAACAATATAACATCAGATCACACTGACCAGCACAAAACTTGGAGTAATAATTATAAGTGTTAACCGACTTTTGATGCTGACTGTACATATCGCTTGTTTACAGTTATGACATAACACGAAAAATAAGGAATAAAGGACTGCGTTTTTTTTTTTTAAATTAGACTAAACATTGTTTCGTTATGTCAATATTGTTTTGCATAGAAACCTTTTAAAAGTTAATTTGACGTATTTCGTTATTTAATTTCATACTTACTTCCGTTAATTTTATATTTAACCACAAACAACATCTATATTTTTGAGTTATGATGACGTCCTTGTCACAAACGAGCGGTTGTGGAACACGTGTCCAATGTATGTCACACAAGAGGGGTCCAACTCAGTAACCCAAACAAAAAACTACTAACGAACAAGCATTAGATTGTTTGTTTATTGTTACGCTTTGAAACGTTGAATGTTTATTGATCGTAGGTACGGGGATTTGGACTAAACCATTGGCCTAATAAGAACATAGACCCGATTGTGCGCACGATGACCAATCATCTTATGCAAAACTTGTTTATGCGGATCTCTCAATGTACGGGAAATGTATACAAAGCGAGGCCATGTTACACTGGAAATTATGATGTGTTGCCGTTTGTACTAAATGTGTTTAGCGCTCAACGAAATTAATTATTTGTGGTGCATGATATTTTGTCAGCTTGTTTCGGTGTGTCTTCTTAGAGGTGGTGTGGATACTCCGACCAAATAAAAAATTAAAAGCTGTTACTAAAGATCCAACAGTCAGTATGGATTTCGGTTCACCTATGTTTCATCAAATCTCCTTTTACTTTCAACCAACGTTTCAAATACTAATAATTTATTTTATAAACAACTTATTCCGCAAATGTTTTATTTTATAAAAACTCACTTTAAAATCATTCAGAGACAGAAAGCCCTGAGCTCGCTTCGCTCGCTCTTGAATCTTAAATATTTGTTGTTTTACTAATTACAATTACCTTTTATTTCAAACGTTGTTTTACGAGATGACATTAATGTAAATAATTGTTTGTCAAATGATACGTTATCAAATACAAGTTTATCAGGTAAATATTTTATTAAGCAAATTATTTGCTAAAAATTGTTTTTGTAAAATGTTAAAATAACCTATCATGTTTTTGCCAATCGTTGTTTGACAAATGAAAATTTATGAATCAGTTTTTGGTAAAAAGGCAGGATACCATTGATTTCATATAAGATACGGGATTGAAAAAAAATCATTCTTCAATCAAACTTCACGCCTTGCCATACCGATACCGGTGGTAATTAATAAATAAACATGTGCTACTTAAGTCTATCTTTGACTACTTACTTCTTTATTTGGATGGTGTTGCTAAACTGGTTTTATTTTTGAGCTCCTCATAGAACAGTCATTGACCCGATTCGACTTTGATTACCAGTCTTCTTAGCAGTTTTTCGTGTCGGTTTTATTAAAACTGATCATATCTTTGTCACACTAAATGTTTACTCAACTATATTTTGTATTACCTACTACAGATACCCAAAATACGCGCTGTGGACTGACCGTTATTTTAAATACAATACAATTTATTACTTACTGGTGTATATTGGAATGTGGAAAGCAGAGAACCTACATGATGGCGCCGCTTGGGAGAGGCCTATAGGTCCAGCATTGCACTGCCTGCCATTATTCGAAGCAATGTGTACGTTGATCTTCATAGTTTTGATTTTCATACGAAAGGATTTAGTAGAGTTGCAAGTTTTATTAGGGACAAGCTAAATTTTGTGTAAAATGTCTGTGAAAACGAACTCTATACAAAAGAGTACAAAAACCAAGCATCTTTCTCGAAGATAAAGTTGATTTTCCATTGAAAAGTTCCACTGAAATAACTTTACTTATAATATTTAGGTACTGCATTAGCCATTATATTAAAAAAAAACTATGTCTAGTAACATTGTATACTACTCACGTATGATAACGAGAAAAAAAGCTGAAGCCGTTTATGTTATTGGTTGTCTTTAGAACGCAGCTGAACGAAAATGCGCGTTAGATAAATAGCTATTATGTGTAGTGTATGAAACATACTCTTTTAAAGTAAGCTAATACATTGTTGTGTTCGTGTTACGGTGGAGTAAATCATTCACATTATGCGTCACGATTGCACACGTTTATAGGGTGGGCAGAAGAAATATTGTGCGCAATAAAAGTTGGGACGTAGTTCAGGTACCTACTTATGCCATTTTATGATAAGTATTCATAAAAAGTTGCTTCCAACTGACCTGATTTATCTGATCCACGCCGCATAATCACAAGACAGGTCACCGCAGAATGATTTCCCGAGAAATGGTTTAGAAACGTTCAATTTATATTATTTTTTTTGTAGGTTAAACAGTACAACTAATTAATTAATCAATTACGTTTTGCTAAATAAATAAAAACACACGTTTACCGACAAGGAAAACAAAACAGTGCTGTGATTGAAAATAATTTATTTTAATTGCTCATGGCCAGTACTGAAAAAAAACACCATCTTTTTGGTCTTGCATATTGAGGTGTTTTAACATACAGGATTATTTTAAAATAATACAGGCACGAAAGAAGAAAAAAAATATTGGGTACCAAATACGAACGAAAAAATATTAAAAACAAATATTTTAATGGCATCCACTCATTATTTTAACGACTTATGGCCTGTTCCAACTTAAGTTCATGTCATTCATCAACTAAAAAGGTTGAATCGAATTAAATTTAAGATTCGATAGGGAGATTAAACAGCCTAATGCATTTTGAATGATTTTAGTAATATTTTATGAAATTAATGAGTTAATCTCTTTTTATTACGATAAGATAAACTTTTAATTCCTGTTTAGGTATTTTAAATGAAGCACAAAAAATAGAGCAATAACAAGATAGTTCATTGAAACACAGCTAATGTCGCTTCCTGCTATGACGAATTACTTGATAAACGCACGCTTTGCAAATAAAGAACAATATTTTAAATTAAACGTAGAATAATTTAACTGCATAATTTGGTTGAGGAAATGGCCAAATCCTTTAGCGAAGTGCCCTAAATTCCACGAGCAGTTTTTATTGCGGAAGTCATCTTCCGCAAACGTCTTGCAGTAGAACTACTCTTAGCAAACCATAAACGGAAAGGCAATTTGAAAAACTTCCTAATAGAATGGATCCGTACCATGAAAGCAGAGGAGTCTGAAGTTCTGGAGCCAGTTGATATCTGTCAATATTTTTATGTATGGGTATACTCGCTTCAAGCCACTTGGCTTAAAGCTTAAAAACATGCTACTAACTATGGACAAGTAAACAATACTACAGCCAATTATAATATAGATTTAAAGGAACAAATGACCTTTGGAGCAGAAACACGTGTCACATTGTGGCCGGTTCTCGGTAACGCCACAGAGTAGCGAAGCGCCGTTGTTTTTGTATTGAATTATGTCAGTATAACAACAGCAGTTAGATAATGCATTGTTTGGTGTTATGCAAACGTTTGTATGTGTTGTTGTGTACTCTGTGATAGTTTGAAGTACCTTTGTTGATTGTGAAGTTTGTTGGTGTTCAAGATTCACATTTAGGGAAACTAAAATAGGATCGAATAGTAGAATATAAATTTCGGTAAGGGAGTACCGGACCACACTTATCGGATTGTACTGATCGAAAAGAGCTTTATTTACATATACTACATTTGCAATAAAAGTGAGGAAAACTTCATTCACTTCATTTTTAGTGAAAAAAATATTATTTTAGTGTTGGATAGCACATTTATCGAGGAAGGCTATTTAACATCATGCTACGGCCAACAGGAGCGGAGAATCAATGAAAAGTGTTGGTGCAAGCCAATTCCACGTCAAAAAACTTAATTCTCATAACAACAACACCTCGTCCTCCCATCACAAACAGTAAAATAACGAATAAACAGTCTTTTCTTACTTAAAGCAATACATATATAAGTATAAGTTTTATTAGTTAGTTATATTTTTGGCATGACGTTTTTCAAATTATCCTTTTAGATAAATGTTATCTTCGAGGTAACTTCCGGTCATATAGGTGCCTCATTAGTAACTTGTTTACACTACTGGTGATTTTGACAAACTCCTGATATTTATGTTCCATGTTTAGTTTGTTTTCATACGAAGTTTCAACCTACAACTAATAATTTGTTAGAGGTATCATCAGAGGAGCTCGTGGCTAAATAATAACAGCCGTACAGGTCGATCTTAAAGGTTAAGCCGTGCTTGCCGAGGTTGGTCCGTGGATGGGTGACCGTAATTACATACCTTTGTGCCTCGGAAAGGACGTTAATCTGTCTGTCTGTCTATTAATCTTTACACGCCTTAACGGTTGAAGAGATTTGGATATGGCATTTGGATTGGAAGAGCCATTACCTGGTGTAGAACATGGGAGGTGCCATGGATCCTATGTCTTGTCGCGGTATAATTCTACACTCAAACGCGGGTCAAGCCGAAGGCAAAAGCTTATTATATAAAACCAGTTCACTCAGTCTTTATTATGGTATGTCCCATAAAACATAATGCGGAAGTTACAAAGGCCCTTTAAATGTCAAATTAGTTATGTATGATTGTGCGAACAAGAATTGTTACTCTACGCTTATATGTATGTATTACATGTTTTCTTAAGTACCTTCATGCTTTAGGCTCATTCATGATTGCCGATTGTGTTCTTGACCTACCTTTAGTATAGCTAAAAGAGTGTCCATGGAGTTTCTTGCCCATTCTTCTCCATAGAGATCTACGCTTTGGAATGGGCAACTACAGTACTTTCACAGTTATTATGTCTTGTGACTGGGACTGTAGCTTCATTTTTATTGTTTTTCGACTATTCAAAAGTGCCTGTAACTGGCCTACTTGAAATAAATGATTTTGAATTGATTTGCTCTACATGGATCTTTTGGCGTGTGGTCAAAATCGAAAATACCGCTATATTACTTTTTAATACAATATGTCAGGTATAGGATTGGATATATTACTGCATTCTCCTGACAACGTCAGTTGAGCGCTAGAAAATACTTGTAGCACTGATGAAGTCTGCCGTTTAATAAATACTATATCATATAAATTTTCACTCAGTCCAAACAAAACCAATTGCTGTTTTTATTACATTCCAAAATATATTAGGTAAGTATGTCTGGCTATCAGTCGCATGGTTACAATGAACTTGTATGACACATACAGTAGAATACAAATTATATAAACTAGTATATATGTAGCTACGTTCCCAATATGAACATTGTACATATACATGTAGCGAATGATAAGTAATGGACCTGCTAGCTGCTTGACCGCGATACTTATGTTGAAATACGCGTCATAATTAACTATTGTTATTATCGTGCCTTAGCAGACGTTGTTTACATGCAGATTAACTTTTTATAAGGGCCTTTTCATTGTCATGCGTGTTTGCGCCCGCGTGCGGGCCAGGCACGCATGCATGCTGCCCGCAACAATCGTATCATACATATTTTTTTGTCATGCGCGCCACACGCGCGCTGGTGTGGAGAAAATAATCTGCTCTGCGAGCGGCCCGCGACAAGCATGGCAGCCTGGCCCGCACGCGGGCTCAAACACGCATGACAATGAAAAGGCCCTAACAAAGTGACATATCGGAAAATCCTAATCGCGTAAATATTCAACTGTAATAATAACGTTTAATACTAACGTATTCACAACATATAGTATGGGAAAGCAGTTTTTTTGTTGTTAAACTCTGTAATAACATCCATACTATCCATACTAATATTATAAATGCGAAAGTCACTCTGTTTGTATGTTTGTTTGTTTGTTACCTTTTCACGACTAAACGGCTGATCGGATCTTAATGTAATTTGGCAAGAAGATAGATTTGAACCTGGGGAAGGACATAGGCTACATATCATCACGCTACGACCAATAGGAGCGAAGCAGCAATGAAAATTGTTGCGAAAACGGGAAAAATGTGACGCAGACGATGTTGCGCGGGACACCTAGTTTAAAATAAATTTAAAAAACATAATCATTATTTTTTGAATATCTAACAATATACATCTGCTGTATACGCCACGAAATATAAAAATAATTAGACTTCGTTTTCCTCTAATCATCATCAAAGTTTAAATATCCTGAACTGTTGCAATTTTACGTAAAATTGCAATGTTTTTTTATTTATTCCACAGTATACAGATGAAATATAAATTACAGGTCACGAAGGTGATTTAAACTTAAAGATAATACTCAAGCAATTAAATTAAAAAGCAAACATTCTATTAATTATTAACCAAGGCAGTACCAGAACTAAAATAGTTGTATTATGACCTTGATGACTTCGGTAGTTCGATTGAAACTTACCTAAGTACTTACGTATTTGTCGAACGTACTTATTGAACAAGGGCTTGTGTTATATAATGTATTTATGAACATATCTTATCGTAATAATTGTTTTGATCAAAGAACTTTGTACTTAAACTGTCCTTGCGCCTCGTATTCTGTAACGGATTTTTTTCGAATCTCCGGTGTTGAATATTAAACTTTTCAAACTGATTTACGATAATTATCAAACGTGAATACTCGTAAATCAAAATGTAATGCATTCTATTACCTGAACTTGAAAACTGTTATGAAACTCATGCTACGCCGTAGCAAGCGGCTACGACGTAGCAGGGGATGCAATTACAGATTTGCCATGCACGTCTTGAGCTTTTTATTTCAAAAATAAATTGTGTTGACATAACAATACTTGCATATGGCTGCTAAGTCATAACTACCTATATAATTTAAGGCCATTGTACCCTAAGTGTCCAAAAAACATTTTGTTTTTAAAATAATAGTACTATAGGCATTAAAAGATATAACAGGATGCCAGTTCACGAGATAACTTCCATGTGTGTTTTACATTTCAAGCATTATCTCTAATACCTGAACATTGAATAAAATTGTTAGTGACGTGTGATGACTATCAGTATGCTGATTAACGTACCAGTAGATGATATTGTGGGTCAATACCACCTGTTATCAGATAATAAATTGACTGTGGTCACGTTTTCACACAATGAGACTTTTCGTTGATGCAACTTTGTAAAAGATAGTAGTCTACATTGTTGAATTAAATAAATTGTTTATTTGCGTAATACTAGATTGCAAAGTCCGAGCGAAACATGTTTTTTGCCGAAACCGAAATCGAACCTTTTATAAACGTTGAATAAAATGTCACTGGGCCATTCTTTCCAGATATATGAATATTGAAACATCTCGCTGGCTTAATATTACAGGGTTCTACGTTTTACTTTTAGCGAATTGAAATTTCAACATTGTCATAGTAACACTGGGTATAAATTATTTTCTCTCTATGTTATATTATATGGTGTCAGTTTAAGTAAAAATTGTTCTGAAAATGTAGAATTTGGCGAGACGATACTATTTGACAAATAGGTTTTCATTTTCCATTAATCTTGAGTGATGTTTTATTGTGAAATCATAACTCCTGCCTTACAAAAATAACTTGAGCTATCTGATTTTTAATCATATAATTGTAACAAAGTATAATTGTAACAATGATATTGCATTCATAATCTTGTCAGCAGTACCGTTGGCCTTACTTGTCTCGAAAGGTATTATCGCCAAATATTTATATGCAAAACATTACGCGAGACGTGTGTTGTGTGTTTATTTTATTGATATCCCGTCTAATAGTGCACACTTGTAAGTAGACACGTAGGCTACTAATTTTATCTCACTGTGACTTTACAACATTTTAAAGATAAACTTAGGCCATGCCAAAATGCCATGGTCCGGTGCGTGAGGGAATAGCAAGCCGTCGCATCCTTCTGCGAAGCAGTCATGCTAGCGAAGGAGGTGGCGGAACGTGAGAGGGAGCGAGCCTCACGTCCCAGCCGTAGGCGCGGGACTGTGGACAGTGAGTGATGGGCCAGCTCACCGTCCGTCCGTCTTATGACGACAGGCCGTGTCGACGGCGCGTTCGTGTTCCACGCGCGCCTCAAGGAGATGTTAGCAAATCGGAAAGGGTCTGAGAGGGCCGACGCCTGCCAGGGCTGCGGGACTGTTCGAAAGAGATACCGTGGCCCTGGACACGAAAGACGGTAAATGGATGGGTTTTAGTCAGTCTGACACTCCCTTGCGCTCCGCTCAGAGCGAGAGGGATAATTTGATGACTTCCCATCCGAAAAAAAGGCCATGCCAACATAATTTTACTGCTAAAAACTGCATTTCAAACCGGGTTCAAGGATCTGTTAAAATAATACAATCGAACACAGACGAAATTCTATCATGCTTCAATTATAGCTTGCCTACATTTGAAGTTCGAACGCCAAAAATAACAATGGCGCTCATGTAGATTATAAAATTAAAAAGTAGACTCACGTATATCCCGCTAGGATGTCCATGAGCGTGCTCTTGCCGGCCCCAGACTGTCCCATGATGACCGTCAGCTCACCAGCGTTGAACGTGCCGCATAGCGCGTTGAGGATCGTTTTGCGTCCTGGGACATACAGGAAAATGTGTCACACTATTGAGAACGAATACTAAAAGGGGTCTTGTTATTTTAAGAAAGGTTTTCCTTCGCGGTAAAAAGGCTGGGTAATGATTGAAGTGATACTATATTGGTGTACCTCTATACTGTTCTGTTTATTGCAGCTAAACCAATTTCTTTATTACAATTTATTACTTAGGTACTACATTTTTTATTACAATTTATTGATCAAATCAAATCAAATCAAATCAAATTTATTCGTAAATGTAGGTTTCATTACAATAAGATGTTATACAGAAATGGTTAGTTCGCTACATTTTACCCGAGAGCATACGAATCATAATAGAGTTAGGTATGTCAAAACAATAGACACAAAATTTTAAATTAAATAACACAATTGCATATTATTAATACACATTTCCTTACGTACTAACACACACAATTATTAAAGTAAAAACAAATAAATAAAAATAATCATAATCAAAATGTCTTGTCCTCCATAAACTCAGCTGTGGAGTAGTAGCTTTTATGAATTAAAAATTGTTTTAATTTTTTTTTAAACAAATTATTATTAAGTTTCTTTAAATGTCGTGGAATTTTGTTGAAAATAATTGGAGCCATTCTATAAAAGCTTTTACTTAGGAGTGCTGTTTTACTGCGATCAACACAAAGAATGTTCGATTCCCTTTTTCTCAACCGTGGATCGGCTGGGGCTTTAACTTCGAAAAGCTGTGGGTTTGTCTTAACGAACACTGCCACCTTAAAGATATATAATGACGGCAATGTAAGAAGCTTCAAAGATTTAAAATATGGCTTACAACTATCCCTTGACTGTAGATTACATATAGCGCGTACGCATTTTTTTTGTGCAATAAAAACGAAATTCTTGTCTGTCGAATTACCCCAGAAAATTACTCCGTATCGTAGAACTGATTCTACGTAGCTATGGTAGGCAATAAGCACGGCGTCACGGTTTACATATTTAGACAGCTTATGAAGAGCAAAAGCAAAACTGTTAAGTTTTTTGCAGATTTCTTCAACCTGCCATTTCCAAGTAAGTTGGCTGTCTATCACTAACCCTAAAAACTTTGTAGTATCCGTTTTTGTGACTGAATTTCCATTGTGACTAATATTAATCGGTAGCTGTCGTTGTCGCTGACTAAAATGCATTATACACGTCTTTTCTAAGTTGATAGAAGATTAGTATAACTGTGTCAGGCATCGATGTACTAAGTGGCAAGCAAGATACATAGAAACATAGCCTTCGTATGTGAACATCAAAATTGCTCAGCATTAAGTAAGATTTCGATCGCCCACTGTCACTATAGCAGAGTTTCGTAGTATACTCCTACGACATCCGTATCCGCGAGAAGACGCAATAAATCACAAGAAATAGTATTTTTTATACGCACACACACACACACAGATTGGATATAGTCATCCTTAAAGGTAAATAAAAAAAAAGCGGCATATGTACTAGGGAATAATAAATGTAGAGCACCTCTTTAACAAAAAACTATCCCATAAAAACAGAATAGGGCAAAGTAGAAAACTGTAATTGTTGACGGTGTTGACGAGGCTCTTTGGGTTTATAAAGTTTAACAATCAAAGCGCCAAGATGACTTATCTATACCAAGGTCAAATAATTTCTGATCGGTTATTGGCATTACGTGCTAAATACACAAATAATGAGTAAGCTGACTTATTGCAGAGATACTGAGCTATAATAAAAGCGACCTTTGACCCTACCTTAATCATAATTAAATATTAATATGTATTACTATAGATAGTTCAAATACAAACTAAGATAATGTTACGTAGGAAGAATGTTTTGTGTGTATTTTGTTGTTTTAGCTAAACCCAACAAAGAAAACGAAACTAAAGTAAATAGCCTGAGACAATATTATCATCATTACCGAAAAAGGGCATATCCTTGTGCCTGTTTGCCCATATGAGAGCATCGTTGAAACTGACAGAGTTTTGGGAACCGACTATTTCTGGAAAACGAAGTTGAAGGTGTCTAGGTAGATCTGTCTTACTACTGTCATGTTTATATATATTACTTTTTAGGGTTCCGCACCCAAAGGGTCAAACGGGACCCTATTACAGAGACTTAGCTGTCCGTCCGTCCGTCCGTACGGCCGTCTGTCACCAGGCTGTATCTCATGAACCGGGATAGTTACCCAGTTGAAATTTCCACAGATTATGTATTTCTGTTGATGCTATAACAAAACAAAAACAGAATAAAATAAATATTTAAGGGGGCTAAAAAAGTGTTTTTTTTTGCTAGTTTTTATAAATAATGGTACGGAACCCAGTAGGTGGCCATGTATATTGCTTATTAAAGTTTATAACTTGAGTAAGTCATTATTTAAAATACGATTTTAATTCTGTAGTTTAGGAATTACTTGAGGAGGAGGGGCTCATGGCTAAATAATAACTGGGTAATATGAAACCCCTTGGTAAGACTGGATGTCAGACTTTCGGCTTCTGACTACTCATAACGACTGTCAAAGATCTACAAATGACAGCCGGAATCAACGGCTTAACGTGCTTTCCGAGGCACGGAGGAAACTCCGCAAGCGCGGCTTACCCTTAAAGATCGATCCGTGCGGCTGTTTTGTTTAAATTTTCGTCTATGGCATAAAAATGTTGCTTAAATTATTAAATTAAAATCAAGTAATTACTTAACTCCATTATAGATACGGGTGTTAGTGAGGTATTGTCTTGATTACTTCCCTTGGCTAATTAAATGCACGGTAAAAACGGGAAAAGTGTTTGTAAAAATATTGCACGCTTATTTTAAATACAAAACAAGAAAACTATTTCAATTGTTATCTACAAATATTTCTCTTACGATAACACATACTGTCTCGAAAGGAACGATGACTTAGTTATTCTGTTTAAAGATAAAGAAAATGCTTGTAACAATAAGGACGTTGACTATATCATTATTATAAGCCTACGTGATAGTGACAGTTTTGTCCAGAATAGTCTGGATTTTGTTAAGAAGGAAAAAATTGGGAAGAATTTATTAAATGTCTAGACTTAAATGTGTGTGCGCGACTGTTGAGCATGAGGTTCTGGGTTTGATTCCCAGGTCGGGTAAAGTGTTATTGGGTTTTTCCCTCAGGTATTTCTCAGTATCAGCCAAGGAGTCTTTTTTTTTTTTTTTTTTAAAAACGTTGCCCCACTCTAGGTATTTCTTCTGTATCGTGGGTGCGTTTACAAACATTTAAACTCACATACACAAACAGCCAGACCCGGAACAACTATCTGTAGGCCATTCAAATATTTGTTCCGTGCGGAGATCGAACCCGCGACACGCAGCGCAGCAGTCAATCGCTAAACCACTGCGCCAACCGTGCCGTCAGTCTGGATTTGTGCCCAGTTGATGGCAATAGACTCGCCCCCTATTACATAAAACTTAAACAAAACAGACGAAATGAGGATGTTATGTTATGTTACTTAATTAGGTCTTTTCGTTCCAACATCTTTCAAGTGGCCTACTGATAAAAAAATACTAATCTATACAAAAGACGACGTGGTGGTTACAGGTCATGAAGGCCGTATGTACCAGAAGATACTTTTTCAAAAGACAAAATATCACACGAGCTGGTTTTACATCATCATCTTCATCTTTTTCTGTCCCTATCCTATTCTACTTGGGGTCGGCGCAACACGTTGAGAGAAAACGAGATGGTTTTACATAAGATCTTAAAAATGTTGCAAACCATTCATTGCCCCATGCATGCATTTCTTCACATCATCATCTGCCTAGCCTCTACCCAAACTATCTTGGGGTCGGCTTCCAGTCTAACCGGATGCAGCTGAGTACCAGTATTTTACATACAGCGACTGCCTATCTGACCTCCACAAACCAGTAACTGGGTAATACGATACCCCGTGGTAAGACTGGATTCAGACTTTCGGCTCTGACTTCTCGTAACGACTGTCAAAGATCTATAAATGACAGCCGGGACCAACAGCTTAACGTTATTAATTAGCCACGAGCTCGTCACATATCACAAAACATTTACAAATAAAATCACTTTGTTCCTGCAGACAAGTGAATTCTGTATAAAAACAAATATTGAATTGAAGTGCTACTTATGAATCAAGTAAGTGAGTATTACATCAATATCGGCGTTCTTGACGCATAATATCTTAACATATAAGTGGTAATTAAGAATAATATTAATAGTTGAGCGATAAAATATGTTAAGTCGACAAGTGAATTGCTAAAATAAAACGGAATGTAAACAAACTTGACGAAGACCATAGTAACCTTTTTTTTACGGATGGGAAATCATCAAATAACCCCCCCCCCCCGCTCTGGGCGGAGCGGGAAGGAGTGTCAGACTTGTACTGACTAAAACCCATCCATGTTCCTTCTTAGCCCTTTGTGTTCCAGGGCCACGGTATCTCTTTCGAACAACCCGCAGCCCTGGCAGGCAACGGCCCTCTCGGACCGCTTCCGGTTTGCTGACATCTCCTTGAGGCGCGCGTGGAACACTAACGCGCCGTCGACACGGCCTGTCGTCATGAGACGGACGGACGGTGAGCTAGCCCATTACTCACCGTCCACAGGCCCGCGGGACCATAGCAACCTGAAGTTAAAGTTGTTTTATGTTGAAAAACTGAATTAATTAGCTAAAGTTATGACAATTTGTTTTATCCTTCTTATGGATTATTATGTAAATGGAAATGTGTTTGGTATTTTTTATCTAATAGGTATATAAAAATCTGTCTTTGTGTAAACAAACTTCTACATCCCCTGTTCAAAAGGGAGGATCCAACGACCAGACGGGTGTTGTGTATGGTGGGCTTCTGCTCGAAAGTTGTTATCGTGTTTTTCTATACATATAGTCTAAAGTCTCTGATAATTTTAAAAGCGTGATTCAGAATTTTGATTGATGTTAATCGTAGTTTCTCCTTTGTGGCATTGATGTCGCAGTAGCCTTTTTGTACTGTCCGCTACAACACGTTATGGTTTTTTTTACCTTATATTTACTAAGTAAACCATTAGAATTTGTTAGATTGCAAAATTTTGGTTATAATCTTGATGTCGGAGCGATGGTGTCATTATCATATTATATAATTATATTTATTCTCTAAACCCAATTATTAAAAAAGTTTTTTTATTTCCTATATGTATTTGTTCCAGGTCTTGATCATCTCATGATTCGTGTTCATGATGAATGCTTTGTTATATGATTGCAAATAAATAATGAGATTAAAAGGGGAGTCTTAGAAGTCTAGTTCACCTAAAAGGAAGCTAACTTGTATGGAAACAGGCTTATATGTAGATATATTAGCAACACGGACACGGAAACGTACCGGCTTACTGCGGAAGGTATTTTATCTGTTTATGGAAAATTGTGGCATGTCGCTAAATTGTAGTATAGTCATCTGTTTACATTTTTTTAATGACCTTACTTGATATAAGATAAAGCAAAAAAAGTATCTAAGGATCTTAACCAATACGATGGTGTTTGGTGGGAAAAAGCTATGCGTTTATGTATTTTGTATATGTATGTCATTTTATTTTTGTCACGGTAAGATTTTTGTTCCCAAAGTTGAAATTTCGAAATTCCGTATTTTTGCACCCAAGTAGGTACTTATTGATGCAACACAAAATCAAATTCAATAACAAATTCAATTCTACAAGAAACTGTTAGGGTTTAATAGTTTCATGTTAAGAGAGTCATTAAAGTCGATGGTAACTTACTAAACGATTTAGATCGAAACCATAAAACGAGAAGAAAGTGTCTTAAGAGCCTCTAAAAAGATAAGTAGTTTATTTTTAAGCACCTACTTGTATACAACGTACTAGGAATCTGGCATCCACTCAGCTTTACTTAATTAATGTAATGCTAACTTAACTATACGTGAAGAGAAAACTTGAACAATTTTCTGAAGAGCTTATTATGAATTAATTAATGGTACCACTCAAATCAAATATTTAATCTTATCAACAGTCACTTAAATATCACATTCATATCTATACCTAATTGAATGGCTATAATAGTCGCAAATCACTAGTTTTATAAAAAAAAAAAACTAGGTTATAATGATGTTTTTGAATTTATTGGAAGTTTAATTTAGAATTTGAGCGTACGGGATTAGTACAACCTGCTACACTTCGCTACTATACAAACTTAGCTTATTTATTATCAACAGATGTGACAGACCACTTCTACAGATGCTACTAATAATAAGCGTAGTTTTCGTTTCGTAACGCAGTGAAGAGCTTGGTACTCTCTCGTCTTGATTCGAATAGTTAACAATACCAAATAGTACGTTTACAGTAACAGGTGTGAAGTTTTATGCAGCAGAGTTTTTAAATATTTTTTATATAAATCTTATCTTGTTAGCGGGGCAAATGAGGCCAGAGACTGCTCAATATACACAGGTTTTGTAGGAGAAAGGGAAAGCTTTAGTAAAGAAGTGGTTCACAATGCAGGTAACACAAAAATATAATTAATCGTTCTGTATCTTTATCGGTTGTAAAAGTGCCCTTAATGAAGCCGAAACGTACATTTTCTCCGCTTCATTGCGATATTTTTTTTTTGTCTACGAGACCATAGCTTTTATTTATTTATTCACATAACAATTTTCATTGTGTTTGAATTATGTAGTACATTAATTAATTACAGCTAAAAATAATAAATTATGAATAACAAACAGTAAAATTCACAAAAAAAAAAACAATAACATATGATAAATATTATGTCAATAGAACGTAAATAGTTAATATATAAATTATTGTAAATGTTATCCTGTCAAATTATTATAAATCCATTATCTAAAATGCAAAAAAAAAAAACTAATAATGTCTTGAATATATGTCATAAGTAAAAGGTAAGTAGGTACAAAAAGGTAAATTACTATATATAAAAACTATGTACCATTACCTGTCACCAATTCAGATATAGAATATAAGCATTTCAGCTTTGGTCAAAGTTCCAACATTTTTTTAATACAAGTTTCTAATGTTATAACTTTACTTGTTATACCTCCTTATACGATTCAATGCATCCATCAGCACAATATTTTGAATGCGTTACGTTGAATCCTACCATAAAACGTGATTTTTCACCCCAAAAAATAAAGTGGTTTTCTAGCAATCATTTTTGCGTAAGCATAATTATAATTAGGTAAGTTTTTGTTTTACAGAATGCTTGGTTGGCGGCTGCGTATAGGGTCCGTTTTTATATTGTATTTTGTCTCGTCACGGAAAGTGTTAATTCGTTACTGATAAAGAAACACATAAATGATTTTTTACTTAAGAGGTATATGTATTACAACCTATGCATGCACCCCTATGAACGTCATCGTGTCGTAGATAATGTATCGACAATAGAAAATTCAAGTGCAATGAGTGTATCTTTCAATGAGTACAGAACAATACATGCAGCATAGTTATTTTATTAGCTAATTAATGATTCTTTATGAAGATCTTTACTAAAAATAGTACCTAATGTCTAATCGGCTTCTTCAGTACCGAGTAGACATTAAAAATACATACACGTAACACGTTTGTGTTGAATTTTTAGAAGATTTTATCAATCTCCATCTCCATGATACTTATTTTTAAAAACTAACTTGGTTTAACAGTTTAATCATCAAGTATGGCATCCACTAAAGGCTATTAGTAAAGAATTTATTTCATGTTTGATCAGTATGACAAAAATTTTAAGCAATATGAAAATGGAAAAGTAAAATAAAAAAAATATGCGAGTACCAATCCAAACTCCATTTTTAAAGTTTGAAAAGTATTTACTAAAGCATATGATTTTCAAAAAACCGACTGAAACGTTTCGGATTTGAAATATTTTGTTGCTCTCCTATCCTGGTTAATTGTTTACAGTGTGTTCTACAGTTAAGTATACAGAAAAGTATTGTTTAGTTTAATTTTAAAACAAAAACTTGATAATTAACAGCTGTTCTTTCAAAAAGATTCTAAGAACAATACATAAACAATGGGATGGGTATGCTTCATTTAGATGTTATGCAATAAAAAAATATAGTTTTAACCAATTAGGTAAGCATCGCTTATTTGTTTTGTAGATGTTTGGTCCTGCCTCTTTGGTGTTGTGGTCGTGAGCGCCACTTCAAGACTTTTTCGATTCCCAGGCCAGGCAGTGTTTTTAACTTTTTCTACCAGGAATTTGTTAGTAGCAGCCCGAAGTCTGATTTGTGTGCGGTTGATGGCAATAGGCTCGGTCCATATTACATGTGAATTAAACCTAACTGAGAAAATGTGGGTCTCTTTAGCTACACTTCTACCCAACCATTTAGGTATTACAGGCGTTATGTTATGTTTGATGGTGGGCCAAAAAATATATAAAGGATCGCAACTGTATGAACTGTGTGAGAGGAACAGGAAGACGCTAACAAGCACCGGACATATCTCATAAAGAAAAAAATGATTCGGGCCATCACGTGATTACTTTTAGGCGCATCATGTTGCTATGAACAAATTTTACGATAGCGATCATTGGTGATTCGATTAGTGCTCATTGTTAAAAATATCTGGTATATTTTTGTTACTTATATTTTGTGTGGTTTGTCCAGTATCATAATTCTTTTGCGCTTACCCCAATTTATTTGGGATCGTTGCAGCATGTCTTCTTCCATACATCTCTATTACATAATATCATCTCATCAGGCACCTCCTTGTTTGCTCCCTGATTTGCCCCGCAATTGCAGAGTTATACAAGGTTGTGACGACAATACGACAATAGAGGAAAAAAAACTGGTACAACTACTCTGTTCATAGGAATATTTTGAAGTGAAACTTCTTATGCGACTTCCAACAAGTTTGCGTTAAACGCTATCATTTCTAAAACTCACCAAGAGATGGCAGTATTACAAGATTTGTGATTACGTGGTTCTACTAGGTACGCAAGATGGCGTGCAAACAGTCATGCATTCGACTCTTCGGTGTGACCAGCCTTCGCTCAATTTCCATGAGTAGACAAGAAAACAACAAAATATTATTTAGAATCTCAATAAAATGAGAGTGAATGCGTGGCACTCGAACGCATGCGTGTATTATTACGAAGTTTCACTTCTTCCGCGCGGAGGGACTCCACGCACAATTTTTTAATCTATCAAATAAACCCTAGCATCGAAATGAAAAAAAGTCAAACAAACAACAGACACGTATAAAATTGTTAACAAAATAAAACATCATTTGGAAATAAAATGTATGGAACAAATTTGGCAAAGGGTTTTTGAAGTAGCGAGTTGGCAACAAGTGTTTAGTGTTAATAATGCGACCTGACGGTTCTAGCCTATTAATATACATCATGGAGAAAATGCTAAAAAATGAAAAATAATGTCCTGTGACTAAAGTATTGGATATATACGATTGATTTTTTATATGCAGACTGGGAAAGTCATAACTTCATAAGGTGACTTAAAAGTATTAATAAGATTAAAAAAAAAAAAAAACAGATAGTAAGTTACACTACTGCCATAGTGTCATAGATTATGTTTTATGTAATTACGTATTTGTACGCGTGATTTATGTTCAAATACGAACACGAAGTCGAGGACAGAACCTAGTAGTAAGTAAATAACCTTTGAACCGCTAGAAAAACAATAGAATAGAATAGAATAAAACTTTAGTGTGCACCAAAAATAAAACATAACGGTTTTACAAAACTGCTAATTTCCATACACACTTTTTTAAACAAAATATTAGTCTTTGTATTCAAAACTTGTTATCAGAATAATTATAATTTCTCGTTTAAAAGACATGCAAAACATCGATAAATCAGCACTAACTTTACCCGGCTTATCGCTCACTCTTGAATTTAGTAATGGTTATCATAACATAACTGGTTCTGGAACTTTTTTTTTTTTACAGTTTTTCTTGTCAAAATTGATTATAACTATATTCGGCCATTTTGAACGAGTTGTTGGTTTGTAGGTCTTATCGCAGACCTTGCAGATATCTATATGATATGATAACCGTAATTCGTGACACCATGGTTCTATTTTGGTGTTTATTTATTTATAGTTATATTATTCATACTTATGTATTCCTCATAAGCCCACGTAATTACGTGATCACTTTAAATAACCTCTTTCTGCAGTCCTGACACAGCCAAAAGGCGTCATCGCAGCAGACCTCGAGATTTCGGGTCAGGTTCGGAATAATCCATGGCGAGACGAGCTGGACAAAACCAGTGACCAGGGGGGGTACTATGACATGAAAAAGAAACGGAGCTATACAGGTCGTCTAGCTCCATCTCTTTCTTTCCCACTCTGGAATAGGAATGGAACAATAATGTTTTAAGACGTCATGGTACGCCACCAGGGATCAAAACAACTGGAAGTCATGGGGAGTCTTTCCCAGCAGTGGGATAGTGCAGTCTAACAATATCAGTATCACATTAATTTATCAACCTAGATCGGCTTGGCTTGAGTCGGTCAAAAAAAGCTCTACGTGTATGCGAGTAGATACGGTGTTGACAAGTGTGGTCTCTGAGACATGCACTGTCTTTAGATTCTCATACCATCAGTCCACATTGTAGGCTAATTATGCTGTACAACCCATGGCCTACGAGGTGCAGGATGCGCAAATAAATATGCAAAAAAAAAAACCAGAATATATACCTACAGGTTGAACTGGGTGACAAAAGAACGTAAAAACAAAAATCATTCCCCATAGTCCTATACAAGGTGTACGGGACAGCGACGCGAAATTGCTCACCACGTACTCATCATCATTCTGAACCCTCCCACATAGAATTTTTTCCTAGCAAATTTACAAAAACTGGCCAAGTGCGAGTCAGACTCGCGCACGAAGGATTCCGTACCATTATTTATAAACACGAGCAAAAAAATATCACTTTTTTGTATGGGGCCTCCTTAAATAATTATTTTATTCTGTTTTTAGTATTTGTTGTTATAGCAGCAACAGAAATACATAATGTGTAGAAATTTCAACTGGGTAGCGATTACGGTTCATGAGATACAGCCTGGTGACCGCCGGACGGACGGACAGCAAAGTCTCAGTAATAGGGTCCCGTTTGACTCTTTGGGAACGGTCGGTGGGTTAAACGGTAAGTTTCGTGTCCGCGTCCCTTTTTTTTTTTTTTTTTTTGCGGATGGGAAATCATCAAATGACTTCTCCCGCTCTGGGCGGAGCGGGAGGGAGTGTCAGACTTGTACTGACTAAAACCCACCCATGTTCCTTCTTCGCCCTTTGTTTTCCAGGGCCGCGGAATCTCTATCGAACAACCCGCAGCCCATCGAACAACCCGCAGCCCGTGTCCCTTACACCCCGTATTTTCGATACAATCATATGGGGAAAGGAATTCTACGGAACATTTAACAAAGGATACCTGGCTGGAAACTGGTATTTACGTAAGAAATAAGCTTTATCAGGCTTTTGTTATGGGACTGAATATCGGGGAGGTAGTCCATTCTTCCCTCCACATCCCTATTTTCTTCGAACACTTGATCTATAATGAGAAATAAACACGTGCTTTCTTTTTCTAACAGTTCGTTATTATTAAATCTATGTTGTTGAAAAACATACATTTTTTAAGGTAAAAATGTGGCAATTATTTAATCAAAATTTATTGTTAGTTGTTTGTTCTTCCGGGAATGATAGTTCATGGTTAAGTGATAATTTATTTCAAAAAGCTAATTTATGTTCAATTTTTTTAAATCTTCTTCAGTCAATAAACTGCAACATAAAAACATTAAATTAAAAATTTAAAAAACCCCCGACACGAAAAACCTCTAAAAAACCTAAAATAAAATAATCCAAGCGTCTTAGCGTCGGGGGTCCGCTTTGTTTTGTGCTTGTACTAAGCGGCCTACTTAGCGGTCCCACGAACACTCTCAATTAAAACACCTTTCAAACGAAACCAATTTTATTAAAATCGGTACATCCGTTTAGGAGCTACGATGCCACAGACAGACACACAGATACACAGATACACAGATACACAGACACACAGATACACACGTCAAACTTATAACACCCCTCTTTTTTGGTCGGGGGTTAAAAATGATTCATCAAGGGCATGAAAATAACATCAGTTGGTAGAATCGGGCGAAAGCAATGCTACTATTCGTCAGAGATAAACTATTAGCAACGTTGGTTACAAAAGGAAAATCACTTAACACCGATTAAGATTTAGAAATACTAAATTCTATGTTGTAAGTAGTAAATACATTCATTCGAAAATAATTTTCGGGGATTCCTGCGTAACACGATAACGCACCCTGCGTTATGATAATGAAACAAACTTTGGTCTGTTGTCATATCATTAGAATTAGTTCAATGATAATGCGGACTGTCAACCACACAGGCAAACAGAATAGGTTGGTACCTACTAAGTTTTATCAATATTGGAACTTGGCAAGATGTTGTGAAGTTGAGCCCTGACCGAAATTCTTCAACAGTTTTTCCTTGTTCCCTTCATCATCATCTACAACCTGACACCACCTACAGCTGCGCATAGGATTTCCACTGTTAACTGCCCTTTTGGTCAGTGGATACGAAACGGGGCACTATGAAAAAAAAAGTCAAGTGATTCCGGAGGTTATATCGACGGAGCCCCGGGGCTCCTACTTCTGGGTGGTTTAAAAAAAAATAACCACGAAGAGGATGGTGGGGTCTTCCAGACTCCGTTGGTCGGAGATAAAAATCACCCAGTTACTTTTCGCCTTATTTTTAGGTGTTCTATACGATAGAATCCAGAATATAAAAAAATTACCAAAAAAAAACTCTTTTTTCCTCAGTGCCCCGTTACGTATTACGTATACTCCAACCGCCCTTTTTGCCAATTTGTTTAGGGTCACGTCAACATCTCTGTAAGACCTCAGTATACTGTCTTTCTAGCGATACTATATTTCGCACAATCCATGCATATTTTCTTTGATTAATAATATAATATAAATATTGCACAATTCATCATATTTTCTTTGATCAATAATCTTTTTATAGTCCTCTGAATTTATGCACAACACTCATCTTATGTCATGTCCTCTAAAAAAGGGTCTTGACAGAAAGTAATCTTATATTGTTGTTATGTTCTTTTCCTTTTAGAGTGAGATTTAAGGGCAGATGCCCTTGTCCTATGTTGCTTGGTGTGGGCGTCGGGCACTTCTGTTGACCGTCACATAATCATTTACTCCTTTTTCATTCATATCATTCGTCATACAATCCATCCATCGTATCCTGGGTCTTCCTCCATCCATCATCATTTATATGCATCACTCTTTTAGTCACATGCGATTCGTCCCTCCTCATGACATGGTACGGTATGCAATCTTGAAAACCGTAACCTTCTATGTGTTATGCAACACTAAGTGTCGTTGTATTAATGAAGTTTCAGCTGTAAAACTATCTTCAGCTGTTAGATTTAAACACAATGTGAAGTCAGCGACCTGACACAAGGCCAGCTTATTTTATTTTTATCACTTCGCATAGCAGTTGCTAGTTGGGCTTGTGGCAGGTCTGCCCACACCCACTAACAAATATTGAATGTCTGTGGGTCTGTCAATAGTTTCTCCTAGATTATAGGAATATACCAAAGGTTACGTACATATGGGATAAGGGTGTCTCTAAATGTAGGCATGACGGAAAATTTTGTCAATGG
Source organism: Cerastis leucographa (assembly GCA_963082945.1). Taxonomy (NCBI): domain Eukaryota; kingdom Metazoa; phylum Arthropoda; class Insecta; order Lepidoptera; family Noctuidae; genus Cerastis; species Cerastis leucographa. The sequence continues at coordinate 12,722,308 of OY720357.1, forward strand.
TTTGCGAAAACTTCTATGTTTGGATGTGATTTAATGGTTATTTGGTTTAACCTGAACCTTAAACTCTTCCTCGGATAGATACCTATTCTATTATTTTTCTATTCTATTCTATTTGAATTTAACTAAACAAAGCATTGCTTAAACTGTACGGTTTCGTAGCACGCAGTAGCGAATCTTAGATTGTTTTCCGCCCTAGGTCATGTCTGCAACTGTTTGCGAAGGACACAGAGGTTTGAGCTCCATTTGAGCTCTTTATGTTACTTAAATTTTAATAATTTCAAGTGCCATTACTGCATATAATTGAGGTCTGAGCTTGTAAACAACAGAGTTTGTGTTAGTATTTTATCATTTTCCTTATTTTGGCTCGATAATATTTCTTTGTTAACTAAAGTTTGATATATTAAAATATATTAATTGAGTAATTAAGAAGCATGTTATGAATATTCACAAATCTCAGAAGCTGTTATCTTTATGTATAGTTTATAACTGGTAGAGTTAAAATTCTAATCTTGAAAAGGGAGCCGAACTAACAAATCATCGCAACAGTAGAGCTGAGACATTGCACGCATACCATTAAACTATCGTTAATGGATTACAAATAAATTGTATTATTCAATAATATCTACTTAAGTGTGTGTGTGTGTGTATCATAATCTTGCTTAATGGGTGCTACTATTAGAAACTCATGTAAATAAACTTCGTAATAGTGTGAAGGTTTGCTTACCTCCCGCCAAGATGCCATGTCGCACCGTGTAGCTGATGTCTTCAAACGATATGTTTAGCGAGTCCTCCACGAGCGACGTGGAGTTGGTCTCCTGCGACTCTGAATGTTCGCTGGCCATGTTCGAAAACTTTCACTCACACACAAGAAATAACTATAACACAACAGAACGCACTTTATCCATCGCGCGCTAATTTGAACAAAGAAACGCGTACGATGTAAACAAAGAGGGTAGCGCAACAGTTGCGCGTGAGACGGCCTGACGCGCTGGCTCGGAGACGCGAACTGCGCTGCGCAGGCGACTGGCGCTGTTCCACCGACGATTATCGGTCGTTCTCCCCCACTCCCCACATGGCCGTCAGCTGTCGAACCAGCAGTCGGCAACTCGCGCGGTAGCCGTTATCGCTGCAAGACAGATAGCCTGTTGTAAAACTAGAGACAACACCGTCAAGACAAGACAAAACAGTAACGCAACATCGGTCAATGCCGCAGCAACACACCGCGTCTATTGTGCCCTAAACAATTGTTGTTTCGAATTCACGACGTCAATAAACTATCACTTGTTACTATTGTGTACAAATCTATTGTCCATTAGCATTCGGAGGCAAGCTGTTTAGTTGTACGTATCCAATTAAACATGTGCCGATTCAATTCGTATGTCGTAATTAAAAGTGTGATGACCGGTACTAATTTTAAGCGAACAAATTAGTCATGTTCAATTTTTTTGTCGAGGTATGAACCATTTCATTGACAGCAAACTGGGTGGAAAATCAAGTTACGCTACTCAATCGACGTGACAAGATTTACTATGGAAAATCGACGTCAGCGCTTTCCATTTTCATCTACAGCGTAATTAGGCTTTATTTTATGAACTGATATACTATTTTTACTAGATTAGAACTAAACTAGGTAAATCACCCGTTGTAGTACACATTTCGATGACGGTAACACAACACCGTGTGTATGATATCTATTAACACAGCATTGATAAACTGTATCTGGATTTTGGAAATTCCGCAACACTTTCACGCAAACTGTAAAATAATCTAGTTAGCAAGTTGATATTACGAAGTAAACTATTAATCTTGACTTTGAATCTAGAGTTTTGGCTTAGAAGTTAAGCTTTTAAGTTAAGTTATTATTTTTTAACTGTCTTTTTAATAATAGAAAGAAGAGTAATATACTTACTATTAACGTAACTGAGCTCCTAAATTGTTTTTATTGAATATAATAACTTTTTCAAAATATTGGTATATTACATACCAATAGTAGCATGAACTATAAATTTATTTTCATGTGACATATCCTAAATTGCGTGTAATCCACTTTGTTTGAATGTAACATACAATTGTTCCAGGTCAAACTATTAAAACAAAATAACTCAACTACCATATCCCCAAAAGGATGAAGTCTCTACACAAAATTGACGGCACGGTTGGCGCCGTGGTTGAGCGATCGACTGCTGCGCTGCGTGTCGCGGGTTCGATCCCCGCACGGAACAAATATTTGTATGGCCTACAGATAGTTGTTCTGGGTCTGGTTGTTTGTGTGTGAGTTTATATGTTTGTAAACGCACCCACGAAACAGGAGAAATTCCTAGTGAGGGGAAATTTATATAAGTATCAAATTAAAACCGTGTTGGATCAATATTAACAGCAAATTTCTTACTTATTTGTCGTAATCAATGATGACATAATTATCTCCCTATACCCATACAAAATACGTAATATTTTCCTTTTGACGTCAGATTATTAATAAATAAACTAGAAAATGGCGCCGCATTGTTTAGATCAACGTTATGCATCAACGCAGAACACTTTCTCACTGCGCAGAAACGTGCGCAGTTGTCCACGGCTTATCTTGTACTATGCACAATATTTGTGTCTAAGTTATTACAATGTTTTCATGTGTCATTCATATGGTGTACGTAGTACATGAACTTTTATATTTATCACAGATTATTGTTTCATCATCATCATTAGCCTATAATGTTCCCACTGCTGGGACACAGGCCTCCTCTCCTATGAGAGGGAGTGGGCTGTAATCCACCACGCGGACCCAGTGCGGGTGGGTAGATGTCACATGTCTTCGAATTTTTGGTTCTAGGACATGCCGGTTTCCTCACGATGTTACCTTCACTTTTTTGAGAGAAGCGATGATGAAATAAATTACACAAAGTAATGCGCCTGCCTGGGTTCGAACCCACGGCTTACTGCTCGTAAGTCGTGGCTGCCACCACTGGGCCACCGCCGCTCTCATGATACATGTGATTATTGTTTCTTAATGTCTAATTATTCTTAGTGACTGCCTCGTTAGTCCAGTGGCCCCAAGCGTGACGGCTGAGCATTAAGTTCTGGGTTAGATTCGCAGGTCGAGCAAAGTATTATTGGGTTTTTCCATTAGGAATTTATCAATAGCTGCCACTGACTCTGGATTTATACCCGGTTGATGGCGATAGGCTCGCACCCTATCACACTGGTGAAATGTGGGTGTACGATTAGGTACACTTCTGCTTAACCCTTCAGGGATTTCAGGCGTGATGTTACGTTACTGGTTCTTAATGTCTACTTATGTAGGTACTTATGCCTAATAACTGTGTATATCAAAATATAGCTACGTATAAAATAATTCGCTTTTTATTGTTTAGACAAAGCGCGGAATAGCCTCGCCTTCAGTGTCGTCTTGAGAGGAAAAACTCATATGACCGAAAGTGCGATAAGCTTTCAACTTCTGCGGTTTTTCCACGGACCGCTTTCATAGTTGTTGGTTTATATGTATATATTATGAATCGTGACATCTTGTACTAAGTTTGAATTGTTTTCACAAACTCCAAGCCAAAATGACATTTCAAATTTCACCCTATTACATGATTTTCTATATAAAGAAAACCCATGTTTACTAGAAGAGATAATGACAAAAATGTCTAGCTACTCAGTAACCACTGGACAACTCTAAACCACATTATTTAACAATTAATAATTATATATTTTTAAATACATCTCTCAAATTAGAATCACCAAATTCGTGGAAAATCTGCCGCGAATAGTAATAAACTTAAGTTTTCAGGTTATTTTTACAATGTAAACAATCATTAATAAAAAAATTGCATAGAATAGCATAATAGAAAATTAATTTTATATCTTAAAATAATAAATGAAAGAAATAAATACTGGTATTAAATACTCACGTTGTAATCACTAATGGCATCCGAAGTGTAACTTTATTGTTACCAAAACTTTTATTTTTTACGTTAAACCGCGTAAATTTTCAGGCAGTTTTGGAAGTAACCCTACGGCGTACAATGTTCGTGAACTAATGGTAACTATCTATTGAAAACCTGCGCGTTTTATCAACTCGCACTACGTAAACATTTGGACGTAATATATTGTATTTTTTATCGCAAAAAATATAGACACGGATTTTTTATATAACTGGTTCACGATGTTTTTAGGTAAGATAAAACGATTGTAAAAATAAAGAGCGTTGAATTAGCTTAATGCTTTTTTATAGGTGTACAAGTAATGCCTACTTATGAACCCGTATTTTTAAAATGAAATAACGGTTTATTTATTTATTTTCAAAATGAAATGATAGCGTGACAGTTGACAAAGGAGAATGGAACAAAAAAAAAGTGTTGCACCCCAGTGACAAGGGTGGTGCAGACAGACTGATGATGATGATGATGATAATTCATTAATAATTAAGGGTTTTCTGTTTTTCTTAAAGTGTAGTTGAACATGTTTTTTTTTGTGAGTAAAACTTTGAAGTCGTTGGAAGATATAGATTTATAAATAGTTCTTCTATGGAGTTTATCAGTAATTATTTTGATTAAAAACAAAAGAGGAAAATCTCGAAGAAAATTCAATTGGACTAATTTGTACACACAGATGACTCATACAATTTCAGTGTGCAGGTGTATCACCAAGGTACCAATTCTATGATAACAAGGTCTAAATGTATTGTAGCGTATAGATACCGTGATACGAACCAAATATCACTTTTACGATGATGAATCATACTTTCGATCTAATGACTCATGAAAGATTTGGAGTCCTATCAGACTTTGCAGCTTCATATTTGAATTCGAACAATAATTGTATGATTCATCGGAGAGGATGAAAAGCTTTAACTTTTTAAGCATAGGCCAATAGGGATGGTGACTCTTTTTTTTTATTTGTCCATCGGGTAGATTATTAAAAACTTTTGACACGTATTTTTTCTTTTTTCACGTAATCGTAAAATTACGAAGATATTTTGAGTTGAAATGGCGCATGACGTCACGGCTCAGTACATTTTATACCTAGTTGTGACGTAGTGAGCCCCCACTCTCCAACTTTAATGCGTTTTAACTAAGTATTTTTTTGTTAACTTGATAAAAGAAAAAATACGTATCTAATATTTTTGTTACCCAGTCTTATTCTTTACCCAGTCATCATCCCTATTACTACACGACCCCTGGGGGTCCAACGCACAAGAATAAGTAAAACTAGTAACAAAAGAGATTTTTTTTGCCTATTTTCCTGCATGAAGATGCGTTTTGGAACGGGAATTTAAAACTTTGATTTTACAAAACATCATTGCTAATTGCCTACCAATTGAAATACACAATGTTGTGACTTTAATTCAGAATAGATACCTTATAAATACGACCATAATGCCCAGTTCACGTCCTCAGGGAATGCGACTTCTGACACGACTTGTATCAACTTATACGTGCGCGCGTGAGTATCATCTCTTTGCAAGACTTAACTTATATCATTTTATTTTGCCCGCAGTTGTTTGTCGCAAGACGCGTGTCGCTCGCATGTACATTAGCTCGTGGCCAAGGATTTAACAAGACGTGCGACGCGTGTTAAGGATTAATTATCATATTAAATAAAGTCTTCAATAAAGGTAACATTATACCTAATTCAAATGAATGGTCACGGTATTTTGTCACGATTTAGGGTTAGGTAAGTATTAAGGACTAGCTTCTGCCCGCGGCTTCGCCTGGTTGACTTCGGCAATAAAATTACCTACGTGTGCATCACCCCCGCAAAAATAATGTCGAAAATAGTCATTTAAATGTTACAGATAATAAATAGTTTTTGCCCGCGGCCTAGCTTGCGCGTAAGTGTAAGTATAGCTGTGTATAGTGTGTATATAATTCTGTGATTTTCAAAGTAATAAGCCAGAGTTCTGGTTAGAAAAAAAGTAATTTCCGTTGTTTTTTTTATTTTATAGTGTTAGTGACTTAAATAGGTTAAACCAGAAATTATTTTATACATGTCTTCCGAGCTATGAAGCCGTAGCTCAAATCCCCGGTCATCTATCCACGCCTTTCGATAAAGTTAATGGTGTAAATGAGCAAGCTCACATTTTTTTTAAATTCAAGCATGCTATGATGAAACAAAACTTTTTGTAAATTATGTTTGCGGCATTTTCCTTTTGGGGCTAAAATTACCAATTTACTCGCAGAGCATGCAATATAAAACTGCCCACGTGAAAAACAGTTCTCACTAAAATCAATGACAGTCAATTAGGCATAGCCTAGGGGAGGATATTGAGACATTGTGTATTGAGACTGGCCATGTAAGAAGAAGTCATTATAGAGCACATGTAAGTATGGAACAGATTACGGTAGAGAACTTAATAGTATCTAACAACCTATAAACTAGTATTGTATTCTATAAAAACTGTTTACCGTCGGCTGTTCAGACGACAGATTAGAGATTTTTCCTTGCCAAGTAAAAGTCTGCTTAAACAAGTTTTATTAAAATCCATGTTTAAACATGGGATAATATTACTCTTTTTTGTATAATATTATGAGTTTGAAAGATTAAAACATTTTGTTTAATCTAACTAGGAACATCATCAATCATAATATATAATTTCTGTAGAATATTATGACTAATCTCCCAATCACTCAGTCACTTGTAGGTAAAGCTTGTCTAATACGTCATTAAGGTTATTTGACGACGTAAGAATGTAATGTAGATGGATATAGATTTAAGGTGTCCAAGTGGAACCTCAGGAGAGTGTTCGGTACAGTAGAGTTTTGTAGGCGTAGAAAAGTTTAACTGTAGACTCACTCTCAGGAAAGAAAAAGAACACACCGTGTTGCACCAGTAGAATTCGTCAGAACTAATTATGCAAAAAGACAATTCAATACAAATTCCGCTATCTTCAATAATAAAATAAATTAAATAATTACACATCTATCCTATGACTACTAAAGACTGCAAAAAGGCAAAATCGTCAATATCGTCAATATGAGTTGATAAGATACACACACACACATACACACACGCATGCACACACACACACACTCACATGCACGCATTATACACCGTGCATACACACACAAACACATACATACACACATGCACACACTCACACACACTATTTTAGCAGATTTCTCAAAGTTCTTTTTGTTTTCATTCTTTTATTTTGGTATAGTTTTTTTTTTTTTACTACTTATAGTTCCTTGTTTAAATTTAATTTTAGTCCCTCCTGTGGAGTCCCTCCGCACGGAAAAAGTGAAACTTCGTAATAATACACGCATGCGAGCGAGTGTCACGCATTCACTCTCGTTATTTTATTTAGCTTCTAAATAATATTTAATTGTTTTATTGTTGTACACTTTTTATTACATAATAATTATAAGTCTATCGAGATTGTTCTACTCATGGAAATTGAGCGAAGGCTATGTGACTAGCCTTCGCTCAATTTCCGAAAAGTCGAATGCATGACTGTTTGCACGCCATCTTGCGTAGGTACCTAGTAGAACTACGTAGTCACAAATCTTGTAATACTGCCATCTCTTAGTGAGTTTTAGAAAATATTCCCCCTCCATGGTAGCGTTAAACTCGTTGGAAGTCGCATAAGAAGTTTCACTTAAAAAAATATAAAGTACTTAATTAAAATAAACCGTGGCAGCTAAGAGATGACCAGTCACAACTGACAGCGCCCGTTCACGAACATGACGCATGTATCAGCCATCATTCAACTCAACCATTTTGAAGCGAACTAAACTAAACAGGCAAAACTTCTTGAAGACATTGTGGCTTTTCACTAAACTCGAAGAAGCGTGCCAATAATAACTCCAACTGGCCCAAATCTAGAGAACTATAATAGGTGAGAGCGTAGATTAAGAAATTTTTATCTTGTTGAGGCAAACTCTTCTTGGATACTTACGATTTTAATTACTTAAATATGACTAAGACATTTACTCGCTCACTCTTTCCTAAGGTTCTCTATTGTGTCACCTAACTTTTTTATCCATAATTTAAAGTGCCATAACTTTTTCTGTCCTAATCATCATTTGTCCGAATGATAATTTACCCGAACTTAATGTCACATAATATCACATGCCATAAAATTGAAACCCCTAAATATAATATGTCCTAAATCCGTTTGTCATAAATATTACAATCAATAATATACAAAAGACATAAAAACGTTTTCTATAAAAGTTATAAGTTCTAAATTGAAATTACATAATGTTTATTTATAATAATAATATTATTTTTTATTATACATTAATAAATATATTATACATGTACTCAATAAAGCAGTTGATAGTGAACATGTGGTTTTTGTAAGCAAGCAAGCATACAGCATGCAAGCAAGCATGCAGCATGCAAGTAGGCACGCAGCATGCAAGCAGGCACGCAGCATGCAAGCATGCACGTAGCATGCAAGCATGCACGCAGCATGCAAGCAAGCAAGTATGCAAGTATGCAAGCATGCAACATGCAGCAGGCATGGTTTCTGTCACGGCTCCGGCGCTGCAGGGCTCCGGCGGTCCCACGCTAGTATATCGTCGCAGATGGGTTTAACGCTCACCACCGCAGCTTCGGCTTGCTGGCCGGCTCAGCCGGCCAGCCTCAGCCGCGGCGGCGAGTGTTACAACCACCTGCTCCTCAACTCGCGGGCCGCCTCGCCCCTCCACGCCTACGCGATTTTAAATTACACTCTAGGGGTAGAGCAGACAAGACTGCGTGGAGTCGGATTTACAGCGATTCGTTTCTGTCACTAAAACCTAATTTTTAGCAAATGTTTTAGGACTAAAAATTTAATATAAATGAATATTCGGAATACTACACATTATTTAACACAATACTTAGGACATATGACTTTAGGTCATGTAAAATTAGGAGATTCAATTATTATAGTACTCGATATTATGACAGAATACTTTTAGAACTCAAGATAATTATGTTAAACAAAATTTCGGGATTTTGATCATTATGGTTACTGAAGTTTATAGCAAACGTGTTATGGATAATGATTTTCGGACAAACAATTTTAGGAGAAGAAAGGGAGTACCCTTTCCTAATTATGAATAAACTAGCACTTCGCCCGCGACTACGTCCGCGAAAATTGTGATATTATACAACATTACCGAATAATATAGCCTATATTATTCGATAATGTTGTAGCTTTCTAGTAGTGAAAGAATTTTTAAAATCAGTCTAGTAGTTTTTGAGTTAAATCGTAACAAAAAAACAATCAAGTCTTTCCTCTTTATAATATTATTATAGTTTAGATGGGATTATAACATTTTTGAACCAAAATAAGTTCATCAATACTGCTGAGAGTGGCAGCCTGCTTGCTTTGAGTGAGTGGTGGTCTGGCCTTAGGCACTACCGACACCTAATAATAGGCGCTATGCTAGGTAGGTGCCATCCAACGTGGCAATGACGCCAGCCTTCTGGGTACTTTTCCTATTGACAGCCATGTAGACGAATATTTCGACGCCCTGTAATTTTTATCTCATTTTGATACTTGTCCATATTATTATTATTCCAGTTCATCATCTTCTGCCCTTATCCCAATTTATTGTTTACCATGTACTACATTAAATTATTATGACAAATCCCTAAATGACTCACCCACTTGTCATGAAATCTAGGGATCGATAAAGACAAATTCGTCATTTAGGTTTATTATTAAACAACGAACGAATCCGATAACAAAGAGTTTAGATTAAATCTACCTATATCTAGTTAAATATTTTTTATTAGAAAATTCGTCATTCTAATCCCAATCACAGTGACTCGTACTAGTCGTACGCGTGCTGTACTATATTACTCACGATAGTATACAAGGTGTTGTTTTGCATCCTCGTCAAAATCATGTACTTAGCATAGTTACGACGCTACATGATTCTCGTCCCGAATCAATAATAAATTGGGTAATCTAATAAATTGGTAAATAAATAAAGAACATTGCTGGAGGAGAAATACTAGATACATAATTATAGTTTTCACGTAGGAATTCCTTCCCCTTCTTATCAAGCAGAAGAGTCACTGGCGCTTAGGGATTTTGCAACTGGGACAGCTTTGGCCAAATTCTTTAAATGTAGAAGGTACTGCAGAGGTTTTGTCTGGATGGCTTTGCCAACCGACCTCCACAAATATATTTAACAAAATGATGGGGAAAAGAGTAGAACCGTCTCAAGTCTACGTGCGATTTCTTTTACATAACTAGAACCCCGAACCAGACTATTATTTCTGGGCCACACAGAGATCCAGAAGTGTAAAGGAAGGATTATTTTGCATTTTTATAACATAACATAGCATCACGGCTGTAGTCCCAGAAGGGTTAGGCAGAGGGTACATCAATTTCACTAGTCTTTTTAGGGTTCCCTACCCAAAGGGTCAAACAGGACCCTATTTTTGAGACTTCGCTGTCCGTCCGTTTGTCCCCAGGCTTTATCTCATGAATCGTGATAGTAAGCCAGTTGAAATATCTACAGATTATGTATTTCTGTTGCCGCTATAACAATAAATACTAAAATCAGAATAAAATAAATATTTAAGGGGGATCCAAAAATATAAAAAAAAATATAAATAAAAAATAAGATAAATCAGAAATGGGGACATCAGCAAGAGAACCAAGGTTACCGACGTAGCCCGAAGAATTGCCAAACTTAAGTGGCAGTGGGCAGGGCACATTGCTCGCAGAACAGATGGCCGATGGGGCCAAAAAGTTCTGGAATGGCGACCGCGAACCGGGAGACGATGCGTTGGAAGGCCTCCCACTAGGTGGACCGATGACCTGGTGAAGGTTGCGGGGATCCGCTGGATGCGCGTCGCACGGGACCGGTCAATGTGGCGACACTTGGGGGAGGCCTATGTCCAGCAGTGGACGTCTTTCGGCTGAAATGAAGGGGGATCCCATACAAAATGAGATTTTTTGCTCGTTTTTATAAATAATGGTAGGGAAGCCTTCGTGCGCGAGTCCGACTCCCACTTGGCCGGTTTTTTTATAAGTACACTGTGAAAATTGTGAACAAGACGAAGGCTATGGAGATATTTGGGGAGTCTGCTTGCTAAAGATGCGGTTGTGAGTATGCGAAACCCGTCGAAAGTCCAATACGACTCGATTGGTCACTTACAATGGTGTGTTTGCGCTTACACTTATGTGGAGGTGTATTTAGAATTGCAATACAGACATGAAAGTAGAATTAATACTTTTTTTTTTATTAATACTGTGGAAATAAGTTCCTTGCATTGCAAGCGTCGTGTAAAAAAAAAAAAGAGAAACTGTGTGTTATAATTTTCAAATTCAAGGAATAAATAAAAAGCGTATAATCACTGGATCTATTTTATTATTCGGTAAACACATGTCAGAGTTAATCATTCGTATCAGTCATCAAATCTCAGATCGTCTCTGAGATTCATATTAGCTATTTGATATCTGTGTAATTATGTTTGATAGGCACAGGTGTCCACTTGTTAACAATACTCCAGAAAGATATTCGCCATTATTTCGAATATCTTGCAGGACTTATCTCGATAAGTGGCTGGCTATGTTATATTGTAAGTAAAATTGAATAAAAATATACCTTGAGAAACATTTTTGTTTTAATTCACGTGACCAGAGGGCTGGCCTTTTTTTGCCAAAGAATCAGTATTACCATCCAACGTGGCAATGCAGCCAGCCTTCTGGGCACTTTTCTTTTTGAGAACGATGTGGACGAATTTTTTGACGCCCTGTAATTCTTTTCCCATTTTGATGCTTGTACATATTTTTATTATTATTTTAGATCTGTTATTAATAGACATACTTAATTCAAATACATTGCGTACAATAGAAACGCGTGATTGAGATGAAAATGTTTCTTGGGGTACATTTCTTTTCTCCCGAGTTTTGTTGCCTATTTCACGACCAGCGTGATACAACACCATCAATTTTAATTCTATTCATCGTAAGTTTATCTGCACCTTTATTTTCTGTAAATTATGTAAGTACAATGATTTATTACAAACTATACCTTAGCAAGGCCCCTGTCTGTCTTATAAATAAAGCTATTTAATTAATACTATATTATTATTAACTACATTATAAAATTAAGCTAACTAAACAGTTCCTTTAAAACACGTTATTATCACATAAAGAAAAATAATTTACCTATTACATAATTCGCACTATAACTTTGCAAGATATAATGAAAGAAATTGTTTTAATAATACTTGCTTATTATAGTTATTAATAAATATATATTTTGATTGTAGGCAAGTGTGGCTCAATAATAATTCTGGTGATAATAATTAAAAAGAAATTGTCAACGAATTATTAAATAAGATAAATTATCAAGATTGTCATTAAATAAAACCGGAGCAGATGGATTTTACGACAGTAGAACAAAATGGAACAATAAATGATCATCTTTCAAAATTAGTTAACATGAAACTAGACGAGTTAAATAAATAAGTTAGTAACAGAATACCTATATTAGTCAAAGTTTTTCTGAGGTCCACAGTTATGTTATTATTTTTATCAGTCATGAAGTCAGATCTTTTAAATAAATATTCAAAGTTCTACGTAAATATATAAGGTCTTTTTGTATTCTGTTAAGTTGGTAATATATTGGAGTCGAAAATCCAAACAAAAGTAAACATTTACCTACTTTAAAATAATCAAGAAGACAAACGTAAGATACATGGTTACAGGCAAATGCGAAAATTACAAATTAAAACATAAAACTCCATGCGCCTGAATCGGTAGTCTTAGACAAAACACAAGATACACACATTTTTATAGCACCTGTCACTTCTTTCATTGTTTAAATTAAACTAAGTACTTTGCTATCACTAAATAAATAGGAAACTAAAAGACCGCGTAGACAGAGAACACAACTTTTTAACCGACATTAATAAAAGGAGGTTATAGAAGGTGTAAACAGTCAAACAATAATTCTGTACATCAAGCTAAGTGTCCCTACGCAAAAAATATTGCTGAGAAACGATTTTTTTTTTCGGGGTGAAAAAACACCTTGTTGCTGTAAAACTCGATGTAAAGCACTCAAACATTGTGCTGATGGATGCAATAAACGGGTCAAGGAGGTATTTAAAGTACAGTTACAAAATTAAAAACTAGTTTAAAAAAAAAACTTTGAAAAAGACAATGGCCCAATAAAGAGGCTAGGTGCGGAAACAGCCCAGCTAACCTAACTTGTGAAAAAATTGGAACTTTGAGTCCAATATCTCGGTAACTAGAAGGTTCTGAGGTATGATCCAGAACAAAAAAATGGTCGCAATGACGGGGAGAACAAGTGCCTTTCGTTTTCGTCCAGAGTCTATTTACACCCTTTATGTTCGACTGTTTAACTGTTAAAGTAAGTGCTCATCTCCTATGTCAAATTCAGTCAAAACATCTGCATTTAGACCTATTTACCTTCAATTGCAGAATTCAACGCCTCCTTGCCTACGCGGTCTCTAACTAATACTAAGTACAGTACAAAAGATCCCAATCCAATTTTTGATATGAAAGTAAAGCTGATGTCTTCATCTCTTGTTGAGCCTGTACCACAAAGCCGCGGCTGTGAGGACATGCATGAGGACTGCGTTGGACAGCACCAGGGTCATGTTCCCTCCAATGTCTACATTCTCCATGTCCATCTCTCTGAGGAAAGTCTTTGGTGTGATGTAGTGGCAGTATTCTGGAAGAAATTTTTGGAGTCATTAATTTTAAAATTAATTTAACGTCGTCGACTGCCTCGTCGCGACCACTAGATAGGTCGCAAAAGTGAATTCTGACCATGAGGGACTGGGTTCAATTCTCAGGTGGTGTTATTGGGTTTTTCAATCAGGAATTTTCCAGTAGCAGCCACGGACTCTGGATTTGTGTCCAGTTTATGGCAATAGACTCGCCCCCTATTACGTGTGACATAAACATAACTAGCGAAATGTGGGTGTACTACTATTAAGTACACCTCTGCCTGAGTATTCGGGGATTACAGGCGTGATGCTATGTATGTAATTTAACGTAACAATCAGATGTGTTGCTGGGGTGTTTGTTCCTGTTTGGGTGCGCGTATTGGGGATTGTCTTCTGTATTTTGACTTTCAAAAGAGTTTATTATCACCATAATTTTAATAGACTTTTGAATTGGATTACATGCCCATCCTTTTACATGCTACTCATATGTGGAAGATGACAATAAGACACCGAATCAAAATAACCTGGTATCAGAGCAGGTGGAAAAACCAAACAGCGGTTTTTCCAGTCTACCCAACACACCAGAGCTAACAGCATTTTATCAAACACTAGCTTTTGTCCGCGGCTGTGCTCCCTTATGTAATGAAATTAACCCACGGGAACGTCTTAAATGTAAGCCTACACTCGGGAATAATTTACGAGTAGCTTCGCGTTTGAGAAACAATTTTCGAAATTGGAATCGGTTCCGAAGATTACACCCTACAGCTGGCAAAAAAAAAATTACTTTCTATAATATTAGGATAGAATTATAGATTTCTCACCTTTAGAACAGTGCATCCTAGTCCTATTAAAGCCGTAGACCGAATGTACTGCGACGTGGAACCCAGCTCTGAAGTAGGAGATGTGATGCAGCCAGCGGAACTGGTAGGGAGTGTCAACCAACGCCAGGCAGAAGCCGAAGACTGAGAACAGGCACGCGAGAACCGGACCGATGAACACCGCGATCTGGAAGATTGCAAGGATTTTTTATTATTTTGTTATAATACTTAGCTACCAATACCTAATAGTGTTCCTACTGTTGGGACCCAGCCCCCGTATTCACAAACGCTCGGATTCGATTTCGATTCGATAAGTCGTATGTGTATCTTGTTTTGGCATTACGAAAGCGAGCGAGATAGATATACGACTTTCCTAATCGAAATCGAAACCGGGTGTTTGTGAATACGGGGGCTTGTCTCCTCTCTGTGAAAGGGATTGGCTTTAATCCTACAGATGGTTGCTGGATATAAAATGTCTTCCAAATTTTGGTTATTTGGGCATAGAGGTATGTTTCTATAATTATTATTTCGCAGATATAGGTGTGCAATTTACCAATGAATGCCCATGATAGTTTCACGTCGTCAATAAGAGCTATTTTCAAATGCAATACCAAAAAGAACAATTTTGCCTTTAAAAGATAAATCAACATAGTTTTTGCAGTACCACTTACTCATATCTACGTATTAGAATTGGCCTAAGTATCTGCTTAGAAGATTTGAAATTGTCTGATCTTTATATCCCAATAAAAAAAAAGAGATTTCTTACCCTAGTAGGTGTAGTAGACCCGATGAAGTAACCCCACGCCTGCGCGCACAGTGAAGTGGCGACGATGGTGGCAAGGAACAGGGTCGCCCTGGTCGGCTCCAGAGGGTTATCTGTCAACCAGTATGACAGCACCACGTACGATACGCAGGATATCATCTGGAATTGAAAAAATTGGCTTTAAGATGGTCTTAAGAGTCAGTTTTGAATGGGTGGTATAATATTATAAGCCTCTATCGTTCCTACTGCTGGGAAGCAGGCTTCCTCTATAAGAGAAAAGTGGGAGGTAATCCACCAGATGGGACTAGGACATGCCGGTTTGGAATGTGTGACAGTAGTATATTCAAAGTTCACTTTGCATTTTGTTTAAAATACAATGGTAAAATTAGTAAGTACTTTGTGAACAGTACCTAAGCTAGTGTCATACAATAATTATGTCGCGTATAGTATTGCTATAATAGAGTTGTAATTGCACACATACTGGGTATGTAGGTATCTACTCAATTAGTCACAGTACCTATGTATAAAACCTTGAGATAAAATATCAACTATGAAAGTTTTAGACCTTTGAATGAATTGGTATTTAAAATACCTACAAAGGAATTTTAAATATATAATATTTACATACGGGATTTTAAAAAAATAAAACGAACTCTTATATTTATAATTTATTTAAAACAGCCACGGAGCCAAACTAGTAGTATATTTAACGTGGGAAAATTATACAACTTAAATATGAATGATTGCGAAAAAACTTCCTATATGACTCATAGTTCATTGTTTCTATTATGCGGTCATAGATACAGTAACCAGCATCAATATATACATTTACCTATGTTTAAGCGATAGCCTCAAGAAAACGTTTCTCTCGAGGAAGAGAGTAGAGAGCCCAAGAGTTAAACAAGAGAAATGGAGCAAAATAATAACGGATTGGTATCCTGAAAATAGTGAACGGAGCAGGGGAAAGCCACTAAGGAGATTGGAGGATGAGATAAGACTTACAGCGAACCCTAACTGGAGAAGATTGGCTCGATATAGAAAAAAATGGAAAGAGATAGTTTTTTTTTATTGTCTATGTCAGAGATGATAGATTGTCTCTGTCATCTTTATCGACGATATTACGAGATGGTACCCAGAAGAAGCCTGTTCACTCTAACTTTGAAGAGATTAGGGTTGTAAGCGTTCGGAAACACTCGGAGATTTTTGCCAAGAGATATACTTTAACTACACACAAAAAAAAAAAGAGAATTCAAAAACCTTAAAATGATGACGAGTTAGGGTACCTACTGCCACTGATTGCAATATACAGAGTGATTGGTAATTGGGTGCATACCTTGAAATGGATGTGATAATAGAACTAATTTGCAACAATTTTGAAAATGTCAACCCGTCTCGAGCGAAGATCAATGCTCGTGCCTTTCCTGTATTTGAAAAGGTCTGTGCCCAGCTGTGGGAAAATAAAAGGCAGGCATATTTAAAAAAATAAATTAATGTGTCAAAACTCACCTGGAATGGTAACTCGACTGCTAATATCGATACTATGTAGGGTCCTAAATTATACCATCGATTGAAGTATTCACCTCGTAATATATCCATTTCTAATGGAACTGGAAAAAAAACAAAAATAGTTGTTGTTAGAAAATAATAAAGAAGGTTTGTAAATTTTCGAAACAAAAGTAATCCGATTACGTTTTGATGAACTTAAGTACAGCCCTTTTGCAGTTAGGTATTTTTACCTCGGAGATTGCTCTAGTGTCCAGTCAATCACAGTGAACTTTATCTTCTTCCAATAAGGTCGCTGTTAGGTTGCCGACACTGATAGTGCTGTTAAAATTACAGTGATCTTTATTCTCGTAGCAATAAGGGTGATTTCAGAGGTAATAATTGCATAAGGGCTGTAATAAAGTTTCTGCTGGTCGAAATATAAATTTACATAACATCATAACACCCCTTGAAACATCCGAAGGATTAGGCAGAGGTGTACCTACTTAACTTCCTTATGTTTAAGTCCCATGTATATAATGCCCATATCATCTGCCATCTGCCTAGCCTTTTCCCAAACTATATCTATATTTTCCCATACTATATATTCAGTCTTATCGGATCAGCTATTAGTACCGGTATTTTACATGAAGCGACTGCCTATCTGACCTCCACAACCCAGTAACTGGGTAATACGATACCCTTTGGTAAGACTGAATGTCAGACTTTTGGCTTCTGAGTACTCGTAACGACTGTCAAAGATCTACAAATGCCAGCCGGGACCAACGGCTTAGCGTGCTTTCAGAGGCACGGAGGAAACTCGGTATGTAACTATGGTCCCCCATCCACGGACCAACCTCGGCAAGCATGCCTTAACCTTAAAGATCGACCCGTGCGGCTGTTATTATTTAGCCACGAGCTACATGTACGAGCACATTTTATAAAATTACAATAGGAATAAAATTACAATAGTAAGTATCTACGTATGATTTTTAAAATATTTTTAATTCACGTGGTTCATAAATTCCAAGTGCTTTACGTGTACATATAATACATACATAATGCCTCCATTTACATAAAGTACCTAAAGTAAGACTTGTTCTATGATCATTAGATTATTATCTTTGTGTATTATAATAATGTTGTATAAATAAATAATAAAGACAGATTTACTTAAAAAAATCAAGATTATTTTATGGGAGTGAAGACCACGTTTTACAAATCCTGTACTTACGCATATTTATAAATGTAATAAAACCCCTAAACCAATATATTTTATGGTAAGTAGTGAAAATCACGTTTTACTCCCATTAGCATATTTTACACGTGTCGAAAATCCAATAAAAATATTTAAAAATAACTTTTTAAGTATAGAAATTCACATTTACTCGCGTAAATTTATGCGTGATTGTTTATCGTGAGGTAAACTGATAAGTATAATTATAAAACGTGATTTTTATTTAATGCGCAGTGCCGTCATAATTTATTATTGCGTAAAATAAAAATCGGGAAGGTGTTTAAAAACGCTGGTCATGGTGAAAATCATAAAATACAGCTGTAAGTAGTTATCAGGATTAACTTCAGGCAATGCGGAGTTCCTGAATTCAAACAATCATCAATCAAATCAAAACTATGGGTGGGCTGGACTTTTCCTTAATGTTGGTATCTTAAATCTGGAGATCATTTAGCTAGCCGTATCCTGCGGTTTCACTCGCAATTTTTCTGTTTGTTCGGCACCTAAGGGTCATAGCGTGATGTAGACGTTCAATATCCCTTCCTCAAGAACTGGAATATCAAATGCAAAAAGTTTTTTTCGCATCCCACAGGGTGTTACAGAGATTACTGCTTACACAAACAAACTCTTGAGTTTTATCATATTAGGTACAAGCTGTCCCGCGCAACTTCGTCTGCTTTAAAATGAGCACATTTTCCCCGTTTTGCATTTTTTTTTCATTAATGCTCGGCTCCTATTGATTGCGGCGTTATGATGTATAGCTTAAAGCCATTCTTGAAAAACGGGCTATCCAACACAATTTTTTTTTAAACTTCATTCCAGTAGTTCCTGAGATTAGAGCGTTCAACCAAACAAACAAAACTTCAGCTATACAAGGTGTGGTTTTGCATCCTCGTCAAAATTCAGGAGGTTGTCACAAAAGACATAAATAATCAATAAATTACGGTACCTAGTTAATTATTAATAAACGCTGATTTTTTTTGGTTGTTTAAGTTTGTCGGTATTTCAGAATAACCCCGTTAACGTGGTTTAGGGAATAAAAAATGATCGAATAAAGGTTTGAGAATTTTTCTTTGTGTGTAAACAAGGTTATAAGGCGAGGATCAGACGGGCTATGTTTAAAACACGGGTGGTTCACACGTTTACCGATTTCCGCAAAAAAGGAAAAAAAGAAAAATTACCTACTAATTTTATTATTGATTCGGGACGAGAATCAATAGCATAGTTACCTCCTTGAATTTGACGAGGATGCAAAACAACACCTTGTATAATATTATATTATTATACAACACCTTGTATAATATTATATTATTATAGATAGTATAAATATATTGAAGATAGGTATAAATTAAAAGCCAACCTACATGATAGCGTAACAGACATCTTCCCTGTGTAAACAACAAGCAGCATAGATCCATATAAATAGACGTAGTTTCCGAGGACAGACCCTGCTTCACTGCCTACCCCGAGATAGAGGTAACCGAAGATTAGCGCGATGACCACGTGTGCCGCAACTCGATACATGAATAATGACTGAAAATTAGAAGAAATATAAGTTAGTTTTATGGTTTGTCTTTTGTAGGGTTTCTTCGAAACAAAATGAAGGCCAATGAGTGATACAAGTTTTGGAATATAGAGTGAAAAGTCCCTTTTTTCTTCTAGCCGTCGCTGAGTAAAAAAGGGGCAAAGGCCTCCCTCCACTCTTGTCTATTTCTCGCGAACCCGCGCGTCCTCCTTCCAATTGACGTAAGTTAGACGTGTGACGTGTAATTTAAAGGCACGGTTGGCGCCTTGGAGCAATTGACTGCTGCGCTGCGTGTCGCGGGTTGGATCCCCGCACGGAACAAATATTTGTGTGGCCAACAGATAGTTGTTCCGGGTCATGTTTATTTTTTTTAAATTAGCTAATGTAGTTGTTGTCCCGCCGATACCTTATTTTTATTTTATTTTTATAAGACACACTACATAATTTTATCATAATGTACACAATATTTATATAATTACGGTTACAAACTGACATCCGTACACTCACCATTTAGGTTCAGTTGAAAACCAGCGTCGGGCACTAGTTGTCCGGCATTTTGCTGAACTGGGCCTATTTGGTGCAGCCGTGAGTCACACAATATTGTTTATTTAGTTTTAAGTTTTTTGGTTTTTTACTTATTTCCTTTTTTATATTGTGTGTACTTGTGGCATGTACCAATAAACGTTTTTTCTTTCTTTCTTTCTATGTTTGTGTATGTGAGTTTAAATGTTTGTAAACGCACCCACGATACAGGAGAAATCCTAGTGTGGGGCAACGTTTTATTTAAAAAAAAAAACGGACGTAACCTATCCAATTCGTCCCGCCATCTCCTTCGTGGCCTGCCGTGACCCCGGCCTCACTGTGCCAGGGAACCAGTTTCCTGTTATTTTGACCCATTTGAGCCACGTCAGCTATATTTGTTTTGGCGCGCAGTATTGTGTTTCGAACACGATCCGTGAATTTAACACCGACTATAAAAGTCTTTAGTACTGAATATATCCACCATGTTGTTCTTACATTTCCCAAAACAATTTCACAAATGTTTATCAACTGTGTTCCTCAGTCTACGTTTTCGAACGCCGAAACATCTTAGTAGAACTCAAGAATTTTCAATCTGAGCCTTTAAATGAGGAGGGGACGTTCCTCTTTTCGAAAATCAAAACAGAAACTTCGTACCTCCTAAATTATTCTGAAATACTTACATAGTTCCTCGTCGTCATTAAGTAGTTCCGATAGAGAAGAATCCAAGTCTGTCGCAATAGTCCGGACTGTCTATAAATGTTCTTTGATAACTTTGTATGTTGGTATTTAGGACTCGGCAGATGTTTGGATTTTAAATCGGTACATAGATCTGTAATAAACCAAATTTATTTAGGTTAATTCACCTGCTACACTAACATGAACCGTACACTTCTAGTTTTATGGTAGATTTTACTACAAAGTTGATTAGTGATTTTTAAATAATGATGAGCGAATCTAACATACTTATAGTATTATCTCTAGTATTGGTACACGGTTCATTTTGGGCGAATTTTAGATTTTATTGTCCTAAATTCAATCAATGAACACGGTTAAGTAACTTAATATATTAAGTTGGTTTTTAATTGCTAAGTTGGTTAGGCATTATGAAATCAGTAGGCGTATCACTGATTCAACCTTATTTTAAAACATAATTTATTGAACGTAGGTACGTTAAAACGGCACAGATATTCAATATTCAATACCATAGAAAATAAAACGTAATCAAATAACCTATATGAAGGTACCTAAACAGACAACTCATTGTTTAAAAAAAACGCTTTTTTTTTAAGGCAAAATAAGTGATTAATTTAAAAGTGACAATAACAACATTGCAAATAACATAAAACAAGCATTAATTATTGTTTAACCGACTTCTAAAAAAGGAGGAGGTTCTCAATTCGGATGTTTGTATTTTTTTTATTTTTAACGAAGACTCTTTTTTTGTAAACGTTCTTCAATTAATGAAGTAATGCCTCAGGTAAAAAGGTTCATTGCATTTGTTTTTAACATAAAGTCATCAAGTTTGAAAAAATCCTCATTAACTCAAAGTCGGTTCTACTACTACAGTTTGAAAAACATCATTTTTAAGCGTATCGTATAATTATCACTTGCTTCGGTGAAGGAAAACATCGTGAGGAAACCAGCAAGCCTGGGAAATATGTCTCGACGGCATGTAAAGCCAAGTCAGAGGCCCATAGACGGTATAAAAACTCTGACACTAGATTAGAGACACTAAATACAAGATAAAGAAAACGTTTCTATTTGCTATAACTTCTGCGAACTTTTTTAGAGGATACAATCCAGGTTCTAATGCTCCTGAAAACAAGTGCCAATTTGGCATAACAAAATGATACTTTACCTAAAGGGCTAGGTAGAGCTGGTATAGTAGGAATGTTGCTTTCCCAACTGCCGTTGCTGACGGGTTCAGACTTGAACTGGGTCATAGTCTGCGCAGTTTTCACCAGGTCTACGCCGTACTCTCCTGACGCAACCTCCATTACTGAAAAAAGGACAAGTTTAAGTTAGAATTATTTATCACCATCATCATCAACCTATAATGTTCCCACTGCTGGGACACAGGCCTCGTCTCTATGAGAGGGAGTGGGCTGTAATCCACCACGCAGGCCCAGTGCGGGTTGGTAGATGTCACATGTCTTCGAATTTTTAGTTCTAGGACATGCCGGTTTCCTCACGATGTTTTCCTGCACCTTTTTGAGAGCAGCGATGATGAAATAAATCACACAAAGTAATGCGCCTGCCTGGGTTCGAACCCACAGCTTACTGCTCGTAAGTCAAGGCTGCCACCACTGGGCCACTGCTGCTCTCAAACAAAATCATAGTCTAGTATACTATAGTGGAGTGCCTCCTTCGTCTAGTGGTAGCAAGCGCGACTGTTAAGCATGAGGTCCTGGATTCAATTCTCAGGTTGGACAAAGTGTTATAGGGTTCTTCCATCAGGAATTTCTCAATAGCAGTGACGAAGTCTGAATTTGTGCCCGGTTGATGGCAATAGGCTCGCCCCCTATTACGTGTGACTTAAACATAACTGTCAAAATGTGGTTGTAGTATTAACGTATTAGGTACGGTCAGCAACAAAAGTGGCTATACATATCCAAAATTATAAGACATCTTAGTTTTTGAACGATCCATATTAACAGACTGGAGTAAAATACAAAACAATACTTTCGTCAATGGTTACACAAATTTACAAAACAATATTACATCAGATCACACTGATCAGCACAAAACTTGGTGTAATATTGATGAGTGTTAACCGTCTTCTGATGTCGACTGTACACCTCTGCCTTACCTTTCGGGGATTACAGGCGTGATGTTATGTATTTTTAGTCAATGGGTATTTAGGGTGGCAGTCTTCAGAGCTTAGGTGCAAAGTCTGACTTCTTCCCAGTGTAAAGGTTGCTTTTAAAGGTGATGGCAGGTGGCGGCAATTTCGCCATTTCAGAATGCGTTGTAATAGATTTAGTTATTAACCAATGGTGTCTCTGCGGTTTGTGATTGCATCTGGGCTGGAACTGGCGTAATTGCCGCAATACTTTAGGCCTACGGTCTACCTTCAAAATAACACTACAATTCCTACCACAGAATTATAAACTGTGTAGCTTCTTCGCATCGTCAATCGTGTAGCAGCTTAGTTCATCAGCAGCTGAATATTTTTATCATTTCGTTCAGAACAAGGTAAACTTAACAATATACTTAATTAAATCATTTACACGGTTTTGTACAAAGGAAAGATTGAAAATTACAAAATCATTTATGTTTTGTGTCTGATATGACAACACATGGATGCCGGGACGAACTGGAAGTCTTTCTTGAGAAATGGACAGAATTTGCACTAAACCGTGATCGTTGGAAGGCATGGAGAGAGACCTTTGCTTAACAGTGGGACAATTTAAGCTAGCCATAATCTATCTCCATCTTTCTATCTATGTAAATAAAAATCAATTGCTGTTCGTTAGTCTCGCTAAAACTCGAGAACGGCTGAACCGATTTGGCTGATTTTGGTCTTGAATTATTTGTGGAAGTCCAGGGAAAGTTTAAAAGGTGAGAAAGGTAGAGTAGGGTAGGTAGGTAGGGTATTTAGGGTAGATAGGTAGGTAGGGTAGGGTTGGGTAGTGTAGGGTAGGTAGGTAGGGTATTTAGGGTAGGGTAGGTAGGGTATATAGGGTAGGTAGGTACGGTAAGGTAGGGTAGACAAATAGCTAAGTAGGGTAGGTAGTTAGGAAGGGTGGGGTAGGTAGTTAGGTTGGGTAGGGTAGAGAGTTAGGGTAGGGTAGGGTAGGCAGCAGTGTCTCGGGGCGGGGTGGTGCTGGCGGTGTCCTTGGACATCTCCAACGCCTTCAACACCCTGCCCTGAGGTTGCATTAGGGAGGCCCTGCGCTACCACCGGGTGCCTCTCTACCTCCGCAACATTGTGGGGGCTTATCTGTCGGGAAGGTGTGTCACCTACATGGGACGCGACGGCGATGGCCGTCGCGAGATGTCGTGCGGTGTTCCGCAGGGGTCGGTTCTGGGCCCTCCCTTGTGGAACATCGGTTACGACTGGGTTTTGCGGTGCGAGCTTCCACCGGGAGTGAACCTGACGTGTTATGCGGACGACACGCTGGTCATTGCCCGGGGGAGCTCGTACAGGGAAGCAGCGTTGCTGGCAACGGCTGCGGTCTCGCAGGTGGTGAGCCGCATACGACGCCTGGGCCTGGAGGTGGCCCTCAACAAGTCGGAGGCCATTGCGTTTCATGGCCCCCGACGGGCGCCGCCGCTGGGATCACACATAGTGGTCGGGGGGGCCCGTATCGCTGTCGAGTCAACCATGAAGTACCTGGGATTGGTGCTCGACAGCCGTTGGGACTTCGGACCCCACTTTCAGCGGCTGGTGCCCAAGTTGATGGGCGCGGCGGGCGCGCTGTCAACGCTGCTTCCCAATTTGGGGGGCCCGAGCTCCGCCTGTATGCGGTTGTACGTGGGGATCGTGCGATCCATGGCCCTTTACGGGGCCCCAGTATGGGCGACGGACCTGACGGCCCGCACTATCGCAGTTCTGCGCAAACCGCAGAGAGCGATGGCCGTCAGGGTCATACGGGGATATCGCACGATCTCCTACGAGGCGGCTTGTGTACTGGCCGGATCCCCGCCGTGGGACCTGGAGGCGAAAGCCCTCGCGACACTTCACAAGTGGCGCGAGGACGCCAAGGATCGGGGCGAAAGGCTGGTGCAGCGACAGATCACGCTGCACCGGTCTCAGCTCCGACAGGTCATGGTGGCGGAATGGCGGGGGAGGCTTGACCATCCCTCCGCCGGCCTCGAGACAATCGGGGCGATCCGGCCAGTACTCGACGACTGGCTCGGGAGGAAGCACGGCTCCCTGACGTTTCGGGCGACGCAGGTGCTCTCGGGGCACGGTTGCTTCGGGAAGTACCTGTGTCGCATAAGCAGGGAGCCGGACGCTCGGTGCCATCACTGCGTCCAGTGTCCGGAGGATACGGCGCGGCATACGCTGGCAGAATGTCCCGCGTGGGACGAGCCGCGCCGTGCCCTCGTGACAGAGGTAGGAGCAGACCTGTCGCTGCCGACCGTTGCTCGCGCGATGGTCGGTGGCACAGAGTCCTGGGACGCGGTGGTGTCCTTCTGCGAAACCGTCATGTCGCAGAAGGAAGCTGCGGAGAGGGAGAGGGAGATTTCAAGTTCCTTCCCATCCCGCAGCAGACGCACCGGGCGTCGGCAGAGGGCGGATAACGCCCTCTTCCGGCCCCCCTAAACAGGTCCAGGGGCGATGGATTCGGGGACATCCGTCGCCCCCCATATCACTGGACCCGAGACGGTGGCGCGTAGTGTTCCACGCGCGCCTCTCACGGACGTAACGGGGGGAGTACACCTCACTCCCCCCAGGGACGAGGCCCGCACTGGTCGAGCGGGCCGGCACTAGTCCGGGGCAGCGGAAGTCACATTCGTTCCCGCTGCCCCCAGACGCAAGTGTGCGAGGGAACACCGGGGTGGTTTTTAGTCAGTTGGAGCCTGACAGACCCCTCCGCCCTCCCCAGGCGGAGGACATCCGTTTCCGGATTTTCCACCTCGCAACAAAAAAAAAAAAAAAAAGGGTAGGGTAGGTAGGTAGGGTAGGTAGGTAGGTAGGTAGGTAGGGCATGTAGGGTAGGTAGGTAGGTAGGGTAGGGTAGGGTAGGGTAGGTTGGTAGGTAGGGTAGGGTAGGTTGGTAGGTTGCTAGGTAGGGTAGGGTAGGGTATGGTAGGTAGGTAGATAGGGTAGGTAAATAGTGCATTGCAACGCATGCCGGGGACAGCTAGTAATAAAAAGACAACACAGACTGTACAACCTTCATTTACATAACTAATTATGACGAACATATACATCTACAAGTATGACTGGCATCGCTCATCTACATAATAGGATATTCCCTTTACTCCACGTCTTAATTAATCAATCATGCGAATTGATCGATGGGCAGTGGTCATGTCTTCATGAATCTTATTAGACATGCAAATGTGGATGTTGTCGCCAAGTGGACGATGAAGAATCGATTATCTACAGATTATGTCATCATGTTATGCCTGATCTCTCTCCAGTCGTGTCAGAGTGCTGCCCCATCTGTCCATGAGTTTGAGGGAAGAGAGAGAGTGCATTTATATCTACGAACACCGTCATCATCATCTTTATCTGCCTAGCCTTTTCCCAAAGTATTTTTTTTTTTTTTTTTTTTTTTAATTTTTTTTTTTTTATTTATGTACACACAAAACACTTACAATAAGATACAATACATTAAGATACAAGAGCACAAAGGTACTGCTAATTTCAAAAGAGATTTCTTCCAGCAGACCTGAGACTATGTTGGGGTCGGCTTTCAGTCTAACCGGATAAAGCTGAATATCAGAATTTTATATGGAGCGACTGCCTGTCTGACCTCAACAGCCCAGTTAGTACTGAGTAATACGATAATCGTTGTTAAGACTGGTTTGCTTCTGTTGTCAGACTTTCGGGCGACTGACTATCCGTAACGAATGTCAAAGATCTGCAAATGGCAGCCTGGACCAACGGCGTAACGTGCTTTCTGACTCAGAAAGCACGTTACGCCGTTGGTCCAGGCCGTTACCGAGCCGTTACCGAGTTTCCTCCGTGCCTCAGAAATTCTGAGGCACGGAGGAAACTCGGTAAGTAATAGGTGGTCATCCATCCACATACCGGCCTTGGCAAGCGGTGCCTAAACTTGAAGATCGACCTGTTATTATTTAGCCGCGAGCTCCTCCCGTGTTGTGCTTCAAACTATAATATTTCCTGCGTAGCTAGTCTCACCTAAGATTAACCACCAAGAATCGTTCAGGAGGACAACACAGTCACTACAAAGATAGAACGTGGCGTTACATAAATAAGACGATAAGTTTATTTCCTGCTTTATTATATGAGACATCATAAAAAAGCTATGCATCTTAAAGACTTAGATTTATAATTTACATCCCAAGATCACGAGTATTTGTATTGTCAGATACCTACGAATATTATTCATTTTGAATAATTACTTCATAAATTGCGTTGGCAGATACCTAGGCACAAATAGTGTATTATCATAATACATATAAAGTAGTTTTAATGGCATCTCGCAGTTCTACCTAGGAGGTTTTCGTCTACTTAACTGGAATATCCTGTGGGTGCCTTCCTTCAGTCAGGGCATAAAGAAACTTATAACAAGCTAAGCCACTAAAAAACGCAAGACGGAAAACGAATACAAAATTTAATTAAATGCATAAAGTTTAAATAAATACATCGGAGACAACAGGAACTAAAAGCCCCAGGATAGCTCGAGAAAATTCATTTTTAGAGTTCCGTACCCAAAGCGTCAAACGAGACCCTATTACTGAGAATTCGTTGTCCGACCGTCCGTCCGTCTGTCTCCAGGCTGTATCTTATGAACCGTGATAGAAAAGCAGTTGAAATTTCTACAGATTATGTATTTCTGTTGATGCTATAACAACAAATACTAAAAACAGAATAAAATAAATATTTAAGGGGCGTCCCGTACAAAAATGTGATTTTTTTGCTCGTTTTTATAAATAATGGTACGTAACCCATCGTGCGCGAGTCCGACTCGCACTTGGCCGACTTTTTCTTACGTATTTTGCAATTTGCCGGTCAGTTTACGGTCGCGAATCATATTTTGTTCAATGGACAGCCTGACACTGACCGTCAAATTGCAAAATACGTAAATAATATTACAATATAATCTAAAATATAATCGAAAATATCATCATCATCAGCCTATAATGTTCCCACTGCTGGGACACTGGTCTCCTCTCTATGAGAGGGATTCGGCTGTAATCTACCACGCGGGCCAGTGCGGGTTGGTAGTTGTCACATGTCTTCAATTTTTTTTGTTATAAGACATGCCGGTTTCCTCACGATGTTTACCTTCACCGTTTTTGAGGGCAGCGGTGATGAAATAAATTTCAAAAAGTAATGCGTCTGCCTGGGTTCGGCTCCACGGCTTACTGCTCGTAAGTCGGGGCTGCCACCACTGGGCCACCGCTGCTGTCCAAATGAAAAAATATCTAATAATAAATACATTTTATTTACACACATCAAAAGTGTCTAGGGATCAAGCATTTTTATGCGGATTTCTTGAGATTGAGATGTGGCTTTGTAATAAATTTATGATTTTATAAATTTATATGGATCCTTTTTGGTGCATTTCATAATTTGAATCAGGAACTGTGAATCAAATTCGAGTAAAAGATGAAAATCAGCTGTCAATATTTTCCCTATAAAAACATACAACGCATTGAAGACATTATTAGTGCTACTGTTTCCCTACTACTGATTAAAACCAACGTTATTATGGAGCGGCGACGTCATTTAAGCAGGGAAGAAATGCTCAGAGCCGTGGGAATGATAGAAGCTGGTTCCCGGCTACGTACTGTGGCTTTAGCTCTGAATACAAGTCAGAGTGTTATCAGTCGACTTTGGACACGTTACCGAAGCACTGGTACCGTAGCTGAGCGCCATGGAGGACGGTATCGCTGCACCACACGGAGACAAGACCGATACATTCAAATCTTAACTCGAAGAGCTCCAACAATAACCGCCATGATGTTAGCCGTGAGGCTTCATCACTCTTCAGGGAACTTAATTAGCGACCAAACAGTCAGAAACCGCTTGCATGAAGTGAACCTTCATTCCCGAAGACCGCTACGGGTACCACCTGTAGCAATGCACAATCGTAGGATTCGATATCAATGGGCTCTTGAACACAGAAATTGGGCAGAAGAACAATGGCGTTTCGTGTGCTTTTCTGATGAGTCTCGTTTTGGTATGAGACCGGATACAAGACATATACGACACTGGAGAACCCCTGGACGCCAACAGCGATTAAAATCCTGCCAGGAAGTCCATCCTTATAGTGGTGGAACCATCATGGTATGGGCGGGTATTTGGATCGGCGGAAGAACTGAGTTGATTTGGATCAGAGGCAACCTCAACGCTCAAATTTATGCTGAGACGATTGTATCAGACGTCATCGTTCCTCTACAAGTGCAAATCGGTCCCTTATTTCAGTTAATGCATGATAATGCACGACCGCACACCGCAAGAGTTGTAAGACAGACTCTCGCCGCAGCTAACATCAATGTCCTGCCCTGGCCTGCTCAGTCGCCAGACTTGAACCCGATTGAGCATGCATGGGATATGCTACAGAGAAGAGCTCTGCCGAATATGGAGGGTATCCAGTCGCAAGAAGACCTTTTTTTGTTGTTGCAACGAACATGGGCGGCCATTCCACAGCGTGATTTGGATGAACTCATTTTGAGTATGCCAAACCGATGTTCTTGTGTTGTTAGTGTTCGCGGTAGAAACACGGATTATTAATTGTTTAAGTTACCCAATAAAATTTTAAAGAAAACTGTTATTTCAGTATTTTTTTCGAACTTTAATGTTAGTGGTTCAAATGTCAAAAATCCCTTTATTAGAAAATGGCAAATTTCTTTATTAATGCAAAGGTGACTTGGTTTATCGTTACTGTGACAAACGAAAACACTTTATTTGATGAATCCTTAAAGAAAATTTTAATTAATATCAATCAGGAGAAAAGTTATTGCAAAAATATATGTTGATCCCTAGACACTTTTGATGTGTGTATTATAATGAAATACAAGGTGTTGTTTTGCATCCTCGTCAAATTCAAGGAGGTAACTATGCTAATGATTCTCGTCCCGAATCAATAATAAAATGGGAAGGTAATTTTCATTTTTTTCTTATTTACGGAAATCGGTTAGTGTGAACCTCCCGTTGTTTCATCGCAGCCCGTATGGTTCTTGCCCTTTAACCTCGCTTACGAACATACAAACAATGTCAAACATTTATTTGATAATTTCTTGTTCCCTGAACCACGGTAAGGGGGTTATTCTGAAATAATGACAAACTTAAACCACCAAAAAATACAGCGTTTATTAATAATTAACTACGTACCGTAATTTTAATTGATTATTTATGTCTTTTGTGCCCACCTCCTGAAATTTGACGAGGATGCAAAACAACACCTTGTATAATGAATTAAATGAATTCCCCAGGCTACCCTAGGGCTTCCACCTTAAGATCACGCATGTTCAAAGATGTTCCGTATCTATAGCGATTGGAGGCAAACCAGGAGTATTAGAATACCGGTCCTACTCGTATATTATGTCATGGAGAAAATAAGGAAGTAAAGGACAAATTCCAGTTTGTAGCAGGAAAAGAAGGTACCGCTTTCTAATACCGATTTATATGTAAGACTTGCTTATGCCCGCAGCTTCATCCGCGTAAATTTCGGTTATTATCACACTGGATCTTACAACTGGCAAAAAAGTACCTATCCTATGTATTAATCTATGTTATAAACTATCTGCGTGCCTAATTTCATCCAAATCCAAAAGAATATTAAAAATTCATACATCCTCACAAACTTTCGCATTTATAATATTAGTAGGAATACATACAGGTTTCGATTGACAAAGTAACCGCTGACGGATTGTTTAATCCACAAAAGGTTTACTGTCAGTTAAATAGAAACGCGTTAAAACCGTTAATTATGATAAATGTAAGACAGGTCGAGGCGTGTAATGAACACTTTATTGATTAAAATGAATGAAGATTTCAGTTTCGTAACAAAATACTTGTTGGTAAAAAAAAAACTGCTTAGCCTGTACAGTTTTGCATTTTCGCAATCAAGATTGTGGTTTTACTGTGTAGTACTTGTTTAGTTATACTTTTGTATTTACTTCAATTTCCTCTTGTTAAGATTTTTATCACAAATCTGACATTGATCACGAATCTAGTCAAAAGTGCTTAGCTCAAAATAAGCAGTGATAGCCTGGTGGTGTGACTGTACGACTGCCAAGTCATTCATAAGTCTTGAGTTCGAACAAGACACGATTTCTGATTTTTCGGATTAATGTGCATATTGTACAATTATAACTTGCTTCGGAGAAGGAAATGATCGGCATGTAAAGCCAAGTTAGAGGCCCGTGGGCGGCATAAAAACTCTGACACCAGGGTACTAGCCACACGATAAAGGAAGAAAAAGAAGCTCAAAATAATCCGCTTAGTAGCAATTCCATAGTTTTATAACAAGACTAATTAAAATTTTACTCAAGTTATCAAACAAATCATAGTAATTGCTCGTAAATTAGTTTTAATAGGTGTCCAAGAGTTCGATATTATGGTCAGATGGCCGATTAGTCGTATACTACAAGCGGTAGTACGTCTAACTGTATTCCTATATGGCTGGAGTCCTTAAGGGTATTTAAATATTCGATTCATGTACAAAGATGTACCGATAGACATACAAGGAACCTAATGTGTCACTCATATCGATGTATTTAGCGCAGAGAACTTGGAATAATATGAATAAGATTATTATATAAGTTGGAAGTTAAACTATTATGAATTTACTGTAACAATTATTTTTGAATATTAAACCTATATTTTTTTCAGTCAAAGTTGTTGCTGAGAAGCTTCCAACAACGGCACTATTTTTTTTTTCTTCAGATTATATTATGAAACCAGTAAAGCGCTTCTTACTTTCTTATGTAGACTATCAAACTCAAAATATTTGTTTTAATTAAACCTATGTTTTTCAGTCAAAGTTGTTGCTGAGAAGCTTTCAACAACGGCATTATTTTTTTTTCTCCAGTTTCTATGAAACCAGTAAAGCGCTTCTTACTTTCTCATATGTAGACTATCAAACTCAAAATATTTGTTTTAATTAGACCATTACAGGCACTTTTTACTGTCAAGTGCGAAGCTACAGTCCCGGTCACAAAGTATAACAACTTGTGAATGTACTGTAGTTGTCCATTCCAAAGCGTAGATCTCTACAAGGTGTTGTTTTGTATCCTCGTCAAATTCAAGGAGGTAACTATGCTGATGATTCTCGACCCGAATCAATAAAATGGGTAGTTTTTTTTTAAAATTATTATTTACGGAAATCAGTAAGTGTGAACCACCCGTGTTTTAAAACGCGGCCCGTTTGATCATCGCGCTTTCACACGTACAAACAATCTTAAACGTTTATTCGATAATTTTTTATTCCCTATACCACGTAAACGGGGTTATTCTGAAATACTGACAAACTTAAACAACCAAAAAAAGCAACGTTTTTTAATAATCAACCTAAAGGTACCGTAATTTTAATTGATTATTTATGTCTTTTGGGACCACCTGCTGAACGTTGACGAGCATGCAAAACAACACCTTGTATAGAGAAGAAAGGGCAAGAAACTCTATGACGTTACAATCCTCCGAGTTTTTGTTTTTATTTTCGTTTGACAAACATTGCATGTGATAAATAAGTTCGTTGATCTACACGGCCCAAAGGCACTTCAAAGTTGGCATCTGTGGGCACCTTGAATTTTTTTGGCCCACTTGTACCTACTTACTTAAAATGTATCATAATTAGGGTGAAGGTATAATAACAACATATTTGAACCATTGAGTTAGACTTCACATTGTTCAAAGCCAAAATGTTGTGGTTGAAGGAATAGTTTGATCGATTTTTGATCCTGTGACTCTTGAGTAACGATTTTTTTGACTCGTGCGATACAGCAGTTTGCGATGAGGACATTGAATTCCAGACATTAAATATCTTCGACTTTGCTCGAGCAGGTCAAAACTAACTAAAAATATTACCCGAATTCACTTAATTTTGTACTGGTACTTTTCATTCAAATTTCGCATCCACATTCGATTAAATCCGAGTCCTAGAAAAGAAGTCTCTATAAATAAATCTACTCACAGTAATCAGCCGGGTTATGATAAGGTGGACATCTCATCCCAGCGCTGGCCAAAGCTGGCACCAGACTGGCCCTGGGTCCGTTGTACAGGGTCCTCCCTGCTTGCAAGCAGTATACCGTGTCAATCTTCTCGAAGATGAGAGCTGAGGGCTGGTGGATGGTCGCGACGATCGTTCTTCCACCCCTGGCTAGGTTCTTCAGCAGGGCTATTAGTGATGTTGATGCTGAGGAATCTAAACCGCTGTGGACAAAAAAAATATATAAAATTAGTTTTTTCTAGTATCACGTAGGAAAAATATTATTTGTAAAAACTTTTGACAGATGTCTTCATTGAAGTATGATCCTATGTTCACACCAGAACGCGTAACATGACCGCCATAAAAACGGGCTATGTCGACGGAAGAATCGACAAACTGACAAATAGGGATGGTGACTCATTTTTTTTTATTTGTCTATCGGGTAGATTATTAAAAAGTATTTGACACGTATTTTTTCTTTTTTCAAGTAATCGTAAAATTACGGAAATATTTTGAGTTGAAATGGCGCATGACGTCACGGCTCAGTACATTTTATACCTAGTTGTGACGTAAAGAGCCCCCACTCTCCAACTTTAATGCGTTTTAACTTAGTATTTTTTTGTTAACTTGATAAAACAAAAAATACGTATCTAATATTTTTGTATTACCTGATTGACGGACAAAATAGAATTTCGTTTTCTTTACCCAGTCATCATCCCTATTGTCATTGTGTCGATTCTTCTGTAGACAAAACTCGTTTCTACGCGTGCAGAAATTATTGTATGTTTGTGCACCAACTCTGAGCGTTGTGGTCCGTAATGAATAACTTTAGCCGCCACCTAACTGTCCTTTGTTTTTCATGTTTTCAATTTGAATTTAAACAGTGATTAAAGTGACAGAGACAAATATTTTAAAACAATGTTTTAGTAAAGAAAGAAAAAAGTATTCATTTGTCGCAGGGACATGACATGCATAAAAATCCAAAAAAAAAACAATAAACATACAACACATGACACGGACGGAACAAAAAAGTTGATAGTTTGCACGTCGTGACTGCGACAAGCAGGTTACAACTCAGCATGATCCTGTGCTATGGGGGGCCACACCACAGCGCTGGTGTGGTCACCCGAAAAAAAAAGTAGGTACGGAAGTCAAGATAGCACAAATATTTGGAATAGGTACATAAGTGAGCATCATCTGCCTAGCCTTTTTCCCAAACCATCTTGGGGTCGGCTTCCAGTCTAACC
The DNA here is from genome assembly GCA_963082945.1 of Cerastis leucographa. Taxonomy (NCBI): domain Eukaryota; kingdom Metazoa; phylum Arthropoda; class Insecta; order Lepidoptera; family Noctuidae; genus Cerastis; species Cerastis leucographa. The sequence continues at coordinate 12,756,349 of OY720357.1, forward strand.
GGATGCAGCTGAGTACCAGTATTTTACATGAAGCGACTGTCTATCTGACCTCCACAACCCAGTAACTAGATAATACGATAACCCTTGGTAAGACTGGATGTCAGACTTTTTGGCTTCTGACTACTCGTAACGACTGTCAAAGATCTACAAATGACAGCCGGGACCAACGGCTTAACGTGCTTTCCGAGGCACAGAGGAAACTCGGTATGTAATTATGGTCACCCATCCACGGACCAACCTCGGCAAGCACGGCTTAACCTTAAAGATCGACCCGGGCGGCTGTTATTATTTAGCCACGAGCTCCTCCCTCGTACATAAGTGAGCATTTGTTTTAAAATGAAAATACACGTCACTAATTTAAGTGTCATTAAACTATTAAGAATGAAAATAATTACTAATAATTAGGTAATTAATTACGCTAGCAATGATCACTAAACTTATTGTTTACATCAATGATGTGACATAAAATCCAATGTCAAGCCTATCATCCATGTCATTAAAGTTTTCCTCATGGCATGTGGGAACTATGCAATTTTTGCCTGGTCCTGTTTGCGGCCAATTTTTGTGACAATACACCATTGTTTTTTTTTTGGCATTGTTTGTCAAAACAAACCGCTTATCTAATCGTGGAATCGGATCGTTGTGACGTCACTTGGCATGAAAGCACACCGCACGTAGACCACGTTTTGAATGTAGGTAGTAGGTAGTATTACCTGCTTGTCTGGAGAACTTTATAGGCCAACCAATAAAGACTATTTTGCATTTCATTTTCCATGTCAAAACAACTTTTATTCTACAGTTACTGACCATGACCATCAATTTGGAGATTGAAGGTTTCAGGACTGTTTCGATTAACTTATAGGTTGGTACCTACGTTGTTTTGTTACGGTACAAGTATCCTGATAATAGATTCACAATATTTATTTACCAAAATAGTTATGATATTAAATGTCTAAATTCTTAATCGTCATCTTCCTAGCGTGGTTTCTTGTTATTTGGGGTCGGCGGAACACGTTTTTTTTCTTCCATTTTCCCCTTACATTCATCACGCTATTATTTACTACTTTTGCTCATCCATGTATCTTTCCTTTTCTCTTCCTCTACCTCTCCATCAACATATAAATGTTAACACATGGTGATGAATATAAATTCATATAAATTCACATGTGTTCCATCCCTCCTCATCACAACTCCAAAAGTCTAATTTCATATTTGCGAAGAAAAATAACTACATCAGCCAGTAATTGTGTTATCTAAGTATAAAGTACTAATGTACTTACGTGGTAGGCTCATCAAGGAACATGAGGGAAGGATCAGACAGGAGTTCTAAAGCTACGGCAAGACGTCTCCTCTGACCTCCAGAGAGGTCACGGGAAAGGGTCATCGATGTGTTGCTCAGACCTAGCAGGGCAAGGATCTCGTACACCTGAAAAGAAACCATCGATATAGATTTTTGTTGTTTATCAATAGCTTTGAAGTTATTTTGTGAAAGGGTTTAATCAGATAAGTTTCACCATAACTGTTTGTAGGTTCGTATTGGAACATGACAGCAATCACTTTCCAATTGGCAGGCCGCCATGCTGATTGCCAAACGATTATATAAAAAATTTGTATAATGGCGGCCGTTTGATAGGTTTGCCAATGAAACTGGTCACAATCAAAATCAAAACCAAAAACATTTATTTGGGAACATCCCGTTTGGTAACTTACCCTTTTGGTCAACCAAACAAAAGACGTGCAAAACAAGTGAAAAACAGTACCATCTGGTAACATTGAGTCGCATTTCGCCAACCATTATTTCCAACTGTTTTTTGTACGGTACAGACAGGTGCCAAAGTTATAACTAAACTTTTTATTGAGGTTTGTATTTTTTGTCTCTCTCTCTGGCACACTAAGGTTAGTTACGAGAGAACTCAATTTAGAATTTGAACAGAAAGTACTAAGAGAGCAGAATCATGAAGAAGATGTTGGTGAAAATCGTCTTTTTAGTGAATACCCTTCAAAAAGTACTAGGGCTGCATGAATTCAATGAGGTTTTTATTCTAACTGTTCAGTCTTCACACTTACACTTATGATCAAAGTACTAGGCTTGCAATTTAAGGTGAATGTTCAAAAATGGACACTTAGTGAACATGCATAATATGTGCTTAAACATGTTACTTATGTTTCCGTATGAACTTGTCACAAGAAATTCTAACCTGTCAGAATCGGGGTGCAAAAAAGTTTTAGTGCATCCTACAAGGGCTCCATTATTCTAAAGTGCCCAAGGTCTCCAATTGGTTAAAGACGGCACTGCACATTACGTGTGGTGTGAGTGGGCTGCGTTTAGCCGCACCTCGCCTGTTGTAAAGCGATGATGCGGCTTAGGGGTGGAGTGGAATATACTATTCATTTATTTGTTTGTACCTTCTCTTTCCTCTCTTGAGGCGTGAAATCGGCCAGTTTAAGGGCAGCGGCAAGATACATGGCTTCATACACAGTGAGGTGTGCGCGGAGGTCATCGTGTTGGCGGATGTAGCGCGCGCCTCCGCGGCCAGACGATTTGGATGCACAACCGCAGTTGCCGTTGATGGCTATCTCGCCTTTCGCGCCACGAGTTCTGAGGACAAAGAATAATGTTTAAGAATCAATATGTCTGTAGCGACGTACAAAAAGCAACTTACTACAAAAAGTACTACAGCGCCATCTATGACACGACGGAAGAACTAACATCATTTCCTACATCGCAAGCAAAGTTTACATCGACTTAAGACTATATAGAGAAACCCGACATCAACTGTCGGGCAGTTGCCCACCAGACATAACACCTGTCTGGTCGGACGAACTTTACACTCTGTTCGGGTATGAGGAGAAATGTCATAACAAGCTTATGCCCGCGGCTAAAAGTAAGTATCCTATATGCTATTCGAGACTACCATCTATCCCTGTACCAAATTTTATCCCGATCCATTTTGAAGTTTTTGCGTGAAAGAATAACCAACATCCATGCATCCATCCTCACAAACTTTCGCATTTATAATATTATTTGTAGGATATGTTCGTACCCGCTAATTTTCAAAACCACCCAACCGATTTCAGTGAATGAGTATGTTTAGTGCCAGCTGGAAAGATAGGAAAGTTTTGGACCCGATATTATAAATGTAAAAGTTAGTTTGTTTGTTTGAAATTCCTAACGGCTGAACGGTATTGGATGAAACTTGACACAGGGATAGACCAGACCTGGAACAGGACGATACTTTTTATCCCGGCAGTACGTCCCTGTGGGATTATCTTTTACGGCAACTAAGCTGCGGGCAAAAGCTAGTAGTGAATAATTAATTATGTAAATAAAGTGTTATCTTACGAAGGCTAGAACTATGCCTGCTTTTATTTAGTCAAAATTCTTTACGTAACGCGCAAATAGATTGGTTTTATAATTTTATATTCGCAAATAAATTTCAAGCCTGTATTTGCACTGTTTTGTACCTTAGTTATCGATCGGTTATTTGCAGTTTAGACATGGAGTTGTCGTGACCTAGAAGATGCTACGAAGACGCTACGAAGACGCTACGAAGATGCTACGAAGACCCTACGAAGACGCTACAATAACTCCATGAAGATGCTACGGATACGGATGCTATTGCTACGAAAACGCAACGAAGTCGCTACGAAGACGCTTTCGTGAACGGCGCTGATAGCAGCGCTAGTTCAAACTAGCGACGAACGCTAACGCTGTACCAACGTCCGAAAAAAACTGTGTAAATTCAGGCAAGATCTGGATTTGCAGTTACTTGTGATAGTCGAGTTTTAACTATCCAAGTGAAGGTTGAACGCAAAAGAGCCAAATAGAGCAAATGAAAACCTGTAGTCCTTCGAAGTGAGCATATTAATAAATGGCTTTGCCTAAACATATTGTATAAAACAAGCAGTAATCATACGCACCATAAATACAAAATAAACGGATAGATATAAATAATCTTTTTATCATATTCATTGGTCACAACTATAAACCGCACAGCTTTGTTTTTTATTTGTTTATTTATTTTCTAATCATTTAAATTGCTGAGGAGCTCGTGTTTAAATAATAACAGCCGTTCGGATTTTCACGTTAAGCCGCGCTTGCCTAGGTTGGTCCGTGGATGGGTGAACTCCCACTACATACCGAGTTTCCTCCGTGCCTCGGAAAGCCCTTTAAGAGGGGACTCTAGTGGGCCTTTCTCCATACAAACGTATTCCACTGTTTTCTTTGTGGATAATGCGTCTAGAGCAATGATTTTTTTTTCAAAAAATCTAAGTCTTATTAATACATGCCCCTATCATTTCCTTTTTTTTTCAAAACATAACCACTAAAAGAATTATGACAATCCTAAAACCACAAAAAAACCCGTTTTTACCGCCATGTTCAGACGACTATCAGACAAATGAGATAAGTTTTTAACAAAAAAGAAAATGATAGAAGTATAGATATACTTTTCCTCCAAATTTTGATACAAGAATTATTTAAGTAGATCAGTTTAGTTTTGAAGAAGAAAACAGCGGAATACAAAACGTCTTTTGGTCAAGATTTTTGTAGGTAAAATCAGCCTGAGCTGCAGTAGTCCCTTTTGCACTTTACGGGGGCTTGGTCGGGCGCAGCGAGACGGCAATAGTTTCTTCAAATACCTATTCTTCAAATTCCTCGGGGCTAGAGTCCCCTCTTAAGGTGAAAGCGAAAGGGTAGCCCGCAAAATTTTCCTTAGTTTTTTGTTATTTGCCGGTCAGTGGGTCTGTATGTTGAACAAAGTTATCGTCTGTATAATATGGTTTAAGATATCAGCTGATCTTTGGCCAGTCTATAATTCGGTTGTTGGACGTAATTATTCATGCACTCACGTGTTTTACGAGTACATTTAATTAACATATAAGTAAATGAATATTAAAAGTGGTTTTGTGGATTACAGTAAACACAATCACACAGCGACGCATGCCTACTGATTTCCTGATAGTTAATTAACAGGCTGGACCATTATGGAAAAATACACGATAGAGTTTACAAATAAACCCTGTTTTTTAAAATTATGTGTTAGGTCGATTTTACCATGGTAGGTAGAAAATAGGAGCTCGTGGCTAAGTAATAACAGCTGCACGGGACTATCTAGGTGAAGCCCTGCTTGCCGAGGTTTTGGTCCCGGCTGTCATTTGTAGATCTTTGACAGTCGTTACGAGTAGTCAGAAGGCAAAAGTCTGACACCCAGTTTAACTAAGGGGTATCGTATTACCCAGTTACTGGGTTGTGGAGGTCAGATAGGTAGTCGCTTCATGTAAAATACTGGTACTCAGCTGCATCCGTCGTATTACCCAGTTACTGGGTTGTGGAGGTCAGATAGGCAGTCGCTTCATGTAAAATACTGGTATTCAGCTGCATCCAGTTCGACTGGAAGCTGACCCCAAGATAGTTTGGGAAAAGTAATGTTAAAGTACCAAGTTTTTTTAAGCTCGTACCATCGTCAACTTTGTCTCTGTCATCTCTGACCTAGACTAGAGTCAAGAGCAAAACCATCGCAAATAAAAAAAAGGAACATTAAGTTACATTGACTGGACTGGTTGAATACCATTATTATTGTACCTATGTTAAACAAATGAATAAATGACTTATGAAAAACCTGATAGTGGCTTAAACAACAGTTTACCAAAGAAGTTTTACCAAATATTGGAAATCATTTTAAATGGTAGGTGAGTAGTTTTGGTTCAGGCCCTATACGATGACATGGATATCAGCGTTGCTGAACAGCTCGTTGTTAGTTTTTGGCGTTTTTGAACGCTGAAAATGGGTCCCTGCCCCGTCTAAATTTTCACATATGTTTTAGCATTCTCTCATTACGCCCATCCTAATATACGCTTGCTGTTTAACCAAAATCTTAATAACATGTTCAACGTTTTTGCGTAAATCTACCTACTTTATTACATACACTTTAGTTAGATAGAATAATTATACTTCCAAGTTGTTCCGCCAGTTACCCTCCTATTAAATAGGAAAAAATAAAATCACGGAACCGTGAGATTTAGTCCAATATTCAACAATGGTTCACAGGGTAAAAATAAACATCATAATTTTATGGATACGTAGGTACGTAGGTTAATGAAAATCGTGCCGCAATGTGTATTCATATAAATACATAACCAGGTTTATTGTTACATGACTCACGTGTTTTCCAGCTCCAAATGAATCATACACAGTTCATGTATTTTCAAAACAAACGTTATTGTTATCGTGATTGATTCCTTTAAGAAATCAATAGTACCTACCGGCAAATATATACCCCAATATTACCCCAGTTAAATCTACAACCAAAAGTTGTGCTCTTGGGTATTTTGCCAAGTTCGGAGTTGGGGCTAGATCACAAATTCATCTCATGCTGCACATAGAAACAGTCACAAACAAATACTTTTACTAAACTTTCTAATTAATAAAGTTTATCTTAGACACTGTCATCATCGGTAAAGGAAAACATCGTAAGGTAACCTTGACTTCTAATTAATACAAGTTGTTGTTTGCATCCTCGTCAAAGACATAAATAATCAACTAAAATTACGGTAACTGGTTGATTATTAATAAACGCAGATTTTTTTGGTTGTTTAAGTTTGTCAATATTTCAGAATAATCCCCTTGACGTGGTTTAGGGAATAAGAAATTATGGAATAAATAGGGCAAGAACCAGTTGGGCCGCGTTTAAAACACGGGAGGTTCACACTTACAGATTTCCATAAATAAGAAAAAAATAAAAATATTATTGATTCGGGAAGAGAATCATTAGCATAGTTACCTCCTTGAATTTACAACACCTTGTATAAGTCTGAAATCTTCAATCCGCCTCGAGGATGTGATGATCAATGCTTGTGCATTCAATGTACGAAAAGAGGTATTTGCCCTACAATGGGATAGTAATGCTGGCATTAATATTTCTAACTGATTGATCCCTTATCATCTTCAAGAGTTTCCCAAACATGAAATTAAGTTTTCTGTGAAATATACTAATTTAGTCCTCACACGGTGGTGGAAGCCCGTGCATGGCCGTCATATTGTCATAGGAATTCCCATGACAAAGGTTTTCCATAATTCTAAACACATCGAGGTTTTAATGAGAGAGAACATCCGACCGCAACAGTATTGAACGCTATTATAAACATATTATGATGTATTATTGTTTGATATGTGCAATCCTTTTTCGTTTTCATGTTTACAATTGTTGTTAATTTATCATTATATATTAAAGATTTCCACACCTATGTATGTGGAAATTTAGCAATGGAGTAGCTACACACTTTTTATTTGTCAGTTATTTATATTTGTTAGCATTTTTTTATGAATTTATGATTCGGGCCTTGATTTGGCATTACCTAGTAACTAGTTATCAATTGTGTCATGGTCCTGATGTCGATGCCATGATATGATGGTCATGAGTCAAGTGTTTCTTTTTACTGACATTATTAATTAATACCTACCTAGGTGAATATAATTTATTCTCTGTTAGGAAGTAGCATGATTTTACATTAAGTGCAATATTGTGTATTGTTTTTCAAAATTGCATCGTTGCATGGTGTCTGTTCTGCTGATCTTCTTTATATCGCAATGAGATTTCAACCATTTATGACTCCCAAATTTTTATACAAAAATAAACTGACCCACGGATCCAAGGTCGATAAGTTGTGAGAAAGAAAGTTGTTTCCTTTTTTGCTTATCTTACGCAGATTCGAACTATTGACACACATGCATGACAAGCAAATTCAATCAAAGTGTGCTGTAATACTTACGAGTAACCAGCCAGTATGTTGAGAAGAGTAGTTTTGCCGGCTCCAGATGGGCCCATGATGGCCGTCAGCTGTCCTGGCTTGAAGCATCCTGACACATTCTTTAGGATCTGCTTTTTTTCTGCAAAGAAAGAAAACAGAGTTTAGAAATATGTAACTAGGTAATCTTTATAAAAGAGCATTACTTCGTCTTAGAGTGTAAGTATCTTGAAAAGGCCAAAGATCAAAAAAGTTACCATACTAATGTGAAAAGTGAATGGGAAAGTAACTCTGTCTATCTGTCACTTTTTTACATAAACCAATCGATCCAGATCAGAACCACCAACCAACCAACCAGATCGTTATGAAATTTGAAAGATAGTAGCCTGGGAACGGGAATGGTACATTTTGAGCCGAGAGCTGCAGTGACAAATGCCCACGTGAATTCTGCCAAGGCCGCAAAGACGAATTTTCCCCACTTCCATTAAATATACTATTTCATCCTACGTATTTGTATTAAGAGCAGTAGAATAGAAATTAAACGCAAGCCAAGGCACGAGCAATATATGATAAACAAATTTTCGGAGTTCCACCAAATGCTTTTTTTTTTGGTGTCTCGTAGTGATAGTGAGTTCATTGTACCATATTATCTCGGGAAGTGGAGCAACGAGAAGAAAATTAGACAAAACAACTACAGTGGTTACTAGTTAGTTAGTATGTGTGTCTCGCTTCGGTCAAGTAATTATGGCCCGTTATACAAAGTTCTGGCCGCAGATTATAGAAAGTTTCCGCATATAGTATAGTTAGCACTTTTAAATAATGATTGAAGTTATCCTAAAATCTTTCAAAATTAGAGTTTCTAAAAAAAATCAACAACACGGAGTTTAATTATGTTTTGTTATTATCAAAAAATTGCTATATCTATATAATAAAATAAAGATTAGTAACTATTCATGTTAAGTATAACGATACATTCTGAGCGTTTAAACTGCCCAGAGCTTTAAGCATAGTTTATAAATGTAACCCACGATAAAGCGTTTTAAATAAGTATAACCTCTTAACTAACGGAATAATTAACATTAATAATATTATGAAATAAAATATCAGTATTGTATTATCCGTGCATCATTTTAAGTTCTATGAATTCATTAGTTGGTTAAGTACGTTTTATCACCGGTATTTATAGTATTTTTAGCGAACTTGCTTTAACTATAAATCACATCGAATTCAAAGCAAACTAGTAATTGAATACTTAATATGCAAAATGTTTTTCATGGAACAACAACTGAAACAGAATATACTTATCGAGGTTGAAACAGGACATTCGTCATCCATTTATTCATATGCTAATGCTGATTTGAAACAATGCTTTATGGATGACTGTTCGCGATAATAACATTCTGAACCAGTTCTGAACTTACTTTTATTTATATTCATATAGGTATTAATATTTGACAAAAATGTGGTAGGATCTAATTATTTCTAACCTGTAGCAATAAGTTAGTACGTAAATTTACCTGTTTGTATTACCTGTACCAACGAATATTCACCAAGACTACTCTATATTTACTTGGGTTACAGAGATGACAGCGTCAGCTATATGTATAGTGCAGCATTCCTTAACGTGGTATAGAGAATAAGAACTTATCGAATAAACGTTTTCGATTGTTTGTATGTGTGAAACCGTGGTTATAGGGCGAGGATCAGACGGGTCGCGTTTAAAACATGGGTGGTTCACATTAACCGATTCCAAAAAAATAAAAAAAATACCTACTCCTTTTATTTTTGATTCGGGTCGAGAATCATTAGCATTACATAGTTACCTGCTTGAATTTGACGAGGATCCATAATAACAGATTGTATAGGTATATGCCAAAGTAAAAAGAACATTTTGCGAAAAGAAGGGATCCCAGATAGAATACAGACAAATGGACAAGATGTTTTGTTGACCAAATATAAGTCACTCGTTAGCTATAACATTAAAGCGTTTTTAGTGTGCACCAGATTTATTCGTAAAATAAATATTCAAAAGCCAATTCTTGTTCTTCACTCTGATTATGATCAGAAATTACCCCTCGGGGACGTTTTAAATATAATTTATAACACTCGAAGATAGTGAAGCTTCCCATTAGTAAAAGAATTTTCGAAATCAGATCAGTTGTTACTAAGATTACCCTTACATCCAAGTTGACAAACAACCCTTTTTAAAATATGAGTATCTATAGAATAAAATACATAAAAAGACTCTGTTATTATCCTCGACATATTCGAAAGTTAAAATGATTTTAGAATTTACTTTAAATGCCAAAAGAAAAAAAAGATGAAGAGAATATAAAATATAATAAGGAAATCATAGTTACAAACAAGTGTAGCATTTAGGCATCGTTCACACCTAACGTATTGTCCGTCGTCGACTATGAGTCATCGAGTATAGTCTTCACTCTCAGTCGTCGCGTTGCGTCGGCTCGGTGTGAACTGCGTAACGCTCGCTCACAGTCAGCGGCCGACAAAACGTTTGGTCTGCACAATGCCTTAAGGCCTACGCAGACCGGGACGAAAGAAGAAATGCCACACTCATTTGCAAGTTTTGTGTATTTTCTAGTATGCATTTAATGTTGTATTAATTAACACAACAATACAAAGGTGAGTGTTGGCAAAACATGCACTAATTGGTTCTCCAATTAAGTAATTGATTAATTGGAATAAAAGCCGACGTAGGTAGCTGCGGTCAGCAAATCGAAAACCGTATTAAAATTCGTTTTAAATAATAAGGCGACAGTTTAATTATTCTTATAACTGACGTGTACAATGGAAAAGTTAAACTTTGTTTTTGATTGATTCCAACAATATTGTTTTCTAATTAAAACGTAGTTCAACAAATACCCATCTTCTATGTAATTCCTATGTTGGAATCACATAATAGGTTAACATTGCAGTTAACCACAGAAAAGATTTTCGTCTTTCATTGCGTCATGAAAATAATCGTGTTATGTTAGATAATTGAATAATGTTCGTATTAGGTATGTTATATTTATTTTTGACATATTAAAATCAATGCCACTTTTCGTTGTAATTTTATAACTCTGGGCCGATTTAGGTGATTTTGGTTTTAAAATGTTTGTCGTAGTCCAAGGAAGGTTTAGGGTAGGGTAGGGTAGGGTAGGGTAGTAGGGTAGGGTAGGTACGCATGCCGGGGACAGCTAGTTTTAAATATTACTATTTTTAAAAACACTACTTATGTTTAGTTCATGTAGTTCATAACTTTTGCGGTTAATGGTAACAAAATTAATATCTTCCTTGCACATTTGAAGACGAACTGTTTCTTTAAAAAGGTTGCTGGGATTTAAATTGATGCTGAAACTGTCTAATATAGTTAATATGAAAAATAAAAGCAATAAATACCCAAAAAAAAAAAAAAAAATTTGGTTGTACTGAACAAGGGCCGTTATATTTCTAGAAATAATCGTAATAGTATAATTTAATACAAAAGATTGTCAACAATCTGACACCAATTTGCGTTTCAACTGATCACCAAAGTCTGAACATTTAACTTGCAAATTACTGAACAGCCACCGCCTGTGACCTATAATTTGACTAATTACGAAGTCAGGAATGTTTAGCCATAATTAATTAAAGGCAGGAAATCATTCTTAGAATGACTGTACCATTGATTTAGTGATAGCAATCTCGCGTATCCATAGGCGTGATCCTAGATCCTACATAATGTAGTCCGGAGAAAATCAGATTGATCCCAGTATACTCGCGTAAATGAGGTGGGGTTTACACATAATTAGCACCTACCCGCCTAGGTGGTTCGACGACATTGAAAAGGTGGCTTTGTCAGACTGGAAGCGCTGGACGGGACAGGGTTTTGGTGCAGGTCGGTAGAGGCTGATATATCTAGCAGTGGACTAGGCTAGCGCAAGATTATTCCGACTCTCAGTGTGAATGCTATCCTCCCGACCAGACCATGGCCCACTTGTTGGATTGCCATAGTGTCCCTACACCTGCACATAAGAAGGCTTAAAATAATGCAACGATATTGTAGCCATCTGAGCCCACAGAATTTGGAAGTTTTACCATCGTATGAAAAAAGAAAAAGAAGCGGTGGACTGCAGTCAGCTGAGTTGATTGATTGATTGACACGTGTTTGTAGGTACACCGAACCCGTGACCTTCGTGGTGTACACGCACTACTAATATGCTTAATGTTAAGCAATTCTTAAAATAAAACGTGAAGAAGATATTCTATCTTAATTAGAATAATAAATGGATAGTTCTGGTTTTGGTCTATAAAACAATATCATAGAATTTGTTATAGGAGTTTAATGGCAAATACATAATGCATATGATCTTAAAATAAGCGTATTTCAGTCGTAGTTTCGGTTAATCAAGTTATTTATTTAAATTGGTATGGTCTTTCGAATCCACGAGCCATTTCATTTTCTTAAATAGACTTTACTTAGACTTTTAGTTAGAGCATTTTATTGTTATTTTCCCAGTGTTGTGTTTCTACGACTTGCAAATCTATATTTAACGTTTCACGTGCCTTTGGCAAATTATACGATTTTTAATTAAAGAAAACGAAAATCAGCACTAATAACCTGTAAGTATTGGTGTTTCCTAAGTTAGAACTTACAACAGATATTATCAGCATGAAAACTTCAATATTCCGTCATACAGATTAACATAGTACCGACTGAAATTATACATTTTGCCTTCCTTTTCCACTGAAACTGTCTGTAAGTTAACTAACTTGTTATAAGTATCATGTTCCTCAAAGTATAATCGTTCTTTATTAAACGAAACAGACCGGTATTGTATTACAATTGTCGGTAACATTGTGGATATTGTTCTAGATACGTTAGCAAACCGAAAAATACACTGATCCCGTATATTTCAGTACAGTGCATTTTACGGTTAGCTTTATGATAAATGATAAATGATGTTTATTTTGCAAATAGGTTTTTACAAACACTTTTACACGTCATTTTTTTTAAAACTAGATGGGGCCGGTGTTTCGTACCTGACTACTCTGAGAAGAAACAGCCGAAACAAACTCAGAGGTTGCTTTCGCTTTATAGAATAAATAATACAGCCTGCATAAGAACGGTGTGGATATTTAAGGGTGTGGTTCAAATCTGCAAACTGAAAAACTTCCTCCATGGACCGACGCATAATGTTCCCAAAGTCCTAAGGACCGACATTTTAGCTGATCACGTAGGCCGACGTAGATTTAACGATCCCTTTCAAAACAGCGATTTTTCTTTCTTGGGAACTATTAACCAATGATAGGTAGGTAGGGTTCCATACACCTACGTCGATCAACAGCATCAGCTAAAAATGTCGCGTCCTATTGTCTTTGGGAATACTGCGGCGCCGTAATCGCGAATGTCCACACGCTGTATAGCATAGCAGACTCCTTGAGGCTGCAAAAAAAATGCGATAAGTATATTAAATATTTTTAGGGTCTAAAGGTGAATTTACTAGGTACATAATAGTACTATCGACAGTGTGTGTAGAATTCAATTTTATTATATGCTCTAGTAAACAACAAACAACATTATACAAGTTGTTACAAAACTATAAATGATTAAGGTCTCTTTAATTACTGCAACTTGTTGTTCTAGAACATCGGTGAAAGGTAATTACTGTAGTTTAAAGGTGAATTGTCAAGTTTAACTTTGGGTGAAGAAAAGGTGGTTTTTAGTAAAATTAGGATAGAACTCAAAATGGCGCGTAAAATGAAGTGTGGTAAGACCAAAAGTTTCTTGAGCCAATGACTCTATAATTGTATACTAATATTTAAAAGAGAGTAAGAGAGAGTGCGAATTTATGAGTTTGTACGTATGCGGAGGGTAATGTCCGGAACCACGGTACCTTTTTGAATAATTATTTCACCATCTCAAAGGTACATAATACCCGATGGATATAGGCTTTAAACCGGTGACAACCACTCAAAGAAGCAAATACAACAATAAATTAGCTCGTGTCATTTCAGCAGTGGAACGTTAAATTATCTAAAATTTGTAAACTAGATAATTAGTATGCCAACAGTAACATTTGCATGAAACTATAAAAAATCTTGGCTGTCGATAACTTCCAGCTTAACAATACAAGATGTCCTGATAAATTATTTATAATGTGCAAAAATCGATTGGCAGGCAGGATCTACGTGCGTCCGCACATATGGGTAACACATCACAATGTGAATGAGGAAGTGATTTGTAAACATAGCCACCGGTTTACATGTACCTGTATGTGTACAACTAGGTATTTTAAATGAGAAGTTGATAACCGAGACTTAAACAGTCGCGTTCATTCATGAGTTTCTCGTGAAAAGTTTTCATTAATCAGTGGTAATAATCATCTACCTGCCCCCGCCCCATGTTACTTGAGGTCGGCGCAATCGTCAAGCTATCATTTACTCAAAAAACTAATATAGAATTCTGTTACTCGCTTATTTAGTCACACAAGTACACTCAAAATCTGTCTCATAACCTTTCACACACACACACACACACACACACACCCATATGCACACGCGCGCACACACAAACACACACACACACACATATACAGTTTTATTGATAGTACCCTAATTTTATTTTTTCTCTCTTTTGTTACCAATTTGTTAGTTTATAATGTAAGGGAAAAGCGGAGCCTTCACCTACAGGCATTTTTTATGCCTAAATGGAGACTCCTCGACATGCATTTAAGCCAAAATGAACTGAAATAAACTTTTTTTTTATACACCTTACCTTCATATCATTCCACACACAATCCATCCATCGTTTCATTGGTCTTCCTCTTCCTCTCGGATGAGGGGGGCAAAAAAAAATTTATTAATAATGAGCTCGTTAGGCAGCTGGATCAAGGGCTTGATTCAGAAAGCGCTAGGTACTCTTGGACACGGCTCGTATTGTTAAGAGGTTCCTTTCTCTGGAGCCCTGACCGCCGGTAGCTTGGACCCTGTTCCCAATACCGGTGGGCTAAAATTTTATATATTTTTTTTATGACATAAAAAAATAAGATTTAAATATGAATAAACGAGTTTAATATTATTAGCAAAGTTAGGGACAAATCTGAGCGAAAACCGCAGTTACGCAGTAAGTATCAGGGGGTCTACTCTCGAAGCACGAAACCCGCATTTTCGACCAAAGTTACGGGCGTTTCCTACTCCGTATTACTTACGGTCATACGATTAGTTAGGGGCCCGAACTGAAAATCAATGACAAAACGATTGGACCAGATGTATTTTCAAAACCTATAACTCTTCAACTACGATACGGGCAGGCCCGTATCGTAGTTGAAGAGAGTAACCCTGATCTGGGCGATGAAGCCGTGATCAGAGTTATTATGGGCTGGAAATTCCGCCATGTTTTCCGCTCTGATTTATCCCTAACTTTGACTATCATTGTAGTTTCCAAATGTAAATTAGCTTCTAACTGCCTTTAATTTTTTCTCGGAAGTGGATTCAAAATTATCATTCATTTGTTAATTAACGACAATATTTTGTAAATTATTGACCACAATGACATGACATTACAGAGAGTTTTCCCCAATTATAGTGTGTTAGTTATCGCTTTGTTCAATAATATTATAGCAATTAAACTATCGTTAAGTGTAAATAAAAGAGACGGGTTTTTCAACCAAGTTTTTTTTTTTAATTCTGACGTCTCCAGTGTGGATGTGGGAAATTTATCATGAACTGAACACGATGACAAGAAAAAATACTACACAATAAAAACAATGATTCTATCCTTTGGCTTTATGTGTCCAAAATATGTGTCACGACAGTGTCAAAAAATCAGCTGTCACGCACATAATGTTAACCCAACACCTACCTAATATTAGACCAACTTGAATGAGATCGCAGGTGATTTTGTTTATCCCGATAAAGATTTTGGGCCCATGGAGGAAGTGGTAGTTCCATAATGGTCTGAATAGCACTCTTAAATATATCCACACTTTAGGCAACTTGGCTTATTCCAGTCGTAAGCATACCGTTGTGCTTATTGGCCTTATTTCGTTCTGTCTCCTGTTTATATTACATTTTTTTTTTTTTAAGGATGGGAAATCATCAAATGACTTGTTGGCTAGGTATGCGTATGTTAAGCGTTAAGTATGTTTTTCCTACTCCTCCGCTATTCTTTTTTGATTAATTTCGTTGCGGAATCCGAAACAGTTAAATTGTTTTTCTGGGTCTACGTCGAGCTTCTTTGTCTCGCCGCTTTTCTGGTGGTTGCCTCTGTTAATTTTTGCTTTCAGGATTGTGATTTGGGACGAGTGCAGCGGGCTTGTCCAAAAAAAAATCCTCCCTTTTCCGATACACACAGTATTCATATTACGAGGCTTTTACGAGTGTACATAAATATTTACACAACCTCACGCCTCATGGGGGTAGGCAGAATCTACAGATTGGCTTATTATGCACCGTCAATGAAAATAATGTCTACATCAAGTGGTCTACCATGACGTCTTAAAACATCATTGTTTTACTCCTTTTCCAGTGTGGGAAAGAGATGGCGCTAGACATCCTGTATAGCTTCGTCTCTTTCCCACACTGGAAAAAGAGTAAAGCTTGGTAGGCCAGCAGTATTTTTTTGGATTTCGGTAATAATACGTTTGCTCATTTGCCAAATTACATTACGTTTCGAAACAGTGCAAACAATACTAGGGAGCATGACGACGTAGTTTTTGACAATGTAGACAGTTTAGTCGTTGATTATGTGAATTTTAGTTTAAATTACAAGTTCTATTATTTGTCGAAAGTAGGGCAGCTGTGGCGATGGCGTAATCTTTGACATAGAAAATAAATAACTTAAGTATATTGTATTATAGAGAGAGGGCCTATGTTCCAGCAGTGGGGACGTTATAGGCTGATGATTATGTATTATAAACAGTAGGATCAAAAACTGTTTTACAACCACACTGCCTCTTTGGTCTAGTGGTCGCAACCGCGCCTGCTAAGCATGAGGTCTTGGATTCGGTTACCGGGCCGGACAAAGTGTTATTGGGTTGTACCATCAGGAGTCTTTATTTGTGCCCGGTTGATGGCAATTGGCTTGCCCTCTGTTACATAGGATTTTAACATAACGTTCTGGTGAAATTTGGTTGTTCTATTAGGTATGTACACCTCTGCCAAATCTAAGATGTTATGTGTTACAAATCCTTGTTTTTAAACATTCTTTTTTAGGATGAATTTTAACTTTGCACGAGTTTTTTCTATAGGAATAATACCTACTGGATTCACGGAGGCTGCCCCGACAGCACTTATCATAAAAAGTTTGTAAACAAGCCATGATGACGATTTTAGGTCAAAAGGTCATTGAACCAATTAATGTAAAAAATATGGTTGCCGATGCGATGAAGTTTAAAAAAATGTTGCAAAAAATACTCGTTCTTGAGTTGCGTCACGTTGTTTTTAAATTTTTGACTACATATGAATTAAAAGAATGCCCAACACTGTGAAATTTGCCGAAGCATACCATCTTCGACAAATTTCACAATGCTGAGTGGGTGTTTATTACACGGTTATTCAGTGTGTTTAAGACTTTTTACGTTTTCACAACAGGTTTATATACAAGGTGTTGTTTTGCTTCCTCGTCATTTAGGAGGTTGTCACAAAAGGCATAAATAAAGAATTAAAATTACGGTATCTAATTAATTAATAAACACTGATTTTTTTCGTTGTTTATGTTTGTCAGTATTTCAGAATAACCCCCCTTAACGTGGTTTAGGCACTTCGAAATGATTGAATGAACGTTTGAGATTATTTGTATGTGTGGAAGCGAGGTTTTAGGTGAGATTCAGACAGCCCGCGTTTAAAACACGGGTGGTTCTACTTACCGATTTCCGTAAATAATAAAAAAAGAATTACCTACCCATTTTATTATTGATTCGGGACGAGAATCATTAGCATAGTTACCTCCTTGAGTTTGACGAGAATGCAAAACAACAGCTTGTATTTAAGGAACACCTTGTATAAACTTGTTGTGAAAACGTAAAAAGTCTTAAAAGTAATTTTGACGACGATGCAAGGATGCGAGGATGGAGATGTAGTTTTGCATCCTCGTCAAAATTCAGAATGTTGTCACAAAAGACTTAAATAATCATATATAAATTACGGTACCTAGTTAATTATTCAAAAACACTGCTATTTTTTTTTGTTTAAATTGGTGAATATTTCAGAATAAACCCTTTAACGTGGTTTAGGGAATAAGAAATTATCGAATAAACGTTTGAGACACCCGTGTTTTAAACGGGTTACGTTTAAAACATGGGTGGTTCGCACTTACCGATTTCCATAAAAAAAAAACCATAAAAAAGTATTACCTACCAATTTTATTATTGATTCGAGTCGAGAATAATTAGCATAGTTACCTCCTTGAATTTGACGAGGATGCAAAACAACAGCTTGTATATAAACTAAATAAAAAGCCACCTGCGACGATCCTTACATAGGTACCGTAATAACATTAAGTAGTTCTAACTACCAGCTTGGGAAAGGAGTGAGTTCATGTTTATTATATGTTTATTTGGTTGACAGGTACCTAGCGGCTCAAGGCTAAGCTGCCTTTTCAACAAAAAATAATTTACAAATTTTCACTTGACAGCCAACGATTAGCAAAAACATGATGGGTTATTTCACAATTTTACAAAAACTTATTTGGCAAATAATTCACTTAATAAAATATTTAACCTATAAACTTTTATTTGATAAAGTATTATTTGACAAACAATTCATTTTATATTCATGTCGTTTCGCAAAAAAACGGTCTAGATCAAAGTTAATTAATTACATTGTGCTTTAAATCACAATAGTGGAATGCAAAATTATGCAGTTATAGTATTCGATAACTGTTTCACGACAACGATCTGAAATAAAATACATCACAAAATACTTAATTTTAACGAAACCTACAACCACTGTCGATATACTGAAGCGCATTCTGATGAAATCTTCAGAAGAGGTGAGACGTGACCTGCATTAAGGTAAATGTATGTGACACGTAGTTAACTTAAACCTCAGTAATCAGTGGTTAGTCTAATTACCGAGTAAATACGTGTACTGCAACTAAACCTTCAATAATTATGTCCTTTACCTTGCCAAATAATGCCTTTGGTACGAGTAATAAGAATCGTAATGAGAGTCGTCTTAATGTAACATCACGCCTTAAATCACCGAAGGGTTAGGCAGAGTTGTACCTAATAGTGCACCCATACTTTGCCAGTCATGTTTAAGTCGCTTGTTATAGGGGGCAAGCCTATTGCCGTCAACTGAGCACTCGAATTCCAAACTGGGCAATTCATACTCCGTGACTGCTTCTGAGAAATTCCAGATGGAAAAATCCAATAACACAGCCCCAAAAGGTAATAAGAATAACATAATAGTAAATGAAAGATATTCTTATATGTTTTAAGTAGAGTCTAAACAACGATTTTTAGGGTTCCTTACCCAACGTGTCAAACGGGACCCTATTACTGAGACTTCGCTGTCCGTCCGTCTGTCACCAGGCTGTATCTCATGAACCGTGATAGTTAGCCAGTTGCAATTTCTACAGAGTATGTATTTCTGTTGCCGCTATAACAATAAATACTAAAAACAGACTTCAATAAATAATAAATACTACTCGTAAATGTCTTTTTGGTCGTTTTTATAAATAATGGTACGGAACCCTTCGTGCGCGAGTCCGACTCGCACTTGGCCTTTTTTTTCCAAGTAATCTGCGTTTAATTTATTTAGTTTAATTTAAATAGTTTACAAAGCCTTTGCTAATCGATCGTTATGGAAATTATTGAAACACGGTTGCAAATCAGAATTTGATTGTAGGTGTCAACTGGTGGTAATATTATCTTAAATACGTCAATAGCTTACGAAATCATAAAGTAGGCACCGGAAAAATAATCAACTACCTAATCGAAGATTATTTCTAAATAGACATTTGATTTTAGTAGTTAATCTAGTAATAAATAAATCGAATCAAGGTTAAGTTCAGCTTACCACTGTTATCAAAATAATTCTAGCCACGACCTTGCAGTTGAACACAATTTCGATAATCCAACACCTAATATCGATCATCGATAAAACATTAGATCAATCGATTCTATCTGTAGATAGTTATGCAATGCGCCCGCGGAGAACTAACGGTATGTCGTGTAGATCCACGTTCTAGAGTTCGAAGTAATGGCTGTGCTTATGTAAGCTTTACTAATGATCGAAGGAGTCGTAAAGAAAGTTCTCGAGAGAATTCCTGTGTTATGAGTAGCGCTATGAGTTAGCACATCATAAACGCATGCATACGGGCTATTCGAGGCAGCAACTATTAAGTTGTCAGTGACGGCAACTTTTTTCGAAAGTGGCGCCGCTCGCTAAATGTATGAAGTTATAGCAGCCGCTCAAGTAGCAATCGGCACCTTAATTACACAAACGTTTTATCATGAGTTCACATTTCGAAGGATTTTGAAGAAAGAGTTCAATGCCGAAACTTAAAATAATAAATTAAAAGTTGAAGAACAGGGTGTATACTGTATAGTTTCTCAGTACTCCATAAAAAAAGGATGGATCCTAAGTAAGGATCCTCCGACGACGCACAAGCGACGCGTGCATTCGAACTATCGTGTGTCGCAGAACAGTTTTGTCGCACAAGCGTTAATCGCGCTTCCGTTTGTCGACGTCATGTTATACAGTCCGACCAGACAGATTTGGTGTTTACTGGGCAACTGCCTGACAGTTGTTGTCGGTTTCTTCAATATTAGTAACTTTAATATCATCAGTCATTTAGGATTCTGATGTTGAGTTCTTCATAGATTTTGCGTCATAGATGGCACTGTACTACTTTTTGCATAAATTGCAAAGATAGTAGCTAAATTGTTAAAATGAATGCCATTGCCATTGAAAGTATGTTATTGTTATGCAATTCCTCCGTGTGAGAGGTCCGTCATTCGTGTACGGCTAGCCTGAGATGAAACCGGAAAGAGTTATGACGTGAGATACGTGTATTGCAAAGAATGTATATAAATATTGCATACTATGTTATGTCATGTAGTACGAGAATAGTATGACCTACAAATGGCCGTTAAGAGCGAGAGTTATTATATCTTTAGCACAGTTCCGCGACCAAGTGAATGAAGTTTATGAGAAAACATACAACAACATAAGCCAATGTATGCCAATGCCAGTTAGCATTGCCATTTTATTCCGAAACTGTTTGCGGTACACAGTTGGAATTTGGAGAGTATGTGTCTTCTATGAACCGCTTCATTAACTATCAACTTCATCTTGGTCTAGGAAGGTACGACTCCCCTATATTTGGGCCTATTGTTCGTAGGTGCTTCTCGAACAAGCTTGTGTCAAAATAAATAGTAAGTTTAAAGTTATACTAGCATAGTTTATAAGTTATTTTACTAACCTTCTATGGATGTTGCTTGTCTTTTATTTAATTTATTTATTAAAGTTGTTTGAAGTTATGAAATAATTTAATATTGCGGCTAAGTTACAAATTATTATTAATGAGCTTTGAAAACATTGTTATTATATAGTTTGGTGCTACTACGGGACCCTGTGTGTTCGAGTCCGACTCGCACTTCGCAGGCTTTTTTTGTAATCTTATTTATTTTTATTCACATTTATCACGAAACTCATATCAAGCGAAATGCATGATACCTACGTTTTATGATAATATTGTTATGCATTTCATCATTTTATACGAAAGCAACAACGAAATCTACTTATTCAATTAATAAGATTTCACTTAACCTCAAAGCCAGCAGTGATAAATAATTGTACCGAATAAGTAAGTACCTACAGGCGTTTTGACCTTAAAAGAACCTCAGAAGAAGAAGAAGTTTAGAAGAAGAGAGAGATAGAGAGGAGGAGAGAGAAAAGTTATCACGATACTAATATTATAAAGCTGAAGACTTTGTTTGTTTGGTTGAACAAGCTAATCTGAGAAACTACTGGTTTGAATTGAAAAAACCTTTTAGTGTTGGATAGCCCATTTAATAAAAAAGGCCATAGGCTGTATAAAATCACGCTATGACCAATAGGAGCAGAGCATCAATGAAAAATGACGTTGCAGACGAAATTGCGCCGGTCAGCTAGTTAGATGTATCGGTAAATAAATGAAGAATCTACCCAAATGAAATAGAAATTAAACCTTTACGATCTAGATTTATTTTGACCGAGGTTCAACCGCGGCCAAAGTCTTCAACCTGCTCACATTGTTATAAAATGTAAACGCGGGTCATTAACTCATTACTCATGTATACTGGGCTTGGAATATTCATTTCCAGTTTTAATATGTAAATATAAAGAATGTCTTATATTCTTTTTATAAGCTTGGTAAGTCATTAAGAGTTTTTTCAATAATACCACTCGCTACTCGTATGTAAACATAAAATAATTAAAATGAAATAAACACTTGATTAAATTATGCAGTTTTTATGTTTGCACAAACTTTTCAATTCATATTAAATATTAATTTATTTGGATTACCAACGGACGTTTATTTTATTCAATGTGATAATGCGAATCTCGTCTCCTATAAAAATTAAGTAGAAATAAAAGTAAAGACTGATAACAGTAAAAACTGATAAAAAAATAAATAAAGAATAATAACCGCCGCGGCTGAGGCTGGCCGGCTTGCCGGCCAGAAAGCCGAAGCTTTAAGGACCACCTGCTCCTCAGATCGCGGGCCGCCTCGCCCCTCCGCGCCTACGCGGGCTTAAATTACACTCCAGACAGACCAGACAAGACTACGTGGAGTCGGTTTTGCAGCCATTCGTTTCTGTCATTAACTTTTGTAGTACACCATATTGACTTTTAAAGACAATGTTTTAATTTAAGGTTAATGATTTCGATAAAATAAAATACCATGGAAACATTCATCGAACAAACAATATTCGTTGAAAAACAATTCTGCTGTTTGATAAGTTTGTTAAATAAAAAAATGTGATTGTAAAATTCTTTGAATTGTGTTTCTGTAAAATATGTTTCATTCAAGTAAATAGTAGTTGAAACAAAAATATTCGAAATCAAAATACAGAAACTAAACATTATGTGAAACATTTACTGGGAAACGAAATTCTGTGAAATTTCTGTCTGCGAAATAAGGTGACACCAATAAATTTATGTCCATATGTACCTTGTTAACTTTACAGTATTATGTTGTTATTAGGTTAGAACCAAATAATCAGCTTACGTTTCCAGAATAAATAAAATATCAATCAAAAATCATTCTTATAATTATTATCCTAATTGCCAAGAGCCTGTATCACGAACCAATATCTGATGAGGCTCTCGTTAGGCGGTTGGATCAAGGGCTTGAGGAAACGATCAAAAAGTGGTACTCGTGGACACGGCTCTTATTATTAGGAGGTTCCTTTCTCTGGAGCCCTGACCGCCACGCGGTAGCTTGGACACTGTTCTCGATACCGGTAAGCTACATTTTTTTTTATCATTTTGAATGTTTTTTTACTTATTTTTTAAGGAATATTTAAAAATAAAATTAATTTGCATTAAATAAAGGTAGATTATAATATTAAATGAGTATAAAAATATAATCGGCCGTATCTGGGTTTTGATGCCAAACGCGTTAGATTGTCTTGCGTAAGTAACAAAAGTGGAACAGCAGTGCTTATGTAAGTATACATACATATAACACTAGTATATATGTATCTTTCATTGAGTGCAGCTCATAGCTAAATAATAACAGCTGCTCGGATCGATTTTCAGGTAAAGCCGAGCTTGCCTAGATCGGTGTGTGGATTGGTGACCACCTAGGCTTGACGTTTCTCGATATCATCTTTTCGAGCTTTGGTTGTACATTTAGTTACACATAACATAAGCTTATTTTTTTATGAATGTTTGTCTAGGTAAATAAAAAAAAAAGAACTGAAAGACTGACAATAACAGTAGTAGGATGTGTTTTATTCGAAGATGTAGCATACATGTGGGAAAGTTTTAAATACATACTAATGTCTCGATTTCAAATTCTAAATAAGGTTTATAATTTATTATTATGCTGATGGGGGGCAGCAGTGGCCTAGTTGTAGCCACCCGACCTACGAGCAGTAAGCCGTGGGTTTGAACCCAGGCAGGCGCATTACTTTGTGTAATTTATTTCATCACCGTTGCCCACAAGGACGGTGAAGGAAAGCATCGTGAGGAAACCCACATGTCCTAGAACTAAAAAATCGAAGACATGTGACATCTACCAACCCGCACTGGGCCCATGTGGTGAATTACAGCCCACTCCCTCTAATAGAAAGGAGCCTGTATCCCAGTAGTGGGAACATTATAGGCTGTTGATGATGACTATGCTGATACATACGTGTGTAGGACCAGGTACGTATTTAACCTTTAACTTGCCAGTTATTAGGTTTTGTGTTTCTAGTTTCTAACTAGGTACTTACTTTTCCCTTATCAATTAAACTGTGCGCGGCCACACGCACCACTGCTTGCAGGTGCAAGAAATGGTTATACAATGGCATGTGTTACTCAAAAGTACTATTCAGATATTATTTTCTTTTTTATTAACTTATTAAGCAAATATTCGTGCATATCCTTATAGGTAATATTTCTTTTATTTTTAAATTAATATTATCGTTCGTAAAATGAAATTTGTATTTGATGTTAATTATTATCTCGTTATCTTTATTTACATTATTAAATAGTCATTTTTATTGACGCTTGCCCGATTTAATGACCGGTGAAGCAAGTTCAGATTATTGTCACCAGACATAAAAATTGGCTTTTAAATTGCTACTAAAAACTTTACATGACTCATATTCTCAGGTATTTTTGTTTTCTGTATTTGTTAAACCCTAAGAACCAAGAGAAAAGTAAAGGAAGTAAAAATATGTGTGAAGACGTTAAACAAATATATATACACAGTACAAAAGGGAAGTTTTCCAACTGAATCATTAATTAGCAAGTTAAGGAAAATGACAAATTCACACCTCTCTCCAACAAACAGTAGAACGTTACGATATTTGTACCTTACCGATATTTGTACCTAAGACAAAGGTGTCAAGGGACACTCCTTGACACCTTTGTCTTAGGTACAAATATCTTTACATGTATACATTTCTTGACAATAATGTCCCACAAGTAACTGTAAACATGTAATAGGAGGGCTGGGTAAAATACCCGTTTGAGTTGACGTAATGTGCCAAAAGGAAAAGTATCTTACAAGTTCAGGCAGACTTATTTCCATAAACAATTTCCGGGTTAGGCAAAGTACGTAGAGAAAACCTACATTCCGCTAGTTATGGTTAAGTCCTATGTAATAGAGGATAAATAACAGATCCAGGCTCCGGCCTGATAATGTGAAACTCATGATGGAAACTCAATCCCATAAGGCCTGACCTGGTAATTGTATCTAAAATATAAGCTCATTCGTAATGTAAAATAAAAAATAAAAAAAATACTTAGCTGCAGTCGATTAGCCTGGGAGCCGATCCTAAGATAGTTTGACAAAAGGCTAGGCAGATGATGATGATGATGATAATTATGAGCTCATTCGTAGCACAAGTTGCGACCAAGTTGCAAGTTGCGGTATATTTACTAGCTCTTTGCCTGCAACTTGTATGTAAAACTTGCAGGCAAAGAGCAAGAAGATTAAAAATGCGACTGATTTAAAAAAACCGTTCAACATAAAACAGCTATGAGTTGGGTGGCATTACACTTATCAAATATTTTTGTCCAATGTACAGTCCGTGGCAACTCAAAGCTTTTCGTTACATTTGTTTGTTCGCTGTTCGTGGACATTGGACAAATATATTTGATAAGTGTAATACTACCCTTACGCACGGGACTGGAAGATAAAATAAAACATATGCTTCATGCAATGCAGGCCATGTGTGATAATTTAGGGGAGAACGCCATTAAAACTAATAAAAACTCAATGAACAGTAATTAATTTACCATAAAATGAAATCTTCATTATATGAGTTAATCAAACAAATACGGAACGGACATCGCACTTAGGTGTTGTTTAACGAAATTCAATTGTATTTAGCACAGCATTAATTAACTTATTGTATGTACTATCACCAAACTGCGTATCTGACCACGGTAAGGACTATCGTTACTTGCAGCGTCCGGCCACTATAGAAGCGCTTATTAACGCTCAGCTACCAATAGCATCGCAGCATCTATTTTTTGCCGAGACCCTAGGTGTCGTAAATGAAAAAAAAAACTGTGGTCAAACATCTGGGATCATTAACAGAGCCTGAGATTGTTTAAAACAATACATATTTAAAAAACGGTCGTGTATTTTTCGGTCGGGTCTTTTTTTGTTTTACCATTATTGGTCCGCAAAGTATTTGTGCGGACCAATAGTAATAAGGGTGTTAAACAGATGTCATCGTGTGCACGGGATTTTGTTTGAAAAGTGTCCATATTCTCACTTTCCCGATGGTACATGGTAGCGTCAAGATGACTCAAGTGAACAGCGACCAAGTTTCAAACTAAACTGATAACGAGTATGCCGGCCGACACTGACTCACAGTCACCCGAACGTTACATGCGTAAAAAAAATGTTCCTAAAACCCAAGTTCAGGTAGCGGAATAAACAATAAACAAAGACTTACCGAATCGCATCTTGTTCGCTATAAACATGTTCATTTCACACGTTATGTTCCTGAACTCCAACTCAAGAGTAGGCCGGGGCAATAGGGGAACAACATTATTGTTACCACCCAATATTGTCAAGTCTTCCGCACCAGGCGTCATCTTGGTGTCACTAACAGAACCGCGGGTTCACTTTCACCGATACACGGATATTGTCCTCACTTTCTATAATGTTTCCGTCTCGCTCGCACTGCAGTATGGGTTACGTAGGGGAACTATTATGTTGTCATTCCAAGTTCGAGGTCGGAGCGGGCATTATCCATTGGCGTGTATCTGTGGACGAGAGACAAAGGCTTTTAAATACAGTTACAATGAACTAGGTAAATGAACACTAAAGAATTTTTGCAGTTCGTCATGATTATATGTGATTGACACCTATCACAGTAACATGATAGGTGTCAAACCATTTAACTTACTGTTAGCTGAAGGTTACAAGTTTTTGCACACATTTTTTCAGGGCATTTCATGAACCAGTGACCATTTCAAGTTTTTGACAGAAGAATTGAGTTATTGTTTATATACAATATACTCACGTTTTTATTATTAAATGGGTTTCTCATCTGTTTCTCATTGTTTGGCGAAATAATGTTAACAGTAAGTTAATCTTAGCAAAAAATTTAGGCTTAAATATTGTTTGCAATGACAAAGTCCATGTCAACCACCTTATAATAATGAACAGGTTCAATTAATGGCAGTAGCAGCAGGTAATGAGACAAAAAAATAAAAATCGACATCAATCAAGTTGACGATTTTTGAAACCAAATAATTACTTGCTACTGAGGCCTTCAGTATTTATCTCACGAATAAAAGCAAGACTAGAGCTATCCTCAACTAACATGGTGTGCGTGTATGTATGTTACTTTTTTCTTGGTGCCTTAAACATTAAACCGTTTTTTAAGAGATTTGGTATAATATATGCAGCTAAACATTTGGTTCATGAAGACTTACTTAGAGAAGAACTGCTTTAAACCCAAAAACATTGCTTTACGTTTCCAGGAACGCCCATAACGGTAAAGGGAATAAACCACGCGGGCAGGGCCGCACTCGAAAATGCAACGACTAACAAAAAAGGAAGCGACCGAAATGACAAAATGCAGTTAAAGCAGTACGATTGACCCGTTATCTTAGTCCAATAAACTAATCATAATCAAGTACCTACAAAATATGTCATACTATTAATTAAGTTTTATAGTCTTCTGTCAACCTATAAAACAATGGAATAATTTGTATCGATAGCTTATCAAATATTTGTTGACAATTTTTTAGCCTACAACCTTGCGCGTACGAATCTTTCTAGGTTATTTAATTTTATTGACAACAAATGATATCAGTACATTGTCGTGTGTCACTTCGTGAATGTTTAAAGTTATGGGACTTGATAACGGATTTATTACTATAAAATGTTTATTTGTTTCATGGGCTCGATTCATGCAATGGTTTCATTTTAATTGTATGCAAAGGACTCCACACTGCTTGTGTGGTGTTTAATTTACGTAAGTAGTGCATTGCAAATTAAACAAAATTATTGTTAAGCAAGCAAAGTATACATGTATTTTGTTGTCACAGAAAGAAGTCACAGTAAGACAAAACTAATAATGATGAGCTCCTAATTACCTACTAACTCCTTTTGACCGAGTAGGAAAATGTTTAAAATTGTTGGTAAGTTTATAAATATCATAACTGTATAGAAAGCTTATTGTAAACTGCAGCTGTTTTTATAAATACCTACGGAAATCAGACAAGATTGCCAAAATAAAAACAAAGGTCAAGAAACGCATGACAACTGGTGACTACTTCCGAAGATACTGTTATTGTAGGTATCAACAATTTATTATCATAAACATAACATGTGTTAAGCGATACTGAAACATGTACGGAATTCAGAAATGATCTCATGTTAGCACGCAGTTCAATAAAATGACGAACTGTACAAAATTATTCCACTAGCATTAAAACTTGATGAAGATGTTTGTCACTGGTATTCTCAGTCATAAACTGAACTTAAGTCGGTCTAACCATGATTAAATTGACATATAAACGCTTACTTTCATCTGTCAAATTTGAAGTACCGGAAGACTTTTAATCATTTTGAACATTGATTAAAGTGACATATGACTTCTTTAGCATTGATTGAAGCAGGAAGCAACTATGGTTTTGACAAAGATAGGTAGCTGGAGGAGGTACCTTATTCGAAAATCTGCCAATTGCGGCCAAGAAATTCTAGGAATACGATTTGGTGCGTGTTTTCAACTTGTCATGGCAATACAGTTCGACTAAATCCAAAAATGGATTTGGTTTGTCTCTTAGAATATGTATGTATGTACATATATGTTTGTTCCTCGATTATTTAAAATCGGCTGAATAGGTTTCGATGTTTTTTTTTGCACTGATACATCATGTACTGTATTAAGATATTAGAATACTTTTTGTCTTGTTATACGAGGTCATTTTTAAAGAAAGTGAATCTGCCGTGAACTACTATAATAGTGATTCTTTAGGTGTAGGAAGGTTACTTTGACATACATAACACTGTGTGTCTGTTTGTCAAGACATGGGATTCACGTTATCAGAAGGGGAGTTTTATTAGTTTCAATGAACGTTTTAATAGAAATTAATTGCTCATAAACGATTCATAAAGAAACAAGTAGGTTCATTGAAGAGTTGTGACTGATTTGTTCTTTGTGCTAGAATTTAAATGAATAAAGACCGTGTTTTATGCACTTGTTTTCTTGCAATGAGTACCTATAATTGTATAAGAGCATGCCTTTAGCTGTTTATTCATGAATCAATCGAAGTTTGTTCTTTTCTCAATGGTCTGTTAGTTGCGATAAGAATTCACAATTGGCATTATTGATAGTCAATATGAATGTGTTTAGCCGATATCAATTATAATTATGTAAGAATGATGGCATCAAAAAATAGGCAATACCTAGAGCATTAGTAGGTTGATCAATAGTTAAAGATTTCTGGGAACATGGGTAGAAAAATGCCCATGGCATTAAATCCGCCTCTGCACTTTTTGCTAGAAGTCGTAAATAAATAAGCAATACTTAATTTATTATGAGTTTTATACAAAAGTTTGGAAATGAAGTAATAAACTCACGCGATTTCCTTCAATCCAGAAAAGGAAGATATTTCTAAGAAAACACAAATTTAAAGGTGTAACGGTTATTTTAAATAAATATCTGTTAATCACTCAGGGGACTATAGTTGGACCAACACTGAAACGTTTCCATGAAACGATAAATGTTTATTGGCAATTGTGAAATCAACGAACCGCATTTTCAATCAACACTATTTTACGGCTCGATATCAGCATTTTGCATTATTTTCGACCTTAGGGACTGAGAAATAATACCGATGTTTGATTGGAAATTGGTGGCGTATGGTTTAACGTTGGCATTTGATACGGCATGGTTTATGCACTATACTACAACTGTGTAATGTTTTGTCAATATAAAGTCTGAATTTGTGTTTGACGATGTTTAAGTAAGTATCATATTATGTATATTCTTTTTTCTTGTATGTAAAGTAAAACTAAAGCTATCTGTGAATCTTTTAAAATTGAAACAATGGACCCATTCTTTTATAAAAAACTGGCTGTCCCGCGCAACTTCGTCTGCGTCACATTTTCCTCGTTTTCTGACATTTTTCATTCGCTCCTATTGCTCGTAGCGTGATGATATATAGCCTATGTCCTTCCCCAGGTTTAAATTTATCTTCTTGCCAAAATTCATTAAGATTTGATCAGCCGTTTAGTCGTGAAAAGGTAACAAACAAACAAACAAACAGAGTGATTTTCGCATTTATAATATTAGTATGGATGGATTAATTGTATCATGATTTATTAAAATATAAATATCATAATCAAAATTTAATCTAATTTTAAAGGCAATTACTTCAATTACTTAATTTGCAGAAATGTAATAAAAGAATTACCGTCCCATAAATTAAATAGGAATACAAATCGGTTCGTTGTGGTAAATATTACGTATCATCATCTGTCTAGCCTTTTCCCAAACTATCTTAGGGTAGGCTTCCAGTATAACCGGATGCAGCTGAGTACTAGTATTTTACATGAAGCGACTGCCTATCTGACTTCCACAACCCTTACTGGGTAATATAATACCCCTTGGTAAGACTGGATGACAGGTTTTTGGCTTTTGACTACTCGTAACGACTGTCAAAGATGTACAAATGACAGTCGGGACCAACGGCTTAATTAACGTGCTTTCCGAGCCACGGAGGAAACTCGGTTAGTAATTATGGTCACCCATTCACGGACCAACCTCGGCAATTAAAGTTCGACCCGTGCGGCTGTTATTATTTAGCCACGACCTCCCTCACGAGCTAACTATTATGTATATGAAACATAAATCATTATGTCAACACTCCATACGGGATGACAATATTAAATATAAACAATAATTTATCATTCTCGGTACACAATTCACAATGTTCAATTTGCGGTACTTTATAAAGTGTTAATGAGAATGGATGAACCCATAAAACCTTTTGTTCAAGAATTAATGCTTAGAAACTATGTCTGTACAATGAAGTACTTTTACACCTTCGTCAGTTTTCAAAGTCTTTCATGGAGCAGACTCTTGCGTAGAAAATAATGTTTAATCTATACTTAATATTACACAGCTGAAAAGTTTGTTTGTTTGCTTGAACGCGCAAATCTCAGAAAGTAATGGTCCGATTTGAAAAATTCTTTCAGTTTTAGATAGCCCATTTATCGAGGAAGGCTATAGGCTATATATCATCATGCTACGATCAATAGGAGCGGCGCAGCAAAGAGAATTTTAGCAGAAACGGGGAAAGTGTGACGCAGATGAAGTTGCGTCGAATAGCTAGTTAGGTACTTGATAAAATCGTCTAATTTAATTTGATGGGCTCTTTTTCTTTGATGGCATCCCGAGAGCAGCGAAGGACTAGTTTTGGCCTAAAGACAGGTGTGTAACTCATTGAAATTAAAGTAAGAGACCATATGTTTTTTTTTGTCATTTTGTTTTAAATAAAAGCAAGACAAAGCCAAAACAGACAAACAATTGCTGTTGTTGTGAAATTGAACATAATAAAAACATCAATAATACATGATAAAAAACTTAAGTACGATTGTTTGTTATTGAAATGAAAAAAACACGTAAATCGGCAATGAAAACAGTCTAAATCTAATCGCGATGATTAGAACTATAGGTATTGGTGATACTGTTAAAAATCCATTCCGATATTTAACATAAATGACTCGGGTTATTATTGAGGAGCTCGTGGCTAAGTAAACACACCCGCACGGGTCAATCTTTTAGGTTAAGCCATGCTTGCAGAGGTTGTCCCGTGGATGGGTGACCATAATTACATACCGAGTTTCCTCCGTGCCTCGGAAAGCACGCTAAGCCGTTGGTCCCGGCTGTCAATTGTAGATTTTTGACAGTCGTTACGAGTAGTCAGAAGCCAAAAGTCTGACATTCAGTTTTACCAAGGGGTATCGTATCCAGTTACTGGGTTGTGGAGGTCAGATAAGCAGTCACTTCATGTAAAATACTGGTACTCAGCTGCATCCGGTTAGACTGAAAGCCGAACCCCACATAGTTTGGGAAAAAGGCTAGGCTGATGATGACCCGAGTCATTATTATGATAATTTCGAGGTAGTTTTTTTCACATGATAGCGACTTGTTTAAACCTAGTACCTAGTTTTAGTTAATAAATACACAAGTTAAAAATATCAGGCGATATGTACTTGATTTACTTGAAGGAAATGAAGAAAATTTGAAGAAAATCAGAATAGAAAACATAATTCAAGGGTTCGACCAAATGTATATATGTGAACGAATATGTAAGGGTCGTAGTAGATCCAATTTTTTTTTCAGTTATCCTTCTGCTCCATGACATAAAGGCGTGTTGTTCTTAAAATACTTCAAAGGTGAAAAACTAAACTCTTAGAACAGAACCTCTTAGGCCTCTATAATCGTTAACTAAAATAAAAGTATTCAATTCGACCATTTAGCACCGTGAAAAAAGATCGCATTCGCAAGTTGAAAAAACTATAACCCTAAACTACCGCGCAGTTTCCGTGCTCAAACTTTTCTACTATGTGGTCATATCGGCCGCGGCCGGCATCGCAATCCACACTATTGATTTAAATGCGGCCATGCGGACTTATTGAAGGTCGGGGACGTTGAGGTCGCTACTCCACTGCACGCGCCAGGTTATATCTAGATCAGTATACTGATGCCCTAGTAATGGGATTAACGTTATCGTATAATGTCGAATGGAATTTGACCTTATGGCTTCTTGAAATTGTCCCATCTGTTAATGTATTAAAGGTTGTTATTGATTGACATTAATGGATACACAATTTCAGAATGAACATTTTGTAACAAATGTTTTTTTTTCAAAAGACCAAAATAATTATGATTTAAAAAAAGATTTTATTCTAAAATCTGGGCTTCTGTAACTCATGCGCGGCCAAGAGGGGGCGACTTTTCCACGTTAATACTTACGTTAATACTTATATAATTATTTGACTGGGGTTACACTATAATTACTTAACAAAAAGGTGTAGAGCTACTTAAAAAAAAAACATGTTAATATGGATGTTCTACAAGCATCTGCTTCCCACTTTGTTTGAGGAATGTGCGTTGTTATTTCGCGTGTAATTGTTAAAAGTCAACTTGAAAATTAAAACATTTTTTTTATTAATTAAAAGTTGCATCAAACCAGAAAGTTACGTATATGCGCTAATGGAAAAAAACATGCTAATTATAATTTAGGGGCGAACTATGGTTCTGTTGACTGTTGTTTTTTTTTTTTTTTTTTTATCTTATTTTGACATTTGAATTAATTTTGACATGATATTTAGTTCTTCTACTTATCTAATTCAAATGTTTGAATTGCTTAAGCTGTACCTATATATATTACATGCAAATGTAATTTATTGCAATCGCTAACAAATGGAATGCAATTAATTGTGGTTTTTTACATTTTTAATAATTAATAGTTACAATTAATTAAATAATTTGATCAAATGTTATTATAATACATATTTGTAGGCCGTAAAGGTACAACATGACTGTGATACTGTCTGCAATGACTTAGCATCTTGCATGCTTTTGTGTGTGCAAACTCATCTTTCTGACAAATAAATGAACTTTGAATTCTGTGCAATCGTATATTCTGTTCGTAACTGCAGTTTACTGCTTCACTTGTTTGAGTAATGGCAGTTCCGTATGTAGGTATACCTACAATGACCTACAAATAACAGATCAATCGGTTTTCCTCAGTTATTGTGCCTTGACGGTAACTGTTCTTTCAATGAAACAGGTTAATTTTACAATGACATTCACAGCTGCAAATAATTTAGATTTAGAGTTATTAATATAATTCCGTCATTCATGAGGAAATTAAAATGTGCATGTGTGCAACACGACGTCAAGGTGAATCAAAAAATAATTAAAACAAAAGATAAAAAATAGGTGCAATGTTATATAAACAACAAACTGGGTCTTAAACATAAACAATTACTCAGACAATGCTATTACGTATTGTACCTATTCAATTTGCTATAAAAACAAACGTTCAGTTACATCGTAAAATGATAAAACAAATAATAATTATGTAAATGTAATGATTATACTTAACGTACGAATAATCGCATATCTACAATGTTTAGTCTTTATACTTAAAATGGTTACAATTTCATGAGTAGATAATAATATAACACACAGAAAATATAGGCCAACCTTGGATTGACGCTTAGACCTTTATTAATAAACATAGGTAATACTAGTAAGCAATTGCTCCAATAATATGGAATTGTTTCATTAAGAATTGATGAAATCATAAAGTTACCAATAGGATGGTTTTTATAATGTATCTGGCTTCCCTTTCTACATTTTAAAATAATAGTTGAGAAATGATGCTGAATTAATTTAAGTATTTGATAACGTGACATAATAATATTATGTCACTTTCACGCATGGTAGATATTATCTACCATGCGTGGAAGTAATGCTAAATTGCATAAGTATTTCTGTGCGCGAGTGTACATAGGGATTATTGACACTTAATTCTCCGAAGTGACATTGATATTGCGTTGAAATTGTTAAACCGTCCTTAAGAGCGTTTACGCCTTACGACATGTTGAATACAAACTTTCAAGTCTGCTTTTTTAAGTTTCACTCTTTATTTGCTTATTTGGACTGTATTAACTGCAGTTCTATGTAAAAAGGTTGACCTTCATGTCATGTTGGCAAAGTAGCCGGAAAAATAGCAATAGAATTTCTTATCACCACTTGGTGAAAAGAAATTCACCATGCAAGTACATGGTGAAAAGAAACTCGCAATTTTTCCGGCCACTTTTCTACCAATTGACGTTATGGTCATTGCCTTGAAACAGTGAAAATATAATTACGTCGACTTCTACGTCAATATTTGGCTCAATTAGAAGACGCCTATTTGTCTAGTTTCGTCACAGGGCTATTAATACTTTACTAACAGAAAT
This sequence comes from Cerastis leucographa, assembly GCA_963082945.1. NCBI lineage: Eukaryota > Metazoa > Arthropoda > Insecta > Lepidoptera > Noctuidae > Cerastis > Cerastis leucographa. The sequence goes on from OY720357.1 coordinate 12,791,240, forward strand.
GTATGCTACGACAAATGCTGTGACTAATGAGATAAGGATTTTCACTTTCATTCGCTTGGTCTTCAAAACTTCCTTGAATAAATTCAAGGAAGATCACATAAATCACAGGATAAATCATAAATTAAAAAATAAATAAATTAATAAAATAAATATAAATAAAATAAATTAATAAATTGTGATAAATCACAGGTTTTTTTATTAAATACTAGCTGTGCCCGCGACATCGACCGCGTGGAATTTAAAAAAAAAAATATTTTATTTGCATTTTTATTTTAATTATTATTTATTTTTAAGTAAAGTAGAAGGAGCGTAAGTGCGTAAGTACTCCTTATTACATCAGCTATCTGCCAGTTAAAGTCCCGTCAAAATCAGTCCAGCCGTTCTAGAGATTAGCCGGACCAAACAGACAGACAGACAGACCGACAGACAAAAATGTTGTTTTGGTGGTATATGTACCGTATATTATACATTCATATGCATGTAGTAAAAAGCGGTAATTTTAATATTACAAACAGACACTTCAATTTTATTTATTTTTGTAGATGTATAGATTACTGTTTTCCATTGTTTGATTAGCTATGGAACAATCGTGGTCACTATTCTGCTTTCGAAGGTTTCTTATAATAAGTGTATCAAATGACCAAGAAATACAGTTAAAATTATTATTTTTTTAATCAAAAAAATATAGTAAAGTACCTATTGTATAATACTGAGAAAACATGTATTATGCCAGTTAAGTTAAAAACAATTGATAAGCGTCACTGTTCTATTCCGTGGCATTATTGTAGTTTTCTGTCGAACTATGAACTACATTACTAATCGTGACCGCAAACGTATTTCAATTTTAATATTTTCTATATTATTGTATACTTTGCTGACATAAATGATGAATTGATGAGTTTAACAATTGAATTACCTTCATATTGGTAAATTATTAAGTACCTACTTGAAAAATTGCTTTATTGTTTCCTCGTCAATAGATTTTCTGTGTGTTTATTTATAGTTTTAGTTGACCTAAATAAAATGTTATTTTGCTAATACATACTTGTAAAACAGTCTGACTTATTTTGCTTTATTGCTTTTTAAGGTTACGTAGTCAAATGGCAAAAAACGTAACCCTTATAGATTTATCATGTCTGTCTGTCCAGCCATGTCATAGCCACTTTATTCCGAAACTATTAAGACTAGGTACGCAGTTGAAACTTGGTAAGTAGATGTATTCTGTGAAACACTTTACGATTTTTATACAAAAAAAAACAAACAAGATTAAAGGGGCTCCCCATATATGGAACATAAACCCAAAAAAAAAATACGCTTGAGTGTCTATAGATAGGTTGAGGTTTCTAAGATCATTTTTTCTCAAAGCCAATCGTTTGAAAGAACACTTTCAAAGTGGTAAAATGTGTGTCCCTCTAATTTCTAAAGTTAGGGAAGGAAAATTCTGAAAAAAAATGTGAATTGTGAAACGTAAAAAAAAAATTACGAAAACTGGTTTGAATTTAGTTTTGCTGTTGAATGTAATACAACATAATGAACAAACCTTTAAAATACTTTTTTACCTTTAAACCTTTAAAATCCTTATTTATATTGTTTGGCGCTAAGGAACCTTGTGTGCGTGTGAGTACGACTCGCACTTGACCGTTTTTTTTGCATTTAAAATTGTAAACTTATGATGATTTTGATTTATATTTTATTGCGTTAGTTATGTAAGTGAAATAGTGTCAACATTTAAGTGCCCTTGTTTCAGAGTAGGTCCCTACGTACGCAATATTGACTTTGCACAGTTTCAACCTATAGGTCTAGAAATATCTACAGCCATAGAATTTTGAGAAAGCATTGTACCTAAACTTACTTTGTCACTTATCGGGAATTCACAGTAAATAATAACTACGGAAGATAGCCCTTTTTTTTTTTTTTTTTTGCGCATGGGAAATCATCACATGACTTCTCCCGCTCTAGGCGGAGCGGGAGGGAGTGTTAGACTTGTACTGACTAAAACCCACCCATGTTCATTCTTAGCCCTTTGTGTTCCAGGGCCGCGGTATCTCTTCCGAACAACCCGCAGCCCAACGAACAACCCGCAGCCCATGGAAAATAGCCCATAGGTGTGTAAGTTTAGTTATAAACCTCGAAAGCTTAAAACAGCATCGTACCTATCTTATTAATTTCTATGACTTGTCTTATATGGTTTTATTTAAAAAATAACTTAATTAATTGAATAGCTAAGTAGGTAGGTACCGCTTAATTAACAAATTAAAATATTGTTTGGAATTCCTTAACCTCCATGATTATTTACACTGTTTAGTTACTACTGTAAAAACTTTTCAGTTATAATGTAAGTAATGATTAAAAAAATGTACAATGTAGGTTTCCAAATATCGCGAGTTATAAAAACCGACCAGTTCTTTAAATGTCGTGCAAGTGGCCAGTTTACGTGAAAGTCAATTCTTTTCCGAAAACGGTACATCAAAAATGTAAGTTTTTTTTTGTTGTAAATTGAAATAGCGGATACTAGAGAAAGTTGAAAGTAACAATCACTGGCATTACTGTTACATTTTACAAAAACAAATGGAAGGTAGATGACGACAGTTGAATGTTTGTTATACAAATCTTATCTTATCTTTTTATAATCTTATCGTAGTGTTTGTTTGACGATGTAATTAAATAGTGTTTCACTTCAAAAGTAGGTTACGTTTATTTAACTATTCGCATAAAATGACAGTATATACGAAACTGCACCACCTTCTAAGTGTTAAGATTAGCACAAACCACTCCTCACTTTCTACAATCTCAAAACAATGACTACCCAAAAATGCAAACAAATTCTTTAAATTTAAAAAATTCTACGTAAAATTTCAAATCAAAATGTAATTCTTACATTTAAACTCCACACACACTAGTTTTAAGTCATCCAAGGGATAAAAATATTTTTGGTGAACGAACTCCGCGATATTATTTACGTCGCGATATAATTTGGACGCACAGCAACTCACGACCGTATCGCATGCGTTTCGGAACACGACTGTACGCGGCGCTGCGGCGATACAATGAATACCTACTTTAAACATTCAAGCCAAACTGACTCACTTTCATTGATTTGTAGTTTGTTGATGATTTCTCTTACTGAGTTCACAGATTGGAAGCGGTGACTGGTGTCAGCGATTTGGGCATAAGATTTAATATAGTGTTCAATTGAACAGTTATTACTTGTTGTATTCCTATTGTTTTCGTCTCATTGCTTGTTTTGTAGAAGTAGGCATTTTAACAGCTAGATTGTACGTAAGAATTGGAGTTTTTAGCCAGCAGAAATCCGTTCCCTGCTTCTTTCTCATCCTCTTCGATTTTATTTAATGATGCCTTATAGGTCAGTTGGTTATTGAACGTCGTTTTGGTAGAGGCGTTCTGCGAATTTTCGTATAGACGCGTGCTAAAGACTCTAGACAATTTCTTTGCCAACATTTCGTTAGAGGTTACGAAATCTCTCCCCTCTTCAGCTAAATTAGCTGAAGCTCTTCTTAAAGAGAACTTTACAAAGGACTTATCATCATCAGCCTATATTGTTCCCACTGCTGGGATGCAGGCCTCCTCTCTATGAGAGGGAATGGGCTGTAATCCACCACGCGGGCCCAGTGCGGGTTGGTAGATGTCACATGTCTTCGAATTTTTAGTTCTAGGACATGCCGGTTTCCTCACGATGTTTTCCTTCACCGTTTTGAGAGCAGCGGTGATGAAATAAATTACACAAAGTAATGCGCCTGCCTGGGTTCGAACCTACGACATACTGCTCGTAAGTCGGGGCTGCTACCACAGGGCCACCGCTGCTCTCACAAAGGACTTACCAAACTTTAAATTTAAACCAGTGTGTATTGATACAATTAAAAACGCATTCAAAAGTCTCAATATAAAAAATACTGAAGACTTATGGGGGATATCAGTCAAGGTTCTTGGAAACATTATTGATTCAATTGCTCCTGTCTTAGCAGGCATATTCAATCAATGTTTGGACAGCGGCAAGTTTCCTGACTTGATGAAACATAGAAAAGTAGTACCAATTTTCAAATCAGGTTGTAAGAGTGATCCCTCTAATTATAGACCTATATCTGTGCTTCCAGCATTGAAAAAATCATGCTGGACCAGATGTTGTCTCACTTCAATTCTAATAAGATACTGCATGGTCAGCAGTTTGGTTTCACGAAGGGTAGGTCGACAACGGACGCGGGAGTAAAACTCATCAGTTACATTTTGGAATCCTGGGAGAAGTCCCAGGATGCTATTGGCATCTTCTGTGACCTCTCAAAAGCGTTCGACTGCGTCGACCATAACACACTAATCTGTAAATTACACCACTACGGAATTCGTGGACGAGCTGCTGATCTTGTTCTTTCTTATTTATCAAACAGGCAGCAAAAAGTAAATGTAAATGGGGCGACGTCCTGCGGGTCTACAGTCAAGATGGGCGTGCCCCAAGGTTCAATTCTCGGCCCTTTCCTGTTTCTTGTTTATATTAATGACCTCCCTTATATGATGGCCAAATTTTCGGATATAATTCTATTAATTTGCTGATGACACTTCGCAATTTTTTTAAATTCATAGGAAAGATACGGACGTCGTACATGTCGACGAAAGCCTAACTATTCTCTCAAAATGGTTTGCAGCCAACAATCTTTTAATGAATACGAATAAAACAAAATGTCTTAAATTTTCTTTACCAAATGTACCACAACGTGACCTAAATTTAAATCTTGACGGTAAAAAACTTGATGTTATAGCGGAAACTGTATTCTTGGGGATTACTATCGATTCAAAACTGCAGTGGTGGCGCGCATTATAACTCTTTCGGGAAGGTTAAGCTCAGCTGCCTATGCAGTTAGGAAAATAAGGCAGTTAACTGATGTAGCCACAGCTAGGTTAGAATACTACGCTTATTTTCATAGTATTATGTCCTATGACATTCTGCTGTGGGGATCGTCAGCAGACGTTGATTCAATTTTCATTTTGCAAAAGAGGGCAGTCCGCGCGATCTATAAAATGGGTCCTCGCGAGTCCCTCAGAGAAAATTTTAAAGAAATCGATATACTGATTCTGCCTTCACTCTATATTTTAGAATGTATTTTATATGTCCGCAAAAACCGAGGACTTTTCAAAATTGGAAGCGTCTTTCATAATATAAATACACGCAGTAAACACGAAATTGTAATAACCAAAGGGAATTGCTCACTTTGTTAGGGTAACTTGGCCTAGCGTGGACATTAACTATAATATTTTATGAAGGGGTTTTTAATAGTTTATACCTCTAAGAAACGAATTATAGTAATAAGATTGCTGGAAAGTGTAAAAATAGTTCATATACACATGCTAACATGTGTAATGATAAGGCTTGTCGCTGAAAAAAAGTTAGTTATGAGTATTTTATTTCCAAAAAACATGATTTCTAGCTTTCCTATACTGATATTCTCTTCCTTTTAATGTGGTAGTAACTCATCCTGACGTCATTTAAATGGAAAAAAATAAAAATAATATATTTTTTCAATAACTTTTATTCCGAATCACAAATAAATAAAATATTATCTAAAAACTGGGTAGGCAGTCTAATATTATTTTGCCTGCCTATTGTTGTGCCTTGCCCAGCTTAAGTACCATATTATGGTCATAACATGAGCACAGCAGCCCACCGTTCTTAGCTGTACAAGGCAATTGCAACAATATTGAGTTATTGCTTCTCTGCCTTGCAGATCATTATTAATTATGATATAAATATATTTTTCGGCTTATGTGCACGCTTTGAATTTTTCCTCGTAACAAAGCGCAATTGCCAGTTAAAGGTAAACCTTCAAGGAGGTTGCTGGCTCTCTCCCCCTTAGCAATGTTGGGATACTCAATCGCTGCGATGAGTCACAACAGGGACAAAAACAAAAAGCCTGTGTATCAGATGCTCTAGTATAATCCGGTAAGGTTATTGTTTCTGCTTATGCTGGTACATTTGCAGATATTAAAGCAGGAAGTGGTGCTCTATCAGCACATTGCCAACATGGATGGCAGATGCGGTCAGATCCATGAACCTAAAAGAATTTCATTCATAGTCACTGGTTGAAACACAAACTGACATCTTTTTTTTCCTCACACATATTTTCATTTCTATAATAGTATTTGCCATGGTGATATCCACTCCATAATTACATTTCTTATGTGTGTTTCTCTTTCGGAATTTGTATGCAAAACATGATATCTAGTATGTAGTATTGAACATCCACAATTTACACATAATTGTCGTTGCTGACCACTACTTGTGCTTGGTTCATTTTCTTGAGCCGCTGCATTGTTGATAGCCAACATCCAGCAAGAATGACAGACAAAGCTCTGGGCTGAAAGCAAATAAGACATAAGCATATTTATTTTTATTCGGTTCGTATGGATGATAGTAATGATTATTTTAAAAATAATAATAGAACATTAGCTTACCACTTGTGGAGCAGTCCAATGTCGAATTACTGTTAGTATTTCAATGGGTTCCAGAGTGCGACTTCTGCGATAAATAATATCAATGCCGCAATTGACACATCGCATAGGTTCGTCATTCCCGTTAGGTGCAATAGGATATACAGGAGCGTCAATGTTCATGCCAAGGTTTTCATTTCAAGCCGGTTCAATATTTAACAAAATAGCGCCAGGGTCATCGTCATGAGCAGATACAGTGTCCAAAGGTAAACCCGGGTCTTCAATTGGAACGGTATCAGAGTCCATTATAACAAAAACAGAAAAGTTCGCAAAGAGGGAGTCTTTGCTCGAGGCAAAGCGAATGTAATGTTTATTTTTCACTGTACGTCATTAATGACAGATGACAGGTGTTGCCAAAAAAAAAACGATTGTACAATAATCGATTTATTATTAAAATCGAATGGAAAATGATTTGCAGGTCAAAAACGATTAGTGTTTTGTTCATTTTTAAAGTATTGAAAGGAAAATAAACACAGATGCGTTTGAAAATCAGTTGATTTGATAATACATTCCCAAGAAAATACATATTTTTGACTCGGATTTAGAAATCGATTATTATTTTATAAAGAGACAACTCACTATTATTATTAATGTGGCAACACAAAATCAGCCTGTAACCAAAAAGATGGCGACTCTTTTGTAACTCAATCGGAATAAATACTTTTTAAACGACATGTTTTTAGATTTACTTTCCAACTACGAGTATACAAAAAATATTCATTTTAGATTTAATTATATTTAATCATAAAAATACTTTTAACTGAACAACTTGTCCACGTTAAAGCCTAGAATGAACAATACCCTTTAGGTTAACTAAAACTAGCAAGTCATTTCTTATAAACAGTATACGCTTTTATAATAGGTTGCCGAAGACAGTTACAGAACTGACCGATGGAAAATTTAAAAATTATATCAAACGTCTCCTAATTAAAAAAACATATTAAAAAATTAAGGACTACGTTGAAGATAAAAAAGTTTGGCCTGAGCCCCCACGCACATGCGGCTTCCCTGGTAGCTCATAAAACGGCACAAATGTGTGGATGTCTCTAACTATTCTCAATCTTATTTTTTTTATTTTCATTTACTTTTTTCCATTATTTTTAATCAGATGTTTTACAATAGTTTCTTAATCATTACACCATTTTGTTTAGAATAGTTACAGCACGGATGACAACATTTGAGTCACTTGTTTAATCTAGTCTTTTTGCAATATCTTCTTTTTTTTTGTATAGACTCTTTTTCTTATTTAACGATTGTTTGTAAATGTGTGGACATTGTAGGCCTTATAGATTCCTAGATCCTTGGTAATTTTTTATCTTGTTCTACGTTGTGTAGTAAGCAAAGACTTATTGTCGGGCCTACGATGTCCACTCATACTTGAGTGCCATCGCTGTAAAATAGAAAAATTGTAAAGCCAAATGATTTTAAAAGAGTAACCATGGAGTTTCTTGCCGGTTCTTCTCCATAGGAAACGACCAATCCGAACCGAGCACCTTCTTGTCGACGTTTTACAAGTGTAGGCCTATGTTAAATAAAAATATTATGATTTTTGATTTTGATTTTACGCGTTTGTTCCTAGCATAAAGACTATACATATAACAAAGAAGAGAGTCTGTGTCTGTGCTGTTACGACGTAGTACCTACGCCGTTCCTACGTAGTGCTACGCCATTCCTACGTCATGCTCCGCCGTTCCTACGTAATGTTTCGCCGTTCCCTCGTAGTGCTACGCCGTTCCTACATAATGCTTCACCGTTCCTACGTAGTGGTTCGCCCTCTTATGTAGTGCTACGCCGTTCCTACGTAGTGCTACGCCATTCAAATGTGATGCTTCGGCGTTTCTACGTAGTACTACGCCGTGTCTATGTTATGCTTCGCTGTTCCTAAGCCCGGAAACGCTCATTGAGCTTGCGAATTGATCATATTTCCCACAAAGGATTTTAAATGTGGCTCTTTGTAATTATTAATATTATTTTTTTCTTTTATTTTTAATTATACAATCTAAAATTATAATATGTAGGAGGTAAGTATATTAAAAAAAAACGCAAATAACAGCATAACTGTAATACCGACGTACTTATTACCTTGCAAAAAAATAATGTCCGTTGTTTTCGCAATTACTAAAATTAATTTCGCGTATAGACCGGTTTGGTTTTAATCTTGTTCGTCTTTAGATTTTTTTGATAGCGTTAATTGCTATGGGACCTCAACAAGCATAATATTAAAATAATTATGAAATAATATACGCAATGTTTATAAGCAAAAACGTTTTCTTTACTAACCGTCTTTATTACTATCGGTTCCTCGTAGCTAACTTCGGAGCCGCCATAAAGTTTGAACAGATCTATACCTTACCTAGTTCACCCATATTTTGCTAATTTTGTTGAATAGGGGGTGAGTATGGCCATCAACCGAGCACAAATCGAGACTCCCGGCTGCCACTAGACACACACACCATTGCACGAGAAACTAAATCAGCAAGACTTAAAAATCGCATCTCATGCTTAACAAGCTTGTGACCATCGAGCTTTGTAGGTAAAAAACGTTTTCCTAAACAACGTCGCTCTATAGCAACGTTGTTTAGGAAAACGTTCTTAAAAAACGGTCTTATTCTGTTAACAGTCGGAACATGAAAAGTAAATAAATAAGCCGATTGATGTAATGACAAAAAAATGTTAAACCGATTATTTTTAACTCCGAGATATTTCCGTATTGAATCTTCAATTACAAGTTAAATACAAACAAAACCCTGCTTCTAAGTCGTTTATAGCAATACTAATCCTCATAAACTTCGTTGTTTAAAAAAATACTAGCTGTGTGTCGTGGTTTTACACTTTTTATTAAAGCAAAAATGTATTTTTTCAGATCGGAGTAGTCCAGAAATTAGCGCATTTAAATAAACAAACTGTTCTGCTTCATTGTATTAGTATACATACAAGTAGATTGTAGGTTATTTCACAATCAAATATCAAGTCTGGGAGAAACGTTAACATCTCATTCTCAGGCTTTTTATAGCACACGTCCTATGTGGATGAAACATGGCATAGATGTGTAGGTATACGTCTTAAGGCGGAAACATACTTACGTGTCGTGGCGTGTCGTGACGCGCCAGAAGCAAATCGGTTTCATACATTTAATATGGTTAGGGACATATTTGCATGGCGTGTCGTGTCGCAACGATGTATGAAACCGAATGCTTCTGGCGCGTCACGACACGTAAGTGTGTTTCCGCCTTAACACATCTATGCCATGTTACTTACTTAGTTGTTACACTGATCTACTTTTATGTTTTTTATTTAATATTTTAAACGCACAAAAAGTTACCACGTGTTCCGTACATCATTCTGAAACACTAAACCGTAATTTTTAGAAATGTTTTTAAAAATATAAATAATTACTGGTTAAAATGTAGGTATGGGATTTTTTTGTATTAACGTATATAAAATGATATATGGGTGAGGTTCGGAATTCTGGCTGGAGGCTTTACACTCAAGACACCCACAGGATAGTCCAGTTAAGCAGACGACAACACCCTTGGTTGAACTGCGAGATGACTCTAAAAAAAAAAACAAAAAAAGTGGTTCTGTACGTCTACCATGAGTTTTAACAATCTATACTCGCTAGCGTGTAGTTAAAAAAATGTATGAAAACTTTTACAGCGCCTCTAGCGGATAGTTGGGTACTAAAATGCGCAGTATGAGTCACTATAGTTATCTATCCTACGTCACCGTGTAGTAAACTATACTACAGCGACTGCAAGTTTGGGCTTCATTTGCTTAGAATTTGGTAGTAAGCACCAAAACAGCTCATGAACCATTGAAAAAGCTAACTATGGTATTTGCGTATTGACGGAACTATTGCAGTTACGTCAAGCGATCTAACTATGACAACTCATGGTAGACGTACGGATGTCCCGATTCCACTCTGAATAGCATGTACTTACCTACCTATAGTACGTAAACTATCACCATATCATATTATTCATATCATATTACCATAACAAGTTATAATAGAGAGCCCTGATGAAAGCTTTTCGGGAAGGGATAAAATATTGTTTAGAAGTCCTTCATTTTAGCCGGTACAGCTTACATTAGTTAAGTCTTGCTATCATCATCAGCCTAATTCCCACTGCTGGGACACAGGCCTCCTCTCTATGAGAGGGAGTGGGTTGTAATCCACCACACGGGCCCAGTGCGGGTTGGTAGATGTCACATGTCTTCGAATTTTTAGTTCTAGGACATGCCGGTTTCCTCACGATGTTTTCCTTTGCCGTTTTTGAGAGCAGCAGTGATGAAATAATTTAGACAAAGTAATACACCTGCCTGGGTTCGAACCCACGGCTTTCTGCTCGTAAGTCGGGGCTGCCACCACTGGGCCATCGCTGCTCTGTGCTTACTGCTTAGTCTTGCTATGCGGCACCTAAATATGCTTATTACTAACCCATATTTTCAGAACGAAAAGCAATGCTCACATAACATCATGATTTAATTGTATACCATTGCATGATACCCATTACCTATAATCTCAATAGTAAGAAAACAATCATACACTGTCTCTCTTGAAAAATAACATTTATCACGCTTCCGGGACATAGTGCACATGAGATAAAACTAGTTGATACCTATTGGCCTATTACGTTGATGCCCGTTTCCATCATATTCTAAGCGGTACCTAAATTAATACCTAAAAATATATTACGGTTGGAATTTAGACTCTCGGCGCTGAGCTGGGCGTTGGAAATGCAACAGTGTGATTTTTGTTGCATCAATATTGCAATCAAACAATATTACTATGGCGATGATTTACCAACTATGTGCAATTGTGCAGCTGTTACAAACAAAACCACAAACGTCAAATATTTTATTGTTGTATCCTAGTTTCATTTGTTACAAACATAAAATAAAGTGATAATTATTATTACCTATGTATCTTTTTGTTAAGTGAACTTTTTTTCACAGCTTCAAGGGACTGTAGACCTGAGAATATGGTTTTAATTTTAACTAGACATTTAGACATGTCCTCCACGTGTTCCCGAGATAAAGGGTCTTGACAAATAGACAGACAGACACACAACAAAGTGTTCCTATAAGGGTTCCGTTTTTTCCTTTTGAGGTACGGAACCCTAAAAAGGAGTAAATGATTTGGTGGTAATGGTTAACAGAGGAGAATGAAAGAAAATAACGTGTAGCGCCGACCCCAAGTAACATAATTATGAGACAAGGGTAGGAAGATGATTATGATAGAAATCACATACTCTGACAGTGGATACTGGAGTTATTAGTAGTTTAGAGTGTTACGCCATAGTACTGGGCCTCAAGTCTGCTATTACAATGGTGTCAGAATGGCCTATCATTGATTTCATAATTGTTGATTTTGACAAGTTTGGTAATCTACTAATATAATGGCGTCATTATGACTTCACAATGGTCAACCACTGACACTCCATTGAAAGAAATGGCATAGAATTTGACAGACCATTATGAATTTAGCAGATTACGGACTTTTAGCAAAATGACAATGGGATCGTGTTGGAATGACGATGTTTATAAAAATAACAGACTTGAGGCCCTGTTCGGTGCAATATTTGCAACCGAACAGCTCAGCACTTTTGCCTCCATGCATTTCCATAAATCGCAAGTATTGCCGAGCTAGTGCGTGTTCGAATACCAATCGCGTAACTCGATTCATAATAATAATTCTCGAACACAGATTTACCATTTTATAACCAGTCTCAATATAAATTTTAAACCATTTAATTTCGTATAATTTAACCAGTGGTCACAAATCAATAACCAGAACATAACCAATCCACCAACCCAGAATTTAGAGCTAAACCAAGCAAGTGCTAAATTCTACAAGTACTGTTTTTTGTCTTCTCAGGGCAATAAGCTGATCAAATAGAAATATAAACTATTTGTGGAAAACAGATGTTTATTAATTCTGTTTACCTATACCAGACAGTGAAGTATACATTAAAGATGACAGCTAAATGATTGCAAATAATTCACGCATTATCTCAATGATTTTCCTGAGAAAATTATCACGCTTATGGCTGTTGACAGACACGACTGATATGGGTGGGGTAAGATATAGCTACCGATGTGTGGGCGAATTCATAATATGCAGAGGTCGGAATTAGGTAGAGTATTTTTTGTACTTACACTGATTTCATATAGCGAAAGATTAAAGTGGATATGCCTCAACTCCCGAGATTAATTTTAAAGAGCAGAAAAATCCCGTGATTTATTAAATAAAAAAGTTATTTACTTTAATACAATTTAAACCATCCGACATTGGATGTCCGAAGTTACAAAATTAGAAAAAAAAGCCGTGAAGATCCATATTAATATCAACATTTCGATGCAAGTACAAAAATAACTCTACCTAATTCCGACCTCTGATAATATGTAACGAGGATTGATTCTTGTATAGGTACACGGGTTTTTCAATCACAAGGAAAATCACCATTTGAAATACCTTTAGCCCGTGAGAAGGCGCGCCTCTGTTTGTTACATGGAGAGGCGCGCGCGAGCAAATTACTCACACTACTTTAAATGCTCATATTTCTACTTCTATAGTACTTATTGACTTATAATGGATTTATATGAATAAAACAAGGTTTAATAAGTAAGAAAATAAGTATTTTTATTAAAAATATGAAACATAAATGCAACTTCTAAAACAAATAACAAATCAACAAATTTTTATTTTCTAATTATGACAGTCTTCATATAAATCACAATAAAAAATCTTACATAACAAAAACTTTAAAAAATTACTCTTCCATGAGATCTGGACAAGTGTGCCTCTCGAAACACATTAAACACATATATGTAATATGTTCGGTGCAGAGTAATTGCTTGCACAAAGTGCAAGCTTTTTTTGACCGTCTATTCTTACGTCTAGGACATATAGAACAGAATCCGCTTGGCCTAGGCTCTGAAATAGGTCTAGGAGCCGACACAAATCGCTTCATTAGAAACTTGAGATCTGAAGATATGTTCTCCATGCAAATTCGGCGTGAAATATGTGGTTTTACCAGCTCAAGCGCCACTTCTTTTAGGAATGTACGTCTTTCAATCAAAGTTTTGGTGTTAGCTTTATATCTTATTTGGGCATTTATTCCAGTTATGTTCAAAATGGAAAAAAATAAGCGCATTGGCCATCGAGAAGTGATTCTGGCAACGGAATAATCCTCTTTCTTTTGGTCTACTACATCCACTCCTCCTTTTGTGGAATTGTAAAATGTTACAATCTCGGGTTTAGCTTCATTTCCAGTTTCTTGGTCTATTTTATCGTCATCGTGAAGAGATGATAGCATAAGGACAATTTTCTTGGTTTTCTTCTTTGGTACATATGATAAGATCATCATATCTTCACCGAAACCAAAAATGGAACACATTTTACATGTGTGTTGTAGCTAAAAACAAAAAATATTATTATTAAAATATTAATATAGAGTATTTACGTAATAATTAACCAATTTAATATAAATAAATAAAATAATATAATCTAGAAAACACAATTATACTTTTTTAATTGGAAAAATAAATACTTACACGGATGGGCGCGTGATGAGCAAATTGCCGCACGATGGTACGCGGCCTCCACAAACACTTAGCTGCGCGGTCGCAACAGAACTGACCGGCACGAGAGTTGCGTCACGGGGGAGGGGATGAATAGTTAGGAAGGTACCTAGGCGCTCGAGACGTTAGGGCGTCGGTATCGCCAAAAAATTTTGCTTTAAATTTTTGTGTGAGTAAATTGCTCATAGCGCGCCTTCTCACGGGTTAGGTAAACAGCTTTATGAATTTTACAGGCGCCAGGTAAACCCGCGAAAGTCAAATTTTATGTAACATAAGTGTTACATAAAATTTGACTTTCTCGGGTTTACCTGGTATATGTCATGAAAAATTCATTCAATGGGATTACAATTACTTAGAGGGTTGCATTGATGACTTTAATAATTAGAACTCTATAAAGCCATATATATTTACAACGGTCGCGAATCATATTTAAATCAACAAACAACGTGACACTGACCTGCAAATTGCAAAAAATGTAATATTTTTTGAATTTCGCGGGCTATCCTTGTGCTCCCCCCTCACCTATTAGTCTAACCCAGACTGGATGTGGAAGGTAGTGGATAAGGTGTTGTAGCGCAGTTTGCGACAGGCCATGGCCATCAGTTTATTGCTTTATTGAATTACCTTTATCGGCTGCGGAAAATACCGATCCAAATCCGTGTTGCGACTACATCTCATTTTCCGCGACACTTCAAAAGTTAAGTTTTAATTTCCTTGTGCCTACTAGCTAGATTACTTTGGATTTAAGGAAACACATATGAGGAAGATAGGCGCTGTGACATCGTGCTAAGGATGATGATTTTTCACGGACAAGTTTTGTATTACGTATCAACGTCATATGAAATCTTTTCCTTGACGTATTTTATGGTATATAGGAGCGCTCGTTTAGCCTTGGTATTTCTCACTTAGCTGGACACTCTCGCGCTCGGGTTTTTCGGAGTTTCTCGGCGAGTGTGTTTCCCAGAGTACTGTAGGGTACATTAAGACCCACATAATTATCCATATAAACAACGTGTTCAAATGATGAAAAAAGCTTGCTTAGCCATTTTATTGAAATTAGTTTTAAATTTTACATAGATTAGAGAGTAAAAGTATCAACCATTTAAAGTCCATGGACAAGTTTACCCAATTTTGGCACACACAATTATAATGAAATGACAATAATGACGAAACATTTTTCCAATGCAAGTGTGCTCTCTTGATGAAAGAAATATCTGTGTGGGCCTCATTTGGCAGGATTCGACACCGGCCGTATGGAAAAATCTAATGTTTATTTTGTCGCCGTGCTTAAAATCAAGTGTCTAGTACGCCTTACGTTCTCAACGCTGCTTTTCTCAAGCTTTTCATCACTGTAAATATAAGGAATTATTGGTATTCGTATACATACAAATTTATGAATAAAATTAATACATTAATACCTATAGAGCCCCATAGGAGAGCAGCGGTGGCCCAGTGGTGGCAGCCCCGACTTACGAGCAGTAAGCCGCTGCTCTCAAAAATGGTGAAGGAAAATATCGTGAGGAAACCGGCATGTCCTAGAACTAAAAAATCGAAGACATGTGACATCTACCAACCCGCACTGGGCCCGCGTGGTGGATTACAGCCCATTCCCTCTCATAGAGAGGTGGCCTGCCTCCCAGCAGTAGAAACATTATAGGCTGATGATGATGATGATTCATACCTACGTATAATTTGCATACATTAGGATGTATACATTTTGCTCAATTTCGACACATTCTTTATTTTTGACTGACGATTGCATAAAATGTAAGTTATTAACAAATATACCTGTTTATATAAACGGTGACTCAATATCAATATTCTGAGAGACAGACCGGTTTATAGGCCGGTTTTTAGATAGATTGCAGAAAAACTGGCCAATATATTAAGCAATTTATTATACACGGTTATACAAATATGATTTATGGTGTGTATTAATTTATTTATCGACATGGCACTTTAACGATTACTTACTAAAACATACATAAACAGAAATAACAAACAGTTTTTAACTAACTTCAAAAGGAGGAATATAATCATTATACGTCATTTAGTATTTTTTTCTTTTAGTTATAGTGAATTTGTCACTTATAGAAGAAGTGCACAGCATTCATAGAGTAAATATTTAATGATAAAAGAACTTGTAAGATACCATTACAGAATTTAATTTATAAAACAAACTGATAAACCAAATCATATTTAAAAAAAACCGGACAATTTCTACTCGGACTTGCCCACCGAGGGTTCCGTACAAATTTGTATTTTATAAAGACCATACTTTTTATGATTTACCTAATTAAACATCTAAATAATATAAAAAATAAATTTTATTAATTTTCATCACAAACATTACAGTGAACAGTATTGTTTTCAGAATTTTCTCTATACTTGTAGTATAACACGATATTACTTGCCAAATTTCATAGTTCTCGGTCAACGGAAAGTACCCTATAAATTTGTATTCCCTTTAGAGAAATATTTGTCGAAATATGCGTTCTTTTGCGCCTTATAGGGCCGTATCTTTTTTTCCGTATCTGATTTTTTTACAGCTTCAAAGAACTGTAGGTGTTTTAATTTCAACTCAATACCTTTACGCGTTCCCGAGATAAAGGGTCTTGACAGACAGACGAATAACGAAGTGATCCTATAAGGGTTCCGTTTTTTCTTTTTGAGGTACGAAACTCTAAAAAGGGCTGAACAACAAGAGAATGGAAGTGCAAGCTATGAATAACAGTCTGCTATTGCACAGACGTTTGGAGACTCGGTGCTGGTTAAGATTCTTAAAACGGTATTGACGGAAGACGTTCGTGCAGTGGTTTTATTATACTCTCTATACTCTCTCGTTAGACGGTTCATGGCGGCGG
This sequence comes from Cerastis leucographa, assembly GCA_963082945.1. Lineage (NCBI taxonomy): Eukaryota > Metazoa > Arthropoda > Insecta > Lepidoptera > Noctuidae > Cerastis > Cerastis leucographa. The sequence continues at coordinate 12,808,183 of OY720357.1, forward strand.
TGCTACCAATGTTAGTACTTACGGCGACTAATCAAGTTATACAAAACCAGTTTATGCGGATCTCCAATTGGAAGAGAAACCTATACAAACCGAAGCCATGTTATAGTGGAAATGTGTATCTTGATGTATCTCCATGTTTATAACTTGCAATTTTTTATTTCGGTTCATCTTCAGGTTGATACACTGACTGGGTCAATTTGTCTATAGGACAGTTTATATACAGGGTGCAGTGCAAGCGTCTCCCACATAGATATTTTTAACAGGGAATTAAAAAAAAATAGCTGTAGAGGGGTTCATTATTATGTACTGAGTAAGTCGTTTTCGAGTCAGTGTCCATTACACCCCGTATTCCAACAGTTGTGAAGTTTACTGTTGGGAATTGTTGTCAAAGTAGTAAAGCAAATAGGAGTTCGGGTTGTTACCCGAACTCGTATTTGCTTTACTACTTTGGAGGAAGTGCCTCTCTATTAATCTTTGTTGTATGTTTACAACAAAGATTAATAGAGAGGCACTTCCTCCTATGTACTTAGATAGCTAAGTGTGTTGGGCCAATCTTTGGTTACCACCTTTGTCAATAATTGGCCCAACACATTAATTGATTTCGAGCCTAATCGGATTATTTACTTTTATTATTTTTATTGCAAAACTGGCAGGAAGATTGATAATTTCGAATCTGGTTTTGAGCAGCGAGAGTAGCACACAAACGACGAGCGATTGATTGACTATATGATATAATATGCATAGCATTGATTATGTTAAATTAAGCTCGGGTCAAGGATAATAAAAGAAGATAGTAAGAATATTTAACTTTTGAGATTTAAGTTGATATATTGGTAATTTTTTTCGACATACTGCTTAATGACGACATGGTATGCTAACAGGTCGGGTAAATGACGGCACGAGTGACGCAGTGGTTGAGCAATCGACTGCTGCGCAGCGTGTCGCGGTTTCGATCCCCGCACGGAACAAATATTTATATGGCCTACAGATAGTTGTTCCGGGTCTGGCTGTCTGTGTATGTGAGTTTAAATTTTTGTAAGCGCACCCACGATACAGGAGAAATTCCTAGTGTGGGGCAATGTGTAAAAAATAATGGGTTTTTGCATTTGCCCGGTTGCGGGAAATATAGGCTTACCCGAAATTGCACGTGTCTTCAACAAAACTTGCGTTATATGGGTATAATATAAGGTATGTACTATACCTCTGCTCAACCCTTCGGGATTTACAGGGGTGATGTTACGTATTTCTATGTATTTCAGTTCAGGGCAACATACGCGATATTTTAATAAATAACGTTTAGCTTTGTTGATAATTATGATTATTTCACATGGCATTGAGATACGGTTTGAAGTGTCACATACAAAAATGATAAAGTTATCAAGTGCACCATAATCTGTTATTTTAAACTATATGTTGCTTCCGTATAGTGAGTACAAGAAGCGATAAGTTAAGGTTATTGCCATTTGTTAAAAATACATTGATATAATTTAATTATGAAATAGTTTTTTTTTCCAGTATAATAATGACGTTTCCTGGAAAACTACTGTTTCAATGATTATTAACTAAGCGTTGTAGGTGATGTTTCTTAAAATTAAATTAAGAAGTCTGCTGGCATCGGGTGATTTGGCTTTCAAAAACCATTTTTTCCGTTACAGTTACCTTCTACCTGGTGAGATCAATTTTAATATGAATGCTATATACAAGGTGTTGTTTTGCATTCGTCAAATTCAAGGAGGTAACTATGCTAGTGATTCTCGTCCCAAATCAATAATAAAATGGGTAGGTAATTTTTCTTTTTTTTCTTTTTTACGGGAATCGGTAAGTGTGAACCACCCGTGTTTTAAACGCGGCCCGTCTGGTTTTTGCCTTATAACCTCGCTTACACACATACAAACAATCTCAAACGTTTATTTCATAATTTCTAGTCCCAAAACCACGTTAAGGGGGTTATTCTGAAATACTGACAAACTGAATAATCAAAAAAATCAGCGTTTATTAATAATTAACTAGGTACCGTAATTTTAATTGATTATTTATGTCTTTCGTGACCACCCCCTGAAATTTGACGAGGTTGCAAAACAACATCTTGTATAAAACCATATAACCTATGTCTTTTAAATCCATCTTTTCTTTAGCCTTCTTCTCTCTCTTCATCCATCAACATTGATGGAGAAAAGATGAATGGATTGTGTGAGGACTAATATGAAAGAGAAAGAAGTAAATGATACCATGACGACTGACAGGGGAGAATGGAAGAAGAAACGTGTTGCGCCGACCTTTTTTTTTTTTTTTTTTCTCGTATGGGAAATCATTAAATGACTTCTCCCGCTCTGGGCGGAGCGGGAGGGAGTGTCAGACTTGTACTGACTAAAACCCACCCATGTTCCTTCTTCGCCCTTTGTGTTCCAGGGCCGCGGTATCTCTTTCGAACAACCCGCAGCGTGTTGCGCCGACCTCAAGTAGAATGGGACAAGGGCAGGAAAATTATGTTGATAACCTACATCTTTTTAAGTTTTTTTTTTTGAAGTGAAACATTTTATGCGACATCCAACAAGTTTAACGCTACCATGGAGGGGGGAAATATTTTCTATTACTCACTAATTACAAGATCTGTGACTACATAGTTCTTCTAGGTACACAAGATGGCGTGCAAACAGTCATGCATTCGACTCTTCGGTGTGACCAGCCTTCGCTCTATTTCCATGAGTAGAATAACCTCGATAAACTTATGTAATAATTATGTAATAAAAATAATACAACAAGAAAACAACAGAATTTATTTAGAAGCTCAACAAAATAACGAGTGTGAGGGAATACTCCATGCGTGGAGTATACCCGTTTGAGCACCTAGAGCACCTATTTTTTGGGGGCACCGATGCATTGTGCACCGTATATGTAGCACTCAATAATAGGTGCTCTAAAAATAGATGCTCAAACGGGAATACTCCGAATGCGTGGCACTGGAACGCATGACTCCACGCACAGTTTTTTTTTTTATGAATCGGAGTATGAGACGTTATGTAGTTACTAGATAGCCCCCGTGGGAAGTGGGTAAGAGTTGTCTATGCCCGTTTTTAAATAAAGTTCGAAGAGTTGTTTTTATTTTTTTTAAACAACTTTATAAGTATGTACTAACTATGCAGGATGTCGAAACGGATACAGTAAATCGAATTAGGGCGTGCAGTTTCTTTGAATTATAATTAATCTTTATTTGCTTATCCGGTTCGGTTCTATTATATTATATTAAATTGTTTATTGTTGTAGTATAATGTTTAATTAGCAGACTAATTATGTTTTGTGTCAAAAAGTTTAGTGACACTGAGAATTAATTATCGCTGTCTGCTATTACGGTTAATTATGTTATCGGGGAAGGTAACCATGCTATCGGAATTCCTCGGATAAGCTATGTTTTAATGTGTCACTTTAACCATTTAAATATCCGGTAGGCACAGCTTAGTGCAGTAGGTAAGACCCGTAAGTATGAAAAAAGTAGAAAACCAATGGTAATGTCGAGCGAATCATTCCCGCTATGTCACCTCTTGGTGATTTTGGTTTTTCCAAGCAGTCTGTTGTTTCATCTTGACGTAGACAACCCAGAGAACCGTCGTAAAGTCGAAAGTCGTATCTGCCACTCATGGGTTTGGCTCGAAGGTTGATTGGCGAAGTTTCTATAAAAATCTCGATATTTAACATTTACGTCTGGATCTTCTTCTGAGTGTGTAACTGTACTGGCAATTTAATATTAAGTGATTCATCGTTTGTGGAACAGCTCTACATTGACTCACTAGGGGCGGGTCAGGGTTCTTCGAATCTGGACGTTAGCAGGGTCAACCTCAAGGGTGACTAACAAAGGTAATAGTTACGCAACTACGGTCCCCAAGTACAGTCCCTGCGTTCCTAGTATTTGATGGTCACCCTAAAATGACATTGTTTCATTTATCCGACCGCCGCAACGTACCACTTCCGATACGTTTTGGAATGTTCCTTTTTTATACAGAATCAAACAGTTAAAAGTCAAGTTCATGTCATCATCTTATTATCATCATTCTGAGGTATCTTTCTATGAAGAATGGGATCCGAAAAGCTATACCTGGTTATAATGATAGGCACTATAAGATTATTGGCTTAAAAGAAAGACGGATCCATTCTGACTTACTTCATCAGCATCAGCTGCTTGGATTTTTCTTACCTAACCTAATCGGATGCAGCTGAGTACCAGTATTTAACATAAAGCGACTGCCTATCTGACCTCCACAGCCCAGTAACTCGGTAATACGACGCCCCTTGGTAAGACTGTATGTCAGACTTTTGGCTTCTGACTAATCGTAACGACTGTTAAAGATCTACAAATGACAGCCGGGACCAACGGCTGACCCGTGCGGCTGTTATTATTTACTACTTATACTATACAAAATTATAAACGGTTCCATAGATGCGCATCTATCAAGCGACAAAATTGCATCTTTCAATTAATAGCTCCATACGTGTCAGGCACGTATGGCGAGGCAATTCAAGCTGTTGTTTTGCATCTTCGTCAAATTCAAGGAGGTAACTATGCAAGTTTTTCTCGTCCTGAATCAATAATATTTTTTTTTCTTTTTTACGGAAATTGATAAGTGTGGAACCACCCGTGTTTCAAACGCGGCCCATCCGATCCTCGCCCTATAACCGAGCAAATACAAACAATCTCAAAAGTTTATCCGATCATGGGCCATGGGTTATCCTGAAATACTGACAAATGTAATCAACATAAAAAAACAGTGTTTTTTAATAATTAACTAGGAACCGTAATTTATATTGATTATTGATGTATTTTCTGGCAACCTCCTGAATTTCGACGAGGATGCAAAACAACACCATGTATAATGAAAGGTGGCTTGACGGGTTGGATTGAAGTTTTTTCTATGAGCTTCTTTTCATACAGACGTTCCCTATATAAACAGTGCTAGTCCTGAGAGGTTGTCGGGTGTTTTACAAATAACCCTGTATTTGTGGCCAAGATACCCACAAAGGTGGCGTAACCGTATGAAAGGTCAAGTACGCAATACATAATTCAGGGGTTTGTTGAATATCAGAGGAGAGCGCTATTGTTTGGGTTTTTTATTTAATTCTTCTATCGTCTAGGATTTTTTTTTTAACATTACTGGTTAAATATTTATCATGCACGGCTACTAACACAATTTCGTTTAATTTGATATACAGGGTGTAACGGAAAGGGTATATACATACTTAAGGGTGTGCTACAGACCATCAAACTGAACATGTTTCGCATCATAAAACATGTTTTTCAGCAAAAAAAATTGGTTGTCTGTAAAGTCGGTTTACTGACGATAGTTGAACGTGACAACGCTATAGGGACGCGTGCCTCTCACTCGCTCTCATTGTGAGCGCATAACGTGAGCGGAGCGTAACGCAGTTTCTTGAAGTGTCACCCGGCAAACCAATTTATAAGACGTTGTCACGTCAAAAAAATATCTGCTGCCCCATAGAAAATTACAATACCTATTCGACCCAAATGTATAGGCAGGTGATAATTTTTTTTGCTGCAAAAAAAAAAAGTTTAGAAACATGTTCAGTTTGATGGTCTGTAGCACACCATTTTTTTTTTTTTTCTTTTTTCGGATGGGAAATCATCAAATGACTTCTCCCGCTCTGGGCGGAGCGGGAGGAAGTGTCAGACTTGTACTGACTAAAACCCACCCATGTTCCTTCTTCGCCCTTTGTGTTCCAGGGCCGCGGTATCTCTTTCGAACAACCCGCAGCCCTGGCAGGCATCGGCCCTCTCGGGCCCCTTCCTGTTTGCTGACATCTCCTTGAGGCGCGGGTGGAACACGTACGCGCCGTTGACACGTCTGTAGCACACCCTTAAGGATGTAAATACCCTTTCCGTTACACCCTATATATTATATTTAATTAATATTATTTTTAATATTATATTAATATTATATATTTTGATGTTTGTTTTTATTTTTATTTTATTTGTGTAATTTATGTGTGGTTAGTGCTTAACTTGATGTCAGGGTTTTTATGCCGTTCATGGGAATCTGACTTGGATTTACATGTCGTCGAGAAATATTACGACATTTTCCTTTACCGTAGACAGTGATAATTATACAATACGTACATAATTCCGATACATCATAGGTCGGTGTTTCTTTCAAGACAAGGTCCCGAGTCTTGGGTTCGAACTCAAGACCTGTGATTGGGCAGTCCGACGGTCACACCACTAGAGTATCATTGCTACATCATTAACGTTGTACTTACTTAGACTTTTCTGATCATTTCAAATCAAATAAATACTACTAGAAATCGTATTTGTTTTCAGACCTTTTTAAACGATTCAAGTCCTTGGCCCTATTGAAAACGAGTCAACGACTCAATTGTTTTGAAGAGATTTGAACTTGCTTAGATTCTGTGTACACATAGTGAACACAACCTTGGAACGCATCGGCAATACTGATTGTTGTACTAATGGACTGACTTGAACAATATCAGTCTTAAATTTGGTTTGCGAATTGGGGATGCGGCTATGGACACCGGACTCTGCCCGATAGGATCTCTAACTGAAACACTGGTCAGAGTTGTGTTCACAGCTGGTTACTTGTCCGGAGCAGTTGAAAGATCATTTAGTCAGATTGAACACAAGACACTAAGTTTCAAGCTTTGAAGCCGACGCAGAAGTGCGGGAAGTCCTTCAGAACTTTCATATAAGTGTGTTACATATATTTTTTCTGATCGTTTATTTGTTTCTTCCGAACTATACAGGGTGTAACGGAAAGGGTATATACATCCTTAAGGGTGTGCTACAGACCATCAAACATGTTTCTCATCATAAAACATGTTTTTCAACAAAAAAAATATCTGCTGCCCCATAGAAAATTACAATACATATTCGACCCAAATGTATAGGCAGCTGATATTTTTTTTTGCTGCAATTTTTTTTTTATGTAGAGAAACATGTTCTGTTTGATGGTCTGTAGCACACCCTTAAGAATGTATATACCCTTTCCGTTACACCCTGTAGATGAAAACGATAACAGCGTGCAGATTCTTACTAACTAAATATCTGTTTAAAAACAGCTTTGACACAAAATAAATGTATTGTGACTTTGATATGCGCACTAATTTTTAATAGTCTTTTGCCGCAAACTTTTCTTGATCATCATCTGCCTAGCCTTTTCCCAAACTATCTTGGGGTCGGCTTCCAGTCTAACCTGATGCAGCTGAAAACCAGTATTTTACATGAAACGACTGCCTATCTGACCTCCACAACCCAGTTACTGGGTAATACGATACCACTTGGTAATAAGACTGGATGTCAGACTTTTGGCTTCTGCATGACTACTCGTAACGTCTCTCAAATAACTAAATATCTACAAATGACAGCCGGTACCAATGGCTTAACGTGCTATCCGAGGCACGGAGGAAACTTGGTATGTAATTATAGTCACCCATCCACGGAACAACCTCGGCAAGCACGGCTTAACCTTAAAGATCGACCCGTGCGGCTGTTATTGTTTAGCCACGAGCTCCTCCTCCTTGATATAAAATAGAAATCCTGCTAAAGTGAAAGACTTCTCTAAGATTGATCACTTAATATGTAGATCTGTCATTCATAAGACATAGCAATTTCCTAAGTGACGTCACAAATTTGGTCAACCCAAGCCATTATTATTCTATCAACACTATTTCTTTGGCAAGATTTAGTTTGTAAGTATAGTCAACAAAACAGATTGAATATGTGTGTAAATAAGATAATCTGCGAGTTCTGTAGAAAACTCATTACAGTCCGCGATCTCTTATATAAAACGACTTATATAGCGTATAATAATGTAGTACAACTAGTTTGTGACAATGTGTTTCTGAAACTCGATGCTATATTAACGACCTGCTGCGGGGCAATTGCGTAACACGCACATTGCGTTGCGTTGTTGGCGTTGTCGAGCAGAGGATTTTTTCAAACATGAAACAATGGAAAACGGATATCCTTCAAAATCCATCGCTTTGTTAAAGAAATTCTAATTATTATTTCTTACTGAAGGTGACACGGTGACATGGATATAGTACAAAGGTCTTTCTTTTTTCTAAAAAAAAAAACAGTGCCCCACACTAGGAATTTTTCCTGTATCGTAGGTGCGTTTTACAAACATTTAAACTCACATACACAAACAGCCAGACCCGGAACAACTATCTATAGGCCATACAAATATTTGTTCCGTACGGGGTTCAAACCCGCGACACGCAGCGCAGCAATCGATCTCTCAACCACTGCACCAACCGTGCCGTCAATTTTTAATTGATTAAAAGCAAGTATGAAAGTTAGCTGTCAGTACCTACTTCTCTGTTTTGCCAACTGTACCTACGTCACGCCACTGCATTGTTATTCAGGGAATGTCGAAGATCATTGAAAACGTTTGATAATTCTGATAAAAATGCGTGATTGTTGACTTTTTTTTTTTTTTTTTTGAATGGCATCTCGCAGTTCAACCTATGAGGTTGTCGTCTGCTTAACCGGACTATCCTGTGGGTGCCTTTAGAGTAAGGCCTCCAGCCAGGGCATAAAAACTTACAAACTAAGCGACTGCACGCTAAGGGCACCCCCTGTGGGGTACGAACCTCGGCTTAGGGCGTCGCTGGGGGAAGACTGCATGGGGACAGGCTGGATCTGAATGGTATCATTATTTAGGGGCTGATTTAAAACTACTGGCGCAGCATCGCGGGCTGGCTCGAGCGAGGGTCGGGGAGGGCATGGACCGGGACGTCGCGACGGACCTCGACGGCGAGGTCGGAAAGACGGCGGTTTGAGTCGGAACTTTTTAAGAGTGCTAGTCTCTTTGCTACTCTCCTGGAGGAGGGTGATAGCATCATCTGGAGTGACAAGGGTATGCCTAGGACGGCGTACTGTACTAATGCGCGAGGGTTCGTAACGGGCGGCCGCTGCGATCAGGGGATTACGGTGTTTAATGGCGTTATCGAAGAAACGCTTCGAAAGACGTTTCATAAACTGAAGGACGGTGGGCATTCTAAGGTCTACGTGTAGACGGTCATTACGGACATAAAAAGGGGCTCCCGTGACTCTACGTAAGAACCGGTTCTGTAAAACTTGCATCCTATGGATGTACTTAGGCTTGGTGTGAGCGTACACGACGCAAGCGTACGTCATAATGGGGCGGATCACCGCGGTATAAAGGCGCAACTTGCACTTGAGTGACAACTTGCTTTTTGCCGAAATCATGAAATGAAGCCTACCCATAGCAAACGCAGCTCGGTCGCGAGCTGCTTTGATGTGCGCCGCGAAAGACAAGTGGTTGTCAAGTATGACTCCTAAGTACTTGGCTTGCTTCTCCCAAGGGATAGGCTTACCGTACATAGTGATCGGGCTGAGCGCGGGTGGCTTAATTTTACGCTGTTTAGAGTAAAGAACTGCCTGGCTCTTGTCGGGGTGATTGTTGACGACAGTGTGAATCATTTTATTTTTAACTATGAATGTGTCGTATTAGCTGGGAACGATAATGGATGTTCCTGTTTTTAGTATATTACTATTTGGCTCATGGCTACGTCATGTTATAAGTGGCGTTCTTTATTTTTCTGATGATGAAACATCGATCATTTAATTATTAATCAAGATTGATAAGATATGCAGAGCATTAAGTTCGTAAGATTGTTACTACTTTTATTGTTTACTTATTTTGTATTGTTTCAAATTTGTTTTTGTTTATTGTATATTTTATTAAAGATTTAATATTAGGTAATTAGCTGCAATATCAGTAGTTTCTATAGTCAAAAAACTACAACCTACATTACTTAATGTGTAAACATTAATTATTATTGTAATTTTGTACGCCTTGCATGGCAGCACATAGTGAGACAACTTTTTTTGATAACACCATGTACATACTTTTACTTATGTGTCACAAATAAACATATTTGAATTTGAATTTGAATTAAGGCTAAATGTTTCCATGATTATCAAGATATAATAGTTTACGTCACCCAGATGTGGAGCAGAGAAGATTGCGGCGCTCCTGACCAAACCATGGCCCATGTATTGGAATGTCCAAAGTGACCACACACCTGCAGCTCTTCAAAGGGACCTCAAAAACGCCACTTATGCCACGATTGGCGTGTTTCAACATCGATACGAATATTTAGCAGAATAAGAGTTAAAAATGCTTGATTTATTGCATGTGGTCAAGCTTTGTTCAGTCATTCTATTAGAATATTAGAGAAAAAAAAATACATATTATTAATGAAGTATTAGAGCAGCGGTGGCCCAGTGGTGGCAGCCCCAACTTACGAGCAGTAAGCCATGGGTTCGAACCCAGGAAGGCTTATTACTTTGAGTACTTTATTTCATCACCGCTGCTCTAAAAACGGTGAAGCAAAACATCGCGAGGAAACCGGCATGTCCTACAAATAAAAAATCGAAGACATGTGACATCTACCAACCCGCACTGGGCCCGCGTGGTGGATTAGAGCCCACTCCCTCTCATAGAGAGGAGGCATGTGTCCCAGCAGTGGGAACATTATAGGCTGATGATGATGATGATTAGAATATTACATAATAATATGTCAGAGGAGGGTGCGTTCTATGGCAGATTTAATATGGCCATCCAGGCATAGTACTTAATCCATCTATTAGTACTTGACATTTAGTATGTAAGCCGTGGATGGACGCCTATTATTTTGGTTTAGTGGTCGCACGCAGTGGAGCGACTGCAGATCACGAGGTCCTGAGTTCGATTCCCATTCGGTCGGCTATTGTAATCTGGGTCTTCCACTAGCAATTTCCCAGTAGAAGTCACTGACTCTGCATTTGTGCCCGGTTGATGGCAATCTGCCTTACCCTTCGGATATTATAGGCGTGATGTTATATTTTGATTAACCAAAACGGATTTTTTAAAATAATCGTTTGTTAATTAAAATGCCAAGTAAATAAATAAAATTAAAAAGGGATACTAACTTTGAAACACATTCAAAATAGAACTCGTTTTTCGAACATGATTCAATGGTTATTTACTATGCTTAAATAATAATATCGATAAATTTATTTCGTAAAACAGTTTAGTATTTCCATATTAGCGCAGTGAAATGCTGATATTATTTGCTAAAGTGTGTCACATTTATGATGACACCGAGTCGCTAACCGACGCAGGCGCATAGATTGTTCTAGTCTAATGTTGCCTACATTTGAAAATAAATTTTCGCGGATTGTAATACTTAAAATATTCTCTATGCCTATTGCGGTAAAGTTCACTTTGTATTGATGATATAAGAGCCAGAGCCAGCCAGCCCGCCCAGAGTAGTCAAGAGTAGTGCCACCATAACATACTCGTACGATGTGGTTTTTGACATATACCTAGTAATATTTACATATGTCGAATCAACCGCACATCAGTGGTAAGACTTTAAAAGCGTAAAATGCCCTTACTGTTGCGAAATAAAGGCGATGTCAATGTGAAATGGTTGCCACATATGGAGTATGTGCGCTAGTACACTTCCACCAAGTTATCTCTGCAGGCGGGGAAACTAAAATAAAGGCTTCAAGTTTGACATATCGATACATTTTTGCTTAACAAGCAGCGCCACCTTGAACTGCACACTTAAAGTGGTTACACTATACCTACTTGACTTGGATACTAACATCTTTTTCTAAAATATTCAATCTCTGAATAATAAATGATAAATTATTAGAAACATTAACGGATTAGCAAGAACATTAATCACGTATGCTGCACGTATGTGATCAACCAACCTATGAACATGTCGCAGACTTCTATCAACATCAATTAATTCCGGTGAAGCGGCCATTTTAGGCCCCCTGAAACAAAGTTGACCTATCTCATGTGTTATCTGATACTTGCTAACATCACGATGATATATCTTCAACTTCGCTTGGCCAGACAAATTCAGAAATGTGGTAATTTCCAGTTATTCCCATCAATTGATAAAACTTTTCAACGATGCACAGCATTTCTCAATCAATCTATAATATCCAGTATAACCTGACCTCGCTTTATATGAGCGTCCCGTTCAATGGAATATCAGCTAGGTTTTGCATAGCTTAGTATCAAGCTATGCAAAACCAAAGTATGCGTAACGTCGTGCGTATAAAGCTCAAATCAAATTGTAATCAAGATTTCTTGTTATGTAATTTTGCATGGGTCATGTTTAAGTCCCTATCGAAATCTGGGTGTATTATTAGGTCTATCTCTGCCTTAAACCTTGGGGGATTATAGGCTTGTTATGTTGAAAATAATACGCCTGTTATCCCCGAATTACAAACACCCATACACCTCCAATCACATTCATGAATAAAAAAAATAAGTATATATATAATTTAATTTAAAAACTCAAGTAACCAATAACCTTTTCATCACACTTGCACGTAAACAGTGTCATTACATACAGGTTAACTTGGCTGTAATGCCCCATATAAAACCCTAGGGCGGTAAGTAATTTTTTTTAATTTACAGCACAGCATGACAGCACACAGGTCATGCAAGTTCAAGCAAGGAGTTTACACGCAATTGAAAAATTGTCTTGAAATGTTATCTAAACAGGAATTTCATTCAATCTCGCTACATGTTATTTAATTACTCAACTAATGTTCTAAAATCTAAATAATCGATAGTTTTTTTTGTATCAAAACTTATTTTGTGTCGTTTTTTTTTTTTATACTCCGTCTTGGCTGTATACCTAGGTAAGTATTTGCCTTTAACGTTTCTGAACAAAACATTTGTATAATCTGTGGTGTGGGCAAACAGCCCGCCATCCGCAAATCAGTTCACGTATTTCGTAATAATATGTGCTGACTTGTGTATATTCATGATTATTAACTCGCAAATGTGATGAAAAACATTGTATGTTTCACGGGCGGTACGGGAATTACGAATCTCGACTCAGAAAGCCCTCAGTCTTCGACTTCGGGCTTCTACTAGAGCCTCGATCGTTATTCCTTACTTACCGCCCTTAATACACAATATACTATTTTCCCTTCTGAAGTTAAATTGACACAGTACACATCATGAATCAATTGGAATTTCATTGCGAAACACTGTCTCTTAAGATACAGGATAACCTAGTTTAAGAGACAAATTTTTAATCTATTGTGTACAGATTTCTGAAGCATCAAAATGTTTAATGTAAGTGCATTATTTCAAACTTGTAAACTGAATGTAAAATTATCTGTATTTTTGGGAAATAAAGATATTATTATTATTACAATTACAATGTGATTTCAGCATCTTTTTAGGAAAATTGCGTGTATTTTTACTGAAACATTTCTTATTTACACAACGTACATTTTTAGGGTTCCGTACCCAAAGGGTCAAACGGGACCCTATTACTAAGACTTCGCTATCCGTCCGTCCGTTCGTCTGTCACCAGGCTGTATCTCATGAACCTTGATAGTTAGCCAGTTGAAATTTCTACAGATTATGTATTTCTGTTGATGCTATAACAACAATTACTAAAAACAGAATAAAATAAATATTTAAGGAGGCTCCCATACAAAAAAGTGATTTTTTTGCTCGTTTTTATAAATAATGGTACGGAACCCTTCGTGCGCGAGTCCGACTCGCACTTAGCCGGTTTTTCTATCATGATTTTGCTATTCAAGAAAATCATCCCGACTTTGAACCGTCGTGTCAGTGCACAAATAATTATGCGCACTAAATTATCGTAGACACCCGAGGTAATTATTTATATCTGACATACTATTGTGACCTTTTTAATTTTCCATGGTAACTACATAAGTGTGACTTCCTCACTGATGACATTGTACACAATGATGGTAATTAAAATAAATTAATTGTTCCTATTAATTAATTGGTGCGTATGAGCACTTCATGAGCGCCGCACTTTCATTCAGGTCGCGCCCCTGTCATCACGAAAAAAAAACAGGACTTACGAGTGATGTTCATTGGTTAAAAAAAAAAGTTTAAAGTTAATGTGTCATTTTGACATTCGTTTTTCAAATTCCAAATCCAAAATTATTTGAAATGAAGTGGTTATTTTATGTGATAGTTTTTGTGTACATGTTCTACAGGACAGGTATCGTATGAGTTATAATAATAATATAATAATAATAATAACGATTTATTTTCTCCCACAAAGTACAAATACAATATACAGATGTTACAAATACTTAGCGTGCAGTCGCTTAGTTTGTAAGTTTTTATGCCCTGACTGGAGGCCTCACTCTTAAGGCACCCACAGGATAGTCCGGTTAAGCAGACGACAACCTCATAGGTTGAACTGCGAGATGCCATTCATTAACAAACAATTGCGCCGCGCCCTCCCCGCGTCCCCTACTATCGGGACGCCGCCGAATGTTAGCACGACAACACCGGGGCGTGCTTACTCGGCTGCCGTTATTGCAACTCCTGCAAAACATCAGCGGCAACCTAAACTTATGACGAGTGCCCAGGGGCCCTCCGAACGAGTCCGAAGCTCGTTACCACCGGTAACAAGTCGAAGACAGGTAGATGAAGAAGGCTTCATTCGTGTTGAGAAAAAGAAGAAGAAGAAGAAGCCTACTCTTCGCAATCAGTGCGGTAGCGCATTGACTGGTCCGAACATGTTGCTGCGTCCCGCTATTCCATCGACGCAGCTGTACGTCTCCCGCTTACATCACTCTACGACGACAGAGGAGGTCGTAGAGTATATAAAGATCAAGACCAAGTTCATCTTGAGAGTCGAGAAGTTGGAGTCACGCCACAAGATTAACTTCAAGTCTTTTGTGGTGCGGGTTCCGACTCGCCATCTGGAGACTTTCATGAAGGAGGAATTTTGGCCGAAGGGTGTCGTGTATCGTCGTTTTCGCGGAAGACTATATGACACCTCGACTCAGCGCAATACGTCGCCGACCCAACGTACCTAGTTAATTTGTAGAATAAGGTTTTTGTATGTATTAGTTTATTTTTGTATAAGATTATTTTTTGTATTTTATCTATGGGCCTTAGTTGCCTGAAATAAAAAAAAACAAATACTGGAGGTACACAAGTTTGTGGGAGTCAGGAATTCAAACTAGGATACCCTGTGCTATCGACTCCTGGCCGGCCCTCGCCGAGATTGGAATTAATTGAAATAATTCATTTTTTCATTTAAACATTATCATCGCCATTGTTATAAATATATAAAAACGACCCTCTTTCAACGCAATCGCAGTCCGGTAAAAATGTGCTGTTAATTTTTCAATAAAACATTTAATTGAAAAATTGACAGCAATTTTTTACGATTTTTACATTAATTGTTTATAGTGTGTGAATAAAAGTCTGACTGCACTGTCTTTAAAAAAGAAAAAAAAAAAACTAGTATGAGGTCATTCTAAATCTTTAAATTATGATGGTGTCGGCGTTGCTGTATTCCAATTAATATTAAAAAGGTCTTCCACTTGGTCCCTTAAAAAGCTAGAAGTAAAATTATTAATTTGATTCATGTTTGTTTAGTGTACGGGCTAAAACCAGTGGAAAACACTTTGGCCGTGGATGCTCCCAGCGACGATGAATTTCTGAAAGTAGGGGGTCACAAAACTATCAGCTGTAAAGCGTCCAATAGAAACCAAAAGGTAAGCTAAAAAGGTTATTCATTACGGAATAGACTTAAAAACTAATAAAGCCACAAATAACATGATACGCATACCTACTTGAGAGTCCTGATGATTTGGCATTATTTGCGCAATGCATGTATTGGTAAAAGCCTGTCTGCCCATGTCTTTGAGGAATACGTTATGTCTATGTTACAGAAAAATATTAGACATATTAAATTATGTGCTATAGGCCGTCAAACTGAACGGTTTTACCGTGGCAACAACATCATTACCGATTAAAAAAATTGCTGCCCCATATGAAATTTCTGTACCTACTCGGCTCAAATGCATGGGACAGCTGTTTATATTTTCTGTAGCATACCCTTAAGTATGTCTACCTTTCTGTTACACGCTGTGTAATTAAGATACATGTTGCTATTATTGCGAAATGTAAGCTACTAGTAACAGTTGTAAAATTTCGCCATTATATTCAGCTCGGAAAAGTACCTCAGATATAGAGCCCGATAAACTGTAGCGTTAATTGGCACTCATTATCATGTCCTGCAGTTTAGTATACCGCTACATTTTTTTTAAATCCCCCTTTTAATCTACCTTAAAAATCTCATTTATTGCTGATTCCAATCCCGGAGCTTCTTCTACTATGAAATTGCGAAAAAAACTGCAGCTTTGCTCCCGCTCTACGTCAATAGTAATTAATTACGTAGGACATGTCAGGATACTCGTATCACCGCGTTATGTAGTTTATATCGTGTCATTGAACAATTAATGGCCAGCAAAACTGAGAATTTCAAACTCTTCTTAGCTGTGGTCCACAGCACTATATTGAACATGTTTAAAAAATTAAAAATGTTTAAAAGATCATAACTGAACCCTGCACAGTAGTACTGCCCTGCTGGCCTACCTACCCTACCCTTGTTTTACTCTTGTTCCAGTGTGGGAAAGAGACGGAGCTATACAAGATGTCTAGCGCCATGGCCCTGGTGATGGTTAGCACCCATCTCTTTCCCACACTGGAAAATGAGTAAAAAAATAATGTTTTAAGACGTCATGGTAGGCCACCTGATCTTGTGTACAGTCAGTTAAAGAAAACCTTATAGAAAACATTTTCGTGAGGTACCTTAATGCCAACAAGAGCTTGCTCATTCTTCTTTTTCAGGTGGAATGGCTAGATCCAAACGGTCACGTGGTGAAGCGGATCCCTGGCAGTCGGATTTTCTCACAGGAGCATTTCGTGCCAGCCATGAGAGGACGAGCACCGGCGTTGGTGCTAACTATCACCAGGGCCATGGTGGAGGATACTGGAGTATACACGTGTCGGTCCGGAGATTTGTTGAAGAATGTGTCTTTGTGTGTTATTGGTAAGTTGTGTTTAGCTTATCAATTCAATCGAGTCTGGAAGGTGTGGCACCGCCGTGTCTCGGAAAGTATGTAAAGCCGTTGGTCCTGCGCCTGATGTCTCCCCCGGGGGAGTTGATCATGAGCAACTATTATGACGACATCTCAGAATATATGAGTAAGAACAGGCTCTGCACTTGTGCTTGCAAAAACACTTGTCGACTAAAATATCTACTGCGTACTTGGCTAGTCTCCGTTGAAATAGGCCGCCGCCGTGACGGAAATAGGCCGCGCCGCGCCGTGACGGAAATACGGCCAGGAGGATATTATTTTTAAGTATGCTAATTCTGTTGGTGGCTGAAGCCCTGGTCATAAGTCAGTAGACTCAGTGGTCAATCACAATATCTCTGCTTTTGAGTGTTGCTTGCAAAGTTTTAATTTATTGTCAATCATTAATTCATATTTAATTAATTACACATAATACATTTTCAAGTGAGCCTCTCCGTTACTTCTTACACACACAAACAAAACATAAGAGGTGCTTATAAAAATAAAACGTGTGCTTGTACTTTAATGAAATCAAGAGAATCTTAATGAAACGCCACAAAACAGCCTCAATAACTGTTGCTAACCACTTCAAAATTCTAAATGCTATTCAGTACAAAGCTGCCGTCAAACCACGAAGTGGAACGAGCAAATTCAATTCAATTAGTGTTCAATTGCTCACACATATTAAACATACCCCTTAACAGTGATTACTTTTGGAGTACTTTAGTGGTAGCCATGGCTTAGAAACAAGAAAACGATGGGAAAAATTTTTGTTTCCAGCCAGACATACCTTTGCTAAATTATAATTAGCATGCATACAATAAATTTTGATAGCCATTCACACGTCTGGACATACTTTTTTGTAGCGGAAGGTACTCAGAGATGTTGATGCAATAAATTGAATTGTCATTGGCTTTAACAGGACTGCACGACAGCAAAAACAGGGTTTTATTTTAACAAATGCTTTAACTGCATAGTACGTGAGCTGTTCGACGAATATTTCCCAAGAATGGTGTGCAAATTGTGTAAAAGGATTGTATTATTACAAACCTGTCATGGAATTAATAGTCTAGTCAGTAGTATTAAATATGACGTAAATCTTTTAATTCTACCAACCTGCACTGGGCCCGTGTGATGGATTACAGCCCATTCCCTCTCATAGAGAGGAGGCCTCCGTCCCAGCAGTGGGAACATTATAGGCTGAAGATGATGATGAAACATTTTAATTAAGTTTTGATTACTTGAACTAGACTGATCACATACATACATACTGATTGATGTAGGACTCATAATATTACGAAAATCTCGATACTTGTTAAACATAATCGTTGTTGGTATCAACGTAATGAGGTGTGGTAAAGAAAAACTGAAGTATTGATGGATAAACACACATTTGAAGCAATGCCGTAAGAGCTCTTTTGTAACTTGAAGTGGAAAGTTAACAGATTTGAGGTTAACTAAGTACAACCATATACTCGATTATAGAATGGCACTACAGAATTCTGGCGGCAAAAAGCTTTGCAAATTATTCACAGCAGTTTTCAAAATCAAAAGCAGTGTACGCATACTATTTTAATCTTCATTTTATGTAAGCGTTTTGAACTTTAATTAAAAGGTATTTTATGCAAGTGAGTATGTTTCTTGTCATGTCTTTTTAAACAGCCTGAACCATAAGGGAGGGATTGGCGTATTCCTTGAAAGATTTTTATTACAAAAAAAAACAATCAATCATAAGTGTAGAAATTCGGAAGGGTAATAAAAATAAGTATGTAGTACGAGTCTGAAGAAGGCATGCTGCATCGACCTCAAATCAGGGCTTTAAATAACGGTAAAATTTTCGTAACGTTATCTTCATTTGTCAGTGTTACCGTTAATACTAAAATAACGTTAATAGATTTAACGTTATTTTTACAACATTTTATCGTTAATCTTTATAACCGTTAATTGCAAACCAAACTTGCGAACGCCGCATTTCGTGGGTCGCTACGTCGTAGTTGAGGGAGTCAGTATATGGTTAGCAACTTAGCATCTCACATATCACACACAACTTTGAATGTGACTGGGTTGTAGCTAAATTAACTGTAAGACTAACGTTTTTATCGTATTTATGTTAATTGTATTTAACGTTAAATAACTGGTAATGTTATCAATTAACGTTATATTTTTTAAAGTTAATTAGGTATCACATTGGAAATAACGTTAAGTAACGGTTATTATTTTGTTAGTTGGTAACGTTAACAAGCCCTGCCTCAAATAAATTGAAATAAGGACAGGAGACTGTTGATGAGAAATTCATTCGCATTTCCAACAACACAAAGCGTAACTTTAATGTATACTATGTTTGATAACACCGTTGGCACTTCAATGCTCGTCTCAGCACCAATAGTTTACTATCTGCCTAGCTTTTTCCAACAATGTTCGGTTCGAGTTACATACTAACTGAATGCAGCTGAATTTCAGTATTTTACTTGGAGCGACTGCCTTGGTATGACTGGTTGGCAGACTGTCGGACCACTGTGACGATAGCCAAGTGCTTAAAGTGTTTTCCGAGGCCAACTCGATGTGTCACCCTTCCACGGACCGACCTTTGCAAACGCGGCTTCATCTGAAAATTGGCCTGTGTGGCCTTGTGATTTGCTTAGCCAGGAGTTCCTCAATACAATCTCAGCACTAAGAGTTTTAGTGCATTAAATAAGGACTTAAAGTGTCAATTACTGTTCGTGGAAACGAGCATCAGTGAAATTGGCCCGTGTGGTTTATTTAGCCAGGAGTTCTTCAATAGAATCTCAGCACTAAGAGTTTTAGTGCATTAAATAAGGACTTAAAGTGTCAATTACTGTTCGTGGAAACGAGCATCAGTGGATTATTATTTATGCTTCTTCCAACGATAACCGACTTCACTGAAACTCATAAGAGGTCTTTAACGAGTTCCACAGGAATCAATGAATTCTTAATCATTCCAATATTGTTATTTATTTTTATTAAAACTTTATGCACAAGTATAAAAAAAAAACACTGTACAAAGGCGGTCTTAATGCCTTAGGCATTTTCTACCAGTCTACCTTAGGGTGATGCAGAGAGAAAACATAGTAGGTGCAGCATAACAAAAGGTAAGAAAACATATACAAATAAAATATAACGATACATACATAATTATTGTCCACAGAACCGTCGGACTTCGCAGACACGCCATTGGAGGTGGTGGCAGACTTGGGTCGCTCCATAACCTTATCTTGTCAAGCTAAAGGAGAACCGGAACCCAGGATCTCATGGAACCGAAATGGAGAAACTATTGATGGTAGAGTATTTTTCTAACTTTTACGCAGAAAGAATAAAAGTGGCAGTGAAAAGAACCAGGCACCGGCCCGGCCGCACAAAATAAAATTAATTTAAGCTGGCCTAATATTCTATTGAATCTCCGATAATTCTGTTGAGCTCAAGATCAAAATGTTGCATTGAAGTACTATTAAGTACTGTAAGAGGAGCATGCGATTTTTTTTTGGGATTCCTTATATTAGCTAACAACCTTTACCTCCAGGTTCCAAATTGTTTTTTTTTTTTAATGTTTTTATGCCAGTATTGCACAGTCATTTGTTATCCAATTAATCACTGATAGTGGTCCGTATTTTGTTTAAAATCTCCTGAAGAAAGACAAAAAAAAACAACAACTTTGTGCTGTAATTTTTTTTTATAAAAATTAGAGGCGCTAGCAATGAATGAGTACAAAAATATGAAATACTTGACTACAAGGAAAGTAGCAGGTATAAACCGTACATTCAAATGCGGAAAGCCCCATCTACGTCTGCAAAAGTGATCTTCAGGCCACTTGAAGTTTTAGTGCATATTTCTTTTGATTGCTAGATGATCTTTTAACAAATAAAATACTTCTGCACTTACCTACATTTAAATGAAGTCATTTAATGAATGCTTTGTCACGAACACTTTGGTTATTTAAACGGGTAATTATTTATTTTATGTAAGCAGTACAACACATGGCTGTAAGATTTTCCCATATTACCCGGATGAGATGAGTTGCCATTAAAAGAAAAACAAAAGACTCCTCATTATTATAATAAATTTTATTATTGTACATGTTTAAAGTGCTATAAAATCTATTTTAAAGCTAATATACTTTTATTGTGGTTGATCACGTTTTTTTAGATCGCCTACTAAATATTTATAAAGATTTTATTCTAATTATTTATGAAC
The DNA here is from genome assembly GCA_963082945.1 of Cerastis leucographa. Lineage (NCBI taxonomy): Eukaryota > Metazoa > Arthropoda > Insecta > Lepidoptera > Noctuidae > Cerastis > Cerastis leucographa. Next base: position 12,829,328 of record OY720357.1, read on the forward strand.
AAAATCTTGTTAGTTAAATTTCCATTTCCTTTAGATTTATTTGAGAAATTTCAACTCTAAATAAAATAGTAAGTACCTATAGTTTTGTTTCAGAAAATGGATCGTGCTTGTCATTATATGTATTTGATCCGTTAACATTTTTTTTTCCGACGAATGAGCCGTGCAGATGGCTATAAAGGAAGTAAAACACCTCTTAACGAAGCCGAAAGGCACTGGTTCTCCCTGTCATTGCGATATTTTTTTTGTTCTACACCATACCTGGGAACCTTCTAGTTACGGAGATATTAGGGTATTTTTTTAAATACAAGTTTTTAATGTAAGATTTTTACTTTAAACACCTCCACGACCCCCGTACTATTCAATCCGTCCATCAGCACAATGTTTTGAGTGCGTTACATTGAGTTCTACCACAAAACATGATTTTACACCCCCTAAAAAAAAGTCGTTTCCCAGCAATAATTTTTGCGTAAAGTTACTTAGTTTCATGTACAGAATGCTTGGTTGACGGCTTCGTGATGAGGTGATTTACACGGTGTATACTAAAATGCAGAAATCATCCCACTGACTTAACAGTATGTCGGTCGTTAGCTATGAGCAAACCTATTTGTGAATAATTAGTTAATAATGCTTCTTTTTTGGTGAAGGTGGACCTATAATGTATGGTATTTAGGGGACTAGAAAATAGGAACCGTGTATCTATTTTCCAGCGCATACAGCAGCGCATGAAAGGAGTGAATTATTTTCTAAAGCCATTCTTTTTGTTTAGATGACGACAGCTCTGGAAAATACAAAGTGATGACGAAGTACAACATCCAAGGGTTCGAAGGTCTGCTGACCATCACATCGCTGGAGCCAGAAGATAGTGGCATCTATTCCTGTCTGAGCATCCAAGAGAGCCCTGAAGCCGAAGACTGTAGCCATACTTCAACGTTTAATATAACCCTGAATGTAAATTGTAAGTATCTGAATTGTAGTTTTACAAATGGCATTCGGTACATCAGGTAGACCATTGTTGAGTCCACATGTTCTATGAACTCTTCCGACCAAAACTACGCGCAAGCGTGATATTTCATTTTAAAATTTGGTACTACATAATATTTACTAGAGATGAAACGGATACCAGTTTAGCCGGATACCGGATACCGAATACCGAATATGCGGCCAACCTTTGTACCCGGTGCCGGATATTCGGGCGCCGAATATCTGGCGGAACGTTGCAGCCGTTCAACGAGAATAAAGAAACGCGATAGCATCTTAGCTTGACTTTTATCTTATGTCAGTGCGAATTGATCACAATATTATCCGTTATTCTTGGTGGGCAGAAACAATACCCAAAAACATAGTTTGCCAAAATCTATCTTTCTTAAGTGACACTAACTAAGTAAAGCAATTAATTACAATTTTTTTTATTGGTTTTCGGCCGGATACACGCTAGTTATCCGGTATTGGGCCGGATAGTGTTTATGTCACCGGATACCGGATAGTTACCGGATATCCGTTTCATCTCTTATTTACCCCCTGTAAAAGTTAATTTAAGAAAAAAAAAATGTTAGAAAAAATTACGTATTATTTTTGTGTTTCAGATGCTCCTTATTTTGAAGATGGCAATAGAACTAGGCTAGTTTTTGGCAATACAAACCAAGAGTAAGTATTTACACCACACTTCCAGTTTACTTGCACAACAAGTTATGCAACAATCACACTGCAGAGTTTTTACCTTCTACATCCTTCATCTATCTTTACCCGTTCGTAAAGTCGTCGCGCGTCGGTCGATTCCACTATTTTTTATTGTTTAAGTTCTATTATTAACTACCAAGGGAAGAAGAAGATTTCGTATTCCTAAATTATATAACAATCTACAAGGTGTTGTTTTGCAACCTCGTCAAATTCAAGGAGGTAACTATGCTAATGATTCTCGTCCCGAATCAATAATAAAATGGGTAGGTTTTTTTATTTTTTATTATTTAATTACGGAAATCGGTAAGTGTGAATCACCTGTGTTTTAAACGCGGTCCGTCTGAATCTCACACTATAACCGCGTTTCCTCACATACAAACAATTTCAAACGTTTATTCGATAATTTCTTGTTCCCTAAACCACGTTAAGGGGGTTATTCTGAAATACTGACAAACTTAAACAACCAAAATAATCAGCGTTTATTAATAATATTAACCAGGTACCGTAATTTTAATTCATTATTTACGTCACTTGTGACAACCTCCTGAATTATGACGAGGATGCAAAACAACAGTTTGTATAAGATAAGGTGATTATAAAATTAAAAAAATATATAAGGTCAAGATTTCATTTATATTGACTGCTTCGACAGGTGCACATGAGGTTCTGGGTTCGATTCTCGGGTCTGACAAAGTGTTATTGGGTTTTTCTATCAGGAATTTCATTATTAAGTAGCAGCCATGGCGTCTAGATTCGTGGCTGGTTGATGGCAAAAGGCTCGCACACGTACATGGGACTCAAACATAACTGGCGAGATTTGGCTGTACTTGTAAGGTATACCTTACAAGTGTCAAGCCTCTGCCTAACTCTTCGGGGATTAGAAGGTGTAATGTTATGTTATGTTCATTTCTAGCACTGAAGCCGATTAGTATTAGTCGCTGACTTTTCTCCGACCGCAAAAAATGGGTGTAAAGGTACCCCTATGGAAGTCGAAGGGCCCGTCCCTCCATTCTCCCCGTCATTTCTATAACTGTTTTGATCTAGCTAGACCATACCGGGAACATTCTAGTTAAGGAGTTTTTTTTTTTTTTTATAAACTAGTTTTTATTTTGTAACTTTACTTTAAATCATTTGATGAACAGAATGCTTGGGTGACAGTTTTTGTGAAGGGGTCCGTTTACAACTTGCAAAAAAAAAAAAGGCCGGTTAGTCAGCTTTTTCGACCAGTTGGCTACTACTCAGTGCATCACGGTGTAAATCACCTCATCACGAAGCCGTCAACCAAGCATTCTGTACATGAAACTAAGTAACTTTACGCAAAAATTATTACTGGGAAACGACTTTTTTTTGGGGGTTGTAAAATCATGTTTTGTGGTAGAACTCAATGTAACGCACTCAAAACATTGTGCTGATGGACGGATTGAATAGTACGAGGGTCGTGGAGGTGTTTAAAGTAAAAATCTTACATTAAAAACTTGTATTTAAAAAAATACTTGTCAAAAAGTTGGAACTTTGACCCCTAATATCTCCGTAACTAGAAAGTTCCCAGGTATGGTGTAGAACAAAAAAATGATCGTAATGACAGGGAGAACCAGTGCCTTTCGGCTTCGTTAAGAGGTGTTTTACACCCTTTATAGTAGCTATAAATCAATGTCAATGTCACTAATGTCTTTTATTAGTGTATATTTTATGTTAATAATCAAACCTTTTTATCTTAGGTACTTAAAGCTAAAATAAAAGAAGCCTACCAAACAGTCTAATAAAAATTAATGACTCTTTAATTATGCAGGAACATGTTATTGAAAATAAATATTTCATACGAAATTCCTACATCAAGTGAACATCAGGATATCGAAAGCAATTAATAACTGGAAATATAAAATTGTGGACAATAAAATAAGTTTTAAAGACCTTACTTCTCTAGTTTAAGAAGAGCCACGTATGAATTACTTTACCCTTTAAAATTCATAGGGAATCTATAATATTTTTTATATTATTTGATATTGACAATTCTATCAGCGACGTGGTTTAAGTTTCAGAATTCATACTTCAGAAAGCCACGTTTTGAGAATGAATTATAAAATAACATTAAAATAACCCAGCATAGAATAGAATAGAATAGAATAGAAATCGTTTATTTGCCAATAATGTAGGTATACAGAATATGATGGTCATTTTGATGAGCGTCCCGATACATTTTGCCTTACGGCGTGCAAAATTACCAAATGTCAATAAATTAAATTGAAAATGGCATAGGTACTAGGCTAGCATAAGTTGAAGGGTAAGTAGAACTAAAACGACTTGATTGGTATCGAAGTTAATGTGGTGATGATTAAGTATTTTATAACAAATTCTTTTGTTTATATATATATATATATATATATATATATATAATAATATTTAAAAATGTAAAATGTAAGTTAGAAAAATGAATAAACGAAATTTAATTTTTACTGCCATAAAGACAAAGTGAAATACATTTACATTTGAAACCCTGATTCCACTGGAGTCAGTGTCGTCAGTCGTTTTTGGAACTGATGTTCTAATTTCAAAGAATTTCAATAGGTAGAAATACAGTTATTTTAGATTATTTTAGGGCTGATCGTCTTTTACCTAGTGGTGTATTGTTGTCTATTGTGTAAATCAAGTACCAACAGCTACTTGTACTTAGAGCTAATATATACATATAGACTAGAAGTGTTTGGTAAACATGCTGTTGCTTGAGTATTTGCTCTTAGTAGGTAAATAAATCTACATCATGCTAAAGAACTTACGAGTGCTATATTATCATAACTTGGAGATGTTTTTATTAATATGGCAAATTATGATACTATTGAAAGAAATGTAAAATATTAGGTGAACCTTGTTTTCTTGACCGGTTTGGTTTTATATGGTTATGTGGCTTGCAGAGATCAAATTAAATACATATTGTTTTCATTGTGCAACTCGTCGTACGTTTTGCGCAACTGTGTGCAACTTTAAACTATATCAACATTTGTTACAGTTAGTAAGACAAGTTAATACAATATTTATTTAAGAATTTGTAGTATCTACTGTCGTTTAGTTAATAGATTACAAGCTCAAGTGTTATCCGAATTTAAGAGACGACTTGGACACCAAAAACTCAGACAAAGTGTCCGAATTGACACTTTATAATTTTCTTATTTTTTTACTGATAACTCTAGGCCTCTGGCATCATCAAAGTTCAAAGTATTGAAATTGTTAAGTGCAGCCAGTTTTTTTTTTAATATAATATTATGTGGAAAAAGGCGTTATCAAAACTATTTTAGGGTGGCTAAGGTATCTTGGCTCTTTAGGCAAAAGACCATATAAAGTCAACATAGTTATAAATAAAAATAACCCAGCAAAGGTACCTACTAGGCTAGCATAGTTTAAAGTAGTATGTAGGTATATTAAGTGTTCTGGGTAGGTAAGTAGAACTAAAACGACTTGACTGGTGTCAAAGTTAATGTGGTGATGGATGATTAAGTATTTTATAACAAATTCTTTTTTTATCATTTCCCGACTAACACTTTTGCTACTGATTGTACCTTTTCTCATTTTGATAATAACGTAGGACGAGTTGCAAAAATAAAATAATTTTAATTTGATTTTCTGCAAGTCGTCCCAAATAGGCCGTAAGTATGTAGGACGAGTTAACACAATAGCCGGTTACGTGAAGTCTAATGATAAAATTTTATTCAACATTATAAAACATACGGATATTGACATTGTCATCAGTTGTTTAAGTCGATTATCTATCATCATCTTGATTCATAATATTCATGATTATGCATCACGGTAGCTTAAATAGCTACTTGCTAGATTTCTTACTATTAGGTCCTTTGATTTAAGAATTATTTAGCGGTCAAAAGCAAAAGCAAGCAGAATTGCAGTTCTTCGCTGTAAATATTTCGTCACCTACCTTAACTGTTCTTCCCTATGTTTTCAGAGTCGACATAGTATGTTCCGCCTCCGGTTACCCAGCACCAACATACAGAATTTTCAGAGAATTAAGAGACGATGTTATGTTCGAGTACGATAAAAAAAATATAAAACTGATTGACGACGATACCAAGGCGGTTTTGACTGTAGTAGCTAACCAGACCACGTTTTGGCAAAGGTTTAAGTGTCAGGCAAGCAACGAGCATGGCGATTCTGAGAAGTTCATCACGATAGTGAAGACTGAGAAACCAAAAAGGCCTGATGAGGTTAGTTTGAACATGATTTAAGTTGATAAAGTAATGAGAAAGAGTAAACGAGAGTGGTTTGGCCGTGCACTAACTTTTCTTGTATTATTAAAAAATATTTTACTATTATTTTTAACATTTTGGGAAAGCTTACAGACTAATATCATTATAATAACAAAAATACATAGCTAAATTGCTAATTACAAGCTTCCACAGATAAATACAAAATTGTAAATTCCTAATACTAATATCACTTACTTTCTCATGGTAAAATGGTAGTTTTAGCACTGCAGTAGGTACACCACACCTTTTTATTTGTGATTGTAATGTCCATCTAAAGGTTGTCTGGAAGATATCGCTATCAGCGATAAGACTGCCATTGTAACCATAAAATTAGTAGTTATGTAAAATGTTTTATTTTTGATGGACAAAAAAGTACATTCTATTCTATCCTTTTGGGACCGACATCGACACTCAATTCGGTAGTCATTCCAATGAACGATAAAGCTGATCGGAATCAATTCCTGTAGAATTGTACAATCGAGTTTGCTGCGCGGCTGTGCCGTTTATTGCCAATCCAAACGACCGTGCAGCACGTTTTGCCCATATATATACAAGGTGTTGTTTTGCATCCTTGTCAAAATTCAAGAGGTTGTCACACAAGACATAAATAATCAATTAAAATTACGGTGCCTGGTGAATTATTAATAAACGCTGATTTTTTCGGTTGTATATGTTTGTAAGTATTTCAGAATAACCCCCTTAACGTGGTTTAGGGAATAAGAAATTATCAAAGAAACGTTTTAGATTTTCTGTTTTTGTGGGAGCGCAGTTATAGGGCGAGAATCAGACACCCCGTGTTTAAAACACGGGTGGCTCACACTTACCGATTTCCGAAAATAAGAATAAAAATGAAAAAATCCTACCCATTTTATTATTGATTTGGGACGAGAATCGATAGCATAGTTACCTCCTTGAATTTGACGAGGATGCAAAACAACACCTTGTATATGTCGCAGGTTTTTAATAAAATTAGGTTTTTGATCAAAAACCTAGGTTTTTGATGAAAAACCGGAAGATGACACATTTTAAACTCAATTTCATCATAACCCTGTAACAATCCAGGTTTTGATAAAAAACCTGAACTAGTTTGGGTTTATGATCAATCTGATAACGGTACATTTCCGTTGACATGGACTTAGAGACTCCCCCACTTTTGTTTCGTACAAATATTATATTAACATTAGAAACTGTTGCTACTTGTGCTACTGTTACTGAGGCTGAGGTGCTCAGTGATCAATCAGGAAGTAGAATAATTGAATCAGAAGAAATGCTTATTGATGAAACACGAATAGCTTAGCATTGCTTTGTCTGTGGAAAGGCATCCACTGGAGCACATCTTTGTGTCGTTTGTAACAACCCAGTTCATCAAATTTGCGGGAAGATATTATCTATATATATAAACCTGCGACATATATATATATATATATATATTGTAGTTTTTGAGCACGTCTAATAAATATGCCTACAATAACTACCACAGCAATCATTCACTCAAAACAATTGGCTATCACTTATTCCGACTTTCAGGTATTTGACGTCAAGTAACAAAAACTTTCACACTGTATCGTACGTTATAACAATATTAATCGCTTTCAAAGCGTTCCATATTTCTACAAAACTGAAACATGACTGACTTGAGCCTTTCTAAAGTTGCTTTCTACAAAATCCTTTAAACCGATAAATTTCAGAAATATAAGCTTGCAAAGATGTAGGTATTGAACAGTAGCATAAGTCAGCCCCATAATTTTTCCTTTACCGTCTGTTGAAATGTCAACTTGTCCCTATCATCATCATGTCATCCCTCAGCTTACCCATACACATTTCTACCGGTATTCAACGTGGCAAAAAACACTAATACAGCCAAGCCAAGCCAGTGCGTGTGCAAAGACACTTAGCAAAGTTTTGAGTTGATGATTTGCTCTGATAGTTTTTCTAGGCGTCTGTATTTGGCATTCTCTTTTCACGCTCATCTCAAGAATATCTATTTAGACAATATTTATAGTATTATCTCACTTAATCTAGCAAAAGTTATTGATTAAAATTTTCAGGTTACTGCATATAACACCACTTCAAATTCAGTATTTTTAAATATAACGTGGTCCGAAGATATCCAATTTCCAATTGACGGTAAGATTATGGATTGTATTTAATTATATTTACAGAAACACAGTTTTATTAGACTGTAAACTTGTTTATCATTGCAGATATTGACACAAACACGTCAATTGTAGATAAAGAAATATTGTTTTATTAGAAAAGGTCTTTAACGGGAAGTTTTTTTTTCACACTAGCTGTGCCCGCGACTTCGTCCGCGTGGAATTAGAATTTTTCAAAAATAAAAGTAGCCTAAGATACTCCTTATTACACCAACTATCTGCCAGTGAAAGTCCCGTCGAAATCGGTCCAGCCGTTCTAGAGATTAGCCGGAACAAATAGACAGACAGAAAGACAAAATAAAAAAAAAAGGTTTATGTACCGTATATAATACATTCATATGCACATGAATTACTACATAGTAAAAAGCGGTTATTTTAATACAAACAGACACTGCAATTTTATTTACTTGTATAGATAGGTAGGTCTAAAGTATAAAAATTAATAAACTCTCTTTTTTTCTAGTATTTGAAGTTCAATTTGTAACAAAAGAGCAAAGTAACGGCAAAAAACCCACTTTGAATGCTTGGAGAAAAAGTAAACAAACCGACATTCAGTTTGCTGACCTAATGATTGCAAATATTGATCCAGAAGTTAATGGTAAGGGCAATCATTATTATTTATTAGAGAACCATCTCACTTAGTTTTAAGGACTGTACGTCGATTCTGTAAAATTCAGACGACAACTCACATCTCACATCGCTATCCACTGTCACTTCGCGTAAGGTTCAAAATGACCTTGATTTTGTAGCCAAGGGAGCGTCGAAGTGACGGGGGAATTACCTTACAGAATGCTACCTCTTACGTCATCTCATACTTTATCTGTCAAAATCTCCCTGTTAATGTAGTTCAACTCGCTGACACGCTCGTAGTGGTGGCGCTAGTGTAAATTCGAATTATCAACTGGGTTTTTAGAATGCCAATCAAGAAACTCACAGCGGATTCAGATTCGAAGTTCTAAGTGAGGTCTTACAGAATCACACCGCTGATCATATGAATAGCCACGGAATAGACTTGGCCCGGTCAAAAAGAGCTTCCTGCTTGCGAAAAGAGTCTGGAGACTCTTTTCGCTTTTTTTAATTGCATGAGTCTTTAAAGCGAAAAACACCTCGACGAGGTCGTCGTCATGTTTTCCTTTTACTTCATCATCATTTCAGCCAAAAGACCTCCACTGCTGACCTCCCCAAGTGTCACCACATTGACCGGTCCTTTTGTTTGCAACTGGTTAATTACTTTGACACCTGTCAAAGTACTCCCTTCTCGATTATCTTCCAAATTAATTTAAAATAGTTTATTTTCTAAATATCTCTCCATTATTTGAGGGCCCTTTTTTTCTTCTTTCAGGCGTTGTGGTTGAATTAGAAACATTAGAACCTGAAATTGAATACTGGATCAGGGTCCGAGTAACGAATGAGGTCGGGGAGTCATTCTGGTCGGATCCTATTGAGGCTACCACATTAGCTGAGGACGAGGAGATCCCCACCACGGAAGCACCAGAGGCTGAATCAGAAGTGGCTGAGCAATCAATGACCGAAGCCACTTTCTATGGCATTTTCTTTGCTGGTGGCATTTTTGTGGTAGCTTTCGTTTGCATGTTCGCTATGAGAATGGTCAAGTAGATTGTGTATTGTTTTAAGTAAAGAGAAATGATTGTATTTAGTATCTGCTATTAACTTGATTGTAAACTTGAGATTTAAGTAAATGATGTATTGTTTTCTGTACGTGTAAATACTTTTTTCTAATTAATCGAATGTTATAATTATACAAATTGTTACTTTATGTATTACAAAATAGTATAAGTATTAATATTTCACGAAACATGTTTCATGGACAATAAATAGTAAAACTGACAATGGCGTTTCATTCTTGATAATAAAAACTCCAAAAGTTCATCACATGACGCATACAAATTTGCTACCGGTGCGAAGCCGGGGCGGGGTGCTAGTTGGTAAATTAATAAACCATTCAAATGTTTATAAACCATTTTATTAGAGGCAGAAACACCAGTGTAATTAACATAACAATTAGTGTATATTAAAATCATTAGCCGACAATATTATGTATGTACACAGTAGAAATTACCAGAGTCGTGTACAAACGGCAATAAACATTTTATAAAACAATGATTTTCGTTCAACTACTTATAAACTTTTATGTAAACGCTACGATTGTTCAATTTTCACGACAGTGAATATTATGCAGCACGTTTTGTATGAGGCTCATCCAAGCCCTTAATTTTTAGTGATACCAAGCTTCTTAAGCTAACTTTGCAAGTAATATTTAAAGGTACATAATTCTTAACATGTTAGGAGCAATATAAATGTCAAGAAAGATCGCCAATCATGACATTTTTGTAGAATCAATCTCAAAGATCGATCATTTAATCGTTAATTTTTAGCTCATATTAAAAGGTAAACCTATCTATGTTTTACCTAAAGAAGCGATACAAAGGGAAACAAATATACAATAGAATAATCAGTCTTCCTGCGAGAGCGTGGTAGATCTGTGACTTATGCAATTAAAATTGACCGATATTTGGTTTAGGTTAGGTATTAGTAAGTTGGAATGTAAAACTCTAAAAAAACTTCAACAAATTTCGAATAAAATAGTACCTGCATAAATATTGTCATAGTTTATAATGTTAAGGATTCGATTTCTTCAACATTTAAAATTAAACTTAGTCTAACAACGACGGTAACTTAAAATATACTTAACAGTATCTACTCGTACATAGTGCATGTATCAGTTCCAGCTACACATACCTAGGAGTGTACTTTTGGAGTTACATCATAGGCCTACAACGTACCAAACGTTTTCAGAGAAGAATTTAAAAACAAAGTACTGGGACCTTCATTCAAGCTTGATTTTAGGGCAATTTTTACGTCTAGCCGAGGATCGTGGTAGGCGCTATAGTTCCTATGATCCCCAGTGCAATTGTGGGAAAGGAAAACCGAGGTAGTTTTTAGTCACTTAAAGTGTGATAGATCTCTTCGCTCGCCCTAAGATGGAGGACATACATGAGGTATTTCCAAACCGGAAAAAATAAAAGTTTATGTTCACATATTACATTTTCTCTCACTGGAACACATAAGCGAATAGTGAAACCACTATTTCCATGTGTGGTTCTTAAAGTAAAAGGGTAGGCGTTCGAGGCCACAAAGGTTAAAAATCTCCTTTAAACTCCCTAACCAGTAGATATCACTTGTACAAGCGTCACTAGCTACACTAGCTAGGTACGTAAAAGAAGGCATAGATATTTAAAGATTCATTCTCAGTTTATCCGGATGTAAAAAATATTTTTAACTCCAAAAGTACGCTAACCCTTTTACATATTATACGCGATAACTTAGAACTACGTTACTTTATGCAGAGCTAAATTATTAGTATAAGTTTATACGTATTTACAAGTGAAAACCAAGCTGCTAATAAAATCGGTGCTGTTGCTGCATTTGGTCGAAAATGAAATGTTTTAGTATTTAGAAATAATAAATTGTCTGGTTTGGAGATCGCAAGTTCAATTTCATAAAAGACGCTTCAAGTAAATAAATAAATTTGAAGTTATTAATTAGGAATCGTTTAACGTTTCCATTAGGATCCATTGTCTTTGACTTGTCGAATGTAGTTTTCTGCAAATTCATAGTCTAGGTATATTCTTCATATTAACACGTACTCAAGCAAATCACAGCAACATAATATACATGAAAACGCACATTTTACTTGCCAATGAAAATAAGCATGAGACCCTTCCTAGTCGTAACCATTCATGTACATTTATTCAAATTTTAAATACAAGTTATCTATTAATAAGTATAATCTCAGGCTGTTTAAATATTCGGTAGGAGAATTGAACACTTAATTATTTAAAACTTCAATAATAGACAATTATTTTGTTTAAATTAAATATTATCTATCTACATGTACTTTGGAATGTCATGGGGATAGAATGTTACTTAAAATAACACTAAAAAACAATTTGACGATTTGGCTTAAATATTTGGCATGGAGTTTATAATATCTGATAACTAAAGTTTAATCCACCTCACAGTTTTCTCGAATCAAACAATATCCAATCAATTTATTTAATTAACACGTAGTAAATATATTTCTTATTTGATAAAAGTAACATTAACCCTGAACCGTACGCACTTAACATTAAAACTCAACATTGTCTATGCCGTCGGCTGTCATACGTAACTAAGACTTCAAAATCATCACAAACCTCTATAAACTATACTCCAAATAGAAAATATCCCCACGTCAAACAAAAGATGTTGTTTTTTTTTTAATAAAAAAGATTGAACAAGCTGGCGGTGATTACAAGGGCTAGGGTCGCGGTCAGCGTGACCGCGTCGTCAGTTGTTTTAGCGTCTGCGACCTCCATCCATTCGGAGTTGCCCGCGGCGTTGCGCGTACGCACACGGACGTGGTACAACGTGCTGTTTGTTAGAGGTCCGACTGTGAAGAGGGTGTCTGAAAAAGAGAGGAAGGCATTGTTAATGAATCTTTTTTTTAACACCATGCATACAAGCTGTTGTTTTGCAGCCTCGTCAAATTCAAGGAGGTAACTATGCTAATGATTCTCGACCCGAATCAATAATAAAATGGGTAGGTAATTTTTTTTTTCTAATTGAGTGAAATCGGTAAGTGTGAACCACCCGTGTTTTAAACGCGGGCCGTCTGATTCTCGGCCCATAACCGCGCTTCCAACACATACAAACAATCTCAAACGTTTATTCGATAATTTCTTATTTCATAAACCATGTTATGGGGGTTATTCTGAAATACTGACACATATAAACAACCAAAAAATCAGCGTTTATTAATAATTAACCAGGTACCGAAATTTTAATTGATTATTTATGTCTTCTGAGACAATCTCCTGAATTTTGATGAGAATGCAAAACAACACCTTGTATAAACCGTTCGGGGATTACATGGATTCATCCATTAGATCCATCCGTAGAGATGTACTATAGAACACCTATATTTTGCCAGTTAACCTTGAACACAAAACCTGATACTTGACTACTACTGAGAAATTCTTTGCGAGTCCATTAGTACTATTCCCGACCTAGAAATCGAACCCAGGATCTAATGCTCTGCAGTAGCCCTTGCCACCACTGGATCAATGAGGCAGTCTGGAAACATTTGTTATCGTTTTTTTCGTCGTGAAAATCATTACTAGCCTGAAGCGTTAAAAGGTGGGAGGCGGGTTTCCCAAGTGTTACTATTGTAAGATTGAATTCGATTTATGAAGCGTGAAAATATAACCTTAACGAAGCTGAATGGCACTCATTCTCCCCGACATTGCGATATTTTTTTTTTTGTTTTGGGCCATACCTACAAGGTATTGTTTTGCATCCTCGTCAAATTCAAGGAGGTAACTATGCTAATGTTTCTTGTCCCGAATCAATAATAAAATGGGTAGATAACTTTTCTTTTTACGGAAATCGGTAAGTGTGAACCACCCGTGTTTTATACGCGGGCCGACTGATTCTCACCCTATAACCTCACTTCCACACATACAAACAATCGCAAACGTTTATTCGCTTATTTCTTAAACCACGTTATGGGGGTTATTCTGAAATACTGGCCAACATAAACAACCAAAAAATCAGCGTTTATTAATAATTTACTAGGAACCTTAATTTTAGTTGATTATTTATGTATCATGTGACAACCTCCTGAATTTTGACGAGGATGCAAAACAACACCTTGTATATTGGTGGTCAAAGTTCCAATTTTATCACAACTTTTTTTAAAAATTCTAGTTTTAAGGTTGCTTATTTACTTGAAACACTTCCATGACCCGTTTACTATTCAATGTATCCATCAGCACAATGTTTTGAGTGCGTTACGTTGAGTTTTACGGCAAGACAAGATTTTTCACCCAAAAAAAAGTCGTTTCCCAGCAATTATTTTTGCTTATGGTTACTTAGTTTCATGTACAGAATGCTTGGTGACGGCTTCAGGAAGGGTCTGTTTCCACCTTGTTTAATATTACTAAGATATATTAACTTACTGTTGGGTTCTTCGATGTCAACACGGAATTCAGGTGCTCCATCCCAGTCTGCTGGGTAACCCTCTTGAGCATGAGCCAGTTGGAAAATATAACCTGAAAAGTACAAGTTAATTTCAACAATATAATATTTCAGAAATTCTTGAGATGTGACCAGCTAGAGTGCTTTAAATGAGACATCTTGAAAAGAAAAATAGTTTTGATCGTAATTGCATACATAGAGTGAATTTCACAATTGAATCTGAACGTGGTCAGCACATCTAAGCTGAGTTCAAGATTTATCTGTCAGTATCAGCATTTTGTGGAATATTGACATCGTTAAGTTCCTGAAAATATTTGTTGATCTCGTTCAGTTTCATCTGTTTAATCGGCCTTTATGAAATAAACATCACCTACCAATAACTGTCAAATTTTTGGGGTCCGGCGAAACTTCATCACCAGTAGCGAAGATGCATGATGTACAGGTAACGTTGAAAGTCAGCTCGGTAGCATTGGCCACTGCCAGGTTCACCTGTAACACATATTAAAATGACTATATTTGTCAAAAGACAACCCATAGATCTCTTTGTTAGTCAAGCTTGGCCGTAATCCAGATAGTTTATCCTTAGCATGATTAATTCCCCCATACCCGTCGTTATCTTTTACTGAGGTTCATGTCTGCCTTCGGACAGTGAGAGTACAAATATGAGTTTTTTGTCCAAACAGATTTAGATGCAAGTACTAACCGAGTTTCAGACAAACTTAGTCATAAATCTGTCTAAAATTCTGCTGGTAAATTGTAACAGTATAATAAATACAAAAAAGCAAGCAAATCATTAAAATATATTATTTCTGTTAATAAGCATAACAAGAAAAAAATATTCCAGAAAGAAAAACACAGAAAGACAAAACTCACGAAATCCGGGGGTTCGGGCTTGGAGCCAGGGTTGACGTGAAAGATGATGGACTCTGAACCCTTGGTGTTTGTGGCAGAGCACCGGTATTCACCGTAAGTGCTCTCGTCCCGGATCCTAAGGATCAGCACAGAGTTGGTCCCATCTTCAGAGGTGATGACCTGCCGGAAAAAAAAATGTATTAATATTATAAATACGAAAGTTATTCTTACTGTCTGTATTGACAGATAAGTAGCATGACATTTAGAATAAACATAGGCCCTGTCATACACGCAGACAAAGTGTCGGGTAATAGCTAGTCTCTTCAATTTCCTTCATTTGTTTTCTTTGCCGTGGTTTTCGCAACATGTGTGATGTTTGATGACAGCTAAGAACTTTATATCTTTATCAATTTTCGCCATGATCTAGTACTAGTTTAGAAATTCATCTACAAATAATTTTGTCTTAAAGTTAGGTTTGCGCTTATAAAATCAGATTGATTGAAAGATAAAGTTTAAGTGAAACGGTTTCTTCTAGGCAAGCATTACTTTAAACAAAACTGCTATACTATAGATGAAGGATAAATCTGAAGGATAAAGGAATTCTCACCGTGTCAGTATCCGTAATTGCTTCGTCATCGAAGCCGTTTACTCTTCTGAACCATCTGTAGGTAGGTGGTGGGTTCGCGATGGCACTGCAAGTCACGTTTTTACTGGAAACGAGAAAAATACAATCTTAATTATTTTAGTACTGAAAACATTTTAATTTATTTTAACTTCGTATTTGGTGGCCCCGACTCATCACTATGTGTAATTTACTTCATCTACACTGCTCTCGAAACGTCGAAGGCAAAACTTCGTGAGGAATCCAGCATGTCCAAGAACTAAAATATTGCCAAAGACCTGTGACTTGACCAACCCGCACTATGCTCGCGTGGTGGATTACAGACTGCCCATTCCTTCTCATAGAGAGGAGGCCTGTGTTCCAGCAGTAAAAAGTTTTGGCACGTGTAAAAACATCATCTATTATACTTGCTATTTCTGTCATCTCACCGTGTTGTCAGTTATTATTGGTGCTAATAAACGCTTTCAAACTGTCGAAGCGTAGTGTTTACAGATCCGCCTGCCTACCTTAATTAATTGATTAGAAACGTTAACAGGTGATTGAATTCAAAGGCCAAGGTGATGATATTCTCAATTAATAGTTGCGAATTAGACGACAGATGGTATTTATTTGTTAAGGGTCTCTAAAAAAACGCACATCTTACTGTCTATTGTCGTAACACAAAATAATAGTTATGAGATTTACGCATTTTAAAGTTTTTTTTTGTGTGCGTACCGATGCTTGCCGTACCTACAGAACGCAGTACACTAATGGTTTTTTTTTTCAATTATAGAGTAAGTATTATTGAATTTGAGTGGGGAGTTATCTAAAAGCCTTATAATTCTGTGTAATCGTTTTTTCATCAGTAAGGTCTAAAAGTTTCCAGTTTCAATTAAAAAAATTAAGGATTAATATCTAAACAAAACTGGATTTAAATATCTAAAGGGAGACTATATTGAACAAAAACATTACGTTTCGAGAAAACTTCGTAATTTAGTGATAATTGATAGTTTTGTAACTCTGAAACTTTTGGACCTGACAGTGGATAAGGTCAAATCTCTAGGATTCTGGGCATTACAAACTTATAACACAGGTGCAAAAATATATAATGATAAGTACTTACGTGTCATTTAAAATAGCGTAAACTTCTTCAGTCTTGTATTTTTGGTTTGTGTAAATCATTTGCGTGTCGCTGTTGTACAAAATTGGTTTATCTGAAACAAGAATTCACTATACTCAAGTATTGGACATTTTAAAATGGAAACTCAGTGTTATTTGTAAAACAGAACAGAAGAATGTTGGTTTTAAATAAGAGGATTCTGTTTTTGATTCTTGTTATTTTAGATAAAAGTAACAGTTAATAAGCGTAAAAATTCGGAATTAAAGACAGAACTGCTTTTTAGTTTATGAATGCAAAGAATTTCACTACAGATCGGAAATTAAATCTGCTGTTATGAGCTCAACACTTTTCCGATGAGTCCTATCAGTTAATCAATCACATCAGTATATGGCAGTCCGTATTTTAACTTCATGGCTGGTGCCTGGCGATCTATGTGGTACTGTTGGATTGCAGGATTGGGCCAAAATTTTATAATCACATACATATAGGGTGACTGGTAATTAGCAATCAATATACAAACACGTGCTTGATAACAAACAACTTTCCCAAAGCCGCTTGATGCCGTTCTGTCTCATTTTTATCGTACCGGGCCGGCCTACACAGTGGGTAGGCAGAGCACCCGCACGGCTCGCAACCCCGAATTTCACATGGCTGTTGTGTTATTGTGATTAAAGTGAATGAGTATAAAAAAATGTTTCTTTGGGAAAGTTGTTTGTTATCATGAGTACAATCATGTGTTTAAGTATCGGTCACTAATTACCAGTCACCCTATTATGGTTATAACGTGACCTATACGGGTCTTCCAATTCATGATAATATTTACGATACCATAGAATTTTGTGACCATTTGTCAGGAGAATGGCAAAAAAACTTTTGTACAATCGTGTATTGTTATCCGACTGCATGGACCGATGCACAGCAGGAGGAGGTTTATCCTTCTTGTACACCTTGCATCTTTTATTAAGTACTGCAACTAAGAATAGTTAAGTGAATCCAGCCAGGTTTATGTAGACGTTATCTACGCTTTAAAGTCTCAAACTCGGTGTCTAAGGTACTGTGTTAAGAACTTACGTTGTACAGAAAGATGGACAGTCTTCTCAGTGTAGTGCGACAGTGCCTTTTGTCTCACTTTGCACACGTATAAGCCAACGTCGGCATGGTTCAGCTTCTTAATCTCTAGAGTGTTGTCTTGCTTGATTGAGTACTTCTTGGGCTCGTCCTTGTCTGGAATGGAAAATACACTGGATGAAGAAACTAAAAACATTACTGGTCTTTATGGGTTCCGCGACAGTCAGGTAAATAAATAATAAACATACAGGACTTTCTTTATAGCCTGGTTTACTTCATCATCATCATTCTTTCAGCCCAGAATCACCCACTCGAGAGGTTTAGGCTCCCCTTTCTCCTACCACTCTTCTCTATTCTGTGCATCCCTTATCCATCCGTTTCCCGACGTCATGACGATATGGTTTACATTCAGCTACTGAATGTCGAAGTTTGAAATGTAGAAGTAATATCTGTTAGTTCTAAAGTACAGGATCTCGATGTACGCCAGTTCAAAGTTCACAGGAGCGAAGTATGCAAGGCCGACGTATCGTTAGTTAGAAAGCATACGAGAGGAGGCCTGTGTCCCAGCAGAGGGAACATTATAGGCTGATGATGATGAATTGATGGTGCCCTAAACAGTAAGGTCAGAAGCCAAAACAGTACCTATTGTTTTTTTTTATTATTATTGTGGAATAGTAAAAAAAAAACAGTGTACTGTATGCGTGTCAACGTCCTTTCATTTATCAAAACTTTTATTCTATCATTGACTCAAGTTTTTCAATCACCAATATTTAAAATTTTCAAGCACCGATTATGGCCGGAACTTATCGTACATTATTTCAAGTTAACTCACCCTTAATCTGCTGCTTATCTTTGTACCACACAACGACTGGGGGAGGGTAGCCGTTGGCTTCGCAGGTCAGCTTGACAGACTTGCCTTCTTCTCCTTCCAAAGTTACATTCCTGTCCTTGATGTTGACTTTCTCTGAAAATTTTATATTTACATTTTGTAGTAGTTAATTTAGAGCTCATCATTGTGGGTGGAAAGAGAACAGATAAAATACGGATACTGCTAGGCTCAAATGAGATTGGGTGGGTTAAGTGAGCCGCATGTGTAACGACCTGCTGGGCTGGAGATGTTGGGCAAGGGTCTCAACTCGATGGGTGCCTGAGGATGGACGGCCCAACAGCCGGCCTGAAAAGAGGTAGTAAGACGATCTGGACGCGCAATTCGAATGCTGGTTCGAGGTGGCGCAAAGGAAGAGTACCAGTACGCAGAGAGGAAGAGCAGGGGCGAGAGACATTGCTCAGTAGACGGACAAAGACGGTCCCTAAAAAAAAATATTGTGAATTCGACAAACCACAATGTGGATCCGCTTAGTGGATACCTAACAGCCCACTCCCTCCCTAATATAGCAAAGGCCTGTGGCCTAACAGTGAAAAATTTTGGTACGTGTAAAAACATCATATAT
Source organism: Cerastis leucographa (assembly GCA_963082945.1). Classification (NCBI taxonomy): domain Eukaryota; kingdom Metazoa; phylum Arthropoda; class Insecta; order Lepidoptera; family Noctuidae; genus Cerastis; species Cerastis leucographa. The sequence continues at coordinate 12,848,545 of OY720357.1, forward strand.
TATGCTTGATTATGCCTTTCTTTTCAAGTCCAACAAACTAATCTTATAAGTAAGTATAAATTTCTGTCTCTAGAGAGAGGGGATTGAGGAAATTAATTTTGATTCTGAAGTAGAAGTTCGCAACTGGGATTCTTATTTTTCATGACCTATTAACATACTGGATAGGTAAATATGCAGTTTGTTCGTCTCTGTCTTTCTGTGATTGTTTCTCTTAGTGTGAGTGTGATAATTGATTCTGTGAGCTTTTTAAATTGCTAAAATAAGGATGCCATTGTATTAAAAGCTGATATTTGCACGATACAAGTTTACCTACTGCCTCCTTCCAACTGTAAGTCCATCTCTAGGGGTCATTTAACTCGTAACTATGGGCTCTTATAACTACTAACCTATACTGAAATTGCGTTGTTTTTATCGCAAGTTCAAGGTTGTTCCATCCATTTAATGTTCATAATGATGAGTGCAATGATTTTTCAAGCATTTCAGTTTTAAATACAATATTACACATGTTGACGACATCACGTCAACGCCAGGTGTCACTGAAAAGCAATGTCTCTGTCTGGCATGGTGATACGGCATTATGCTGAGCGATTGCCGTTTTGCGTGGTTGTGTTATTTTGAAAACTTTGTATGCATTACAGTATTACGTTTCTACAAGGTGTTGTTTTGCATTCTCGTCAAAATTCAGGAGGTTGTCACACAAAACATAAATAATCAATTAAACTTACGGTCCCTAGTCATTTATTAATAAAACCTGATTTTTTTTGGTTGTTTTTGTTTGTCAGTACTTCAGAACAACCCCCCCTAACGTGGTTTAGAGAAAAATAAATTATTGAATAAACGTTCGAGATTGTTTGTATTTGTGGAATCGCCCTTATAGAGCGAGAATGAGACGGCCCGCATTTAAAATACGGGTGGTTCAAACTTACCGATTTCCGTAAATAAGAAAAAATACATCTCCCCTTTTTATTATTTATTCGGGACGAGAATCATTAGCATAGTCACGTCCTTGAATTTGACGAAGATGCAAAATAACACCTTGTATATATGCCTTATCTTTCTGCCTTTCACAAGACATACATACCTCCAATAATAAACTCCTTAGTTTCACTAAGATTGCCAGCTTTGCAGGTCCAGTTGCCTCCATCACTGATCTTGATCTTATGGATAATGAGGGGGACAAGGACGCCGTCGTCTTCAGTCTTGCGTTCGACGAACACTCTGCTATTCTTGGTAGATCGCTCCTCGACTAACTTGCCCGAGGGGGAGTACCATTGAATAGGCTGGAAGGAATATTAACAAAACATCACGCTTGTAATCCCAAAAGAGTAGGCAGAGGTGTACCTTATAGTACACTCAAATTTTATCAGTTATGTTTTGAGATCCCATATATTAGGGGGCGAGCCTATTGCCATCAACCTGGCACAAATCAAGACTCTGTGGCTGCTACTTCGAAAATCCTGATGGAAAAACCTTACATAAAAAGGGGTTTCCCAGCAATACTTTTTGCGTAGGGTTACTTAATTTGATATACAGAATGCTTGGTTGACGCCAAGTGAAGGATCCGGTTACACTTGTTAAGCAAATTCTGTAGACGTATACCTCTATTAAATTTTGTCCTTTACAAAAGATGGCTTTGGTTTCACCGACGTTGTACACCGTCGACCGTGCCATGATGCGGAGTGTTGGCTCTGGAAACTCCTCATCTGGCCGAACTGGAAAGTAAAAAAAAGATGATTGAAATAATGTCTCTGATTAATTTAATTTGCAGTCGATACAAGTGGCCCCTAAATTTGATAACCAGTCTTACCAAGGGGTATCGTATTATCCAGTACTAACTAAGTGGTGGAGGACAAAATATAGGCAGTGTTGCGCTCCATGTAAAACACTGCTATTCAGTCGCATTAGGTTAGATATTCGGAAGTCAACCCCAATATACACGGTGTAAATCACCTCATCACGAAGCCGTCAACCAAGCATTCTGTACATGAAACTAAGTAACTTTACGCAAAAAATATTGCTGGGAAACGACTTTTTTTGGGGGGTGTAAAATCATGTTTTGTGGTAGAACTCAATGTAACGCACTCAAAACATTGTGCTGATGGACGGATTGAATAGTACGGAGGTCGTGGAGGTGTTTAAAGTAAAAATCTTACATTAAAAACTTGTATTTAAAAAAATACTTGTCAAAAATTTGGAACTTTGACCCCTAATATCTCCGTAACTAGAAGGTTCCCAGGTATGGTGTAGAACAAAAAAATGATCGCAATGACAGGGAGAACCAGTGCCTTTCGGCTTCGTTAAGAAGTGTTTTACACCTTTTAGTTAGGAAAAGGCTAGGCTAGACGATTTACGAGTATATTTATAGCAAGTTAACGACATTGAGGACGAATTCCAACAACGAAACTGAAAATTATCAAATCAAATGAAATCAAGAAATTTAATTTTACATAGGCCTTATAAACCGCCATGGGCAGTTATAAAACGTCGACAAAAGGTGCACGGTTCAAGTTGGTCGTTTCCTATGGAGAAGAACCGGCAAACTCTTTTAAAATCATTTGGTTTTAAAATATTTGAATTTTACAGCGTTAGTACTGAAGTATGGGAGGATAGCGTAGGCCCGACAATAAGTCGTTGCTTACTACAAAAGGAAGAACAAGAAAAGAAAAAAAAAGCACGTCTAAACCGCGTTCTAAAGCTTTCCCTGTCAATATTACATATAGCAATAATGCCCCTGTAATAATGACACGATCAGTTTCTTTGGTGAAATTATATAAAAGCATGTTAAACAAATTAATCATCTGCCCAACCCATAAAGATTACACCATGGTGGTTGTTCGTGATGAAAGCTCCTATTAAGTCTGTGTACTATAAGTTATAAACATGTTTGTGTACTTCACAAAATCAATAAAGTAACCGGCTTTCCATAAAAATTGCTGAAGTATGAATTTATTCAAATTTTTGCAGAGTTAACCGATGTGCTAAACAGTGATGTAGATGTAGGAACTATGTACAACAAACTTGTTGTGTGCACAAATTCCGGTCACGGAAAACTTTGTCGTTGCTGTAATAAGTTTTAGAAGCACGCCCTCTGCTATTAGTGTATTTGTATTAGCTACAAATAAACTTGTAATTTTGTAATGCAATAATTTTTATATTAACTGCTTCAACCAGTAATTTTTGTAGCAAATTGATATTGCTGCGGGAGCGCGGGATTGTATAGTATTTTTAGTTCAATCCCAGACAGTTAGGCTCTTTATTACATATAGAACTTTACAATTTAATGTATAATGTATTACAATGTAACAGTAGGCAGAAAAATTCCTGCCTACTCTGTTGCGGGATACAGGTATGATTACAATTCAGAACAAAATTACAATTCATAATTCGGCATAACGAAATGGGTAATAACTTCAAAGTGTTTACCTACATGCCCAGTCTAGAAAATAATTAATTATTCCTAAGCGTCCTGATGTTTTTAAGTTAGTTTATGTTTAGTTAGTTTATGTAAATACTAGCTGTCCCGCGCAACTTTGTCTGTGTCACATTTTCCCAGTTTTCGCAACATTTTTTCATTGCTGTTTCACTCATATTGGGCGTAGCGTGATGATAACGCTACGACCAATACATTATGCCTGCTTCGAAAAATAGGCTATCTAACACTAAAATATTTTTTTTTAATGGGACCAGTAGTTCCTGAGATTAGCGCTTTTAGGCAAACAAAAAAAACAAACTCTTGAGCTTTATAATATTAGTATAGATTTAATTTTAGAAAATAACGAATGAATGAAAGTTTGTAAATAAAAATATGATAAAGTTAAAAATTGATAAATTATGTTAACAAATTATATTCTCTTTACAAATTCCAGTTTTGTGTTAAATTCCTGGTAATATGTAGGTATTTACCTCGTTTTTGTTGCGATAGCAATGTACTCTATAAGTAATTGGTCGTGGTGCTAAGGGTGTGGGCAGTGGTGACTCGTGTGGTGTGTAGGTGTGCCTGACCGCGGGCCGATGACCTATAGCCCATCTACATACCGTGTAATACCTAGGAGACCTAGCCTGTAACCTAGGTATCATATATTTCAGGTAACGAGGTAATTTTAGCATCATATTCGTGCCTAAACATATTTATTTGGAATTAAGTTAAAGCCTTTTTCAGAGGTCGACCTATTTCAGTGCCAGACAGGTTAGTTACTGAAATTAAGTATAGGCTAATGAGGTTAATTATTTTTAAAGGCTAGTTAGGTATTCACATAGGTACCTGGCTGGAGCTTATATCTTCACGATGATACGGAAACATAAGCTAAGACATGATAACATGACTGGCTATTAATTTAAGGTCGTTTAGACACCTTCATTAATGGGTGCCTCTCACGCATCATCAACATATCACCTTTGCAAAGGGGGTAACTATAGTATTACCAACGTCAGCACATAAATTATGTATCTTACAAGGTTAGTTTTCATTTTGCTTATTCATTGTCAAGAAAATACGCTCATATTTCAACAGCATCCTATTTCTTATCTGCAGCGAAATCCCTCTTGAATTTAAAGCTAAGCTCGCTAAGCACTGGGTGGACGATCATTTATTGCAATTACAACCGTAATTTACAATTAAAAGAGTAGTTTTTTGTTTGATAAATGTTGGCAGCAGATGGTCTTTACAGCTCGCCAGCGGAGAACGGATAAGCTCTTAAAGCGCTCAGACGGGGCTGTTACTATTCGCTAACGAATTTAATGGCTATAGACGAAAGTATATGTACTAGTTAAATTTAAATCGATTCATGGAAAATGTCCCCGAACAATTCATTCGTTAAGTAAACACCACACTTAATTAACTTCCAAGATTTTCGAGTGCGGACGTGAACATTAGGTATGAATACGTTTCATGCATAAATTAATCCCACGTCAGTTGTTATTATGCATACATTAACGCGCCACATTATATGCGGAAGATGTCAAAATATTATATTTCCTTAATGCAAGGCAAAGCTTCCCATACTTACCTGTTTGTGTGTATTTCGTGGAAGGCTCGACAGGTTACGGGTACCTCTACCCTAATATCCCTAGCAAAATTTAATGCTTATCAACCTGTGGTATCAACTATGATTATTAGCCGTTAATTATCTTTGATTTTCCTGCTTCCTCACGATTCTATGAGTGAAGAGGATTATTTTGGAGAGAGCAATTATTTCTGGGTATCACTGGCTAAGCTGTTGCCCCCAAACTTTGTTCGCGTGATATTATCTAATACTAATAATAAAGCTCGAACTCCTGGTCCGATTTGAAAAAAAAAAAACCGTGTTAAATGGGCTATCCATTTATCAAGGAAGGCTATAGGCTATATATCATCACGCTACGACCAATAGGAGTGGAGCAGCAATAAAAATGTTGCGAAAATGGGGAAAATGTGACACAGTCGAAGTTGCGCGGGACAGCTAGTTATTATATAAAATATTACTTCCCTATTTGATTCGAATTTTGTTGACAATTTCATGTTTTTTTTTCAACCAACCTTTTTTTTATAAGTTACTCTTTAAAACATCAGTTATCTGCCAATAAAAGACGCGTAAAAACCGGTTTAACCATTTCGAAGATGCAAAGCCGGAACAAACAGAAAAAAAAAAACATTTTTCTGGTAACTAAAACTGAACTGACAACTCAGAAAAAAAAGTTTCTGGTATAAGTACCGTATATACTTTCTTATGCATTCAGTAAAAACTTGTTATTTTGAAATTACAAACAGACACTCCAATTTAAGAGGTATTCCTCGAAGCGCTACCATTTTGAGGCGCACCTAATGAGGCGCTCCTTTTTTATTCCTCGGAGCGCACCTTTTAGTAGCGCTAGCCTTTTAATTGCTATCGGGAGCACTACTAAAAGGTGCGCTCCGAGGAATAAAAAAGGAGCGCCTCATTAGGTGCGCCTCAAAATGGTAGCGCTTCGAGGAATACCTCCAATTTAATTTATTTCTATTGATGTATAGATAGGAAATTCAATAAATAGCCTTGATTGCTAAATTTTCTTTTAACAGAGAAGCCATCAAAATAATTAATGAAATTCTTCTGCTTCCGCCGATTCCAAGAAAGGCTTTCAATTCGACGGTTTGAAGAGGAAGCCATAAGAAATAAATCTTTGAAGTCTTGTCTTGTACCTAATAGTACACCCACATCTTCGCCAGTTACGTTTAAGTCCCATTAAGTTTTTAAAAAGGTGGTGAGCCTGTTGCCATGAACCGGGCATAAATCTAGACTCCGTGGCTGCTACTGACTGACAAATTCCCATTCAGGGTTCGATTCCTAGTTAGGGCAAAATATTATGAATTTGGACTAGGATTTTCCCAGTACCAAACCAGTCCCAAATTAAGATTTGTGCCCGGTTGATGGCAATAGCCTTCACTTAGCTGGCGCAACCATACTATCGTACATCTCTGCCCTACCTCTCAAAGAAAAACAGGCGTGATGTCATGTTTACGCACTCTGATTACTAAAGCTACTTAATATAAGTTTTTAAACTGACATGGTCACTAACACTATTGTGTGCAAACGCCATGATCACGGATAAACTGTTACTGTGTTTATCCGTGATCATGGCGTTTGCAACAACGCCAAAATATCGGGAACTCGAAACAAATAATACACATGGTAAATATCCCGTTGCAAGTGTTATTCATAAAGCTACTTAATACCCACAAGGCAGAGATAATGACTTTAATTAAACACCAATTGCAATGTCAGCTTTGATTTCTCATTGTATTAACTGTGTGTCAGATTATAATCGGTTATGTGTGATTGCAATTTACCAAATACGCCTGTGGCAATGTAGCGACATTATCCAATGAGATGAGGTCTAATTATCACCGCTTTAGCCGTTCCTAATAAGAGAATGTAATACAATTTGCTAAATAAATGGCATCGAAATCGGTTTTGAATTTGGAAATGAAACTAAAACTCATAACCCTTCTTTTGGGCTTCGCCGGGTTATACAAATCGCGCGTTCCTATCTGTGACCGCATTATTCTTTTTATCTACGGAAAGGATTTTGAAGCGATTTAATTTTGAAAATTGACTTCGGAAGGTTTGCCATGTACTTATTTGTCAAATATGTAACAGAAGACAAGTGAAACCACGGACTGCTATATTAGCAGTCACCGTTATTGAAATCGATAAGGAGGATTATACAAGGTGGAAGAATCACCATTCTGAACCCCCCAAATATATCTTTCGTCGGTTATAAAAAAAAAATTGCGCCCTTCCACCCTGTAAACATTGATATACCCCTCATCATCTGCCTAGCCTTTACCTAAACTATGTTGGGGTCGGCTTCCAGTCTAAACGGATGCAGCTGAGTACCAGTATTTTACATGAAGCGACTGCCTATCTGGCCTCCACAACCCAGTAGCTGGGTAATACGATACCCCTTAGTAAGACTGGATGTTAGACTTTTGGCTTCTGACTACTTGTAACGACTGTCAAAGATCTACAAACTACAAGCCGGGACCAACGGCTTAGCGTGCTTTCCGAGGCAAGGCGGACACTCGGTATGTAATTATGGTCACCCATCCACGGTCCAACCTCGGCAAGCATGGCTTAACCTTAAAGAATGACCCGTGCGGCTGTTAGTATTTAGCCACGAGCTCCTCACATTGATTTACACAATATACTAAAAAAGTCGATGTTTTGTCAAAACTCAAAACCGTGCAATACTCGGCCGGATCGCTAGGTACTTTTATAATTATAACATTTCTGTCCAAACCTAACCGAAGCTGTACCTACACACTGCCACTTATTTCACCAGTTGACGTGTCCCGAATAACTTTTCAGAACGCCAACTAATCGGTTTTGGGAAAAAAAAAACACGTAACAGAAAAAACTAGCGCCGAAAACAGATGAAAATAAGAAAATTGAAGCTGCTCCCCAATAAGTGAGCGAGAAATAAATCATTTTGACACTTATTACTAAGATGAGTAACGACCAACAATAACTTTGGAGGTTTTTTTTTTAAATATAACACGAAAATAATTAGAGGCAGAGGAAAGCCATTGCTCCTTAATGATCAGTATTGTTTTGATTAATGTTCACGTTTGTTTGTTCATAGCACCAAAATTATTAATGTGAAAAAGTTAAAACAAAACGCAGGAGTAAACAACGGCCTTTAGAAAAAAACATCATCAATCTTTTTTTTTTTACATGATTAAGCTCCGTTTCAACCATTTCAATATTCATGTGAATTCTTTAAAACCTAAGTTAGTGCTCTTTAAACATTGTTCAAGAAATTAAAACTTCACCTAATTACCTTACAACGAAAAACTTCAATATTTTCCGCGTCACCGTTCAACGCTTAAGCAAGATAAGTACCTAAGTCAGGGGTTGTCAACAAAAGTTTAATGTCCGTACGAAAACATTAAGGACATGAGAAGTGGTCAAAGTTGGACGCACAGGCGTCGCATAAAGTCCACAACTTCATCTTAATGCTGTGTGGCGTCCATTAGCAAGTTACATGGACGCTACAGAACCATGCCGAAATGTAACTAAATGGAATCTTTGTATTACGAAAGTTCTGGATATGTGACGCGGCAAGACGGCGTTATGTGCTACACTCAAACGTGCTTGATGTGTGTGAAAGAGCCAAATAACATCTATAACAAAATAACTCCTGACAAAGTTTGCAGCTCGTTCTAACAAACAAATAAAAAACATTTAAAAGCAACTAGTTCTCATATCCCTTTACATTATACAATTGCTCGCGAGTGAGTTTAATTAAGTGTTTAGATCTTTTCAGGCCTTTGTTTGAGTCTGACACAAAGCGGACGAGCAAAATGTAAAGACAACGGGCTTTGCTGGTAATCCTAATTAAACATCGATTTCTTTAAATTCTATCGGTATTATAACGAACATTCAGCTTGTGGAATTTACTAGAATGAACAATCCTTTAAAAAAAAGACAATACAAAAAAGAAGGAAAAATAAAAAGGGCTCCTGAAATGTTTACACATGATTTCACTCTCCTTAATAACGTTCACATTCACGTCCTTATAAAAATAAAAGAAAACGAATTTGTTTTGTATTCCGCCGTTGTAAATTAGGCCCCATGAAGAATGTTAAACGCTCGACAACGCACTGAAATTTGTTTCAACTCGTTTCGCAAGAGTAAAGTAAACAAATGACTGTGGTTCTTTTAGCGAAATTGGGAAAATCCGCTGATATACTTTATATGTAGCTACCTACTTTACTCTGTTATTTTAGTAGGTACGTTTGCTTAGCAATTTTCGCTGGAAAAGTCTTTGGGAATATTTTAAGAAAATATTCTCATGTCTAGATACCAATACCTACAACATAGCGTTAGCATTTGCTTTATAACTAAAAAAATGTCAGTAGTAAAAACTAAGCTTATAAGGGGCTCGCGGCCAATAAAATAAATAACTAAATTGTGTTTCATTTCAGGTAAAAATACCCATCTACAATAATTACTAAATTGAATTCAGATCGCACGGGTCGATCTTCAAGTTAGTGCTTGCCGAAGTCAGTCTTTGATGACCATCCATAATACGTACATATCGAGTGCTCCCCTTTCTTCAGACAGCACGTAAAGCCGTTAGTCTCGGCTGTCATTTGTAGATCTTTGGCAGTCGTTACGGGTAGCCAGATGCCCGAAAGTCTGACAACCAGTCTTACTAAGGGGCATAGTATTACCAAGTCACTGGGCAGTCGAAGTCAGATAAGTAGTCGCTCCATAAAAATACAGGTAATCAGCTGCAGCTGGTTAGACCGGACCGGGAAGCCAACCAAAACATAGTTGGGAATAGGCTAGGCAGATGAGTGAAAACTTAGATTGAGTTTATAAAATCTACCTTATATACTTACATAACGAACGAGTGATTGAAATAGAAAACCTAAGCACAAATAGAGCTCAAATCGTCGATTTAGACGGAGAAACTGTCGAGGGAAAATGGGTTTAGACAGGACACGTCTATCAGGTGTCGAATGAACACTCTGGCCAGAAATATCATGTGCATGGATGCCACAAATGAAAAATTTATGTCGTGTGGGTGCATGACAACTTAATGGAAAAGTGGCAGTATAAATGTGAAATTTAAAGTTATACAAAAAAAGCACGAAGCTTGTGAAGTATTGAATGTAAAAAAAAGGCAACTTTTTTTTACATTCAATACTTAAAGTGTGTAGTATTTTCTCAAATACTACACACTTTTCATGAAATTATGAAATACTAGCATGTGCCCGCGGCTTAAATATTGAATTTGACTTATTGTCAAATTCAATATTTTTCCGTCTCGGACACGTGGCGCCATCTATTATGATAAGAACGTTATTGTTGTTTTCTTCTGGATCAGCACTTTTTTTGGGATGAAAAATACCCTATGTCTGTTTCTGTACACCTGACAACGAAAATGCAAAATTTCAGGACGATCGGTTCAATTGTTTAGGTGTGAAGAGGTAACAAACAGACAAATTTACTTTCGCATTTATAATATTAGTTAGGATTAGGACTAATGGTAGGTACATGTAAAACTTCTTTGATTATATAAAATTTCAAGAAAGTAAATACGAACAAACCTCTGGTTTTGAGTAGACACCATATTTCAGAAGAAGGAATCTCGATTATGAAGGTACCTTTACAGTCAAGAACCTTTCATAAATACGAACAAACCTCTGGTTTTGAGTAGACACCATATTTCAGAATGTTCATTTACAATCGGCACTACGGCACGGTGCTTCTGCAGTGACATAGCCATGTACATATACAAAAGATCAACAGCGACATCTATGACACAAGATGATAACTAAGAAATCCTGCACCATGCAATTAAAGTTTATCCGCGAAATAGGCAATAGGCATGCCTACCAGACACATAACCCGTCTGGTCGAAGGATCCTCCCTTATCAACGCGTATGGGGAACATTAAACACTGTTCCCCATACACCTTGACTTCCATATTGATCCATTCCGCAGATTTTCACGACAAAAACGAGTGTCTACAAGCGGCCTAAAGGTAATTCCAGAACTCATTAAGTAGCTCTTTTTAAAAACCCGTATTGACTGTTAGGAACCTCGATTATGAAGGTACCTTTACAGTCAAGAACCTTTCATATGAAGTGTGCAATCATGCTTCAAAAATTGATATTCGGTCGCTCTCCATCGTGGTTTACTGAAAAGCTTAGCGACCGTATTAAGTTCCGTGTCAGGTAGATGTATGAAGGAAACCCTTTACTTGTACCTGTGTTTAGGTGACTTTCGATTTTTCCATCAATTGAACATTGGCTGTGGTGTCAAGTGGAGTTTACTTTAAAATCGATGTAATAATTTCAACCAAAGTTGGTATTTATTTACAATCAAATTCCAGGAATTAAAATGAATTCTTAGAATTAAAACAGTAATAAAGCTTATTTAAATATGGCGAGACGTCTGCATATTTCATTTGTTTTTTTTTATTCTGATTCATAATTCTCTTGTCATTATCACCAGCCCTTATTTAAATAACTGAATGTGTGGGACATCAGACAATTAGTGTAAATTAATGTGTCAATCAAGAGAACCAAGGTTACCGACGTAGCCCGAAGAATTGCCAAACTTAAGTAGCAGTGGGAAGGGCACATTGCTCGCAGAACGGATGGGCGGTAGGGCTCAAAAGTTCTGGAATGGCGACCGCGAACCGGAAGACCATGCGTTGGAAGGCCTCTCACCAGATGGACCGTTGGCCTGGTGAAGGTTGCGGTGATTCGGGAAGTCGCACGGGACCGGTCAATGTGGCGACACTTGGGGGAGGCCTATGTCCAGCAGTGAACGTCTTTCGGCTGAAAGGATGATGATAATGAATGTGTCAATAAGATAGTCATTGCAACGAAATACAAAGCTTTATTGTCAGTACTTAACAATACCAACGTCAAAAACCTTTTGAAACTATGTATCCAGAATTCAATAGACCGAGCTACTAAACTTGACTGAAGTTCAAATTAAACTAAATAGTTCCTGTAAACCGACACGGGAATCATCTTCATTACACGATCTGTTTATTTTGAATATCGGAGTAGGTCTGATGTAATTACGCCGCCGCTCAAGGTGCGAAGTAATACCTGTCAAGATGATTTATTAACGCCGTCTTATTGGGCTTCAGCTCGGCGCTGAGTTACAGCGGATTAGGAAACAGTAGGATAATACCCCCAAATGCGTAATACGTACAGACTTTTCAATAATTCTCAATCTTTGTGCTGCTGCGCCGTGACTACTGACGCGTATCGCTGCGGGTTAATATACAGGTGAAAATGTATTAAGTGTGTTTCCGCCTTAAAATGAACAAGTACTTCCATGGTTTACAAGGTAAAATTAAATTAGCTCCAGGAAGTCGCAGACGAGATGGGTCTCTAAATTTACTTTTTTTTTTACGAAATTGAGTGGCTTTTCTCATGTGCGCTGTGTCATATGGGCTGTGAGCTTGTGGGAGTATATTATGAATATAGTTACGTACCTGCCTTGGAATACATATGTACGTTTCTTATGATTGATGTTCTAGAAGTAGTTTTAAGGAGTGACGCATGAATACTGCGAAAATCCGAGTTCAAGTTACTCGTTGCGTAAGACGTAATAAATTTCAAGCTCTTTCAAAGGAAAACTTTATGTAACAATAGGCTTTTGTAATGAAAGAACTTTTCACGAATTAAAATATTTCTTAACAAAAATATTTAATGTAACAGATGTACGAAAATAATTTATTACAGCTCACAGTTTCCGAGTGCAAAATTTTAGGCTAATTTACTCGAAATTGGCTGCGGTACTGAAGTAAATTTATATTCAAGCGCACTGACAAACACCAGTGAATAACGTCCTATTAGCCAATTAGTCATCATGAAATATTCCGTATGATTACTACGCAGCTCAGCTGAAAGTGTACACACGTTGCACGCTTTATATACGACCTTATTACGTCAACTCAAAAGCTAGGTAATTTGGTAAACTCGTCCATGAGGAAAACTTGGACTATTTTTGATGGTGTTTTAGAATTATAAAATGGGTGTTTGGTCTTTAATATTAGGATATTATGTTACGAGCGAAATCTTTAGGGTTTGCAGAATTATTATTGTTTCGGCAATGGACATTGTAAACTTTGCAGAGCCTCTGGGCATAGGTACAATTGTGAGATGGAGAAAATTATCAACTAGCCAGTTCATCGGGGTTAATGTTGAAATGCTTCTCATGCACGAGGTTGTGGGTTCAGATCCGGACAACTACTATTATGAGTTTTTCAATTCATAATGCACTTTTAAATTTACCTTTTTTTATTTTATTTTTTTGCGGATGGGAAGTCATCAAATGACTTCTCCCGCTCTGGGCGGAGCGGGAGGGAGTGTCAGACTTGACTGACTAAAACCCACCCATGTTCCTTCTTAGCCCTTTGTGTTCCAGGGCCGCGGTATCTCTTTCGAACAACCCGCAGCCCATGGCAGGCATCGGCCCTTTCGGACCCCTTCCGGTTTGCTGACATCTCCTTGAGGCGCGCGTGGAACACGTACGCGCCGTCGACACGGCCTGTCGTCATGAGACGAACGGACGGTGAGCTAGCCCATTACTCACCGTCCACAGGCTCGCGGCTACGGTGGCCGGGGGCCACTGGTTGCCCCCCGACGCCCGGGGCGTCTCCCGCGGCGGCTGGGACGTGAGGTTCTTTCCCTTTCACGTTCCGCCACCTGCTTCGCTATCATGACTGCTTCGCAGAAGGAGGCGACGGCTTCCCATTCCCTCTCGCTCCGGACCATGGATTGAACCAGGGCCGGACGCGAGAGGTCACCGCCGCCAATCGCCGCTACGAGGACACGGCGGTGCTCAGCCCTAGCGGGGCAGAGCTCCACGGTGTGCTCCACCGTGTCCTCCGGCCGATCCTCGCAATGGTAACAACCGGGCGTTTCCTCCCGCCCGATTCGGTGCAGGAACCTCCCGAAACAACCGTGTCCGGTGAGGACCTGCGTCAGGTGGAAGGTGAGGGCGCCGTGGCGCCTCTCAAGCCACTCCTCAAAGAGGGGACTTATCGCCACTATTGTGGCGTGCCCTGCACGTGGTTGCGACAGTCGCTGTCTCCATGTCGCCATGAGATCGTGCCGGAGGTCTGTCCGCTAAGCGACAATTTGCCGCGGCAGCGGAGTTTCCCCCCGGCGTAGTGCCTCCGCGCGCCATTCATGCAGGCGCGCGAGGACCATCGCCTCCAGATGCCATGGCGGCAATCCGGCCAAGAGGCTCGAGGAGATCGTGCGATACCCCCGGATCAGCCTTACGGCTACCACCTTCTGACGCCTGTTCTTTGAGGCGGCAAGCTGCCCATTACCTAAACGCGCCCACACCGGGGCCCCATAAAGGGCCATGGACCGCACGACCCCCGCATAGAGCCTCCAGCAGGAGGCGTTTGGACCCCCCAGGTTGGGCAAGAGCCGCTTGAATGCAGCCCCTGCCCGTTCCAGTTTTGGGGCCAAACGTCGGAATTGCTCAACGAAGTTCCGCCGGCTGTCGAGGTCAAGCCCTAGGTACTTTAGCGTCGACTCGACGCCGATGGGAACCCCTCCTACCGTCAGTGTGGATCCCGACGGTGGCGCATTCTGAGGCCCATGAAAGCACATGGCCTCGGACTTGTGCAATGCCACCTCGAGACTCAGCTGCCGGATTCTCTCCACGACTATCGCCTATTTTAAATTTACCTTGGATCATCATTGACATTAGTGAAGGAAAGTTGGTCAGAGTGTAGCCTTAGGGGCACTATGAAAAAAATACATAGAAAAGTTTCGCGACCAATTTCGAGGTAGCGCTCGCTGGCCGCTGCCGCGGCACCGCTCGCTTCGCTCGCTCGGCTCGCGCGTAGTTGGTCACAGTTCTAACCTAACCTAACCTATGGATATCTTTGCGGGTACACAACGCTATAAATATAGGGGCACTATGAGGAGCAAAGAAAACAAAAAAAAAAAAAATTCGTTAAAAAAATTTTTTGGGACTTAATGGATTTTCAAAAAAAAAAAAAAACTCGAAAATTTGAAAAAAAAATGACAATTTCGGGTTAACCTTGACCATAAAAACCATTTAGGTTCTGAGAAGTATGGACCCAAGATGCACCGTTTCAGAATTATGGGCCTCCGAATTTTATTTATTTTTTATAAAACTATCTATATTTCCAAAGTGGTAGCTCAGATGAAAATCTTTTTTGGAAAGAAACTGTTGCTCTAGTAGAAAACTATGAGATGGTGTACAAAATACCAAAATAATTTGAGAAAAAAAAAATGAATTTTTGTTTTTAAGTCCTTACGCCATAGCGCCCCTAAGGCTACACTCTAACCGGAAAATTTAATTAATAGATTGAAAAAGCCTGAAATCACCTATCCATCTTGAGCAAGCGTCGTGATTAAGGCTCGTGCCTTCACAGCATGAGAAAACAGTAATTGGCTGGTTTATAAACAGTGTTACGTCGTGAATGTGCCTGTGCAATCCAGCACACTAAACGTCGCCACACCGTCAGCAATTTGCAGCACAAATTGATCAAATACAACTTCGTTGCTCCGAACACTCAGGTCGGATCTTCTGAAACTACCAAGTAATTTACTCACTTATTAACTGTCAACTTGACAGCTTGCCACTTGGTTAATTTCCAATGACGGTCAGACAAACGGGTGCCGCAGAAAATAGTTTTATGTCACAAGAGTTCTGAACTAATTATTATCTATCTACACTAATATAATGGACGGCACAGTTGGCGCAGTGGTTGAGCGATCGACTGCAGCGCTGTGTGACGCGGGTTCGATCCCCGCTCGGAACAAATATTGTACGGCCTACAGATAGTTGTTTCGGGTCTGGCTGTTTGTGTATGTGAGTTTAAATGTTTGTTAACGCACCCACGATACAGGAGAATTTCCTAGTGTGGGGCAAAGTTTAAAAAAAAAAACATTTAGCCGAAAAGTATATTTGTTAGTTTGATTGAACGCACTAATCTCAGGAACTACTGGTTCGAATTGAATAAATATTTTAGTGTTAGATTGCCCATTTATCGGGAAAGGTTATAGGTTAAAGTTAACATCACGCTAAGACCAAAAGGAGCGGAGCATCAATGAAAAACAGGGAATTTGTGATGCAGACGAAGTTGCGCGGGTAAGCTAGTTTAATGTAAATATATCTCATACCTTTTATCACATACTGTAGTCTTAGTTAAGTTAAACATAGAACTTAAACATTGTGTTCCATTGTTTGAACTAACATTTGTTACTAACAAAGCTGATTTCCTTTTGTAGTTGAGCGAACAACCCTTAGTAATTAATAATTTATAATACTACCCTTAGTAGTCGTTTATTAGGAACTAATAATTACTTATTTGATCGTTTAATAAAATTCTTGGTCCTTTTATAAATATTTTTGTGACTATTTTTTTACCCGGGTGGTAAAAAAATAGTCACACTTAAATGAATATAAACAATGTTTAAAACATAGAACTGAAAATTAAAAAAATAAAATACCGTTTTACCTACAAGAAACACATTTAAAAAGTAGCTTCGATGTGTATGTATCCTTTTATTACTAAACTTAATAATTTCGCATTTATTTCAAAAGCACTATGAGTAGATCATAAGTATAAAACAAGGGACACAAATATAAAAGGAAAATAATACATGTATATCTGTGTGCCAAGATTTACGGCTTTTATCTATTGGCTCTCAAAATTCGGGCACGTGCCTTTGTCTCGTATAAGATTTTTGCGCCAAGGTTTGTTCCAATCTTGGGCGGATGTATTCTTCTGTTGGTGAATGTTGGCGAATGCTGGTGAACATAGGTAAATCTGTCACGCGTGGCTGTGAATGTATATTAGAGAATGAGTTATTGCTGAAGTGTGAACGTGATCCATTGTGTACGTGGAAGGTCCAGGATTTGGGGAAGATGAGCTCGGCTTCCTATTTTTATGAGAGCATACAACAGAAAGGGATTTGCCTTTGTATTGCGTAGATTTGAGCGGACTTATGAATGAATCTCAGGATAAAAAAAAAAACAACGCGCCAGCTGTGCTGCTTCTCACGAAGTTGTGCAGCTCTGGGTTAAACATATTTTTATATTAAGAGAAAATGATTACTCTTTATCTATTGCAACTTCCACATCTATACTAATATTATAAAGCTGAAGAGTTTGTTTGTTTGTTTGCTTGAACGCGCTAATCTCAGGAACAGCTGATCCGATTTGGAAAAAAAATTCTTTCATTGTTAGATAGCCCACTTATCGAAGAAGGCTATAGGCTATATATCATCACGCTACAACCAATAGGAGCGGAGCAGCAATGAAAAATGTTGCGAAAACGGGGAAAATGTGGCGCAGACAAATTTGCGCTGGACAGCTAGTTTTATATAAAATGATGTCTGCTTTATGAAAGTGCAGAAAGGTTTTTTTAACAACACAAAATTGTAAAATCGATGATGATTTGTGTCTGATGATTGATGAATCAATGGTGATTATGAAAAAACGGATGATGATTCTACACAGTCACCTAAACTATAGGTAATATAGATGTAAATATAATCTCTTCAGTTTCTGACTGATCATCCGCCCTTAACAAATCCAAATAACTGAGATTCAATCTCTCAAGCTTCGTCTTCAGACAAACAAAGAGTTATTATTGCTACATTCATTCTCTGAAAGGATTCTGGGTTTTCGTTTGTTTCTTATGATTTCAATTTTCTAAGTAAGTGTCTTTATATGGATTATGTAACACAACGTCTCGTCTATATTGAATGAATAAAGCTAGTGTCTAGGTTTAGGTAACCTAAACCTAAAGCTTTTGTCTTAACATACGTTATCATCTGCCTAGCTTTTTCCGAACTATGTTGGCTAATGTTCTAACCAGATGCAGCTGAATACCAGTATTTTACATGGAGCGACTGCCTACCTGACCTCCATACCCCAGTTAGTACTGGGTATTACGCCCCTTAAGGTAAGACTGGTTGTCAGACTTTTGGGCCACTAACTACCTGTAACGACTGTCAAAGATCTACTTTATTTACGAGGCACGGAGGAAACTCGATATGTAATGGGTGGTCAGTGATCACCCATTCACAAACTAACCTTGGCAAGCGCTGCTTAATCTTGAAGATTGACCTTTGCGGCTGCTACTATTTATCCACGAGCTTACTATAGTTAGAGAACTTCTAAATTTGGGTTTACCAAAAACCAATTTCCTCGAAATTGTGGGCGAAATAGAACACAGATAATTGGGGATACTACACTTTGTGGGTTGCCAAGTCATGATGTTACAAATAATAATTCGATATATTCTGGGTACTTGATGAAATACGATCGCATTGTTAAGCTTATTCATAGATACATGTATCCTTATCCTTACGTTAAGAGGTGATAGCATATACAGGATAGAAAGTACAAACACCGACGCCAAAACGGTTAAATTAAGTTCATACAAATAGTATATTTTTCTATAACAGGTTTGTACTACATAGCTAGTGAGAGAAGTGTCCTTTTACGCAAGAAAATCTCATTGTTAAGACACTCCACTCTTCCGTAACTTCATTTTATGTATATAATGTACATACAAGATTAAATTATGTTAACTACTACTAAGATATTTACTATTTATAATTTTGAGAAAGCATATTAAAGTACAAAACATTACAGACTTTACATCAGCTTATTTAAATGAGTGTGCGTCTTGTGTAGGTATGTTATCTGTGAGTTGGGCATGAGTGATATGTGTATGTGTATGTGTGGTGTGTAAGTGTACATGTGAGTAAGTGAACGCTAAGTTCAAACTTCATATTTTATTTTACATAGGCCTACATGGGCACTTAGAAAACGTCGACGGTTCGGGTTGGTCGTTTCCTATGGAGAAGAACCGTCAAGAAACTCCATAGTTACTCTTTTAAAATCATTTGTTTTTACAATATTTGAATGTTACAGCGTTAGTACTTAAGTATGGGAGGACAGCGTAGGCCCGAAAATAAGTCGTTGCGTACTACAAAAGGTAGAACGAGATAAAACAAAAAAAAACTGAATCCCTCCTCATAGAAATAAACCGGTGGTAAAAAACCGCTGTTTTCTACAAAACTGCAATACTTACACGGTTAAAATGTAACAGTAATTTTAAATATTCATCGGTAATTTATTTTTATTCTTGGTTTTTTCCACTCTGTATATGTAAGTAAGTAGGTACATAGGCACCTATCGATTATACAAGTGCCATCAATATCTTCGGTAGGCATATCGGATGTCAGTCATAGCAGGGATGCTTGACACCCGACACGTAGGGCGCGTTCGAGCACGTACCGATAGCTCGTGTTAGATGCGACAAGCTTCTGTCGCGTTTAGTGTCTGTCCTCACTGACAAGCTTAACTTTTTAGTAAGTTAATACGTTTTCTTCTGCCATTAATATCTAGCAAGGGGGTACTTTTAATTCGTTTCGTGCTTATACATTCGAAAGAATGTAAAAAACTGAGTGTATAACGTGAGGTCGACACGGAAGCGCGATTAACGCTTGAGCGACAAAACTGTACTGCGACTCACTATAGGTCGATTGCACGCTTGTGCGACAAACTGTGGCTCGACATCACCCTAGTGCGACAAACTGAAGATCGACATCACGGTGGTGCGACATGAATCTATTGTTAATTAAATCAAAGTCACCTTATTTGAGAGCGGATATAATAACAAAAGGTAAACCTTTAACTATTATTTCAAACTAGTTTTTTGGTGCAGTTTACTTGATTGTAATAATTTGCAATACACAATAAACAATACCTTCTAAACTTTAAACCACGTTACGCTGCTGCAACTTTAGCTACCTGATTGTAAGTTGAAATGGAATCTAAGTTGCTTCGTGTATATAACATATTCTTGCGTAGTTAATGAGAATTCTTCTTTGTCTGCCCCTGTCTCGTTTTTTTTTGGTGTCGGCGCAGCATGTCTTCTTCGTCATCTAGACTCCTACTCTCGATACTCACCCCCTTTTTAACCATTCAATTATCACACAATCCATCCATCATTTCTTTGGTCTTCACCTACTCTTATAACCCAAGTTCTCTTATGTCTGGAATGGCATATTAGAAGTTATTAATAATAATAGACTCCTTCTACTATAGTTTCGCCATTAACTCCACGCAACACTTCCAATCTATTAAACTTATAAAGTAGCGCTCTTGTTGTTCTGGGAAGAACACATCGCTCGTTATGATGTAATTGGAAGAAGAGGGGATCATGTGAATGCATTAATGTAAGCAGTTTCATTATAAAATGACGCTAATATGAAACGTGATCGTTCGCTTGTGAGGGGACATTTTACATGAAGCACTTTGAATTTTAGCTTGAAAATGGGTCAGTTTTAACAGTTTTTATTTTATCGGGAAATGGTTTTTTATTTTGATTAAGTTTTTGTTAGAACCTTATAGGAGTGTCTCTTCTCTTTTTGTTGTTCTCTTCTCCATTTCAAAGGGAGAAGTACAGCCAGAAGGGTGTAGTGTCTGGTCGGTTGCTACCCGAGGGTTGTTGTGGACCTGTTGATGTTGTTTGTATCCTATAATCTACTCGCATGGTACAGAATTATGCGTGACGTCAAGTGTGATGTATAGTGGAGTAAATGCAGCTGCAACCTTTTAAAAATTTCAACGTACAATTGAGTTAAAGTCGAAAAAGAAATGTGTCAATAAATATTCGCTTTTATCGAAGAGGCAAAATCCGTAAAAATACTTAAAACAAAATGTAGCTCGACACTTTAATAACAATCTTTGAATCTGCAAACTTTTTCACTATGTTAAATGAAAGTTCAGACTCGGCCGAAGTCGACTGACGATTAAAAATTGCCATTTTCAGAGATTTTCTTTTAAGTAGAGTAGTAGTAGTGTTAAATATTATTTAAAAAAAAAACTTAATTAACTTTGAGTTCTCATTATTACTAAGATGACTTGTTGAATCTTCCCCGTAACACAAGCTCATAAACTCATTTTCACTATCTAGGCAATTCCTATTTTAAACGTTTCCCCACTCTAGGAATTTCTCCTGTGCCGTGGGTGCGCTTACAAACATTTAAACTCACATAAACAAACATCCAGACGCAGAACAACTATCTGTAGGCCATACAAATACTTGTTCCGTGCGGGGATCGAACCCATGACACGCGGCGCAGCAGTGTATTTGCATGCTTTTAAAGCCGTATAAAGACATTGCGAGGCATGCGCCGCAAACAACGCACAGCGAATGCCTCGCAAGGTGTACCTTGGTATTTGTGGCGAGGAATGTGCTACGCACGTACGAGGGCGAGCCAAAGTATGGCCACTGCATTCGTTGTGCGCCGTTCGTGGCGCATGGCTCGCAGTCTGTATCCACCTTTATGCTTAAATAAATGTGTATTTTTGGATTTTTAATGTTCACAGCTGGTGTCAAAACTTCAAGTTCCAATAGGCCTAAATCAACTTTAAACCCGTAAACTTAAGAACGGTTTTTAGCTCAAAGACGTAAGTGATACTAGTATCTTCGACAATGTGTAATACGAAAAGAAACTAACTTGGCATTCTGCACACTTGTCCTCATTACGAGGGAGTTTGTTCTATTATTTATGAGCTACGTGAACTCTTTACTTGGCAATACATACGAACATTTTATTAAAAACGACGTTATTAATTTGAAACATACATTTCCCAAGGCGGGAATTCTTCTTCATGTAAATGTTTACTGGAGTACCAATAAAAGTGTTTTTGCAATATTCGTAATGTTTTTGAGGAGTATACTTTAGTTACAGTAGGGGTGCCATACGTCCGGAATCATACGGACATGTCCGGAATTTAAGCTCGGTGTCCGGAATGCGGGGGATTATAAAACGTCCGAAATTTACAAAAATGAGAAAATACTAACAGTTCGAAATAAAATAACAAACAATTTTTTTTTAAATAAGACGAAATCGTTTGAATATAAGTCTAAATAATTTTGAATAAATCATTTTTTTTATAATAAAACAAAATTACTAAATTCTGTAAAACAATACCGCACAACTGAAAAGAAAAAAAAAGACATGAATTGAAAAAAAAAAACTTGATATGTCAAGAACATTCTCCGTAAAAAAAAACATACATCTGGGAACCCTACGTTACAGGCACGCTTAATAGCGTAGGGACCAAGACTAGTACTTAAACTCGAAAACATTTAAATAAATGCGCCATTTGAAAGGGTTATCCTAATCTCTGGAGTCTCACTTTAAATCTACATAAAACCTTAATTGGTTTGGAATTTATTTTCAATTATTTACATATTTTTGTTTTATAATAGGTATATTTTGTTGACGAACTGTGTAACCATTTTTTTATAATGTCCTTTCTTTGGTATTGTTCGTCGTTTCGTTGAGCTCCTTGAGTTATAAGTCGAGCTACACGATAACTGACAAATGCTTGTACTGACTGGACAGGTCCACTCAACTCTGTGTGGTTCTTTCTTCAAAAGACCATTTCAGACACTAATCTGCATAGTCCTCATGTAAATTGAGCAATGTCTGGACTTTAAAAGAGTAAAAAGTTAACAGAGAACCTCTGAGTTTGTTTCGGCTGTTTCTTCTCAGAGTAGTCAGGTACGAAAGACCGGCCTTTTTTTTTTTTGGGAATGGTATCTCGTAGTTCAACCTATGAGGTTGTCGTCTGCTTAACCGGACTATCCGGTGGGTGCCTTAAGAGTAAGGCCTCCAGCCAGGGCATAAAAACTTACAAACTAAGCGACTGCACGCTAAGGGCACCCCCTGTGGGGTACGAACCTCGGCTTAGGGCGTAAAACACCGGCCGGTGTGCCATCTAGTTTTAAAAGAAAAATGACGTGTAAAAGTGTTTATAAAAACCTTTTTGTAAAATAAACATCATTTATCATTTATATATAAGTACTTTTTTTATAGTCATCATTTAGGTAGTCTTTTCCAAACTATGTTGCGTTCGTTTTCTCGTATAACCTGAATGCAGCTGAATACAAATGTTTTAAAAAGAGAGACTGTCTCTCTGAGCTACGGAGGGGTTTCCAGCCCTTTAACGTCTCATTGTTCTGAATTACCTCGTTGGTCTAGTGGTGGCAAGCACGACTGCTGAGCAAGAGGTTCTGGGTTCGATTTCCGAGTCAGGCAAAATTATTGAGTATTCCCATCAGGAATTTAGTTTAGTAGCAGCCACGGAGTCTGGATTTGGGTCCGGTTGATGGCAATAGGCTCGCCTATTACTACATGGGACTTTAAACATAACTGGCAAAATGTGGGTGTTCTATTAGGTACCTCTCTACATAACCCTTCGGGGAATACAGGCGCAATGTGTGTAAGTAAAGTAAAAAAAAAGTTAAAAAAAAGTAAGAAAAAATTAATAAAAGTAAAGTAAAGTAAAAAAAGTAAAGTAGTTTTTCTACAAAAAAGTTGTAATCACAGAACCAAAACCTCCTTGAAATATATTTCAGATCGATTCCATGTTTGTTCCTCGTAATTCTTTTCGAACGTTACAATTGATTTGATCAAACGATATTTGGCAAGGCCATTCCCGCTTGGCAAATAACCAAAATGTCTTTCTAGCGATAGTGTTCGGGCAATTGAAATTAATGCCCGTTGTGATTCATTTATCTCATCTTGGGACAGTGTTCAAGGCTACTTCCTTGACATACTTTGGTTTTGTTGCAGTGCCATTTAGAATATGTTTTGTTATTCTGAAACAAAATAATCTTACGATGCTAATGCAAAAATAAATTGTACTAAGTTTCGTTGATGTATTTATTACCTCCCCTAATGTTGGAACTCAGAATAAAAAATAAAATAATTCCTTGTGTATAAATGATAAATGATGTTTATTTTGCAAATAGGTTTTTACAAACACTTTTACACGTCATTTTTTTTTAAACTAGATGGGGCCGGTGTTTCGTACCTGACTACTCTGAGAAGAAACAGCCGAAACAAACTCAGAGGTTCTCTGTTAACTTGTTGCTCTTTTAAAGTCCAGACATTGCTCAATTTACATGAGGACTATGCAGATTAGTGTCTGAGATGCCCTTTTATAGAAAAGTGTATATATGTATCGAGATAGGTTTTTTTATCCATGACATAGGCATAGAATTATGATACCCCAATGCACTTTAGGAGAAATATCTGGCAACTTCTGCCAGTAGTTATGTACCGTCAGAAGTTTATCGAAGATAAAACTAGTAAACTTTTAGTATTATAACAACTAACTGTGCCCGCGACTGTGTTAGTTAGCGTGGAATTTCGCTAAAGAAGCTATGTGTCAGTGAAAGTTCCGTCAAAATCGGTCTAGCCGTTCCAAAGATTAGTCGGAACAAACAGACAAATGGACAAAAATGGTAAAAAATGATATTTTGGTATATGTTTAGTATTTACATTCATATGCATGTAGTAAAAAGCGGTTATTTTAATATTATAAACAGACACTTCAATTTTATTTATTTGTATGTATGTATGTATAGATGTATAGATATTCTACGGGACGTATAATATAAAATCAGACATTAAATCCATCTTTTATGTATACACACTTGCCTATATTAAGGAAAAATCCGGATAAAATCCTGAAAGCTGAAATTGAATACCGCAAAAATAATTCATTACGGCCTACTGATCTGTTGCTAAGAGCTGAAAGTCTCTTGTGGAAGAAAGGATATCGCTTTTACAATTTGTCGAGTGTGGACGTCATTAAAAATAAATAGATACCCTTAGGTATAGACACGTGTCATGTGTGGGTGTTGTGTAAATATTTTGTCGTATTCAAAAACATGATTGTTTCGAGTCTGCTCACACATTGATGCCCACTGAGAATACTTGCCAGCAACATCCTATAGAAATAAGGTGTTCAGATGAACAAGCACATTTTATCACATTCGAAAGAATTCTCTAGACGTCGCTACGTCGCCGTCGCGTCGGCGCCTTTTAACAAGGGTAGCTAATATCTTATATTTGTAAATAAATCGCTTATTTTTAAATTCAATTAGGAAGTTGTATAACGTGTTTTTTTTTCTGATACCTAGAATATTTTTTTCTTCGGTGAGATTTATTCTAGTTAACTGTTTTTAGGGTTCCGCACCCAAAGGGTCAAACGGGACCCTATTACTGAGACTTCGCTGTCCGTCCGGCCGTCCGTCTGTCACCAGGCTGTATCTCATGAACCGTAATAGTTACCCTGTTGAAACTACAGATTAT
This sequence comes from Cerastis leucographa, assembly GCA_963082945.1. NCBI lineage: Eukaryota > Metazoa > Arthropoda > Insecta > Lepidoptera > Noctuidae > Cerastis > Cerastis leucographa. The sequence goes on from OY720357.1 coordinate 12,873,728, forward strand.
GTATTTCTGTTGCCGCTCTAACAAAAAATACGAAAAACTGAATAAAACAAATATTTAAGGGGGCTCTCATACAAAAAAGTGATTATATAAACATTGAAGCGTTTTTATAAATAATGGTACGGAACCCTTCGTGCGCGAGTCCGACTCGCACTTGGCCGGTTTTTTATGGTCATTGTCATTTTAAAGCAGGTTAGTAGTCTTAAGCACTAGATCATCATCATCATCATTAGCCTATTATGTTCCCACTGCTGGGACACAGGCCTCCTCTCTATGAGAGGGAGTGGGCTGTAATCCACCACGCGGGCCCAGTGCGGGTTGGTAGATGTCACATGTCTTCGAATTTTTAGTTCTAGGACATGCCGGTTTCCTCACGATGTTTTCCTTCACCGTTTTTGAGGGCAGCGGTGATGAAATAAATTACACAAAGTAATGCGCCTGCCTGGGTTCGAACCCACGGTTTACTGCTCGTAAGTCGGGGCTGCCACCACTGGGCCACCGCTGCTCTCCCACTAGCACTAGATACACTTGTATATCAAAACACTCAACTAGGACACAAGACTTCGGCAAAGAAATAGATAAAACCTTTTTCATCGAATAGAAACCAAAGGTAAAAAGGGTACAGAGAAAAAAATAAGTGGCCATAAGGCCCGTGGAAACAGCCTCTTGAGAAAGTCTTACTAACTTACTCAAAAGTAGTAATATTGAAAGCTAAGTTTGAAGTCCCAAGGAAAAGTCAATTATTAAGATAACAGCTCTTAATACGATTCTAACTTGAGAATACCTAGATAGGAAAGAAAATAGTTTTATCAGATACTTGTAGATAGAATCAAACGCGATGAGTCACTAGTTTTCAGCTGCCTAGTTTTTTCCAACTACGTTAGGGTCGATTGCCAGTCTTATCGGAAGCAGCTGAATACTAGTATTTTGCGTGGAGCGGCTACCTATCTGACCGCTACAACCCAGTTAGTATTGGGGAATGCGATATCCCTTGGTAAGACTGGTTACCAGACTTTCGGGCGACTGACTACCTGTAACGACTGACAAAGATCTACAAATGACTGGCAATACCATCGCCCTGACGTGCTTTTCAAGGCATGGAGGAAACTCTAAATGAAATGGATGTCACCCATCCACAGATTGATCTTGAAAAGCATTGCATAATTTCAAAGATACGACCCGTGCAGCTGTTATTATTTAGCACCGAGTCCCTCGAAAGCCTAGTGATTTAAGAAAATAGTTTTTTCGTATAGAAAGAATCGAAGACTCTTCCGATTAAACATTCGTTCGTTGATTAATGCTGAAAATAAGTGGTTGAATAGTATTCGCTTTATTTCGTCTTTTTGGTCGTTCCAAATGAAAACTTGCCCGGAACGAATTTTAAATAGGTAGGTAAAAAATTGTGGCAATTCTTTCTTCAACTCTAGTTATCATGTTTTTAATGCTTCGTTTGTTGATTTAAAAGCTTTTTTTATATAAAAAAAATGGTTGGACGAAATTAGATTTACTTTACTTTTACACGAGTAGCAATAAAGAGGAAAAAAATGTTTATGTTCAAAGGCCATTTCAAATGCACACAAGCTTTGTGCAATTAAATACCTAAATTGTTTTTTTTATTGTTAAATTTTGCTGTCCCACTTTCCTGCTTACCAACCTGCATAGGGCCCAATATGGGAAATAACACTGATGACGTTATGTTGTACCCCTGCTGGGAAATAGAAAGATTGAAAAGTGAAATCGAAATTGAAAATAATAGTAGACATACTTTTAGACATGCTGCGTATAACCCAAATAAATTGAGATAAAGGCAACAGAATCATGATGAGTAGAGATACTTTTCAATTTTATGTTTTGCCTTCTCTAGTCAATCTATCATAAACGAGTTCCAAAACCTTTTTTTATTTTTTTTTCCGGATGGGAAATCATCAAATGACCCCGCTCTAAGCGTGAGGGAGTATCAAACTTGTTACTAAAACTGACTAAAACCCATCCATGTTCCTTCTTAGCCCTTTGTGTTCCAGGGCCATGGTATCTTCCAGGGCCACGGTATCTACGAGTTCCAATACCTTTTTTTTTTTTTTTGCGGATGGGAAATCATCAAATGACTTCTCCCGCTCTGGGCGGAGCGGGAGGGAGTGTCAGACTTGACTGACTAAAACCCACCCATGTTCCTTCTAAGCCCTTTGTGTTCCAGGGCCGCGGTATCTCTTTCGAACAACCCGCAGCCCTGGCAGGCATCGGCCCTCTCGGGCCCCTTCCTGTTTGCTGACATCTCCTTGAAGCGCGCGTGGAACACGTACGCGCCGTCGACACGGCCTGTCGTCATGAGACGGACGGACGGTGAGCTAGCCCATTTCTCACCGTCCACAGGCTCGCAAGTTCCAATACCTTAAACTTTAATTTAATTAATAACTTTAAACAAGTAAAAAGGTACTAAATTTAAAATACCTTGTAACAGTTTTAGTAAACAAAACCAGTTAATTATCAAAGTTTCTATGTGGGTTAAACAAATACGAACTATGAACGATTGAGGCGGACCCATTAATAGATGTAAACATTATGATCTGAGGGGTTACCGGTTAAAGTATCATCTTAATTGTATGACAATATTGATATAAGATTGAACTTGTAAGCAGTCTTCAGTTAATTTTAAGGGTGGTATTTAATTAATTTGTGATCGTAGTAATTTTCCGGTTGAAAGACGATAAGTACCGCTCCGATGGGATTTTAAATTAATTAGGGTTCGCTTAAATGTATGTATGATTATTCACACAGGCTAGTGTGAATAATCATATTATAATTTACACATGTCTGCACAGATTTGAAATTAGAATAGTTCCGAAAATGTTTATGTTCACACATCGTCACTTCTGTAAAATATTGACGACGAATAAATTTAGTAATAATTAGACTCTGCTGCTCTCATTATTGCCACTATTTTCCAATAAAATTCACCTGTACCGATATGGTCATGGCTGAGACCATGGAGGACCTCAGTACAATGCTCGATGACCTTGTTTTCAGAAACGGATCAGTAGAGCTTCCAGAAGAGTGGGTCTTCAAACTCAAACTCAAAGCATTTATTTCAATAAGACCATTACAGGCACTTTTGAAAGTCATAAAACAAAATAAAACTCGAAGCTACAGTCCCAGTCACAAGGCATTATAACTTATGAAAGTACTGTAGTTACCCATTCCGTAGCGTAGATCCCTATGATCTCTTAAAATGAACATGGACAAAACCAAAGTCATGTTGAATGCCCATGTAACAACACCCACTCCTATCAAGATTGATATCGGAGACTCTACAATCGAAGTAGTAGACGATTATGTCTACCTGGGACAAACGGTTCAGTTGGATAGGTCTAACTTCGAGAAAGAGGTCAATCGTCGACCCGACTCGGCTGGGCAGCGTTCGGGAAGTTGCGTAGTATCTTCTCGTCCAACTTACCGCAGTGTCTCAAGACGAAAGTCTATGACCAGTGTGTATTGCCAGTGATTACATAGGGACCGAAACGTGGTCGCTCACAATGGGCCTCATCAGAAGGCTCAAAGTCACCCAAAGGGCAATGGAGAGGGCTATGCTCGGAGTTTCCTTGCGTGATCGAATCAGAAATGAGGACATCCGCATGAGAACAAAGGTTACCGACGTAGCCCGAAGAATTGCCAAACTTAAGTGGCAGTGGGCCTGCCCACTGGCAAATTGCTCGCAGAACGGATGGGCGATGGGGCCGAAAAGTTCTGGTATGGCGACCGCGAACCGGAAGACGAAGCGTTGGAAGGCCTCCCACTAGGTGGACCGATGACCTGGAGAAGGTTGCGGGGATCCGCTGGATGCGAGGCGGGACCGGTCAATGTGGCGTCACTTCGGGGAGGCCTATGTCCAGCAGTGGTCGTCTTTCGGCTGAAATGAATGAATGAATAAATGAATGTACCGATTTAGTTAAAAAAAACTTTATATTTCTAGATGAGACTCAACAATAACACTGTGGTTATGTCGTTGGTTAAATAAGTACTACCTTACAGTGCATCATAGAAAATTGTAAGCATATCATTCGAAATTATCCGCTAACTCTCCTAATCGGCCGGACAGTGGGTTTATAGTTCAATATCCGGCCACGCGACTATCCGTTTCGAGACTTACAATAATTGTCTATAAACATAAATAAAATACCTATGTACTAACAAAATAACACCTTTTTACTAAATGCTTGTGCAAGTATATACGGTACTTCTAACAAATTAACTTTTGTCTGCCCGCACCGCTCCAAAAGGCTGGACCGATTTTGACGAGACTGTAACGGGCAGATAGCTGATGTTATAGGGAGTAACTAGGGTAAATATTAGAAAAATAATTTAAGGTTCCGTGCATAACAAATAAAACCCTTGAAATTGTTAACAGAAACCGATTCTATTCGGGAACGAAACGCCTGCATAGTTTTTGATGAGAATTTTACTGGTAGATAGCTGATGTTTTAAGAAGTAACTAGACTTTTATTATAGAAAAAGCATTAGAGTTCCAAAAAAATGAAAACCCTTGAATTTTTTAAGAAATCAGACTAAGTAGGAAAGTAATATTTTTATAATAATTTCATGCAGACGAAGGTTGAAGGTATATATCTATAAATATTATGTGCTACAACATCATGTCAGTGAACTGCAAACAAAAGAAGTATCTCGATAATATAATGGGAATGGCTAGAAAATAATACTTCACGAGTAGTATTACTGTATGTGTATAGGATACACATTGATAAAAATGTCATTTAGCGTTGAACATAACAACCCATTATGGACAACTGACAACAGCCATTAAGGTCGTTAAGGAAAACCTAATGCTTTATACGTCATTGTATCTATCTATATTTCCTAGGTAGCAAAGTAGATGCTGAATAGGTTGTACCTAATTCTATTTAAAAGAACTAGAAGACCTCCAAAATGTGTTCTGTCTTAGAGTCAGCTCACACCGAGACGCGACTTGTGACAGACGACACTTGTGAGAATACAGAAAACGTTACGCAACGTATTCTGAATTCTCACCGCGAAATGTGTATCTTTTCGTGTAGAAAATAAAGTTATATTTTAAATCGCTCTTTAAAAGTGTGCGCGCAGCGTCGCGTCGCGTCGCGTCTTGGTGTGAGCTGACCCTTATTCTGAATTAGGTTTTGCTCGCGGCTTTGCTTCCGTTATGTACAGAATATAAAACGCACTAGGGGGTAATGTTAGCTTTCCGTTAATGAAATAGTTTTCGGAAACGGATCAGTACTTCCAAAGATTGACCTCTACATACAAAATTACTAACAAATTTTACCTCTATACACGGTGTAAATCACCTCATTACAAAGCCGTACTCAGTACCAAGCATTCTGTACATGAAACTAAGTAACTTTACGCAAAAATTATTGATGGGAAACGACTTTTTTTTGGGGGGTGTAAAATCATGTTTTGTGGTAGAATTCAAAACATTGTGCTGATGGACGGATTGAATAGTACGGGGGTCGTGGAGGTGTTCAAAGTAAAAATCATACATTAAAAACTTGTATTTAATAAAAATACTTGTCAAAAAGTTGGAACTTTGACCCCTAATATCTCCGTAACTAGAAGGTATGTTGTAGAACAGAAAAATAATCGCAACGACAGGGAGAACCAGTGCCTTTCGGCTTCGTTAAGAGGTGTTTTGCAACCTTTATAATATAAGTAAAGATAAAACCAGACACTTTGACAAGGTGATTTCCAGATCCTTGAAAATAAAGAGAATTCAAAATTTTACACTGAAAACAACACTACCTACTTATTACTTTACGTAACATTTAATTAACTTGCTGGACTAAAAAATAAAGGACTTAATAAGTACAGAATATCGCTGTCATCCAATATTAATTACACTACTATAAACACTAGTCTCAAAAGACAGTGCCTATTTCATTATAATATGGTTTTATTAACCTTGTATGTTGGTAGAAATCCACATTTTAGTTACACGTTTTATTTATTTACGTTTAATGAGATTCTAGTCACACGGATATGATGAGGTTCATTTTTATCGCTCACACGCATCAGAGGACGCTCTTTTTTATTTCGTACGAGTTATCTCTGAACGAGGCATAAACGCGTTTTATAGGATTTATAATTTAAATTGTGAAAATGTACGTGATTTTACCATCTCTATAATACACTATATAGAAACGATCATCATCATAAATCTCTTCATGCATGACCATGGGTGATCATGGAGCAACTGCCTATGTGACTATCACAACCCAGTTAGTACTGGGTAATACGATATCCCGTCTTAAGACTGAACAAAGATTTACAAATGACAGCTGGAACTAACGGCTTAACGTGCTTTCCGAGGCACGGAGGCATCGCGGCATGTTATCGATGTTCATCCATCCACGGAACAACCTAGACAAGCGCGGCTTAGCCTGAAAATCAAGCCGAGCGGCTGATGTTATTTAGCTATGAGCTCGTATTAATATAGAAATGATACTTAATTTAAAGACTACAGTCCTGGCATGTCGTTGTCGCCTTGAGAACGACATGCCAGGACAAGAAACCTCCTTCTAAAACTATCGCCTTGAGAACAAACGTAATGTTCTTTTAATCTTGATTATTAAACAGCGATAAATTTAAAGAAAACAGCAACGAAGGAAAGCACACAAAAGTTTAATGCTTACTTGTACAAAGGTCTACGCAACGCAGGCGAGTGCATAATCAAATTGTAAGTATTGCTCATGTTATAGGAAAACCACCTTTATAAGCATGAGAAGTACGATAATCCGGTTCTGGGAAATGGAACAGTTGTAGGTACGTATTGGTTTAAGCCCGAACAATATCAAAATATACAAATGTTTGTGCAAGGCGCGTTTCGACGAGGTTCCTGACCTTGATAACTCTGTGGACCTTGGTACCCAGTCCATAAAACCACCACCAGTTGGTTAAACAAATAACTGGCTGTTGATTGTAGGAACGGTTTAAGGCCGAATATACCCTACCCTTACCAATAGTTTGTATAAAAATACTGTTAGGTATCGAAAAATACTCGCCATTTTTCGACCGGTTACAGAGCAACTTTGATAGGCTCATCTGTAATTAATAAAAATAACAGTTTTTCAAAATTCTCGTACTGATAAAATTTCATAAAAAAAATTGGTAATTCTGGTATTAAGCTGCATCCGATTAGACTGGAAGCCGACCGCATCGTTGATGGGAAAAGATTAGGCAGATGATGAGTTTTTCAGAATTCTACAAACGAATTCCATGTGTAAAATAACACCATCTTTGTATATTCACAAACATCAATAAAGGTTCCCTTTCACTCTAAAACTCTAAAATCTACACAGTATGTATGTACGAAAAACGCTTTGAAGATAGAAAAATAAATAACACAGTAAACAAAGCGTATGTCCAGAACAAACCATGAAAGCACGGACAGAGAGCAAAGAATGCAATGTATATTATATCCGTTTGTATGCGGAAAATACTGCTCACATTTTACTGTACAATTGATGTTTTAGAATTCAGCAGTAGTGCTTGTTAGCACTGCGGTCTGACGGCTCTTCACTTAGTACCTGCATATACTACACCTACATGCAAAAATAACAAGACACTCGTACTTGGAAAGCGCGACCTGAAAATGTTATTTTTTCCCTACATTTTGTACTAAAACAACGGAAAGGTTGAGTTAGGACATCTTTGATAATTTAATGACAAGGGTCGGTATGTCACAACTCCGCATTTGTGAAATTGCGACGATGGCTTTTTTATTATTCCGTCAGCGTTAGCAGGGTTAAAAGGATGAAACGTAAAGATGGCTCTCGATATATGTTTCAATAAAAGTTATCCCTAATTTGTGAAGTTTGTAGAACGGCCTAAGTTCTGAGACTAGTTCTTAAGATTAGAACTAAAAGTCATGTACTTTAAAATTCAATTAAGTCTAGACATTCTACTGTTGAATAAAACTGGATTGAAGAAATAGTGATGTGGTTTGAGTCGTACGACTCCTACGGCTTCTGAACTGGACAGGTTATCCCGCTCCGGTTTTGATTGGTGTCAATACAAATAGAGACGCAACCATACGGGTGATTGGTAGTCTTATGCATCGAAACTGAAACGGTTTTTTTTTTATTTATGTATGGCATCTCGCAATTCAGCCTCTGAGGCTGGCTACTGCTTAACCGGTCTAATCCTATGGATGCCTAGAATTTAAGGCCTCCAGCTAGGGCAGCAAAATTATCTGAGTTAAGCGACAGCTCGCTAAGGGCACCCCCTGCGGGGTTCGGGCCTCGGCTTAGGGAGTCGCTTGGGGAGGGCAGCAAAGGGACAAGCTGGATCTGAGTGAGAAACTGAAACGGAAATCGGAAGGTCACTTATATAAGTACGTTTAGGTAGGTGTAGAGGAAGGAGTGGGGAGTTAGTCTATGCCAAAATAGTCTATGGTGTGAACCAAAATAGTCTGACACACATACATATAATATGTGTGAAATGTCGTCTATTTCAATACAATATCATCAATAATAAAATTCTACAACTAATATCTCCGAAACTATTCATTACCGACCCCTAAAAGTTGGCAAATAGATTTTTTAATATTAGTTGAAACCTACAATAAAAATTATAACATCATAGGTTAATGTAAAGATTTAGGAGACTAACCCGGAAATCTAACCAAACACAATAAATAACAAAAACACAACAATGACAACCAAATTGATGCTTCTTTTCGCATTTTTATTCAGAAAATGAATGAACGAGTATAACATTATTTATTAATCTGTAAAGCTGGAAGAAAACACACACAAAAAATGGATAAGCCGTTTAAGGAAACGTCCATTTTTAAATCATTTGTTAGAGATTATTCTGTTTCACATCGCCCGAAATAACGAGTTTGTAACGTTTACTTCTTATGAAGTATAAAACATTTATGTGCTGGTTTTACACATTTTCTGGTTTCATCTAGGCTACTTATGTTAAATTTGGTAAGTAGTACCCCTAAAAAAACGACATTACAATATTTTTATAGTGGCTCCTCGCTTTGTAATTGTTCGCTATGTATCCTGTATATTATGCGTATAAAGTTTCATTAAAATCGTTTTAGTCATTTCGGAAAATAAGGACTTGAAAGTTTGTATGAAATGCCGTTAGGTGTGAACGCTCTTAATGAATGTTCAAACTTTCTGGAGAAACAAGTGTACAGACATTCGCACAAACAAAAAGAAAAAGATTTGTCCCACAACACAAGTTCCTGACAAGGGGAAGTATAGTATCTTCCACAAAAGGTATTGTGCAATCTGTTTATCAACTCTTCGCTACTTACACAATAACGTTAACAGACAAGTTTTTCAACAATAAGTAGGTGCTAAGTATCAGGGCACTCCACATTTACATAAAAGACAGAGTTTTGTTCGCGTTAGATACAACCCGCCCGATCACTATGTACGGCAAGCCTATCCCTTGGGAGAAGCAAGCCAAATACCTAGGAGTCATACTCGATCAACATCTGGACTTTGCGTCGCATATCAAAGCAACTCGTAATCGAGCTGCCTTTGCTATGGGTAGACTCAATTACATGCTGACGATGGCCAAGAGCAAGTTGTCACTTAGGTGCAAGTTGCGTCTCTATACCGCAGTGATCCGTCCCATCATGACATATGCTTGTGTCATGTACGCACATACCAAGCCTCGCTTCATCCGTAGGATGCAGACATTGCAGTACCGTTTCCTACGTAAAATCACGGGCGCCCCCTGGTATGTCCGTAATTACAACTTCCATGAGATCTCAAAATCGCGACCATCATTCAGTTCATGAAACGTCTTTCCAAGCGTTTCTTTGACTAAGCTGTTAGGCATCGTAACCCCAGATCCCATCGTAACCGCGCAACGACGTCCCTGTTCACGCCCCCCCCCCCCGAACCTTGCTCGAACCAGCCCGCAAAGCTCTAAGCCGAGGCCCGATCTTAATGAAGATCGACATATTCTATGTATATCGTTTTTTTAGGGTTCCGTACCTCGAAAGGAAAAAACGGAACCCTTATTGGATCACTTTGTTGTCCGTTCGTCTGTCTGTCTGTCAAGACCTTTTTTCTCAGGAACGCGTGGAGGTATCAAACTGGAATTTATATCAAATACTGAAGTCTACTGTCCCTTGGAGCTGTGAAAAAATCAAACTTCTAAGCCGACGCAATCAAAAGATACGCACTCACAAGATAGATAGACACACGCAAGGGAATCAAAACCTACAGGGTACTCCCGTGAACTCAGAATCTTGAAATTTGGTACGGAGCAACGTCTTATAGCACAGATAAAGGCAAAATTACGAAAACCATAAATTTTTGGTAACATCATATAATAAAAATATTTTTAATATTTTTATGACTTACTACCCCTTTCCTCATGAACGCTTAAAGGTATTTAATTGAAATTCATATCAAATACTGAAATCTATAATACCTTTCTGCTGTAACAAAATCAAATGTATGTGTCAACGCAATTAAAAGAAACAGCAATTTAAGTCGCATATTTTCAAACTCGCAACTACTCGCAAGGGAATCAATACCTAAAGGGCACTAAGACTTCCAGTCGACCTAGAATCTTGAAATTTGGCATGAAGCAATGTTTTATAGCACATAAATACACACATAAGGGAAAAATTCCGTAAACGTTAAATTTTTAGTTACATCACATATTTTTAGTTATGCTTTTCAGTAATTTTGGTTTGTACGGAACCCTCAGTGCGCGAGTCCGACTCGCACTTGGCCGGTTTTTGGTATTCTCTTCTTTGTTTTTCCTATAGTTAGTTTCCAGTGTATAAAATTCACCGTCACGTCTCCTGGTTTAAAATTAATGTCTACTTAAAACTTTACTTGGATATTGCATTAAAGAAATAAACTTTTAACCACAAAGTGAGCAAGTTATTTGCCACCGAAAATGGAAAACCAAAAAAATAAATAAATTCAGAGCAGTTTTCTTAACTTAAAAGTTATTTAAGTAAAGAAGTGTTTCCTTTCTCAGCAGAAAACTCTAGTCTGTCTTGTAGAAACAGGAAGTTGAAAAACTAGAGAGGACTTTCAAGTTTGGAGATCTTTTTGTCCGCACCAACTTAAACAAAAACAAAATGTTGTCGTGTAGTTCAAACAACATGACATTTGGTCGAGTTACTTTTCTGTTCAACCCTTTTTTTTTGTCTCATTTTTGCTTCGTTAATGTCATAAAAACTGCAGTTAAAAATGCGCGTTTTATCTTTCACTATAATTATTCTTTAGCGTTTGCAAATCAGTGTATATAGGAGCGGTGTGAAGCAGCTAAGTTTAAAAAGATTACATTTTAACCGAAGAATCAGGTTAGCCAAGCTGACGTTGATGTTAATGTCGGGATTTATCATTCGTTTAGAGATATAATATTTTCAAAGTCGGGATAAAAACCAAGTGGACTTTGCATTAATGTGACACCTGCGCTTTAATCAGACAGCGGAAACTCGTTTTTATTACATTAAATTGTAAAAAGAAGTAAAAGAAAGAAAGAAAAGACTAAATGATAGCATGACGATTAACAATACAATGGAAGTAAATAAATAATAGTTTAAAAAAAACTAAAAAACACGCTTTTTATAGAAAACCGCTTTTTTTCTTAATTTAAATTTATTTTCAATTTTTAGTTCGGTTTTCTATAAAAAGCGTGTTTTTTAGTTTTTTTTAATTATTATTTATTTTATACTTTTTAGTTTGGTTTATTTATAACTGCTTGTTTTTTTTAACTATTATTTGCTCCGTTGAATTAAAAATTCTCTTTGGTATTCGAAAATTTCCTAGTATTAGATAAATCGTTTAGGATGATGGTTGAAATTTAAAATTAAAATCAATTCCTGCCTTATCGACTATAGATGAAAATTATATAAATTAACAAAAAACTTATTTTGCAAATTGAAAAATGGAATAATTTTATCAAATTAATGTATTGTCATCGGTCCTAGATGTATCGACATCTACAAAGTTTGAACGAAATCTGGCTGTTTAAAGTGGGGTCGGTTACAAACAAAAATACAGGTGAAGCTAATAAAAAGCTTGTAAAAAAAACGTGTTGCGCCGGCCTCAAGTAACATGAAACAAGAGCAGTCAACGGCATTTTTTTTTAAATGTCACTAAAAGTTGCTTCGAAGTCTTTAAAATGATAATAATATTTTCCATTTACCATGTTTTACAATATAAATCTTTAAACCAATCTCAATAGTTCATTTATTGGAAAATGTTCGAGTTGCGACTCGATTTTCAAGCTACAAATATACAGCGCCGAAGGCTTTTAACCGAAACTTCATCGTAAAGTTTTGCCAATGTCATGAAGTTTCTTTGTGAAATGTAGTCTTAAACTTTACGAGAAAATAACGTTAAATAAGCGAAGATAAATTTTGATTTCTTATCAGTATTTCTCTTAAATACTGACAGTATTTGACACTATTAGTCTGCCATTTTGGGGTGTTAGATAGTCTATTCATTATATTGTAGATATGATGAGTGTGTGAACAATAATTATTATTAATAAAATGCAAACTATTGTTCTATTATTAATTCTTATTGTAGCTTTCCAATCTTCTCGAAACCTTTTAGGTACCACAACAATTTAATCTAAGACGTCTATTAGATTTCGAGTTTTCAATTAAAACGTTATTCGGGAACCATTTTGGTATTTTGTGGCCGTAGTTGGTATTAAATCATAAGCTGTAGATGGTGGTTCTACATGCAATTAATATTTGGCTATGAAACCACCGAGTTGCCTTTGAAGCCGTGCTTCTGACTTGGTGATTTTATAAGCCATTATGAAATTACATTTCATGAACGTACGTAGTAGCTCGATTATACTACGCCTGATTCTTGCTTCTTCAGAGTCCAGTCTACCCGAACTGTTCTTAAATTAAATACCAGACACATTGCAAGCGCCAAATGTTACAAATCTTCCTTGCACATATTAATATATGTTTGGCCATTACGGTATACGATACCCATATTTGCAGATGTAAGCAAAATAGCATCCAAGTTATTCCGGTAGTTTGTGTCTGGACACGACAATTTATCGACTCCAAGTGCTATTTTCGTGGCTTCACATACTTTATTACTTGGTTTCCGATGTCCATATTTATAGGAATAAAAACGGGTAGGGGGTTGTTTTTATTTTATTTTTGCGAGCTGTTTTTATGGCCGCGTACTCAAACGCCCGCTGTGGCTCGGTCTCCGCAACTCCGGATCGTGTGTAGGAGTATTTGATGCGGAAACTTAGTTAGTCCGGCCGGCATGTTACAAATGACGGTCCGTAACGGCGGTCAAATGTTTGCAATACTATAGTAATTACATAAATAAGATAGCGCCAAATTACCTTTCGTGGTACTTACGTACTTGTTTTTTGTTTGCTCCGTGGCTGTAACAGTATACATTTTGAGGTGTAACGATTATGCGGGCGACGCGACGTTAGGGTTGCAAGGTGAAGGGCTTAGCCTTAATTTTGCTTAGTTTTTAAATCAGGCTAAACTGAAATTGATATTACCTAAGTTTATTTTTAGAAAATGTTTTACAAACATTAAAGGTGGAATGTTTATTACCCTTAATTGTAAACTGAGTGGGAGTTAAAGGTTTACAAAAAGTAGACAAATGAAAACGCTGTTTTAGTAATCACTGAAGTGTTAAGCATCGAAGTCGATAGATACACATGCAATTAGCCTATAGTTGCCCAAACGACAGGAATCCGACCCTCGGCCAGGCAATCACGACATATTATTAGCAATTTTCTGACCCTTTTCCCCTGTCAAACATAATAATTTGGTGCGTCACTTTCGTTTAGCTATAAACCAGAGCAGGGTGTGTCTTCGCCACCTGTATGAGTGTGGTCTGACCTTGTAGCCTTTATGTTGCCACAAATGAGCTGACCGGGCCCAGCCGAAAGGCTTTTACGTTAATAACTTTTTTTAATTGTTTACTTTGCTGTCGCGCTTGTAAACATTTTGTTTCAGTATTTTATGGGTACTTTATTATTGCAATCAGGGACGGGAAATGTTTAATTAAACATGTAGCTTGTTAACAATATTTTATTGAACAGTGTGAATAAACTTATGGCCTTGTTGTGCTAGCTCACCGTCCGTCCATCTTATGACGACAGGCCGTGTCGACGGCGCGTTCGTGTTCCACGCGCGCCTCAAGGAGATGTCAGCAAATCGGAAGGGGTCCGAGAGGGCCGATGCCTGCCAGGGCTGCGGGACTGTTCGAAAGAGATACCGAGGCCCTGTAACACAAAGGGCTAAGAAGGAACATGGATGGGTTTTAGTCAGTACAAGTCTGACACTCCCTTCCGCTCCACCCAGAGCTGGAGGAGTCATTAGATGATTTCCCATCTGAAAAAAGACCTTGCTGAGCTGTCACACACATCTTATGTTCAAAAGCTTTAAACTTGAATTTGTTTAAAGAAGTATTAGTTTAAAAGCTCTCTTCTTTTTTCATTCGAAAAATAGCAGTGCAATTAACGCGCCTCGCGACTATTCTTTATTTCATTTTTATGAGGACGAAATGCTAAACATAACAGCTTGTAAAATGAACGTGTGTTTTGCAATATTCCTCAAATATCTTCCAATCGTATTTCAGAGTAAATAAGGAAATGCATGCGTATCCGTAAAGGTGCTTACCTTCAAAGATATGAACCCATTTCAAACCCTGGGGATCGAAAGGGGCAAACGGTGTTGTCAGTTTATCATACGTTTTTATCTTCATCATTATTTTTGTTCGAAATAAGTCCATCGTCCTGTATTTTTCCTTGCAATTTAATCCTTGTTTGAATCAACAATAAATTTGAGGACTTTTCTTATTAATTTGCAGGGTTCGTCTAAAATGTATTTAATACTAACGCAGGAAATTAACAAAAAAATAGAAACAAAAAACAACATATGAAACCAATTTCTAACAATTTAAGAAATAAAACAATAATCATTTGACGTGTCGTCCAGAAGCTACTCGTATAGGTAATATTAAATCCGGACTGTAACTAAAGATAATACTTTAATGATGTGACTAAAGGCGGAAACATACTTACGTGTCGTGGCGTGTCGTGACGCGCCAGAAGCAAATCGGTTTCATACATTTAATATGGTTAGGGACATATTTGCATGGCGTGTCGTGTCACAACGATGTATGAAACCGTATGCTTCTGGCGCGTCACGCCACGCCACGACACGTAAGTGTATTTCCGCCTTAAAGCTGAAAATATTCACACCGTCTCATTCAATCAAGTAATATACATATAATAACTTATGTAAACCGAAATTCGGTAACTCACACTTGGCATACGTTCTTGCAAAAAATAGACACAGCTCCATTAAGTGCTCCCCCGCCCCAAAAGACATGTGCCTTCAAATCCGTGTTGGGCCTAGTTGGTTTTTGTATTTTGCAAAACTGTTTTATTTTAATTAAGGTATTGTTTTAGTGAATAAATAACTTTATCAGTATTTGTTTTTAAGTCCGTTTTTTTTTTTCAATAAAACGTATATACTTACTTTTTTTTTGCGTTTAATGACAAGCAAATTATAACATCTATCTATTAGAGAGAGACCTATAGATAAAGTGACTTCGACGATGCTACATAACAATTTTATCACAATTTATGTTATATTATTTGCTCGCTTGGCTAGTTATATAACCTGCCGAAATGACTGAGACTACGATCGGTGATGCGATAGTTTGAATTCAAGTCAAAACAAGTACCTAATACAATGTTACACTAACTAATACACATACTAACGCTGTCTGTACAACCGTCAAAATGAAACCGCACTTATTCACGTCAATCTGTTTCCACGAAAAACAACAGACAGACCAAAAGAAAGAAATAAAGTTTACCACCATTTACACGTGTCGAGGGCAAGATAAATAAATAATTCATCCGAGATTCATACACTTCCTTTTAACGACGTATGATTGAGGTTGGAGATTGTTTATACGCGTCCTCATTCGCTTTGGCCCGACAGGTAACCTAGTTACAAGAACAATGCTCGCATAGGGATGTAACTTTGTTGGACTATCATCTGTGGGGATAAGCCAATCGACAAGACCTGGAAGCGAACTGTTGAATCGAATGATATCCGATTGGATATGCATCTTTTGAGAAACTGTCATCAAGCTATCAACTGGAAATTATGTTTTTCCTACTCCTCAGCCATTCTTTTCTCATTAATTTCGTTGCGGGATCCAAGACAGTTAGATCATTTCCCTGGAACTTTGCCGAGCTTCATTGTTTCGGCGCTTTTCTGGTGGTCGCCTCTGTTGATTCTGGCTTTCCATCAGTCCATCAGGTAACGCTTGGCACGATATTTAGACACGAATTTTTCAATCACTGCATCGTTTGTTGAAGAACAGCTACACTCATCTATAAATAACCACCCGAGCAGGTTTTTCTTGTTTTGCTCAATCCCTTTCCTGTGTCTTGAATATTCCTTACAAATAAGTTTTAGATTCTGGTTCGAGAGTATCTGGAAGGATAAGGGGGAGGCCTATGCATGCCCAGCAGTGGGAAAAAAAAAGCTACTAAAAAAACTTATAGAGATACTTCTAATAATTCATCTTAGTTGTGTCGATTAGGTCGCATAGCATTATGATTAACATTAGATCTACGGAACACCACATTAAGCCTTGAAAAATAAATATTACGGGAAATTTAGCATCGAAGTTTATTAACAACTAAGTCAGAATTGACTTAATTATCAAATTGCAATATTCAACAACTGCATCCCTCATCAATTTTATGTAACCATTAAGATCTGTAGCATTTCAACCCTAAAACGCCATAAACTATTCACTGCAACCTATTCAAGCGTTGCGATATCCCATTGTAATATTGATTGATATCAATCGCCTCTGTATTCCAGTGCCAAGCAAATGGCCTATTATACCGTCCTGGTCTCCTGGTGATAGCAAATTATCCGTTTGTATGGCTTTTATCGTGTATATCTCGGTACAGACCACTAAATACGCCACGTATAGTGGAGCCTGGTTGCCATATCTGCCTGTAATCGGGCGATGTAGATTGTATTATGGGGTGGCAATGCGATAGGCTATCAGCATTTTGGGGTTGAATGAACCTCTTTTATAAATGGAGGTTACATAGTTGAACGTAACCACTAAATGTAAAGATCTAATTTACCAATTTTATAAAGTACGGCATGTATTTAAAATATAGGTAGGTACACTTTACAAATCTGAAGAAAAGGCAATTTGAATGTTTTATACTCATTTACAATTCAATTTACAAAAAAAAAAATGAATTACGTTACAACGGTAGAACTTGAACTCGTGTTAAACGGTAATCGTATACCTACTCAGTTGCCCTATCTTTTGAAACGTCGCATCGTCCTCGAATAAAACCTTCGACGAATGAAAAGTGTTTAAACGAAATTGGACAAAAATGTACGAAAAAAGTGCATGAATCGAGCTTTTAGCGACGAACTACTCTCTACGGACTTTCGTCGTCCTAATGTGCAATCACTCTTAAGCATATAGGGTAATGGACTAGTGATCCTAGTATATCAATAGGGAACAAGATATATGGGCTCTTTACATGCCATTTGGTGTCGCTGTGAGTTACTGGGCGTTGAGTGGATACGATCAATAGATACTTCATCATTACGGCTTACTCTAAAGATATTCCTACACGGAATACTATACATTTTTCCAGTAACTAGTCTTT
Source organism: Cerastis leucographa (assembly GCA_963082945.1). NCBI lineage: Eukaryota > Metazoa > Arthropoda > Insecta > Lepidoptera > Noctuidae > Cerastis > Cerastis leucographa. The sequence continues at coordinate 12,891,434 of OY720357.1, forward strand.
TTTAACGATCGTTATAAATTGTCATCGACTGCCAATCTGCATCGATTAGTATACTCATTCGATACACGGCTTAACGATTATACGTATTTTATAGCTGCGCCAGTTATTGAGCCAAATTAATCGATTCGATTCGTTCGAATTTCGAATTCCCCACGTGTGGTGAAAATATGGAAACGTAGTAGATATAAGATAAAAGTGCGCGTTGTCCACAAAGTTTCATTTGTTTTGCTTTGCGATTTGGAATGGCTTATTCTGATTTGTATGTTTCTATTAGTTAAATGAAATTAAAGTCATAAATATGAAAACTTTTATTATTTTTATCGGCTTACGTGAGCTGATTTTTTACTGGAATGTGGCTGAATATATTCTATAGTATGTGTGCAGGTAAAAAAATTATAATATCTGTATCTGTAGATTAGCGCGATTCATGATTAACCGTGGCCCATGGTGAGAGAGTTCTTGCAAGGACTTTGCCCAACTGTGGGACTGTATATGGGCTAGGGAATAAAACATTCGTTGCAAATAATATAAATACATTATTTAGCCAATTATAAAAATAAAAATAGGTATATTTAAATCATTATAATATGAAAGAAAAACACGTAAGACTTTAAATTCGTTTTCGTTATCTTTAACTACACTTAATGGGTTATTTTACGACTAATAGTAGCCCGCATAGCTCCTATAAAGTCTTAGCTGGCCTTTAATTGCTTGGACAGATGACGTAATACCTAGATGAGATGAGAATACCAATATACCCGTTCAGTCTATACCAAAGTACGCAATTTCTCAAATTTTCCAAGAATTATCTACTTAATTAACTTTAAAACCATCATTTTGTAATTTGAAATCACTTTCATCAATTGAAAAGCAATCAAAAGTTCGAAACTAAGATTAAGTGGTTTTTAGACCAACAAACATATTTCGTCATCATCCGCTTTTTTCCCAAACTAACTTGGGGTCGGCTTCCAGTCTAACCGGATGCAGCTGAGTACCAGTATTTTACATGAAGCGACTGCCTATCTGACCTCCACAACCCAGTAACTGGGTAATACGATACCCCTTGGTAAGACTGGATGTCAGACTTTTGGCTTCTGACTAATCGTAACGACTGTCAAAGATCTACAAATGACAGCCTAGTGGTATTCAGCGCTACTGCTGAGTATGATAATGTATCAAATCCAGGATGTTTTTTTAGGGTTCCGTAGTTACAAGGAACCCTTATAGTTTCGGTATGTCCGTCTGTCTGTCTGTCTGTCCGCGGTTTAGCTCAAAAACTATTGGTACTAGAAAGTTATAATTCGGCATAAATATACACGTTGATGACGCCGAAAAAGAAGTAAAATAAAATTGTAAAAAAAAACAATATTTAGGGTACTTCCCCTACATGTAAAGTGGGGATAATATTTTTTTTTTCGTCCCTCCCATAGTGTGGGATAGCGTAGGATAGGTCTTTCAAAAATACTAGGGGTTTGGGAAGACCGTTTTTTGATTAAGTAAACCGTTCGTGACTTATCAAGCTTTAAAGTACCAATTTTCGTTAGAGTCAAGTGTCCCCCCCCCCCCGTACCGACTAAACGGTTGTAGTTAGAAATTCAAATGTCACGGCAGTAGTACCTATATAAAGGGTGTAAAACACCTCTTAACGAAGCCGAAAGGCACTGGTTCTCCCTGTGATTGCGATAATTTTTTTGTTCTACACCATACCTGGGAACCTTCTAGTTACGGAGATATTAGGGGTCAAAGTTCCAACTTTTTGACAAGTATTTTTTTTAAAACAAGTTTTTAATGTTAGATTTTTACTTAAAACACCTCCTCGACCCCCGTACTATTCAATCCGTCCATCAGCACAATGTTTTGAGTGCGTTACATTGAGATCTACCACAAAACATGATTTTACACCCCCCAAAAAAAATTCGTTTCCCAGCAATAATTTTTGCGTAAAGTTACTTTGTTTCATGTACAGAATACTTGGTTGACGGCTTTGTGATGAGGTGATTTACACCGTGTATAACGAAGTTTAAGGAAAACTATCACAGATATCGATAGATGGCGCTAAGCGTCAGTTGTACTAAAAACGAGTCTCATTTGCAGATCATATAATATGGTGGTTTTTATAAATATTGGTACGGAACCCTTCGTGGGCGAGTCCGAATCGCACTTGGCTGGTTTTTTTTTACTTGCGATTGGTTTGCTCTTGACTCTAGTCTAGGTCAGGGATGACAGAGACAAAGTCGACGATGGTACGAGCTTATCTAGAAGAAGCCTGTTCACTCTAACTTTGATGAGATTAGGGTTGTAAGCGTTCGGAAACACAGACGCAGGCAGAGAGTTCCACTCCTTTGCTGTGCACGTTATGAAAGACGTTTGAAAACGCTTAGTGCGAATTGGTGGCATAGGAATAAGGTTGGGATAGTACCTTGCAGTGCGTGCATATCCTTTGGTTCGATTCCGAGGTTTTGTTGCGTTTTTCTATTTGGAATTTTATCTGGAAGTAGGTAGGAGCCAATACCTGTGTCGGTGATGGCGATAGGTATATGACATGATACTTCAATAAAGGCGTATTGTGGGTGTACTGGCTAGTCTGGGTACAGCTTTGCCTAATCATGTTAACAAAAAGATTTAGAGCTAGCAAAAATAATATACACAAACGAAGATTTTAATTATAATATAAAGTTACGTTTTCGTCCCAAAATAAATTTTCTTTCATACACATTTATTTATTTAAACTTCATGTACAATAGTGGTACATAGGCGGACTTAATGCCACAAGGCATTCTCTACCAGTCAACCATAGGGTCAAATACGACAACATAGTGGTAGGGTACAAAAAAATAATAATTACAAATAACTACTAGTTTTCGAAAATTCACACACTTACATAGATACTAATACACATTATACAAATAAAATATACTAATATATATTATAACTAATAACACTAAAAAATATAATTACACACATCCAAAAATAAACACACAATCTTCCTTTTACAGTGCTCTGATGTGATTAATCCCTATATATCGTTACTCTATTCAGGGTATAAAGGGCACATCTACCTGTAGTTAAGTCCCTTTACAGGACTAAAAAGGCACATATACATGTAGTTAGGTCCTTTTACAAGTAATGTTTACCATAATTACATTATTGATCTCGAGGCAGTTAGCGTAGATTAGCCACAAATTGATGTTGCTTAACTATAACGCGGATGGGAGTGGCGTGTTAAAGACGGTCTGTTAATTAAGTATGGGGTGAAAGATATTGATTGGGGCTCTTAAATAAGCGATTACTGTTATTCATTTAATTGCGTTCCACAATATTATAAAGGTGTTATAAAAGGCTTGGAGCTAAAAACAATGTTATGGACCCTGTTGGGGCACAGCAACATAAGTATTTATTAAGATAACTTAAATAGAAATTAATGTTGTACAATAATTTATATAATTAGAGTTATGAGTGAAATAATTACTTATTAAAAATCATGACAACATAAAACTATAGTTTTACAATATCAATTATATATTATTTGTTAGTTTAATGATTCTGTGCAACCATTGTAATTTGAAAGTGATGAAGGCACCTAAATAAAACTAGCGCTATTATATTGTGAATTAAGTAGCAGTTAACATTTTTAAGTTAGATTTACAACGAAGTCACGCAGTCTGGAATTGTGCCCGGTTGATGGCAATAGGCTCGACCCATCTTACATGATGCTTAAAATAACTGGCGCAATGTGGGTGTACTATCAGGTACAACTCTGCTTAACCCTTCTTGTGTTACAGGGGTGTTGCTAAGTTATGTCAACGATCGGTCAGCGCACATCTTTTATACAGGGTGTAACGGAAAGGGTATATACATCCTTAAGGATGTGTTACAGGCCATCAAACTGAACATGTTTCTCAACATAACATTTTTTTTGCAGCAAAAAAAAATCTGCTGCATACATACATTTGGGTCAAATAGGTATTGTAATTTTCTATGGGGTAGCAGATATTTTTTTTTGCTGAAAAACATGTTTTATGATGAGAAACATGTTCAGTTTGATGGTCTGTAGCACACCCTTAAGGATGTATATACCCTTTCCGTTAGACCTGTATAAGCATGCATAGGTATTAGGCGATGTTACTGAAAACGAGCATTCCAATGGTATCACGAAATATAATTTCAACAGTGGCTATGATAAAAAGACTTACCCATATACTAATCCATATTGTTTTTCTTTTTTTTAAAAAAAACGTCGCCCCACACTAAAAATTTCTCCTGTATCGTGGGTGCGTAAGTTTACAAAAATTACAACTCACACACACAAACAGCCAGACCCGGAACAACTATCTGTAGGCGTGTGTGTGTAACCCGCGACACGCAGCGCAGCAGTCGATTGCTCAACCACTTCGCCAACCGTGCCGTCAAATGGGCTGACCCATATCCTTATTCATAAAGGCAACAAGCCACGAAAATTTCAAGATAACGAGACCACGAGAAACTAAACACTTACCCTCAATATCTTATTAATATGTTTATCACCTAGTTATAGCACTGCCAGTAAATCCTCCTCCCTACCTCCTAGCCTCCTAGCTATTATTAGTTCCAACGTTTAAGCTTGGTAATCAGTTCTGCGCACGGAACCAGAATTAATTGAAGAAGTGTCGATGTACCAATACGGTATGGTACCTAAAACAACATAGGAAACTGTTTCGGAAGAGCTCGTGGCTAAATAGTAACAGCCAGTCGGGTATTTACGTTAAGCCACATCTGTCTAAGGTAAGACTGTCGATGGGTAACCACCCATTATAAACCAAGTTTCCTCCGTGCCTTGGAAAGCACATTAAGCCGTTGGTTCCGGCTGTCAATTGTATATCTTTGACAGACGTTAAAGGTATGAATGTAAAATACTGGTTTTCAGCAGCACCCGGTTAAACTGGAACCCGATCCCAAAATAGTCCATGTTTCCAATTTTCGCAACATACTCAAGTGGCTCCCAATTCGACTTCGCCGGAACTCTCGGATATTGTGTCTGCTATTTAACATCCTTCATAACCCAAAAACGCCTACCTATCTGCGGGAACGCTTTTCCTACTCCCGTCCTTCTGATGCACCTTGCAGGTCACATCTAAGGAAACTCCTTAAATCCCCTCCCCACTCTACCGACTTCTACTCCTACTCCTTCACTGTACACGCTGTGCGGTTGTGGAATTCACTTCCGCCTGACATTAGAGACTGCCAAACTGTTGCAGTTTTCAAAAGAAGAGTAAAAGAACATTATCTTTCCATTCCGTCATAGTTTCATAGGTATTTATTTTATTGGTATATGTTTTGTTTTGTATTTATACATAAGTTAGTATATATTTATATTGTATTTTAAATAGTTATTTGCTTTATGTTTTATGTATTCAATTCTCTCTTTTTCTTTTACACACTATGTCTGCATCTCTTTTTTTTTAATATCTCCTTTCGCAGGTATGCTGGAAGAGATTTCTTTAGAAATAAGCATTACCTTTGTACCTTTTTTCTGTTACTTTCTTCTTCTCTGTATTAAGTGTGTACATAAATTGTTAAATAAATAAATAAATAGTTGGGAAATTGCTGGGTACTGATTCAATTGTTATTTAAACAACTCAAGGCCTGTCCCCAAGCTTTTACCTCAAGGAGTTAGGCAGAAAAGATGATCTTTAAATACCCACTTATTTTGCTTCTTCCATGTTCATAAGTTCATATGGTCATACGCGCACGCCGCCGTTTGCAAGTATTCGTACAACGCACTTTCAATAAAAATTATATTAATTATGTTTTGTGAAGCTACTTGGTCTCCGAGTATCATAGGCTGTACATACATATTAAAACATTCACATGGTATAACTTTCAAACATAACTCGAGCGAAACCACGGGCAAAATTTAGTCCTTTATAGCAAAGTAAAGAGACAAGTAAGAAAAACGATAACGAAATAAATGCCTGACAGGCTTCAAAGGCTTTTAATAGGGATGTGCCTCGAACTTTTCAATAATGTTTAAATGTTCTTGAAAAGTTCGTGAAAGGTTGCTGTTTTTATTATTAGTTAATTTAGATTAAATCCTATAGTCATTTTATTGGTTTAGGATATGATTATGGAAATGCATTGTGAATATTTTACAGAGTATCCATTTTTATGTTAGTTTTTAGGATTCCGTACCCAAAGGGTCATTACTGAGACTTCATTGTCTGTCTTTCACCAGACTGTATCTCATGAACCGTGATAGTTAGCCAGTTGAAATTTCTACTGATTATGTATTTTTATTGATACTATAACAACAAATACTAAAAACAGAATAAAATAAATATTTATGGGGGCTCACATACAAAAAATGATTTTTTAGCTCGTTTTTATAAATAATGGTACGGAATACTTCGTGCGCGAGTACGACTCGCACTTAGCCGGTTTTTGTTTTAACTTTTAAGCATGAAGGTATTATTGTATGGATTAATACTGTTTAAAAGCAAACTGAGTAAATAGAAAAGAAAATCTCGTACAAACAAACAGAAAATCCTTATTACAAAACAAAATAAAACAAGCATAATTCTTCCAAACATAATAAATAATACATTTCGTATTCTATATTACTACATTCACAGAGCAAAGCCGCTTAAATTCAGATTAAATTAAAATGTAGTATCATTAATATCTCAGTACAACTCCAAGAAAGTTCTCAAGCGGGTTATAGTAGATTTTAATTACCCCTGAGTCGCTTATTTCATGGCCCAACCGTAGTATCGTTAGCGACCTGAGTAATACTTAATCGCAGAAGCAGCTTGAGCATTCAATTCTTGCGCTGTTATTTTAGAAGAGCAATGTTTTTATTTAACTAGTGATTATTGAGCGATAAGTATAAATAGGTAATAATTTAATGGATGTTGTTTGTGGTCTCATTTGGATTAATGCCTAGTTGGATGCTAATTAATTTTTCGTTCTGTAATATTCATAAACACGCTAACATTAAGGCGAAAATTAAAGGCGAAAGTTTGTGAGTGAGTGTTTATGTGTGTGTTTGTATGTTTGTCCCTCCTTCACGCGTCAATGGCTGAATGGATTTGGATGAAATTTGGAATGTAGATAGCTTATATCCTGCATTAACACATAGGCTTTTTATTCCGGTAGGCGCATGTGAAACCGCGGGGCGCAGTCATAATATATGCCAACTCCAAATTTCTACGATTATTATTTTATTTTAAACATTTGTTCATAAATAAACTCATGCCTTGCCTTGTTGCCATAGAGAGCAGACATTGTGATCACATTTAGCTAAAAATCAAGTAGGTATGTACTTTTTTTTACGGATTCAAATGACCCCTCCTGCTCTGGGCGGAACGGAAGGGAGTGTCAGACTTTTACTGACGAAAACCCATCCATGTTCCATTGCATCGGCCCTCTCGGACTCCTTCCCATTTGCTGACATCTCCTTGAGCCGCGCGTGGAACATGAAAGTAGGTAGGTACTCAGGTTTAAATTACTGGCAAAACTGTTCATGACAAAAATAAAAGACTATCTAAAGAGGCCAACCGAAAGACGTAAGATTTAATAATGTGATAAAGAATTCAATTTCAGGCATTTGCAAACGTTCTTTTTGTCATTATTCTGTTTCTAGATTTTTCTTTTTCACACGAAAATTGTGTGTTAACTGTAAACTTACTAACCCATTACTTCGAAGACCCACGTTTTCTCTAAACAGCTTGTTTGAATTTGTTTGTTAACATCGAATAGAACAGCTAAGAATTCTATTATAATGTAAAGTAGCTGCGAAAGTGGAAGAGCTTAAAGCTTACACAGCTTGCGTAGTTTAGAAAACAAGTATGCGACTAAGCCATCGAAACTGAGCTGTACTACGAATTTTAAGAGATGAGGTTCAGCGGTCGCGATCACGATTGCTAAGCATGAGGAATTGTTATTAGGGTTTTCCATGAGGAATTTTCCAGTAGCAGCCACGGAGTCTGGATTTGGCTCGGATGGCTATAGGCCCGCTCCTTATAACATTGGCTTTAAACATAACTAGCGAAATGTTGGTGTACTATTAGGTACACTCTTCTAGGATTGCAGGCGCATGTTATGTTATATGCTGAGTAATATATTATTAATGTGTGACCACGATCCTCCTGTGGCTGTGTGCCACTTCAGCGTGCTAATGCGGTCACAATGTTCCTTTTACGTAATTAATTCAGTCAAATATTGCATAATAATAAGCAATCACAAAGGAAATGCAAGTAAACTAAACATTCTTAATGCAAAAAAAAACTTTAGCCTGCTAGGGACTGTTACTTTCAGAAAATCTAAAGCTTTCTTAATGACACCAAAGTATTTAGGTAAGCAATTAACTTTTTATTTCCTAAACAAATGGTTAATACAACACTCCACTTTGCTTGTCCCCCCTTTAATAGCCAGACTTTGAGCCTTATTGTAATGGTTTCCACAAGTTTGACAGCGCTTTGAAAATGGAAACTTTGACTTTGATCGGAGACCTTCCCGTTAAACACATCAATACCTCCTTGATTGTATGCTAGCCTAGTATTTTAGCCAAGCTACGTCATAATCAATATCGTCGATTTAAAGAAAACGTTAAGTAACTCAATATTTTCTTTATTTATGACTTTTATTACCTTATCCTCCGCCTTTTTTGTGATCGTAAAGTCTCTTCGTAATTGTTATAGTTCTTTTTTATTTCTTATTTTATTTCTAGATATAAGTACTGTATTGGATCGGATTTATTTACTGTATGACGCTAGTATGAGCTTCATTACTTAAAGTTATTGGATTTGTAACGTTTGTGATCTTGATTTTTGTCTGAAATCATATTAGGTACTTACTAAGGTATTTGTTTATGTACCTCGTGTAAATAATAAAGTACCTTATTATTTGAACAAATAGTACGCTATTGTGTATGTGCTATATGTTCCATTTTGTGTTGTGTTCCTATTTTCATCAGACCAATTATTCCAATAAATATTTGCTTCACTCTGATTCAGCAACATTCCTAAGAAATTTATCCTTATAGCAGTGATAGCCTAGTGCTATGACCATCACGAAGTCACGAGTTTGAACCCAGAGGTGCGCGCTTTGCACCTCTTAGTTTTAGGATTCACGTGGGTATTAGGTATAAAATGATCACTAGCTTCGAACATCTTGAGGAAACCCAACATGCCTGAGTAATATTTCTCGACTGCATGTTAAGCCAAGACAGAATAAAAACTCTAACACCAGGATAAGCTACTAACAACACGAAAAGAAGAAACAACATCCCTGATTTATATTGCAAGTTCAACTTCCAATCAACAAAACAAAACCACTGAATGAACAGCATCCATCATTCAATATCGCCCACTAAACATAATACCAAGTCTATAAACATGATGGTCTGCCCTCCAGAAACACGCAACTCATCGGCTATTTATCAAAGGCCTCCATAACCGTCTATACCTACTCCTGAATCCATTAAATTTATTAAACGAGCATTATGTTAACCAGTTTGCCTCTCTAAATTCTCTCTATGTTCCGTCTGTATCTTTTTGTAATCGTATCACGCTCTCTTCAGCTCCGTAATAGAATAAAAAGCATTTTTCCCTGTTTTTGCCTGGAGCGCTTCTTTGTACTAAGCTTACGTCTAAAGACTGTCGGTATTCTTTGCATAAGTAATATTGGTTTTAGCGAGCTGGATTCATATCGTTGCGTAAATGAGGACCGTTTCTAGGCTTTGATTCTTAATTTGATTCGGCTCAGAATTTACATAGCAACCAAATAAAATGATATTATCACAAATGACAAAAAAACTGGTTACTATTTGGTAGTAATGTGACATAAGTAGTACAAAGAACTAAGCCAAATAATTCTATTCTAGATAGAAACATTATTAACGATTACAAATCCACAGAGACATCACAAGAATAATACAAATGAAGCAGTATATTAATTACTTCGTAAGATCTGAGAGGCTAAACGAAACTTATCATCCTCTTTCCGTAGCCGAAAAACATTGGAGCTTCCTATTATATCGCTAAATTGCTTCATTACAACAAAAGTAAATAAGGCAGCGCCCGCAGAGACCACAAAAACTTTTTGAATTCGTCTCAATTACGAGTTGCTACAATAAAGTTAGGGTTTATTGGGAAACTTATTAATGCAATCTGAGAATAGGAGATATTGGATCATATTTATTAATATGATTCAAGCCTTTTTAGGGTTCCGTAGTCAACAAGGAACCCTTATAGTTTCGGTATGTCCGTCTGTCTGTCTGTCCGCGGTTTAGCTCAAAAACTATTGGTACTAGAAAGTTGTAATTCGGCATAAGTATACACCTTAATGACGCCGAACAAATGGTAAAATAAAATTGTGAAAAAAAAACATTGTTTAGGATACCTCCCCTACATGTAAAGTAGGGATAATATTTTTTTTTTCGTCCTTCCCTGATAATATAGTTTGGGATAGCGTTGGATAGGTCTTTAAAAAATATTAGGGGTTTGGAAAGACCGATTTTTGATTAAGTAAACCGTTCGTGACTTATCAAGCTTTAAAGTACCAATTTTCGTTAGAGTCAAGTGTCCCCCCCCTTTACCGACTAAACAGTAGTAGTTAGAAATTCAAATGTCACGGCAGTAGTACCTATACAAGATGTTGTTTTGCATCCTCGTCAAATTCAAGGAGGTGACTATGCTGATGATTGTCGTCCCCAATCAATAATATAATGGCTAGATAATTTTCATTTATTTTTCTTATTTTCGGAAATCGGTAAGTGCGAACTATCCGTGTTTCAAATGCGGGCGGTCTGATACTCGCCCTATATCCTTGCTTCCACAAATACAAACAATCTCAAACGTTTATTCGATAATTTCTTATTCTCTAAACCATGTTAAGGGGGTTATTCTGTAATACTGACCAACATACCCAACCAAAAAAATCAGCGTTAGTTAATAATTAACTAGGTACCCTATTTTTAATTGATTATTAACGTCTTTTCTGACAACCTCCTGAATTTTGACGAGGATGCAAAACAACACTTGTATATAACGAAGTTTAAAGGAAAACTATCACACATAAGTGGGCTTTACAAGTATACGAGTAATAGTCGACCAATTGTGTTTGACTCGAAAATTTCGAAAAACTACATAGAAATATCGATAGATGGCACTAAGCGTCAGTTGTACTAAAAAAGAGTCTCATTTGCAGATCATTTATGGTGGTTTTTATAAATATTGGTACGGAACCCTTCGTGCGTGAGTCCGACTCATACTTGGCCGGTTTTTCTTGCATCGTATTGATTTTCATTCGATACTTTGTCCGTGTTGGGCAACTTGTCACTCGCAAAATCATTCGATATTGTTACCTACATGTCCTTTATGTAACAGATTGACCTCACTGGTCATAAAAACATGTTGAACCAAACATAATTATTATCTTCTTTCTTCCTTTATGCTATCATTGCTTCCTCTTTACTACTAAATCTTCACAATTTCGCACAATCTGGTCCGGCCTTCATGTCGAGTTTATTAGCACTTTAGTTGGCTTTTACGATATCTTGCCAACATTTCTTGGGCCTCCTGTGGGGCTTCACTTCGGGTCTCTGTAGGAAGAGGATTACCCGCTGGTCTATGAGCAATAAAGTGTAGCACTCTTTTAAACAATACTACGACATATTCGTTACAAAGTTGTCATGTTGTACATTTCTAGATGTTTCAATGGTTCTTCTACTGCTTCGCTTCCGCTTTTATTTATTTTGACGAGTAAAAGTGTTTGTAAAATCACAACTTACAAATTGAATCATTTATCTATTTATGTACACACAGAACACATAAATACATAAAATAATAAACAGACAAAAGAGCACAAAGGTACCGCTTATTTCATTTTGAAATCTCTTCCGGCGGACCAGGGATTCGTTATTTTCATAAATCTCATCGCCAAATAATACTGTCATGTGCTCCATAAACAACCAGAAAACTAAGGCATTTCACGTGTCTGTCATCACATGTGTCTGAATTATTAACCTTCACACTCCCATCTACGGCTGCCTACACAACATTACATCAGACACCACAAGTATTAATTAAGCAAAAACCCACGTCCAAAAAACTAATAATACGATACAATATTACGAACAGAAATTAACTTCGTCCAAGTTCCGAAGTTTACTTTTAGACTCTATCGTGTAGACTGCACTTTATTGTAAAGTTGTTGTTCTATTTAACATCCGCAACTTTGGCATAGGACTGATTACTTCGCTATTTGCTGCCAGGAGCGCCTTACAATTTAGGTGTCTTTTTTTTATTTTCTTTCACTAACTTTGAACGTACGATCGGGTCCCACAATGACGCTGTTACTTGACTTGCTTTGGCGGTTTTGTGTTTTCAAGATACATTTTTGCTTTGGAGATGAAATTGGAAAAATTAGGTATAAATAGTCAAGTACTTTTTCGCTACAATTTTACAGGGAACACCCAAATGATGCGAAATATTTTATTCCTAATTTCAATGATCCGAGTGCCAAAAGTCAGAATTTCAAAAGAATTGTAATGTCTATTATTAAAAATCACGAAATTTATTTTACCGAAAGTCGGAAATGCGATTTGTTAGTTTTCCGATTTTCATACGTTCGAAGGATCAAATGCTCGAAGGGTTCTCGGTCCGAAAAACGACATTCCGATTTTCAATACTTCGAATAAACTAAAAGTCAACATGTTGTGCTACAGAACTTAGTGACAGAAACGAATCGCTGCAAAACCGACTTCACGCAGTCTTGTCTGCCCTACCCCTAGAGTGTAATTTAAGCCCGCGTAGGCGCGGAGGGGTGGAGCGGCCCGCGAGCTGAGGAGCAGGTGGTTTGAAGGCCCGACGCCACGGCTGAGGCTGGCCGGCCGGGCCGGGCAGCAAGCCGAAGCTGCGGTGGTGAGTGTTAAACCCATCTGCGACGATAAGCTCGCGTGGGGCCGCCCAAACCCCGCAGCCGTGACAGAAATAAAGCTTGCTGCATGCTGCATGCCTGCTTGCTTGTTGCTTTCCTGCTTGCATGCTGCATGCCCGCTTGCATGCGGCATGCCTGCTTGCTCACTTGCTTGCTTGCATGCCTGCTTGCATGTTGCATGCCTGCTGGCATGTTGCATGCCTGCTTGCATGTTTGCTTACATGTTGCATGCTTGCAGGCTGCATGCTTGCTTGCATGCTGCAAATCCCCTGTATTATTGATGAATCACTTCGGTTAGGTTAGGTTAGAATTGTGACCAGGAAAACAAAATATTTTTATTCGAAACAAAATAATTTTATTCAAAACTAGCGACCTGCCCCGGCTTCGCACGGGTGAATTGCTGATACTAAATACACTACAGAAAAACTGTGAACGTTGTATATAAAAATATAACGGCCCGCTCTGGCTTCGCACGGGTATAAAATATATAGTTATTATGCATACAAACCTTCCTCTTCAAGCACTCTATCTATTAAAAAAAACCGCATCAAAATCCGTTGCGTAGTTTTAAAGATTTAAGCATACATAGGGACATAGGGACAGAGAAAGCGACTTTGTTTTATTAACCCCCGACCAAAAAAGAGGGGTGTTATAAGTTTGACGTGTGTATCTGTGTATCTGTGTGTCTGTCTGTGGTATCGTAGCTCCTAAACGGATGAACCGATTTTGATAAAATTGGTTTCGTTTGAAAGGTGTTTTAATCGAGAGTGTTCTAAGCTATGTTTCAATAAAATCTGATCAGCCATTTGAAGGCCATCACCTCTTTTATAGTTGAAGGGAAATTAACAATTTCCACAGGTCTGATCAATTCGAAATTTGAAATCTTGTCACTTGTCACCATGGGCATTTCCAGGGGGGTGGGTGCTACCCCCCCCCCGTCCCCCCAGAAAGTATTTTTTAAATTTTTTGCTGTTTTCGTTAATTGGCGAGATGACACGCAACACCGAGAAAAGTGGAAGCAATATGCCCAGTAATGGGACAGTCAAGGCTAAGATAAAACAATATAAGTTTAAAAAGCATGAAATAAAAATTAAATTAAAAATTTAAAAAAACCCCGACACAAAAAACCTCTAAAAAAACAAAAAAATAAAATAATCCAAGCGTCTTAGCGTCGGGGGACCGCTAAGTAGACCGCTTAGTAGTAGTAAGTAGACAGCTTTTTGTGTCGGGGTTTTTTAAATTTTTAATTTTATACTACTATGTAGTGACTAAACAATCATAGTTTAAAAGAGAAAAAGGCGTTTTTATTTCGGATTTGTATTAATCGGTATTTTAATAATCGGAATTCGTATTTTTGATGTTTCGAATTATCATTAAGTCGGACTTTTTGTTATTCGATCTATTAAAACTCGGTATTTTGAGAATAGTAATTATAAACGTTAGGAATGTTGAAATTTAAGAATTATAAAAATAGGAGTAATGATAAGTCGGAGTTGTTATATTAGGAATTTTGAACCATTCAGAATTAAGACAATCGGCATTTTGAAATTCGAACTTGTGACTATCGGAATAAAGTTTTTCGTATTTCTGTAGTGTACCCAGTGGAAAGACAATTAAGATTATTATTAGATTATTTCGAATGAGACGTTTAGGTATAAGACGAGAAAACGACTTTAAACAACCGACTTTTCTTGTTAGAGGTAAAATAAATGTCTTTCACATAATATGTGGGTACCTCCTAGGTACTTAATAATGATCTATGAAGGCTAAAATTGCCACCACCTCCCTCTAGGAGTGAGTGTGATGTGTGTGAGTGTGTGTGTTTTTTTTTAAATCAACGTTGTTCGATTCCTGGCTAGGATTATTGATTTAAAAAAAGAACAATGATACATTTTTAGTTTTTATCAAAAGAAAAGAAAAAAAGCGGGCTCGAGACTCCTTTGGATGTTTTTTTTCCCCATAGTTTCGGATTTGATCTTCCACCCACTTGAAAAAGTCACCCTGTATATTTCGGCTCCGATGCATTTTGGAAATAAGTGTTCATGGAATAAAATGAATGTGTTATTGTGTTGTTACTAATGAAATATTTTTTAATAATGGCCGCAGAATTAAAAAAATCAAGCCACTTTTTACTTAAACCCCTGTTATAAATAAAATATTGGTCTCCTGTTCAGTCGACCTCGTTTTCACCTCTGACAACAATTCCTTGAAAATAACTTTACTAAGGCTGACATTATCCAACTGCTTCAAACAAAAATAGACACTGTCGTAATTATGACGTGCTGTAACATTGAACCTTAGGGTGATAAAGCAATAACGTCGAATTTACATTGTATATCAGTGGAGATTGAACAACAGGGATTTGATACTGAGTTGTATGATTGATGACACAATGAATGTGAACATGTCGAGATGATTGACACTCTATTGACTATTTTAACCCGCGGGGGAATAGATACACTGACATAATGACGTCAAATAGTCATTATTTTTAATAAAAATATTCATACGGGTCCTAGGATGCACTAAGGACTATGAAAATAACATGTTAATTAACTCCAGTAACGAGCAAGGATAAGGACGGTAAATTGGCTTTTGGTACTCGCATCATGCAATCATAAAGTGGACATGCATTAATAAAAAACAACCTCTTTGCAGATTTATGTACCCAATACTATTATAATATATGTATAATTACTGGGTAGTAATTTTAACAATACGTGGAAAATAATGCAGATTTCCGGTACCAACAAGCACCTGACTAGAGTTGCTCCTACTTTGATGACTAGAATAATGTTACATGAAGAGTTTATAATTTAAAAATTCTATTAGAAAAAAAGTAAGAACTTTTCAAATTGTGGAGGCATATCCATGTTAACACATACATCTCAAATCATCGACCGTTATTTAATCTACTTAGTCCGATCCTCGGAAATAATGAGGAGGAAAACATGTTTTCAACTGCAGAATTTAATTTTCATGCGATTACAAACGTTAACGTTACCATCGACAGTATTTTTAGGCATAGTTCAGGAAGGTGTGTTTATTTTACAAACATAAATAGTTTATTTTTCTATAACAGGCTTGTCCTACATAGCTAGTCATAGAAGTGTCCTTTTAAGCAATTAAATCTCTGTATTAGGACACTCCACTCTTCTGTAACTTAAATTTACGTAATGTACCTAGAGATTTAAATTATGGTAACTACTACTAATGTATATTTACTATTTATAATTTCGAGATTAAGACAATTAAAGTACAAATACCACATTACAGACTTTACATCAGCTTATTTAAATGAGTGTGCGTTTTGTGTGAGTTGGGCATGAGTGATATGTGTATGTGGGATGTATGTGTGGTGAGTAAGTGTACATGTGAGTAAGTGAACGCGTGAATGAGTGATTTATGATGTGTGCTGCTGGAGGGGAGGATTTTATATTAGAGCACAACACGTGATGCGCCTACCCCAAGTAGCATGGGACAAGGGTAGGAAGATGATGATGACAGTTAGTGCATGCGGATCCCGGTTTCGGGATCATAGTGAAACCCGGGAAAAAACGTTTACTACGGGACCAAAACCGGTTTGCGATTCTAATGACAGTATTATGCGTGTAATCCCCGAAAGTTAGGTAAAAAGGTGTATTTTATACATCCACTTTTTGCCGTATAACAAGGGGCTAGCTTATTGCCATCAACCGGGCACAAAGCTAGACTTCGGGAAGCTCTTGAATCTTTTCATGAAACTACCAATAATATTATGACCGACTCGGGTATAGAACTTAAAATCTCCTACTCAGCAGTACCACTTATGTGACCAACAAACCAGCATCTTTTGATATTCACAGTAGGAGGAGGAGCTCGTGGCTAAATAATAACAGCCGCACGGCTCGAGGTTGATCCGTGGATGGGTGACCATAATTACATACCAAGTTTCCTCCGTGCCTCGGAAAACACGCTAAGCCGTTGGTCCCGGCTATCATTTGTAGATCTTTGACAGTCTTTAAGAGTATTCAGAAGCCAAAAGTCTGAAATCCAGTCTTACCAAGGGGTATCGTATAACCCAGTTACTGGGTTGTGGAGGTCAGATAGGCAGTTGTTTCATGTAAAATACTGGTACTCAGCTACATCTGCTTAGACTGGAAGCCGACCCCAAGATAGTTTGAGAAAAGGCTAGGCAGATAATGATTTGATATTCACAGTGTTAGCTTTTATATCTCAAAACGACATCAAACAATGCTGTCTAAGAAAGAATAAAATTACACTTCTTCTACACATACGGGGCCCGCTGGTGCTATTTGCACTCGGAGCTAATGGTATACGATTGCTATATTTAGCGTTAGCGCCCTCGTCCGTTTGCAGCTCGAAAGCGCGATTGCTAACCATGAGTTTTGGGTTCGATTAAGGTCGGGTCAAGTGTTATTTGGTTTTTCAATCAAGATTTTTTCAGTATCAGCCACGGTGACTGAATTTATGCCTTGTTGATGGCAAAAGACTCTCCCCCTATGACGTAGGGTTTAAATAAAGGGTGTAAAACACCTCTTAACGAACCCGAAAGGCACTGGTTCTCCCTGTCATTGCGATATTTTTTTTGTTCTACACCATACTTGGGAACCTTCTAGTTACGGAGATATTAGGGGTCAAAGTTCTAACTATTTGACAAGTAGTTTTTTTAATACAAGTTTTTAATGTAAGATTTTTACTTTAAACACCTCCACGACCCCCGTACTATTCAATCCGTCCATCAGCACAATGTTTTGAGTGCGTTACATTGAGTTCTACCTCAAAACATGATTTTACACCCCCCAAAAAAAAGTCGTTTCCCAGCAATAATTTTTGCGTAAAGTTACTTAGTTTCATGTACAGAATGTTTGGTTGACGGCTTCGTGATGAGGTGATTTACACCTTGTATAACAGGCGTATTGGCACTGCAGAG
This sequence comes from Cerastis leucographa, assembly GCA_963082945.1. Classification (NCBI taxonomy): domain Eukaryota; kingdom Metazoa; phylum Arthropoda; class Insecta; order Lepidoptera; family Noctuidae; genus Cerastis; species Cerastis leucographa. The sequence continues at coordinate 12,909,282 of OY720357.1, forward strand.
TATATCTCATAGCACACCCAGTACTATTATATACGCCTCTGCCCTACCCCTTCAGGGATAACAAGCGTGATGTTATACAACTGAACCCGCTCTGCAGTTACAACTCCTCATGAAGTGGGTCATTTTATCGATCAAACGTGTCTGTTCTGGCCCCTGACCTTTGCTCTGCCACTAATGAGTTCTGGCTGTGGCCTCAGTGTTGACTGTTCCTGCATTGCATGGATACCGGCGCTGCGTCACGTATAATTAAGACTTGTTGTTGCGTGAATACTAAGTAATTTTGAAGCTAAAATTGCTTTACAGCAGGTAGAGTACTATTATTTTGCCCCAAAATTTAGTTAACAACTTTTTAGTTAGCCGATAGCTACAATCTGGGGGTCTTCAAGTCAAGAGTGAATAGGTTTCTTCTAGGCAAGCGTGCTTCACCGTCGACCACATCATCGCTTACCATCAGGTGAGATAGTGGTCAAACGCGAGCCTATTTATAATAAAAAATAAATAAAAAAATAGTTGTTTTTTTTTTGGGTCATCATCATCAGTCACCCTCACTGGCTGCTTTCTTGCACCCACTGGTCAGCATAAACCTTCTCTCTTGTATGTCATGCTTCCCTGTTCTGTCTGGTCCTCATCTAGATGTTCCCGATTCCCGCCCCGAACTTTTTTTCGTTTTTTTTTTAAAACGTTGCCCCACACTAGGAATTTCTCCTGTATCGTGGGTGCGTTTACAGACATTTAAACTCACATACACAAACAGCCAGACCCGTAACAACTATCTGTAGGCCATACAAATATTTGTTCCGTGCGGGTATCGAACCCGCGACACGCAGCGTAGCAGTCGATCGCTCAGCCACTGCGCCAACCGTGTCGTCAAACTTTGCTGTCACTAATGACTCCTGACTGCCGCCTCAGTGTTTTCTATCCCTGCATAGCTAGGATATCGGCGCCGCGTCACTTATAATTAAATAATGTGGACTTGTTATTGCGTGAATACTAAATACTGACCTACCTTCGCTTTAAGACCAAGTTTTTTTTCATAATTGTCAGATGAAAAAGGAGCTAAATTGTAAAACGGTCCCCCAAAACGCCATAAAATCGCGTCGGGACCAGCTCAGTCTCCTATCGAATGGACTTGCAAAAGGCAGAATTATGTGTTGGAGAGTGAAACATGACAGGCTAGTTTTTTTATTTTTTTAGTTCTTAACTTATTTGGGTCTTTTTGCCAGTGTCGTTCCAAACATTAATATCAAAAAGAGTACTAAACAATACTGCCATCTGAAGCCAGATTAAGTTATATCTTGCAACTAGGTTAATTTAATCAGCATTCAGTCACCCGTCCTAGTTCAGACACAGATTCAGCTCTCTGTTTTTATTTTCATCACTAACACAGCTAGGAAATGTTTTGTCTTCGCATTCATTATGTCCGACACAAAAACTCCGAGCCACATGAAAATATTACGTTTTCCCGTTAACTGGTTAAATCTAATATATTAAATTCTCGTGTCTCGGTGTTTGTTACCAAACTCCTCCGAAACGGCTAAACCGATTTGTATGAAGTTTTGTGTGTATATCGGGTAGGTCTGAGAATCGGCCAATATCTATTTTTCAACCCCTAAAACCCATCACAATTTCCACGCGAATGAAGTCGCGGGCAGCAGTTAGTGAAAGTATAAAAATCTCGGAAAATACAATTGCCTAAAGTTTAAAGCAGCCTATTTTAGAATTTATTTATTAAACAAAAATACCTTTGTATTCGTTCTTTCATTAAGGCTTACGTATGGACATTTATACAAATTTTCTTCGTCATTTACATCCCAACTTTGGTACATTTTATTATCTCCTTCTGTAATAACAAACTTTTAATAATATAAGTTCAAAAGAAAGCCTTCCTTCGGCGGGGCTTAGAGGCTGTCATAATGAAGTTAATCGTATAAGCAGGCCTAAAGCCTGAATGTCACAATAAACGGCTAGAGGGACAGAACAGAGTGCGCGCGGTGAATTAGGGAACTGAATTTAAATGCGCTAAATTTGGACAAATTGTTGACATTTGTGTTTACTATCAGCGCCTCTCCGACCTGTTAAGTTATTTTCGGAATTGGAAGAAGATTTTCAGTATACAGTTCAGTGGGTTATAAACTAAATGAATCGAGCAGAACGGCATACGATGCAATGCAATGCATGCAATATACGGCTGTTGTGTTATTGTGATAAAAATGAGAGTGTAAAAAAAAGTTTCTTAAGGAAAGTTTTTTTGTCATCATGAGAACAATCACGTGTTTTGGTATCGGTCACTAATTACCAGTCACCCTATAAAGGGTGTAAAACACCTCTTAACGAAGCCGAAAGGCACTGGTTCTCCCTGTCATTGCGATCATTTTTTTTTGTTCTATACCATACCTGGGAACCTTCTAGTTACGGAGATATTAGGGGTCAAAGTTCCAACTTGTTTACAAGTATTTTTTTAAATACAAGTTTTTAATGTAAGATTTTTACTTTAAACACCTCCACGACCCTCGTACTATTCAATCCGTCCATCAGCACAATGTTTTCAGTGCGTTACATTGAGTTCTACCACAAAACATGATTTTACACCCCCTAAAAAAAAGTCGTTTTCCAGCAATAATTTTTGCGTAAAGTTACTTAGTTTCATGTACAGAATGCTTGGTTGACGGCTTCGTGATGAGGTGATTTACACGGTGTATACATATTATGGATATACGGTGTAGCCAATTAGAAGATCCTATGGATATACTGTGAAGCTAATCATAATGGCTATAAAATAAACTCTATAGAAGACCGTTGCAAATTCAGTGGCTTCCACAGTGATATCATTCTAAATTGCATTAAATAGCTTGTCAAGATCAGTTAATAAACATGTTTTTTTAGTCATCTACAAGAAGAAACATTATTCTAAAAATGTCATTTATGCTTATAAGTAGGTCAACAGTGTAAATAACCTCCATAATATCACGGAAGTTCTAATAGCTTTTCAGCTCGCCGTACCAACATATTGCGATTAGCCTGAACACTAAAGCTCATAAAGACTTGCCACAGGGAAACGCATAGTAATACACTTAACTACAACTTCATAACATAAAATACCCCTTTCATGCATCCTATAAAACGTTGCAGTTGTGAGTCACGGAGCCATTGTTTCCCGAGTACTATTTGAATGAAGGATTTTAATAAATAAAGTTTTTCCATTAAAATGCGCGGGTACACCACACAAAATAGCAAGCATCCGCAATATTCAGACGTTTATGACTCTCTGTCTACACATTCTACAGCAGAAAAGGACAGAACAGTAACTTTATACAATACTTGTGTAATAACAAAAGTCACTCGTTTGGAAAAATGCTATTTATAGGATAGAGGTACATACTGGCACAGTACTGCGAGGTCATTTTCTAATTACTCTCTTGCAACACTGCTGACATTAAAAGTACAAGAAGGAACAAAAAATATCTTTAAAAACTTTAGATATTTCTTGTTTTTTTTTTTTAATTTATTTTTTAGTATAGAACATAAATTATAATTAATTTCCTTGAATTGAAAGAAATGAAAATATAGAGATTCTTTATATGGTGCAGTGCAGTATGAGCTAACCTGAAATGATATATTTTTATGTAACACAATAAGCAAGCCAACAAAAAAAAAACAAAGGATTCTTCTAGTTACTGGAATTAATTAATGAATTGGAAAAGCATACCTAGTTTTACCTAAATTTTCACTTCAGAAATATCCTACTATTAAAATCCTACTATTATTATAAATATGAAAAGTGTAGAATAGCTCACATTGAATAATTACGGAACAAAACGCGGACAAAGCCATGGGCGTAAGCTAGTTATGAACCTTCTACCAGCTTTCTAAAGACTTTGTCATTTTATGTAGAAATGCCGGAATTGTACCCGGGAAGTCTGCATTAAGTAGTCCAAGAGATACCGTGAAAGTTTAATTAAATGTATGTAATATCAGCTGTAACGCAAAACTTAATTTAGCTGTCGAATGTATGACACGAAACAATAACATATGATTAGGGGAATATGCAAACAATATTGTGTTAATACAGACCTTGAAACGTGATACATATAGTAATAGTGACTATGTTTCGGAACTGCAGATCTACAAATAAAACTAAATCATTTAATTGAAGTCAAACTTCTAATGCTACTTCCAACAAGTTTAACGCTACCATGGAGGGGGAATAGAAAGAGACAGAGCGAGAGTGAATGCGTGGCACTCGAACGCATGCGTGTAGTATTACGAAGTTTCACTTCTTCCGCGCGGAGGGACTCCATGCACTATTTTTTTATATTATGTTCGTGACGGAATCAAAGAACTGCCTCGTCAATATAGTGGTCACAAGTCACTGAGCATGAGATTCGCTAATCAATTTCCAGGTCGGATAAGGGCTTATTAGTTGTGTGGATTTGTGCTGGGTTGACAGCAACATACGGGGTGCACCTCTGATGGGCTACAGGCGATATGTAGTCATTATTAATGGGAAAGGACACCATTTTGGTGACGTGCTGACTACCAGAATTATCTGGGACGTACCTAGTCTAACTTAAATATTCACCTTGCTTGATGGTGGTTGGTATTTAATTCCATTTACAGCGAATATCAAAAACATCGGAAATGTTTTTAAAATATAACCTTTGCAACTTAGTACAGTGCCCCACACCATTACCTGACCCATCTCACAAAGCAAAAAATAGGCAAATGGGTCAGGTAATGCTGCTTACTGACTGTACTTAAATCAAAAACTTCAATCAATCACGATAGTTCAAAAAGATCTTTTCGAAAACCCAACGACGCTTTGCATTTCTCTTTAGAATATTTGCCTTCATTTCCCGCTGTGAACCAAACGTGACCACTTGAACCGGATCTCGAATGTCAGCGATCTTATTTATGCAGTCTGATTTAGTTTACGTTGGCATAGACTTACAGGGAGCTCGTTACCTTCACGCTCGCTTAGCTTGCGATGTAAGCTGGGATATGGGTCATTGAATTGAGTAGGTAATTGATTTGTATAGAGATGGAGAGATGAATCGGCTTTATTATAGAGCCTAGAAGCATTGATGGATAGTATGTATAATGCGGGTTCTTCTGTGCTGTCTCTACAACGCTACTGCTCTTTTGACTTAACATGGCGTCGACGCGTTACATATTCTCAATTTACCCCTAGGGCAGTATGTGGTCAGTTAATATTTTTATCATGATCACACTTATGTATAAATATGTAAAAACCCAAACTCAATGACAGATGTCATAAAGTTCAAATTCCTTCGCAACCTACGTGACCTCACGGTCACGTGTCCTGACGCGGGACCTGACGCGAGTTAATCATTTTTTACCCACCATAAAAGTGCACAACGCCGCTATAGAAGTTTTCACTTCAAAAAAACTGGTATTTAAGCCGAAAGGCTAGGCAGATGATAAGAATGATGATTGCACTTAGAATTATTTTTATGATAATAAATCCAGTCTATACGAGATGAAGAAGCTAAGTATATTTATGGTTAAAGGAGAGAGCTTACATGAATAATGACTTTGCATTGAAGGATATCAAGTTCTTGATCATTGATCAATCATGTCTCCCGACCAAGCTGCTCGGAATTCTGTTCAAATCCTAATAAGTTCAAACTGGTACATTTATCATGTTTTGGGTGACAATAGAAATCTACTTCGGTGGTTGTTTATTCCCTGTTGCCATGTGAACCGGTCAGTTCCGAAACTTAAGCCCATTATCATGCTTACAAAGCCCGTTGTGAAACGGAGTGAAATCAAGATCTTCTGAGAAGAAACGGATTTACGACGATACGTACCTACGAATGCTTGAATAACTGTCCTATTTGCTTGGAATAAAAGGCTATTTATGGTTCCGTACCCAAAGGGTGCAAAGTTCCCTATTACAAAGGCTCCGCTCTCTGTCCGTCTATCTGTCACAGGGCTGTATCTTTTGAAACATAATAGATAGACTTTTGAAAGTGTATTACTATGGCCGTTGCAACATCGAATATTAAATATAAAATGTAATTTATTCAAATGTGTAGTGTTCAATATCGTACGGTGGAACCCTTCATGTACGATGTTTCAAAAGACCATTTCAGATACTAATCTGCATAGTCCTCATGTAAATTGAGCAATGTCTGGACTTTAAAAGAGTAACAAGTTAACAGAGAACCTCTGAGTTTGTTTCGGCTTTTTATTCTCAGAGTAGTCAGGTACGAAACACCGGGCCCATCTAGCTTAAAAAAAAATTACGTTTAAAAGTGTTTGTAAAAACCTACTTGCAAAATAAACATCATTTATCATGTACGGCTTGTCCGGTTTTTTTTTACCTGGGCGACAGAACTTTGCTAGGGTGAAAATAGATAAAACGATTTTCTCCAGATTATGAGACATAGCTAGATAGAATTAAACTCCCATACTGCAACTTTCATCTTTCGACGTTAGATCCGTTTTCGAGAACATGATTATAAATAAACAAATCTTGTTCATTTAATAGTATACGATAATTCGTGATATTTACCAAAAAGAGGGAATAGGTTACAAGTACCGAGCCTGTACTTCTGTCAAGGCCTATTTTCACTGTCACGTGTACACACACGTGACAGTGAAAATAGGCCTTGACTGTTAAAAACACGAACACAAAAAAAAATTGTTGCGTTTACCTACCTAGACTAATTCTAGTAAGTACTAATTAATTTTAGTATACCAGTCAAGTTTTGTATAACGTGCGTGTAAAATAGTTTGAAGGACAATTTAATTATTTAACACGGCCTAAATGGCCAACATTTGTTGCTATACACAACAAACACACCTATGTACACAAAATGCATAAAATACGTTACGTGTCGACATAATAAATTACCCATGAGTTTTAGTGGCTTGTTTCCCTTTACGTTTCCTTTGGGCATTAATTACTTACCACCTGGGTATTGAATGGAGACAGTGACAGACTAATAATTGCTTGTTTTTTGTATCCGTAATTACACCTTTACTACTAGTGAGGTGGGTAATTAATACTATGCCCATCCAATTAACTTTACCCACTGCTTTATCTTAAACTTAAATACGTAATTATAATCAGCTTAAAACGTTGACACTGTTGGGACACAGACCTCCTTTCTGCAAGGGGAACTGAGCCGAAAACCAACACGTGTCCCCAAGGTTACTAGATGACAGTCCCATCATAAAATCATCAAAACGTCATGCCTGTAATCCCTAAAGACATAGGCAGATGTGTTCCTAATGGTGTCTACCATTAGGTACTCATCTACCTCCATTTCGCCAGTTATGTTCAAGTTCCATGTAATAGGGGGCGAGCCTTTTGCCATCAACCGGGCACAAATCTAGATTCTACTCTAATCCGGCTCCTACTGAAAAACTCCTGATGAAAAACCCAATAACACTTTGCCCAACCAGGGAATCAAACCCAGGATCTCATGGTCAGCAGTTGCAAAAGCAACCACTAGACCAACGAGACAGTCTAACTCACATGACTAATCACCATCATCACCGTCATACACCGTTCTACATTCTGTTAAAAAATGTCTTAGTTTTAGCAGGAATTATGATAAAACAGGATATTAATCTTATCTATACTTAATAGTATAAAGCTGAAGAGTTTGTTTGTTTGCTAGAACGCGCTAATCTCAGGAACTACTGGTCTGATTTGAAAAATTCTTTCAGTGTTAGATAGCCCATTTACCGAGGAAGGCTCAACGACCAATAGGAGCGGAGCAGCAATGAAAAATGTTGCGAAAACGAAGAAAATGTGACGCAGACGAAGTTGCGCGGGACAGCTAGTATACTTCTTTCTTTTTTTTTTTTTTTTTTTTATGTATGGCATCTCTCAATTCAGCCTCTGAGGCTGGCTACTGCTTAACCGGTCTAATCCTATGGATGCCTAGAATTTAAGGCCTCTAGCTAGGGCAGCAAAATTGTCTGAGTTAAGCAACTAGTATACTTCATAAAGTTTGTCTCTTTTATGCGTAAGCTCCTAACATCACTGTCTTGTAGCCATGAAACTGCCTTAATTGGAACAAATGGTCACAAAACAGACCCTTAAGTAAATAAAGCTTATTGCGGTCTTGCGGTCAACAATAAAAACAGATTGGAAGCCACAGATTCTAGGAATTTCTCTTTGTCCTTTTATTTGTTGTACAGAACATGCGTACAACGTACTTTTATTTCGAATAACTTCTTCACCAATTTATCAATCAACTGACTGAAAGTGCCTCGTTGCCTCGTTTACGTTTCGTTAACGAAATAGCTAAGTGAAAAATACAGAGTACCCACACTATATTGATCAGCATTTTCAAGCCATTGGATTGAAATATTTAAGGCCAATTTTAACGCCTCGTCAAAGTTTATGCAGGTACATCATCCGAAATTCTGGTTATATTGACGTTCCCATATTGAACTTACTTGTAAGTTACAAGTTTGTAAGTTGTAAGTTCGCACATTTTTGCGCAAATTGGTTACAACTTGTAACCAATTTGCGCAAAAATGTGCGAATATGTAACCAATTTGTGCGAAAAAACACCATTTTTTTTTTTCTGAATATTCTTGTATTACTTAACATAACACAACATCACGCCTATAAACCCCGAAGGGTTGTTATATGTCTAAGTTCCATGTAATAGGGGAAGAGCCTATTGCCATCAACCGGGCACTAAACCAGACTCCATGGCTGCTCCTGTTAAATCCCTGATGAAAAAATCCATTAACACTTTGCCCGACCCGGCAATGAAACGCAGAACCTCATGCTTTGCCACCAACAAGCCAGTCATACAAACTTTCAGATGGCATTAGTAGCAAAGTGCACGTTAGGAAATACGTACACACGTATTTAACGTGATCGTTTACGTAAAGAACTGTCCAAAGTCAGACGCTGTATAAATCAAGCCGTTTTACATTGCACTTGGTCCTGCATGCTTCTTGAACTAGAGCCATTAATCAGGTTCCAACATTCTCCCTACTTCTAAGATGTTACAAGGTATCTGATACTATAAATGTATAAAGATAGGTGCTGTTGAAAAGGAAATAAAAATATTTATACAATCATCAGCTGCCTACACTTTTCCCAAACTATCTTGGGGTCGTTCCAGTCTAACCGGATATAAAATATTGATACAATGTTAAAATTAAATATATTTTATGAAGTGAAAACTTCTTTAGCGGCGTTGTGAAGTTTTGTGGTGGGTAAAAAATGTTAAACTCGCATCAGATCACGTGTCCTGATCGAAAATTCGTAAGACGGATTAACGAAGGAATTTGAACTTTATAACATCAGTCATTGAGTCTGGGTTTCCAAAACTGGACAATTATTTTAAGCACCAACAAAACCTTCGGTTTCTCCAAAGAGGTAAAATTCCTAAGACGGATTGTAATAGTTCTGAAGTGTTAAATTTTTAATGTGATATAAATTGTCATGTTAGTGTACGATAGCGCAATAAATATTGTATTTTACCACATAAATGATAGTACTTTTATACTGATAATTAAAGCAATACGTGCAAAATTATTTCTCTAACCATTCCAAAATATAAAAAATGCACAACGTTAATATTCAAGTTTTCACTTCTGCCGGCACTCCCGGAGTGCAACCCGTTTTTTTTAAATTAAATTACGTACGAGACGTAATTACGGAGACGTTTGTACGACGATTATTTCTTATTCCAATTTATTTAGGGTCGGCGCAGCTAGTTTTTTTTTTTCTATACTCCATTTTACTCGTCATCACAGCAGTCACCTCTTTTCTAGCCATATCATCCTTTACATCGTACATCCATCTTTTCTTTTGCTTTCTTTGGCCTTCCTCTACTTTTATAGCTATCTACAATCATACTCAACATTTTCCTCATTCCTCCGCATCAGATGTCCATTATTGTCCATACCACGGAAAACCAACGGTAATCGTATTTGCCAACAACCGTACAGAAGTCCAGACATTCCAGAGGTTGCATTTTTTCCAACCTAGGGATCAAACTCCATGCTCAGCGATCGCGCTAGCGTTGTCTAGACCAGCGATGCAGTCGTGGCAATATTAATATTTATATCGTAATAATGCGGTGCTTTAATCAATGTAGCTTCGACGTGCTTTATTTGTGGTTGAAATATTAAATTCTTTGGCGTCTAGAACATTGCAGATGTGAGTGTGTTTATCTATAAAAATATTATAATTAAAATTTGTTTATAAGTTTGTATGTAATGGAAAATGTAGCTTTCGGTTAGAGCAAGAATTTTCGGGATCCGATCCGTAGTTCCGAAGATTACCTTCATACAATATTATAAACAAAGTTTACGTCTATAACACGTGTCATTTAAAATGTTCCCACGTTGGTTAGTTTCCGTACATAACGGGAGCGCAACCGCTAGCAAAAGGTAGTCTATACTAATATTACGCTGAAGAGTTTGTTTGTTTGCTTGAACGCGCTAATCTTAGGAAATACAGATCCGATTTAAAAAATTCTTTCAGTGTTAGATAGCCCATTTATCGAGGAAGGCTATAGGTTATATATCATTACGCTACAACCAATAAGAGCGGAGCAGCAATAAAAAATGTTGCTAAAACGGGGAAAATGTGACGCACACGAAGTTGCGCTGGACAGCTAGTGTGTTTATACATGTGGTTGTGTGTTTTGGATCATTTGCCATTTGTTAAGAACTTTAAAGAGCATTACACGGTCCGTTTCCAACTGTTGGCTGTGTGTTGAGTTGATTGAACTGGTCGTACCTGGAAAAGCTGAACTGTAGCTTGGCTTTAGATTATTTTTTTGTCCTAACATGAGTATTTAGATAATCAAGGCTCTTTAAACGTATAAAGAATCAGTGTAATGTTCAGTCAAGAAGGTATGTAATACCTATTTTTCATCATTTTTATCATATTCATGGGAGGAAATTGAATCTATTTTCCGAAACTATTCTACACAGTGATAAGCATACCTATCTTGCGCGAAACAGTTCAAATTAACTAAATACAAAATCCATTTAGAAATTGTTTTTACGTTTTAGTCTGAAACTCAAAAACTATCTGTTGTTCAGTGGCTGTGAATAGTTGCGAGCAACTCGTTCATGTACATACTAATAAGTAATGTTATAGACAATTTGGTGAAACTTGTTGTTTTGTTTTGTAAATAAGATTTAGATTAAAATTTTCGCACCTGCTTTGACTGGTTACTTTGGTCGTATAAATCTCTATTGTGGTGAAATACACTTAAAATAATGTCGTCCTAATGGTAAAAAGCTGGAACAATATTTACAGGTCAATATCTTTTTACAGGTGAGTTCTTGTTAACGTTAACGGGTCCGTGGCTTACGCCCCCAGTGGTCGAGGCACCTGTGACCGACGCCCCAGATTCCATTTTTAAAATTCAAAGCAATTTTTGATCAAATGTACTGTCAGGCAAAAAAATGTTTTACAAAAAAATAAATTTTGTTGTATAATATTAAAAACGTGGTAATCACAGCATTTTAATATTTCTGAGCAACAATAAAGGACCCTGTTAGCATTGTGAATACTAATGCATTTCACTCACCCTCTTAATGAGGTATAGTGCACAACTGTACAAATTCAGGCGTGGTACAAGTAAGTATGTAACAAAAGCTTGCATACTTACGTAACATGTGTTCTAGAAGTTTTAGCGTTAGTTGTGGTGGTCATCAACTGGATGGGGGTTAACTTTTTAGTTGTTTTGAGAAAGGAGTTTCGTAAGTATCAGTTTATTTATTTTTTTAGTTATGGTACTCCAACGACTTATTCACTAATATAATCTTTGGGGTACTGTTACAATGAAACTTAAAATCATGAGTGAATTAGTCACTTACAGGTGTGCACAGCACTTACATATTTCAAATCTTAGGATTGACTACATGAAAAGTTACTGTTTTAATTTCTGATGTTTGTTAAAGGGGGCAAGTGGGGTGATCAATAATAATTATTATTTGACAATTAATGAGAATGGGATGCTGCCGAACAAATCATACCCCATCCGTGTCCTTCCCAGCTTCACTTCTGATGCCGTCATTAGTGTGTCCAGAAACCGGACTTACCTAGAAATAAAAAAAAAAAATATGTAGATTCTTATGCACGAAAATAAATAAATTACATATAAAGAAAGCACACACAAACAAGGTTTTTTTTTAATATATGACGGCGCCTGTGCATAAAGGCTTCATAATTATTAACATAGCGAACTAAACTGTGACCACAGACGAGAGAGAAGCGGTCTACAATTCTCTCTGGTGGAACGTCAAGTCGTTGCGGGTAGCCACATTGACTTGTCTTGTGAGGTTGTCAAGGAAGGTGTCGCGTAACAAGGCGTTGACGGATCGCCGACGTTTGTTTTCTTAATCTAATTAAATCTGGTGCTACAAATCATATGTGATTCCGATGGGGCGGGTAAGAAACCTATATATACAGGGTGTAACGGAAAGGGTATATACATCCTTAAGGGTGTGCTACAGACCATCAAACTGAACATGTTTCTCATCATAAAACATGTTTTTCAGCAGAAAAAATATCTGCTGCTCCATAGAAAATTACAATACCTATTCGACCCAAATGTATAGGCAGCTGATATATTTTTTTGCTGCAATTTTTTTTTGTATGTTGAGAAACATGTTCAGTTTGATGGTCTGTAGCACACCCTTAAGGATGTATATACCCTTTCCGTTACACCCTGTATATATATATGTGTTTAATACTATTATGTTTATTTACCATCGAAAACAAAAGGAAAAAAGTATGTTGGTGATGTGTGATTAGATGTTTTTACCCCTTGATGCTTATATCTGTTACAGTTTAGAGAAGTAGAAATATATCCTACTAATTTCGTCACTCTCATACATGAATTTTCCCAGAAACTGAACTCCCAATTGAATATTAGCTCCCCAAACTAATTAGCTTGACCAATGTCCGTAAAACCTACGTTCATTGCGCTTAAAACCCATTACTTAGTTAGACCAGCGGCCCAGTGCCACATATCTGACGGCTTGTGTAATTTACGTACGACATTCATTGCTGCGTCAGACCCCTGTGTTTGATGTTGCAGCCGTTGCGAGCAGCAATGTGACTGCAAATGGATTTATACCTGTTTTGTGTTTGTACCTCTGGACAGTTTGATGTTTTGAGCGGATTGGTGTTTATGTCAATTTATATAAACAGTAATCTGTCATTGTTTATATGTACACACACAGGCACATAATAAGTAACGCCAGGCATTTTTTTAAAGTGAATGTCATTTTAATTGTTAATAAAAAAGCTCATATTATTAATTATTTTAAAATCCATATACTATTAGAAAATAGGTCTTATATTAAAGTTAATAATGGCATTAGTGAAACGACCGTTACGAACTCATATTATGCTTAAATTCAGTGCCTACTATATTATATTTTAAACACACAGTAAGACGCACCCCTAACCTTTAACAAGACTGATTGATATCCGTGTCACAAGCGACATCCAGTCAAAAATCAGCGCAAACAGAAAAATTCCTGCTAAGCGATTAATTTACATAACGACATCAAACCTTAATGCGTTTATGATAAAGTAAAATCCAGTACCCTTTTACTTAGTGACTCAAGACTACGAAAAACTTACCTAATTAGCACTGCAACTTAATGGTGGACGTCTCCTTATCAAGTATATACGATGACGGAAAAGTAAGTAAAAATTGGGACTAACTTGAGCTACCGAAAGTGTTATGTCTTACCCTTATGTGGAGTTAGGAAACGTTCTGAAATCCACTGTATTTATCTAGTCTCTCAGCTTGTTCCCTGAACTCGCTCTTTCATCTGTGTTGATCAGACTTTGAATACAAGTAGTAAGTCTAGTAGAAAGAAAACCACAAAAACAGAAACAAGACCCAATTAAATCACTGCACCATTCCATTGTTTCAGAACAGAGCAATCAGTATCCTAACAATAGCAATAATACCTCCAGAATAAAACCAAATTAAGATCCCGCCGTTATTTCGAGACAGCACACGAAACGAATGAGATAAAAAGACAGAAACAACATTTAAACATTGTTTTCGTATAACAAAGTGTACTGCAACGGCCCCGCTAACCAATTCCGGGTAACAAACGAAGATTATGCAAATTATTTCATTAGGTATGCAGAGGCCCGTCCCTAAAATACCTACTTGATTAACAGACGTGGTCAGAATTTGTGCTAGATTCTGGATAGTTCACGTGAACGCCAGAATTGTGCAGGGTTGTACGATCTAGGTTTAGATTATAGTGTTTCCGAGGTGTCATTAGAACCTCGTTATGGCTAATCGCCTTGCACGGGAATGTCCAAGAACTTAAGATGTTTTAGGTCGAAATATCAGGAAGTAAGAACCCTTTATGGGAGCGTTTAGGATTTAAGTAATCGGTGCATGTATCTTCTTTAAAATGCTCGATCAATAATGAAAAGATTAACTGTTTTTTTATGAAGAAATCTAAGGAAACAACCCTAAAATCAACGACTATGCCACACTGGTTATGTATTAAACAAATACAAACCTGAATTCCGTGAAAGTGCTTTACGTTGTGACTTTAAATGACCAAAGTTAAATCCGCTTATACTACCTTTTAATAACTAACAAATTAGGAAGAGAACTTAATTGGGAAGTACCTTTTACGTCAGGTAGCTTTTCATTAAAAGACTAGTTAAGTATTTCAATACTAGGAACACCATTTTCTGATTTTACGTGAAACCTGTACAACATGTAACGTAATTAACGCACATCCTGAAAATAGTTTGTCAGAATCGTTTACTGAATCGATTTCTATCATTTTTAATATAAGTATTTTTTTATCCCAAAAATAATTAAAACTACGAAAATTATTGTCATATTAACCCTGTACAGTCAAAACAAATTGAAATGGACGTAGTTTCGTTATGTTGTGCGCTTGTGCGAATGTGTGCGTTGCGTGCATAGTAGTGTGACCATAACTTTCTCCAAGAATTGGCACATGCCACAAGCGCACACAACAAAAAAAAAAGTTTAAACTAAACAGAAAGAAATAATATTGTGTGTCTCACGGCTGCGCCAAAAATACCATTTATTATGATTATAACATAATATTCTAATTGGGGTGTTTGAGGGTGTGCGTTAATTACGTTACATGTTGTAAACTAAAAGATCTCACTTAGTTCTCGTTATGAGTTTTTTTTTTGTTCTATAAAGAATAACTTTTTTTTAACAAAAAACCGGGGGCTGTAAGCAATTGCCTTAGCCTTATAAAACTATATTCGTGGAAGTTGATAACCAGAGCCATCCAAATAAAACCTATAAAATATAAATATTTATACATATAGAGGCTGTAACGGAAAGGGTATATACATACATAAGGGTGTGCTACAGACCATCAAACTGAACATGTTTCTCCATCGGACAAACATCGTAATAGCGAAGCGCACACTTAAGTATGTATATACCCTTTCCGTTACCTGTATATACAGGGTTATTTGTAAAACACCGACAACCTCTTAAGAGGTAATTCTACTCATCATTATGAACAACTTTTACTATGAGACCAAATCCGATATCGTGAAAAAAATAATCTGCTGTTCCCTACATTTTGACGAGTTATGTGAACATAAAGTACGGAACAGCTGATTTTTTTTTCGCGATTTCAGGTTTGGTCTGTTAGTAAAAGTTGTTCATAATGATGAGTAGAATGACCTCTTAAGAGGTTGCCGGTGTTTTACAAATAACCCTGTATATATATCCTTAACGCTTGGAAAAAAAAGGTGCTTGCCTATATAGTAGGTTACCCATTCAATTGCAGTAATTGAAAACTTCTAGGATATAACTATCAGGAAAACAAACTCCTAACTTTAAATTACTCGTAGCAACATGCTTTTCGTTTTTTTTAAACATGTTGAAAGTTTTAATGTTACAATACATTGTGGTAAGTACTTATTTTAACCAGTCTAGAACTATTATTAAGAGCACATTACTATGTCTTCCGATCCTACTGGATCGGAAGGGCTCCGAGAGGGCCGATGCCTGACGGGGCTGCGGGACTGTTCGAAAGAGATACCGTGGCCCTGGAACACAAAGGGCTAAGAAAGAACATGGATGGGTTTTAGTCAGTACAAGTCTGACACTCCCTCCCGCTCCGCCCAGAGAGGGAGAAGTCATTTGATGATTTCCCTCTAATATTATAAAGCTGAAGAGTTTTTTTTGTTTGCTTGTACGCGCTAATCTCAAAATATACTATATGACTTGTCCGATTTGAAAAATTCTTTCAGTATTAAATAGCCCATTTATCCAGGAAGGCTATGGGTTATATATCATCACGCTACAACCAATAAGAGCGGAGCAGCAATGAAAAATGTTGCAAAAACGGGGAAAATGTGACGCAGACGAAGTTGCGCGGAACAGCTAGTACTGGATATGTATAGGTTGATGTGTCGCTGCGAGTACAAAATATACGACAGTGATAGGATAGTATTTTGCTTCATGGTGCGGTTAACCCAAATCTGCATTTTCCCTTTGTGAGACACAGTTAATAATCTATTGTTACCCCCGGGCACAGGGGCATGTGAAATCTATCAAATGCAGATAAAGTACAAACACCTGAATTAATGGGGGCCCCTTCGCGCATATAAAGTGGGTACAAATATATTAGAAGAGGGGGTCACAAATCAACGCAGCTGTCTGTACAAAGACAGATTTCCAATAAATGGTCATGTATCTACAAGTACAAAAAAGCCCGAAAGTCTGACAACAAGGCTTAACAAGGGATATCATATTACTAAGTTACTGAGTTGTGGAATGTGGATGTAGAGGTCAGATAGGCAGTCGCTCCATGTAAAATACAGATATACAGCTGCATCCAGTTAGACTGGAAGCCGACCCCAGGCTAGGCAGATGATATCTACAAGTACATTCAAATTACTCACATTGTCCGCTCCAAACCTATAATAGACATTGGAAACTAAAACCTAAGTTCTCCCGAAAGGCTCCCAAATAATAAAACAAGTGCTCTCCACCTCAGGAGGACGCTGAAATATATTTATTGTCGTATACTCCCACTGGTGAGAGGAGCTCGTGGCTAAATAATAACAGCCGCCCGGGTCGATCTTTAAGGTTAAGCCGTGCTTGCCGAGGTTGGTCCGTGGATGGGTGACCATCATTACATACCGAGTTTCCTCCGTGCCTCGGAAAGCACGTTAAGCCGTTGGTCCCGGCTGTCATTTGCAGATCTTTGACAGTCGTTACGAGTAGTCAGAAGCCAAAAAAAAGTCTGACATCCAGTCTTACCAAGGAGTATCGTATTACCCAGTTACTGGGTTGTGGAGGTCAGATAGGCAGTCGCTTCATGTAAAATACTGGTACTCAGCTGCATCCGGTTAGACTGGAAGCCGACCCCAAGAGAGTTTGGGAAAAGGCTAGGCAGATGATGACTCCCACTGGTCTGCTTCAGAATATATTTCATATAGAGTATTATACTTAGTATGCTATAAAGTAACTCCACATAGGGCAGTCTTGAGCAACGATCTTACGTAGTACCATCATGATCATTATCATTATAGGGGCTCGCTACATTTCTTATGGAATGAAACGAAGTTTGTTTTATACAGCTGATGTTATTTTCATCTACGTAGTAATGTTATCATTAATCACTTCAAAATAGATCACAAAGGATTTAGTTTTTGCTTAGAACCCAAACCGTGCAGAATTGTTAAATTAAATCTCATTATTGCACAGATTTAGGGTTTTTAAGGTTCCGTACCCAAAGGGTCAAACGGGACCCTATTACTGAGACTTCGCTGTTCGTCCGTCCGTCCGTCTGTCACCAGGCTGTATCTCATAAATCGTGATAGGTAGCCAGTTGAAATTTCTACAGATTATGTATTTCTGTTGATGCTATCACAACAAATACTAAAAACAAAATAAAATGAATATTTAAGGGGGCTCCCATACAAAAAAGTGATTTTTTTTGCTCGTTTTTATAAATAATGGTACGGAACCCTTCGTGCCCGAGTCCGACTCGCACTTGGCCGGTTTTTTTATTTAGATTAGTAGATTGTTGCATCGAGTGCAAAGTGAGTTATTAATGCACGAGTGTTATGTTGGTGCCCAAGCGCATGCGAGAGCACTAAATTACAACGAGTGCTTTAATTACTCACTATAGCAAGGTGCGTAATCTACTTTTCTTTTAACTACCGCGACAAAATATACCTACTCAAAATAAAAATATATTGAACTGATTTTGACGGGAGTTTCACTGGCAGATAGATGATGTATTAAGGAGTAAATTAGGCAGGTTCTATTTTAGAAAAAATCTAATTCCACGCGGACGAAGTCGCGGGCACAGCTAGTTGATTATAAAATTCTGTTTTACGTAAATTCGGTATATAACTTCCTATATTGTCGATTGCCCTAAATTTTAACTTTTCCGCGTCCCCTACCCATAAGCCATTATTGTACAGCTAACTCTGATACGTGAAAAGAATTTAATACAAATTCCAATTACTGCAAGGTAAATCTTTGAAACATGGCATAAAAGGAAATTGTGTTACACAGAGCGCAATAAATCCATTGAAACGGTCAAATAAACAAAAAAGGGCACGAAGACTGGTTAAAAGTTTTAGCTGTACCATTAGAAAGGATGAAAACATCTGTGGTCCAAACTGTCAGTTCACAGGACCAAAACACACCGCAAATTGTTTTAACCCGTTATAAATTTTGGCCCTTTCGTACATGTCCGATACGGATGAGTGGTACAGTCGAAATGTTTTAATTAGTTCCTGAAAGTAATATATCAATTCCCAGGTGGCATTGTAATCGCAATTCTCCGGATTAGTGACTCGATAATCGGTCGGTCGGGTCGGAGCCGAGTAAAGGCTGTTTAAAGATTTAATAAAGTTCAGGATTCGTTTAAACGGTGTTCGTCAATATTTGGTTAAAGAATAAACGATTTTTATTTCTTATAGGATTTAATTTCTCATTTCCTCAATTTTCCTCCATCACACCTTTGTTTATATTGTAATAATATTTAACTATGATATTTCGTCGTAACGTAACGTAAGAAAAATTGCATTTATCTTAAGTCCTTGGCTTTGCGGTTTGCTCGTGATTTTTCTTTTAGTTCTCCGTCTAAAGACCTTCATAGTTTTAAAACTTTCATAGTTTTAGTATTAAATAAAGAATTTGAAGACAGCGAAAGGACGTTCACAGTTTAAATAAAATAAAACCATCTCGTTGGTAAACTCGAGTGCTCCGTAACCTGCTGTCACGATCAAAAATAAAATACTTTATTGACCCTCATCATTCATCGTACTCACCTCCAATATCGAGATATCATGCACAAAGCACCTTATCGGGGATTCCATAGTTCCGTAAGCACTAAAAAGGTTCACATACCCGCAGTCATATCTAAGTTCCGCACTAAAAAAGTCAATGAATTTTGGTATTGTTGAGCTGCGAAAGTGACACGGTGGTACTAGTGGGTAGAGTTGTTTTTAGGGTTCCCTAACCGTTTTATTCAATTTCAGAGAGTCAAAATTTTTTTTATCCTGCTTCTATCATGTCAGACAGGTACCCTGTGTTAGTTTCGTGCCTATGTTATACAAGAATTAATCTCCACGTTGAAAAAAAAAAAAACAAAAGTCGTTTATTAAAATTAGTCTGTTGTTCAACACTTTTTGAACGTCAAAATTACAAGAGACAGTCCCCCAAAACGCCCGCCCTTCGCCACCTCCTAGTGGCATTGTTGACTTATTTAACCCAAAACCAGGAACTAACACATAATTATTGATAACGAAAACTATTCCCAAAACCTCGTAAAAACGTAATCCACGGGCATAATACGAATATTAGGAAATATCCCACATAACTATAAGATTACGACGCATATAACGCCAACCAATAATGCAGGATAACTCATAAAAATCTTTACTATATACTTTTATTAATACGGATAGATCCAAAAATAACTCATAAACCCAATTTCTTCGATCATAAATCAAAGCCAGGCTGTTTACAAAGCTTGGCTTTTAGACCAATGTGCTGGCTTTATTGCTTGCCAACAAATTGTTTTATATATCGCTAAAACGGGCTCCTGTTACCTAACACAACGTAGTTTAAGTTAAGCAAAGCATTAAAACTAAAACTCGTTGGCAATAAGCTTAGGTACTGGAACCTACAATTTATGTTGTTTCTTTTTGTGTTATATATAATCCTGTTTGAACAGAACGTGTAACCCCAATTTTGCGTGGGTGACGTAAGAGTTGGCAAAGGGATTAACATGTCTGGGTAAGCCATTTTACCTATGTATTTTTGTCAAGGTCGTTTTTGTAATTAATGAGATCACTTAGTCTCGACAAACAGTTGATTGCTTCGTTATCAATTCAGGATTGTTAGGTGGAGTAACAAAAGGCTGGCCGAAAAAGCACACAGTGCCGTGTTAGTTTAGTGACTACATTTGCGTCCATTTGAATTACCTAATGAATTAAAGTAAGTTCGAATAGTCGCCATAGAACCTTTTTTGTTTTTCAAATAAATTACAGTCACTGAAAAATACTTATAGCGACAAAAAAAATGACATCAGCAGGCAAACAGGATAAAAAACCAACACAAGTACAACCTCATTTTTTGTTCCCATTTGTGGAGTAAAATTCTGTCTAATCTAAGCTAGTTTGGCTAAAACTAATAGACTAGACTGCGACACAGACTAATAATTATATTAAATAGGAATCGTTTGCATTGGAACTGCTTTAAATTGGGCCATGTTTATTTGGCACTGAGTGTTCAATGCCAAATTAATTAAATATTGATTCTGAAGACTCTAAAATGTCTGATCAGATGTTTGTACGTCAATGGACGAATCAATAAATACTGGTTTAAATAAGTGAATAGATCAGTGCATGAAAGTGGAATCAAACAAAAGCATCTAAGGATAGTATAAGTATTTATGATATTTAAACAAAAGAATCCTTAATAAGCTTTTTATACATTCCAATTCTTGAGACCCATGAACCTCTTCGTAACTTTAGGTATTACAGCCATTATTCTTCCTACATGCATCTTGTCAGCAAATAATACAAATTTGGGGCACAGAACCCATTGCACCAGATTTTAAGTTTGTTGTTTAAGTGATATCTATATCAATGTGAATACTGAATGTAAGCCAAGTCTGGGGTCACATTGGCGACGTTATGTCTCGCCAAGAAACAGTCTATGAAAATTTGGTGCAAATATATTAGTCCGTATCGAAGCCTTGTGATCTATATTGTGACCTACGCAGTAAATAACCGTGTATCACTTGCCTTACACGTATTATTATATTAACGACCATGTACAACACTTTTTCATGGCCTACAAGTACTGAAGAGCCCTTCATACTCACGGACAATTAAAGCCAGATACACACTATCGTCTACAATGATAAATTCACTTAACCTTATTTTTTGCGCTTGTCGCCTCTCTGCCAAGCCTTTGTTACAGAATTTGGCACTGAAATAGCATTAATTATCAAAGATATCTACGAATGGCAACGTGGCGAGAATTGATGATGTACTCTCAGAGACAAACACTGCCCGGTACCGGTCGTTGCTCAATTATGGAAGTAACAATAACGAAAGACCTGTCATAATACGGGACCACTGTAATGATATATTGTTAGTAGAGATAGCTAACCCCTAACCACTGCACAGTTGGATAAATACGAGGATTATTTTTATATAGAAAAGGTAGATTTTAATGCTGCCAATTTGCCTGCCAAGTCAAGTTCTTGATGTGAACTTCACGCTCAGGATGCTGAATGGAAATAGCAATAAAAAGGTTATAGTCAAAGAGTATTAACTGGCTCTCAAGTCTGTAGAAATCTGAAGAAAATAAAGGACCTATAGTTATAGGGTGGGCTTAGCAAAGCCGGGACTAATCTCGTCTTACACAAAAATAACAAATAACAGAACTGTCTTCATGAGTTAGGTCGTAGAATATCGGTACTAACAAACTGCCAGACCATTGAACCACGTATTCTCGGACATGGAGTCACGTGCAACACGTTTACTTATAACTAATACAGTATCTGACTATCTTCGTCGGCTACTTGAAACGTCTAGAGGGTCTTGTTTGCAAGAACGAACATCCTGCCAAAGCTAAAACAAGTAAAAATTACTTAATACGTTAAAACATTCGCTGAAAGCACTTAGTCCTTTCTAAAGCGACTTTAAAATTCGATTCATTTGTTGTAATTACAAACGTTTGGTCCCAAAAAGACATACATAAACCCCCAAAGTAGATAATATCCCAATGAATCTCACCCAGACACAGTAACGGTTGGTAATATTCAGAAATCCTTTAATCCATGTCGCTATAAAATACGTACAAACGTATCGTGAAATACATCGTGATACTGGAACGGATTCATTAAGGCTTTAGTAGGAATTGTTTCGAACAAGTTTTTGAAATCGTCGCGAATGATAAATCAGAATTTCTTAATGTTTATAGAGAAAACAATGACACAGCGCTGCCGTCTCAAAGTTTTGGAAGTAACATTACAAATTCATCAAGACTTGATGTAACACTAACGATCTTTTCTAATGGTAGAAGCTTTCAAAATCTTGAAGTAAGCTCATTTAAATTATAAATCAAGAAAATTTAGAACAAAGAAGTTACCGGTTAAAATAGGGATGATGACTGGGTAAAGAAAACGAAATTCTATTTTGTCCGTCAATCAGGTAATACAAAAATATTAGATACGTATTTTTTGTTTTATCAAGTTAACAAAAAAATACTTAGTTAGTGGGGGCTCACTACGTCACAACTAGGTATAAAATGTACTGAGCCGTGACGTCATGCGCAATTTCAACTCAAAATATCTCCGTAATTTTACGATTACGTGAAAAAAGAAAAAATACGTGTCAAATACTTTTTAATTATCTACCCGATAGACAAATAAAAAAAAATAGTCACCATCCCTATTATGTCGGTCGTATTCATAATAAAAATGTTAGCTAACGCCTTCCTTGTCTTAAAAGGAAAACACCAAATCTATTTTACGACTTTTATGTATGAACAAATAACAACACAACCTTGTTGTTTGTTCATTCATAAAAGTCGTAAAATAGATTTGGTTTTTTATTTCACTAATCTGCGCTGAAAAGCGTTTCAAGCAGCTTTTCTGTGCACCTAATTAGAACAGGAATAGTTGTCCGAGCTTGTTCGTCCACGCCTTTGGTCCAGAATTAAACTGTGTATTTTCATTCTTAAGTCTAGTCTATATTAGTGTAGATATTTGTCTTGTAGCACTTTCAGCTGACCAGGCATTAATATTGTTTAAAGCTAAGTGCTTTCTTCGTAAAAGAAATGGAAGTGATATACAGCTAAATGCAACGTATAGCTACGATTTTGTGGGAACTTAATCATAGAATTGTGTTCCAAGCATATTTAATGCTTGGAACACAATTCTATGGTTAAGCTTACAAGGGGATGAAAGCATACTGTTATTAAAATAAGGTATAAATAAACTGTTACCATGAGAGTTTTCTGATGAAAAGCTGTCAAAATATAAACGTTTAATAAATGTCATATATTCAACAACATAAAAACATGTGATGAAAGTAATGGCAGGACGTTTAATAACTCTCAACTGAAAATAATTTATGAATTTGAGTCTAAAAGTTCAGAGTAAGTAATTAAATTACTTTTCGTGTGTTTTAAATAGAAGCATTGATATTGAGAAATCTAGTAGAATGTAGTAGGGAGCCTCTAGGGAATTTTTTTTTTTAAATATTTGTATAATTTTACTGATACTCAATATTGTGTCTATATAGCCACTTTGTTTTAGACTACTTAATTTAGTGATACTTGGAATAGACAGACATTTCCAATCTTAGACTAATTAACTGAGTGTTCACTAGAGTTTCTTTCTTTGTGTGTGTGTTTTTTTTTGCACGTAGTGACTATAATTCTTATTTTCACTAGCAATTGTCTATTAGCAAAACATCGTAAAATATGAATGGTATGACAATTTGTCCTCATTTTCCTAATTAACCATATTATCATTTAAAGAGGAGATCTAGCTAGACAAGTGACTTTCACAGCGATGTCAATGCATTATTGACTTACCCTTCGTTGTTATCTGTCTGCTGCCATATTTTTAAATCTCGAACACAAAATTCACCTAAAACTTTTTCACCCAAAAATAACGTTCACCCGTTTTAGTGGCGTTTCGTCTCATTTATTTTATTTTGCCTGATCACATGACAGCTCACGGTAACCATGACAAAATGTCTTTAAAAGGCTTTCATAGGCGACGCAATATTCATTATGTCACGCTTGCGGTTTGAGCAGCCCGAGGTCATGAATTAAGGTAGAACCATTATGCTAGACAGGAAATTTGCGCACCCCGCGTTTCGGTTGCGTATTATAGCGTGTTCTTACTACCAAATTAGGAATGTTATCATACTAATGTTTTATTAAGAGAGGTTTTTGTGTTACCTTCTTGGTTTCTCGGCTGTTTGTTTGTGGTTTAGTTAACTTTTATTAATACTTATGGAGCAGGTTTGCAATTTCAAACAAACTCGGGCTCTTTTTAGGGATATGTCCCAAACCAAAGGGAACGTCAAAAGGAGCGTTCCAGTTTTCCGAAACAAACGATATTCTGAAAGATCATTCTAGCAACCTATTCGTAAGGTTTGCTTATGTATCTTTATTTGACTAAAATATGTACATTATTTACATATCAAAAATTATAATAAAATTATGTATAAGTCTCAAAACGTTATTATGTATTTATATTGCTAACAAATATTTTTCATTCAGTAAACAGATGAGTGAACGTGGGTTTTATTTAGGCGGGATATTGGGACCATAAGTTACATATGAACGCGGCGATCGCGTATTGGTTAGTTAGGATGCAAGATAATATGCCTGAAAAAATTCAATCGGTATTTAAATACTTAGGCAGTGAAATAATTCAAGAATTATGTTGAGCATAATTTTGCATTCAATCTTGGTTTAAATTAAACTAATTTTCAACCGAAATTAGTAGAAAATCATTTTTAAAACGAGAATTATAATAAGTATCTTTCTATGGGCTGATACGGCCGGTATTTTAATACAGTTTATCTTTAAGAATAGAATATTAAGAATTAGGATATTACTTCATCATCTTGCTGCCCTTGTCCCATTTTATTTGGGGTCAGTGCAAAACGTCTCTTTCCTCCATTCTCCTCTGTCATTCGTCATGCTATCATTTACTCCAGAATATTATTTGTTTATTAAAATACGGGACTGCTAGTCCCGCGCAACTTCGTCTGCGTCACATTTTCCCCGTTTTCGCAACATTATTCATTGCTGCTCCGCTCCTATTGGTCGTAGCGTGATGATATATAGCCTATATCCTTCCTCAGGTTGAAATCTATCTTCTTGCCAAATTTCATTAAAATCCGTTCAGCCGTTTAGTCGTGAAAATGTAACAAACAAACTTACTTTCGCATTTATAATATTAGTTAGGATAATATTAGTTAGAATAAATACACTAAAGTAATACTTGTTTATTAAAATATGCCTCGTTGGTCTAGTGGCTATCTGCAACTGCTAATCTTGAGTTCGAATCCTAAGTCGGGCAAATTGTTATTAGGTTTATCCATCAAGAATTGTTAAGTAGCAGCCACGGCGGGCATCTGGATTTTTTCCCGATTGATGGCAATAAGCTCGCCGGCTGTTACATGGGACTTAAACTTAACTGGCGAAAGGTAGGTGTAGGTACTATTAAGTAAACCTCTGCCTAACCCTTTGGGGATTGCAGGCGTGATGGTATGTTATGTTTATTAAAACACGGAGTTATGTAAC
This sequence comes from Cerastis leucographa, assembly GCA_963082945.1. Lineage (NCBI taxonomy): Eukaryota > Metazoa > Arthropoda > Insecta > Lepidoptera > Noctuidae > Cerastis > Cerastis leucographa. The sequence goes on from OY720357.1 coordinate 12,935,102, forward strand.
GTTTTTCCCTTTTTCATAGCGTATTCATGTCTATTTTCGTCCTCAAAACATCCAAGTCATTGTTTGTTGTTCATCGCGTAGGTATAAGGAAACTGACGTACATAATAAACGCTCGATGCTCCTTAATTTATATACTGAGGGTAAATAAAGAGGTCTTTGCGAAGTACAAACATAATATTGCGTACGAAAATAAACTACACAAAATACTACAGGAGCCTTTTATTCGGAGGAGGGTTCATACTTTTGGTACCTATTTAATGAATTGACGACTGTTTCATTTTTTTTATTAAAGGTCGCTTTTTGAAAATCTCGGTAACTACATTAAATGTAAAATGTTCATAGTTTCATAGTTTGATTCAGGTCTCTTTTTTTATCATTTAAGTACACCAATTTCTCCGTGTTTTTTTTTATTTGGTTGAAAAAGCTCGCACGGGGTGCCCATATTATTAACTTTACTTGAGTTTTGAGTTTTATTCTGTAATACGTATTTTTCTTAATCGTATATATTATGTTGATATGATGATTTCATCAAAGATTCTCGTTACTAAATAAAATTTTAGGTGATAAGAATTTGTGTATGAATTGTATGTTTCAGTAGCTTTGCGATGTCACTTTAAGTGTAGTAAGTAATTATAAACTATGTCCGTTTCCACTAAAACTAAATCAATATCAAAATATTATTGTACTGTTGGAAATTCAACAACTGAGATGAGCGTTGAAAATTCTACAGCCTGCTTTTAAATAGGCATTTATTTAGGTGCCGCCTAGTGTTGTTGAAAACTGGCCTTAGACTCACATTGTAACGCGTAGGCTAAAAATAAGCACACACTATTTGGTAGCTAAACAACACATAACATTACATCACGCTGTAATCCCGGAAGAGTTAGACGGGCACCTCCAACGTGCCAACGTGGTGTACGTTGGCACGTTGGAGGTGCCCGACCTGGGATATGAACCCAGGAACTCATGCTCAGCAGTCGCGCATGCAAGCCACACAAATCGTGGTTTATCAATTTTTTGAAGTGAAACTTCTTATGCAACTTCCAACAAGTTTAACGTTCAACGCTACCATGGAGGGGGAATATTTTCTAAAACTCACTAAAAGATGGCAGTATTACAAGATTTGTGACTACGTAGTTCTACTAGGTACGCAAGATGGCGTGCAAACAGTCATGCGTTCGACTCTTCGGTGTGACCAGCGTTCGCTCAATTTCCATGAGTAGAATAACCTTTATAAACTTATGTAATAATTATGTAATGAAAATAATACAACAAGAAAACAACAAAATATATTTTAGAACCTTAATAAAAAACGAGAGTGAATGCGTGGCACTCGAACGCATGCGTGTAGTATTACGAAGTTTCACTTCTTCCGCGCGGATGGACTCCACGCACTATTTTTTTTATGACTAGGTTTATGACGGCCACCGTAAGAAATATTTTTTACACACCTAAGCATATTTGTAAAACATTATCTGGTTGTTGTTTCCTTATTTCTTAACCTCATCGTTATCCAAAAGATCATTTCAAATTAATGTTTCCACCACAAAGGTGTTAACAAAGACCTATAATTTTTTTACGACACACTTCACAGGAATCCATATCTATTGGGAATAAAAAGAAGCCTTAGTTTTCCGTGACATGAGTTTTCCTTTCAATGTGTTATCTTTTGCTCGATTGCGACCTCATTCAAAATGTTATTAAATGTCTTCAATTTGGGCTACCTTACAGGTTCACTTACTCATAACAAAGGCGGTGTAAATTACATACAAATAACATTACGCCGTTCTCAATTGGGTAGGCAAAGGTGTACGTATATCCATATTTCATCATGCCTATTAACCGAGCAAAAACTAGACTCCTGGCTGATGCGACTTTTTTTAAGGGAAAACACTTTCCCGGCCCCGAAATCGAACTAGGATCAACAATAGTCGCATTTGTGACCACAAGGGGAGCCTCCCGTTTTGCCGAAAAGATTTTGACAAAATTTCACTACCCAAACAAAGTTTAGAAACTTTTTTTTATACCAAATGCAATATTTGGAATAATTTTAGTATGCACTTTTTCATTTGGTCAAATTTTTACTTGGCAGAATATTACCAAAGATAATGTCATTATGGCATTTAGTCTTTAATCAAATGATTTATTACAGCAAACAATCTTTAGACAATAAACGTTAGGTCGAATGATTAGTTAGGGAAAAATAGGTTAGGTTACAGGGAGCCGGACGCCCGGAGTCACCACTGCCGCACGAGCCGAGCGAGTACCAGAAAAGAAAAAATATGGAAAAATGAGATTATTTTTAGCAGGCTATCAAGAACCTAACCGAACTAGTTAGACGGGGTTAATTTTTAAAAGAAAAATGGTTAGTTTAGGTTAGAACTGTGACCTCCTAAGCACGAGCCGAGCGAGCGAAGCGAGCGGTGCCGCGGTAATGGCCGGCGAGTGCCAGAAACGACTAGATTATATAGAAAGAAATGTGGAAAGCGCAGTGATAGTGTTTTGCATGACTAACCCACAGTGAGCGACATTTATGATTTACCATCTACCCACTTAACAGTACCCATTGTAATTTAATTTGTATATTCTGTGCAACTGACATATAGATACAATTTTTTTGTCATTAACTAAGCAATTGATTGAATAGAAATGGTAAATTGAAAACTGACGATACTAAATATTTGCCGTATTTTTTATACTTTGCGTAAAATGTGTTATTCCAACTGAAATATTTGACAACATAAAAATTGGTAAAAGTACTAGTTGGTTAACAAGTTAATGTTTAAACGTTCACTTGCCTAACATTAGGTTTGCGTTACAATTATTTGTGAAGAGTTTTTGCTAAGTAATAATTTGGCAAATGAAATTATGTAACCCGACCACAAGACCACCAAAGCAGTCAACTAAAATATTAACCCGGTAAATAACTAATGTAGTTACAAGGCCAAACCAACACAGTTATGGCAGTTTTTTTGGGCATGGTGGTTAGTGGTGATCTTATATTAATGAGCTGGTCACGCGAATATCAGTAGGACATGAAAGCGTTGGGGGTGAACATACGGCCTTCAAACATGCTGTTGGCGAGAGGGGGTTAATAAATAGCTCTGACGTCACACACACGCAATTGACAGAAAGATACAGAAGGTTCGGCATCATACAACGAAAACAGGTTCTTGCCAAACCATCTGAAACAAAAGACAGTCGCCGGTGCGCTCACACAGCTATTTTTAATTTAACAGTGGAATCCAACAGCAACCTTATGTGAATGAAAAAAAGGTTGCTTTGATTTCAATAGACTTTGATTGTCCCCTACAAACACGACTATTGTATTAACTGCCTAAATAATTGTAATGTTGGCAATGATGCAAATTTAGAGGTAAAAGAACTGGACGCTCGCTGCACGGCGACTAATCAAGCTGTTCAAAACCTGTGTATGCGGTATTGGAAATCTATACAAAGCAAAGCCATCTTATACTGGAAATGTATAGCTTGATGTGTAGCCGTGTGTACGTGACCCGAGTCCATGCGTGCATTTCCACTCATTGTACGAAACTGTCCTTCTGTTCCTGCCTCTCTTGTCTCCCTAACGTCACACAATTCTAAATGGGACACACATGTCGCAAACATGCTCGCATTCAATTCATACGTGCATTGTTTAATGGAAACTGTTATTAATGTTCTAATTAGTTTACTCTTACAATAATTATGAATTTAAACAGCGGTTTTAAACTGCAGCGCATTTTGATGACACACTACTTATCAAATTCGAATCTATTCATGTGTGTTCGGTTATTCAAAACACAAATAAATACAAAAAAGTAAATTCTATCCACTTCAAATAGAAAAAAAAAATGCAGTTTATTTGTGACACAATGTTTAAGACTGGCAATAATCAGCCTAGCTTTTTTCTGACTGTCTTGGTGTCGGCTTCCAGTCAAGCAGACGCTGCTGAATACCAAATTTTACATGAAACGACTGCCTATCTGACCTCCACAATCTGATCGACCGGAGTGGCTGTTAATATGTAGCCACGAGCTCCTCTTTAAGACTGGTAATAATTATGAGTAATTAAATCAAAGCACCATGTTCCTTTCTACGTAGAAAGATACTTCATCTTCGACTTACTCATGACTATACGAATGACTCATAAATTATACATAATAATTAAAATTCAAATCAAATTCAAATTCTTTATTGACATAATAGGTTACAGAAACTTGTTTGAAGCCTCTGACTCCTGAACTAGGTGTACCTGTATGTCAGGAGTCAGCGCCCTCTCCCATTTTATTTGGCCTAAATACTAATGTCAACATAGGAATGGACAAACAATTGTGCTACAAAAACAATTTTAGAAGAAGTGTTAAAACAAAATAAAACAATAATAACAATAAAAAGTGAAAGACAAAAGGAATTAAAAGTATGAAAAAAAAAAAATATAATTTATTCTTAAGTTAATACAAATATCGCGCTGTGTGTGTGTGTGTGTGTGGGAGGTGTCTACAGGTGCGTGTGGGTGGGATTCCCGTTCGTGATTGTGTAAGAGTAGGTGTATGAATGAAAAGTATGTTCTATGTGTGTGTTACTTTTAGAATGTGATTAATTATTTATTATTTTATGTATATAATGTAACCCAGATATGTTATACATTCGAAATGGTAAGAAAAGCTCAAAGCATCCTCAAAGAGGGAGATGCATTGGTGCATATTGAAACCAGAATGCATACGGCAAAGCAAAGAAAGTAATGAGTTTTAACATACAACTCTCGTTCTCAAAGTTGGACTCCGAAACCGCTCGACATCGTAAAGTATGATATGAATATGAAAATATTTTTGTTTTTTGAAATTGGGTTATGACTTTTTGCGATGAGCATTCGTAGCAACAGACTGGCTTTTTAAAATAAGTTTCTTTTCGGTCATACTGGATACTATACAAAGTGAAAACAGAGCCTTCACGAAACCATCGTTCCATCAACCAAGCATTATGTACAAAAAATATTGCTGGGAAACGACTTTGTTTTTTAGTTTGAAAAATTATGCTTAGCGCTCAATATAATGTACTTAAAATAATTGTATTGAGTAAAGTTACAATATTTAAAATGTATACGTGTCAAAAAAGTTGGTACTTTCAACATCTCCGTAAGTAGAAGGTTCCCGGGTACTGCCCAGAACAAAAAAATGCCTTTCGGCTTCGTAAAGATGTTTTATTTACTTATGACTGGTGTATGGTATACTGACGGTGGGAATCGATTTTTCCGCAGCTTTTTGAGCTTCGTCAGTAATTATAGGAGTTTGAGTTCAAGCTACTTTAAATAAGGATTCATCATCATCATCATCAGCCTATATTGTTCCCACTGCTGGGACACAGGCCTCCTCTCTATGAGAGGGAATGGGCTGTATTCCACCACGCGGGCCCAGTGCGGGTTGGTAGATGTCAAATGTCTTCGAATTTTTAGTTCTAGGACATGCCGGTTTCATCACAATGTTTTCCTTCACCGTTTTGAGAGCAGCAGTGATGAAATCAATTACACAAAGTAATGCGCCTGCCTGGGTTCGAACCTAAGACTTACTGCTCGTAAGTCGGGGCTGCTACCACTTGGCCACCGCTGCTCTGGTGTATGGTATACTGACGGCGGGAATCGATTTTGCAGCTTTTTGAGCTTCGTCAGTAATTATAGGAGTTTGAGTTCAAGCTACTTTAAATAAGGATTATTAAAACTTAATTCCCAATTCCGAACTACATAAACGTTTTATTTAGATACTGGGAAGCTCGATTTGTAAAGACATTTATATTAAGCTATGCTTAATAAATCCTTTCAAAAACATGGAATAAGTAAGAACAAAGCTTTTGAAAGTAGCTATTGAATTCATCGGCTTATTGAATATTAAAAGGCGCATGTCTTTGTGAGTTAAGGAGTCGCAATATTGATAAACGTAATGGTATTCGATCCAATAGAGGAATATTTCCTTCGATAAACATCTTGACTGAACATAAAAAATTCAATAAAAAATGTAACGATAAGAACATAAAGGGTGTAAAATACCTCTTAACGAAGCCGAAAGGCACTGATTCTCCCTGTCATTGCGATCATTTTTTTGTTCTACACCATACCTGGGAACCCAAAGTCAGGTCAAAGTTCCAACTTTTTGACAAGTATTTTTTTTAAAACAAGTTTTTAATGTAAGATTTTTACTTTAAACACCTCCACGACCCGCGTACTATTCAATCCGTCCACCAGCACAATGTTTTGAGTGCGTTACCTTGAGTTATACCACAAAACATGATTTTACAGCCCCCAAAAAAAAGTCGTTTCCCAGCAATAATTTTTGCGTAAAGTTACTTAGTTTCATGTACAGAATGCTTGGTTGACGGCTTCGTGATGAGGTGATTTACACGGTGTATTTAAGGAGTTATGTCAGTTACTTTTGTTTGTTTCATTGCCTTTTTTGCCACAGACTTCCGAAAGCAAAGTTATTTTCCACTTTAAGTGTTTTTTTTTCGCTCCGTATCAGAAGGACAATCTAGTAAAATGCCCTTGTGGGATAAATGACGTTAAAGTAAAACGACCTACTAGTAAAACGTCTGAAATTAAAAATCGTCAACCTAGTAGAACGTCTGAAAGTTAGGCAAAAGGACTGGTACACTGACGCAGAAAATAAACCAAAAGATAATAAGTATAAGTAGATTATTTTTATTTTTGTATTTTTTTCAAATTTGTAATCGATGGCGGGTGCATTATTCATTATCAACATCATCGATTATCAATTGAAAAATAAACCCTTCTAACCAATAAAGAAGAAAGACAATCCACGAAAATGTTGATCGATTATTGAAGTGGTCAAACAATAATGGATTCCAAATAAGTATGTTTAATAAATCTTGAGTGTGTTTAGTGAACGTGTGAATGTAAATTTGAATAGTCTTTGTAGATAATGTTGATGACTGCGCCGATTGAAGTAATAAATCTTTTTGCAAAAAACAAACTGACTTCCAAAGAACCACTAAAAAAGTCTGAAATAACTTTACTTTCGGAAGTCGGTGACTTTTTTTGTTTCATTGACTTTTTGCTACCGACTTCCGAAAGTATAAGTTATTTTAGACTTTTTAGTGATTTTTTGGAACAATTGAATTGCGAACCCCTCTATTTTTTAAGTCGGTTAAAAAGCTAGTTTCTAAAACACCTATCTGTAATAGTAGTTACATACAATAAACCAAGGTAGTTTACCTACTACATGTAAGTTACAAAAAATGACGTGTAAAAGTGTTTGTAAAAACCTACTTGCAAAATAAACATCATTTATCATTTCTATTTAGTCACTCGTGGTCTAAGTGAAAGCTCTAAAATTTACTTAGTAAAAAAAAAAGTTCTCCAAAACGCTTAAACGCTGTTAACTTTTTAACAAGTTAGCACATCGTAAGTTTTACACATGTTGAAGTTAAGGCACTGACACATCCCCACCGGTTTTGTTGGACACAAAACTCAGTAAAAATTTTAGTAAGATGTAGTTTTTTGTTGTCAGGTGTGAGGTCGTGGTTTTATAAAAGTACAGCCATGTTTTTAAACACTCATGCACGTTCTTTTTTTCATTAAAACTGGGTAACACCTAAACGGAATGCTTAAACAATAGTGCTGATTTTCAGCGATTGACTTAGCACCGAGAGTTTGAAATTCAAAGTCATGTTTAGGTATTACGCATAGTACTCCAAATGTTCCCTTTTAAAAAAAAAGACACAATGCTAACTGTTTGGTTTTCATGTTTTACATAACCTTTATGTTAAGGATTGTTTAACCCACTTTCGGATGGGGGTCAACTCGAGTGTCCACATGTATAGTAAATTCAGTGACTTTCAGCGACTTTATGGTTATAAAATATTCTGGAGATATAATTTTTTAACTTGCCTTCTAAATGTGTTTCTTCGTTTCGTTCTTTTTGGGGCATGAAAGTACATATTTCCTTATTATGTTCAACTTTTACTTATACATATTTTTGAGTTATATCTTGAAATAGTTATGAAGATTTTTTAGTTCATACTCGACAGTGGAATTGAAGCTTATTTAATGAAGTCGCGCTGGAACATTTCGTTAGTAACTACTTTGAACTACTTGCGAAATACACTAGACAAACACCTTTTTTTTTGTGGGACAAGCCCGCCACACTATTCTCAAACCACTGCAACTTCTGACAGTCAGAATCAACAGTGGCGACCGCCAGAAAAGCACCGAGACAATGACGCTCGACGTAGTCCCAGGTCCCAGAGAAACAATTTAAGTATCTTGGATCCCGCAACGGAATTAACCAGAAAAGAATAGCGGAGGAATAGAAAAAAACATAATTTCGACTGATCACACACCCACTCATTTACACATCCAGGTATACGATAACACCTCTGCCCTCGTGGACGACTAGCACGAGGGTAAGCTACCTATTACTCTCCTAGAGATTCTAGACGTGTCTGCCTTTATTCCGAGGTTACTGCACCATCCCTACTTCATTCATTTTCTGAACAAGACACGTCACTCAACAATATTATAATTAAGTACGTCTTTTGTTACCTTCCCATATTTCTAAAGACCTAGTTTCAGAAGAGCAGCAGTTTACAGCAAAAGAGCGAGTCATTTGAAAAGATAAACATTTTTACACTTTAAACTTTTTATTACACTGAAAACGCAAAATGAAATTGGTTTTCAAAAATAAAACTTGGGATCTAGTTTATTGGTTTAAAAATGTAATATTCTCTAGATGTTGACTTGCTTTTAATTTAAAACTGTTATGTACTAACGAGAGCAGCGGTGGCCCAGTATTTGCAGCCACGACTTACGAGCAGTAAGCCGTGGGTTCGAACCCAGGCTGGCGCATTACTTTGTGTAATTTATTCCATCACCGCTGCTCTCAAGCGAAGGAAAACATCGTGAGGAAACCGGCATGCCCTAGAACTAAAAATTCGAAGACATGTGACATCTACCAACCCGCACTGGGCCCGCGTGGTGGATTACAGCCCATTCCCTCTCTTAGAGAGGAGGCCTGTGTTCCAGCACTGGGAACTTTATAGGCTGATGATGATGATGATGTACTAACGTACTTTTCTTACTTTTGTAGAAAGATAACATTGCGGTTTTTTGTTTCGGGGGTGAAAAAGTCCACAATTTTATTTATTTAACTGGTTTCTCGAAAAGGTTACACTTTTCCGCAACACAACGTGGAAGTACATATATTTGACCCGTACATGCATATATTTTTAAATTCGCGCAAAAGCTACAAAACCAATTCGGCCAAATGACGCGTCATTCGATTTATCACGATACAGGATGTTAATTGGTACAAAAAAAAATCGAATTTGAAATGGAATCGGACGACCCAAAAATAGGCATTTGGTGAATGGTCATCGAATTTACTTGTACCTAAATGATTTTTAATAAAAATATATTTGTTTCGATTCGAATATTAGAAACTCATAAATTATTAGATGTGGTTAGGAGGTGAAGGTTATTTGAAGTTCTTTACTTGATCAACAAACGGTGCGAAAGTTAAACAAAGGCTGCGGGTAGGACGCTAGTTACACACAACATAGTTAACATACTTCTAGGGACTTAAGTTCTAAGTTCTAAACCTCAATTTCGTTGAAACGCGTATTCTATTCGAACTTTCTAGATGATAGTGGCGCCCATATGACCTTCATTTGTGTCTCTTTGCGATAAGACGAAGGATGTGGAAACTCATTTACTTGCGGAGGCCAACTCCGATTTATTCATCTATTCATACAAGGCTGTTTACTGGAGATACAAATAACTTTTTTTATCTGAAATATAGGGAATGCCTTGACATTCTGCTTTCGATTAGTTTTATAAAGGTGTCTTTACTCTGTAGTGTTTAATGGATAAACAGGGTACTTAATTAGGATACGAATCGGACCCGATAGCATACCACGGTCATTAAATGGACAAACTCATAAATAAACTGCAAGGTTGAGTTTTAAACAAGCTCTCGGGACTAACGACAAGTTTTCTTAAGTCACTAACGTGAGGAGACTTTATTACTCTCTTAAGTTTACTTCTTATTAAAATCAACTCACTTAAAGGAGTCTGCAGATTTTTAACTGCCACAATCGGTCACTATAATTTGATAGCCGAGCGTTATAAACATCAAACCAAATTTATTCCATGCCACCAACTGTCGCAAAAAATATTACGTCAAAAGATTTACGATTTAGTTTTATTCTCTCTTAACTCAGTTTCCTTAGAAAAATAAAACTATTTTTTCTTTCGAAAGACAGAAAATTATATATCCCGTATAAAAAAATAGATTAAGTTACACGTAAACAAAGCCGCGGGCAAACCCGGTAAAGGAACCGGAATCCCGCTGTCGTAAGTATACAATTTATTTGTAAAAAATATATACAAAGTGAATGTGTGTTTCCCCATTAACGGAGAGGGTAAAGGGACTTGGGAATAATTTATTACCCCACCTGTAGCTAGGTCCGAATAAAGCCGGCTTTAATAACTAATCGCTCGTGAAATTAATATGATAACTTTGAGAAATATACTCAACTTTATTGTAGCTAGTTAAATTAAGTTTTTGGTTATCAGGTTCAGCTTTCAGTTTGTTACAGTTTATGTCATGGATATTAAACGAGGATATGGAAGATATATTTTATAGTAATTACTTCCGTATAAAAGTTTTCTATGTAGACTTTTGTGCCATTGATGGACGAGGATATAGAGGCACATTAAACACATTGGTCCATGACTTTCTTCAGAATCCATCGCTCTAAATCTATCAATATCTCCAAGAGGTTCGAAGTACTTAATATTAATCAATCAGCAATGCAGACGGTATTGTGTTGCCGACATGATTAATTATTGTAATCTTAACCTCACTGTATTATACAGTTTCTCGCAAAAACAACAAAACCCAGTTTGATCTACAGTATTTTAGCATTCTCAAAAATAAAAGTATTTCGTTGAACTGTTCGTTGAGTGCCGATTTTCTATCTATACAAGGTGTTGTTTTGCATCCTCGTCAAATTCAAGGAGGTTACTATGCTAATGATTCTCGACCCGAATCAATAATAAAATTATATAATGGAAAATATAAATTATATTAAAAATTGCACAATGGGTGTAAAAAGACCCTTAACGAAACCGAAAGGCACTGGTTCTCCCCGTCATTGCGATCATTTTCTTGTCCTGGACTATACCTGGAAACTTCTTAGTTACTGAAATATTGGACGTCAAAGTTACAAGTTTTTTTATAAATACTTGTTTTAAATTTTATAAATGTTTTTAAATAACTCTAGACCCGTTCACTATTCGATGCATCAGCATCAGCACAATGTTTAGAGTGCGTTACATTGAGTTTTACCGTGATTTCCCCCGGCAATAATTTTTAAAAAAGCTTAGTTTCATGTACAGAATCATTGGTTGACGGTTTCGTAAAGGGTCTGTCTACACCTTGTATATAAAATTCAAAGTCTTGACTGACTGACTGAGATATCAACGCACAGCCACAACCGCTGGTCCTAGTGTCCTGAAATTTGGAGGGTGTGTTCTTTGTGAAAAGTAGATCTACCAAAAAAGGGTTTTTTGAAATACCTGCGCGCATGAACACTTGCGCAAATGGACTTTTGTGCAAACGGACATTTGCGCGAATAGACATTTGCGTGACAGACACTCAATGAACGACGACTCAATGGCTAACTGGGTGTCGTTTTCGTGGTTTTCAGGGTCACTGATAACGAAAATGAGGTCAAAATGATAATCCAAGAGGGCGTCGAGGAAAATTTTCTATCTTTCTTCGGGGCCATATTGGATTTTCATTTTGACCTTATTTTCTAGGTGCTAATAATGAAATTTAAAATACAAAATGTCTCAATATCTTCCTCTACGGTATGGCTGGCATTGATTTAAGTAAGAACTGTTTCTCACACGGGCATTTTTATGTTGCATGTTCCGGATTGAGCTCTGCGAGTAACTAAGTCATTTTAGCCCTAAAAAGAAACACCGCAAACGACATTTACGAAGAGTAAAAAAAATTAAGCTAGCTCATTTACACCATTAACTATATCGAAAGGCGTGAATGGATGACCGGGGCATTTCAGCTACGGCATCATAGCTCGAGACATGTATAAAATAAATTCTGGTTCAACCCATTTAGGTCACTTACAATCTAAAAGAAAGAAAAAGCGCCGGATTATACTTTTTTCTAAGCAGAATGAATTCTTTGGCTTCTTACTTTGAGAATCACAGACTTTTACAAAACTATTTATCATATACAAACACTTACGAGCGAAAACACGGGCAAGAACAAGTAGTTGCAAAATTATGTAGAATACAGTCATATAAATTTCATTTAAATGAGTATTTTCGACATTATTTTGTGGGGGTTACGAACACGTGGGCAATTTCTGAACTCCACGCGAAGCCGCGGGCAAAAGCTATTTTATTTATACATAGTATTCTTCTAGTAGAATAATAAATGTGGGTCAGCTTCCTACACAGCAATATTTATACCAAATATTAGGAAACTACCAAACCATCGATAACATGTAATATGTCCAACTAGTGGGAATCAGTCCTGAAGCATGGTCCAATTTTTCTCGTGTTTTTCCTCATTACTTATAAACAGGAAAATGTAGTTTTTCTTCGTAATTATGATTTAGAAGTAAACCTTGGGGACATGCTACAAGTTACACACTTGTAGCATGTCCCCAAAATTACCCAAGGTATATCCAATTCGTTTATCGAAAATATTGGCTGTTTTAGTAGTGTTTTTCGAGATTTTATTTGATACGAACACTTTTCTGCCAACGCCTTAAGTGTAAATTAACTAATTCTCAGGTGTCTATGAATATATAGATTCCTCGTGCCCAAATAAATAAATTAGTTCCGATTCCCCTATAATCCTCAAAACAGATTTAAAGCTCACCTTTCACCTACAGATGTACCCAAACATTAAACAAACTAAAACATTTCCTCTACTTTGACACATTTATCCTCTGATCGTGAATAAGGGGCTAATCCAGCAGTTTTATTAATAACGTTGACATTACAGTTGCCTAGGCTATAATACCCTGATTGATTGCCCGAACCAAGAATTATTCAATGTTGTCTTGCGGGCAATGATGGACACTCAAAACGTTTTTGCTCGTTCATTCTGGTTTTGTTGATAAGCTGGCTTAAGCTGGCTTGTTCTTTGTTGTAAGAAGATAATATTTTTTAATATTGAAGTATTTTTTAATGTTGCTTTTGTACCGCAGAGACACCTCACCAGCTTATATAAGCGTCGACACTCTCTGCTCACTGGCAATCAAAGGTACCCAAACTTGACGTACCTACTCGATGGAAATCACGTTCTACTACGTAGTCAAGGCACTGTCAGTCAAATAACTATCACGGGGCAATAGGGATGGTGACTCATTTTTTTTATTTGTCTATCGGGTAGATTATTAAAAAGTATTTGACACGTATTTTTTCTTTTTTCACGTAATCGTAAAATTACGGAGATATTTTGAGTTGAAATGGCGCATGACGTCACGGCTCAGTACATTTTATACCTAGTTGTGACGTAGTGAGCCCCCACTCTCCAACTTTAATGCGTTTTAACTAAGTATTTTTTCGTTAACTTGATAAAACAAAAAATACGTATCTAATATTTTTGTATTACCTGATTGACGGACAAAATAGAATTTCGTTTTCTTTATCCAGTCATCATCCCTATTATATAGGTGTAGGTAGGTTGATTGTACATGCACTTCCTTAATAAAGCACCTTATCCAAGAATGGAATTTTCAAATCCCAAGCTTCTACCATGATTTTCCTAGTATTTGCCTGTTCAGGTATCTGCGAAACCGATTACGATCCTTACGTCAGCAATCACCCTGCATGGGCAAGTCTTCAAGTTTTAGCATGTCACCTTGTGCAAATATTTACCTGGTATACATTTCGACGCCCCGAAGCAATACGTTGGTAATGTGCTATTATGGACTTTTTGCTGTTATGACAAATTCGGCGTCTATGGACTGGAATACGTCTTAGTATTTTTTTTCAGATTTTTCCTCATGACATGTTCGAAGATATAATGATAAACACTTTTATTGTTGGGAAATATTTGTATTTATAGAGACACTACAATATTCAAGGAGTTTTAATAATATAGAACAGCGTAGTGTGGTATAACCATTGAAGCTTAAAGTATCTTGTAACGGAAAATAAACTAAGGTGTGTAAAGTGTGTTTCACTTATAGATTAATACAACTTAATTTTTTTTTTTTTTTTTTTAAATAGTACAAATAAAATGTTAATATGTATTAATATTGAACATTATTTTGTGATAGAGTTACCTCTTACTTACCTTAAACATCTATAGTATTTTTCACTTTATATATTTTATGCACACTCTTCTTATTTATGACCTTCCATTAAACTTCCATATATCCCATTTACACCTAACCTATTTTTTACTTTACCTTAATGTAATAAAAAGAAACATGTACAGACAGCATTAGTATGTGCTAACCCCTCTACAGTACCGCCGAGTACGCCAGGGAGGTAACTACTTAAAGACGCTGTCTGTACCTATCCTCTACCACATTTTCTAGAAGCTGTTTCTTTTAAAAACCTCTAAAGACTGTCTCGTTTATATTTTCGCCGTCTTATTCGCAGCCGCGTGAAACTCAAGACACGTTGGTTGAGATTTGTGAACACTAATAATCCGAACGTGTCTTTACAAGCTTTTCTGCTTTTGAAATTTTGAGGTGTATTTATTTCGGTTTGATTTAGTCACACTTGAGGGATTTGATAAATTGTGACATCTGTAAAAAGTAGCTCTCAGATTATTCATGATGATTTTAAACATTTGTATCCACACAAATGTTATAACTGTGATAGTAACTGCTGCGAAAATGCTGTGCATGAGGTCTTGGGTTCGATTCCCGGGTTAGGAAAAGTGTTATTGGGTTTTTTCATCGGAATTTCTCAATAGCAGCCATGGAGTCTCGATTTGTGCCAGGTGCTGTTTTTTTAGTAACTTTTTAGACTTATGTATCTTGCTTATGCGTATGAAGTTTCATTAAAATCGTTTCAGTCATTTCAGTCAATCAATTAGAAATTAAGGACTTGAAAGTTTTTTCACCCTCTTAATATTGCATTTTTTTAAGAGCTCTACGTTAAGGAGAGTATGGTCTTACTGTAAGGGTAGAACTTTGAATAGAGGTAGGGCCCAAGAAATTAAAAAGATCTGCGAGCAAAACATGACTGCAGTCTTGGTCGATTCCATTTTAATGTTCTGAATGAATGAATGGTCAATTCACGAGCTTCTTTAATATCAAGATTAATGTCCCCAACTAATGCACAGTGCTGGCTAGCGCAGTTACTCAGGACGTTTTCTAAGAAAGTCAAAGAGTTACTGTGTTTATAAAAAGACAGTGAACGATAAATTACTACAGCTGAATATGTTTGACTAACATCTACTTGTCTTGTTGACAGTTGGCATTACTGAAAGGGGGCTTTGTTACAAGGACGCAAAGTTCTGATTTCGAAAACACCACAATGCCGTCATCTTTGTTTATTTTATTTTTTTGGATAATTACAGTTGTAGCCTTCTAGATTAATAGTATTAAAAGATTCATCAAGTCAGCACTCGGTAAGTATGTTTTAAGCGTTGTAGAAATTTTAATACGAGTAATGAATCGAAGTTCTTATGTATACTACGTATATTCTGAGATAGGATTGTGAGTTTGTCATGGGCAGCATTGAAATATTCTTTACCAAGTTCGGGTGTTTGTTACGCCTTCATGCCCTTACTGCTGAACGGATTTCCATGGCATACGGAATAGACCTTCGTTTTTCATGACCTGTCATAGGACACGATATTCCGATAAGACGTTAATGTAGGGCAAGTCCCGACATGCACGCGAGCGAAACCGCGTACAAAAACTGATGCAAAAATATTTTAGCCATTAAAGGTAGCATCGCTTCGCTTCTATGCATCTATGTCGCTGTCGCTTCGAGGTACTCCAAACAGTTTTTTTAACGACAGTCTAGCATTAAACGCCCCTAATTAGTTGCTTTCCCTAGAACTTTGAGATGTGTACCTTTTGCACCCTCGTAAGTATCTAATTACCCCTCAAGTACCAGGATAAGCAGAGAGGCGAGTTTAGTTTACATTTTTAATGCGACTAAATTTTAATAAATGTTTAGGGCATGGCAAACGGTGTTTATAAAGCAGCGATTTTGTTAGTTCAGCTATTAACGCATTCAGAAATTCCAAAAGTATGATGGCTTGTCATACCCAGAGATAAGGTATTACCCAGATACTGGGTTGTAAAAAAAGGTCAGATTTTCAGTCGTTCCTAGTTAAAAACTAGCATTTTGCTGTTTCCGGTTAGAATAGAAGTTAACCTAGTTGAGAAAACAAATCTGCATATTCTAGATTCCATTTTTATAGTTTATTTTCCATAAAACATTGATAAAATAGAACAATCGACATTAATGAAAGCAGTAAAAAAACAACAAAAAAATCTCTACATTCGTGCGAATGAATACTAAATAAATTTTCGTGAGCTCATTCCACATGCATAAAAATTGCTAACAATAGTCAAATAAACGGGATTATTCCCTTTATTCCTGATTAAATTCCATTGCACTCACTTTCATACTCGTATCGGAAAAATGTTCTACAATTCGTGTCACGAGTCACGACTCGGACAGCCGTATCCGCTATTGAATACCTACCCGTAGTTAGACACCATTTTATTTTATTCCCTCTCAGACCGGGAAAAGAATATTTTTACTCTTTGTCGTCAGTAATTGAATTTCGTTAGTAAGTACTACCACGGTTTCGTGGTGAAATAAAGAGATTCTCTCCAATCTCATTGGGTAGTATTTGACGTTTATGCGGAGCTTTCTTTAAACGCAAGCTTTTGATGCTGGCTTTAGTAGACTTTGTTGGGGCTGTTTGTCATTTTTATGGACAGCATCTTTTCTTATTTGGTGGATACGTAGAGACTACGGATTAGAAGATATTCTACATACACCAATATTACGTAAGCTATTCTACGTTAGTACCTACGACTATTTATTTGCGTGCTCAATGCGTGAACGTGCTTGTTGCGACGATTCAGTCAGTCAAGTGAGTGAACATTTTATTAAGAACTAGCACCCTGCCTGCGGTTTCACCCATGTAAATTCTTTATTTTACACAATCTCTTTATAAATTACAAAATATGTGTTATTCTGACGTATATCCTATACTAGTAAGTTTTTTTTTTAAAAGCTATTTGAGTATTTTTTATTGCTAAATTCGTTCAGTGGTTTTTTCGTGAAAGAGTAACAAAAAACCATCCATCCTCACAATCTTTCGCGTATATTATATTTGTAAGAGAAGATATTATCATGATAAGATATGATAATAGGAAAGATATTACTCGATAGGTACGTTAGAGTGATACATATAATTGTTTTTGAAGGCGACCTAATTCGGCATTAGTCGTCTCAGCTAGCATCAAAATTGATTGTATATTTTGCCGCTATGCTGTACCATATCTGGATGTCCCGTACATTTGTTCAAACGAAGATAGCCACTGACAACATAAACGTATCTACGCTAAATTTGTTTTCAAAGTAAACACGAGGCATGCGTCAAAAGTTACAATCTCTTCACATCCCGATCTCTGCAGTGTCAACACGAACTGGGAGCGAAAACTTTTAACCTCCGCACGTCTCCTATACTTCCTCTTCGTACTTACTGTTTAGCTATCCTAATACAAATATTGTTTTGTAGACTTTACTTTAACTAACTTGTTTTGGCACTGAGTGGTTTCGATAACTATTGGACTGTCTAAAACAATAATATCAAGTGTTTGTAAGGTATGTCACGGTGTAATTGCAAAACTACTGCACGGATTTTGATGAAGTTTAACATCGACATAGCTAGAGTCAAAGCAAAGATATTAACATGCTTAATTAAAAGTACCCAAAAACCCCTTACTGTTGTGAATTTGGATGTGGAAGTTTGAATGTGCAAATTGAAATCCAGACAAATTCTTGAACAAAACTCTAGGAGATAATAATTGGAAGTTGGTATTCAAACCATACCTAATCTTCAGCCCATTAGTTTCTGCTCTGATTTTAGTTAAACGTAGATTCATTCTAAGTTAAACTGAGATTAGGAGCCTAGTCTATAATCCAGTTAGAGTTGTAGCCAGATTGTTAAAAACAAGTTATCAGCTTGTTAACAAGCCATTATCGGGAGGTATTACGCGCTAGTCCGCTGGCTTGAACAGTTAATTGGTTTGAATTTATATGCCTAAATTGAACTTCGGGATCATGATCTGGTTTAAATTTAATTATCGTTTGAAATCAATCGTGGACGGAAAAACAGAGAGAGTAATTTTTGAAAAGGTGTTTTACGAAGTGTGGATATTAATCTTATGGGTACCTACTAAGTACATTTCGCTAGTTACGTTTAAGTCCCATGTATCAAATTGGATATCGCAAGGCTGCTCAACCCCAGGCTTGTGAGCCATAATATGGCCCGCCGATGCATTTAAATGGGCCCGCCAAAAGTGGTCAGCTGACGACGGTCTTAAAAAAAGCAGAAGAGATACCGCGGCCCTGGAACACAAAGGGCGAAGAAGGAACATGGGTGGGTTTTAGTCAGTAGAAGTCTGACACTCCCTCCCGCTCCGCCCAGAGCGGGAGAAGTCATTTGATGATTTCCAAAAAAAAAAAAAAAGGATCGAAAAAAAAATCAAACCATATCGATAAAAAAATTTCTTCCTTATGAACCTATCCTCAATTGAGCTAATATCCAGCTAATTTTAGCCTACCTTTAAAATAAGTTGAGCAGGCTTGGCTAGCGGCTAGCTCATTGTCATCAACTGGGCACAGATCCGGACTTCAGCCATATTTATAAAGGCAACTAATCTGCTAATACTTGAGATAATAAACGGAAATCTCAAAAATATTAATGACTTTATTTTATTAGGAGCCGTCATCCAGCTTCGTTACTGGGAAGGGCTTGTTTTAATGGGCCCCTAAACTTATTTAAACACACAGTGGCAACGACTAAAACATAATATAACTGGCGAAATATCTGTCTGGCGAAATGTAACCCTTTGGAGATTATCGGCGTGATTTCTTTCATGTTAAGTTTTGGTAACGATTTAAAAAATATTATATTGAATTTAACTAGACAATGTTCGATTTAATACCCATAATGCATATTAACACCCTGTGTAGAGAAGCTTTTGGCAATTTTCAAATGGTAGCGTAAACTTTCGCACGCAATTATAACTTTTGACAGTGACAGAGTCCCATTTTAGAACAATCGTTCTAATTTTAGGAGACAGCCATTTACTCGGCAATTTGATGGACCTGAAGAATTGAGAATCATTATAGCAGTAGAATACGAGGCAATAATGGTAAGAATGCTATTTCATTTCAAATACATGGGTCTCTTCACTGGAAAGGGGTCGTTTTATTCATCAAAGGAAAACATTCGATTAATCCTTTTTATCTTTACACATTCTGTTAGATAACGCTTTCAATTTGAGATAAAAATAGTACGTGGAGTCCCTCCGCGCGGAAGAAGTGAAACTTCGTAATACTACACGCATGCGTTCGAGTGTCACGCATTCACTCTCGTTATTTTATTGAGCTTATAAATAATATTTTATTGTTGTACACTTTTTATTACATAAGTTTATCGAGGTTATTCTACTCACGGAAATTGAGCGAAGGCTGGTCACACCGAAGAGTCGAATGCATGACTGTTTGCACGCCATCTTGCGTACCTAGTAGAACTACGTAGTCACAAAACTTTTAATACCGCCATCTCTTAGTGGGTAATAGAAAATTTTCCCCCTCCATGAAAACGTTAAACTTGTTGGAAGTAGCATAAGAAGTTTCACTTCAAAAACTAATAGAGATTTAGAATTCATGTTCATAGATACCTACCCGTTTAGTCATAGATCAAATCATTTTATACCAGTTTAGTCACCCTGTTTAGTCATAAATCAAATAATTTTATATCTTTATTCAAATGATGCGGTGAATAGAATTAATAAACCTATTTTACGTATTACCCAATCCGTTTCACAAAATCCTCTACCGTGCTTCAAGCTAAGCGTTTTTGGATAGCAAGCTTAATGGCTAGTCTCTTTAAAATAACTCGGTTTTCTTTCGTATAGCACCCAGCAGCCAGCTACTTAAGGTGTGAAATATTGCACTCGGCAAAAATGTTTCACGTTAAGGTGAGTTGCGAGTGTATTTACGTATTTTTCGCTTGCATGCCTTGAATTTTATTTAAAAATGTTGTATCTTTATGTGATGTCGAATTTTGTTTTAGTTTGTGAGATGGTTGGTAGGTTTGTAGTACATCTATCAAGATTCGTATTTCGACGGAGATAGTCTCTTTAGTGCACTTTAATAACAAAGTTTTGACGGCACGGTTGGCGCCGTGTTTGAGCTATCCGGGTCTGGCTGTTTGTGTATGTGAGTTTAAATGTTTGTAATATGCACCCACGATACAGAAGAAATTCCTAGTGTGGGGCAACGTTTTAAAAAAGAAAGAACATTTATTATGTTGACAGTAACATACAATCTTTACCGAAAACTTTAGCATTTTCTGCGTCGTTAGTTACTTCCGATACAAGTGCGAAATAATTTCGAGTTCTTTGTCTCGTTTCCAGATAATTTATTTCATCAAACAAGTTCCAACAAGCTATATCCCAAAGCGCTAACAAGACAAAACAAATTGCCCAACGGGAATCGAACCCCGGCCGCCTTTTCCTGACATAAACGACTCTGCAATGAGAAATTGTGCAGAGATCGTGTGGAATATCGTACAATTTTATGCGGTCGCCGGGAAACGCCTGCATTTACATAAATATTCGTTTATCGGGACAACTCTGTGATTTAAGTGAAAATCTTGTTCGGTCTGCGAAAAAAAGGAAGGGAGACAATAAAGAAAAGGTTTAGGACGCCTGTCTAGGATGAAATAATGGAGGCACGGATGCGACATATGAAGGTAAATGCGTCATAAGAAGGGAGCCTAAACGTTTCCATATAAAACTTTAATATACACACATCAAAAGTGTCTAGGGATCAAGCATTTTTATGCGGATTTCTTGAGATTGAGATGTGGCTTTGTAATAAATTTATGATTTTATAAATTTATATGGATCCTTTTTGGTGCATTTCATAATTTGAATCAGGAACTGTGAATCAAATTCGAGTAAAAGATGAAAATCAGCTGTCAATATTTTCCCTATAAAAACATACAACGCATTGAAGACATTATTAGTGCTACTGTTTCCCTACTACTGATTAAAACCAACGTTATTATGGAGCGGCGACGTCATTTAAGCAGGGAAGAAATGCTCAGAGCCGTGGGAATGATAGAAGCTGGTTCCCGGCAACGTACTGTGGCTTTAGCTCTGAATACAAGTCAGAGTGTTATCAGTCGACTTTGGACACGTTACCGAAGCACTGGTACCGTGGCTGAGCGCCATGGAGGACGGTATCGCTGCACCACACGGAGACAAGACCGATACATTCAAATCTTAACTCGAAGAGCTCCAACAATAACCGCCATGATGTTAGCCGTGAGGCTTCATCACTCTTCAGGGAACTTAATTAGCGACCAAACAGTCAGAAACCGCTTGCATGAAGTGAACCTTCATTCCCGAAGACCGCTACGGGTACCACCTATAGCAATGCACAATCGTAGGATTCGATATCAATGGGCTCTTGAACACAGAAATTGGGCAGAAGAACAATGGCGTTTCGTGTGCTTTTCTGATGAGTCTCGTTTTGGTATGAGACCGGATACAAGACGTATACGACACTGGAGAACCCCTGGACGCCAACAGCGATTAAAATCCTGCCAGGAAGTCCATCCTTATAGTGGTGGAACCATCATGGTATGGGCGGGTATTTGGATCGGCGGAAGAACTGAGTTGATTTGGATCAGAGGCAACCTCAACGCTCAAATTTATGCTGAGACGATTGTATCAGACGTCATCGTTCCTCTACAAGTGCAAATCGGTCCCTTATTTCAGTTAATGCAAGATAATGCACGACCGCACACCGCAAGAGTTGTAAGACAGACTCTCGCCGCAGCTAACATCAATGTCCTGCCCTGGCCTGCTCAGTCGCCAGACTTGAACCCGATTGAGCATGCATGGGATATGCTACAGAGAAGAGCTCTGCCGAATATGGAGGGTATCCAGTCGCAAGAAGACCTTTTTTTGTTGTTGCAACGAACATGGGCGGCCATTCCACAGCGTGATTTGGATGAACTCATTTTGAGTATGCCAAACCGATGTTCTTGTGTTGTTAGTGTTCGCGGTAGAAACACGGATTATTAATTGTTTAAGTTACCCAATAAAATTTTAAAGAAAACTGTTATTTCAGTCTTTTTTTCGAACTTTAATGTTAGTGGTTCAAATGTCAAAAATCCCTTTATTAGAAAATGACAAATTTCTTTATTAATGCAAAGGTGACTTGGTTTATCGTTACTGTGACAAACGAAAACACTTTATTTGATGAATCCTTAAAGAAAATTTTAATTAATATCAATCAGGAGAAAAGTTATTGCAAAAATATATGTTGATCCCTAGACACTTTTGATGTGTGTAGTTGCGAGAAAATGATTTTGTGATCAATCTTTATGACATTGAAAGATGAAGATTTAATGAGTTTATTTTATTAAAAATATGCTAAGTAAGAAGACGGATAAGGTGACTGTTGGAATGGAGAACTTTGGTCGTCAGATAAAGCGTAAGTTTTTTCTACTATCCCTGCCAGATTGACTGATGACTTGAACCGGCTAATATGAATTGAGGAATACTTCTTGCGTGGACTGCATAAAGAAGGTAACCTTGGGTGAGGCTATATCTATCTAATAGCTACGATAAGCAATCAATCAACGCAACGCAGTCTATCAATCAACTCGCTTACCTGATCGATTGATAACAGCAACAGTCTATTTAACAGTAAATGAGTTTTATATCAGCTTAATGCGACACCGAGTGGTGTTTAAACATTTCCGAGGATGGCAGCCATATAATTGAATTAAAAACTTCACCGGCTGAGAATTCTATTTCAGTTTCAACCACGTACAATGTATTACGCCGTGTTCTCGTATGTGACTAAGTTTCTTTTTACGTATTACTCGTACTTTTATGGTATTGCTTTGTTTTGTGTTAGCTGCACTTTGCTGCTGCATTTGTTCCTGATATTGTTTTGTATAAATAAAGTGAACCCCTGCGGCAGACTAGACTTGGTAAAGGAAATACAATAAGGTATTATGCCTTTATTCACTTTTAATTGCATAAAACAATATTTCAAGAATTATAAACAAACTTAACAATTAATTTATTATATATTAATATTTACTATATATTTATATTTATATATATTATATATTAAACTGGTAATGTACCCAAGAGACTGGCAGTGTTGCCACGTTGGATGGATATGGCAACGCTTTGCCTCTGACCAAGGTAAAAGCCAGCCCTTGGTCACGGGAAGTCAACTAAGCGCTTTGAAATTTCCTTGATAAACTGACTGAAGACAGCTAGTATACGATGAAAGGAAGAAGTGTTCTTAAGAGAGTTCCCAGTTGTACTCACTACGAAAGATTTTCCGAAACTCTTTCCCCGACTTGGGATTGAAGTTAGTATGCGACCGAAGTTACGACAGCGAGCAACAGCTAGTTTCTAAAAGCACCAATCTTTTTCCTCACATTTGTCTCGCTCCACTCACCTCAAATGACAAAAACGTGAACATAATACATATATTTATAAGATATAGAGAAACACATAACACACCAAATCAACAGGCCTTCAAACGTGACCTGAAAGTGAATGTCATTCCCTCATTCGGTCCCTATTGAGAACAATGCTCGCTAGTTTATTTTGCAGGTAAACAAAGTAGAATCCAATGTAGCTTCATTACTGTTGGGACCAGTCCGATGTTCTATAATTATCTAGAACGGAAAAGTTTCTTCGAACTAAGCCTGTGTTGAGCACGAAGTTAAGTTTTTAAATTATAATTATAAAAGCTTTGATATGCTTCGTCCCTGCTATTGTTGTAACTTCAATAAAAAGTTGATCTGTGCCTTTACGCTTTTATTTCACTTGCCTTATTAGTTTGTTACTTAGTATGTATTGGTCAAATCATGTAAATGAATTTCAAACCAGTCCCCCCAACCGATTGAGCTCCCCTTTGGTTCTGGTAACAATACATTTTTATGATAGACATGACTTGATCCTGGCAACCAGGATTGCCTCATCACAAGAGTAGTCCTCATCGATAAATAGTACGGACGCGATACTTTGTAAAATCGTCCAATGTTGATAGATAAACCTAACCTATTACAGCAGCATACATTTTTGACTTTCCCATCAGCGTTATCACTGATCGAATGCCCCTCTACCTTGCAAATACCTACAAGCCAATAGGCACTTTAATTTGCCTGGATAGGGTTCAATGCATGTGTTAGGTTCGAATACGGTTCAGTGGTGATGGCATTGGCTGAATGTGTCATGCGCATTGCACACGTTGCTTTTGTTTCTGACACGTGAACCCTGACCTATGACACTTTTGAGCTTAGCTGTGTTTAGTCTGAGTAAATGGCAGACTAATGAAAACAATGATCAAGCGTGTTTGCCACAATACATACTCAAAATTGACAATTTAAAAAGTTGTACCACCTTAACAGAAACCTGCTACTAGACTTGTTCTTAGTGTTCACTTGATATTGTTTTACTCAAGACATTTAAATTTCCATGAATACAAAACAATGTTCAGTAGAGTCCGGTCGAAAACTAGTTTTATTTTCGGAACAAAAACGAAAACGAAATTCAATTGATTTGCATTTTCGGTCGACAGTAGTTATTTTTGTCCTAAATTGCCCAAAAGCGAATACAAAAGGAGATGTTTCATTTTTGTATGGGACTCCGGCCATGACCTGTACCTTTCAGGAAAGGTGGGAAACAATCCCCTGAATAGAATAAAGTAACATTTATTAAATAGTAATATATGGTTTTAATGCACATAATGAAAATTAAAAATGTTTGACGTTTGTCGCGAGAGTTATGACAGCCATGACAGGTTGTAGAGATGACGTTTACATAACCTAGAAATTGTTATTTGATAATAATTGTTTATCAGAACTGATTTTTTTCGATGCTTTCGTATTTGATTTGTTCTCTTTTTTCATAAAACGTTAGACAATACGAGACGAACGAGACTGATTGACGGACACTGATGGGTTTTCTCAGTTGTTAGAAAAAAATGTCATTTTGAATTTTTCGTTCAGAAGTACACTCCAAAAAAGTAGTACCTATTATATAGTTTTTAACGATCAAATCACCACACTTGTTTATAGCTAGTTGAAAATTATGTCTTATAGACCGATAATAATAATTAATTACTAAAACACATACTTTTCATAATTTAACGTCGATGTGATATTATGTTTTGTGTGACATGATTTCAGAACGATAGCAAACTGCAAACTGGAAGACGCCATGTTGAATAGAATGGGGCAATAATTGAAAAACTATAACTTTTTGTGCACAGCAAATCAGGCTTAAATTCACGAAAGAATATTTTTCCTAAGTTCCTGGTATTTTTTCCTCTTTTTCAATAAATGTACATCTTATGGCCGAAAATGAAACATCTCCTTTGTTCGGACTCCATTGCCCATTAAAGCGGAGTTCTCTTTCCAAAACAGTTTAACACCATCTGCGCGAGGCCTAATTCCAAGATCATTATCGAATTTCCAATGACGTTAATGCTGCACATAATCGATAAAATAAGTGCCTATCGATACTGTCGATAAATCTATTAATCTTAAGGCTATTGTTGAAGATCGGTATAGCATTGTTAAACCGTCTGTAGACCGGATTTAACGTTATACTGACTTGAAAGAAGATGCCATTTGAAAATAAATATCTATCTTTTGTTACCCAAACCTTATCTAAAGCAAGGAAATGCTCTATTTTGGTATTCTAGTGGCATCTTGAAATTTAATTTAGGGGGTCTAAGTGCTTCTTAAAATATTATTAATATAATTTGAAATAAAGACCTCTTGGCTAACTAAGAATAGCTGTTCGGATCAATCTTTAGGTTACCTAGGTTGGTCTGTGGATGGGTGACTACCATTACATACCGAGTCTCTTCCGAGCCTCGGATTGCACGTTAAGCCTTTGGTTCCGGCTTTAATTAAAGCTTTTTTTTAGTAGATTTTTGACTGTTGTCACAGGTAGTCAGTGGCCCCAAAGTCTAGCAACCAGTCTTACCAAGGGGTATCGTATTACGCAGTACGAACTGGGTTTGGATTGGCAGTCGCTCCATTTAAAATACTAGTATTTACATGGAGCGACTAGATGCATCTGATTAGACTGGAAGCCGACCCCAACAAAGTTGGGAAAAAGCTAGGCAGAAGATGTCATTTTAAAATAGGGAACGTATGAGGTAGCGTACTGCCTACCCCCATGGGAAAAGGCGTTAGTTTATAAAGGGTGTAAAACACCTCTTAACGAAGCCGAAAGGCACTGGTTCTCCCTGTCATTGCGATCATTTTTTTGTTCTACACCATACCTGGGAACCTTCTAGTTACGGAGATATTAGGGGTCAAACTTCCAACTTTTTGACAAGTGTTTTTTTTTATTACAAGTTTTTAATGTAAGATTTTTACTTTAAACACCTCCACGACCCCCGTACTATTCAATCTGTCCATCAGCACAATGTTTTGAGTGCGTTACATTGAGTTCTACCACAAAACATGATTTTACACCCACCAAAAAAAAGTCGTTTCCCACCAACAATTTTTGCGTAAAGTTACTTAGTTTCATGTACAGAATGCTTGGTTGACGGCTTCGTGATGAGGTGATTTACACCGTGTATATGTGCTTATTGTTTTTGACAGTATTTTTCGGCCAAGAAAACAGTTTTCTTGAACCCTACAGACTGTTTAGAAAACTTCAAGGAAAAACACTAATCTACGAAAACCATAAGCTTTTATCAAAATGAAAACTAAACCAAATAACAACATTTAACAAGTCTCCCTTGCTCACCATTCTAATCCTACCTATGAACTGAAAACTTTCTGAATCCTCTGTGTAATCTATAAAGTATACCGTAGTTTAACGCGAAATCTCATAAAATTAAATCGGGACACGTACAACAAGGAGAGCCGTTGGACGGATCATAAACAAGATCGTAGGATAGACTTTTCGTTTGTTGCGGCTATCCTACGGCGTATGATTGACAATCACTTAGATGCAAATGAAATAAAACGTTGTATTTGTTGTTTGAAACAAAGTGTAGAATACCTGTTTTTTAGGGTCCCGTACCTAAAGGGTGCCAACGGCGTCCTATTACTAAGGCTGCGCTGTTTATCAATGCGTCTGTCACAGGGCAGTATCTATTGAATAATTATGGGTGTTCACATAGATTGTGCCATATAAAACAAAGAATTGAAATAAAGTTAGTACAGGACCATTCGTGTTGACCATTTGGCCGGTTTTTATTTTAATTATACCTTGTACTCGGTTTTTAAAACATCCGCATATACGTAGAATGGCCATTAGCCCCTCAAATATTGCGTGTCAAAATGACATGCCAACAATATTACTTATCAATCATGATAAAAAATAATTCACAATCGCAGTACCTACACACACCTTTTTTTAACGATTAGTAATCATCAAATGACCCCTCCCGGTCTGGGCGGAGCGGAAGGGAGTTTCAGACTTATACTGACTAAAACCCATCCATGTTCCTTTTTAGCCCTTTGTGTTCCAGGGCCAAGGTATCTCTTTCGAACAGACCCGCCGCCCTGGCAGATCGGCCCTCTCGGACCCCTTCCTATATTTGCTGACATTTCCTTGAGGCACGCGAGGAACACGAACGCACCGTCAATACGGTCTGTCGTCATAAGACAGACGGACGGTGAGCTAGCCCATTACTCACCGTCCGCAGGCCCACGGTTACGACGGCTGGGACGCAAGGCCTTCTCCCTTTCACGTTCCGCCACTTCCTTCACTATGACTGGTTCGCAGAAGGAGGCGATGGCTTCCCATTCACTCTCGCTCCCGACCGTGGATTGAACCAGGGCCGGACGCGAGAGGTCACCGCTGCCAGTCGATGCTACGAGAACACGGCGGTGCTCAGTCCAAGCAGAGCAAACCGGTGCAGGAACTTCCCGAAACAACCATGTCCGGTGAGGACCTGCGTCAGGAGGAAGATGAGGGCACCGTGGCGCCTCTCCAGCCACACATATGTTAATCGTTTTTGTTCGCAAAAACATATTAATAGAAAAAGAGACTTCCTCCTCCCGAAATAGTAGCGATAACATGATGATCGCATCTTTAAATTCGGGGATTATTTAAAGATATCTTTGTTATTTCCTGCTAATCGTATTGATAAATATAAATTTACACATGTCACATCTTGGCAACATAATTGATTACTTGAAATTAAATAGGATTTGATTTAATCTGGTAATTAAGATTTCTTGGTAATCCTTTTAATTACGCCGTAATATGTCACTTGATTATTAATTTTCCTCCTATATTGCATGGCAATACTTAATCGTTTTCCTTAACGGTAAGATTGTTAGTTTAACTGCCTTTTTCTTACGAAAAAAATACAACTTATGAAGGATTTTTGAAAATTCAACCCTTTAAGGGGTTAAATAGAGGATGAAATATTTGTATGGAAATCGGTCGGGTCGGTTTGTATGGGAAGGTAGAATGTAGCGGAAACCTTTAGCTTTGTATCATCTTAAATTTGTACTTATATTGTTGGCAAATAAATAAATCTGATTCTGGTCATTTCTGTCGCTGAGAAATCTAGACATGTTTTTTTTTATATTTTCCATACAAGCTATAACAATTAAAGTTTCCTGTTTTATCTTTTCGACTGCCTCGTTGCCTCGACTGCAGAACATGAGGTTTGATTCCCGGGTCGGGCAGAAGTGTTATTGGGGATTTCTATTAGCGCCCAGTTGATAGCAATAGGCTCGGCCCCTATTACATGAGACTTAAACATAATTAACCAAATGAGGTCATTAAGTACACCCACATGGCTGGGTTTGGTTGTAATTAGGTCCACGTCTGCCTATCCCAATAGGGATTACATGTATGGTGGTCTTTTCAACACACTGCATCTACATTTATAATCCAACTTTCCTCTCGCAGGTCTGCTGTACGAAATTTCTTATGTAATAAGCAGTACCTTTGTGCTCGTGTATTTTTATCTAATGCCCTTATTAAGTATTTTGTCTGTATTGTATTAATAAATAAACAAACAAGATAACTTTAAGCCTCAGTAATCTTTTTACTTAAGCCGAAAAATGCCACTTGATTATACATTTTCCTGCTATATTGCACTGCAATATTTAATCATTTACCTTGTAAGCGGTAATAATGCTAGTATAAGCTGCATTACCCGTCTTTTTCCTGTTGAATTAAATACTTTTATCACTCACAGATTACGCACGGTCTAAACCATTGGGTCTAACATCATGAAATTTCACATAAGATTTCCATTTATAAGGAATGTGAGTAGTATTTATGAAGGATATTTTAAAATTCGTCCCCAATGGGTTCAAATAGAGTATAAATAGATGATGAAATAATTGTATAACTTTGGAAAATCTTGTCATTTTTATTTTAAAATTTTCCTTATGAGCAATATCAATATTAGTTTAGGCCACATTGACTGTATTTTCCTAAGTTCTTACTCGGAACCTGTTTGATTATATTTAACTAAAACAAAACCCTTTGTTTTAAGTTCGGTTAGATACCCAAATTCTAAGAACAATCTGTTCACCTATTCATAATGCCCTTGAATTATTAAAATCATTAATCATGAGGTACAAAACACTTTTGGTGTTCAACATTATAAATAGAGCCTAACAATAAAATTTGAACCTTTCATAAACATTAATTTTCTTATGAAATAGGTCTCCCTTTGACTTCTGTGTTGAAAAAGGATGAGATTATCAATTGCTTCGAAGCCGTAGAAAGGACACCGAAGCTAAAACGGTAATCTCGTATTCATCATTCTGAACCTTTCACATGTAAATTATTCGTCGATTTAAAAAAAAAACTGCTGTGTGTAGCAGCTACAATGTAATGCAATGCCTACACGGTCAAAACGCCTATCGCCACGTGAAGGCCTACCTCAAAGTCTCAGTTAAACGTAGGCGTGTGACTATTCATAAGTCTATAATAAAATAATGGCTAATGTTACTAAATGACTTAATGCACTAAAAAGCTTTTAACGTGCCTACGGAAGAGGAGAAACTGAAACGTCTTCCTACGATGTTGCTTTCTGAAAGCCTGCTACCATAATTTTAGCATCGTCTTCCACTTAAGTAGTTTTAATTGCATTATAATGACACGCCAGTCTTGGCATACTAATTTTACTAATGCATAGTGCGTTAAAAGTTATAGGAGATGGTAGGGAACTAGGTGTTGGGGACAAAGTACCGCTACAAATTGCAATTAGCCCTGCTTCTATTAGTATCTTTACACGATACAGCCTACACTTTGTTTGTGATTAAAAATAATACTTAATTTTTATTTAATATATTTTACAAATTAATATTATTTTAAAGCTAAATAAAAAAATTAAATCCTGTTGTTTTTAATTTATATATTTAGTTAGTTTATGTAAATATGTACTGTTATTTTTATTTTATTTTGATAAAAAAAAATATAAATATTGAATATGAACAATGTAATGTTATTTTATAACGATATTACGAACGATATTTTACTTTACTTCCTAGTAGTAAATCTCAGGACTTTCTCATTCTATGATTAAAGAATACTGGTGAAAATATGGAGATTTCTGTGAATTTCTAATTGATTTCAGCTTGGAAAATTGTTTTTCAGTTCTTGGTACACAGACTTTATGGCGAATGTACCTACTTGAAACGCATTACCTACCCAATTTATTAAAGTTTAGTAAATATCTATAGTAACCGATTTAGATAAAAAGTTCTATGGTACAATGAATGCACTAAATTCTTTGAAGAAAGCAGTTTGAACGAAAACCGTTTTAAAGAATTGCTACCGAATGCAGAATACTTTGATTGAATTATAACAATTTCTTAACTTTTGCAGCCGTCGAAAGCGAGCCAGCACGGTCACTTCGTTTTATTTTTACTTGAAACTAGTTGGCAAACCTGGGCCAATAACTGCCAACTATGATTTAAAATGCTCTCTGAAGTTCGTTATAAAATATTTACAAAATGTTCGAGATGGTCCTTCGAATATGTAAATATTATACATCTCAAAGTAATCCTTTTAAAAGGTTGTGAATATAATATTTCAGAGAAAGGCAATTCACGTGAAAGTGGTCTTAATTCTAGGAAAGCTCGTGAAGGGTAGGTTTAATTTTAAATTAGCTACCTATTTTAAACCCGTGTTACTGTGATCATTTGGAAACCGGAATTTATTTTAGAAGGAAAATAGATCAAAGTTCTAAGAGAATTTCAATTTTCCAGGAAACAATTAAGTATCAGTGCCTAAGTATTTTATATGTATGCATACAAAATTTAGGACAGGACCTATTTGATGAACAAACTGAAACTTCCAGGAATACGGATACCCCAAAACTTGAGCTTTGCCAAGACTTGCGTGTTTTGTGGAACGAAATTCGCTCGAGCCAATTGTGTCCAGTAACTTGTATGGAGATATTCAAACTAGCACGCGAAGTCCCTTGGCTTCGTCATCATTAAAACAATAGACGCGCGAGGCAGACGTGTCCAGAACAGGATTCCCCTAAGTATGGAAGTAAATAACAATCCACGGCTATAAAAAGTTTTTCATAAATTTTCTTATACATGCATTTGCACGTGAGAGCTGAGCTTTAATCGGATTCGGTCTTGCTTGCTTGCTTGCTCGGGCAAAGTGTTATTGGGGTTCTCCATCCTTTAGAAATTTCTCAGTAGCAGCCATGGAGTCTGGATTTGTGCCCGATTGATGGCAATGGGCTCGCCCCTGATTACATGGGACTTAAACATAACCTGGGAAATGTGGGTGTACTATTTGGTACATCTCTGCCTAACCCTTCAGGGATTACAGGCGTGATGTTATGTGTGTGTGTGTTTCTTATACAATTTCTTTAATACCGAATTGTAACAACAGTAACTTAAAAGGACTGTATAATTGTAACACCTGCAAATCTTAACCAAACACGAAGACTTCAAAATCAGTTTTCGCTCAAGAAACCCGATATGACAAGCGAAATCCGTGCCGTTCGTTGTGTAAGCCCGTAACGTTAGTATATCGAAGCGTTCAGCTGACAGGGAACATGCTTATCTTCACGGAGCCATGCACGTTTGATAACTGAGTGACACTGACAGACAGACAGCCACACTACGAATATAATGAGACTACACCTGTGTTTTGGTAGGGGGTTACATCATAGAGGGTTACAGGGGGTCATCTGGATGAAAGTTGCTGATCTTGAATTTGAATAGCTGTGGACTGCAGTAGGCTGATGATAATGATGTTAAAAAGATTACTAGTAAGTTACAGTATTATTGAGGATTTCTCATCGAGAAAAAAGGATCCAGCAGTTTACCAAGAAATGTTTAGAAGTTACTGTAGAGTTATAAATTATATGCTGATAATGGCTATCTCGCTAGTAGTCAACCCTTTTCATTCTTATGGCTTCGCTCGCTATGATAGTAAAATACCTTTTAACATAAAGTTAATGGATGGCTCATAAATATCATGTGTATATTAGCTCGAAAGTATGTTAGAACTAAGAGTATTATTTAAATATACTTTCGACCTAATATAGAAATAATGTGAGTCGAAGAACCAACGGATGAGAACCCAAATTCGACGAGACGTGTTTACACTGTTAATTGAGGAAAAACATGTTTCAGAAGGTGTGTTGGAAGTGATAACTGGCAAGTTATGGCTTTAAACAAAACATAATCTCGGGTGAAAATAGAGAAAATGGATTTTCCTAGATATGAGACGTAGCTAGACTGATTTTCCGCTCACGTAAGCGATACAATTTCGATGAAAGTTGCAATTAAGGGGCTTCCCTTAATTGCAACTTTCATCGAAATTGTTAGAACCGTTTTAGATAACGTTAAACCGTTAAACCCATTATGTAGATAATTATATTGCTCATTAAAAAGTGTAGAATGTTAGCTAACTATCTAACCTTTTCTCAACTTTGTTGGGGATGGCCTACATTATAATCGTATGCAGCTAGAAACTAGTATTTGTTGTAGATCTGCAGTCACTCCAGGTAAAATACTGATTGTAGCTGGCAGTCACCTATCTGACCTCCACTAACTATCCTGGATAACGCTCCCCTTGGTAAGACTGCTTGGTAGACTTTTTGGCATCTAACTACTAGTTTAGGTTACTAAATTTTTAATTACGTAATAAAATACACGTGCATTTAAAAAAAAATACCGAGAACGATAACACTTAATCAAGTATTTATGTTAATGAAATATTTAATCTTTATGAATGAGTATTAGATAACGCCTATGTTATGTGATTGAACTCAGGAATCCCCGTTATCACTGCACACTAGTGATTGCACATAATCATTATTATTTGTGTGGTAGCTATCAGTATAATTGAATGGAATGGAATGGAACACAATGTGACTAAAAGAGTGATGAACATAAATGTGGATGGATGGAGAGGGAGAGGAAGACCAAAGAAAAGATGGATGGAATGTGTGAAAAATGATATGAAGGAAAAAAGAGTAAATGATAGCATGACGAATGACAGAGGAGAATGGAGGAAAGAGACGTGTTGCTCCGACCCCAAATAAAATGAGACAAGGGCATGAAGATGATGAGAATTGTGGTTCGGCAATATACCGTGTGAAGTACAAAGTATAACAGCTTGAACTTCACCCTTCGGACTTACTGTTGAGCAGAACTAAAATAAATACGTACTTATACCATCAGAGCAAATCAGTCATTATCATGACCAAGGCAATGTTTTTTAATCGTACATCCTTCAGTATTTCGAATGTTTGGAATTGTAGACGCGGATAAGTGATTTTATTTAGTTTTACCTTGATACTAGTTACCAGACAATCAGTTCAATAAATGTATTGTTCCATGTCATATCACTAACTCAGGTCCGTGTCCAACGTATGTATCCTACCTTTATCTTTCCATTTGATGCTTGTAGTTTTTCGAACATAACTTAAAAACTCAGCATACCTGAAAGAAAGAAAATAAAGAATAAATAACCTGAAGGAAGAAAGTTACGGTGCAATATCTGAACAAGGTCGAAACCTCGTTTAGATTTTCTTCCGTGCCTTGATATTTCCTTAAATAAGATAATATGTAAACATAAAACAGATTGTAGATAAACGTTGTTAGCAAGAACTCTCAAGAAAATTGTATTTTAAAAACATTTTCATTGGGGCATACTTTTTTATCAGCCTCATTATTCAGATATAGCCGTGTAGAATCGCTTTCCAATCGTTATTAGCCAAGATTAGGCCTGTAACAGCTGCCCGCAAGAGTATCAAAGGAATTATTGTGATTATTGAAACGAAATACAGTCCTCGAGTCGACGAAATCGATTTTTTATTAAAGGAAATAGGTTTGTCGGCGGAGCAATTAAGGCTCAAAGTAAGGATGAAATAAGCCTTAAATAATGCTGATTCCACCGTTCGATTTTACAATTCGAATAATTTAGCCGAGATCGATTTGATACCCCACTCGAGTTGTCGTGGCGTCTCATTTCCTCCGTATCTTGTTTTGACATTTTCTCCTCGTAAAATTTAAATCTTAATTTCAATAACACAAATACGATTCATGAAATTATTAAATCTCAGCGTGTTACTTTTAAACTTGCTCAAGATTCTTCCGAAGTTTTAATAACTTTTGTGTTTTATTTAGCACCTCGAGCTTCGTGAAAAGATTTTGGTAAAACATTTTAATAATTTGGTGGCGGTTTTCTCAAAGGGGTATTTATTCCTTTAAGTTTATTAATGAAGGAGATTAGGGATAAATTGAAAATGCTTTTGTTTCGTGATTTTTAGAGACGACGTCGAGTAAGTACTTAAACCCTTTGATATTAGACAGTAATACGAATGTTATTTTAAGATGGGAATTCTAAAAATAACTGAAAGATTTGGTTTATAATTCGCTGACCTTTAGTTATAAATATTGTAGGGAGCGAACAAAAGAAGAAGACAAAAGAGTGTCTTTTTAACAAAGGTTTTAGTAGGATAGGCTGCCTAAACGAAAGTAAGTACGGATATAACAACAATTTTTTACAAAAAAAAATGTAATAAAATAAATTAAATAGCACAACAGGAATATGAATATGTAAACTAATTGCACCATTATTGCAAACTTCATTACAATAATTAATTTACGAGAAAACGAATTATTTCATTAAATTGGTTTCATGTTACGTCATTGCTCACGTACAATTTAGTGTACTAAGGCGTGAAATTCCCAGGTTGTTGCTCCAGTTTACACCTAGCTTACGTATTGTGTGACAAGGATCCCGTGTGTCAGGGTCGAAGATGTATAAAAAGTAGAAGGTGCTGGCAGAAAAGGAATTAACAACGTCAATTACGTTACGAAAAAAGAAGCGGTCAAAAAAAAAAAAAAAACGTACTGGACAACCGACACCGAACTATAATAGATAATGTACTAAAATATATATTGAAGTTCGGTGTCTGATAAACCGCACCTTAAATAAAGCTAAACTTTTTTAATATCTCCTAAATCAACTTTTTTATCATAGTTCTTTGCATGAATTTTCACAGACGATTTCTCTTTTGTTCTTTCTTACGTGACAGACAATGAACGTTCTAGGAAAACTTAAAAATATTTTAAAGCCATTGAGCCTTAAAATTAAGTTTAACTTTTTCTAGAACGTTCATTGTCTGTGTGCAATTCTGGGTCATCGTCACTAGGTTCTGACTCACAAAAGTTAGATATTTTGAAAGAAAAATCGAAGCGCTCATGGATAGATAGACACTTAAGTGGATATTTTAGTACTCTTTTCTTTTCTCTCGCCAGTCATGGTACCTTTTCAATTTATCCAAACCATAGTTCGACCATGATAGTTGGGATTCAGGTGTTGGATCCTTTGAAAACTCTGGTCAATAGCACAAGAACACTCAGTGGCGTCCATGCTTTGTGTTCTCTACATTTGTGAAGCCGGACTTTTGTGTTTTTTTTTAAGGCTAAGCCTTTTTTTTTTCCAACATATAAACACCATTTTTTACTAGACTTAGGTTGTAGTTAAATGCTAGAACAGAGATGCTATGGCAAAACTGTTGTTCCCTAAAAAGTAAGGAAAGTTGAATCTTCCTGTACCCCCTTTTTTTTTTGCGGATGGTAATTCATCAAATGACTTCTCCCGCTCTGGGCGGAGCGGGAGGGAGTGTCAGACTTGTACTGACTAAAACCCACCCATGTTCCTTCTTCGCCCTTTGTGTTCCAGGGCCGCGGTATCTCTTTCGAACAACCCGCAGCCCTGGCAGGCATCGGCCCTTTCGGACCCCTTCCGGTTTGCTGACATCTCCTTGAGGCGCGCGTGGAACACGTACGCGTCGTCGACACGGCCTGTCGTCATGAGACGGACGGACGGTGAGCTAGCCCATTACTCACCGTCCACAGGCTCGCGCCTACGGTGGCCGGGGGCCACTGTGTGCCCCCCGACGCCCGGGGCGTCTCCCACGGCGGCTGGGACGTGAGGTTCTCTCCCTCTCACGTTCCGCCACCTCCTTCGCTAGCATGACTGCTTCGCAGAAGGAGGCGACGGCTTCCCATTCCCTCTCGCTCCGGACCATGGATTGAACCAGGGCCGGACGCGAGAGGTCACCGCCGCCAATCGCCGCTACGAGGACACGGCGGTGCTCAGCCTAAGCGGGGCAGAGCTCCACGGTGTGCTCCACCGTGTCCTCCGGCCGATCCTCGCAATGGTAACACCCGGGCGCTTCCTCCCGCCCGATTCGGTGCAGGAACCTCCCGAAACAACCGTGTCCGGTGAGGACCTGCGTCAGGCGGAAGGTCAGGGCGCCGTGCCGCCTCTCTAGCCACTCCTCAAAGAGGGGACTTATCGCCACTATTGTGGCGTGCCCTGCACGTGGTTGCGACAGTCGCTGTCTCCATGTCGCCATGAGATCGTGCCGGAGGTCTGTCCGCTGAGCGACAATTTGCCGCAGCAGCGGAGTTTCCCCCCGGCGTAGTGCCTCCGCGCGCCATTCATGCAGGCGCGCGAGGACCATCGCCTGCAGATCCCATGGCGGCAATCCGGCCAAGAGGCTCGCCGCCTCGCCGGAGATCGTGCGGTACCCCCGGATCAGCCTTACGGCTACCACCTTCTGGGGCGCGTTTAGGTAATGGGCGGCTCGCCGCCTCAAAGAACGCGCCCACACCGGGGCCCCATAATGGGCCATGGACCGCACGACCCCCGCGTAGAGCCTCCGGTGGAGGCGTTTGGACCCCCCAGGTTGGGCAAGAGCCGCTTGAATGCAGCCCCTGCCCGTTCCAGTTTTGGGGCCAAGCGTCGGAAGTGCTCAATCTTCCTGTACCCCTAAAATTACAAAAACATTATTATTTTCTTGCAGAAAAACCCTCATTTTAGTCTACCTGACCAGAAACAGATATGTCGCCAACCCAACCAATGTGTATGTGTTGTTATGAATCCAAGTTTTCAGACCAGCTCGAATTGTGAGCTTATTTTTTTTACCTTAAAATAATAATATTGACAAAAAGTCCTTTCCAGTAAATTTATAGTGAATTGTACGGCTCTGCATAACGTTTTGTATGGTTTCGCATTAGATGCAGCCAGCCATCACTGCACTTAGTCGCAGGCGGGGCGGGGCGCGCCGACATTACTCATAATTACCCCCTTTTGACTTTGCAACCATTTGAAACAGTTTAATTGGCTTTTTTGTGGAGAAGACGAATTATCTTTTGGAGCGTTTGACAGGTGACAAAGGAGCTAGCGAATCTAATAGGAACCTATTTTACCCGAATTCTCAAAGGCTACCTACCCAATTTTTAACTGGCGTTAAGTTTCATGAAGTATCTGCCAAATTTACGTGTGTCATTGAGGATGACAAGAATGACTTTATATTATAACTAGCTGTCCCGCGCAACTTCGTCTGCGTCACATTTTCCCCGTTTTCGCAACATTTTTCATTGCTGCTCCGCTCCTATTGGTCGTAGCGTGATGATATGTAGCCTATGTCCTTCCCCAGGTTGAAATCTATCTTCTTGCAAAATTTCATGAAGATCCGATCAGCCGTTTAGTCGTGAAAAGGTAACAAACAAACAAACAGAGTGACTTTCGCATTTATAATATTAGTACGGATATATAGACTTATCGTGGATCACTAATAAAAATCCGACTTACTTTAGTCATGACCTGCTTACTGTTTTCCCAACTATGTAACAGTTGGTTTCCAGTCTAAACGGATGCAGCAAAGAACGAGTATTTACCCGACTTACATAAGTGTCGATCGAAAAAAAAGGAAGATATTATTATTATACTAAAACTAACCTATAATAACCTACCATCGTACAAAATATTAATACAATGCGTCGTGAAGCTGATGGAATAATAAAAGCTCTTAGTCTTCTTCCGCTAGTTAGCTTTGATTAAATAAAACAGACAGACGACGAGTTGTAAAAACCACTGCTGTACCGGGAACTTAAATGAAATGAAAAATAAATTCACGTTTTTTCATCTAGCTGTTGCCCGCGACTTCGTCTGCGTGCGTTCGGAATTTCATATTATTTTGATTTGAACATACAGAATAATAGTAAGAAAAAAATGTCCTTTTCTGGGCCCCAGGTCTGCAATTAGTTCAGTGGTTTAGTCGCAAAAGCATTACTTTCGCATTTGTAATTATAATTAAGTAGGACATGGATTTGTTACCTAGCACCTAGCACGAGAGCGCGGTGTCAACGTTACATAAACACATCGATTTTTGAATCGAAAATACAATAGGGGATAATCCAATTTTTTTTTCTTTGTCCGTCGGGTAGTTTATTGAAAAGTATTGGACACGTATTTTTTCTTTTTTCACGTGGTCATTAAATTACGGAGATATATTGAGTTGAAATGGCGCATGACGTCACATGTAGGTAAGTTTTATACCTACTTGTGACGTAGTAAGCCCCCACTCTCCAACTTTATTGAGTTTTAACTTAGTAATATTTGATATTTTGATAAAACAAAAAATACGTGTCTAATATTTTTGTATTACCTGTCTGACAAAATAGAATGTCGTTTTCTTTACCCAGTCCGATCCCCTATTGTCAAAAGCACAATCCATGTATATGAATACTTTTTTTTTTAAATTATAAAACATTAGTGGAACGAGTATTTTTATTTTTAAAATCGACCTATTTACGTTACGTTTATGTCGCAAGCTAGGGCCTCTGATCATTTTTATTCAACAAAAATAAAGTTTGGGTAGTGGAAAGGTACCTTTAAGTTAAAATGGCTGTATATTAAGTATAATAGGTCTATAATAAGTAGATACACCCAGCAACGAATTTTCAACACAAAATAAAATTTTATCTTCGTCCCTGGAACGCTTTGCGAACCCGTTTTATTAGCTTTGATGAAAATAACATACACTACAAATATTTATGATATCAGATCATTGTGATAAAAGGTTGTCGTTTTTATGCTTATTTTATTGAACTAATTAAGCGTTTGTATTATGGCCGTTTATTTGCAATCATGCATTGAGATAAAGAGCATACGTATGAACACTGCACCGATCGGTACCACCTCGCCTTATTTTTACTAACCGATCCCGATCTCGATCCCGATCCTAGCCGATTTCATTACGGTGCTTATCCTAATATATAATATAAATCACGTGTCACGATGTTCGTGTGCTAATCTTCAATACAACCCAATCACTCTAAATGAAAAATTGTGAATGTGTATGTGTTTAGTTAGTTCCAGCTTGAAAAATAGAAGTTTTGGACTCGGTAGGAGACAACGTTTAATGCAACGTTTGCCAAATTCAATAGGCTGAAAGAAGGGGTCTTTGCAGTCTATTTAGCCCCAATAGCTCATGCTTGGCATGACCAAGGCCAAAGATAAGTTGGACCGATTTAAGCAAAAATGATTCAGTCCACACTAACCTCATTTCGAGATAATAGAGTTTAAAGTTTATTTCGGTATTTCTCTGGCTTTGTAGTTCTAAATGTTATGTTTTTAATTTTATGTTATTCTAAGTGTTCTAAACTAATTTACATGCATGTATTTAGTAAATAAATTTTAATAGTTTCGTAGATATTCAAGAAAACTTGCGCGTGGATCATTATTACATAATACATTTTGTATGGAATTAGCTGTGTAGGCTGCGGAAAGAAAAATGCAAAAATGTTCCAAACTATGACAAAAATAAAAGCTTAAAAATGTTTATTATTTTTATTTTATTTAAAAAAACACAAATGTTACCCTACTCCTCATCCAAATCAAAGTCGGGTTCATCACAATAACCATCTATATCGTCTATTATTGCATCGTCTCCCTTCAGTTTTTTATAATAACCAATGCAATCATTTGGTATGAGATGGAATAACGATTTCAAATCGTTTAACTTCTTTTTGTTAATCAGTTTTCCTGAAGGCCATAATTCTTGCAAATCTTCTTCTATGACACCCAAATCAACACCTTTTAATTTCTTTTTAATATTCAGTTCTTTGTAGTCCTCATTAAAGGAAGTTCTCATGAACAAAGAATGTTGAGTCTTTTTTGTGATTAAAATTTCTTTTGATTTGAGCCAGTTTACTTTGCTCTTATCATTAAATATTTTTCTATTAACTATTTTCTTTTCTAGAATTTGAGATCCAACAAAATCACAACTTTCCATTTTATGGACCTGTAAAGGATTTTTGTTTTTGCATTGTTTCATAATGGCAATATAATCATCCACGGAGTATATCCTTTCATATTGCTTGAGTCGAGTCTCAATTTTAGCGAAGTCGTTGTCATTTGGTAGGAAAGTGTGTCCTGATTCTAGGTAACGGAAGCTGATTGTCTCGAGAGTGGGGTGTCTATTTAATAAAGCCTTTAAAATCAAAACGATTTTGATATTCCTGTTTTGCCCTCCGCAACAGTCACTCCACAAAATCAATTTTTTTACTGTAGGAGGTAGCACGCACTTAATATATTTCCTCAAACATGAACCCACTTCTTGGGCCCCTCTGCCTGCCTCGCCTTCAGCCCAAACAAAACAATTCCCAACACCGTTGGAAGCCGAGTGTATACCGCAGTTGTATACCCATAACTGCCTT
This sequence comes from Cerastis leucographa, assembly GCA_963082945.1. Classification (NCBI taxonomy): domain Eukaryota; kingdom Metazoa; phylum Arthropoda; class Insecta; order Lepidoptera; family Noctuidae; genus Cerastis; species Cerastis leucographa. The sequence continues at coordinate 12,976,417 of OY720357.1, forward strand.
TTGTAGAAAACTATATTGGTCGGTATTCTAGGTAAAGGCAAGGTTTTCTCCAAATCGTAAGTCAGACATTCAGTTTCTTCACAAGTTTTAGCCTGTTCAAAATCTTCCTTCAGCTTCTTCCTTAAATCTTCGGCAATTTTTTGGTGTTCTTCTTTTTCTCTTTGGGCATTTGCTCTTTCAGCTGAGGTAGTAGAATTTTTCAATGTCATTTCATAAAGATCACATTTGTTACACGTGTCTTTCTTAAGGCTCTTGCACCTCAAATTGAATTTTTGTACAAAAATATGTCTAACAACATTGAAGGATGGACATTTTTCATCTTTTCCAAATTCTTTTTCGAATTCTATTTTGAACAATTCGTAGATTTTTGGTACCGTCATTCCTGGCTGCAGATATAAAGCATCGCTGTTCTTTTCTCTACGATAATGTGACTCGTATTTTGGCAACCTTTTGATAACATCGATAATAAGCTCAATATGTCTTTGTGGCGTTTTATTCCATCCGCCTGCTGTTTCTCCTCTTTTATCTTTTATTTCTCTGTCATTGCGTTTTTTTCGAAGACTGACAGTAACTTTTTGAGGTGTTATTTGCAGAGTTCTACAAAACATGTCTCGACAAACAGGTATATTGCCAAGTGTATACGTGCGAATAAATTCGCGAGGTACAAAAAAATGCAATAAAAGATAGAAGGTTTAAATAGTTATATACGTATTTCATTAAAGTTTTCGGTATAAAAATACCGAAAACTTTAATGAAATACATATATGAAATACATATATTAATGTTTTGTTTACTTTTTAGCCGAGATATTAATGATAATTTTATATTTAACCGTGAATCGTTTTTTAAGAATTGAATTTTTCGTTTTTCTTTAATTAAATAGAATAGTCATGTGGTCTGAATCAGTATACTTCTGTAGTCGAATGTTATTTGGAATTGAGTTAAAATGATTCAAGGTTATTGGAACATTTAAGCAGAATGATTTTTATAATATTTTCCATATTGTATAAAAAGCATTATTGTTCCAAGTAGTTTGAATCATTATAGCAAAAAACAAAAAACCTATATCAGGGCAACCAAGAAAATGCAAAAATGATTCTAATAGCTTGAAACATTTATGCATTATGAAAAAATGATGTTCGCTATGACAGTTGTGGTTTGGACCATACGGATTTTCGTCAATTATTAACATAGAGTTCCGAGTCTTTGATATGTTAAAATATACCTTATTTAGAGTACATAAGTCACAAAAACTCGAAATTGTCGAGATTGTGGGTTGGATCATTTTTGCATAAATCGGTCCAGTTATTATGTCCAGAAAGCAAATGAATCCTTTCGGCGCGTTCAATTTGGCAAACGATGCAACAAACACCTTTTATAGTGGACATTATCATATTTTTTTCTGTTACTCAGTTTAAATAAATAATGGGTGAATGACTAGAGTTAAAACAATGCTTGGCCCTTGCAGTGCTTATACATACCTATAGATTTAAAACGGCTACATAACGGTGGGTACTTCAGCGTGTCGTCGGTTGCAGTATGAGCAGTCAACCAACTCCGCTTCCAAAGCTTGACGACTAGCTAATCTTGCATTAGCTATTCTGTTAGCTATAAGCTTTTAGTGATACTGATGAGAGAAGATAAGAGGAAGAGCTCGTGGCTAAATAATAACAGCAACTAGGGTCTATCTTCAAGTCAAGCCGCTCTTGCCTAGGTTGTTCCGTGGATGAGTGACAACCTATAATAAGTTTCCTCCGTGCCTCGGAAAACACGTTAAGCTTTTGGTCCCGGCTGTCAATTGTAAATCTTTGAATAGGGGATCGGACTGGGTAAAGAAAACGACATTCTATTTTGTCCGTCAGACAGGTAATACAAAAATATTAGACACGTATTTTTTGTTTTATCAAAATATCAACAAATTACTTAGTTAAAACTCATTAAAGTTGGAGAGTGGGGGCTTACTACGTCACAAGTAGGTATAAAACTTACCTACATGTGACGTCATGCGCCATTTCAACTCAATATATCTCCGTAATTTTATGACCACGTGAAAAAAGAAAAAATACGTGTCCAATACTTTTCAATAAACTACCAGACGGACAAAGAAAAAAAAAATTGGATTATCCCCTATTAAGTAGTCCGAGAGTCTATCAACCAGTTTTACCAAGGGGTCGTAATCGTCGGATCGTATTCCTCAATACTAACTGGGTGGATGTCATATAGGCATTCGATCCATGTAAAATACTGGTATTCAGCTATTCGGTTAGACTGGATGCCGACCCCAACATAGTTGCTAGAAAAGGCTAGGCATATGGTGATGTAAGAATATAATATAAACTAACCAGGTCACAAGATTTGTCTACTTTTTGTAAAATAAAAGATAGTTAAGAAAACCCGGTACTTTTGAAGGAAACAGTTTCCTAGAGACGATGTTTTTTTACTATTGTACACTTGTACAATATTTTAGTGTTAAAATGGTACTTTAATGTAGCTTTATAAGCGTCCAAAGCTTTAATCTTCTTGCTTTTCTAGAACAATCCTATTTCTTGTTTGCTGTTCAGTTTCAAGGACTGAAGGAAGAATAACAATACCATTATAATGAGTGGGGCTAAGTTGAAGTTGTATAACATAATACCTTGATTTTTCTCGGATAGCAATAGTCCAAGTTTTAAACGTAGAAAATTGGATAATTGTGTATCTCATAAAAATCTATAAAATGTATTTTATTTCATACAACTAATTAATGACAATGAAAAAAAAACAAGAGCGAAAAAAAAACCGATTCGAAATTACGACAGCACTCTTGAAACTTTCGACAAAATATGATGTAAGTGTACACGTCCATATTCACTGTGTATTTTAAATCATAGACGAACAGCGTAATATTGGAGGCACACCTGCCGGCATCCGTTGGTACCCGTTCGATTTAATAACACCAGTCCATGTTCAATTCTACGATGACGTCGTAAAATTTAATATTTTGTACCTATGCGAGCTTGAAGTTTCCTCTGATAGTGTGAGATTTATATTTTTGGAGAAATGTTTTTGGGGCATTTCGTTTTGACAGCTGACCTTTTTACACAGCAAAGGTTAGTGTGCAAGAGGAGTTAAGGGAACACTTGCTGTTAAAAATTATATATATTTTCCACACAACAGATTTTTATCTGAAGCTTAAACTGTCACTGAAAACAGTTGGGCAATGAGGAAATGACCTGACTCTAGTCATATATACAGAAAATTTACAATAGTGGCTTTGACGTCACTTTTAAAAACATACGTAACATCACACCACGCCTGTAATCCCGGAAGTGTTAGGCAGAGATGTACCTAATAGTGCATCCACATTGTGTATGTCCTATGTAATAGTGGTCCGGGAGCCTATTGCCATCATTTGGGCAGGAATCCAGACTCCGTTGCTGCTACTAAGAAATTCCTGATGGAAAATCACAGTACCACATTGCGCGACCAGGGAATGGAACCCAGGATTTCATCAGCAGTTTCGCTTGCGACCATCAGACCAACGAGGCAGACCATGCTAACAACAGGTGACAACGGGAGGCAGAAATAACTAATCATGTCTTATTTCGGTCTCATAAATCTGGTGGCTTCGTTACTCGTGGTTCATTCGCCAAGTGTATAAGGAAAACGTTTTAAAGGTTATAAAATATTTAACATTATTACTTTTCGAGAGATACTTTTTTTTTCTTTTTTTTTACGGATGGTAAAACAGACATCAGACAGACTTGTACTGACTAAAACCCATGCATGTTCCTTCTTAGCCCTTTGTGTTCCAGGGCCACGTTATCTCGTTCGAACATTCCCGCAGCCTTAGAGAGATACCTCAAATAATCTTCAGACTCGAGACTAGACTAGATCGGACTACCTATCAACGTCACTCGAGTTTTAAAAACCAAGGTAAATTTCCCGTCGTTGTCGTACAAACATACAAAAAAATATGCAAATCCACTGCAAAAGTGACCAAAGCCTTCTTTCCGAAACCACACAAAATGAAAAAATCACAATACTACAATCGCAAACGAATACACAATCGCGTTTAGTGCTTACCCACTTGACTTAACATACGTTTGCAAATAAAATACGAGTATTCAATAAATAGGATCACTGTGTAATCCAATAGGATTTTATATATCGTAGGCAACATTACATATTCAAATCACATGCACAAATATCCGGGTACTACATCCCGAACTAAGCATTTGTAAGTTGTGTACACTTGTACTGTATATTTTCAGGATATAGGAATCGAAGTCGCCGCTTTACTATGAAATATGGACATTTTTCTGTTTAGTATACCAACAACTATAAGAGAGTATTCGCTTTGTACCGCGACAATAGAATCGGATATTTGTTCAAAGTGTTGTGGCTTGTATACATATTTAAATGGAGCTGTTCACGTTATACCACGGCAGTATTAACTGCTTTCTGGGATATTTTGCAGTGTGATTGTATTTCTCTTTGTATTTTCTTTTATTCTTCAAAATTGTTTTGAAACTTTGTTTTTATGAGTTTCCTCAAGTTTAAAACTCCTACGCTACTATTTAGAACACGTAAAAACTATGAATATAAAACCGAATAGTTGATTCCTGAATCGTGTACCAAATAAAAAATGTGTAACAGAAAACTTTAACTTTAGGGAATAAATACTGAACGGATTTCGGCAGAAGTCAAATAAAAAGTTTTCGTCGGCTTTGCCTCGAGGTTGAAAAGTTCCGTACATGTAGATCTAAAAGACGTTTTTCAAGTATTACATCATTACGGAAATCACTTTTTACAGGGTTTTTAGGGACTATGAATAAGGGTGTTATTATGCAATAAGGAAAAAGTCCACCTGTTGGTAATTGGCTACTATGAAAGCGTTGGACATTTTCTTAATATTTTTCTTAAAGAAATCACTTGAGTGCCCTTCTTGTGGAAATACCGACGTTTTTCCATAGGTAAATAGTTCGCGTTTCATCTGAGGAACTTTTGTGTAACTTTTCTAATAAAATATTAGTTACTTGAGGTTCCTATGACTCTGCGTAAGTATTTTTAACTCTCGTTGTTACGTCTGACTCGTTGGTCTAGTGTTTGTAATCGCTACTGCTGAGCATGTGGTCCTGGGTTTGAGTCCCGGGTCGGGCAATATGTTATCGGGTTTTTCCATCAGTAATTTCGCAGAAGCAGCCACGGAGTTTGGATTTGTGCCCGGTTTATGGCAGTTGGCTCGCCCTTCATTGCATGGAGGCTAAACATAACTGGCAAAATGTGGGTGTACTATTAGGTACATCCAACCCACCCACACCCAACACCAACTCACTTCGGGGATTATAGGCGTGATGTTATGATATGCATGCATAAAATCTTTCAGTATACTAAAGGTATATACCTGCCTCTCTTAGAAAATCCAGGGCTTAAAGTGATTAACGGCTGAAATTGACATTTAAACCTTTTTTCACGTTTGGGAAATCATCAAATGACCCCTTCTGCTCTGGGCGGAGCGGAAGGGAGTGTCAGACTTGTACTGACTAAAAGCCATCCATGTTCCTTCTTAGCCTTTTGTGTTCCAGAGCCACAGTATCTCTTTCGAACATTCCCGCAGCCCGGCCCTGCACACATTTTTTTTTTACATTTAAACCTGAAACTAACTCAGTTCTGAGATTTAATATAACCTAACATATATCATAAATGTCTAGAATTTTCAATGAAAATGAATAATAGTCGCATGAAAATCTAGTGTGCACTGCTGACAAAGATAAATCATGTTTTATCTCTTAAAAGTTGTTACAGTCAATGTTGAACCTAGACGTTTTGCTGTGCAAGACCTTTTACAAGCTCAATAGCACTTCTTTTGAAAGTTCCTTCACTGCAATTGCAGCTTATTCTAAATTTCTTCGCAGATAACAAAAAAGAAAATGGCGTTGACAGGTTTGAATACACATAAATGAGAACATTCCTTGGCACCTCAAAAATGGTAAAATTTTAAAATACTTACTATTTTAAAATTTTACCATTTTTGAGGTGCCAAGGAATGTCTAGATTTTTTAAGCTAATGATAAATGATGTTTATTTTGCAAGTAGGTTTTTACAAACACTTTTACACGTCATTTTTTTTTAAACTGCTATGGCTCTTGTCTATGGGGAAGAAGTTAACCAGGCAACGGGTAAAAATAATATGGAATACAGAATTATTTTAAAAAAATGACTCGAGGGCATAGAGAGAGCTTGGGTGCTCTATATGTTGCGGTCAGTGCTAAAACGTAAAAAAACCCACAGTAGATTTTTTTATTAGTTCTGCCCAATCAGGTCATTTATTGAATCCATTTATCAATCTGACAAATTCAATTCTTATTTTGTACCGTTAGGTACTGAATATACTTTCGTTAAAGGCGCTTCATGTAAAATACAGAAACTCAACTGCATCCGGGACGACTGGAAGCAGTCCTCAACAATGTTTTGGAAAGAGGCTACACAGATGATGATGATAAGGTACTGAATATTAATACGGACTAGGTATGTGCTGTTATTTATATAACAAAATCCACTTTATGTAGGTACACTTAATGTATTGTTTCACTTAACGTAATATATTCCATTTGTTGGATTCAATTCCTAAAATCAATCCATCGAATCCGTTTATCGTAGTGCACTGGCGGAGATAGAGGGTTCTGTTCTTCCCACAATAACCGGTTATAGGTCTGTTTGCTTATTGCAAACAGTTCATATATCCAATATGAATTGCTGTTAGAAGTGAATTCCTCAGACGTGAATGTTTCATTGATATTAGTTTACATTTCATTATTGGAGGAGCTCGTGGCTAAATCATAACAGGCGCTCGGGTCGATTTTAGCCTTGCCTAAATTCCTCCATTGATGGATGAATACCCATTACATAACGCGTTTCCTCATTGTCGATCGATGTGCATTGAAAAGCATGAAGCCGTTGGCCCCAATTGTCAATTTTAGATCTTTGACAGTCGTTATAGGTAGTCAGTAGCCCAATAGTCTGACAACCAGTCATACCAACGGGTATCGTACTACCCAGTATTAACTGGGTTATGGAGGTCAGATAGGCAATCGCTTCATGTAAAATACTGATATTCGGCTGCAGTTGGTAAGACTGGAAACCAACCCGAACATAGTTGAGAAAAGGTTGGGCATCATTTTTGGTCAGACCATTTATTACTTGATGCTTCGTCAGAATATTGATACGTGCCTGCAATTTGTAAACTAGCGCCCCAGGACGCAAAAGTGTAAGCTCGGATTGGTTTGGTACAGAAACTAATGTAGTCAGTAGGCAACGATCTATTAATGCTCAGCAGGATTTATGACTAAAAGGAACGCATTACTTGTTCACAACTAGACGATAAGGTGTCCGCAGTGGCTGAGTGATTGGCTGCTGCGCTGCGTTGCACTGGTTCTACTCCCGCACGGAACAAATATTTGTATGGCCTACAGGTAGTGGTTCCGGGTCTATCTGTTTGTGTATGTGAGTTTAAATGTTTGTAAAACGCATCCACGATACCGGAAAAAGTCATAGTGTGGTTTTAAAAAAAAAAGTGTAAATTTGCTAAGTGATAAATGATGTTTATTTTGCAAGTAGGTTTTTACAAACACACGTAATTTTTTTTTAAACTAGATTGGGCAGGTGTTTTGTACCTGACTACTTTGAGAAAAAACAGCCGAAGACTTACTAATTGTTTATATGAAAAATGTATTTAAATATTACTTGTTACAGGAGTTTATTTTTATACCTGCCGGAAAAAAGAGCGCATAAAGACAAAAGCCAAAAGAAAAACATATGACACAAAATATGTTTATCCTTATATTTAGGACAGCCGTTTATCACACAGAAACAACTTGAACACTTTGTTACATAAATTATAGAAAATCCTATTTTTTCCTTTCACACGTAACAGAAGTTACAAAGGAATAAGAGAGTGAAGGCATTATTACGAAGCCATGAAAATTATTAATGTTGAAAAGAAAATAATGTAGGAACTTTTTTATAAGATGCTTTTGATGCATAATAAATCTGATTATGAAGACATTTGCACGCCAGGGTATGGCAGGATATGCTGAAACAAAATTACTCGAACACCTCAAATACCATATTCTAGCAAATAAATATTTTGATTGATTGATTTTCAAAATCAAAATCAAAATATTTTTATTTCACATAGGCCTACATGGGCACTTGTAAAACGTCGACAAAAAGCTCGGTTCGGGTTGGTCGTTTCCTATGGAGAAGAACCGGCAAGAAACTCCATGGTTACTCTTTTAAAATCATTTGGCTTTACAATTTTTCTATGTTACAGCGTTGGCACTTAAGTATGAGTGGACATCGTAGGCCCGACAATAAGTCGTTGCTTACTACAAAACGTAGAACAAGATAAAAAGTTACCAAGGATCTAGGAATCTATAAGGCCTACAATGTCCACACATTTACAAACAATCGGTAAATAAGAAAATGAGTCTATACAAGCAAAAAAAAAAAAAAAAAAAGAAGATATTGCAAAAAGACTAGATTAAACAAGTGACACAAATGTTGTCATCCGTGCTGTAACTATTCTAAACAAAATGGTGTAATGATTAAGAAAATATTGTAAAACATCTGATTAAAAAATAATGGAAAAAAGTAAATAAAAATAAAAAAGTAAATAAAATAAAACATTAAAATTAAAAAATATAAGATTGAGAATAGTTAGAGACATCCACACATTTGTGCCGTTTTATGAGCTACCAGGGAAGCCGCATGTGCGTAGGGGCTCAGGCCAAACTTCTTTATCTTCAACATAGTCCTTAATTTTGTAATATGCTTTTTTAATTAGGACACGTTTGATACAATTTTTAAACTTTCCATCGGTCAGTTCTGTAACTGACTTTGGCAACTTATTATAAAAGCGTATACTGTTAATAAGAAATGACTTGCTAGTTTTAGTTAATCTAAATTTGGGTATTACAATTTCGTGTTTACTGCGTGTATTTATATTATGAAAGTCGCTTCTAATTTTGAAAAGTCCTCGGTTTTTGCGGACATATAAAATACATTCTAAAATATAGAGTGAAGGCAGAGTAAGTATATCGATTTCTTTAAATTTTTCTCTGAGGGACTCGCGAGGACCCATTTTATAGATGGCGCGGACTGCCCTCTTTTGCAGTATGAAAATTGAGTCAACGTCTGCTGCCGATCCCCACAGCAGAATGCCATAGGCCATAATACTATGGAAATAAGCGTAGTATACTAACCTAGCCGTGGCTACATCAGTTAGCTGCCTTATTTTCCTAACTGCATAGGCAGCTGAGCTTAACCTTCCCGAAAGAGTTTTAATGTGCGCCCCCCACTGCAGTTTTGAATCGATAGTAATCCCCAAGAATACAGTTTCCGCTATAACATCAAGTTTTTTGCCGTCAAGATTTAAATTTAGGTCACGTTGTGGTACATTTGGTAAAGAAAACTTAAGACATTTTGTTTTATTCGTATTCAGTAAAAGATTGTTGGCTGCAAACCATTTTGAGAGAATAGTTAGGCTTTCGTTGACGTGTAAGACGTCCGTATCTTTTCTATGAATTTTGAAAATTAGCGAGGTGTCATCAGCAAATAGAATTATATCCGAAAATTTGGCCATCATGTAAGGGAGGTCATTAATATAAACAAGAAACAAGAAAGGGCCGAGAATTGAACCTTGGGGCACGCCCATCTTGACTATAGACCCGCAGGACGTCGCCCCATTTACATTTACTTTTTGCTGCCTGTCCGATAAATAAGAAAGTACAAGATCAGCAGCTAGTCCACGAATTCCGTAGTGGTGTAATTTACAGATCAGTGTTTTGTGGTCGACGCAGTCGAACGCTTTTGAGAGGTCACAGAAGATGCCAATAGCATCCTGGGACTTCTCCCAGGATTCCAAAATGTAACTGATGAGTTTCACTCCCGCGTCCGTTGTCGAACTACCCTTCGTGAAACCAAACTGCTGACTATGCAGTATCTTATTAGAATTGAAGTGAGACAACATCTGGTCCAGCATGATTTTTTCATAGATTTTACTCAATGCTGGAAGCACAGATATAGGTCTATAATTAGAGGGATCACTCTTACAACCTGATTTGAAAATTGGTACTACTTTACTATGTTTCATCAGGTCAGGAAACTTACCGCTGTCTAAACATTGATTGAATATGCCTGCTAAGACAGGAGCAATTGAGTCAATGATGTTTCCAAGAACCTTGACTGATATCCCCCATAAGTCTTCAGTATTTTTTATATTGAGACTTTTGAATGCGTTTTTAATTGTATCAGTACATACTGGTTTAAATTTAAAGTTAGGTAAGTCTTTTGTAAAGTTCTCTTTAAGAAGAGCTTCAGCTAATGTAGCTGAGGAGGGGAGAGATTTCGTAACCTCTAACGGAATGTTGGCAAAGAAATTGTCTAGAGTCTCAGCGACTTCTAGCTTATCACAAATGGTTTTAGTATCTATTTTCAAAGACAGTTCATTCTTATCTCGTTTTTGCGTCTTTCCTGTTTCTCTGTTAATTACCTGCCACACAGTTTTTATTTTATTCTTAGAAATACCGATTTTGTTACTTATTGTTATAGATTTTGCCTGAGCGCAGACACTTTTGAATATTTTTGAATAGTTTCTAACATAAGTGTGAAAGACTTGATCTGAGGTCAGAGATTTTTCGTGATATAAATTGTATAAAATATCTCTGCTTTTTCTTATCCCCGCAGTGGCCCATTCGCTAAATTTAGGTTTTAAGTTGACTTTAACTTTTTTTACTGGACACGTTTTATTAAATTCCTGGCAAACTGTGGAAAATAATATACCATAGTTTATATTGGGATCTTCTAAATCAAAACTAGCGTTAGAAAGATTGCTAAGAACATTATTATTAAAAGATTTTAATTTATTTTTAGAAAGAGGTCTTAATTGAATTGATTTAACTAAGTGTAATTTTTTTTCTAACTCAAAAGATACAAGTTGACCAGTATGGTCTGACCTAACGCCACTAATTAATGAAGAATCTTTTACTATGCAATTAGTAAATATGTTATCTATGCATGTAGCTGAGGTTGCTGTTATTCTGGTTGCTTCATTAAATAAATATTTTAAGTTGAATGATTTAAACAATGAGACCAGCTTACATTTTTCTGGTGAATTGACTAACAGATCAATATTTAAGTCACCACAAACAAAAACTAATTTATTATCTGTGAAAAGTTTACTAAGTATTTCTTCCATTGTGATTAAAAATAATGACAAGTTTGATGCTGGTGGTCTATACACACATAAGACGGTATGACCCTCAACCTCTGCACATGCTACCTCACATAAGCGATCAACAGAGTAAGCAGTGATATCCTTCCTCTCCTTATATCTGAGACAGCTATTACAAAGTATCAGGGTACCACCACCCACTGAAGATCTGTTGAACGCACTGGCAACTGAAAAATTATTTACATTAAACAGCATCCTATCTGGTTTTAACCAAGTTTCACTAAAACATAAAATATCCATGTGGTATTTATCTACTAACATTTCCACGTCTAAAATTTTGCCGGAGAAGCGATTTATATTCTGGTGATAAAGTAAAATATTGTTACCAGGCTTCTCTTTTGTCGGCTCTAATAGTTTAAAGAATCTATAACAGTATTATTGGAGACACAAGATAATACTGTTTCATCACTTAACCTAGTCTCAGTTAAATCATCAATAACTGCGTGTATAAAAAATGCTAAAAGTGAAGCCAAAAAATGTCGACTTTTTTTGGCAAGAAACATATGTTCCCCAATCAAAACAAAATCTCTAACAAAATTGTTAGTATCAAAAAACAATAGACGGTCACTATGACGACATGATAAAATATGCATCAAGTTATTTAAACTAGAAATATAATCATTTTCCTGAGCAAGTAATGTGTCAGAGTATGGCAATGCACATAAAATTAATTTGCCTAATCTTAACTTAAGTAAAGTGTCGATACCATTAACTATGTCCTTTTTTGAGATACTCAGACTATTTCCAATTAAAAGTACAACTATGGTCTGCTCATTCAATTGAGTATGTTGAATTTTATTAATGATTGCAACCTAATGCCCTAGCTGGAGGCCTTAAATTCTAGGCATCCATAGGATTAGACCAGTTAAGCAGTAGCCAGCCTCAGAGGCTGAACTGCGAGATGCCATTCATAAAAAAAAAAAAAAAAAAAAAAAGCAGTCGCTATTAGAGACCAATTTGGTCTTGAATTCAGAACGTGGCCTGGCCTTAAAAAAAAGGCGGTTTAAATTGATCGTTTCCTATGGAGTAGAAACAGCAAAAAGCTTTATGGTTACTCTTACCAACGAGGCAGTCGATCCTACCGTTGCAAGTACTTAATAAAATTCTATACTTTCAGTGCTAGTAACTAATGTACGTAAATAATGTTTCATACGAATCAAAGTTTATGTGTCCTAATTGCCAAAACGCATGCTAATTATGACATAAAATCATATATACTTTTGCTTTTCGCCGCGTCTTCGTTTGCGTTATGGGCGGAAATTTCTCACAATATTTTAGTAGTTACTTGAGTTCATTACGAATGCAAAGAAAATAGTGTCTCAACAACTCAGTCATATTACAATTTTACTGGCAGTTTCTTTCAAGAGCTAAGCGTCTACAATGATTAGTTAATTCCTCGCAAAACTTCGAGCGAACATGACAGAATAATAAGGAAACATTTTCTCATCAACAAGGGTACAATGGATACATTAGAAACCCTGTAAACTTTAATTAATTAGTCCCCCAAAAATATTTGTTTTGCAAAAACGAAAATGTTAAGGTACATATTGAATAAAAATTTGCATTTTAATAAAAAAGATCGGATGCCAGGTGCGGCGGACATTTATTAAAATGTAAGACATTGCAATTCCGCAAATCCGTTGTAAAATTAACAACAGATAGGAAATTGGAGCAATTTTCTTTGTTATCGCCGTTTTTTGTTTTTACGGGGTCTTTCTTTTTCGTGTGGTTAGTATGCCTAACTTGGTGACAGAGTTTTTATGCCACCCCTGAGCCTCTGACTTGGCTTTTACGGGGTTACGACACGGCAGTGCAGTAATATGTTACTCAGTTTTTAACCATTTGGGGACTTGGAAAAGTAAGAGGTGACGATAAATAGATTTAGGAAGTGCAATATAATCTACCTGCACGCGTAGCATGACCGCCGTAGAAACGGGCTATGTCAACAGAAGAATTGACAAACTGACACATTTTCATTGCCTATCTGTCATTACATTAAAATAATAATAATTACGTCGATTATTCCGTAGAAAAAACTCGTTTCTACAGAGTGGTTTAAATGCTACGCGCGCTGAAGTGACGGTAGATCAGAAAAAAATCAGTCTCATATGAAATAAATAGTTATACCAATTTTTAAAAGTCACAGGCCTAGGGCGGCATAAAAAATTTGACACCGTTGGACATTTACCACACGAAAAAGAAATTAGGCGATTAGGTACAGGACAAATTAAAAGCACTGGTTACTTTGTGTCAAAACGTGGAAATTCTGGCAAAGATGATTTAGAAATACTCAGACATCGTGCCACTAAATATAAAACCAGAAACAAAAATGGTACCTACTGCCGTAAGTGTTTGGTTGTTTTTTTGATTCTGAACAAATAATCCTTTTCGCAAAGCCAAAGCAAGCAAAAAATTTTGTATATTTATATTTCCTCCATACCCGATTCTCCATTGAAGCTAGCATCAATTTATTTTTTATTCAACTTTTATTTATCCAGGTATAAATAAAAGTTCAGAATAAAATTTATTTGCTGCATACGCCACCGACGCATATTCTGTTTACCGATAATTTAGTTAGTTCACCAAATGGAGATTTTTTCTCCCTCCCTTAGTTCGTTTTGTACGCAGTTATAACTCATAATTTTACTAGCAGTGCCGTTTGTAGCGCGAATTTATATTCCTATTTTATTGGTTCAGTTGCCTCCCCTATTGCCTCTATTTCAATTTTCAAACTTACGATTGTGGCCCAGTTATATTGTTAAAGGAATGTTGCGGTATCGACAATAATTGTACTTGGAATTTAATATTATCTGTTACTCTCTTGTTACTTCGTAGATTACTGTTTCAATACTTTAGTTGACTATCTACAACGTGAATTTAGTTCTGAAAGAAACATAGTTTGACGGCGAGTAAATTGTTTTGGAGAAATCAGGAACAAACCTCATACTGTTTACGTATTGATAAATCCAGTATCCTTATCCAATAGTTACTTGAAGTGGGCCAAATAATTACCGAACTAGATACTTGGATCTTTAATCCAAGTGTCCAAGGTTTTTATGAATGAAACAAACCAAAGAGTCACATTTACATAACGTTAATTAAAAACGAATCTTACTCCCATAGCCGCGTGTTTTTTAGAGCCACACCTATCTTTGTAATATTTTTCGTCGTATTTACATTTTAACGGTGAACGTTGAGCACTGGGGATTAATTCCCTGGCAGCGATTACTTTGAAAACATTACATAAATAGACGAAGCATGAGAGAAAACATTATTGCACCTACCTGCTATGTCATCTCTGTTGATATAGACTAGCCAACCGTAGACTGAGAGAGGCACAAGGGGATACCAACTTTAGAATAATAATGTCAAGGAGAACAAAATACTCTTTAATTTTCTGTGTCAGTAGTCGAGTAATAAGTACTTACTACTGGCGATAAATCAAGTAAAACAAACCAAAAATTTCAGCAGCTTAAAGTAAAATTGATTATGTTCATAAGTTCTAAAAAGCAGCCGAAGTAACCCTACACTTCACAGCCATTCTATTCCGGGCGTTTAAAAAGGCCACTTAAAACAATTAAACAAATCTGCGAACGGGGTTGCCAACGTTATAAATCTTTGAAATATTGCGTTGGAAACTCCGGTTGTATGGCAAGAGTCGGAAAAAAGGGCATTATGCAGCCAGCGAAGCGGGCGCCACCTGGTATCGCCGTTACGGGTTATTGCTTCACAACGTAGTTCTTGACGCATCGTGGTGCTTGAAAGGTGCTTTTATTGGGTTATATTATAATGGTAGTGATATTTATGATAGTTGCTGACAATTTTTTGTAAAAAAGTTGTAGAAGAACACAATGTATTATTCTATTGATTAAAAAAAACATATTTTTAATCAATAGAATAATACATTGTGTCACAGCTTTCTTTGATTATTTTAAATAATGAAAGAAAGCTGGTAATAAATAAAATTCAGATAATTCAGTAGGTAGTTTCTTACAAAAAGTCGGAGCAAAATCCGACTATCAATTTTACTTTAAATAACATGTTTTTTTTTTTGGGGTCCCTATATGATGATGAAAATTACAGACATCAAATTTAATATTTTCAAAAAAATCACACCATTCTTCAACGAATCAATAAAGGTTAGGTAATTTTTAAAGCAGCTCGATGTGTTCTGGAAATAGAGTTGTAATTTTCCGAGTAACAAAGAGGCACTGGAGAAAATAGCGCCTTTTTTATTTTATAGGTGGTCTAATATATGTGATGTTTGGAAAGTCGTGGTCACTGTGTAAGTTTAGGATAGTTGCCACTGTGCGGCACATATCGTGTCTTTTGCTAATTCTATGAATTAGATGGTTGGGAATTTATTTTAAAGTAGTAATATAGATTTACATAACATAACATAACAGAGGAGCAGCGGTGGCCTAGTGGTGGCAGCCCCGACTTACAAGCAGTAAGTCGTGGGTTCGAACCCAGGCAGGGGCATTACTTTGTGTAATTTATTTCATCACCGCTGCTCTTAAAAAACGGTGAAGGAAAACATTGTGAGGAAACCGGCATGTCCTAGAACTAAAAATTCGAAGACATGTGACATCTACCAACCCACACTGGGTCCGCGTGGTGGATTAAAACCCACTTTGTGTCCCACAATGGGAACATTATAGGCTGATGAGGATGATAACATAACATCTCATGCCTGTAATACCGAGTGAGGTGTACCTAATAGTACTCCCACCAGTCCGGTTATAAGGTAAAGGTTTAACCGGGCACAAATACAGACTCCGTGGCTGCTGCTGAAAAGTACCTGATGAATAACCCAATAACACTTTGCCCGACCTGGGAATCAAACCTAGAACTCATGCTCAGTAGTCGAGCTTGAGGCCACTAGTCCATCGCATGCATGTCGGATCCAGTCATTAGTATGGACAGAAATTGAATCGGAAAGCGCGCCAAAGGCGACCTACTTACTAGTCTACCCATGTTTTCACGCTCGCTGCGAGGAGGATGGGAGTGTCTGATCGCGGCGGAGTCAAGACGTCCCGGAACTGTATCCCGATGCATGGTGCCTAGTGTTATTGTGTTGGATTGTAATTTCAAGTAATTTGTTAGTTCGATAAAAGCAGTGTACTTTGTGTAGTGTGAGTTTTCATAGCACGAAACTCATATTCTGCCCACATGATAACCGAGTCTAACAAAATAAAATCACCTCACTACGACATGCAAAATATTTAGTTGTAGTTCAGGAGGTAGCTAATTCGCGCCCAAACGGTCGTCATGTCAACAAGTCCTGACGATGCCCCGTGGAAGGGCGAAATACATGTCGAGTATAAAGGGTGTAAAACACCTCTTAACGAAGCCGAAAGGCACTGGTTCTCCCTGTCATTGCGATCATCTTTTTGTTCTACACCATACCTGGGAACCTTCTAGTTACGGAGATATTAGGGGTCAAAGTTCCAACTTTTTGACAAGTATTTTTTTAAATACAAGTTTTTAATGTAAGATTTTTAGTTTAAACACCTCCATGATCCCCATACTATTCAATCCGTCCATCAGCACAATGTTTTGAGTGCGTTACATTGAGTTCTACCACAAAACATGATTTTACATCCCCCAAAAAAAAGTCGTTTCCCAGCAATAATTTTTGCGTAAAGTTAATTAGTTTCATGTACAGAATGCTTGGTTGACGGCTTCGTGATGAGGTGATTTACACGGTGTAGGTTTGATTACTTGGCATGCTAATTGTTATTGCTTTTCCTGCATGTAAATATTTTTGCGGGCAGGAGAGCGGTGCTGCATCCTGCATCTCGGCTATGATCTTTTTCAAGAAATGAAAACTAAATATTTTTCATACCATTTAATGGCATGGAATTCCGCAAAGTAAAATTTTATTCTATAACTTGGTATAATGAAATCAATTTCGAGGAATTATTTTAGGGGCTACAATATGTTGTTTTTAATGTTATATAATGTTTGTCGTTCGAGTTAACTCAGATTTAGGTTTAAAAATGTTTTGGAAAAAAAAAACAATGTTGTAACATTGTAATTGAAGCGCCCGCGCCCCTAGCCTCTATCCCCTTTATATACACAACCGCCTTTTTACTAGGAAAAACTGTAACAAAAAAACGTACCTTCCCGCGACTTTCTAAAAACAAGTAAACAACGGATTTTGTTTTAATTAAAGGAAACCACGACAACGTTAATGTTTTACTTTTCATTTGGTTCATATTTCATAACAATAATAACAGCTTCAGAAGAAAAATAATACCTAAGTCGAGTGGATGTTTATATTTCTAACTTACTTAGATACCCGTGGGAAGTATGACGTAATAGACTAAAAATACCGGGCCTAATGAAAGCAAGAGTAAATTATAATAATACACACAGCCTCACACTGACATGAAAATTAAAAAAAAAAAAGCGAAAGACAATTTGAATTTTGTGGGCAACCCCTGGCGCTTTCGCCTTAAATAAAATGGGTTATATGCCCTAAAGCCTTTTTCTTCGTTTGAATTAGATCTAACATTCTCAAGCTCGTTTTTAGCATTTAACTGATAAGTAGAATGTACTAGAATTTAACTATGAATAACATTTGTAACGGGGTATTTTACTATTTGCTTCCGATATTTCGGTGCTGTTGTAAACGCCATGATCACATCATGAATAGAATATAGTTTATTTATTTACGTTTTTTAGCGATAATCGTGTCACCTAATGTTTAATGTCTACTTTTTATATCTGTAATCTGTATGGAGCAAATAAAACAGAGTATTCTTTTTTTTGTAGTAAATTCCATATATTCAAAAAAAATCAAGAAAGTATAATATAGAAATAACTAAATGTATCTTATAAAATAAGCGTATCCTAAAATGCTGACAGGGGTTTATTAGGTCCGTTGATCTTAAACAGTGTTCCATCAAACCTACATCAAAAGCTCCTATGTTAATTTGGTTAGAAAGTTTAAATAAAAACAAAATACATTGAAAACAAGAGCGTAAGGATCTTTTTTTTTGTATTTTGTGGATGCCATCTCTCGAGTCAACCTAGAATCAATCACCACAGTGTTTTGGTTGCGCTACATTGAGTTTGACCCTAAAACGCGGTTTTCAAGCCCAAAAAAAAATATTTTCCAGCAAAATTGTTGTGTTGGGTTACTTAGTTTGATAGCCGCGGTGGCCAAGTAGTGGCAGCCCCGACTTACGAGCAGTAAGCCGTGGGTTCTAACCCAGGCAGGCGCATTACTTTGTGTAATTTATTTCATCATCGCTGCTTTCAAAAACGGTGAAGGAAAACATCTTGAGGAAACCGGCAAGTCCTAGAACCAAAAATTCGAAGACATGTGACATCTACCAACCCGCACTGGGCCCGCGTGGTGGATTACAGCCCACTCCCTCTCATAGGAGAGGAGGCCTGTGTCCCAATCAATCAAAATATTTTTATTTCACATAGGCCTACATGGGCACTTGTAAAACGTCGACAAAAAGGTGCACGGTTCGGGTTGGTCGTTTCCTATGGAGAAGAACCGGCAAGAAACTCCATGGTTACTCATTTGAAATCATTTGGCTTTACAATTTTTCTATGTTACAGCATTGGCACTTAAATATGAGTGGACATCGTAGGCCCGACAATAAGTCGTTGCTTACTACAAAACGTAGAACAAGATAAATTCCCAGCAGTGGGAACATTATAGGCTAATGATGGTGACTTAGTTTGATGTACAGAATGCTTGGTTGACGGCTTCGTGATCTGTATACACCTTTTATAGGACCTAGATTAGGACAAGGATAATTTCAGACCTCCAAGCTGACAAAGCCTTATATAAAAGCTAGTATATATATATCAATATTTTAAATCTATTTTCAGACGAAAACTCCGTTCTTTGTTGCCAAGATTATGTGCACCTCTAAACTATGAACGATAAGTTAAGCGCAGCTCTACTGTTACATTGTTGTTACAAAACTGTGCTATTTATTATAGTTCTGTGGTGTATCGAACGTGATACTGTTCAATTTATAGTTAAGTCTTTAGAAGCATTCAATATTTATCCCGCAGTATATATTTATAAAATGGATGGAGGTATTTGTAACAAGATTCTGATTTAAAAGAGAGTCCATGGAGTTTCTTGCCCATTCTTCTACATAGAGATCTACGCTTTGAAATGGGTAACTACAGTACTATCACAGCTATTATGTCTTGTGACTGGGACTGTAGCTTAATGTTTTATTGTAGTTCGACTATTCAGAGTGCCTGTAACTGGCCGACTTGAAATTTTTTTTTTTTTGCAACTTTGCGTTATTTTGTAGGAGATAGTTTCTGGTGTTTGTCAGTACAACGGACAAAACAGATGGGTGAAAAAGTAGGAACTTTGATCTCCAATATCTCCTTAAACAGAAGGTTTCCAGGTATGAATATCGTCCAGAACAAACAAATGTTCGCAATCATTTGGAGAACAAGTGCCTTTCGACTTCTTTAAGAGTATTGACACCTTTTATCGCGTTCAAGTGTTTTTCTCGTGCATAAAAGTAACCCTAAAAAGTTATAATTTCGGTACCCTGCACAAATGGACAATGTACACACTCACCCGTGCGGCGTTCTAACGTTATACACTTACAATGGCACCCAATTAATTCACCAAAATAAACTAAGGTGGTACGTACTAAATTAAATACTATTGCTAACCGCGGATGCGTCTAAGACGTCTTCTCCAGCTAATACAATATGTTTTATGTATGGATTCCGTCGATTTTAATTAATAAAAACGACGCTTTTATCGATACTATAGACAGCTGCAGTCTGATCCGATTATACTAATGAAAGATCCAGGATCATGCCATCTTTATTCAAGAAAAATTTTCTTCAGTTATTCCTTTATGGCGTGTCATGATATTTCCGTGGTACAGTTCCATTCCATGTTGTTAATGATAATCGAGTCACCATTTTGATGTTTTTTATCTAGATTATTGAATCATGATGCTTTGGAATTTTTAAGAGGACCTTTAATATAATAATATGTGTAATAAGATTTTAATTTATATTTTTTTTTAATTTAGATAACAAGTATTTTCTAAACCCGTTTTTATTATCGGTATGTGCTACCTAATTAACACGAAAAAAACAACTTCAATATCACAATAAAGTGAAAAATAACTAGCTTCAGAAGTCAGTGACTTTTGTTTCATTAATTCAGTTTTTTTGCATGTTCAGTTGTATTTTTTACAATACAATTCATAATAATAGGCTTATCTTCAATAAAATGGAACTTAACATACCTACCTAACTATCGAAATGTGGGTATACTGTACACATCTCTGCGTACCCCCTCAGAGTATACAGGCGTGATGTTATGTTTTGATATTGTGTAAACAAAAAACATCCAGGAAGCGATTGCAGCAATCATGACAGATTTGCCATTTATTAATAAAGTGTTCTATTGTATATCTGCGAAGATCAGCATCAGATCTTCACCAAATTTAAACGGGACCACCGCGGAACATACTAGAAAATATTTAGACTAATTTGTAATCTTCCTCCTTTTGGAAGTTGGTATAAAAAACATTGTAAATGCCCATAAAGTTTAAGGGTTTCCCTTGATTTGATCCTTTTATGCCAACTAACTAACTAATAAACTTAACTAATTAAACTCTCCATTTTTTTTTTCTCCAATGTTTCCTCGATTTATCCGGGATCCCATCACCAGATCATGACCTGATGCCAGCATACTGTGATCCCATCACATGGAAAGTATACTTTTCAACAATGCCCATTAAAATTGAGGGTTGCCATTAATTTTCCCGGGATCCTTTCATCAGATTCTGACTTATACCTTCCATCATCAGCTCAGCAACATGAGATGATGATTACCAGGCACAAATATCTGAATTATGTTAGATAGTTTATGAAATACATTGTACGTGACTATAAAATTTGAGGGTTGCTCTCGATTTCCCTGGGATCTCATCATCAGATTCTGACTTGGTGACAATGGGACCAAATCGATAAAAAAATAATTTTTAAAAATCGATCCACGATTGACGGAGAAATCGGTGAGCA
Source organism: Cerastis leucographa (assembly GCA_963082945.1). Lineage (NCBI taxonomy): Eukaryota > Metazoa > Arthropoda > Insecta > Lepidoptera > Noctuidae > Cerastis > Cerastis leucographa. Next base: position 12,997,736 of record OY720357.1, read on the forward strand.
TATAAAAAAAAAGACCAACATCCGAATTGATAACCTCCTCCTTTTGGAAGTCGGTTAAAAATAATTACTCATTAAATCAACAAATTTTATTTTGTGTACACAAAATTCTACAAAAAAAAACTTTATTTTGCTTAAGGACCGCATTATGAAGTAAAAACGAAATACTGAAAACAATGTTGGGAATTCGCAGAGAAAACCGACGGCTTTGGCTTTAATATTGGCAGGTAAAAACCCTTTTTACCTAACAACATGTCCCAAACAACCTGATCATTATACATAATTTGTTTTGCTGTCAGTATTATGTAACCAATAACATGTACTTACCCATTTACGAGGTAATCAGGAAAAGAAAAACATTGTATGTTTATTCATGTAGCATCTCATTACTCTGCCCTGAAAATTAAATGGAGGATTTTGTTTAAACCTCGTTAAATTTAATTTTCAGGACTATAAAGAGGTATTTGTTATATTTTATTAATGGAAAACCGTAAGTTCGACTAGACTTTGTTTTTCCCTTTAATTTCTTTCTATCATTTTTAAATATTCCTCATAAATTATAAAAAATTAAAAGTATAAAAAAATTTAGTACAGCGTTATTGGGAACAGGGTCCAAGCTACCGGCGGTCAGGGCTCCAGAGAAAGGTACATCCTAACAATACAAGCCGTGTCCGGAAGTACCGCTTTCTGAATCGAGCCCTTGATCCAGCTGCCTAACGCTGAGAGCCTCAACAGGTATTGGTCGAGGCTCTTGGCTATTGAGCCATTGGCTGATACGACTTTAGGGGTATGAGGAACAGGGTGTAAAGTTCCTCGATACTCCATAGAAAAGGGAGGATCCTCCGGCCAGACAGGTGTTATGTCTGGCGGGCAACTGCCCGATAGTTGTTATCGGGTTTCTCTATATATACTGAAGTCGATGTAAACTTTGCTTGCGACTTGTAGGAAATTGATGTTAGTTCCGCCGTCGTATCATAGATGGCGCTGTAGTACTTTTTGTAGTATGTTGCTTTTTGTGGTCGCTACACGACTATCGTCACAGTGATCGCTGAGTCCACATCCCCATATCGACAACCTCGCAAGCCAATTCAAGATACTTGATTTGCTTATCTTTCTCGACTTTCACGACGTTTTTGTCATGCGGAACCGTTATGTCAACAATCATTGTGCACCGCTCTGATCGATCCACCACCACTATATCAAGTTTATTGGTTACAATAGACTTTTTTATAATTAATATTAGTACATTTTACTTAATATTAGTTTACTAATATTAATTCCTATCTCTATATTAAATACAATTACACATTATTCAATTAATAATGCAATATTGTAACATGTGCCAGTATCATAATCACTTGGGAAGCTATTATCGGATCAAAGCGAGATCGGCTGACTGTCTGACAATGGTTGTTTTAGTTGTTATAATTATTCCGGAGACTTAAGGCTGCCTGCCGTATTGGTTTTTGTTGGCGTTTGATTTTCAGGTCGGGCCAAATGTTGTTGGATTTTTCCATCAGTTTTTCTGTTCAGACACAGAGTCTAGATTTGTGCCCGTTTGATGGCAATAGGCTCGCCCCCTATTACATGGGATTTAAAACATAATCGGAGAAATGACGGTGTATTTCCCTCCCCGACCCTCGCTCGAGCCAGCCCGCGATGCTGTGCCAGTAGTTTTAAATCAGTCCCTAAATAATGATATCAGTCAGATTCAGCCTGTCCCCATGCAGTCCTCCCCCAGCGACGCCCTAAGCCGAGGCTCGTACCCCACAGGGGGTGCCCTTAGCGTGTAGTCGCTTAGTTTGTAAGTTTGTATGCCCTGGCTGGAGGCCTTACTCTCAAGGCATCCACAGGATAGTCCGGTTAAGCAGACGACAACCTCATAGGTTGAACTGCGAGAAGCCATTAAGAAAAAAAAAAAAAGACGGTGTATTATTAGGTACCTACACCTCAGCCTGACCCTTTGGGGATTACAGGCGTGATGTTAAGTTATATTATGTAAAAACTGGTCCTTGATATCTATGCTGCTTGGTACCTATGATAACCCATTGGCATAGAAATTCGTGATTTTATTAAAGATACGAACGTGGATGTTGTTACTATAAACGTTAGTTTACTGGGTGTAACGGAAAGGGTATGTACATACTTAGGGATGTGCTACAGACCATCTAACTGAACATGTTTCTCCATCGGAGAAACATTGTAATAGCGAAATAAATATCAGCCGCCCCTAAATTTGCGTCGAATAGGTATTGAAATTTAGTATGGGGCAGCAGATAATTTTTTCGCTATTACGATGTTTGCCCTGGCTGGGGGCCTTTAATTCATTTGAGGTCACCACAGGATAGTCCGGTTAAGCAATAAAAACCTTAGCAGGTTGATGTGCGAGTGGCCATGTCAATAAAACCAAAAAAAGTATTACGATGTTTGTCCGATGAAAAAACATATTCAGTTTGATGGTCTGTAGCACACCCCTAAGTATGTATATACCCTTTCCGTTACACCCCGTATAGGTAAAGATTGATTTTGATTGAGCAAAGTCAAAAAAATCATTGAGAGAAATTGCCAATGGAAAATGCAATCGAGCAACAGCTTGACATCACATAAATCTGTATAAAAACATTCAGTAATGATTGACCAAGTCACTAATTAAATGATTGTTTAATCATTCATGAATTCTTGTATCTCAGTGGAATGCTGAAATAAATGAAAGAGAAACTGCCTACAAAAATTCTCGCGTAAATGAAACCTGATTAAATCCTTCATAATTAATTAAATTTCTGCTAAATTGCTAGCCGGGATTTGTAGGTGGATTGTCGATGATTGTATTATTCTAATGTCGTCCTTCTCTCAACAGATCTGATAAGCTTTCTAAGCTAGGAATAAGTTTTAGCACAGTCGCAGATCTGGGGGCACGGTAGAGCGCCCGCCAAGACGAGCCGAGCGAAGCGCAAGGGCACTACCTACCTTTTCTCGCAGTGTTTCGTCGTTTTTTTGAACCCTCATAGAGTTGGTTTCCGATGTACCAGATAGTTCATGTTCTCAGGATATGATGTCAATAATAGACTTATTAAACATACAAAGTCTCAATTGAATAGCTTTAATACTTTAGATTTTATTGATATCTAAAATACACCGATTTCGTCACTGATACGCTGACACACTGATGATCATCAAAATGTTTGGCTACTTCCTGCAGTGCTAGAAAGCTGAAATTTGGTATGTAATCTAAATTTAGTAAACAAACAACAAGAAAATTCATAAACTTATAAGTTTCGCCCCCCATCCCCTAAAATGGGGGGGTGGACGTTTGTATGAGACTTCAAAATGTTAGGGTACTTCCTAAAGTGCTAGAAAGCCGAAATTTGATATGTAAAAAAGAAGAAAAAAATAAAAACTAAAAGACTGCCTAGCAACTTACAAAAAGAATAGAAATCCCTCCAAAACCATTTCATGTAAAATGTTGCCAAGACGACCACATAAGGTTTGCCCAGTGAAAAAGATATCAGATCTCATGTAGAGCCAAGCTTCTGAATCTACACGGCCTAACTCTACCGACCCTAACTTCACAAATTCTACATATCAGTAAAAATGTATGGCTTGGCTGTTTAGTTACTTACTTCAGAAACTAAATATTCGCATCACCGACGGTAGCGATAGATTTTTTGTACAAGTTTGTTCGAAAAACTACATTCCTTTGCAACTAGATAGGTAACTCGGAAATGTTAGGTTTCAACCACTCTGTCTAACTTAGACTGTAGAATAGAAACAACTGAAGTTTCAGAATGTACTTAGACTTTACTTCAATACTGCGTAGTACAAACCTTCTTAAGTATATGCTAAGCCAAATCCTGCATGTAGAATAAGTATTCCTGGTTTAATTTAACCATACCACACGAAATTGAGTTAATCGTTATAAAACAAGTCCATTATAAAATTTAATTGATACTGTAACCTTAAAAGTTATTTCAATTAATTGTTTCGGTAAACATAATCCATAATTATGAAGACAGTGAGCTGTCTCGGCTTTAAATCTCCGCTATTCCAATATTTTGATTTAGCTTTGTAACAAAATTCGAGTTTCAGCGATCTACTTAAATCAGATTAATATTGACGTTTACGTTTCACCTTTTAAGGGTCGATACTGACTTAAAGAATATAGGCCTATAGGGCTGCCGACAGAAAAACTCAATTAGCGATATCGATGGTTCAGACTCGCATCGACTTTTACGAAAAAAATAAATACGAATTGACAGCTAATAAAACTCCTAATAGTGTCGGGAACGACTCACGTTGCGTTGTGACGCGACCCGACTCAATCCGATACGATTGGCCTGACACTGACGTCGATATCGACTGAACAGGGGGCCTAAGGGAAAATAAATTTTGAGATTTATATTTGACATTCATACAATGAAACACAATTTGTGCGAAAATAATAATTCGCTATTGACGTCAAAGCTTCGGCCATCATTTTCTGATCTTGAAATTAATTTGAAATTTAGGGATGGTGTCCCTGTGTCGAGGTACAATTCGTTCCCAACGGAATTCGCGTGTGCCGGGGTCATAAATTGGCCGCCTTTGTAAAGCGGAATTGGTTTTTCTAGTACAATATACGTATATCTATCGTCAATAAGAGACTATCGTTCGAGGAAACAAATAGGTACCTAACATTGAATTCGCGAACAAATACTTAGATTGGAAGGAGCTCACATATTTTTAAAACTATTTGAATAAAGAGAATTGTTATTATAGAAGCCACGCAGCTTAGCACTTGAATAGTAAATACCCAGGCAAAGGATTGAAACGATAAAGTTCTTCAAAAGGTTTCGATTGCAATCTATTTCAGTGATATGATGTTAGGAGCGCTCCAAAACGCATCTGAACGTTATTGTCTGCGCGTCGTTAATGTTATTGGAACAGAAGTAAACGTTAGGAATCGAAGCGTTAATGTGGGCGCAATGGGCGCCTTGCTCGTCGGATTACTCGTTGGCTACATGCATCAGCACGTCCCGACTGTAATGCTGTCGAATATCGTTCTGAAACGTAACGGCAGCGGTGCGCTCGGAATATCCAAGCGACGTAGTACTGACCGCGCGGCCGAATGCGATGCGATCCCTGCAAGTTTGACATTCAATGCCGACTACGCGCGTTTGAAATAATAGAGATCCGAAAAAGGTTCGCGACATCTGACCTTTTTTTTATTGTGTATCTAATGGTCTCGCAGAAGGTAGGAAACCATTTACGGTATGAGCGTCCAAAAATATGTAGAAAACGGTCCCGAAATCTTTATTTTTATTCGGACCTTTAAGTAAAAGCGACGGTAAAACTATTTACTTGTAATGGTGAACGTTATTCAACGGTCATCATTTTATTTAGAAAAGACTTCAAGGGTTATTTGAACTGGCGAGTAAAAGCAAACTTAAATAATTGAATTGAACGTCTACTAAAGTGTTTAAATATATTGTTCTAGTTTGTCTGAACATTTCAGTTCCTTTTAAGAGTCTCTTTACCAAACTAACCCAATATCCCTACAGCCAACAGAACAACAGATTGGGCACAAACAATAGCCCAGCTATTCATATCACGAACGTACGAGACCTGCATCCTTCAACTCAAAGCCAAAACGGAACCAATTGTAACTATTTTAATTAAGCATGAGGCATCAAAGTCCGCACTCGAATTCACCGCATCGCTTCCCTGATTTCACGAACGCTTGGCACATTTGCATCTAGTGGGACGTACGTAGCTTTGACGTCTCCGTGATACAGTCTCTCTGGTAATGTTCTAGTCACAGATGAGATTATAGACGGATGGAGGCAAGTTGGTCGAAATATCAATGTTTTTTGTACTTTAGGTATGATGGGAAGACTATAATTCCATAATAACATAGTTCTTTTAAGTAGTCCGCATGTGTGTGATCTAGTAATAGCTGTACCTTAACTTTTCCTCCTAATGAGTGGAAATTAAATCCTATATAAATATGCCAAAGACATAAGTTATTTTGCAAGAGAAGAGATCTATAGACGTTATTTTTATTTTATTTATTATGGTACAATAAACAGCTACAACATACTATGTTTACAAATAACCAAAAATTTAGGTTCATATTGTGTAGTTTTAAAAATATTGCAGCCCATTATCCGCAAATCAACAAAATTGAGATAAGTAATAACCATTTGTCTTCTACAGGGTGTAACGGATAGGGTATATACATACTTAAGGGTGTGCTACAGACCATCAAACTGAACATGTATTTCATCAGAAAACTGTTTTTCAGCGAAAAAAAAATCTGCCGCCCCATACAAAATTGCAATACCTATTCGACCCAAATGTACGGGGCAGCTGATATTTTTTTCGCTATTACGATGATTGTCGGATTGGAGAAACATGTTCAGTTTGATCGTCTGTAGCACACCCTTAAGTATGTATATACCTTTTCCGTTACACCCTGTAATTCTAAGTAATACCAATCTAGTGACTTATTACCCACTAGATTGGTATTACTTAGATATAGAAGAAAAACGGTTATTAAATACAATGCAATTAAATAGCTATTTAATAAAAATGGACATATAAAAATGTGGGATTGTCCACTTCATTCAGTGCCTATTATTGCGTAGGTAGTGAAGTGGAGTATATATTTACCTATTGAAAAAAGTTCAAATACACATTCGTTTTTCAAATCAGTGTTTCTATTCATTATTTTATTAATATGTGTACATTTTCAGAAAGAGTTCACACTGCCTACTTACACTATGTTCATTACATGGTAATGCATAACCACTTTTATATGCACCCATGTAGCATATAAGTCTAGATGTGAAACAGAACTTGAAATTGTCTATATATGTAGTGTCCAAGTCAAATTCGGTAGTTGTCCAACAATAATTTAGGTTATCATCTAATTTTGTGAGTGCCTATTACTCGCCAACGATTTTACTGATAATTGATAAAGATAAAATTAGACTTTGTTCGATAACATTTGATTCTTATCAATAGTTTCTAATGATTTCTGAGATTTGCGAGTAATTAAGGTTGAGGATAGAAAAACGACCTCAGATTTTATCTTTTGCAGATTTTTATTTGGAGATTGTTTGAGGAAAATTCTTGTTAGGTATTTATTTACCTATGCCTATGTCACATGATAGACTAGAGAAAAAAAATGTTGAAATCATTCTTACTTCGATAACGATATTCAGTATAGGTCCTACACTTCATGCCACCACAGATCTGACTATCAATCAAATACTGATGCACCTGGAACCTACACTTTTGCAGAACTAGCAAAAATCAAAATGACTTTAACCGTGGGTACTAATACCGGGTACGCACAATCAAGGTAGGTATACAAAACCAGTAAACGCGGATCTCTCATTGTACTGGAAATTTTTACAAAGCAACACCATTTTATACTGGAAATGTTTATGCAAGATGAGTCGCCGTATGACCATGATGATGGAAAATTTATGGGTAAACTAGGCGAAATGTGCCCGTACGTGCGTAAGGATTCATACTTACGCATAGACTTTCATTTTGGGTGCCCAGACCCTCAAGCACGGAGACAGACCTTACATGGTCTGTCTTGTGTGTTAAGTGGACTTACTGTAAAGAAATGAATGAGTTTAAAAAAAAATGCAGAGCCCATTGGTTCGATTCCGATCCTAGCTCGGGGAAAGTGTTCTTGGGTTTTTCCACCAGAAATTTCTCCGTAGCAGCCACAGAGTCTGGATTTGTGCACGGTTTGGGGACATAAATTATAAATTTATTCAGTTCGCATAACAAGGTACAAAATTAAAAAGCTAGTAATAAAAGACAATGATCCATAAACGGTAGATTTTACATATTCCCTGGTCTTTACACTAGGATGTACCTACCCTGTGTCTTGGAGTCCAGTCTCTTCCCAAGTAAGCGTAACATGTTAGCTTTTACTGAACTAATTACAGAAGAAATAGAGAAAAATAATTAGGTTAAAAAACTAAAAAAGAAAATGTACAACAATTTTAAAATAAAGATGAGGATAAGTGGTTTGGTGTTTTTGGAAGAGTGTGTGTGTGTGTGGGTGAAGAGTGGTATGTGTGTTATGGTGTGTACGGCGTATGGGTGGGTGTGACGTGTATGGTGTGTGAGTACGTGCATGGCTGTTTTTTTTTATTTTTTTACCATTTTACGACTGTATATGCAAAAGGTGTTCTGTTGGTCATAATTTTTGGAATGCAGCCATTTCAATATAGCATTTTTACAAGAGTACGTTAAGTGAGTATAGTTTTACTGTAATAGTAGAATTTAGAATAGAGGTAGGGCCCAAGTGGGACATGGGACTTAAACATAATTGGCGAAATGTGGGCGTACTATTATTTGGTATAGTTTTTCCCTAACCCTCAGCGATTACAGGCGTGATGTTATGTTCCTTTAGTAAAACATGGTTAAGAAATCTGGGACTTGTATTATGTTCATAACAACATTGTTTCTTCGCTGCATGAGCAGAAGTCTATCTATGTCTGTGTATCTAGTCTATGTCCCGCACTGCGACAAATATTATAACAGTGTTGAATGATTAATTTACGACTTTTATCTTGTGAAAAATAATAACAAGTATCTTGTTGTGATTTACGATTATTGCTTACCGATAAAAAAACTATTGCCCGAAATAATCAACAATTGCGATTTTGATAACAATATTACGACTTAAATAGTAATCAATATCTTACTATCGATTGATAGTCTATATTTGATTAAATACTGAACCACCTAGAACCTACACAAAATTATGTTTGCTTATTATCATTTGGTAACTTTCAGTTAGATTCAACTGCCGTACTTTTGTAGGGGGTCTTTAGAGCACGGGAAGTAGATTTAGACACATTAGATATTTCTGTTACATTAGTAACATCGGAAATATATTTTTTCTTATCAGGGTTTTGTCACTATCGGATGAGTTCCATTAATCACTAAATGCAGTTAATCGTTGATTAAGATTTATTTGTTTCTGTAACCATATTGAGCTATATTTATTTGTTACGACAATATTTTCGTATTTATTTCTGTTTTAGTCAGTGTCAGTCAGTTCGTCAGTACTTCTGAGAATTTAATTATGGTAAATTACAACTTATTTTTGCTGAAAATCTTTTACTGGGATATTGCCTATCTAAAATACATATTAAACATGAAGAAAATACTAATCAATCGGGAATGAGCTTGCATGATCCACGTATATAGCCAGCTCCCAGCCCCCTCTGTCTCACAGAAAGGAACTCTTAAATTCAGCAATGGGAATGTTATAATACCATTTTTATTTAAGTGAAAACTTCTTTAGCGTTGTTGTGCACTTTTCTGATGGGTAAAAAATGTTAAACTATAGAAAATTCGTAAGACGAATTGACATTAGGTTACGAAGGAATTTGAACTTTATGACATCTGTCATTGAGATTGGGTTTCTAAAACTGGATAATTGTCTTATGCACAAAAAAAAACCTTCGGTTTCTCCAAATAGGTAAAATTCGTAAGACGGATTGTAATAGGTCTGAAGTGTTAAATATTTAATGTAAAAATGTTACTTAAATTTAAATATAAAATATGATTTTAATGTTATTGTCATGTTTGTGTACGATAGCGCAATAAATGAATATTGTATTTTACCACATAAATGATAGTACTTGTATACCTACTGATAATTAAAGCAATTCGTGCAAAATTATTCCCTAACCATTCCAAAATATGAAAAAGGCACAACGTTAAAATTCAAGTTTTCCTTCTGCCGGCACTCCCGGAGTGCACCCCGTATTAAAAAAAAAAAAGTATGTTTATGAAAGGCTCTATACTTCCGTATTTTACTTTGACCTTATCCTTCCAAAATATTCATCGAATAATGATCGCCTATTGCCATAAGACCAGGACACATTATACAGAAAAATGTCTAACACATGACACGAAGTTATTTGTAACGCGTCATGAGGCTGTCCTCTATATAACAAATGGATGTCATCGGTTTACAGTTTGCCGCATCGCGTCGTAACGTATCACGTTGTCACGTTGGCTGTCATAGATAACAGAATTTAGTGAGCCTACTGCGTAAAGGGTTAACCAGACTATGTTGTGGGATTATTGTGGTGCAGTGACTTGCTTTTAGTTAAGAAGTTTTATTTTTTTTATTTTTAGTTATCTTCTTATATTTTTCTACTTAGCGTGTGGATTGAAATTTAAATTTAGTCGGCTTATAATTTAGCTACAGTTTCGTACCTTTAGTAGTGTATAACAGTAATGAGCAAATAATAGGACACGTAGTAGTCATCTGTAAGTCTCTATCTGAATAGGTTTTCCTTGCTCCAGTTAATTTGAGTTCAAAGTTAGTTTAAGGACTGGGGATTTTGAAACTAGCGTTTAGTTAAGGCAACACATTTCCAGGTGATACTTACAGAAGTTACCTTATCACCCATTTTCTAAGAGACAAACCAAATCCATTTTTGGATTTAGTTGAACTGTATTGCCTTGAAAACACGCACCAAATCGTATTCTTAGAATTTCTTGTCCGCAATTGGCAGATCTTCTAATAAGGTACCTCCTCCAGCTACCTATCTTTGTCAAACCCATAGTTGCATCCTGCTTCAATCAATGCTAAAGATGTCATATGTCATATTAATCAATGTTAAATATGAATATAATTAATAGTTTTCCGGTACTTTAAATTTGACAAATGAAAAGGAGGCATTTATATGTCAATTTATAAACAAACAGGGTGTAATATAGGCGTTTTTAGTCCAATGTAAGTTCAGTTCATGACTAAAAATACCAGTGTATGTCTCTAAAACAAAATGGATGTCATCGGTTGACACTTTGCCGTATCGTAGCTACATGGTATGTACAAAAACACTGAAAACAAAATTGTATAGGTTTTTAATATTCAAAATCTGACCTTATTTATACTGGAAGTTTAATTTGATACCGTAACCCACGCATCATATATTCACGATCCAATAACTTTTTTGTAAACGGGAATAAAAAATCCGCATTTTCGTGTTAGTAGCCTATACCTATTCATGATCAATTTGGATAGACTACAATATTATAATAACAAAGTAACTGCGGGATTTTAAAGCAATATTGTATATGAAATATATTGTATGCCGACAGCTTCACTCGTGTTTTGTTCGATAATTGTCCCACGGGATCATACTACCCGCCTAAAAAGTATCCTATATGCTATTCCAGAGTGTTATCTATCCTTGGGCCAAATTGTATCCAAATCCATTTAGTTAGCCTGAAATTGTAACAAACATCCAAACATCCTCTTAAGATGACGATTTATAATATTAGTAGGATGAACTTAATACATGAAAACTAGATTTCGGAATTACCTATTCATAGGCCCATAGGAATAAAGTTTAGATTCATCTATATACATAAAATTCAAAGTCCTGACTGACTGACTGAGATATCATCGCACAGCCTAAATTGCTGCTCCTAGACACATTGAATTTAGAGGGTGTGTCCTTTATGAGGAGAAAGTATCCACTAAGAAAGGGTTTTTCGAAATTATTTACTAAAGATTTTTAAATAAGGGATGAACGATTGTATGGAAACCGGTTATTTTTAAAGATAGAACCCTGAAATTTCCTGTACAACCTTCCGGTTAAAAATAATTAAATACATATATCAGCGTTTTTGAAAATGTACCCCTGAGAGGGAGACATGTGAAAAGAAAATTTATATGGGGAGTCAGTCATTTTAGAAGTTTAATAATGAATAGCAAAACTTCTAAGCATAAATAAACGCATACGTATATTTTTGTTTTTCGAAAAAAAAAAAAAAAATTGGAGTAAAATATGTCCGATCTGCTAGAAATGTACTAATTCTGATTCTTGATAGAATTGATAAACACGTATACCACCACGACAAAAAAGGTGGTTTTTTTTTTAAGTGTAGCACGTTATATTATACTTGCGCGACTGAATAGTTTCATGGGTGTCGTTTTCGTGGATTTTGGGTTTGCTGATAACAAAAATGAGGTCAAGATGAAAATCTAGGATGGGTCCGAGGAAAATTGTTTGTTTATAAATTGACATATAAACGCTTAATTTTCATCTGTCAAATTTGAAGAACCGGAAAACTATTCATTAATACATCTTTAGATTATAGTGAAATATGACATCTTTAGCATTGATTGAAGTAGAATGCAACGGTAGGTTTGACAAAGATAGCTAGCTAGAGGAAGTACCTTATTCGAAAATCCGCCAATTGCGGCCAAGAAATTCTAGGAAGACGATTTGGCGAGTGTTTTAAACTATTGTCATGGCAACAAAAGGTCGGGTTAGTTCAAAAATGGATTTGGGATGGCTCTTATAATATGGGTGTAACTGTCTATATCCGATTTAAACAACCGTTATTGTTGTGAAGTTCAAGGTCCACACACATTTTCATATGATGCAATGAAAATTAAATTATAGAAATTGATCTACATAAGGATCCCAGAAAACTGCTACATCTAACTTTGAACGTAATTATTAACAAATTTAAATTAATCCGTGATGCATTATGATATTTTGTAAAGTAACTTTAAACACGCCCACATTGCCCAAAGAGTTGGGCAGTAGAGTACCTCCAATAAAACAGCCGAATATCCTCTTATGTGTTTTAATTGGTTCTGAAAGTTTTTCGCCTTTGAGTTTCTCACTAAAACATCCCACTGTATTTTTCTCTATGAACTTCTAGCCGACTATGAATCACCATTGTATATTGCCATCATAAATTGTCACTCGTGACAGGCGGATTGGTGACGTCAGCATCCACTTCCCATTGAGCTTGAAGGGGTGTTATATTTCTACAGTTTATTTGCTTTCCGACGGTAAATACACTTACAGTAAATTTCCAAAGGCAAGTGTGAACCGCAGCAGGAAAACTGCCCAGTTGTAGGCCGCAGCGACAGAAATTGATTTTACTCACAATTACTCTGTGAAAACGTTTTAACACCGCCAAAGGTTTAAGCAGAGGTGTATTTAACAGTACACCAATATTTCGCCAGTTATGTTTAAGTTCCGTGTAACGGAAGGCGAGCCTATTGCTTACAACCGGGCACACATCCAGACTCCGTGGCTGCAACTGAAAAATTCCTAGGAGGCAGTGTTAGTTGGCAGCCGTTTTTTCAGTTCCATAGAATCCAGTCATGTCACTACAGTCTGTCTTTGCCGCTACGGTTTGCAGTTGCGGTCACTGTCGGAAATGTACCCTTATAATCTATACCAGCTACTGAACTATATTGCCTGGCTTATAAACTACATTACCACGTAAACAATTACAGTTTAGTGCTCGATATAAATCGCCGCTATGGCATAAAAGTGAGGCATTAACTGAATGCATATTAGAGAGATTTACATAACATTTGCATACGCCGTCGCATCGCCGCTGTCAACATATGACGTAATTAAAACACGCTTTTAGATGATTTATAGTGATTAAACTCATCCTAGTGTTTGGCTATACTGATTGCGTTAAATTCGGCTTTAGATGTAAACCTATATTAAAGGTTTAGTTACTAAATACGGGTATTAAATTGGATTTTGCTGTGTACCAAAATTGACAGTATTGTTTGGTTTATTAATGTCCTTGATAAAACAGTGTGGTTTAAGCTTTATTTGCGCTAGTTTCCCAAAATTGTAAGGGAAATCTGCAATAAAGGTTGTTAGCTTAAGAAGAAAAAAATGCCATCAATGTATAGTTTGATATTGAGGTAGGAAAGTAACATCCGCTGTATTGCTGGCTTAAAGAATACAAAATGACTAAACGATCTCGGTTCATTTTAAAACGTTGTGTTACGTTTGGCTTTTCTCACCCCTAACAATACACGTGGAAGCCAATTTAAGCATACTCTTGAAAGTTCACATAAATGACAGAATGTCTGCATATTACATCTGTAGTACAATATCCCAAGTATAATTCAGGCATTCCTTGAAATACTCCTTCATAGCTCTATTAAGAAGATGCATCGTTAGTCGCAATATATGCTTCTACCCACTCACACGACGTAGTACGGTGAATAACATCGTCCAAACATGTCGAAATGTAAAGTTACGTTATTCACATGACGGTATTTTGCTCAACTCAACGTGTGACGTGTCTATAAAAACAAGTAAGTCATGCAGCAAATACAAATTGAATATTGGGAATATTCCAATAAACCACGGCCATTTTCTTACTTTGGTCTGTCTTCAAAAATGAAGGCTTATACAGTAGTTGGATTTCCTTATGAATGTCAACTGATATCTTCGTTTTACTCGATCGATTTCCGTGATTATTTTTATCAGGATTAATACTTAAGCTCGTGATTTGGTATTCGCTTTATTTTTTATTTATAGGTAATCAAGAAGATTTTTAAGCACCCAAGCAGCACGAGACAAAGGCAAGAAGGTGACGATCAAGACTTCTTGCTCAAGCATCTAATAGGATTGATAAGTATTGTCATGAGCTACTATCTGGTTTATTTTGCATAAATACTGTATTTATCACTGACATGGCGAAAAAATGAGAACGGTAAGAAAATCTCCGATAAAGGTAAACAAAATGAATATTCCTGTAATAAAATATATTATATTTAGATTACATCTCCTCCTGATTATACGAGGATAAATAATAATTGGATCAAAAGACCCCTGTAACGGACACACCCGTTATTACTTTTATTATTTACGTAATAATAATTAATTAGAAAGATGTAACGGTGTACTTACAATGAGCCCGAATATTTCTATGTTTCGATAAATAGGTACGACAACGAATCAAGAGATATGTAAGATGGGAGTTGTCCGTTATAATTACTGACTACTATTATGCGAAATACCTTTGATAAACCCACACGTGTAACGTACCTAGTGACTTTCAAAGCTTCACTCCTTCTTACCAGTACCTCTAAAGTCCTCTCTTATTTATCAGATAATGGCATCTAAGGTGAACTGGGTAATCATGAAATGGGTATATTCCGAATGTTAAAAAATCTACCAATTTTTTTATTACGCCCGGTGGCCTCTGTCTTTTACGGCTTTACATGCCGTAGAGAAAAATATGTCATTGGCATGCTGCTTGAGGAAACCATCATGCCTAAGAGATATTTCTCTCGATGTTTTCCTTCACCGAGGCAAGTGATAATTATACAATACGCACATGAGTCACAAAAATCAGAGGTGCTTGTCTTGGGTTCAAACTTGAGACGTATGACTTGACAGTCCGACAGTTAGAAATTAAGATGAATTCTGAAACTTCCAAGGAATTCACGATCGAACATTTTATAGGTGTTCGTCTGGCGTCTCCTAGTCGCGACAACCAGGCGCCGAACCCGTGACGTCACGGAGAAAGTCGCCGAGGTCACTGGAGCAAGGAACCAGGGATAGTTCGTTTATTCAAGGTCCGACAGTCGAGTACACCCGTGAGACAGTTTGATTTGCTGACTAACCTCACATTTTGACGTTATTTATAAAGGTACAGTCAACAAAAGTGTCTAACTTTTGAGGTGCGTCCATCAATTGAAAGTTAAAGTTACCTTTCTGTAAGAAGATTTTATTGGGCAATAAAATTCTATCCTGCTGTCCTTACATATTTTTTAGTTCCAAGTTTATTGCCCTTTTCCCTCTTTTTTTGTTATATATTTGTTGTATTTTCATGCGAGTGGGTAATTGTGTAATTTGTTCCGTATTATGTGATCACAATATATACTTCATCCTCATTATCTATATAATTAATCGCAATAAATTATTTTCGAACAGCGAATAATTTTAGCAACTCGTCGAAGTATTCCCTAGCGGTTATTTCTGTTCATGGAAATAATAACTAGAATACCTTATATATTTTATATAAAATAACACTGGCTGTCTAAATTGTTGTTGAAAATTAAAGTTTGCTTACTCTCACTAAACTAGTTTGCCTTTTTATATAGATATAGAAGATATCAAAGTTCTGAAGTTTAAACTTGTTTATTCTAACTATGATCTTACTTTTTTGACAACCAACCTGACAGCTTATGTAAATCTAAAAAAAATGAAGTTAAATTGACAAGTGTTACGGAAAAGTTCGTATTAATCCAGATGAGATTCATCGTCATCAGCCAAGACTTTTCCAAACTATAAAGTAACAGCTGAGAACCAGTATTTTACATGGAGCCAGTAATTAACTGACCTGCAAAATCCAGTTAGTACTGGGTGATACGATACCCCTTGGTAAGACTGCTTGTCAGACCTTGAGGCCACTGAGTACCTGTTCAACTGATCGACCATAAAAATGTACTAGTCAGCTGATACCTCGTGTATGTAACCTCGTGCTCGTCCTGTCTTTCGCTTCCAGTTGAGAGTCTTTGAAGACATATGAAACGCTGTGAAAGCTATTGCTACTTGTCTCATCATCATCTGCCTAGCCTTTTCCCAAACTATCTTAGGGTAGACTTCCAGTCCAACCGTATGCAGCTGATTACCAGTATTTTACATGAAGCGACTGCCTATCTGACCTCCACAACCCAGTAACTGGGTATATAATACGATACCCTTTGGTAAGACTGGATGTCAGACTGCTAGGTCTTGTCTATGCCCTCGCAAAGTATTACCTTATAATAGAGGCAAGATCATAAAAAAAACAACGAAATAAACATTTTTAAAACCGCATAAAATAACAAACTACATCTTTTTTATGTGGTTTTATTACCTTTGCAAACAAGAGCCTTCTGCCAACACGAATGTTCTGGATTGAGGTCGAAGGATTCATCCCCTATCTGGCGGGGTGCGTCGGCGACGTTGCGGCGCGACAAGGCGACGCCTGTGACGTCAGAACCAGGATCGATATGAACCCAGATGATCTGCCATACATCCCATGGTACATGTTTACGCATTTGGCAGTAGTTCTTATTTTTTCAAGAAGTTCGTATAAAGCAGGTCACAATATTTTGTAACAGCATTATAGTGTTTTCCGCTGATAAGGCTGGTTTTTCTTCTTTCGTATAGATTCTTCGAAAATGGTTAGTAATAAGCTTTATATCCCAGTACAAAAGATATACCAGTTTGCACACGGCATTGTTTATCTTTTGTGTCTGTTTGAAGTTGTTTTATCATTGCCGGAGTATTCCTCACCATTTATTTTATTTTGTTTTTAAAAATCGGTTGTGGTTTGCAACCGTCACAAATAAAATAATTGAGGTATATAATTAATCCGGCAAACAACACTACAACGAACAACGTAATCTTATCCTCACGACATAAACTGAAGATGCCGTTTGGAGAGAAAAATGCCATCCTTAATCATCGGTCTAGCCTTATCTCAACTATTTTGGGGTCAGCTTCAAGTCTTATTTTACTTTTAGAAAAAACGCCATCCTTACATGAGAGTATCGATTCCAGCAATGAAACTTTGTAGGTTTTCTTGTTATCTACCATAACAAGATCCTGTACGGTCTCTATTGCTTTAATTCCTAGATCTCGTAAAGTTCTATGGTGGCTAATGTTAACGTTTATGGCGCTCATGGGTGTGTAGCTTACAACCGCCATATTGTGCGCTCATGGATAATCCTACATTACGGTGTGCAGCGTGGCTTCACTTTATTATCTATTAAATCCTAGTTCGAATGGTTGTTTTTCAACTCGCCTTTTTTGCGCATCCTGGTGCCAAAAAAGGCGCACGTTTAGATTTTAAACGGCGTATGCAGCGTTTGGAAAGAACAGTGCGAGTTAAAATTCGCCTTTGCGTAAGTACGTAAGAGAAAGTTTTTGTATTGTTGGGTTGAGTACGCATCTTACGAGATTGTTTATCGGATTTGCTGGTTAATGCGACAATACAGAAAAAAACTACATCAACTTAATTATTCAATTATTCTTCGTAAAATCATCTCGGTCCACTATAGGTACTGAAATAGTTATATAAACACGAGGTGACTGTCTACTGACATTCGGTCCAATTAAGGCACGAATTAGTCCCAATCAGTATACCAATCTATAAAACCCAGCATGCTAATAAGTGACTACCACTTTCAAAGCCACGTCATCAAGTCGTATTTTCCTTGTTTGTTCATTGATGCAGTTATTTAAGCAATATCAGTACATATTCTCCTACTAACAACGACAAAAAAATAAAAAGTTGGACATTATAGTTCGGTTCTGAATTAAAAATTTGAAAACGAGAATTTAGTTACAGGGTTACAGAAGTTTTTTCAGACATCCTGAACTGACAACTAAAAGTCGTATTTCATTTGGAGCCGAGTTCTTTGTTAGGAACTTCTTGGTACTTGAAAGCTTCGTGGACGTAGTCTCTCTCACGATTAATTACGTAATTTGTGAGGGACCTACTCATCTGCATGTACTTTTGAGTAACGGGATATTTTTTTAGGACGGAACGTGTTCCACTTTGTTATCCCACATGGTTTTCTTTTTAGCAGGATGTGTACGTTGTTTGAAGCCTTGAATTTTCTGGTTTGAGCTTGTTTTAATTAACAAATGAAAGAACGGCAACGACGCTATGCAATCTAGCTACTATGCTTAGGGGTTTGGAGAAACTGTCAGGCAAGCAAGCGTTACTTACTTACCAACGCCCTAGTTCTCAAAAAATACTTAATATTTATTTTCAGGCTGTTCACATTGAGATCTTTACCATTAATCATACA
Source organism: Cerastis leucographa (assembly GCA_963082945.1). Classification (NCBI taxonomy): domain Eukaryota; kingdom Metazoa; phylum Arthropoda; class Insecta; order Lepidoptera; family Noctuidae; genus Cerastis; species Cerastis leucographa. The sequence continues at coordinate 13,016,355 of OY720357.1, forward strand.
TTTAAAACACCGCACAAAAAAGGCGTTGACTATGGTCGACAGCGCGAACGTAATAAATTACATACGATTTTAAAACATTTACGTCGGCTGATATTAAATCTTTTATTTCAGTTTACGCTCGATTTGCCTTCAGTTTTTATTAAAGCGGAACTCTGTACTTCATTTTAAAAGTGGAAGTATAATACAGAATATAACAAAACAAAATAAATATATTTTATTGGCAATAAAGTCGGAGTGGTCTAAGCTTTCATTCCATATCTACTAAACTGAACGACTAGACTTTCCCATCTCTAGCGACGTTACAAAAACCTAATAAAAATTTTCACATAAAAATTGATAGTTTCTATTGGATGGCCGATGGTCCTAAAACAGCTTAACCGTCGATTTTCTAACCATTTCTTAAATAAAACTAGGAAAGTATAAGGCGAGGGTAGCAAGTTGTAGGGTCTTATTGGATAAGTTTTGAAACCTTTATACAGGTCGGGAAGGTTGTAATATAAACTTTCGAGTTTTAAGAGCGCTCTCTTCTCGCCACAGCTGAAGTTTACATTTATTCAAAGCTTTTCTATTTGATAAAAGTGGGCTCAGTGGCTTTGAAGGCAATCAAAATTAGATTTCTTTAGTTTTTACGTGTGTTTTACTTTATCATTATTGTGGGGTTCCCTGTAAAACATGAGAGGAAGTTTGTTAATCTTTCAAGAACGGCGACACTTAAAAACCATCGCACGTCTGATGTCACAGCTATCGTCCGTTTCGGCCTACCTTTGCTAATAGGCAATATTTTTTACAATGTCGTGAGCCGTTTTCGTAATTCGTTTTGATACGACTGCGTAAGTAAAAGTGAGCGTATAACATGCAAATTTAGGGATAGGATTAGGCAGACGCACCAAAAACAGACTCAGCAAAAAGCTGTAACTAATAATTTTCAGTCGATTTAGTACCCAGACCCTACACGACTTTTCAATTAGTTTCATGTTTGGCTAATAAAGGCATAATCCCATAATTGGACTGCGAAATGCCAAATCGTCACCGCATTCATTCATTTCGTATGCCGACCGTACTGAATGCATGCCCCTGTCATCTGTGCAATTCCACCGGGTTCAGCAGAGGCGTGTTACGCATTATACGTCCACTTCAGAGCTTCTTTGAATCCTAATCCAGGGGAAAATTGCCTTTGAATATTACGTATGTAAAGCTATCAGTAATTTTCAGCAAACCAAAATCGAAATTATCGACATTTATTGTTCTAGTTATTTCAAATGAAAGATATAAAAAAAAATCATCATTATCTGCCTGGCCTTTTCCCAAATACACGGTTTAAACAAACCCTCCACTGTACGACCTCGGTAAAAACTGCTTGCCCTTGAAAATCGGGCTTTGCCGCTGTTTTTATTTAGTCACGGGCCCCTGGACAAAAAAGTGAAATACCTACCTAATTATTCAGTTTAACGGGGGTTAAAAAGAAGATTGAAGAACTCGAAACTATTTCACACCTAGAACGAACAAAGATGACTTTATACAACATAACAAGTCCAACATTCCAGGACCAAAATACAAACGAAATAATAGAAACGTGACGAGCTGTTCCCGTCAAAGCAATCCGATTAATTAAATTAATTGTTGTAAGTCCCGGTTATTATGCTGCAGTAAATGTGGCTTGGTATGCAAAGCGCTCTAACGTACGTACTCGGGTCTTGAAGAGCCTTGCATTGCATCAGAAGCGGGAAGGCAAGGGTTGATTGGAGCTTGAAAATTGTATTCTGATGTTTGTCGAGGCAACTAGTATCCTGTCTAATGAATTAATTTGGCTGTTAGGTAGTTGTGTTTTCCTCTAGACTAGCGATTCTAAATACATTTACTTTAATTAAATAATAAACGATCTCATCTTTCATCTCTCTTGACGTGACTATAGGAGCTGGGCTTTTTTTCGGCCAAAGAATCAACATTGCCATGCAACGTGGCAATGCAGACAGCCTTCTGGGCACTTTTCCTATTGACAGCGATGTGGACACATTTTTTGACGCCCTGTAATTCTTTTTTTTCCATTTTGATACTTGTCCATTTTCATTTATAATTTTAGCTCTATTGTAGTTTGTTAATAATGTACATATTTAAATTCAAATAAAATCATTGCATATCGTAATTTACGAAACGATCTTCTATAAAGAAATGACTTTGGATTCGTAAAATACTGGTTGTTTTGGTATTTTTGGGCTTTTGATCAATATTAAAGGTTTGTCAGTTTTAGTACGGTCGGTTAGGTTAGGACCAAATCTTATCTCGGGCGAAATTACTGGTGTCCTACATCCAGAAATTCGATTTTAAGTTGCAGCTCCATGTACTTCTGATTGAAAACTAAGCTATCGAAGAACTTTATATCGGATCCTTTTAAAGTTTTTGTATTTGGAAGAATCACCAAATCAATGCTTCGTCGAGAATTATTTCATCACGCGAAAACAAAGGTCAAAATAGACATAACGGCTGTACTCAGTTACAAAAAATCTTAAGGATAGACCCCATAAAGCTGCCGTAATAAATGTGAACCGTTCACAAATAAACCACCAAGACGTTCTGGTAAACAAACATATAAATTACTTATAACATGTTTTTCTATTTTCGGCTCCATCTTATTGTTATACCTAAGTTTCAGAAGGCTCCTTGAAAGTTTCATTACCTCTGCTTTCTTTTGAAAATACTTTTGCCGAATATATATTTGTGTGGAGGCGTGTTTTGAGAAGATACTATAAATATTTGTTTTTTTTTTTTAAACACTTACCAGACAGTATTTTAAATGTTACAAAACATTATGTATTCCATATTATACATATTTATCAAAATAGTAAAAAGATCGGATAGTGTTTTTTGTCTAAATTCCACGTAATAGGGAGCAAAGCAATTGCCATGAACCGGGCAGAAATCCAGACTTCGTGGTTGCTACTGAAAAATTACTGATGGAAAAATCCAATAAGAATTTGCTCACCAAGGAATCGAACTCAGGACTTCATGCTCACAGTCGAGATTGCGACCTCTAGACCAACGATGCAGTCGAAGTAATGGACACGTCAATTATGTAATACATTGTAAAAAAATACAAATTTATAAAAAAAAATATGTAAGTAAGTAAATCATCATAATCGAATAGGTTTTCAAAAAAGTATTTAATGATATTTTGGTATTCTACTGAGTGCGCCTTTGCGTACAACCGGAAAACAAGAAAATGTGTTTCTCACTTGATTTATAGCCGAATTGCGTACATTTCCGCCAATCTGTTCTCGACACGAATTCTTATATTGATGTTCGATTGTTTTGGCAAATGAAATTATTCGGATAAGTTTTTCATGTGTTATAATTTCCATTAGGAACTTGTCATACAAAAAAACACTACAGACGATTTATTTTTCATTTCATTTCTTCTTAAAATTCAAGTTATTAGGAAAAACCGGGGTTCTATTTAACAAAATTAACCGTTGGGCGATACTCCAAAACTCCGACAGTTTAACAAGAATTAGTTATGCATTTTCAACTTTAATTATACATTACGTCATATTTTGACACATTTAATAGGGCCCAGATAGTTTAACCTAAACCAAAAAAACCCTTTCTCGCAGTACGTTATTATTTTGTTATTTAGAGCTTGTGTCAATAAGTTTATGACTCCCAAAATAAATTCCAAGCCATCATTTCCTCACAAAGAACCGTAGGAGGTGACAAGGGGATAATATAAGCGACATCAATTTGTATATTGAAAATGATGTGATAAGAATATAATATCGAACATAACAATATAATAATAATAATATAATGTATGTATACATAACTGAGGCCATTATTTTAGTAACTAGTGTGCGTATCAGTCAGGTCAGTACAATTGTTTTTTTTTTTTAATCTTTTTAACAAGTAATTATTACGGACGATATTTTTAATAAACATAATGAATAACTTGTAAAATTAATATTCTCGCAATTAAAGTAGGAGCTCGTGGCTAAATAGTAACAGCCGCACGGGTCGATCTTTAAGGTTAGGCCGTGCTTGCCGAGGTTAGTCCGTGGATGGGTGACCATAATTACATACCGAGTTTCCTCCGTGCCTCGAAAAGCGCGTTAAACCGTTACGAGTAGTCAGAAGCCAAAAGTCTGACATCCAGTCTTACCAAGGGCTATCGTATTACCCACTTACTGGGTTGTGGAGGTCAGATAGGCTGTCGCTTCATGTAAAATACTGGTACTCAGCTGCATTAGGTTAGACTGGAAGCCGACCCCAAGATAGTTTGGGAAAAGGCTAGGCTGATGATGTGAGACAAGTAGCAATAGCTTTCAAAGCGTTTCATAGGTCTTCAAAGACTCTCAACTGGCAGAGAAGGACAGGACAAGCGCGTGGTTAAACATCGAATTACAACCACACGGGTCTATTTTCAAGGTTATGGTAGGTACTAACTAATACTTTGATGGAAACTGTGATACTTACATGAAACTTATGTACGAAGGTAAATACTTAGCCATAAAACAAACTGAAACTAATATTGGAAGTAAACACATGCTGCCATGACACTTTTGCTTAGCAACTACATTGCGTGAGTTATAATGAGACCCGGGAAACATCGAACAGGGGAAATAGGGGAACATTCATTTTGAAATGGATGGATCACTCGTGTGATAGATTTTTTACGAGCAATAATAGTTGATAATGGATTATCCTAATAGGTCATTATTATTTTTTTTATGGTCTTGAAGGTGCGTTTGTTTGTTGTTGTTTACTTGATAATGGTCTTATCTACCCGGTATTTATAAAACATGTGTGGGTACGATTATTTTAAAAGTCAAATCATGTTGATTTGGTCTTGTACCTACTTTGTATGAAAAATAAACAGACGCACCGATTCAAAATTTCCATTAGTCCGTAATTAGTTAGTAGATATGTCAACTTTACATCAAACCTATACACATCCAGTATAACCTGACCTCACTTTGTATGAGCATACCGTACCATGAGCGATCAGCTTGATTGGTTGTCGAGCGTATCTGTATACTATGTGTACACAACCTAACAATAGGTAACGCCTAAACGAGCTTAAAACAATAAAAACAATCTATTGCATTTTCAACCCTAAGCCTAAGCTCAGGCAAAACTTGACATAATCATGGGAACTGAAAATTAAATAGAGTAAGCAGTGTAACTGTGATCCCTTATAGACCACGTTCCATTGTTTTGACTATACCTAATTATTGTTTGGGAACACAATGGGCCAAATTAGTTACACTTCGAAGTTCAATGACCATTGACCAAGATGACCACTGATCGGAGTAGGTAGATTGATTTTTGGTACTTGCATAAATACACACAGAAAGAATAACATGGATATTTGTATAAGCCATTTTTCCGAAAAGTAATTCCGGTATTTCCGGATTCAATTAAATATTGTTAATGTTGGTAGTGACATTATTACTACTCAATTCAAAATTTTAAGGACGGTATCAAAACTAAATTAATTTATTATTTATCTGTTGAATAATAAAAACAATCTTATAAGTGACTGGGACTGTAGCTTCGCGTTTTATTTTGTTTTTTTTTTGACTTTCAAAAGTGCCTGTAATGGACTAATTGAAATAAATGCATTGACTTTGACTTGAATCGAATTCCGATCGAAGCATGTTTTCTTTATTTTTAGCCTTTTTATGGCCACAAATATTTTATAAATTGTTGTACTTAAATTTCAATCAAATCAACCTATTCCGGAGGAATGTCCATATTAACATGTACGTTTCGGATCAATGACCCCAATTCAATCTACCTACTCCGATCTATGAAGATGACCCATAGCATAAGAATAGACATTAGAGAGTAACTCAAATTTGTTTTAAAAAGAGCAGGAATGAAAATCGGGAAGTTAAAATAAAGAAGATGAGTTGAAGGCAGGATTTGAGTAGCAACGCCGGGTGGGTACGTCCTCGATGGAGATATACCGACCTTATTGGTGATGTTCTTCAGAATAGTCAGTACGTAGTACTCGCAGTAAGCCTGCGTGTATGACCAGGTGGCCTACCATGACGTTTTTAAACGTTATTGTTCCATTCTTATTCCAGAGTGGGAAAGAGACGGAGATATACACGTCGTCTAGCTCCATCTCTTTCCCACTCTGCAATAAGAATAAGCCACCAGATGTATGTACACGAACGAAAGGATGCGTGCTGTAACATAACATCACACCTGTAATCCCAGAAGGGTTATGCAGAGGTTCCTAAGTGGTCCCAAATATCGCCATGTGGTCGTGCTGAAATTTCTGTTCAATCTGGCAAAAATCCAGCTTGAATGTATGTATGTACTTAATGTTTATGAAAATAATGTGAACCTACTATTTACGTCGTACCTACGTCATTATCTTGGGTCCAGTTGAAAATCAGCGTAGGGCACTAGCTGTTCGGCAGTTTGCTGAAATGGGCCTTTTTGGCGCAGCCGTGAGACACACAATATTATCTTTTTCTGTTTTGTTTTAAGTTTTTTTTTATTGTGTGCATCATGTGCCAAATAAAGATGTTTTCTTTCATTTTTCTTTCTTTTTCATAATTAATAAACGGTACTTTTTTTGTTGTTTAAGTTCGTCAATATTTCAGAATAATTTCTTATCCCCTAAACCATATTAAGGGGTAACATGGTTTAGGGGATAAGATATATTCTTATAAACGTTTGAGATTGTTTGTATGTGTGAAAGCGCGGTTATAGAGCGAGGATAAGACGGGCCGCGTTTAAAATCCGGGTGGTTGACTCTTACCGACTGCCGTAAATAAAAAAATTAAAAAATACCTATCCATTACATTATTAATTCGGGTCGAGAATCATTAGCATAGTTGCCTCCTTGAATTTGACGAGAATGCAAAACAACAGCTTACATATATACAGGGTGTAACGGAAAGGGTATATACATCCTTAAGGGTGTGCTACAGATCATCAAACTGAACATGTTTCTCGTCATAAAACGTGTTTTTCAGCAAAAAAATTATCTGCTGCCCCATAGAAAATTACAATACCTATTCAACCCAAATGTATAGGCAGCTGATATTTTTTTTTGCTGCAATTTTTTTTTTATGTTAAGAACCATGTTCAGTTTGATGGTCTGTAGCACACCCTTAAGGATGTATATACCCTTTCCGTTACACCCTGTATAAAAAAAAAAAAAAAAAAAAAAAAAAAAACAAATAAAAAGATTGTAATACAAGTGCTTGGTTACCAAATTCAATTTACCGTTCAACAATTTGAATACAGTTAATAACACAGAAAGGTCCAATGAAATTTAAGCGTCAAGCTATTCGTGAAAGGCAATATTATTTTTTAATCTTATGGTTGAATTTAATAACAGAAAACTCAATGAAGTGGAGATAATATCACGTTCTGAAGATAATCGAAACAGTATCAACATAGATAAAATAACTGTTTTATAAATATCTTTCTAGAAAATTCAAATTCAATAAAGATGAGATGTCGACTCTAATTTCTGAAAGTTTAGGCAGAGGTGTGTGGAGAATATGTTTTTACCTAACATGACTAGGGAATTTAGCGTGTGATCATCTAAAAAAACACTGTTTTTGATCAAACAAATAACTAGAACAGTTTTGTAAGTACATTTCGGTTGTTATGTAGCCATATCGTTATGTAGGTACCTATCTACATTTGCCGGCTGCATAACCATGTGGCGCAGCCATTTTATCTTTTCCCTGACAATAATACTAAATTATGAATATGGTTTTTTTATTGACATTATGTAATAATAATAAGTTTTAATTTACAGAGTTTCTAAATTTTAAACTTTTAAGTGCCTATCCTAAGTTTATTTTTATTTTTTATAGTAATTCATTTTCAATGTTATGTGAAATATTTGTACGTCGATACTTGCTGCTAAACATGTTTGGACTCAAACGATGTAAAATCTTGCATGCACTTTTTTGTATACAATTTTTAAACAAATAAAGAAATCTTATCTTATTTCTTTTACTATGATTGAATTACTGATATGCAACGCACAACATCCGGATCTAGGGGTACCTGCAGTGCTGTAGGCAGTACCTAACATGCACCCAATAGGGGACCGGACTGGGTAAAGAAAACAACATTCTATTTTGTCCGTCAGACAAGTAATACAAAAATATTAGACACGTATTTTTTGTTTTATCAAAAAATTACTTATTTAAAACTCATTAAAGTTGGAGAGTGGGGGCTTACTACGTCACAAGTAGGTATAAAACTTACCTACATGTGACGACATGCGCCATTTCAACTCAATATATCTCCGTAATTTTTTGACCACGTGAAAAAAGAAAAAATACGTGTCCAATACTTTTCAATAAACTACCCGACGGACAAAGAAAAAAAAAATGGATTATCCCCTATTTAAGGTATGAACAGATTGTGAATTAACTTCGGACAACGGACGCTGACGGATATTTTATAAAGAACATTTTCCGTCAATGTTCCGTTGTCCACAGCCAGTTAGCCAACCTCAAAGGTTTGGTCGGACCGGTACACACAATACCGCTCTATCCGATCCATAAAGCGATTTACTTATAACGGACGAAATAACCCTCTTAAGCTTCATAAAAGGTTAACAGGTGCACTAAACAACTAGTCTTCAAAACAAAATATAGTCCGGTCAAATTAGACCTAAAAATAGTAGTGCAGCTACAAAAATCGCATAGAGCTAAAAATTGGTAGGAATTTTCGGACCACCATAATATGTGAAATCTGAGAAGTCACCATCGATCACAAAACTGAAAAAAATGTGTATTCAAAATCAAAGGTAAAAAAATGGGATTTTAGAGTTTTTCAGCAAAAAAACAAAACTACTACTTTTTTATAAAACTTACCATGTTTTATAAAAAAGTAGTAGTTTTGTTTTTTTTGGGAAAGTTGTTCGTCATCATGAGTACAGTCACGTGTTTAAGTGTAGGACAATAATCACCAGACACCCTATAAAATGGTGTTCCGAACATTCCTACCATTTTTAAGCTCTATGCGAATTTTTGTACCTTTGCATGTCTAAATTGACCGGACTAATATGTAAATGATATTTTTGTTAAAAGAGGAGCTTGTGGCTAAATAATAACAGCCACACGGGTGGATCTTTAAGGTTAAGCCGTGCTTGCCGAGGTTGGTCCGTGGATGGGTGACCATAATCACATACCGAGTTTCCTCCGTGCCTCGGAAAGCACGTTAAACCGTTGGTCCTGGCTGTCATTTGTAGATCTTTGACAGTCGTTATGAGTAGTCGAAGCCAAAAGTCTGACATCCAGTCTTACTAAGGGGTATCGTATTACCCAGTTACTGGGTTGTGGGGGTCAGATAGGCAGTCGCTTCATGTAAAATACTGTTGATCCCAACATTGTTGGGAAATTGCTATTATAGGCAGAAAATGAGTTACATTATATTTTAAGCACCCTGAAATTAAAGTATTACTTTAATGTAACACTGACGAAGGGCAAGAGTATGATGATGACTATAAAAAGTATATCCAAAGAATATATCTCAGTGACGTAAAAATAACACGAAATATTGTAAGCAGATACGAGTATGTGTCTTCAATACCTAGGTCCTCAATAAATATGTATTAGAATTTTCTATGAAATAGGTGCCATAATGGTATTCGGAGATTGATAAACAATTCGGCGTTTTATGTATATATGATATCCATGAGATATATATTCATGAAGGTTCAGAAAAATATAAGGGGGTGGATACCCACCTATATTTATCTACTCAATACAAATTTTAAATTTACTGACGGACAACGCCCAGTCCAAAAAGCTCGACCTAGACGCATGTAAATTATAAAGGTGAGCGAGCACTAACAAAGAATTATTGAGATTGTATGGGACATTGTCGTGCAATCAAATAATACTTTTACAGTAATATTTTCAATGAATAATTTTATGGAATTAGAAATATTGCCTGAGTGATTGACAGCATGTAAAGCCAAGTCAAAGGCCCATGGGCGGCATAGGCGGGGCATAATATAATCAGTTTACAATTTAATGGAAATTGTACACTGTTTTCTAATCACTAAATAGGCCGTTAAACTGCCTCGTTGATGGAATGGTCGCAAGAGCAACTGCTGAGCTCATGAGGTCCTGGGTTTGTGCCCGGTTGACGGCAATAGGCTCGCCCTCTATTACATTGGACTGAAACATAACCGCCAACATGTTGGTGCGCTATTAGGTACACCTCTGCCTTAACCTTCGGGGATTGCAGGCGTGATGTCACGTAAATAGACCGTTTCCATAATATTTATCGTCTCTAAAACGGAGTAACATTTGAACTGTATCGCTGTGAATGTTGTGACGTGTTTCCCTGCATCGTCATTAATAATTGCTACGAACACTAACAGGTCACTAACATGCAAACAAGCCAAATGCCGTTTACAAACTTCTCGAAGTCTGTTGTTTGTAATACTGTTTTAGGTTTTGATGTGGAACCTACATATGTATTATTTGTGGCTCTAACTATTGTAAAGCTTTCAAATAGAATTATGTTTAAATTGTTATATAAGTGGAACATAATTCACAGTCTCATTATTCGAAGTTTGTTAAGGTGACGCAATAACGAATTCTTCAAATTGGTATCAGGATATTTTCACGAAAGACATTTGCGCGAAGGACACTTGCCCGAAGCCATTTGAGCACATGGACTTTTTCGCGATATGGCTTTTGCGCGAAGGGATATTTACGTGCATGAACATTTGCGTGAATTGATATATGAGAGAATAGACATTTTCGCGACTTATGTTTTCGCGACAGACACTTGTGCGACTTAATGGCTTCATGGGTGTCGTTTACGTGGATTTCGGGGTCGCTGATAACGAAAATGAGGTTAGTAATTGAATTAAATGGCTTGATTTCTAAGCGCCATCCAGGGGCTTACTAAACCACGAAAAGGGCACCCATGATAGAAAATCCGAAAATATCCTTCGGCGCCAACTTGGTTTTTATTGAGACCTCATTTTTGTTATCAGCAACTCCGAAAACTACGAAAACGATACCCATGAAAGAAATACAGAAAACTTTCCTTGGACTAGGTACATTTTAGTTATCGGTGACCCTAAAAACCACGTAAATGACACCATAGGAGGAAAACCGAAAATTTCCCTCGACGCCATCTTGGATTTGCATTTCGACCTCATTTTTGTTATCAGCAACAGTGAAAACCACAAAAACGACACCCATGAAGCCAAAGTATCTGTCGCGCAAGTATAAGTCTCGCAAATGTCTATTCGCGCTGATGTCCATTCACGCAAATGTCCATGCGCGTAATTGTCCCTTCGCGCAAAAGTCTTGTTGCGTAAAAGTCCATGCGCTCAGTCTTTTCGGGCAAATGGCTTCGCGCAAGTGGCCTTCGCGCAAATGTCTTTCGCGAAAACGTCCTAGATCCCTTCAAATTCCTTTTTGTATGAAGTGTGGTCAAGTGATTTCCCGGAATTAATTAGCATTGTTTAGTGCTTGATTTCTGATTTTCGACTGCGAGCTTTTTAAACATCGATATGAAATAGATTTTTCCGCTGAAACTTAGTTTAGTTTTAAATATTCAGCTGTACCCAGCATTGTGATGATACAGTCTTTTTCCTTCAAAATTAAGTGCAGGGTTTAAAATGTTTACGCCATTTAGTTTATTTTGTTTTATCAATAATCCACCCCCAAAAATCACGCCCGGCCTTTTGTGTTTTATAAGCAAAAATTCGGAACAAACCCATTTCACAGAGCCTTTTATTTATTGATCAAAAACAATACCAGATAACTGTCTACATACTGAATTGACTATACAGAAAAATCACTACTGACCTACTTTCAATAACAGGCTCGTTGATGGGTGCATTCTCTGGAAGGCTGCAGGTTGGTTTTCATCAAGCTATGAACGAAATTTGATTTGGAACATAATTTTGATGAACTGTTTTTGATGAAGTTATTACATCATGTTTGATGGTGTCGTCAAGCGCGTTCTTGATTTTAGTTTCGAGATTTAAAAAAAATGATATCGTATGTAGCTTTAGATGTTAACGTGTACAGGGTGATTGGTAAATCGGTGCATTCCTTGAAATGGGTGATTCTATACTTAATTTGCATCAATTTTGACCCCGATAAGTCGGGGTCCAAACAGGATTGGTTTGGAAAAATTGCACTTTTAAAGTATTTTTTTGGAAATTTTACATTTCTCCATCATAAACTGCTGATTGGAAGAAATCTACGACGTTCAGGATGTGAAACTGATATTATCTGATGGGTGTTATCTGTAAGTATAGCACCCGGTTTCTGGAACAAAAATCACTGACGTTTTGACAAGCGATGTGATGCGATCGACTGTTGATAATTAAGTCTATTTATTCATAGTAGTTTTACGCGTGCTTTTGGTTCAGAAACCAGGCCTAAAAAACACTTACTGTTCTACTAAAATGCCGTCAGTAAAGCCTAGAACCTTTTTAAACAACCCAATCACAAATACCCAACTTAACACAAAAAGTCAACATGCAAAACAGTCGTACCTAATAGAGTTACACATATTACGCACGTTACGGATGAAAGTTAAATTGTAAATCATCCTGGAATAGTGTTTTTATTATTATCGATGGCAGTGTCATCTGGCATCACGGACCACGCAACAGCTGTTGGAGACGCGCAACTCCTCGTAATAGTCCTCCCCCCCACTGCCGAGCTGAACGAAATGCCTGTTTACTGATTCAGAGGCCTTTTTCACATAAAAACTGTATAAGCGATCGGAATAGATGGGTTCTCCTATTACTTTATTGAACAAACTTTTAGCGAAGCGTGTGTTGGCTCAAAACTGATACGGTATTCAGTAAATAAGTTGTTATATCAGGCAAAATGGAATTATACGGAACATCATCATCTGTCTAGCCTTTTTTCCTACTGTGTTGGGGTCAGTTTCCAGTCTAACCAGATGCAGCTGATTACCAGTATTGTACATAGAGCGACAACCTATCTGACGTCCACAACCCAGTTAGAACTGAACAATACGATACTCCTCGGTACCTGTAACTAATCTCAAAGATCTATTAACAAATGACAGCCGGGACCCACGAACATTGTTTTAAATTGTGCCTAAGGAGATGACGGTTAATTTAATTGGAATAGAACCAAAGAGTATTTCTGAACCATCAATACAATTGTAGTCTGGTACTTGTGGTTTGCACTTCCTCAAAAAATGGAAACCTAATTAAGAAAATTACAAAAGTCGGTAGCTTGATCAACAGCTGTTCAGTCAAAACATAAAACCGGTTGTAAAACCGCAAGAATCTAATTTTATTTGCAGATTTTTCCAAATATTTCGTTTTTCTTTTATTGTTACTTTCAAAACAAAATCAATTAGGTACTTGAAGGAATTGATTATGTTTCCCTGTTTAGGTACTGTTGACATAATTATAATGATTTAATAAAAAAGTATTCTGTCTTGACCAAATATACCTGAGCCTATTCCAGCCCCCGTATTCACAAACGCTCGGATTCGATTTCGATTCGGAAAGTCGTATGTCTATCTCGCTCGCTTTCGTAATGCCAAAACACGATAGACATACGACTTATCGAATCGAAATCGAATCCGTGCGTTTGTGAATACGGGGACAGACTGCTCCGTGTTTATACTCAACCAAATTATAGGTGCAGGCGAAATTACCAAGTTTGACATATCGATGCAAATTTTCTTGACAAGCAACACCATCTTGAACTGCACACTTAAAGTGGTCATACTATAGCCTACTTTTCAATGTACTACATAAATCGGACAGGTATCATTGGCATAGTTACTTCCTTGAATTTGACGAGGATGCAAAACAACACCTTGTATACGTGATAAAACAATAACATTAAAAAGTCGGTTAAAAAATAACGATTTCTCTTTGTTTTGAAAAAATAGTAGTAGTTATAAAGATCGCATAGGACTCAAAATTTAATTATACTTAAACCATGTATTAAAGAAAAAACGAGGCTTGATTGCTTTCACCTTGTTAACCCTTAATAGCATGAGTCAATTACTTAATAGGTACTTGCAACTGTTGGACACTATGTTTGTCGGGACTTTCTTGCACTACACAGAACAACTGATTGTCATTTTTCTTGTTGTGTTTGCTCAATGGGGAGTTTGTTCCGCCACTTCTTCTTCCCAGCTAAAACACTAGGAAGTGGCGAAGGGCGGGCGTTTTGGGGGACTGTCTCTTGTAATTTTGACGTTCAAAAAGTGCTGATTATCAGCCTAGTTTGAATAAATGACTTTTGATTTTGAATAACCATATACTTTATAGCAATTTAAACAAGTCGTACCATCGACACGAAAGAAGACGAAGAATACCATTCACTCAATCGATTTAACTGATGTCTTAGGGGAGGACGTACAAAAATGAAACAATACACTTTATGGCAACATACAGATTCATAATCGGTAAGTTTTTTCCGAAGACGATTTATAAAATGCAGTCCTCACATTTTAAGGCAGGAGCAAATCAAATACACATCAGTTGTTATGTCTGAAATTCCAGTCAACCGGTCTGACATCCTACTAATATTATAAATGGTAACGTTTGTGAGGATGTATGTATTTATAGATGTTTGTTACTGCACACGCATTTGGCATACTCCAGCGTATAAGCTTGGTCTAAAATAACAATTTCCGTACTTACTTATGTATTAATATATCCACGGTGACTTGTAATTTCGAATGAACTACCAAGTTAAATTGTCGAGGGATTATCTAACTAACTTTGTATAAAGAAATTAAAAAGTTGAAAGCACAACTTTTCTTCAGTGACGGAGTAAAAATGTTCTTCAAGGCAAATTGGTATAAGTCTTGATACTTTCATTCACCTCGGCTTGGGTAGCCGCTATAGCATCGGAATAGTTTTTATTATAAACTGTGTAACTTAGTTGATTGCATTCAACTAGTCGGATTGCGTTTTGTCGCTACATCAGGAAATGTCTGGTCCGGTTGGTAGAAATCCACTGAGGTTGCCGAAAACTAAAAAGATGGGAGCGAAATACTTATAAAAATGCTGTCCTCCCTCAGCGACGCCCTAAGCTGAGGCTCGTATGCCACAGGGGGTGCCCTTAACGTGTAATCGCTTAGTTTGTAAGTTTTTTATACCCTGGAGGCCTTACACTCAAGGCACCCACAGGATAGTCCGGTTAAGCAGACGACAACCTCCTAAAAAACTGACTGCTGAATGCCAATCACAAAAAAAAAAAACTTATAAAAGTATTCTTTTGCTAAAATAATCAAAGAACGAAAATAAATAGAATTAAATTGGAGGTAGTTTCGGCAGAATTTGACGCCTTTCGTGAAATATGAGCTCTCAATTAAAATAGTTTTCAGCGTTCCCAGTTTTACTTTGAATTCTTCCAAGCAATTCAGAAATGTTTGAAATTCATCAAAATGGAATCACTTGGAATTCGGGCTGAAATTTTGAACAGCTTATTTAAATCACTTGAAATTTTCCGCAAATCATATTAATATTTAAGTTCAAAATATTCTAGAGCAGAATAAATATTTAATCAACAAAGTTTTTATTTCGGAAAACACGTTCCAATATTAATTATTATGCCTAAATATTACTTTACATGGCTTTACCAATGTAATAAATCAATAAACAGCTGCGGTCTTCATTCAATGTTCAAAAGTACATTTAGGTACTTAACAACACTACTGAAACATAACCTTATTTTTGTAGACAAAATTAATATTTCATCCCAAAAATTGTCATCAACACACGACACATACCCGGCTCTTTATTAAGGGTGGGTCTCTACAACATAACTTTGTTTCTACCCAACCTATTTTTTTTCACCATTTAAAAAGATCAAAAACACGCTCTAAAAGCAATAATTAAAAAGAATATAGAGCAGCGAGAGTATCCCGGCCGGCATAGCCCAAAGATCGGCCATTTAACCTCCTGACCCATTGTAATAAAGTTAGTAAGACGGGAATTTCATTACTAAGCTGCGAAGGCGGACCAGCGATGACTTAACTTATTAAAGTATCGTTAGGGACACGTGACTTGTTAATAGCTTTGAAACGCACAGGTTGTCCAACCGCTGGTTGAGGAACAGTCTTGGGTGAAACGGCGGTGATTTATTCGGTAGTATTAAAATCGGTTGTGCGTTGTTTCGTCGCTAATTGTTTCATCGAATTTCGTTTCACATAAATTGTTTCTCATATTATCATTTCATAGAATAATCAATACGCAGAATACTTACTTTGAAAAAATTTAAATCATCAATTTTTGTTTCAAATAAAGTTTAATGTTAGAATATTCATATCATAGAATAACAAATCAAATATTCTTTATCCACATATTGTTTGTTTCACATAAAACTTATTACGAAGAATTACATTTTATCGAGTGACAGTTTCTAAAACTCATACCTTTGAAAAATACATACCCTCCTATAAAATTGCATCACCGCATTCACAAAAATAATGCGGTTAAATTCTTGTCAAGTAGGAAAACAGTCTTTTTATTCTCACTAATGGTGTTCATGCCTGTTGCACGCAGCATGCAAGCAAGCATGTAGCATGCAAGCAAGCATGCAACATGCAGCATGCAAGCAAGCATGCATCATGCAACAAGCATGGTTTCTGTCACGGCTCCGGCGCTGCGGGGCTCCGGCGGCCCCACGCGAGTTCATCGTCGCAGATGGTATTAACGCTCACCACCGCAGCTTCGGCTTGCTGGCCGGCAAGCCGGCCAGCCTCAGCCGCGGCGGCAAGCGATAGATACCACCTGCTCCTCAGCTCGCGGGCCGCCTCATCCCTCCGCGCCTACGCGGGCTTAAATTACACTCTAGGGGTAGGGCAGACAAGACTACGTGGAGTCTGATTTGCAGCCATTCGTTTTTGTCACTAAATTTTGTAGTACAACATATTGAATTTTAAGGACAATATTTTAATTTAAGGTTAATAATTTCGTTGAAATAAAATACCATGGAAACATACATCGAACAAACAATATTCGTTAAAAAGTAATTCTAAGGTTTGATAAATTTGTTAAATAAAAAAATGTGAGTATAAAATTCATTGAAGTGTGTTTCTGTAAAATATGTTTCATTCAAGTATATAGTGGTTGAAACAAAAATATTCGAAATAAAAATACGAGGACCGAATATTATGTGAAACATTTTCTGGGAAACGAAATTCTGTGAAACTTCTGTCTGCGAAACAAGGTGACACCATTAAAATCATTTTATGGCTCATAAAGGGGTAGCTATAGTTATCTTTGGTGATGGATCTTTGGATGCTCTAGTGGAGAAGTTATGAGGTGTGCGAATTTGGGGTTTGTAACTGTAAACGTTCCTCAATGTTTTTTTGATGACAGAAAGCAGTGTAGGTACAAAGTCTGGTATAAATGGCAACAAATCAAGCTATACATATCCAGTATAACATGGTCTCGCTTTGCATAGATTTCCCGAGCAATGAGAGATCCGCACAAACTGGTTTTTAGTAGGTTGATTGGTCGCCATAGCCAGACAGGTCAAGTGACTTGATTGATCCAAACCTCGAATGATTTTGTGGATGTGAGAACATGAATGATGTAACAAAGATTTTGATACATATTTTGATTTAAAAGAGTGTCCATGGAATTTCTTGCCCATTCTTCTACATAGAGATCTACGCTTTGGAATGGGAAACTACAGTACTTTCACAAGTTATAATGCCTTGTGACTGGCACTGTAGCTTTGCGTTTTATTTGTTTTTTGACTTTCAAAAGTGCCTGTAATGTTCTAATTTAAAATGCTTTGAGTTTAAGAGACGTAACTCCGAAACTTGTGTTTCTTCTCGATTGTCCAAATATTGAAAGGGTTCAAATGGCAGCTTAAAAATATGTAACTACAATTATTCGTACCCAAAGATTGTACTTAATTGGAGTATATTATGGAATAATTATTTTCTCATCATTACATCCTTGAATTACGAAATGACCTCTTTATCTGTAACGATTAAGGTATGTCTCAAGAAAAATACTTCCCTGTTATACGTCTCACAAGCAATACGTAGGTACATTTATTCAACCATAAAATGCAATAGATAAACAAAACATAAGGAGCTATAACTCTTCACGGATAATTCTCTCCGTGAAAAAGGTCGGTTATCTGTTCCAAGACTCCCGGATTTACTCTTAGACACAATTGGGTTTACATTTACTGTTTATTTACGTCTTTAAGAACGGAGACACTAACGAGTTGAAGAAGTTTGCGAAAAAGTACTTAAAGTAAGTTTTCTTTTTCGAATAAAATATTGGACTTTAAAATTGAGGAAGGACATTATTTAATATTCTGATATATATTATAGGTATTATATGGTTATTATAGTAGGTTATTATAGGTTTTTACATCTACTTTTTAATTTTTATATGTGTATTTATTTGTATGTATATTTATTTTATATAGGTTTTAAGTTTGTTTTAAGCTCTAATTTATTTTTTTCCTGTTCTATCTTTTCTACACACTGTGTCTACATTTCTTATCCAACTTTCCTCTCGCAGGTCTGCTGGAAGAAATTTCTTTTGAAATAAGCAGTACCTTTGTGCTCTTGTATCTTAATGTATTGTCCTGTTAAGTGTTATGTGTGTACATAAATAAATAAATAAATAAAATAAATAAAATAAATATTTTAAACGTACGGTGTCTCTTCTGGTGTTATTTTCAAAGGATAAATCAGTACACATTAGGCAGTGAAAGCCTCTATACATGATTATCATCAGCCTATAATGTTCCCACTGCTGGGTCACAGGCCTCCTCTCTATGAGAGGGCTGTAATCCACCACGCGGGCCAATTGCGGGTTGGTAGATGTCACATGTCTTCGAATTTTTAGGTTTTGGACATGCCGGTTTCACGCTGATTTCCTTCACCATGTTTGAGAGCAGCGGTGATGAAATAAATTACACAAAGTAATGCGCCTGCCTGGGTTCGAACCCACGGCGTACTGCTCGTAAGTCGGGGCTGCCACCACTTGGCCTAGTGGCTGCTCTGCCTTTATTAACTCATTAGTATTTTCGAGTCATAATCGTTTTTTCTGTTTATCATCAATCTCTTGTCCTTATCTTGTTATGAAATTGAATGTGATTTTTTGAAAAATTTCATTCTCATAAACAAGGTGTAAACAGGTGGCGTACCATGACGTCTTAAAACATTATTGTTCCATTCTTATTCCAGAGTGAAATTAGACGGAGCTATACAGGTTGTCTAGCTCCATCTCTTTCCTACTCCGGAATAGGAATGGAGCAATAATGTTTTAAGTGTCATAGTAACCCCCCAGACCCTTCACGAAACCGTCAACCAACCATTCTGTACATCAAACTAAGTAACTATATACGCAATAATTATTGCTGACAAACGACTTTTTTCTTGGGAGGGTAAAATTGTTTTACGTTAAAACTCAATTTAATGCACTCAAAACATTCTGCTGATGGATGCATCAGATGCACAGTACTTTAAATACCTCCATGACCCATTTACAATCCGTAAACGGGTCATGGAGGTATTTAAAGTACTGTTATAAAATTCAAAACCAGTATTTAAAAAAATAAGAAATTTGGGACATTGACGTCCAATATCTTAGTAACTAGATGGTTCCCATGTATGAACCAGAACAAAAGAAAAATCGCAATGATTGGAGGAAATCTAAAATCGATAGGATTGCATGAATTAATACACATAACTGATCATCTTCGTCTGCCTAGCCTTTTCCCAAACTATCTTGGGGTCGGCAGTCTAACGAACTGCAGCTGAGTACCATGTATTTTACATGGAGCGACTGCCGATCTGACCTCCACAACCCAGTACCTGGGTAATACGATACCCCTTAGTAAGACTGGATGTCAGACTTTTCGCTTCTGACTACTCGTAACGACTGTCAAAGCTCTACTAACAGCTAGTCGGGTGGAGTGGCGGGGTCTTAGTTCGCTTGCTCCACTCGCTCACTAGACCCCGCCATCCCCTTCGAACCTAACCTGTCCGAGTCGGGGTGCCCAAGTCCAGAGCTCGCTTCGCTCGCTCTTGCATCCAAATTCACCTGGTAGCAAAAGTAACACAACCTGTTTTTTTTATGATGGTCACCCTACTATAACAATCAATGTCGAAATTTATACAATGGAACGAGTGGCCAATTATTATTTGCCTTAGACATATTTTAAAACAGCGAGCGTTTTTAAACAGACGACGCCGTTTGTAAAACGCCGAATCATACAAATTGCCTGCGAGAGACATACAAGGTTGCTGATTATTCCTGTATTAGAAGTAAGTATATAAAATAACAATTCCGGGTGATAAAACCACGCAAACAAACGTGAGTGTTATTATTTACAGTTTATCAGTATTGATAAGCAAAGTTCACATAGATGTAAAATATAATTATGTAGGTACTGATTCGAGTACGCAAGACGACCTATTAAGTTTTAATAACCAGTTTATGTGGATCTCTCATTGTACTGCAAATCTATATAAAGCAAGGCCATGTTATACTGGAAATTTATTGCTTGATCTGTCACCGTACATAACAAGAGGTGATGTAAAGCAGCGTTCTCACCAGGGAACCTTGATTCACGTCCGTGTCGTGCGGCTTCTGGGCACAAGTATTCGTGTAAATCATGTACCTAACATGTGCTGTAGGTACTATTACGTACCGTATCGAATTCCTATTTATATCTATTCGTGGTAGGTAGACAGAAGGATGGTCAAATTGAAATTGTTCCTAAGATAATCATCATCATCGGCCTATCCAAATCTGACCTCCAAACTGACAATCTGACCTCCATAAACCAGTAAGTACTGGGTACTGAATACCTGTAACGACTGTCAAAAATCTAGAAATGACAGCCGCGATCAATGGCATAACTCTTAACTGGAAAAAAACTCGGTATGAAATGGGTCGTCACCCATCAACAGACCAACCTAGCCAAGCGTTGCTTAACCTGAACTTTGATCGAAACTCATCGCCTTAACATACTTTCGATATAATAACCATGTGCGTTAAAACTGACAAATAAAACAGCACAGCGTAGAGAATATTAAAATAAATCGTGAACTGTCTAGCATATAGCACACATATTTATTATCTGAGCCGTTCTTTTATCCCGAATATTATGAAACAGATAAAAAATTATAACCGTATCGTCCAGGCAAGTTAAAACCTAGATTTTATAGTGCGGGTCTATTTTTACGATATGCAATAAGATATAAGCACCTAATATATTTTATATTCCTAGATTGCTTATTCGCATTCCGTATACTCCCGTTTCGGGCGAAATTTTATGTTAATATTTTAGATTTGTCTAGAAAAGACGGATTTGGATTCTTTTCCTAGAAGAAATCTTTTACACATCTATACATCTATCTATACACAAATAAATAAAATTGAAGAGTCTGTTTGTGATACTAAAATATCCGCTTTTTACTATATGCATATGAATGTATATACGGTACATTTACCAAAATAACATTTTAAAATTTTTGTCTGTCTGTCTGTTTGTTCCAGCTAATCTCTGGAATGGCTGAACCGATTTTGATGGCACTTTCACTAGCAGATAGCTGATGTAATAAGGAGTAACTTAGGCTACTTCCTAAATTCCACGCCGACGAAGTCGCGGTCACAGCTAGAATATAATGTCTTTAAAAGAAAGACGCAAGTATGTTGTTTTGTTATTACCCGTTTTTATAGACCCATGTAGGTTGGTCATCTTTAAATAGACAGAAAAAAATAAAACCGAAAAAAAACCACTGGTACCTGTAAGTTTTATGATGAATACATGACCGAGTTCTTTTGATCGAAACGGAATCAATGGGCCTGAAAAACTAGGGACATAAAAGAAAATACTCCACAGAAGCCCGAATTCAATGCGTAAATTAAATTTATTTTTAAAATCCACAATGGCTATAGGCAGAATGCGAAGTTATGGTGAGAATTGTCAAATGCATACCCGCCATTAATTTTGGCGTCGTGAAATAGGGGAACGCTGCCAAAAACTGTAAAATAATCCCTTAACTCCGAAACAATAGTCGTAAACCCAACCCCTAATACATTATTTGACTTACGAACTTTTATTTCAGTTGAAAAGACTCGAGTGTTTGACTGAGCTAAGTAATCACTACACAGGAGAATAGTACGAAGTGTTACAACTTCTTTTTGTCCGTACTAACGCTAATCTTGTAACTTTGTGTCGATTTGTAGTAAGTTTTTCCTTTCAGACGAGAAGTGAAAGAAAAACAGAACATTCTTGCTGACTTCCTCATGTACCTTTCTAGTCTTTTTCTAAATAATAGATATCTTTGTTCGGCAAATGGCAAAGAATTTTCAAACTTCTTATGTGTAAATACCAATTATAGTTGATGATATTAATGTTTTGCGTTGTATGTCTATTGCGTTTTTTGCACGTCATGTCTCTGCGACTAATAAATATTATTTCTTTCTCTTTCTTCTATACAAATAAATAAAATTGAAGTGTCTGATTGTAATATTAAAATAACCGCTTTTTACTACAAGCAAATGAATGTTTATACGGTACATATACCAAAATCACTTTTTTTACAATTTTTGTCTGTCTGTCTGTTTGTTCCGGCTAATCTCTGGAACGGCTGGACTGATTTTGACGGGACTTTCAATGGCAGATAGCTGATATAATAAGGAGTAACTTAGGCTACTTTTTAAATTACACGCGGACGAAGTCGCGAGCACAGCTAGTCCTCTATAAATTAAAACTAACTTGCCAGACAAAAACATACTCGTTTCCTTTTGCCACTGGGTAGGAACTGTCAGATGTGATGGACTGTTAGAAACTTGCTATTCAAAGGTCAATAGTTGGTAAAGGCGTAGGTTAACGGAAAGCGGCGGTACCTTACTAGACTGGCACCATTAAATGAAAGTTATTTTGAAATTAGGTATCGTGATCCCGAATGTTTTACAAGTAAAAAAGGTAGATTAATTTTGAGTCAGTAGTATCTATGGTTGCGGGAAATCGTTGCGTTCCTGTAGGTAAATAAGGTATTTATTAATAGTGCTGCTGCTGTAGCTGATCTCCACGAACGTCAGATGGATAGATAAATACTAATTCAATAATGGACGGACAAAATAGTAATAGTAGTAGTAGTGTAATAGTCAGTAATTATTCCCGTAAGTGAAAGTATGCTAAAGGTTTTAAAGTAAGATAAAGTTTTTTAATATTTAATAATAATGTTACAGATTTAGCACTCTCAAGAAACATGCAGATTTCGCTTAAAGTCTTGAATATAAAATATTCAGTATTATATCTCATAATAAAGTTGTTTTACTTTATATTATATTATATTTTACCCAATAAAACATCACATTTACGGCAGATTTTAAGTGGTATAATAACTAATTTAGTTCCAGGGATGTTGTTAAGGGAGCAAGCTTTCAATTTTCCTTTAAATTATCGTGTAAAAATCGTGGCGCCAGGTAAACGAAGGAAGTTCATAGAAGATTATGTGCTCTCGTTATAGACTAAGTGCACTCCTGTATCAGATTTAAATATCTATTAAGGATATAGAGACCAGTGGTGGCCTAGTGCCTCCGTGACTTACAATTTGTAGGTGACAGGTTCGAGACCAAGCTGGCACTAAACTTTGTGAAAAATCTGTCATCATCACTGATCTCAAAACGATTATTATTATTTCTTAAAGGGGTTCGAACATTTTTGTATGGAGCCTGGCATATCTAGCCGCCGCCATCTTGATTTTTTTTCAAAATTTCCGAGCACGATAGAAGTGGTATATTTGGATAGAGGACACTTATACAAACAAAAAATGTTAAAAAACATGATATCCTAAAGTGTCACGTTTCCGAGATATTTGGAAGTAAAGATCGCCATTTGTGTCATTATGGACTCATATGGCGAAAAATCTCGGAAACGTGACACTATCCAAATATACCACTTTTATCGTGCTCGGTAATTTTGAAAAAAAAATCAAGATGGCGGCGGCTAGATATGCCACAAAGGTTCGTACCCCTTTACTAGCTTTTACCCGCGGCTTCACTCGCGTTAATTTAGAATTTGGCAATAACCGGCTCGGACACGTGGCGCCATCTATTAGTATAAGAACTTTATTGTTGTTTTATTCGGGGACAATCCTTTTTTTCGGGTTAAAAGGCACCCTGTGTGCGTTTCTGTCTGACAAGGTAATACAAAATTTCTGGATGATTGGTTCAGTGGTTTAGGCATTGAAAGGTAACAAACAAACAAACTTAATTTCCCATTTATAATATTAATAATAACTTTACCTTTTGAAAATCTGTGCTCACGTAAAGATGTTTATGTAGTTTTTTTTTTCAGGTCAACATTAATGGATACAGCATTTTTTTTTGTAAAAAATATTGATCCACTTAACTATTAAGATAGAAAATATTCACGGCAGTCAACCTTATTTGAATATGCACGACACCAAGGCTTGCCGTAAGCAATGCAATGTCCCTAATTAGAGTCTGTTTTTTTATACACTACGCTACTGTGAGGTTCCTTAGCCATTCCCGAATAATATACATAATAGCCACTTAGCCATTGATCCTCTTGAGTCGATTAAGTCAGCTCATTGAATTATCTAGAGATATGCGATGGCTGTACCTTACAGGGTAATTAATTGTGATGTGCCTGTATGGAAAAGTCTGAAAGTCGATTCAGTTTTTGTATACTTAGCTATGTCTTATTTGATGAATTCATATCGATTGTTTCTCTCAGCCTCAAACAGTTTTAGTACAAAATTTGTACTATTATAACATCTGTTTACATCCAACCTAACTAAAGTGGAATCAATGGCTTAAAGCTTATATGGCAATGGCTTCTATACCTACCTAGGTATTTGCTCAATAGCCCAGACTTTTCCATTTTTGGAGTTATTCCGTTCACAATGCAGAATGTCAGAATTTCACACGCAGCTACTGCCAATAAGTTAATCCCCAAACCCAATTACGAGGGGCAGCCGATGACCTGTAAGGACGTATTGTCAGCATTTCAGCTTTTGAATTTCCATGACCATTGATAAAAAGTTTAAAGTTTGATATAAAAGATATTGGTATCACTGCCTCCAATTGCGCTACACACTATTAGAGTAGGATTGTGAATGAAATTCCTAATCCATTGCTTTATTTGTTTGAAAAATCATTGTCTCAATGGCATAAATAGCGCAATGAATATTTTTGAAGTGTCAAAATAGAAGATATTGTCTCGATGGCATAAATAGCGCTATGAATGTTTTTGAAGTGTCAAAATAGAAGATATTGCTAATGCAAGTGTATAACGCAGTTATCCTGCTAGTGCCCGGTTTTCGGTTAAAGTCAAGATAACCTAAAATCAATAACACCATCGAATAGTCATATTCTGGGTAAAAATATGTTAACAGTGCATAAGACTGTTGTTTCACGATAAACAAGACAATTACCGCAAATATATTCACTTTAAACTTTTGTTCTTTTACAAAGTTTAGATCCAAGACCGCAGCATAACACGTAATGAATGAATCACATCATGATAAATGGTTCATACTAACAAGCAAAAGAAAGTGAAATATATATATTTGATTGTTGACTTCATCCTTTCTCGCGGGATCCCAACGGGCACCTAACCAAAAGATAAATGACTGTCTGAGCGAGTATCATCCACAAAAGTTGTATACTCAATCATAAAACGTACCTTCATAGTTAGAACTAAGTATAATTAGATAGAATTTCCCGCAGAGAAGCAATCATATTACAGGAAATTGTGTGATATAGTATAAGATATGTGTAAAAATATACTAAACAAAGAAAACTGATGAGTTCTTTCGTAAGTTTATCTTAATTCTTGCTGGTAATGAACAAAGAGACAGTGGTCACATGTCCTGATACACGTCACTAATTAGAAGTGTGGCTATTGAAATGAATTCAATTTGATCGTAGCTCGCCGCAAGCTCGCTACAACCCGTTACATAGATTACCGTGCATCGAATGTAAGAAAAGAGTAAAAATATTGAAACAGTCGTCGTAAACTTTACGGTTTAAAGCCTTTATAAAGGAACGGGAGAGAAGTCAAGATAATAGGACGTAAATTCGACGTTTATATTTAAGTATTGAAAGTTTAGTATATTTGAGAGGAACGAATAGGAACAAGGTTGGAATGAATGAATTATGTTTATGTTTAAGGTAGTATACTTCATTTTAACGTTGTGAAAATGTAAATAAGGGATTATGAAAGCTTCAATTACATCAGGAATGTAGGTAGGAAAGTTACGTTGACCCGGCGCGGCAGTAATTGCAGATTATCTTTAGGGTTCGGCCAACACCACTCCCATTTTACGAGTGATGGGGAAATATCATGTTCAAGTTAATTCCACTGAAGCCGGCAAAAATGTGATAAAATAATGTGATAAATGTCCTTATATTCGTTATCGAGATCTGAAGGCGCTTTATGCCCTTTATATACGGTGACCTGATTACAAATTTTGGTAGATGTGTGAAGTCGGTTAAAATTTTCATATTTCTACCTCACAACGTTTTATAAAATGTTTACGGGTTTAAAATTTTGTTTTTTGACAAATGATTTTGAAAATATAAGAGTAAGGGGAGATCAAAGAATCGATCGATGGACTGTGTGAAATAATTATGGTATACGACCCCAAATAAATTGCGATAAAAAAAAGTACATGAGTTTGGAAATATGTAATTGTGACAGTTAGTCATTAAAGTTAGTACATTTGTATGGATATTTATCGAATAGACTTTCTTTATTCTATTCTTATTTCTGAAAAGCAAGAACCTGACTTTGACAGAACAGCAGTACAAAATTTCATATTATTTCCAATAATTTTCCTATAACTAGACCTAAGAGAATTCGGAAATTCAGGGCCTATTCGGGCGATCAAGACTCGGATTATGCTCTAACACTCGATATCTATTCTACACACGAAACTGTACGTATTGTTTAACTAGTTCCTAAAAGAAGCTTTCAAAAACAAAATGTTATTTTTTTCATAAATATCCTAATAATTATCCGCATTTATTCTTACTTAAACAGAAAATTTCATGGGATGTTGCGCGAGACTGTATTACAACTAGCCGTCAATTGCTGCTGGATCCACAGTCGCGTGGTTAACCTCACGGGTCTTTGTCTATACCACTAATTGCATAACTTCAGGGCGTGACTGTACTGTATCTAACTTCTGAAGCCTCTATTATAATGGGAACCTGACGACTGCAGGTTTCATTAACGCACTAATGAAATGTTTCAGGCTACCTATTTTCACTTAATTTGACTAGGAGACACATCATCGTTTTCTTGCCCTCATCCCAATTTATTTGGGGTCGGCGCAGCATGTCTTCTTCTTCCATACTAATTTGACTAAGAGACATGGACAGAAGAATTCAGACCGAAAGAATAAACGTATTACATTAATAGCTAAAGTCAATCCCATTTCAGAACATATTAAAGTTAATTCCAGTACAGAACGGCTATAAACAGGCTTAGCTCCAACTCCAGTTTATGCTCAAAGAAATTCTAAACAGAAAATCTCATTTTGTCCGACTTTATTGAGGGCAATCCAAACTGATAGCGGGGTTACGGATTTACCCAACGCCCACTAATAAGCACAGATAACAATTATGGGATTTACGTAGGTCGTAGGTTAGGCGTAAAAACACAAACATTTCGCTAACATGACTATGAAAAGTGTTGCCGGACCTGGATGCCGTCACTCAGAAGAGGTCCAGCACAAACGATACAAACAATAATGATGGCAATTTTATTTGTAACGATGAAAATGATTTAAAAAAAAAAAACCTGTATCGTATTTATAGAGTCATCTCGTCATTCACCATGAATTTTATTGGTGCGTAACCTCATTAGTTGAACGAACTATAATTGACACACCGGCTGACCTGTCAATTAAATGCGCTCATGGACTTCATTCGTTCTTTTTCTGAATGTTCGGTCACCATAATGATAGTGTTAACTTTGTAAAAATTAAATCACTGTTTATTTCAACTTCGCCAATCGTGGTATATTGGCGTAAGTTGAAACGAACAGTGATTTAAGTTTCGTCTGTAATGGGTTTTTTAATTAATTTTATTCGGACGCAATTTCGCACATGAATATTTTATGTCATCTACTGTACAAGTGTCACGCATCTCGTTTGTCTTCCTAATTATAGTGGTCAAACACGATGCTTAGTTAATACTAAAATATTATACATAGGCTCGACTCTAATTAGAACATCCGATATGATTCTGTGTTGTCATGACATGTAGCGAGGTCTCGATCTACTTATCCAAATGAATTGTTCTATTATAAGTTTTATTCCAGTCTATTAAGGCTGAAATAGACATGCTATTAAAAGCATGCTAGTCTAGTTAGTAATTTTATAATTTGTAATTATAATTTGTTAAATAATCTTTACATATCCACAATAACTTATAGATATGTTATCTATTTATTGTTAAAAAAAAAAAGAAATTACCATGCTTTAAAGCATGTGTACACAAGGCTTTAAAGCATCATGTTATATTTTTTATTGAAATCCTTTGCACGATTTCAATGAAAAATATAACAGCAAAGATACCGAATAGATTAAATTGTAGGTTCATCAAAATATGATATGGTTTTCTTTCAGAATCTCTGATGTGATGGATGCATTCGAAGGTTTCCTTTACAAATATACGTGACTCGAATGATTCTGGTAATTGAACAACGAGCTTCCTCTACAGGATGTAACGGAAAGGGTATATACATCCTTAAGGGTGTGCTACAGACCATCAAACTGAACATGTTTCTCATCATAAAACATGTTTTTCAGCAAAAAAAATATCTGCTGCCCCATAGAAAATTACAATACCTATTCGACCCAAATGTATAGGCAGCTGATATTTTTTTTTGCTGCAATTTTTTTTTATGTTGACAAACATGTTCAGTTTGATGGTCTGTAGCACACCCTTAAGGATGTATATACCCTTTCCGTTACACCCTGTATATTGATTCCTTTTGTAGATACGTGTTTGTTCGGGTAGAATAGGACGTCTGGATAAATTGAAGGATTTAATAAATGGAAAACCCACATACATAAGTGGTATTATGTAAGTGGCTATATACATAGTTCCTCTACGTAATTCTAGGTTGGTAAGATTCACTTTGTCTCTGTTATTAATTTAATCAATGCGATTCGCTAGTACGTATATTTATCGAACAATTTAGTCAATGTCTACATGATCTCAAGGCGTAAATCATTAGAATGAATTTAAAAAATCAGTCTCAAGGTTTTTTTATCCTTTTTATACGTCAATCGTCTTCATTGTCAAAACAACTAATAATGTACTATACGGTACGCACCGAAACCGATATGACATCAATATTGATAAATCAGTACGTGAGTTAAAAAATATCTTATCATCTACTCAAAAAAATAATTACTTCATTGATAACTTAAATCCAACTTCCTTATCAACGATCTAAAAAGTTTGCATACCTGAACAGAACAAGCCGACGAACAAAACTGCAGTCAAACACCACCGCATGTTGACGATTTTCAACTCAACTTACACTATACACGTCATAGAGAACATAAGCAACGTTCCTTTTACGAAACTTGTAGATATTACACGAGAAGAAACTTTTACGCGGAGAAGTGTACAGAGGTACTAGAAGCGGCAGTCTGCGACGGTACCAAACGATGAACTACCGACGAACCGCGATCATCCGCCAGGAACGAACTCGCAACCTTTTGACACGCATGCGCCAACTAATGACCTCCCTCCTATTAAAAATGGTAATAAAACTGCTCTGAAGTGTATTTAATCATTGGTAGCGGCGCGGCGTGACATAACCTATACTAGGTATTACAATAAAAAAAAAATGAAACAAAATGATATCGGTGTTTTGAAGTTGAACTTAGTTTGTTATCAGTAACCCGAAAATGACTTACGTAATCCCAGTATTATGACATAATGCTTTTTATTGTGTTCAGATGTAGAAGGTGGTCCCTTCCACCTACCCATCATTCTAAACCCCCAGAGATTTTTTTCACTGGTAATTAAAAAAAAAACAGCTGTTCCATGCTTTGACCGTGTAGATGTACAGGGTGTAACGGAAAGGGTATATACATATTTAAGGGTGTGCTACAGACCATCAAACTGAACCTGTTTCTCATCATAAAACATGTTTATCAGCGAAAAAATTATCTGATGCACCATAAAAAATTGCAATACCTATTTGATCCAAATGTATGGGGCATCAGATAATTTTTTTTTTTCATCAGCAGTTTTGTATGAAACAGCTGTTTTTTTTTTTTGTTAATAACTGACAAAGATTTGGGGTAATTTTTAATCAGAGTGATGTTGAATGCGTGGTAACCGTTTTAGCGTCGGTATCCATTCCACCCTGTATTTAAAAAAAGTGTTGTTGTAGAAACTCGTTTTTTAGCTCGTGTCTGAATAATAACAGCCGCACGGGTCGATCTTTAAGGTGTTGCTCTGACAAAGAGTTTCTACAACATCATCATCTGCCTAGCCTCTTCCCAAACTATCTTGGGGTTGGCTTCCAGTCTTACCCGATGCAGCTGAGTACCAGTATTTTACATGAAGTGACTGCCTATCTTACCTCCGCAACTCAGTAACTGCGTAATACGATACCCCTTGGTAAGACTAGATGTCAGACTTTTTGGCTTCTGACTACTCGTAACGACTTTCAAAGATGTACAAATGACAGCCGAGACCAACGGCTTAACGTGCTTTCCGAGGCACGGAGGAAATTCGGTATGTAAGTATGGTCATCCATCCACGGACCAACCTCGGAAAGCACGGCTTAACCTTAAAGATCAACCCGTCCGGCTGTTATTATTTAGACACGGGCTCCTCCTAAAATTAAAATAACAACAGACATTAAATAATCTCCTAAAATTATGAGTTTTCTCCAGCCTAATTATGACTTAATTAAATATATAAAAAATTTAGGTACAGAACCAATTACAATGAGACCAATTTGGTTCACGTTTGAGATTAACTAACAATTAAAAAGTAGGACCTATAATAAAATAGAAAAGTCAAAGGCATCATGCGTACTAACAAAACAGAACGTATTGTGCGATTTTCGGGAATCCAGTAATAGGGTTATAAAGATTTTTATGGAATCATGGTTTTGTTAACATTTATCATGATTCCATAAAATAATTAACCTCTCTACTGGTCAGTCTGGTACTGGTGGTGTGTTTACCCCAATATTTGTGTTTGATCCTTGATTATTGAACAAATTGCTCATAGGATATCTAGGGATATTGTGAGGTTCTTTTAGCCCAATACCCTCAACTAGATTACTGTAGTATAATTTATTAAGGAATTAATAATAGAGTAAGGAACTCGGAATAAAAGAAATGTTGACATTATTTACGTAATAATCTAAGTGTTGTATTATATTTTGTATTTATTCTTATTACTGTGAATATGAGGTCTATTTCATCATCATCATCATTTCACCCGAAAGACGTCTACTGCTGGACATAGGCCTCTCCCAAGTGACGCCACATTGAACAGTCCCGTGCGCCTCGCATCCAGCGGATCCCCGCAACCTTCACCAAGTCATCGGTCCACCTAGTGGGAGGCGTTCCAACGCTTCGTCTTCCGGTTTGCAGTCGCCATTCCAGAACTTTTCGGCCCCATCGCCCATCCGTTCTGCGAGCAATGTGCCCTGCCCACTGCCACTTAAGTTTGGCAATTCTTCGGGCTACGTCGGTAACCTTGGTTCTCTTGCGGATGTCCTCATTTCTGATTCGATTACGCAAGGAAACTCCGAGCCTATACTCCGAGGACTATTTGGGTTATATAATTTCGATCTAGTTTAGTTAGTTTGTCTTTTGATGTGATTGAGTACTATATGCGGCCTATCAAAATATTCTTTCTTTGGTATTGTTCGTCGTGTCGTTAAGCTCCTTGGTTTATAAGTTTATAAAATGTATTTGCAAAATAAACATTTGAATTTAAATATCCAACAAATCAGAATAGAAAGGACAAGACCAAGGTACCAAGGTAAGGTAAAAGACTTTAAAGTCAGCTCATGGCGTTAGAAAATCAAATAATAGAGGCGAGGGAAGCTTTATTTTAATGGAAGACAATGATCTAAGATTAGTCCCTTTTCTCTACTTTACACACGTGGTTTTGGGTAGATTGTTATCAAGTGTAAGTTATTGCTATAAATCTTAATATATTACATAATTATGTACATTATACAAATAGAAATATAATAAAAATAAAATATGTATGTACAAGTATAAAAATTAACAGGGCGTCAAAAAATTCGTCGACATCGCTGTCAACAGCAGAAGTTCCCAGAAGGCTGGCCGCATTGCCACGTTGGATGGCAATTGAAAAATGAAAGTTGATGCATGAACTTGTAATATGGGATATAAAAAATACTGTTGTACGGTAAGCTACAATCATGTCAGTGGTAACGACATCAGTATAAGATTTCCTCTAATTTTACTATTACTGTTTACTGAGCTAGGCCAGTCCATTTCGTTGTTGTTATCTAACTGCAGTCCTGTCTAGGTAGTACTTGCCCAAAAAAATATGGTAAATCAATCATTCTAAGTTTACGAAAAACAGTCAGCAGTATTTAAATTATATTTCTTACTAGCTGACCCGCGCAACGACGTCTGCATCACATTTTTTACCGATCTTGTATGTGGATCTTGTGTTTTTCAGCATTTATGCCCCACTCCTATTGGTTGAAGCGTGATGTTATATAGCTTATTATCTGCCTCGATGAATATTCTATCCAACACTAAAATATTTTTTCAATTAGAACCAGGAGTTCCCGAGATTAGGGCGTTCAAGCAAACAGATAATCAAACAGCTCTATGATTTCCCATCCGAAAAAAAAAGTATCTTCAGCTTTATAATGTTAACTAGCTGTCCCGCGCAACTTCGTCTGCGTCACCTTTTGCCCGTTTTCGCAACATTTTTCATTGCTGCTCCGCTCCTGCTGTAGCGTGATGATATAAAGCCTTTAACTGTCCTCGATAAATGGGCTATCTAACACTGAAAGAATTTTTCAAATCGGATTAGTAGTTCCTAAGATTAGCGCGTTCATGCAAACAAACAAACAAACTCTTTAGATTTATTATTAGTATTAGATTAGATATAGTATAGATACAAGTAAGTATCTATTATACGTAGTATAAAACCGTGTACCACGAGCCACAACTACACACAAAACTTTACTGAAGTTAGTCTTCAGAACCATACATGCTTCTTTGAAATCTGTTCGTTATATGAACCTCACTGTCTCGTAACTTTTAACAATTTAAAGACTATTATACTTTAATATTAAACTTAGCTTTTCGTCTTAGTGCGGAATTAATTTAACATCCGTTCTTGTCAGTTTAAGTTGCAAAGCGTGGTATTTAAAACACAGCATAATTTACTGCCGGCTTCTCTGTTGCCTAGTAATTATTATCTAGATCTTTTCAAAGTTCGAGTAAAACGTTTTGTTCTAGGCAAGCGTGCTCCACTCTAGGCAGTATCATCGCTTCACTTCAGGCGAGTTGCGGCCAAACGGCGGCGTAATGAGGACCTAAAAAAAATGTCATGTTTATTTATTTATTTAACACTTCAAGCACATAGTACAGAGCCGAACTTAATGCCATAGGCATTTTCTACCACTCAACCTTTGGGTGCTGCAGAGACAAACAAGGTGACAAACAAGTAGGTGAATATCTATAAAATATCATTCATTGAATACTAAAAGAAACTACAAAGGATATATAAGATACTATAAAAATATATCAAAATACTTTAAATATATAACAAAATATAAATACTAATATAAAGAACAAACTATGGGGAAAAAATTAACGTTGTGACGATACTGCTAGCTTTTTCCGAATATACTCGTGAACTTTAATTTTTAAAGATAGGCGATTCGTAGCCATACTGATTTCCTGGGGAATCGCGTTCCATAGAGACATAGATTGGACGAAGAATGATCGGTGAAAGAAGTCAGTGCGGTGAGAGGGACATTAAAGAACACGGTTTAAATGCGAAGAGCGCAGACTCCTATTATGGTTGGCACAAAATATGTATTGCAAGTGGGGAGAGAGGTTACTAACATGAGATCCACCGGGACACAGGCCTCATCCCTGTGAGAGCGAAAGGAAAGGGATGCAACTCACCAAACGGGCCCAGTGCGGGCTGGTAGATTACATGAGTTCTATGTTTTGGTTCTAGGACATGCAGGTTTCCCCACGATGTTTTCACTCGCCGTTTTGAGAGCAATGGTGACGGTCTTTGGATTTAAGCAAGCAAATGTCTTTCCTTCCGTGTATTGTCAACGATGAATGAATTCCATGTCTTTACCTAGGTATTGTAGAACAAAAGGAAATGCTTTCTTGAAAGAGTAAAAGCCACGAAATCAGAAGCCCTAGAAGGCGCGCGCATTTATTTTTTGCTATCGAAAATACAATTATCGTATAGCATTTTAGTTGAATTGTTTTCAACAAGCACAATCAATATCATTCATAGATATGAATAAATTCTAAAAATATTAAATGTCTGCGTTCTTCTTAGAGCTCGCCTACATGCATTGCATAGATCTCGGTCAAATTATGTTATTATTATGTAATAACAACATATTATTTTTTAATATTGGATTTGGCTAGATAAATGTATATAATCTATAAAACAATAATTATAATTCTAACACTCTATTTAGTAATATTAAAACAGTATAACTTGTTAACTAGGTAACTAAAAATATAATGTATCACATTAAGCACCCAGTTTTCTTCATCCTCTCTCCTACTTGATCTTGCTGTGCCCGACAGGGTCCAAAATTGTGACTTATATAATTATTTCACTTCCATCTATGTATTTACATTATGGTACGCAATAAAGAATTGAGAATTTAGAATTGAGATAACCATACTTGTCGCGTGGCCAAATCAGAACTAATACCAGCTTCTTATTTTTTCAATACATTTCACAAATGTTTGCCAACAGCGCGCTCCTGAAAAAAGATATTACATGGAAAAAGCCCCATAATTACTTCATATAGTGAAAAACGATTCTGAAATTAATAGAGCAACGTTATGCCAATCATCTATCATCATGTTTGTCATTGAATTATCTCTGATTATAATATTATTATGTTTGTTTGTAAATAAATAGAACATTGATATTAGATTATATCTACGTTTATTAGACACGACTTAACTGATTTTTAAATAGTTAGTCACCTCAATATGCCTATCTAAAGAACACATCGTGAAATTATCTTTCATAGACAAAAACAGAAAAATAAGACGAATGAAAGGTAAGGACTTTTTAGTTTGGTCTTTGAAAAAGACGAACAGCTGAAATGGAGAATTTGAAATGATTCTGAAAATCATGCCAGTCGAATATGGGAGGAGTTTCCAATGCGGGATGAAAAACTGCGATATACTCGTATTTATGAGCTAACATTTGCAAGGCACATTTTCATAGTTTAAAAGTTATGTAAACCCGTAGCTCCACAATTTTGATCTTGATTTTTTTGCAAATTGCCAATCTATATTCCCGGTTCTTACTTCATCACTCGAAACTCGAAGCAAATTAATCCAAAGGGCCTAGAAAATAATCAATCAGTATATCAATGATTTAAATTGTCTATTTTTAGGTTTCCGTACCCAAAGGGTCAAACGGGATCCTATTACTGAGACTTTGCTGTCCGTCCGTCTGTCACCAGGCAAAATCTCATGATAGTTGGCAGTTGAAATTTCTACAGATTATGTATTTATGTTGCTGCTATAACAACAAATACTAAAAATAGAATAAAATAAATATTTAAGGGGGCTCTTATACAAAAAAGTGCTCGTTTTTATAAATAATGGTACGGAACCCTTCGTGCGCGAGTCCGACTTGCACTTGGCCTTAATTTTTAAATTCTTTTGATAGGCGTTGTTAAAAAACGAAACACTTTGAAAGACACTGTTTCTATTGGTCTACGCTCTCGATAGTTTGAATAGTAGCACCTAATTCATTCGTATACCCATGTATTATATTCCTCTGTGTGTTATATATTTTTTTTTTATATTTGGTAGAGTCATAGAGCGGACTTCGGGAAAAATTTTAATACAAAAATTTTCCTCCCGAACATTTTCGATTTATAAAGGGTGTAAAACATCTTTTAACGAAGCCTTGTTCTACACCATACCTGGGAACCTTCTAGTTACGGAGATATTAGGGGTCAAAGTTTCAACTTTTTGAGAAGTATTTTTTTTTAAACACAAGTTTTTCATGTAAGATATTTCCTTTTAACACCTCCACGACCCCCGTACTGTTCAATCCGTCCATCAGCACAATGTTTTGAGTGCGTTACATTGAGTTCTACCACAAAACATGATTTTACACCCCCCAAAAATAATCGTTTCCCAGCAATATTTTTTGCGTAAAGTTACTTAGTTTCATGTACAGAATGCTTGGTTGACGGCTTTGTGATGAGGTGATTTACACGGTGTATTGAATGCTAGCTGAAAAGCGTGCTGATCCTATAAGACCGACTAGTTACAAATAATTAACAAGTATTGGATTACGATTTTTTTCGTCTTGTCTCGTCTATCGCTCGTAAATATTTCAACGTTTTTTATTTTTAATGACCATGAAGCTTTTGATAAAAATGGTATCGATTGATTGATTTCTTAGATAACGCGCATACTCAACCGAAGGTTTTATTTTAACTATAAAATAATCGAATTTAGTCAGATATTAATCTTAGTACTTAGCTTATAACAGTGTGTAGGTATTTATTATCTTTAGTTTCCTTGATTAAATGTAGTTCCTGAATATTAGATAAAAGCTATTACACTTAGGATTCTTTATACTTCAGTAGCACGATCCAGACAACACTCGCACAAAGCCGCGGGCCTAAGCCAGCTGATACATAAACGTTCCATACACTTATTTATCCTTATTTGCAGAGCCGTCTGCAAGCAGCCTTACTGCCTGCCAAGTAATTTTGGGTCAGCAAGTGAGTGGCCCTCATAACTTATACCACTTGGAAGAGCTACACGAAGATACTGCCAAGTTTCTTGCTGTATGCGTCAATCTGAACTGACCTACAACGGGAGGATATCCAAAATAGTTCCTCACTCTTACGACATATTATGTGTGTATATGAAATAGTGTACATGACGTATATATTTCTTATTAAGTACAGGCATTCATGTGGAAAACTGAGAGTTTTGGCGCAATGTGGGATCAATCTAAATTGTTGGTAGGAGCTAAATGATTCATTTTTGTGTTGTCGCTGATAATATACTCACCGGGTATTAGAGGCATTTACAAAATGAATTTAAGAGGACAAGGCCCACTTACACCTCAAGTTACTTAATGCGTTTAGAACATTAAGTCTGGAGTAACACATAGAATTATTTTTTTCACACACTCACACATCAAAATTTCCACGCGAACGAAGTCGCGGGCATCAGCTAATTACTTAATAAAAAAAGTCATAATGGAATGATTGTAATGAAATATGATTTTTGTTTGTCGTCCACATGAGCCTTAAAAAATAAATCTAAGAGTACTTAATAAAATAATATTACTTAATAAAAATGTCATAATTAATTGAATTATTGTAATGAAATATATATGAAATATATATATTTGAAAAAACATAGATTTTTGTTTGTGGTCTACATGAGCCTTAAAAAATTAAATTTCCGAGTTGTGTTGTGTTACGTATATGAAAAGGATTGTGTGGTTTTATGAAACCACGGTAAAAGTGAAACATTTTTTCACACTATAGACATTCAACTAAAAATTTTTGGGAGCGCCTTTCGCTTTATCCCTACTCCGCGGCCGACCGTCACGCGACATGCAACACACAGACGAAAAAGTTTGAGACGATGTAATAAAAGTTTCACTTTAAAATGTACCGAACTTTACCGTTATGTCCCGTACCTAAATTATTTGTACAGCCAAAAGACAAAACCTTATAATTATAAATGAGGGATAAAGTTTTGCAATGACATAACAAAAGATGAGGCCGTCAATTACCCCTCGAAAATCGCTAAACACATTCTGAAGCAATAAGGAACCAAGAATGCTACTGTTAATTTTACTATGTGCAATTACCGTTGGGTCGACTTACACCATTTCTTGTGTCATGAGGTTAAATTGCTTGAGGGTCGCGACCCTTTCACAGGGTTTCAACCACAGCCGGCTCCTACAGGTAACTCATTAGATGGCCCATGGTGGCATAAGTAATGGCTTTGATGGTTATATACGTGAGCTAGGGATCGGTGCTCTTTTGAATTGATATTTGGCACACTTTTGTTGGAATATCTTATTGTCTTAAAATACTGTTAGAAACGTAATTAGCCACTGCAACTGCCAAAGGCCTGTCTTCAATTTTTCCACTCTTATCTCTGGAACTATTTCACCCAAAAATAGCAATAGCCTTTAAATAGCAGTCCAGCTCATCACGCCATCTCCCTCTGAGCCTCTTGCGTCGCCGATCACTTGGCTTGCGTATTAAAAATAGTTACGGTTAGGAGTTACTTTTATCTGATTATGTCAAAATAAAAATGGTAAGCCATATCCATAATGAATTTAGATTTAAAAAAAATTGAATGTTAATAAATGTTTGTTGTTAATAATGCTTGGCAATGCAGTAAAGTTCTGGAAGCTTCGTTATGAATGTGTGTGTAATAACACCCTTTGAGACCTTATTAGATATATCAAAACAAAATAACATCACTACGATCCTTGAAAAACTACCAAAATATTCAATAACACACAGATAACCATCATCTTATCAATGCACTCATTTTACTACGATAAGGTTTCGATATCTTTGAGCAAAAATTAAGGTTTGATCATGCAAAAGGTTAGCATATCATTTCGTGTTGTCTGATGACCTAATTTGACAACAGTGGTCTGGTTATTATAAAAACAAACGAATTTGCAAATACTGCACAGTAAGACTACGATACATCAAGCAAAATGTTGAAGTTCGCCATTCTTTTGGCTGCTGTTGCAGGTGAGTTGAATTATTTAATTCACTTTATTATTTACTTTTAAACCTTTTTTTAAGGGAACCAATTCATAACACATATTATGGCATATGCCTAAATAAATTAATAATGAAACATCAGTAACTGCTGGAAATTAATTTCAAAACAAACCTACAACAACCTCTCCTCATTTTTTTTTGGAACCAATTGACATCTTTCTTGTCTCATTATAATTTTAGTATTGATCTATAAAATATAAAACCATTTGTTACTTAAATAAATGGGGTTTATTTAGATATAATTTTTTCAGTTATTAAAAGTGAATGGCCTCGAAGTATAATAGGCCTCTGCCACAAGATCCAATAGCCATATGATTCCATTGAAAAGAGCTTTTTAAGGAGATTCTAACACGACTAACACGACTTTTGGCAATTCGCAGTCCGTTTGGAGTTATTGACCGAAATAGGTGACTAGTTAGACACCGAATTTAAGATTTTCTAGGCAACCAATTGAGGTTTTCTGGGTATCCACTAGTAATAAGGTATAAACCATTGGATATAGCCAGTAGCACGACTTTCACCAATTCGTTATCTGTTCGGAGTTATTGGCCTAAATAGGTTACTAATTAATTCGTAATTAAGCACCGAAGTTAAGATTTTTCAGGCTACTAATATCCATAAGAGCCATTGCATTGAAAGGCACTATTGGATAGAGCCTTTCAATGCAAACTTTTGCTACAAGCATAATTATTGCTAATTTACAGTCCGTTCGGAGATATATCCAAAAAAAAAGCTGACTAGTTGAACACCGCAGATAAAACTTTATTAGCAATCAATTAAGGGTTATTGTCAACCAATTGAAATAAGAAATAAGAACAAAGTAGAGCTTTTTAAGGTGAACCTTAGCTACTTACACGACTTTTGCTAACTCGTATTCCATTCGGCGTTATTTACCTAAAAATATGACTATTTAAGATTTTTTGGGTAACCAATAGCAATAAAATATCCACCATTTGAGAGAGCTTTTAATAAGAACTTTTGCTTCTAACATTACTTATGCTAATTCATAGTCTGTTTGGAGTTATTGACCCAAAATAGGTGACTAGTTGGATACCGAAGTTAACCAACTAAGATTTTTCTGGCTACTAATAGCCATAAGATGTACACTATTGGATTATATCTTTGCAATAAGAACTTTTGCTTTTAGCACCAATTTTGCTAATTCGTAGTCTGTTCAGAATTATTAACCTAAATGTCTATAGCAAGTTAAGATTTTCTGGGTAACCAATAGCAAGTTAAGATTTTCTGGGTAACCAATAGCAATAAGATATAAAGAACTCTTCTAAAACTTTCCAATGCGAACACAATTTTTCTATTTCGTGGATTGTTCGGTTTTATTGATCTAACTAAGAAGTTGATTGGGCATCGAACTGTGCTCCTCCTTGACTCAGAATCGATAAAAGTTGTCCAAGCAAGAAATGTTCTTCTTAAAGAGATCTATCTATTGGAAACGCTATTGGACGCCGAGACAATTTTACCCATTCTCCTTTATCTAACAAAAAATATAGATACAGTTTACAATATTATGCCTGTTCACTTCCTGCACGGAGGGGCCCACCCCTCCGTGCAGGAAAGGTACACCTCTGACATTGGTAGCTACATGCAGATACACACTGCATCGTGTTTTTCGTCAAATAAAAGAGATCAAACACAACAATAAATAAAATGGGTGTAAAAATACCCTTAACGATGCCGAAAGGCACTTGATCTGCTAGTCATTGCGATTTTTTTTCAGACCATACCTGAAACCATTTTAGTTTTTTAGTTACGGAGATATTGGGGATCTAAGTCCAAGTTTTTCAGGTTTTTTAGGATCCAACTCAAGTTACCTTCTTGACCCTCGTACTATTAATATACACACTGTTTTATCTACACACAATGTTTTGAGTGTGTGTTTTTTGAGTCCTACCGTAAAACGTGGTTTTTTACCCCGGCGCGGGCGTTTCGTGACTTACTTTGATGAATACATTTCCGTTCACACCTTGTTTAATGAAAAACTTAATAAAATTTTACTTGAGCTGTAGTCGAACCCCAGATTTCGTTCACTAGACCAAGGAGACATAGTCAGTACAATTAAAAGGTAGGTATTTTCAACCATCAAAGTCTTCGTTATTTGTCATCGATACATTCAAAAATTCTTATTAACAACAACATAGGGAAGGTTATAGATTTTTCACCGCTGTATTTTTTTTTTTTGCAGTTTGCCTTGGACAAGAAAATCAATATCGCCTATACACAAGGTATATAATTATTCATATTTACATAAATATTCAGACAAGTTGTATGTTTCTGCATGCGCAACATAACCTAATGAACTTATTTTCGTTTTATAAGGCCTAACCGGGAATCATTTGTGAATATGAGTCAAGCCGACAGCTACTTGCCGGATGAGTTCAATTTAGCAGACAAAACAATCTTATTGATCCATGGACACAATGGAGGTTTGACCCACGGTTTTAATAGAGATATCAGGAGAGGTAAGTACAAAAAATCAGGATTTAACTTAACTATAATGAATTCGTAGTTTGAACAGCATCCGCAACGATGTTATGGACGTCACCGAATGGTAAATACAGGACACAAATTGATACGTCATGATAGGCAAAAAAAGTTCCGTAATAACTTGCACCCAACCTGGCGTTGACTGCGGTTTATATCACGAAATTATATTTCACGAAAGATAAAATAACAATGAAACGGAATGTACTTTCTTTTTATACATAGGTACTCTTTTTTAATTTTCATTTTATACAACATACTAACTAACTTATCACACTAATAGATATGACACTAATAGAAATAGTAAGGCGTTACAACAATTTTCTATTCTTATATGTAAGGTATATTCATGGGTCGTGTAGAATGTTTCTACCATTGAATTACCAGGCGTAGAATTTTCTTCGGAATAAGTTAATGGGTAGATCTTTCAGTTCACTAAGTAATTTGTTAAATAATTTAACTGACATGGGGTATTCAGATCAGTTTTTATATTAGGCAAGGGAAAGCTATAGGGATAACGTGAGTTAAAATTACAATAGTCACCAAAGGAATTGTTTAGGTAGGTACTGATGTGTTTTGACGAAAATACAAGACTCAAATATTTGCATAGACGCACCGTTCGTGTTAGTAAATTTACCTTTTTGAACAAAAGTTTGTATGAAGTTAAAAAAACACAAAGTTACAAAGTGCGCGAATGTAGGTACTGCTTTTAAGCCAGAAATACTCTATTAAATTCTACCGATCCACCCCATAATAATCCATAAAAATCCAAATCCAACGTAAAGATGTTTTTTGGCTGGATATTATTACATTCTGGTTGCCTGGTATCAATATTACATTTT
This sequence comes from Cerastis leucographa, assembly GCA_963082945.1. NCBI lineage: Eukaryota > Metazoa > Arthropoda > Insecta > Lepidoptera > Noctuidae > Cerastis > Cerastis leucographa. The sequence goes on from OY720357.1 coordinate 13,058,743, forward strand.
GCAACCGCAGTCGCCGGCCGTCCTTCACGTATATACTCGTACGTCTTCATGGAGATGATCACGTCCACCTCAAAATTTTCCAAATTACAAATACACAGGGCTATAACATTATGCTTCATCACTAAATGACAATTGAAGTCTCTGGCAGCTCTCTTGTTGACTTAAGCTACAGATTTATTTTCGAATGACAGTCTCGCTAAATTAAACATGTTCCCAAAGAGATTCATTTTCGAATGCAGTCGAGTGCAATTAGACAATAAGGTGGAACGAAGTTTATAGTAGTCGGATTTTCATATGACCTTTGTATTGAGTTCCTAGAGATGAAGAAAAGAAAGTAAAAAAAAAAATCGCCACACGTGACTTTTTTTTTTAATTTAAATAATAAATTTGAATATTTTTTTTTCGTTTGTGAATGACTTGTAATTCGCCGAATTTATATTGTGGCGTAATAGTGTGACCTATCTGGAACCTTTAAACTCCAATTTGGCCAGTTTCCTTGTTCATTGTGGTCGACGAAATGTATCAAGATTTTTTTGAAAATTTCCTTTTCCTTACATTATTTTTAAATTACCGGATTTTTCACTACATTTACGAGTGAAGTGACTAAAAATTCATTCGGAAATATCAAGAAATCGTGTATGTGAAAGTTTAAGGAGGCTATTTTTCTCAAAATGTTTCTGTGTTGACCAACGTATATATTATCTTGAAAATATCCTTATGAATATCAGCTATCCACAGAGAACAAATACTTAAAAATAATATTCGGAGGTAATCGATAACTTATTTTTAACATGTATCCTTGAATATTTTTCTAGTTGTTCAGTCACGGACTTTAATTGATGAGCCACTTTTAAACTTTCCAATTTTGCAGTTTTATCCATTCACGAAATTACACGATTAAACCCGAACTTAAACCGCATGCTCGTAAACAAGATGTCATATTAGTAATAATCGGAAATAGTCTTATCAATAGAGGTTGAAGAAAGACTAATAAGTTGTCAATGAAAAATCCATAAAATGTTATATACGTTTATCCAATCTATTTCTTACTGACCTCCTTTGAATTAGAGCTCATTAAATACTCTTTATTTCTGAAAACCCTGGCTGGGTTTTTAGACCGTTGAAATGTCGATGTCAGAAACGATTAGTTTTAATTTTGGTGAGTCGAATAATTGTCATGAACGTCATCTTGGACGCCACGCGTTCGGATAAAATCGTGGGTGCGAGTTTTTCCGATGTCAAAATTACCAATCATAATTTCTGGTTGTGCGTTGTTTCATCGAATTTCGTTTCACTTAAATTGTTTCTCATATTATCATTTCATAGAATAATCAATACGCAGAATACTTACTTTGAAGAAATTTAAATCATCGATATTTGTTTCAAATAAAGTTTAATGTTAGAATATTCATGTCATAGAATAACAAATCCACATTATATCCACATTATATTATCCACATATTGTTTGTTTCACATAAAACTTATTACGAAGAAAAACATTTTATCAAGTGACAGTTTCTAAAACTCATACCTTTAAAAAATACATACCCTCCTATAAAATTACAATACCGCATTCACAAAAATAATGCGGTTAAATTCTTGTCAAGCAGGAAAACAGTCTTATTTTTCTCACTAATGGTGTCCATGCCTGTTGCACGCAGCATGCAAGCAAGCATGTAGCAAGCATGCAGCATGCAGCGTGCAAGCAAGCATGCAGCATACAACAAGCATGGTTTCTGTCACGGCTCCGGCACTGCGGCAAACCGGCCAGCCTCAGCCGCGGCGGCGAGCGATAGATACCACCTGCTCCTCAGCTCGCGGGCCGCCTCATCCCTCCACGCCTACGCGGATTTAAATTATACTCTAGGGGTAGGATGCAGCATACAACATGTAATGATGAACCACAATTCTACAAACCATATTAGTACGCCAGAAACGGCAGAATATTATGATCGTAATACATACTCACATAACAGCTTTGTACAATATTCTGACAAATAAATGCATTCTATTCTATTCTATTCTAGGGCAGACAAGACTACGTGGAGTCTGGTTTGCAGCTATTCGTTTTTGTCTCTAAGTTTTGTAGTACAACATATGGACTTTAAGGACAATATTTTAATTTAAGGTTAATAATTTCGTTGAAATAAAATACCATGGAAACATACATCGAACAAACAATATTCGTTAAAAAGTAATTCTACTGTTTGATAAATTTGTTAAATAAAAAAATGTGATTATAAAATTCATTGAAATGTGTTTCTGTAAAATATGTTTCATTCAAGTAAAAAGTAGTCGAAACAAAAATATTAGAATTAAAAATACGAGGACCAAATATTATGTGAAACATTTTCTACGAAACGAAATTCTGCGAAACAAAGTGACACCCATAATTTCTCCCTACGCTAAGCGTTACTATGGCTACGCTAAAACAAATTGTAGCGACAGTTTGTTCAGTTTATTTGGTAACGATTGCTAGATCTGCAATTGGTTGACTTTGGGTAGTCACTCTGTACTATGTACGAATATAGCCGATTAAACCCGATTTGCATTACACGGCTAAAATACAAACAGTGGCAAGTGGCTCATCAATTAAAGTCCGTGACTGTACCTCATTCAATAGCTGCTAAAATGAGGATTTGGATCATAACTTGCACATTAAGTTTCATAAGAAAATTGGGAATAATTGCCTTTATTACCATAGATGATTTTCTGATATTTGCAAATAAATTTTTAGTTATTACACTCATGAATGTGGTTTTCTTGAACATTCTCTCGGCCAGTTATTTGTGAAAAAGTACCAGTTACGCATTTCAAAAGATATCTTAGTTTTAAAATTCAGTAATTTAGAATTAACTAAAGAAAATAGCAAATTTCCAAATAACTTGAAATACATATTTCATCGTCGGGGAATCGTATTACCCAATTACTGGGTTTTGGAGGTCAAATAGGCAGTCGCTTCATGTAAAATAGTGTTACTCACTGCTCAGCTGTATCCGGTTAGAATGGAAGCCGACCCCAAGATAGTTTGGGACAAGGCTATGCAGATGATGATGCGTATTTCATCGCCAACAATGACCAAAATTGGCGTTTAATGGATACACACAGGTCAAACTATTACGCCACCATTCGGCGAATTCCAAGTTATCTGCAAACGAAAAAAATTCAAAAGACATTTAAAAAAAAAAACGTCGAGGGGTTCGAAAATATTTTTTTTTTTACTGTCTTCTCTGCACCTCTAGGAACTCAATAAAGAGTCCTATAAAGTTTCGACCACTATAAACTTCGTTTCTAAATTAAAACGAAATTTATAGTTTATATATACAATCATTATCCGAGTACAATTGTACTCGGATAATGATTGTTTTTTTTTCATTCTTTATTTATTTAAGGACAACCAACAAAGCTTTCACCAAAAATACATGTTAAACTACTCATACTATTTTTGCAATTTATAGTGTAGCCTTAATTAAAGGTAGCCACGGCATGCATTTATTTAATTATTTTTATTGTAAGTGGCCAGACCCAGAAATTTTCAGTATACAAACTTCTAGCAGCGATAACCACTTTTCATGTGGTCAGTTCATACATTGTTCTATAAGTAATTACTAAAATGAAATAATTTTCTATATTTTAGAAATATTAGATCGAGGAGCATACAACGTCATAGTGGTTGACTGGGAAAGAAGAGCTAGCGGCAGTTACTCGACAGCACGTTCAAATGTAGAACGTGTAGCTGCGGAAGTAAGAGAATTCTTAAGATGGTTATCTGGCTCTGCTATGAACCCTAATAGATCAGTAAATCTAGAAGAAGAAGAAGTTACTTATCCTCCAACAGAACAAGATACTTTTCCTATAACAGAACAAGATACTTCTCCTATAACAGAACAAAATACTTCTCCTATAACAGAACAAGATACTTCTCCTATAACAGAACAAGATACTTCTCCTATAACAGAACAAGATACTTCTACTATAACAGAACAAGATACTTCTCCTATAACAGAACAAGATACTTCTCCTACAATAGAACAAGTTACTTCTCCTACAACAGAAGAAGTTACTACTCCTTCTACTACTACTATTACTACTATTTCTACTACTACTACTACGGAAGCAGGAGCCATTGTACCCCCAAGTATTGGGATCGATGTGGCTAGAATCCACTTGGTCGGGTTTGGCCTTGGAGCTCACGTTGCTGGCATTGCTAGTAGACAGCTGAGTTCTTCACTTGGAACCGTTGGTAGAATAACTGGTAGGTGGCGTTTTTTGTATCCTTTTTGGCGTAAAGGTATCCTTATTTGCCGCAATAGATAGGCTGGTTCACAAAAACTTTCTTGAAATATTATTCTTCCTTACATTTCTAGGGTTGGACCCTTCCGGAAGTGGATGGGACAGCAGGTCCCAACGATTGCGAAAAGGTGATGCTGAGTACGTTGAAATTATCCACACAGATGGTTCAGGTCTACTTGCCAATGGTATTGGATCGGCAATTGGTGATAAAGACTTCTATGCTAATGGTGGAAGCAACCAACCAGGCTGTTTCAGCCACTCCTGTTGTCATAACCGGGCGTATGAGCTGTTTGCAGCATCTATGCGGGGCCACCTATTTGGAAACTCATGCAGCTCAAGGACGCAGATGAATCTCAACTTGTGTAGAGGAACTCGAGTGTTAATGGGTGGCACTGATTTAGTAAAAGATAGGTGAGTACATGATTGCAATTTTCTTGAGTTCTGGGAAATTTACATCAATAGTAGCTAGCAAGTATTAGCAAATGTATCATAGAAAATAGAGTTCCTAAAGTATTCACTCGTAAGGCGAATCTCTCGTCACCGCTAGCCCGCGCGGTCGGGCGCAGGCGGCAAAGATTGAAGACCGCTTGGAGAGGTGATGAGCACCGCTCGTCCACGCAGACACGAAACGGGCGGTATGTAAAGCCTCCTCCACACGTCTGCAGATGCGTCCGCGGACGTCATCTGCGGATGCGTCCGCAGACGTATAGAGGGGGTAATTTGTGCAGCTGTTGTAGGTATTTAACGTCCGCAGACGCACGCAGACGCGTCCGCCTCGAATCCGATTGTTGTCGGTTTTTGTGGCACAGATCAAAGGGTTTCGGCGCGGACGTCCGGCGTCTGTCCACACGTCTGGCGACGCATCAGTTTAATCGTAGTTGCGATTTAATTCTTGTTGAAATGGCTAATAATATGAGCACTGAAGAAACTATTAGATTTGTTGAGCTATATCAAGCTGAAAACTGTTTGTGGAACCTAAAATAATTTAATTATTTATTTATTTCAATAAATTCATTATATTGAGGCTACTGTAAATGGATACTGTAATAGTATATATATATATATATACTGCGATGCACACTCAAGCAGTAGTTAAAAATACTAAATAAATAAATAGCTGCTTAAACGTGCGTGTTACGTCTGTCGAGAATGAACATAAACTGATCGACCTGCAGACGTGAGGACTGCTCGTGGTGATCCATCTGCGGATGCATCTGCGGACGTCCGCGGACGCATCTGCAGACGTGTAGAGGAGGCTTTAGGCATCAACAGATTTCGTACAAGCTAATGCGACGTGAGATTCACTCCACCGCGCGTTGTCATTTGTGAGCATCGCCTTATTGTTTGATTATTTAGACATAGTCATAGTGTGTCATGCTTCACAAACTTACGATTTACTGTTGAACTGATATTCGAAAATTTTGTTTTCAGATCCAATCAAATCCTCAGAATCAACACCGGCAGAATATACCCGTTCTAAGATATTGTTTTGTGAAAAAGAAATAAACGTTTTACTGGCCAAAATAATTCTTTTCATGCCACATTATCCTTATTAATTAAAAAAAAAAAAATAGGTAATCCATTTGACCTTTTTGTGTCCTTCTAGGGCGTTCACACTCACATCTGCCTTGTTAATCCTTTTTTCTTTTAAACCCATAAACTTTGTCTTGTTCGCTTATACATTTATCCTTCGCTTAAGTACTTCATTAATTACAGTTACCATGTCTTGCAACTGTTCCGCGTACACTGCAAGAAGAATTTGATCATGTGCGTAGAAAAGGCATTTGACTGTCTACCCAGATGAGCAAGTTCTCAGGAACTCATTAATTTTAATGTACACTCACTCTCAAGTCGGGCACACAACTCCAATGTCCATAAGTAGGTGGACAACCAAGGGACGCAACACAGCCCTGTCTACAAAAACAGTCAATGTGCGGCCTATTTATCCTAACGCAGTCGCAGAAAAATAATAAGAAGATTAATACATTGAGAAAAAACTGCATTATGTCTTCCTCTCACAATGGATTTAGGAACGGGTCCTGCGTTACTAAGAAGCTACTCCTCACTTTTTAACTAAAATGACACTAATACGTACTCGGCGCGAGCTTTTGCTTTCGTATGTATTTAAATTAATGCAAATTATTAATAAAAAGACGAACTAAAAAAAGTTAGCAAGAGAATTCTCAAAATTTTAAATGTCCTACCTTTGAGTGTAAGAGTCGATTAAAAAGCTTTTCTTGTTGTCGATATTTTGCGGGCTTAAAGACATAAAGGGTGTAAAACACCTCTTAACGAAGCCGAAAGGCACTGGTTCTCCCTAAAAATAAAATTCTGACAAGACAAAATAATAAACATGAATCCCTTTATGACTGATATATTTTTCATGTTGATGGACCTTGTAACTTTTTCAGAATATCGAGTTGAAAAACCTGATTTGACAACTCTTAAGCCCTTAACTTGACGTCTCATCAATAATTTTGTCCTAATTTGACATGATTTATGAATGTACCTACTGTTTAATTTCTAAAACAAATTTGTTTAAAAAAAAAAAACCTTTGATATTTTGTATGCTTTTTTGCGGGACATAACTCGGATCCTATAAATTCTAACATCTACTGTATGTGTCCTGTGTTCACGAAATAAATGAATAAGAAGTTGAATTATAAGATAATGTTTTACCATGATTTTTTTAATTTACTTTTTTACAAATTGCTTGGCAATACAGTAAAGTTCTAGAAGCTCGTTATATGTATGTGTGTGCAATAACACTCTTTGACGCATTACTATATAATTATCTCAAAACAAGATAGTATCACTATGATCCTTGAAAAACTACAGTACCTAATATTCAATAACATCTAGATAACCATCTTATCATTGCACCCATTTTTATACCGATCAGCTATCGACATTTTTCGGCAAAAAATTAAAAGTGACCTTTGATGATAAAATTAAGGTTTGATGATAAGCTAACCTTTTGCATAAAGGTTAGCTTATCATTTTGTGTTATCTGATGATCTGATTTGACAATAGTTGTCAGATTCTTATAAAAACAAACGAATTTGCAAATACTGCACAGTAAGTCGACGATAGATCAAGCAAAATGTTGAGGTTCGCTATTCTTTTGGCTGCTTTTGCAGGTAAGTTGATTTATTTAATTTACTTAATGACTTCCTTTACAAAAGTTCTCACATGTGTGTTAATTAATTTATTTAGGCACATGCCGTAAGTATATAATTATGATACTTATGGCATGCGTGCCTAAATAAATTAATTATGAAACGGTAGCAACTGCTGGAAAATAATTGCAATAGATCGATGGGCAATGGCCCGCTAGACCCCGTCATCCCAAATATTTTTCGATCCAAACTGACTTCTTTTCCATCTCATAATTTTAGTATGTAGCTACAAAGTATAAAACCGTCTTTTGCTTAAATAAATGAAGATTCTTAAAAATAAAACTTTCAGACCTGGGAAGCTTCTAGTTAAGGAGATATTGGGAGTCAAAGTTCACAAGTTCATTTTTACAAGTTTTTTTTTTAGTATTTTTAGTTTTTAATGTATTATATTTTACAAATTAATATTATTTTTAAAACTAGATAACTAAAATAACAACAAATTATAAAAGGGCGTCAAAAAACTCCTCAACGCTGTCAACTGGTAACCCAAGAAACTGGCGGCGTTTTTAATGTTATAATTTTACTTTAAATATCCAACTTCTTAACCTCCATACTAATCAGTGCATCCACACACAATGTTGAGACTGTGTTACATTGAGTCTTACCTTAAAACGTTTCCAGCAATAATTTTTTTATATAATGCTTGGTTGAAGGCCCCGTGAAGGGTAAGGGAAGAGTTTTTCATTATACAAGGTATGAATACACCTTGTTTAATGAAAAACTTCTTTTTGCCGAACTCGGGATTGCATTCACTAGACCAAGGAGACATAACCAGTACAATTTATTGGGTAGGTATGATTAATAATTCTAAGTTTCTTCGATTAGTCATCGACCCATTCAAAAATTCTATCAAATACATCAGGAAGCTTATAGATTTTTCAACGTTCTAATTTAACTCACTTTTTTTTGCAGTGTGCTTTGGACAAGAAAATCAATATCGCCTATACACAAGGTATATACTTATAAATATTCAGATAAGTTGCATGTTTTTGCATGCCCTACATAACTTAATTTACTTATTTTCGTTTTGTAAGGCCGGACCGGGAAGCATTTGTGAATATGAGTCAAGCCGACAGCTTCTTGCCGGATGAGTTCAATCCAGAAGTTAAAACAATCATAATGATCCATGGACACGACGGAGGTTTGACCCACGACTTCAATAGAATTATCAGGAGAGGTAAGTTCAAAAACCTGGATTTAACTTACCGACTATGTTTAGCTACCTGAATTTAATGGATATGCATATACGTAGGACGTTTTTTGCCTAGATTTGAAGTACAGAATTCCAAATAACACTATTGGGGACGCAGGAACAGCAATCGTTCACAATGTCTAGTGTATGTTGCAGTCAAAACTAACAAAACCACTTTAGACCAGTGTCAGTCAAAACCCGTAGGTATTTAAGAACAATGGCGTTTCCTCTATTAAACATATTTTGTTTGAGAACGCCTCATTTAAAAAACCTAAAATGACTGCAACACAAAGGGTATATTGTATTACAAAGGGTCACAAAGAAACCTAACAACCTAATGAGTTTCTAAGTAAATGTTAGTAACTTTTAAAATAGTTTTATCCGGTCTAAAGTTTTGACCACGTAATTAACAGTTTTAACTGTGACATTTATTCAAACTTCAAGCAGCGATAACCACTTTTCATGTGGTCGGTTTACACATTGTTCTATAAGTTTTTTTTAATTATTTTATATTATCCCACTGCTGGGCAAAGGCATCCCCATAGCCTTCCACTCTTCTCTGCGTGCATTCTACAAACATGGCCCGCCCAATCCCACTTTAACCCAGCATTCTTATGGCCGAGTGTATTGTGGTATTCCGAATTCTGTCGCTGAGTTAATACCCAATACGCTACGCTCCATCGCCCTTTGGCAAACCAAACCTATAACTAATTACTAAAATAAAATTATTGTCTTACTATTTTAGAAATATTAGATCGAGGAACTTACAACGTCATAGTGGTTGACTGGGAAAGAAGAGCTAGCGGCAGTTACTCGACAGCACGTTCAAATGTAGAACGTGTAGCTGCAGAACTAAGAGAATTCTTAAGATGGTTATCTGAGACTACTACAAACCAAACAGAATCTGGCAGTGCTCCTGATCCTGATGGCAGTAGTTTAAATAGAGATCCACTCCCAAATCCTAGGTCAGTGTCAGTGTCTGAATTGCACTTGGTCGGGTTTGGCCTCGGAGCTCACGTTGCGGGCATAGCTAGTAGACAGCTGAATCCTTCACATGGAACTGTTGGTAGAATAACTGGTAGGTGGTTTTTTGTATCCTTTTTGACGAATAACCTTATTTGCCGTAATAGATCGCCTGGTTCACAATCACTTTCTTAAAATCTTATTCTTCTTAATTTTATAGGGTTGGATCCATCTGGAAGTGGATGGGACAGCAGGTCCCAACGATTGAGAAAAGGTGATGCTGAGTACGTCGAAAATATCCACACAGATGGTTCAGGTCCACTTGCCAACGGTATTGGATCGGCAATTGGAGATAAAGACTTCTATGCTAATGGTGGAAGCAACCAACCAGGCTGTTTCAGCCACTTCTGTAGTCATAACCGGGCGTATGAGCTATTTGCAGCATCTATGCGGGGCCATCTATTTGGAAACTCATGCAGCTCAATGACGCAGATGAACCTCAACTTGTGTAGAGGAACTCGAGTGTTAATGGGTGGCACAGATGTAGTAAAAGATAAGTAAGTATATAATTGAAATGTTTGTGGGTTGTGGAAAATTTACACCAATAGTTAAAAGTATTATTTTTCTCATTTATTTATTAATTTTATTTACCATTAACATTTTTGAATAGTATGTAGTAGTAGTATGAAATAATCATCATCTGACTAGCCTTTTCCGAAACTATCTTGGGGTCGGCTTCCAGTCTAACCGGATGCAGCTGAGTACCAGTATTTTACATGAACTGACTGCCTATCTGACCTTCACAACCCAGTAACTGGGTAATACGATACCTCTTGGTAAGACTGGATGTCAGACTTTTGGCTGCTGACTACTTGCAACGACTGTCAAAGATCTACAAATGACAGCCAGGACCAATGGTTTAACGTGCTTTCCGAGGCACAGAGGAAACTCGGTATGTAATTATGGTCACCCATCCACGGACCAATTTCGGCAAGCACAGCACCTTAAAGATCGACCCGTGCGGCTGATATTATTTAGCCACGAGCTGCTCGTAAGTATGAAATAATATTTAAAAAAAAATATGTAAAAATAGTAGCTCACTGGTATCGAGCATTAGGCCCAACTCACAACATTGTCGAAGAAAAGGACAACATTGTCGGCGAAGCGATTTACATCAATAGTAGCTAGCAATTATTAGCAAATCGCACACGTTACCGCTAGTCCGCGCGCTCGGGCGCAGGCGGCGAAGATTTGTATACAGGTGCGCCACGCGGAGACGTGATAAGCGCCGCTCGTCCTCGTCCTCGGACGGCCGGTGTACGAATTTTATACAAGCCATGTGAGAATCGCCTAAATGTGAGAATCGCCTAAATGTGAGAATCGCCTTTTTGATGATATAGACATTGTCATAGCATGTCATACTGCACAAACTTGCGATTTACGTGTTAAACTGGTATTTATGTATTTATTCGAAAAAAAATCTTTTCAGATCCAACCAAATCGTCAGGATCAACACCGGCAGAATATACCCGTACTAAAATATTATTTTGTGTAAAAGAAATAAATGTTTTACTTGATTAAATTTTTTTTTTCATGCCACATTATCTATATCAATCCAAAAAAAAAATTGGTAGTCAATTAGACAATTTTTGTGTCCTATTAGGGCGTTCCGGCGTACCCGTACGTATTTACGTCTGCCTTGCAATTTACCTTTTATTAGTCTAGTCGCCTTTCGCACACTTTCAAACACTATAAACCTTGGTCTTGTTCGGTACATTCACACCTTTTTACTTATATACGATCTCTTGCGACTGTTCTGCTTACAATGCAAGAAGAACTCAATCATCTGCGTAGAGAAGGCATTTGACTCTCTACCCAGATATTCAAGTTCTCAGCAACTCATTCATCTCTAATGTACATACACTCACTCTCAAATCTGTCAGACAACTCCAACATTCATGCACAGGTGGAAAACCAAGGGACCCAACACAACGCTGTCTACAAAATCAGTCAGTAGACGCCCTATTTATCCTAACCCATGCACTGGAATCTTTGTATAAAGGTTGCAGCGATCGTACCAACTGCCTTCCCAGAACAAACATCGAGCCGATCGCTCTCAGCTCTTTCCTCCACACACTGTCATATTATGCTTTCGTAGACTCTGCCTAGTCTTTTTGCAGCAATTTTGGGGTCGGCTTCAAGTCTAACCGGATGCAGCGGTATACCAATATTTTACATGGAGCGACTGTCTGACCTCCACAACTCAGTTAGTACTAGTAATACGATACTCCTTGATTAGACTGGTTGTCAGACTTTCGGGCCACTGACTGCCTGTAACGACTGTCAAAGATCTACAAATGACAGCTGGGACCAACGGCTTAACGGAAAACTGTTATATGGTCTATACCGCACTCATTCAGAATTATGAAAACACTTTAGTGATACATGATTTGGAAAAACTAAGAAATTAGGTTTTAAAAATGTTGTAACAGGTGTAGGTGTGAGTGTTAATTAGAGTCTTCTTACAAAACAATATAATAGTGCAGAAATTGTGCAGAAAACTAAGGAGATCCAAGTGGAGTCGGTGATCGAAGCCATACTTTTCTTGAAGCTTATTGAAAGAACTTCATTCTTTGTTATGGTGGCAAAAAGAATGGTCTGTAGAAAAAAATGTTATTGATTATTTAAAATGAACTATGTTATTAGCGATTGCATTCATTACAAATAGCGTCGGTGATTGATACATAAATTATTTTAAAGCTGATTAGAAGAGGGTTTTTCTTTGTTAAGGACATAAGCAAATCGGCGCCGGGAGAAAAGAGTTAAACGCCATTAAGTATAATTACTGATGACCAAATATTCTAATTCAAGAGATATAACGATCGTCGGTGATTCAGACCTATTTCATTTTTAAGCTTGTTATAAGAGGGTTTTTCTTTGTTAAGGACATAAACAAATCAGCGCCGGAAGATGATGATTAACTCTCAGGCCATGGCATGCTAAGACAGACCTCAGGGGTCTAATTGTGTGCCTTGTTTATGTTTATGTAAAAAATATTTGTTAACAAATAAATAAATAAATAAAAAAAAACGAAAAGAAAAAAGTTAAACGCCATAATGTACAATTACTGACAACCATATATTCTAGTTCAAGAGTTATAAGGAGCGTCGGTGATTCAGACATATCGATTTAAAGCTTATTAGAAAAGAGTTTATTCAATACAATCTTCTAATTCAAGAGCTACAAGAAGCAAGGGTGATTTATTAATTGGTTTTACATCCCTTGGCCCATAGTTGTACATACGCAGCAGATAGTACGTACAGACGTACAACTATTTATAGGACATTTAGTAGGATTTTTGTAGGACAACCAACAAAGCACCAAAAATACATATTATTTGTACTTTTACTAACCTGATCTTTTTTTTTTTTTGCGAGGTGGAAAATCCGGAAACGGATGTCCTCCGCCTGGGGAGGGCGGAGGGGTCTGTCAGGCTCCAACTGACTAAAAACCACCCCGATGTTCCCTCGCACACTTGCGTCGGGGGGCAGCGGGAACGAAAGTGACTTCCGCTGACTTGTGCCGGCCCGCTCGACCAGTGCGGGCCTCGTCCCTGGGCGGAGTGAGGTGTACTCCCCCCGTTACGTCTGTGAGAGGCGCGCGTGGAACACTACGCGCCGCCGTCTCGGGTCCATTATGATGGGGGGCGACGTTTGTCCCCGAATCCATCGCCCCTGGACCTGTTTAGGGGGGCCGGAAGAGGGCGTTATCCTCCCTCTGCCGACGCCCGGTGCGTCTGCTGCGGGATGGGAAGGAACTCGAGATCTCCCTCTCCCTCTCCGCAGCTTCCTTCTGTGACATGATCGTTTCGCAGAAGGACATCACCGCGTCCCAGGACTCTGTGCTGTCGACCATCGCGTGAGCAACGGTCGGCAGCGACAGGTCTCCACCTACCTCTGTGACGAGGGCACGGCGCGGCTCGTCCCACGCGGGACATTCTGCCAGCGTATGCCGCGCCGTATCCTCCGGACACTGGACGCAGTGATGGCACCGAGCGTCCGGCTCCCTGCTTATGCGACACAGGTACTTCCCGAAGCAACCGTGCCCCGAGAGCACCTGCGTCGCCCGAAATGTCAGGGAACCGTGCTTCCTCCCGAGCCAGTCGTTGAGTACTGGCCGGATCGCACCGATTGTCTCGAGGCCGGCGGTGGGATGGTCAAGCCTTCCCCGCCATTCCGCCACCATGTCCTGTCGGAGCTGAGACCGGTGCAGCGTGTTCTGTCGCTGCACCAGCCTTTCGCCCCGATCCTTGGCGTCCTCGCGCCACTGGTGAAGTGTCGCGAGGGCTTTCGCCTCCAGTTACCACGGCGGGGTTCCGGCCAGTACACAAGCCGCCTCGTAGGAGATCGTGCGATAACCCCGTATGACCCTGACGGCCATCGCTCTCTGCGGTTTGCGCAGGACTGCGATAGTGCGGGCCGTCAGGTCCGTCGCCCACCTGACCTTAACCTAACTTTTTTACTATCCCGTAAGAATAGTCTCACGCAGTCCTAAGGTTTTTGCTGTGTCAAATATTTAGTAAACGGTTTGCTTTCGTCACAAAACAACGAATGTGACGAACTGTGAACATCGGTATTCCTGATACTATGAACTATGTCTGCTTTCCCCGGTATGGATTACAGTTGTGAAGTTTCTGTACCCCCAAAACTTAGCAAACAGATTGTTTTTAACTCAGAATAACTAACGCGACCAATTGTGAACTTGAACATGATACCATGAGACATATGTCTGTATACGTCTTTAAGAATGTTGTAAAGATTTTGTGTCTCCAGAAGTTAGCACACAAATCGTTTTCAACTCCTAATAACTTAATGATACCAACTGTGAACATGTAACTGATACCATGAACCATGTCTGCTTACCCTTTTAACGATTATAGTCGTGAAGGCATCTTCAAAACTTAGCAAACAGATCGTTTTCAACTCATTATAACCAATGCGACCAACTGTGAACTTTGGCATATGTGCGATGAAAAATGACTGCTTACCCCTTTAAGAATTATGGTGGTTAAGGTTACGCTTATGTTTATCAATGATGAAGTAGTGAAGGCTTGATACCACCCATATTGCTTTTACCTATCAAGCGAACATTTTACTGAGTCTACCCTAAAAAACTTGATAATTCTATTAGACATTGATTTTTCGAAAATTTTTGATATAGCTGGTAGAAGGGCTATTGGTCGGTAGGAACAGGGATCTTGTGGCTTTCCGCCTTTTTTAAATATTGGTCGTAGTTTAGCTTCTTTTAATTTATCCGGAAAAATACCTTCGTCGAAGGATTTATTTATTAGTTTGGTTATAAGTGGCGTCAATTCATTAAGTAACATCGTACAAATTAATATTATTTTTAAAACTAGATGACTAAAATAACAACAAATTATAAAAGGGCGTCAAAAAACTCCTCCTCAACGCTGTCAACTGGTAACGTGCCCAAGAGACTGGCGGCGTTGCCACGTTGTATGGCAATACTTAGCCTCTGGCCAAAGTAAAACTCAGCCCTTGGGTCACGGGAAGTGTCAACTAGGCGTTTAGATATTTCCTTGAAAAGGCTGTGAGCACTCGGACCCCACGGCCCCAGAGTTTCAACCCCAAACGGCTCAAAAATATAGTTACCACAAAGGTTACTATATTTACGCCGCTTGAGGTTCTCCGCAGCCGCAGCGGCAGCGCCTGTACAGCACGATGAGCTTGGAAGATGTGATGGCGCAAGAGTATCGACGCAAGTTGCGTCCCACACTAAAGGCCTACCCATCTTCCAAGGAAACAAAGACATGCCGTCCGGTCTTTTGCCATCGTCGCGTGCCAAGCCATTGGGTTCTAAGATAGCTGGAACGCCGACGGTAACAAGAGCTCGACGGATGATGTCATTTATGTTCGCGTGCCGCGCAAAACGTCCCGCACTTCGGTTGCATGACAGGCCGTGGTATCCGAGGCTGTTGACAGCTTCACCACAGTGACAGCGATGAGGAGAGCAGCAGGCGGCACCAAGACGTAAAGAAGCAGCGAGGCGGAAGGTCGTGTCGTCGAACAAAGTGCCTATGCTCGACGATGGCAGTGCGAGAAGCCAAAGACCCGACTCCCACTCACCCACAGCCAGCAGTCGCGCACGCTCAGCAGTAGTAGCAGACGTGTTGAGTAAATTCTCCTGAACTATTCTGCAGAGCGGCTCGTCCCACCGTCTCTGGGATAATGGATTGTCGGGTTTTTCAGTATTACGGCAAGCGAGTTTCCAAGCATCGATAGCCTCGGAGAAACACGGCACATCAAAATCAATCAGTGTGGAAGCCAGGATATTCCTGATTAATTTTTCAGTGCCGTAGACCGAGGATATGAATGCAGGTAAACTAATACTAGAAATTTTGTGGACGCCGAGTCCTCCCATACGAATAGGAAGACTTGCTTGTGCCCAAGCTCGGTCGTCCAAAGCCACATTTAAAATGGATGATAAAGTATGTCTGATAATTTGATCCATGTTGTCCAAGAGATGTGTGTGCTTCCATAAAGGGGAAGCACGAAGGAAGTATGTTATTTTAGGGCCGAAACAACAGTAACGAATTAGGGTGATAGCCGAATGCATGTTAATTTGGAGCAATCTTTCCGAAACATCATTAAAATTTTGAATCTTTTCCTCTTTAAAATCGGGAAAAGAATTTTCAAGAATTGGAGACCCGAGGAGACGAAGAGAACTTTTCTCAATAATTTTAATGTCAGGGGCTATTGCTTTAAATTTGGAAATAGTCGGTTGTCTGTCGATACTGTCCTCTACAAATAATTCGCATTTCGAAAGATTTAGGTCAAGGCCAATGGAATGAAATTCATTTTTTAAGAAATTTAGATCATTTAACACGATATCTACATCGCCTCCCAAGGTTCCATCATCAAGATACCAAACGTTTAATTAGTTTAATTAAGAATTTAGTTGACGGACAATTGGGTGAATAGCTAAACTAAAAATCACTGGCCCGAAGGGGTCACCTCGTTGACAGCCAACAGCAGATTCTAAAAGGTTGTCGTGATAAAGTAATTTTGAAGGGTGTCTGTAACATTGCCAAAGAAAACTATAAATTTGGGGTAGTTCATTTTTAGTTTCTGTTAACAAGGTGTCTCTATTTACTGAGTTGAAGGCATTCTTTATGTCAACCTTCAGAATGACCTCACCTTTGCCAGAATTTAGGTAGGTCGACAAAGCGTGTACGGCAGCCTCACAGCCCCCTTTAGAGCCGTAACCTAGCTGTAGGGGCTGAAATTTTTTCGAAACAGCCTCACCATAAAATTTACAGCAAATCTTGGCTGCCATACGACGGTAGACAGTTCCCACGGCAATAGGACGAATGCCACCATCCCGCTTACGCAGGGCACATAAATTTGCCCCGTATAGGACGTCGATGACGGCCTCGTTCACCTTGCCGGAGAGCATGAGGTTAATCAAAGCTGTGAGTTCCTTCAAGAGTAGCTCACCAGCTTCCCCGGCGCCTGAACAGATAAGGTCCTTTAGGTGTTGAGGACTTAGGCCGTCGAGGCCACCGGCGGAGCCGCTCCGGAAGGAGCAAACAGCTGTAACCACCTCTCGACCTGTAATAGTGAGGGAGTGTATGTCAGAATCAGGGGGGTCGGGAAAAGAAAGGCCATCCGCTGGGGCAGGGTGTTTGGTCTCCAGAGCTGCGAGTGTTTCTGGGGAGCACGGTGCCAGCACATCGCTACTGAAAAGAATCCTGGCTGCTCCACTAATGTTACCTTCCCCTAACTTGGTTTCCACCAAATGGGATATACCTCTTGAAGAGGTATATCTCTGCGTCGGTAATTTGGTGTCTAAATCTTGAGCCGAAATATTACAATTTTCTTTAATTTGTGATGTCAAAGAATTTTTGTTTGCCAAATTTTTTTGCACGTGAAGAATTCGATAAGGGAAGGTGAGCAGTTGTTCCCAAGCACTTAGCGAGTTCTCCCGGACGGCAAGGCGCACGCAACCTGCTAGGTTTTGCGCTACAAGTGGTCTAGCGCCTCGGGGAACTCGCTTTAGTATAGGAACAGAGTTTTTGAGTTTTGACAGGGTTTTCCAAAGTGGGTCGAAAGAAGATATGTCCTGTGTTGTGGGTGAGGGTGTTAAAACAGGGTCTGAAGTAGGTGCATTTTGAAGTTTATGTACTTTTCCAATATGTACATTCAGACCCCGCTTACCTTTAAAAAACCGTGCTTGGGTACAAAGCGGGCATCTCTCCAGGGTGGTCAGCGATGTTGAAGATAGACATGCACTATTACCCACCACATCGCTGCTGCTATTATTCATAAAAAAAGACTTAACAAAATAAATATAATAAACTAAATTAATATGAAAACACTGAAGTAACACTTATATTAAATAAAACGAAGGCGGCAGTGGCGTTGTCTTGAGGGGGCTCTGGGCGCTTCGCCGCCAATGCATACATTGAGGCGCAGCCTCGGCAGCAGCTCCAGGTGCGCCAGGTGTCACGTGCTCAGCTCAGCCTGTTAAGCTCCAGCACTTATCTTCAATCCGGGTTGTTTCAAACGAATTTCTAATTAATTTTTCGTATCCAACAGAAAAGCCCCAAATGGGCTGGATCTCCGATAGAGCTCTGAGTTTCAAGTATTGCAGTGGCGCTTGGGACCACAGTATATGATGCAAAACTGTAGGAATCGGCAGAAGACGCCGATAAAGATCTGCTTCTATATCGCGCAAAATTAATTATTAGAATTTATTTTGATAAAACGAAAAATGTTGATGTGTCATCTTGACAGATGATAATATATTAATATATTAATACATTCTTTAATGAGGAAAGATGGTATGTCGTCGACTCCGGCACTGCGCTTGTTTTTCATTTTGCGTATTATATTGTACATTTCACGCTCCGTGGCGGGTTGGACGAATAGGGAATTTATTGATGGTGTAAGAACTGGGCATACAGTATTCGACGTGTTGTTGGGTAGCGGTTCGCCGACCGAAGCAAAGAAGTGGTTAAAGATATTAGCAACCGTTGTTGTACTCGTGGTCTTATTGTCATCAAAACGCAAGGTAATATTTTTATTAATGCACTTTGAATCCAGTTTTAGGTTATTTTTAATAATGTTCCACATAGTTTTAGATTTATTTTGAGAGCGCTTCATTTCCTTAATATGATTGCATTTCTTTGATAGTTTTACACACTTCTTCAAGAGTTTTTCATACCTTTTATAGTGTGTTTTTAAAAGTTAGTTATTGGTCTTATCTACAAAAAATTTTAGCAATCTTTTGTGCTCACATGATTTTTTTAGACCTACAGTTAAATAAGGTTTCTTTTTATATTTTTTTATTTTAACGCGCTTTTTAGGTATACTTTTATTTAGTAACGCTTGCATCTTATTAGAAAACTCGGTATAAATTTCGTTAACGCTTTTATTTTTGCATAGTGTTTCGTCCCAATCCATTTGGCTAAGGTTAAGTTTAAACTGTGATATAGATTTTTCATTAAATAGCCTTTTCGTCACGAAGTAAGAAGATATATGTTGTTCTATCCCTGGTGAGTGTTGCAAATAGTTGAGGCTTCTGTGGTCAGAAATACCAGTATTTTCAATAGTTAATTTGTATTGTCTTTGATTGGTAAATATTAGGTATATGCAGGATGCCGTAGTCATTCTCTGTTTAGTTAGCTGTTTTGTTCTATAAAATCCTCAAGTATGTGTGTTTTATTATTTATACTTTGAATGTTTTGGATCAGTATCTTAAAGACGAAAGGGATCCGGTCCGGCTTGGTTAATGGGTGATAGGGTGTGTCTCGGTATGTTTGGGTCATCATACTTCTGTGTTGGAGTTTTTTTTTCGTTGTAGTCATGAGTAGTATTAGTTTTACTGTTTTGTTGTGTTATAGACCGTCCTTCTCTTTGTTGCCTTCTTCTCTGTAATGATTCTCTATCAAAAAATCCAGATACACACAAGCCTAAACTTTTTAAATAACCCGCGTTTTCTAGGATATATTTAGCCATCTTTTTACTAATTAGTTCCACCCGTAGTGGCCGTCTTAATCCGTTTCGTCCTATCCGAGTAAGCTCTTCGATATAGCCAGTAAGGTCGACATTCAATGTATCTTGAAATGCAAATATTACTCTATCTTCAAGGTCTTTTTCTGTTTCTTTGTAATATTCATTCAGGCCGTGGATAACAATTATTTTAGAGGTATCGTTTGTGGAAGTGTCGTTCACATTTAGATGCATGTTTTTGTTCTGTAGCTCGGCTATTTCTGTTTTAAGTTTTACATTTTCTATCTCAAGTTTCCGTATTGTTTCGTTTATGTGAATAATATTGGTATTTGTTTTTGTTTGTTCAAGAGAAAGTTGTTCGGTTTTCTGGCTTATTTCTTGTTGCAGTTTTAGTACAGCTATATTTATTTCAGATTGAATTGTACTTTGTATTTTTGACAAGATAGATTGTTGTTGCAATTCTAATTTTCTATCTAAAAGTTGACTAATTTTGTCTAATGTAACCGGCTCTGTGTGTAATACGATGGGTGATGTGGTTGTAGAAATGTCTTTATTTGTTGGTGGTGTGTCACATTTTCCTGTATCTCCCAGTATACTTTGGTCATCTTGTATTTGGTCGTCAATGGACATTATTGTGTCGTCAAGTTTCGGTGGAGATTGTCTCCTAACAGGCGTGTCGTCATTTCTAATCTGCCTTGTAGTAGTTTTACACGATGGGCAGCGCCATGAGTTAATTAATTTACTTTTATTTTCTACATAATACGATGAGGTCATGTTGCTGCATCGGTAGTGGTAAAGTTTTTGGCAAGTACTACATCTTAGCAACTAGCAACTAGCGCCTTAGTAGTAAGGCCCTGTAGGCAAAAGAAAGGTGAAGACCGCTAACAACCTACATGTATGTCTAAATTGCCTGTTTAGTCATAACGGCGAAAAATGTACGTCAAAAAAATGAGCAAGCACTGCGATGAGCCGCATAGCATCATTTTGCATGAAGCGATTGGTTTTGCAAAATCGAGAGCCGGCAGGGCAAATGTAAGTCAACAATTGAACACGCATTTAGCACATCTCTCTCTATCTCTCAGCAACTCAATTGAGGTACTGCTAACCACGGCCCAGGTCAAAACAATAACCCATGATGTAACTACGATCATCTTATAAGCTTAACTAGACCAGGGCTCTAAGGTTAGCCTAAATACAGAAAATGCTGCTCAAAAATTGCAGTTAAAACGAAACAAAATGAGCGCGGTGGTGTCTGGTGTTGGTGCTACAGGCGCCACTTTGCCCATGCAAAGGAGTGCTCCATCTTAGATGCCAAGCAATATACAATGACTTCAACATTAATATGAATGCACTTATTATAAAGAAAATGACGAACAAACTGCCAAGTAAAATAGTAAATAAAGGTAGATTTGAACATATACAACATTTACAACTCGCTGATCCTGAATATAACATATCTCAGGACATTTATTATAAGAAGCCAAAGAAGGATGTATTATTATTAGAAATAACGAAGAAACATATTATACACAAGTTTACTACACAAACAAGATTTATGTCAGCCCGGAAATACTTGTGAACAAGTAAAAAATATTCCGCGCGCTTTTTCTTTTCGCTGTATTGTTTTTTATTAAAAAAAAAAATGGTGTAATTTAATGAAAATGTTGTCCGAGTTTTATTTATTTCCTCGCAAATATTTTATAAAACTTCGTATGACATACGTGCGCTTTGATAATTACAGCCTCTGCTTTCTTGTATCCCTCGATTACGGCTCGGGCTAGCAATATCGCCTCGGCTGTAATTTTCAACTTACCGCACTTATATCATAATGTAGGTACTATTATAACATTTTCAATTATTTTTTATTACATTATTTTAGTGCAATTTTGTATTAAATACGTTTTTGAATATTAACATTTATTTTATTAAAATATAGTCTCAAGGCTCATGCCCTTACAACTGAGGTACGTACCATTCATACTGTAATTAAAATCAATTAGTTAGCCTTGCAAGTAAACGTAATTTGGGAACATTTTTCTACATTAAGTTGCATATTATTTTCCTTACACCAGTTTAAGAGTCTGTTCACGTCAGCCCTGAAGTAAAGTTGAATCGGCTAGAGAATCTATAACGTGGACTATTTACAAATCATCGGCGAATAAGAATGGCGTACGTTAAATTAGCAATTAGGAAGGTCGTTTACAAAGATGATAAATATTACGGAGCCCAGGTGGGAACCCTGTGAAACACCGGATTGTTGGTTTGCTGCAAGGCAGCGACTTGGGAAGCTTTGAAATATGGGTCCTGCAGGAGAACGCGTGTGAAAATCACCAAAAGAGTCTGTCTTTCACGTTGAGGACATAATTGCCTGCTAAAAGTTAGCGCACATTTGGAGAGTGAAGCTCCCCGTAACCTAACTCCCCGGGTGGATGGACCCGGGGGTGAGTGGCCTCCCTGCCGGGTGTGAATAGGGAGGTGTTTACCTACTGGTGTGCCCTAAGCTTGTGAACCTGACGCCAGTCTTATTGTGTGAAAAGGCCCACAAGCGGCCTCTAGTGCGAACAGCGGCACTAGAGGCCTAGACACTAGGCGCAAGCTGTGAACGAAGTCAGATTTAACTAGTATTTCTAGACTAGGCTTGACTAGGGTAGCCCCCAAGGCCATGATTCTAGCTCCCGATGCGAATGGATTATCTCGTCCTGAAGGGCTTTCGCGGTTTGGATTTGGTCACCACCCTCTTGGTTTCGTTGGCACAAGGTTGGCACCGTAAATTTAAAAAAAATGTTACCCTCTGCCATTTTTAAGGCAGGCTCATCCCATACACTCAGAGTACTTAATAGACAACTCTAAAATACGACTACTCCGGGCGGGAGTAGTTTTTGATAAAAAAAAAAACATTATTATAAAGTCTTGTACGGAGCGTCTTGGAGTATTGCAGAATTGTACGGAGACACCACACTACGCCACGCATAAATTACTCGTAGAAAGGGTACAAAAGCGGTTTCTTTGGCATTTTCCAAAGGAAAAAAGAAACTGTTGCCCTCCTACAACACTGGTTTGAAATACTTCAAGATAAACTCGTTGTCAACTTGAAGAGATGTCATTGATGCCTCGTTTCTCTATAAACTGCTCAGAAATACAAGGTGTTGTTTTGCATCCTCGTCAAATTCAAGGAGGTAACTATGCTAGTGATTCTCGTCCCGAATCAATAATAAAATGGGTAGGTAATTTTTATTTTTTTTATTTTTTACGAAAATCGGTAAGTGTGAACCAGCCGTGTTTTAAACGCGGCCCGTCTGGTTCTTGCCTTATAGCCTCGCTTACACACATACAAACAATCTCAAACGTTTAATTCATAATTTCTTAGTCCCTAAACCAAGTTAAGGGGGTTATTCTGAAATACTGACAAACTTAAACAACCAAAAAAATCAGCGTTTATTAATAATTAACTAGATACCGTAATTTTAATTGATTATTTATCTCTTTCGTGACCACCCCCTGAAATTTGACGAGGTTGCAAAACAACACCTTGTAGAATCGATTGCCCTAAACTACTAAGTCTTTTAAAATTTTGTGCCCCATCCCGATATCCACGAAACCCAATCACTCCGTTTCACCTACCCTTACGCAGAACGGTTCTGGGTACAAACTCTCCGATTCCACGCTTGTGTAAAATGCTTAACAGTTGTAGTGATCAGTCTAATAGATAGTCGGTACTTTCCCTCGAAGGCCCGATTACTGTATACCTACTTACATCTTGATTGGAAATGTAATTATCAGCTGTTACGTCATTAATTAGCGTGCAATAATACCCTTTGTAGTGCAACGCTTTCAAAGTACCTAAAATAATAACAAAATAAAATATTATCAGTAGTTGACAAATCGATTTATTCTTCGTTAGTCCTGAAGTTTGGTCCCACATTCCAAAAGATTCTTCATGTGTCCCATATGACTATTGAAGTTGTCCTTCGTCCCAAATTACACATATTTCAAAAGTACAGTCAGCAAAAATAGTTAACGCATAAACATATTTACATATATTGTTCTGTGGAATAAAAAAAAACATAATAAAAATATAAACCATAATAAATCACTCCTAACAGTGTGGTACCAATGTAGTAATTTCGATCCTTTTGAGTGTACAAATACACCTAGGGTCGAAGGTATCAAATAGAATGTAGTCGACGTAGCCCCGCTGAACGGAGCTCCTATTTCTGTTAGGAGGCTTTA
Source organism: Cerastis leucographa (assembly GCA_963082945.1). NCBI lineage: Eukaryota > Metazoa > Arthropoda > Insecta > Lepidoptera > Noctuidae > Cerastis > Cerastis leucographa. Next base: position 13,082,634 of record OY720357.1, read on the forward strand.
AATAAACCTAACACAAAAGGCATGGCGGGGTCTTAGTTCTCTCGGGTATTAGTAAAATAGTGAAATGACCAATCATGTTTTGGCACTTGTTGCTTGTCAAATTAAATTTTATAAATAAACTAGCTGAGTCCGCGACTTCGTCCGCGTGGAATTTAACAAAAAAGTATAAGTAAAGTTATTTGGTTTATTGAATTTTTTAGTTTTTACATTTTTATTTGTATGGTTATTTATTTTTCTAAAATAGAAGTAGCTTAAGTTACTTCTTATTACATTAGCTATCTGCCAGCGAAAGTCCCGTCAAAATCGGTCCAGCCGTTCCAGAGATTAGCCGGAACAAACAGATAGACAGACAAAAATTGAAAAAATTTTTTTTTGGTATATCCACCGTATATACATTCATATGCATGTAGTAAAAAGCGGTTATTTTATTATTACAAACAGACACTTCAATTTCATTTATTTGTATAGATGTACATATAGATAAGTATTATGCCTAAAAATTTATGCAACTCCAAATTATGACGAAACAAATTAGACCAAATGATAGCCTAACCTTTGCATTATGCCACAGTATTATTATGCTCACAAAAGTTATCCGAAAAAGTTGTGCGAAAAAATATTATGCCTTAAAATTTTATGGCAAGAAGACAGAGAGGAGGGGTTTTTTGGGTTTCGACGAAAATTGGTTTGAATAAGATTTGATGTTTAGTTTTTGAGTTATGGGACTTTTTGAACTAGTTGATTCATGTTAAATATTGTATAATACGTAACCCTTTTTTGGCAATCGTACACAAAAGTGACTTTGGCATCACAAAAAAATATGGGCCGTAGAAGGATTATAAAACAGGACGAAGTGGGAATAAAATAATTGAAATTATATTTTTTACGAAATAAGCGTACTGTTTGGGATTAACAACGGTTTTTTTTTTAATGTGGAACAAAACTTTAGGACGAACGAAGAACAAATCGATAAATCACATATTTGTACAATCACATGACTGTAGATCCTTATATTATCTTGTTTGATTAGGTAAATTTTGGGAGCCTGCCGTTTTGCCGAAAAGATTTTGACAAAATTTCACTACCCAACCAAATTTTAGCAACCTTTTGCAATGTTTGGAATGATTTTAGTACGCACTTTTTCATTTGGTCAAATTTTTACTTTGCAGAATATTACCAAAGATAATTTCATTAAGGCATTTAGTCTTTAATTATATGTTTTATTACATCAAACATTCTTTAGACAATAAACGTTAGGTCAAACATTTGCTATGACAAAAAATATAAAGGCAAAAATAAGATTGAATTTGTCTGAAACAATGGTTACTAGGTTATTAGGTTATTTATGGAACTTACATTAAAAAAAAGTTAGGTTACAGGGAGCCGGACGCCATGTATCGCACGAGCCGAGCGAGTACCAGAAACGACTAGAAAAATATGGAAAAAAAGAGATTATTTTTAGCAGGCTATCGAGAACCGAACTTGTTAGACGGGGTTAATTATTAAAAGAAAAATGGTTAGGTTAGGTTAGGTTAGAACTGTGACCTCCAGAAACGACTAGATTATATAGAAAGAAATATGGAAAACACAGTGATAGGGTATTGCATGACTAACCCACATTGAGCGTCATTTATGATTTACTATCTACCCACTTAACAGCACACATTGTAATTTCATTTGTATATTCAGTGCAAGTAACTTATAGATGCAAAATTTTTGTCATTAACTAAGCAATTGACTGAATAGAAATGGTGGTGGCGCCTTACACCTAATACTTGGGCGGAAATATAAAAATGTTTGCGTGTATCCCAGACGCAGGGAGCTGGTGTGCTTCTATAGTGGACTGTATTATTGCGGAGGTAGAAAAGTACGTAGATAGGTCTGACCTTGCAAATGCGACACGAATTAGGACGAAGAACTTGTGAATAATATGGTCAAAGGAATTTGGCAGGAAACATGCAGCACCACTGACCTTTAGATTCGCCGTCTTCAATCCTCCGCGTCGGTCGACAGAGGGTTCGAGTCCTTGCTGGATTCAGGGCAGCGCACGAGGGGGCGCGCAGACGTCTTTCACCACATAAACACGTACTTTTCGTAGTGTTTTAGACAATAGTTCGAAAATGTAATCGCGGCAGTTCACAACCGTTAATTAGTAATAAATTAATAAGGGAGCATGTTCTCAGTAACGCTACTCTCGTTCAAGTGGACGAGGGTCTCCACACAGTCACCGTCGCGGTGACAAGGACAGCGATAGTCCAGGTGTGCATGTGGGAAAAGGATGGGATACGATAGGATAGTGACGCAGTTTGCAAGTCATTTTTACTTCTACCCTACAATGAAAATTATAAACGTATACGAAATCCAACATCCTCCCAGCCTTGAAGAAACCCTTCAAAAAAGGTTAGAAAAACAAAAGAAAATCGCTATATTCAGCAACTTCAAGTAGCGGGTTGATAACTAGAGCGGATAAGCATAATGAAATCTCTAAACTAAACTTAACGAAAACTAATTAATACTTATGATCGAAAATATGTATATAAGAAGATATTGACTATTGAGTCGGAAGCGGGCATAACCGCACTACTGGTCGTTTATAAGTACCAGTCTTAGTTTTTACTTCCGCTACGCGCACAACACCATCCTTACCAGGGTATACATTGGTAACAATTCCTAATGGCCACTGCAAGGGTGGAGCGTTATCTACATTTAACAACACTACGGTACCGACTGTGATCGGGTTACACGGAGTATTCCATTTCTCGCGTTGTTGCAAATTATGTAAATATTCCGACTTAAATCGTTTCCAATATGATTGAACTATCGAATCCATTAAGGAGAAACGAGATAACAGATCTGATCGTTCTTCAGATAAGTCGGCTGCGGGTAAACATTCTAGCGGAGAAGTAGATAGAAAATGCGCGGGAGTAAGTGCTAATGGCTCTGATGGATCAGAGCTCAAAACATAAAGGGGACGGCTATTTAGCACTGCCTCAATTTGAATAAGAACGGTCGACATCTCCTCAAAGGTGAGAACTTGATTGCCGATTGTACGAAATAAAAGCGACTTGGTGCTCTTCACGTTCGCTTCCCATATTCCTCCAAAGTGACATGCTGTAGGAGGGTTCATTCGCCACGTGATACGGTTCTTCGCGAGTTCATGACTAAAACTTTGATAATAATCAGCAGTTTGTAAAAACTCATGAAGTTCATTAAAATATTTTTTTAGAAGCAACAAAATTAGTCCCGTTATCGCTGTATAAGAAATTACAAGGACCTCTACGCGATATGAATCGTTTAAATGCGTCGATAAACGAAGCAGAAGTTAAGTTAGATACTAATTCGATATGAACCGCTTTTGTTACGAGACAAATAAAAATACAAATATAAGCTTTTACACTTTGTACGCCCCGTTTGCGGTAAGGAGTAATATAAAGCGGCCCTGCGTAATCGACGCCCGTATGTAAAAACGCTTTGCATTGCTCTAATCTATATTTAGGCAAATCGGCCATAGGCGGAAACGTAGGCTTAGGATTAACTCGAAAACAATCATTGCATTTGTGTATGTACTGTCGAACCACACGTCTAGCAGATATAATCCAATATTTGGATCTTAATATCGAAATTAATAACTGTGGCCCGGCGTGACAATTGTCGCGGTGATAAAATTCAATTAATAATTTAACAATATGTCCTTGCCCGGGAAGTAAAATCGGATGTTTAGAAGAATATTCTAGTGTCGAATTCGATAAGCGACCTCCAACACGTAAAAGTCCGTTACATAAAAATGGAAACAATTTCCGTAACTTGGCCGAGCACGGTTGACCCTTAGAAATATTCTTAATGTCTTCGGAAAAGTATTTAGACTGGATTGCGCGAATTATTTCTAACTCAGCTGTATTTAAATCTTCAGCGGTGATTGTATCGTTTTGCGGCATTTTTTTTATAAATCGAAGTGAGAAAACAGTAGCTTCCAGCAGCTTTTCCCAAGTGGAACATTCTGAAGCTAATTTTAAAAGCGGGTTATTATTATCTGTGACTTTAGTCACGTGGGAAACGGTTTTTTCTTCCGGTAACGAAGACCGGTTGGGTAAAAATCGCTGTATAGGCCAGTCTTGTATAGGCAAGGAAAGCCAGAATGGACCCTTAAACCATAGCTCATGTTGAATGAGCTGCGAAGGCATGAGCCCACGAGATACACAGTCTGCGGGGTTATGTAAGCCAGCGATATGATATAAGTTTTCAGGTGAAATATTTTCCTGAATTTGAGAAATGCGATTGGCAACGTAAGTGTTAAATCTGTGTGGCGAAGCAACAGACCAACACAGTGCTACTTCAGAGTCCGAGAAAGCATAAATATTTTCAATTTTATGTCGCTTAGCTAAGGTGTCATAAACGGTTTTAAGAAGTCGCGACATTAAAAGTATTCCGTTTAATTCCAAGCGTGCGAGAGTGACTTTAGGTTTAGCGGATGCAACACGCGATTTGGAGCACACGAGTGAAGTAATAGGCGATTGATCGCCATTTACGACGTGCAAATAAATCACACAGCCGTATGCGGATTCGCTCGCATCTGAAAATGCGACTAAGGAAACCATAGAACCGGTTTCTATACCTAGATGGCGTGGAAATGATAAATTAGATATATGCGGTAATTCTGTTAAGTATTGTTGCCATATTTTAACAATGCGAGGAGGGGTTACATCGTCCCAATCGAGATTTAAAAGCCAGAGTTCTTTTATGATTAATTTAGCAAAAAGAATTATAGGGCCGACGAGTCCTAAGACGTCGTACAACCGAGCGGTAGCGGATAAAATGGCGCGTTTAGTACAAACAGGTGGAGGACTTGATATTTCGAAAATAAAGGTATCCTGAGCAGGTAACCAACGCAAACCTAATATCTTAAATGTATCTCCATCGTCGAAAGAAATGCATTCAGATTGACGGTGCGACTCGGGAATATGTTCGAGCAACTCCAGCGAGTTGGAGTTCCATTTAACTAAATCAAACCCGCCAGTTTTGAAGATCTGGATGAGATCGGCAGCTGTCTTGACCGCTTCCTCGAAAGAAGAAGTAGATGAAGCTACGTCATCCATATAAATGTCCCTCTCTAATACGGCTGCCGCAGTTGGCCAGTTATGCCGTTCATCGCTAGCGAGTTGACGTAGCGTGCGGAGCGCCAAAAATGGTGAAGACCGAAGCCCAAATGTGACTCGAGTGAACTCAAAAACCTCGAGCGGGTCGGTTTCAGAAAATCTATATAAGATTCTTTGATATTTGCGGTGCGGAGCGTTCGTATAAATGCATAAATACATTTGTTTCACATCTGCACAAAAAGCAATTTGATAAACACGAACATTCAAAAGAATATGAAATATATCAGCCTGTAGATTGCAACCCGTATACAGGACATCATTTAGTGATAAGCCTGTATCGGTCTTGGCGCTGCCATCTAGCACAGGACGAACCTTGGATGTCGCCTTGTCGTTGCGGACTACAGGATGATGCGGTAGATAAAAGCCTGGAGCGGATAATGCCTCAGGTGTGGTGCGGGACAGTATACCTTTATTTAGGTAATCACGAATAACATCGTCATATTTTAATTTTAAACTTGGATCCTTAGAAAATTTCTTTTCTAAAAGTAGAAAGCGTTTTTTAGCCGTAGTATAAGAATTGCCTAGATTATTTGGGTCTTCTTTAAAAGGAAGGTCAACTGAATAACTGCCGTCGGAGTTACGAACAGTGGTTGAAGTATAGATGTTTTCACACTGCTGATCGTCGGGACTTAAAAATGATTGCGAAGGTAATTCCTCGACTGCCCAAAATCTTTCGACAATCTGGTGTAGCGAGTCAGAAGTAAAAACACACAATGTGCGGGTAGCGGGTTGCGGAGAAATAATAGGCGCGTCACCTAAAATTAGATAACCTAATGTCGTTTCAAGGGCAGAGGGCACACCATCATGTGAGCTTTTAATTTGTCCAGAAAGTAAAATTTCACAATAAAGTTTAACACCTAAAAGTATATCTATAGTTCCCGGTTGCGAAAACTCATCATCAGCGAGCGGTAAGTTACGAATAAAATCAATAGACGCGGTATCAACACAGGTGTCCGGTAACTGTGACGTGATCTGTCCTACTACCATCGGCCTTATAAAATATTCGCACTTATTATCAAAGCGAGACGTAAACTTAACTGATGTAACACCGAGAATTTTTTGTGAAGCTCCTCCAATGCCTTGAACTTCCGAATAGCGGGTTTGAGTATAAATAGGAAGCGATAGTCGCTTACAACAAGAGGTGGAAATATAATCACTTTGAGAGCCAGGATCCACTAGACATCTTAAAAAGTGAGTGCGGTTTAAAGAATCAACAAACTTTACTTTCGCGGTCCCTAACAACGTAGTCGTTTGATAACGAGCTGCTCGATCGTACGAAACTGTACAGACCGATGCATTGTTTACAATTGTTGTAGGGTCATTAGAAGCGGTGAGCGAATGAGTCATAGCGGACTCTGCATGACTGCTGGCCGGGTTAGGGCGCGGCACGTCATGAGCGGTAGCGGGAACAGGATTAGCGGCGTTGGACACCACGGAGCCAACGTTACAATTCGTTTTATCATTTTGAGTTGGATTGAAATGTAATAAGGTGTGGTGTCGCTTCGAACAATGAGAACAAGTATGTTTCGAAGTACAAGAAAAAGTCTTGTGTTTTATACTTAAACAATTGTTACAGAAATTATTAAGTTTTATAAAATTATATCTTTCTCGCGGGGTTATTTTAATAAACGATGAACAAGAATATAAATGTTCATGTTGTTTGTCATTGCATAAAGCGCATTTATCGCTTACACTTGGACCACACCCCATGTCTGTATTCACAAAAGACTTGGACGGTTTAGGGATGTGTTTAGTTGGACGCTGCTGTTTAGATTGAGAATGATTATTATCTATCGATTTACTAAGGTTTGTAGAACGAGCCAAAACTTTACTTTGTTCCTTTATGAATTCAATTAAATTAAGGTATGAAGGTATTTTATCTTTCCGATAGGTAATTTCGAATAATTTAATTGTGTCTGCGTCTAACTTTTGCAGAGCTAAATGCAAGAAAATAAATTCGGTTAAATCATTAAGCTTTAATTGCTTAAGCGCTGCTACAGATGAATCAAAATTATTTATAAATGAATCTAGACCATCAGAACTAGCCATGGATAACGGTTTAAACTGTAACAATTGGTTTAAATATGCGGATGCGAGTGAGCGAGGATCGTCATACTTTTGCACGAGTGCCTCCCAAATAATAATATAATTTTCTGCGTTTGGAGCCAACCCTGCGCAAACACACGACGCCTGCCCAGTTAATTTACCTACTAAGTAAAATACTTTTTCACTATTATTGAGCGATGCGTTATCGTGTATCATGCTTTTAAATTGTTGATAAAACAATGGCCATTTCTTGACATTACCGTCAAATGACATCAAATCAATGGGCGGAAGGCGAGAATTAGATTTTTGTAACGAAGTCTGAGGTTCAGGTTCAGGACACTCGGGTTTGTTATCGAGTAAAACCTGTTTTATAAAACAATACATTTCCTCAAACGATAACCAGGAATCATATTCGATCTCGGAATCGGGGTTCAACTGTAAGTTTAATATATTATAGGAATCTAAAATTGTTTGATAATCACCACGCAATGTATCAATATTTGAAGCACTAGAACAAAACGACTTATAATATTGTCGATCATTATTTGTTTTGTGTGCAAGTTCGAAAATATTTTCAACGCGTTTGTAAATAACATCACGTTTGACTACGTATAATGATAACTGGTTTCTATTAGTACTCGAATTGTCAAAGGACATGTCCGCATCACTACTCTTCCTCTTAGACTTAACCATTGTGAATAACTGTAAATAGTATAGCGGCGATAAGTACGTAACACGAATATGCAAATAAAGTATTTATAAGCGGTTATTATCGTAAAAACGATAATTTTATTAGCGAAAATAAATATAAAATTATTGCGGGTGAGTGAAAAACTCAACAGAACTGGTATGCGAACGAGCGCTAACGAAGCGAGCCGAAGTTTACCGAACAATTACCTACGAACAAATTATCTAAAACACGATCATATAGGAAACGATACAAAATGGCGGACCACAAAATGGAATGAATTTGGAAAGAAATAACTTTTACGTTGTGTTGTACTATGCAATGCGGGTGCGGAAATAAAAGGAAATAGTTGTCGTTGCGTCAAAATACAAAGAATTAACGACAATCTATTTAATTACGTAGTACAGTCAATGTTTAGTTATAACTGACCATGCGGTTTGAATATAAAGTACGGCCAAAATGACCAAGAATAATCCGGTTCGAAGTGACCAAAAAATATGGTGGCGCCTTACACCTAATACTTGGGCGGAAATATAAAAATGTTTGCGTGTATCCCAGACGCAGGGAGCTGGTGTGCTTCTATAGTGGACTGTATTATTGCGGAGGTAGAAAAGTACGTAGATAGGTCTGACCTTGCAAATGCGACACGAATTAGGACGAAGAACTTGTGAATAATATGGTCAAAGGAATTTGGCAGGAAACATGCAGCACCACTGACCTTTAGATTCGCCGTCTTCAATCCTCCGCGTCGGTCGACAGAGGGTTCGAGTCCTTGCTGGATTCAGGGCAGCGCACGAGGGGGCGCGCAGACGTCTTTCACCACATAAACACGCACTTTTCGTAGTGTTTTAGACAATAGTTCGAAAATGTAATCGCGGCAGTTCACAACCGTTAATTAGTAATAAATTAATAAGGGAGCATGTTCTCAGTAACGCTACTCTCGTTCAAGTGGACGAGGGTCTCCACACAGTCACCGTCGCGGTGACAAGGACAGCGATAGTCCAGGTGTGCATGTGGGAAAAGGATGGGATACGATAGGATAGTGACGCAGTTTGCAAGTCATTTTTACTTCTACCCTACAATGAAAATTATAAACGTATACGAAATCCAACAAATGGTAAATTGAAAATTGGCGATACTAAATATTTGCCAACTGAAATATTTGACTACATGAAAATTGGTAAAAGTACTAGTTGGTAAACAAGTTATTGTTTAAACGTTCACTTTCCAAACATTAGGTTTGCGTTACAATTTTTTTTGTAAAAAGAGTTTTTGCTTAGTAATAATTTGGCAAATGAAATTATGTGGAAAATTGTTTGGGAAGTGATCATTTGTCAATTTCTTTTCGGTTAAACATAGGTAACCCGTAAATTTTAATAATCAACAATTGAAATCTTTTCCTATAACTTCATCATCATCATCGTCATCATTTCAGCCGAAAGACGTCCACTGCTGGTCATAGGCCTCCCCCAAGTGTCGCCACATTGACCAGTCCCGTGCTCCCGACTCGCATCCAATGGATCCCCGCAATCTTAACCAGGTCATTGGTCCACCTAGTGGGAGCTCCGGTTTGTAGTCGCCATTCCAGAACTTTTCGGCCCTACCGGCCCATCCGTTCTGCGAGCAATGTGCCAGCCCACTGCCGCTTAAGTTTGGCAATTCTTTGGGCTACTATTCTTTGGTCGGTAACCTTAGTTCTCTTGCGGATGTCCTCATTTCTGATTTGATCACGCAAGGAAATTCCGAGCATAGCCCTCTCCATTGCCCTTTGGGTGACTTTAAGCCTTTTGATGAGGCCCATTGTGATCGACTTCGTTTCGGTCTCATATGTAATCACTGGCAACACACACTGGTCATAGTGTTTCGTCTTGAGGCACTGCGGTAAGTTGGACGAGAAGATACCACGCAGCTTCCCGAACGCTGCCCAGCCGAGTCGGATTTCTTATGACTTGGCCAAGATTATTTGCTGAGTAAGTTACGGATGTTTCTTTTAAAAGTTTTTGGATGGGAAATACCGATCCAATCTTGTTAAATAACGGAACTCTTATAGATTCGTCCTGTTCGTTTGTCTGTCGGTCCGCCCGTACGTCCGTCCGTATGGCACAGATTGTTTACTCCGAGACCATTGGCTCCATGCATTTAAGGAGAGTAGGTGTAGATAGCTCATATCTCGGAAAAGTGACGCTTTAGAGCTATACTAGCTATTAATATAGGTCAAATGCACAGCCGCAGAAAAAAATTAAAAAGGCTCATGTTAGGCAGGCCATTTAATTCAAACCCCTTTACATATGAGCGTAAATTTACATATTGCCGAATGCCATATTACATACTGTATTATGTTACCGTACCATTAAAATTATTTTTATTATATTGTTTGTGTTACGGAACCCTGTATGTGCGAGTACGACTCGCACTTGGCCAGTCATTTGTATGCACCGTTGGGTGAAAATAAAGATTTTATCAAAATTGGATCTGATAGATGTTCAAATTATCACGACTGTATTATCTAGTTATCTGATTTAACAATAACAGTCCTCGGTTTATAAAAGAAACCAATTTGCAAATGTGAATTAGTACCTACGGAATCGGTGGATCAAGCAATAACATGTTGAAGTTGGCCATTATTTTGACAGTCGCAGCCGGTAAGCCACAATATATTTTTTTAACTCTACAGCTACACCAGTGTAAAAGTGTGCTAGCCTAGGTTGGTCCGTGGATGGGTGACCTCTTATTACATACCGAGTTTCCTCCGTACCTTGGAAAGCACGTTGAGCCGTTGGTCCCGGCTGTCATTTGTAGCTCTTTGACAGTCGTTACAGGAAGTCAATAGCCAGAAGGTCTGATAACCAGTTTTAGAAAGGTTCTTACAACTTTCTCCATGGGACCATTCTGGCTATCGCGAAAAACAAAACAATCAACTGCCCCATTCATTTAGGTCGAGTTTGTTTTGAAATTTTGTATTTGACAGCTGCACATTTTTTTGCGATTACGATGTTCTTCCTATGGAGAAACTTGTTCAGTTTATTGGTCTATACCACAACCTTAAATGTTACCACATCTTTATAAACATATGCTGTATACCTATTGTAATGAAACACGCGCACTGCGCTGGCGCTGCCACGACCACGACTTGACATGACGGGCCGCTGTCTTAAACAAAACTGGTCGGACGCCCGATCGTGCTTCTTCTTTTTAAACTTTCTTCTTGGTTTCGACTGAAAGTCGCTTCTGCGGCCAAAAGTCGTGATAGATAAAAATCATAACTATAAAAAAAATTTGGTTGATATTTTGTATTCCAAGGCGACTTTTGCAACGTCCGTTACCGGTAAAACGTGAGTAATAGGGATGCGCGGGAGAATAGCGACAAAACTTTGAATGGGATTTCATCGTAGAATACAAATAATTCGTCACTAAAAAGCTATTAGGATCATTTCTGTTTTAATTTAATAAACAATAGACTATTTTACGTATTTATGGCTAACAATAATATTTAAATTATGTGAAAATGCCTTTCAAAGATTCGTCCCGAATCACCCCCGTGTCCCTTCACCCCCCATCTTACGGTACACGTTATGTGTTAGCTAAATAGTTACCTACAACAATTCGTCCAAGCTTCCTAGAATCCAGCTTTTTTAAATTTTCATTCGTGTTACAATTTTATTTTCCAGTGGGCTGTGTACAAGCGCAGAATAAGTATTTCCTGTACACAAGGTAAGTAATATCAGAAAAATAAACCGGTTAAGAGCTTGTCGGGACACGCACATTGAAAGGTTCCGTAGTTGGGATGAATAATTAAATAATTTTTCCTAAGAATGAACTTGTTATTTTAGTTGAAAAACATGTTCTCCCATATATTCCAACTGCAAATGTATAAAAGCATTTTAGACATCAAGATATTACCAACAGATGGATATTTCTCTTCAAGAAGAATAATTCTTATTACACCGATTTCTCTCGATTCAGAGTTAGCGAGCTGCATACCTCTAAATCCGAGAGATTTACCATGATTTTCCGGTTAACTTCAAGTAAAGAAATATTCCCAAAATGGGAAATTTTAAATAACTTAAAAACTATATTTATGTTAAAAGCATTTATTTCAAGTGGACCACTAAAAGGTATTAGAAGAATCGAAGTTTAAGGAAGTAGAATTGGTTGCAGTTGCCCATTCACATTCGCAATGTCTCTGCCGCTAAAGTATTAGACGGTCGCAGTATAACATGGTGGAATGGAAATTGACGCTAAAACGGTAACCACGTATCAGTACTTTATTCTCACCACACATAGAAATCACATGAAATTCGTTCGTCAATCATTAAAAAGAACAGCTGTTTTTTTTTTTTTAATGAATAAAAATCAAAACATTTTTACTTAAGATAGGCCTACATGGGCACTTATAAAACGTCGACTAAAAGGCGCTCGGTTCGGTTTGGTCGTTTCCTATGGAGAAGAACTGGCAAGAAACTCCATGGTTACTCTTTTAAAATCATTTGTTATTACAATATCTCTGTTATGTTACAGCGTTAGTACTTAAGTATGGGTGGGTATCGTAGGCCCGACAATAAGTCGTTGCTTACTACAAAACGTAGAATAAAAAGTTACCAAGGATCTAGGAATCTATAAGGCCTACAATGTCGTAAGAAAAAGACTATATACAAAAAAAAAACGTGGAGAATACGTGGGAACCATTTTAGCGTCGGCGTCCCTTCCAACTTGTGTAGTTATTCGAAAATCTTTTGGAGAAACCTTACCTAAAATCCTTTAGTCGTCAGCCTATAGTGAACTTTATGCTTGCTGTTTCGACCAAATAATTTTGCTTTCCAAAGCGTCACACTATCGTTATAAAACTAACTAGGTTTAAAGTCAGTTAGAGATAACTTGCTGACAAATTATTTATTTAAGGAATAACCCGGTTGTACCAGAGGTACTACCAGGTACAGCCAGTCCTAACTTCAATGGAAACGACACTACAATCATATTGATCCATGGGCACGGTGAAAGCGCTGGATCACGATTCAATACTTTTATCAGGCAGGGTAAGTGCCTCTTAAAACAAGTGATAAAACTCTAGCATCGGTGCCTGTGCTGGCTAATGGTAGTTAAACACTACGCGAACTTCGGAAAAAGATATAACTCCGACTCCGACGAGAAATAATGCAGAATAACTGATGATTTTCTAAGATAGTTTTCAATCAATACATTCTTATTAAAGCAAATAATCTGAATTCCTGAAACTTGACAATTTTGCCAATAACTGTCTAAAAGGAATTTAAATATGTTTGAATGACTTGCCTAACTTCAGCCATTTTATTTTATTTTTAAAACAGCAGCCAGACATAAAAAAAACAAAACAATTTTAATTAAGAGCTGTTTCCGAAATTTATAAGCTAGAAAAGTTACAGTTTTGGCCATCAGCACAATGCTGATGACCATAATAGTCAAACCCCTTTTTGCATTATTTATACTTCTAAATTAAGTAATGAATAATGCACTGTGTTGCACTAAAACTCTGGCTTGCTTAATGCTTAATGCATGCTTAATGCATTACCTAACATGTTTGGAAGTAACAAACGTACAATAAAAGATAAAAGAGATTACTAAAATATGCAGTGTCACGGCATTAGTATTTACAATGTATGATCAATATTTAAGTACAACACAGAGTAATCTTTTACACAATAATTTAGTTAAATTGATGAATATAAATGATTTTGAATTTGAATTGAATGTATCAGAATATTCGACAGGTAGTTCGCAAAATTTCAGAATGTAGGGTGTATTCATTGAAACCGAGGGCAATCCCATGTAAGATGTAATAATTGGCATGTAATAAATAAAAAGTATGTTATAATGAAGGCTTTGCCAGCATAATTATAAACCTAAGTAGTCTACGTACGTGTATATCACTCCTATTAATGAAGCTTTTTCTTATAGAAATATTGATGTTACAAGAAGCACATAACGTGATTGTCGTTGACTGGGAAATATACGCTGGCTTCAGTTACTCGGTAGCATCCAGAAATGTACCAGGTGTGGGGCATGATTTGGCATATTTCATAACATGGATTAAAGGAATTGGAGTGGATATCAGTAGACTACACCTGGTTGGGTTTGGCCTTGGAGCACATGTCGCCGGCGTCGCTAGTAGATGGTTCCACAGAACCACTGACACCGTTGGTAGAATAACAGGTGAGTGATGGTAGTTTTCTTTAATAATTATATTGAATTTTTAACCATTGCCCTTTTCTTAATATTACTCTGTTGAGAGCTATATCATCTATTTATGTATAAACCCGAACAGTAGTCCTCGTATCTATTTTATATTGTTGTTTAAAGCGCACGATCTCTTCTCTGCTTTAGTAGATCACCTTATTCATACTCCATGGACACTCTTTTAAATAAAAATATGTTACAAAATCTTGGTAACATGAATGATGTGACCAAGATTTTGTAACGTATTTTGATTTAAAAAAGTGTGCATGGAGTTTTTTGCCTATTCTTCTCCATATAGATCTACGCTTTGGAATGGGCAACGATAGTACTTTCACAAGTTATTATGCCTTGTGACTGGGACTGTAGCTTCGCATTTTATTTTGTTTTTTTGACTTTCAAAAGTGCCTGTAATGGTCTAATTGTAATAAATGCTTTGAGTTTGAGTTCATATTGAATAGCTTGGAACCGTTTTTTTATTGTTGTCTTTCTAGGATTGGATCCATCTGGAAGTGGATGGGGCACCAATTCCCCACGCTTGAGAGCTGATGACGCTCAGTACGTTGAAGTTATCCACACAGATGGTTCAGGTCTACTTGCCAACGGTATTGGAACTGCAATTGGACAGATAAACTTCTATGCTAACGGTGGAAGCAACCAACCAGGCTGTTTCACCCACTCCTGTAGTCATAACCGGGCGTACGAGCTGTTTGCAGCTTCAATACACAAAAGTCACTTAGAAGGAAACCAATGTAGTTCTACTACGCAGATGAATCTAAATTTGTGTAGAGGAAGTCCGTTGAAAATGGGTGGCACTGAAATAAGTAAAAGAAGGTATGTTTTTTTTTTTCCTTTGTCTTTTCATACAGCATGCAGCTGAGGATAGTGGCAGCATCAACTGCCATTTGGAATGATTTATTAATTTATTTAATACTTCAAGCACGAAGTACATAGGCGGACTTAATATCATAAGCATTTTCTACCATTCAACTTTTGGGTGTTGCAGAGACAAACAGTGCAGCATGTTTTCTTAGGACTTGAATGAAATTTTGAGAAGAGCGCTGCTAGTAAGCTGATATCAAACTGTCATAGGCGTATGAATATAATAGAATTATATTATGTTATGATTATCATCTCATAGTTTCCTAAAAAAGAAGCTCGTGGCTAAATAATATCAGCCGCGCGGGTCGATCTTTAAGGTAAAGCCGGGCTTGCCAAGGTTGGTCCGTGCCTCGAAAAGCACGTTAAGCCGTTTTCATTTGTAGATCTTTGACTGTCGTTACAAGCAGTCAGAAGCCGAAAGTCTGACTTCCAGTCTTACCAAGGGGTAACGTATTACACAGTTATGGTTTGTGGAGGTCAGACAGGCAGTCGTATCATGTAAAATACTGGTACTCAGCTGCATCTGATTAAACTGGAAGCCGACCCCAAAATTGTTTGGGAAAAGTCTAGGCAGATGATGATGATTATATAAAATGCGTTAGTCAAAGCTGATAGATGGCGTGTCCATAGCTAGACACCAATTTCCAATTTACACACTAAAATCAAGCTGTTTTAAAATATAAAATGAATGCGAAAGTGCCATTAGTTTAACAGTTACATTCACACATGGTCAAATATTACAGACAACTGAATTTTCACTTTCACGGTGGCATACAGCGTGCAGCGTCTATAACGATATAGATATATCGTTTTCAGCTAAATAAATAAAAATGAATAATTGTATGTTCGTCCTCATGCATTCCTGAAATATTGATACGATTGTGATGAAAGTTTGCTGGGATCTTCTTGTACGCCTGCAAAATCTACATACTCACGTCGCGTTGCAACGCTGGTACCAATCAAGCTAAACCAGTATAAGTGGATCTCTCTCAGGAAATACAATGTGTTGTTTTGCATCCTCGTCAAATTCAAGGAAGTAACTATGATTGATAATTATTAGAGTAGGTAATTTTTATTATTTTTCTTATTTACGGAAATCGGTAAGTGTGAACCACCCGTGTTTTAAACGCGACCCGTCTAGTTCTTGCCCTTTAACCTCGCTTACGCACATACAAAAAATCTCAAACGTTTATTCGATAATTTTTATCCCCTAAACTACGTTAAGGGGGTTATTCTGAAATATTGTCAAATTAAAAAAAAAAAAAAACAAAAAAACCTGCGTTTATTAATAATTAAGTAGGTACCGTTATTTTAGTTGATTATTTATGTCTTTTGTGACCACCTCCTGAAATTTGATGAGGATGCAAAACAACACCTTGTATAATACAAAGAGAGATCATGTTATACTTGAAATCTATAGCTTGATGTGTCACCGCGTGTTCAGCTAGTTTCAAATATTAAAGAACAAAATATGGCTGTTAAAGCAGTAGTGCAGCAAAGTTCTTTTGGCGCGTGGCTATAGTGGAAACTAACGCTACCACCATCTTATTTTGTCAATACAATATTCAGAGACAATTTTACAGTTTCTGCACTTGAACAAATGCTATGAACTCTTCCTGCCCTTGTCCTATGTTACTTGAAGTCAGCGCAACACGTTTTACTATTCAATTTTCCTGTTATCGTCACGCTATCATTTACTCTTTTATCTCATTCCTCACACAATCCATGTCCACCCAATATTTTTCTTACTAAGGTTTGTTTTTTTACGACAATTTCTTTTTGTTTCAGTCAAACTCATATCTACAGAATCAACACTAGAAGAGACTTCCCGTTCTAAAATTGGATTGTTATTTAAAATAAATTTTAAACTTTTTACTTGCATACTTTGGTACTACTTATTTCCTGAATTTTCCTCAAATTTTGCAAATTGCTCTCACCGGAATATAAAGGGCAAAATATGCTCGTATGTATCATTGGAAAGATCATTCCATGATAATATTGATCGATGACTGCTATTAAATCAATTATATCAGACACGAGAGAGAAAAGAGAGCTTGAAAATGCTTAGTCACTGTTTGCTTTGCGGTCTCCTCTATCATAGAATCTTCCTTTATGTTGGAACTCAAAATTTGTGATAGGTAGATTACACAAGAAACTTCAGAAAACACAACTGAGCATCAATATCACGCTTGTAATCCCCAAAGCGTTATGCTGTTACCTAATAGTACATCCATATTCTGTCAGTTATGTTTTAGTCCCATGGAGTTGGGGGCGAGCCTGTTGCCATCAACCGGGCAAAAATCCAAACTTCGTAGCGAGAAATTCCTAATGGAAAAACCCAATAACAATTGACCCGACCCGGGAATCGAATCCAAGATCTCATATTCAACAGTCACGACTAATAAGACGTAGTAGACGTAGGTTTACAGTACCTGTCCAAGTCGAACCTAACCTGTCCAAGTCTGAGTGCCTAAAGAACCGAGCTCGCTTCGCTCGCTCTTGAATCCTAAGTTTTTAAAAGAAACTCTAGAATTATTGCAAGCTATTGTTTCAAATCTTTAATTTGTTAGTTATTAATGTGTATCCTACAAACATCTTTTTTTTTTTTTACTGATGATTTCCAATCATCAAATGACTTCTCCCGCTCTGGGCGGAGCGGGAGGGAGTGTTGACTGACTAAAACCCACCCATGTTCCTTCTTAGCCCTTTGTGTTCCAGGGCCGCGGTATCTCTTTTGAACAACCCGCAGCCCTGGCAGGCATCGGCCCTTTCGGACCCCTTCCGATTTGCTGACATCTCCTTGAGGCGCGCGTGGAACACAAACGCGCCGTTCGGCACGGCCTGTCGTCATAAGACGGACGGACGGTGAGCTAGCCCATTACTCACCGTCCACAGGCCCGCATCGTACAAACACCTTTACTTTTCTTTAATAATTCCTGTTTTGACTTTAACTTAACGACCTAATTATATGAAAATAAACTATGATTCAACGATTTTATTCTTGACTTTCATACTTTGGCTACTAATATTGACCACAGATAAATCAATAGTAGGTGAATCGTCCATTACTTCAATCCATCTTAGATTAATTAATTGTAGTTGAATAAACCGTAGGTGAATTCTCCTTTATGGAATTTTGCCATAAGTTATTACAAAAATCTGTCAAACGATCTTTAGGTATTTCAACAGTAGATCTTTTGACCGTAGTTATCTCAAGAATAGTTATAATAAGTTTAGTTATTGTAATACGAAACCGAAACTTTCTAGTACGTCACTATTTACACTTCCGCTAAATTTCCTCTGGAATATGGCATTCCAACATTATTTTACTCCAAAATTAAAATCAAAAACTTCTTCTTAGCGGGTTTATGACAATTCACTTTGAGTCAGCCCAAAATTTGGCAACGAGTTTGACTCTTTTAGGAGCGTCCATCAGCTCCTATGATGTGCATACAACAGGGCAGGCAGCACAGGATTTCAGGGGCACAATTGGCAGTATAGGCCATCACTCAGTTTTGAATGCTTTAGAGCCCCAAAACGTATCACACACCAACATTGGCATCATTGCCACCATCCGTCAATATACATACCTCTGCGAACATTAAATTACATATTACTGGTCCAAAACATAACATTTAATTTAAAAAAAAAAAACCGACTTCAGTAACCTAATAAACACTAAAAACTTAAAAATAATATTAAATTGAATAACTATAATCAAGAATTATTAACCTAAATAACCTTACCTAACATTAATCTACACTATATTTTACAATTTAACAGTTTTTCGAGTCGTCGTCGAAATTTTATTTTCTGGTTTTTAATCAAATCAAATCAATTTTATTTGCATAAAACATGGTGTACAAAGTTGTTATAAGTCATTATTAGAGCAAACATGTTTTGCTTATATCACAGCATGCAAATACATATTATAGGTTACATCACATCATTTAGTTTAAGTTTGTACATAATTCGGAGTTTTAAAGTTTCTTTTTCAATTTTGAATAGAAAGAAAATTAATTTTGTTTAATATGGGTAGGCCTACTAAACGCGCTGCTCAAATGAGACATCGCCGTTGGAGATGTCGAACGTGGAATGCTGCCGCTCATTTTAAGCTGGGCCGTGACTGTCCACAAACTTCAGGGCACAACCCTAGATAAAGACCGCTTTATTTGCCCAAATCGATCACCGGATCGATTTGGGCAAGAAGAACTTTGCAAAAGGGCAAATATATGTAGCCCTTAGTCGTGTCAAAACTTTAGACGGTATCGCCCTATGCGATTTGGATGCAATAAGCTTTTAAATCGACCCCACGATGAGAGAGCTTTAACAGAAATGGCCCGGTTGCGTAATCTTTCCAACAACTAGGTTGGTTTAAGGAATATTTTATGACTAGCTTTCCGCCCCGCAGTCACCCCCGGAAACTTCGATTTCCCATTCCATTTTATTTCTTATCCCGTTGGTATTTTGTTAAATCCTGACTTACGGGTTCTATATATATGGAAAATCGATCGATGATGCCAAATCGATTTCACTTTTTTGTTATTATTAATTTTAATTTTCTTAATTTTTAATGTCGTAGATGGACAAGGATTACAATATACACATACACAACACATCTACAAAATGTAAAAAAACTGCAACAGTAAATATATGAACTGCCATCAGCAAAAATAGTTCCGCTTTGCTGATAACTTTGTGTTATTCTCCACAGAGTCTCTCTCTATCAGAGTCGCCTTTTTCACACAGATAGCGTTGTAGCAAAAAGATCTTAATCATAATTCCAACAAAATCATATTATTACTGCAAGTTAGACTTTCACTTCCGCTCATTATCGTCTACCTCATCCTTAGGACGCGAGACAGGAATAAAACCTTCCAAAAAGTCCTTAAAAGTACACTTGATACGAATAGAATGCCAGGGCTGCGGTTTGTTCGAAAGAGATACCGCGGCCCTGGAACACAAAGGGCTAAGAAGGAACATGGGTGGGTTTTAGTGAGTCAAGTCTGACACTCCCTCCCGCTCCGCCCAGAGCGGGAGAAGTCATTTGATGATTACCCATCTGCAAAAAAAAAAAAATACGAATAGAACGTCTTTTTCAGTCGTCTAGTTCATCTGAAAGTGGCGCTGATGACTGAACAGTTGTGTGGTAATCGGCTGGCTTGGTATGGGCATGTGATGCGGAGGAATGAGGAAAACGTCGTGAGGAAAGTTTTGAATATCAATGTGAATGGTTAAGGGTAGAGGAAGACAGAGAAACGATGGATGGACGGTGTGAAGGGTGATATGGCCAGAAAGGAGGTATTTGATGAGATGACGAGTGATAGAGAAGTATGGAAAAAGAAACGACACCATACCCTTCCCTTCCGACCTCCGCATCGAGCAGACGTGTCGAAGACTGTACCTATTGTTTTAAATTTCAAATTAATAAAAGTCAATTTTACCAATTAAATACAAGTGATACAAATACGTGAGTACAATTCACTCATTTAGCTGTGGCAGCAATATACCGGCGAGGCAAACTTACTCCTAATTCACGTGCTGCCCTGATAGCTGACGACAGCATTCGACAAATCAGCAGACGCACGCGCACACCGACCTTTCACCTGCGCTATTCGTCGTGACACTCATCGTATCCTGGTAACTTGGAATTAAAATAACTCCAATATGAACAAATCTCTTTCCCAACGAAACACTTGTGATTGGGAGATGGCCTTGGATGTCACCCCTCCTAACTTCGTCGCCCAACGCAAAAGATTGAGGGATGAAGATCTACCCGCCGAATTTTGCAAATTCAAGGAGGAAATGAGAGAGTTGTTTCAGTCCTTCATAAACACCCAGCAATCCGAATTGAAAAACATCACAGCTAATCTGAAAGAGATTCAAATTACAAATACAAACATAGAAACATCTATCGCGTTTTTGACTAAACAAAATAATGAGTTCCAAAATAAGATAACACAGTTAGAATTACAGGCAAAAAAAGATAAAGATTATATCATTGTGTTGGAAGATCGAATTGAGGACCTGCAACGATGCTCGCGCAAGAATAATGTCGAAATAAAGAATGTACCCAGGGAAAACCAGGAAACCAGAGATGATTAGATAAATATGTACTCAGTTTGGCTAAGAATATCAATCTAGATATGAGTAAGCGGGATATCAAGGACATCTTCAGATATAAGGGGAAGAAGGAGGGGCTAAATAGTCCCCATTGTAGTAGAACTGGACTCTGCCATTCTAAAACAGGATCTGTTGAAACACACTAAGTCCTTTAACATAAAAAACAAAACAAAACTTCAAGCTAAGCATCTTGTTATTACTAGTAACGGTGACACTCCTATATTTGTCTCAGAACAACTCACTCCGCTCAACGCCCTCCTATTTCTCTAGTTCGGGACCTAGCTAAATCAAAGCAGTATAAATTCTGCTGGACTACATTTGGTCGAGTTTTCCTGAAGAAAGGCGAGGATGCTAAGGTAGTTCTAGTGAAGAGTGAATCACAGGTGCATAGCTTACTTCAAATTGCATGACTAATTATAGTTATTTCATTTGTTTGTCTATTTGTAAAAACTTTTAGGTTTATTTTTTTATGTAACATTTTTACTGTAAAGCATGCTCATCAACTATCAACACACACGTCATACAAACTTGCAACCAAACACTCATTAATTTCTCGCCCACTTCGCACATTTACACATACACCTATGCTCTATGAACCAAAACTCCTGCATATTCATGTAATAATTCTGATTTATATTAATCTACCTCGGCATTTATATTTAACAATACCCCGTGAGTTATGTTTATTAGACTTTTCACACTAAAATTGTGTGATAGCAACTTAAATACACTTGATGAATTAGACGAGATTGAAATTGCAAACTCGGCTTTAGTAAACATGTCCACGTTGATATGTCCACGTTGGTAAAACTTGAAAATACGTGCTTGACAGTAGTAACTCAGAACATGAGGAGTATTTACAGTAATTTTGATGATTTGCAGATGAATTTGGCTCTCATGAAGTTCGACGTGGATGTTCTTATTCTTACTGAATGTAGATTAAATAAAAACAAACAAATACCACTACTTAAAAACTACACCTCTTACTTTACCACAATTCAGCTAAATCAGAACGATGGCGTAATTGCCTATGTAAGCAATAAACATATGACCAGCGTTACTGAACTAACCCTATCACATTCGTCTGGTCTCCAAATTAGCGTATCTAGTTTTACTATTATAGGTATATACCGTTCCCCGTCTAATGCCTGTGCTGACAATTTCTTTAACTCGTTAAACCGCCATCTTGGAGCTTGTAGTACACACAAAAATATTATTGTCATGGGTGACATTAATATTAATATAATCGAAAAATCCACAGAAATAACGCAACAAAGATCAAATAGACTAAATTACCTGAATATGCTTTCGGTACACGGCCTCCTTTCGGGACACTGCCACCCCACTAGAGAACAGAATTGCCTTGATCATGTCGTCCTCAAGCTTGATAAATCTAAAACCTCAGCATTTGTGGCAGTGCTTAATACAACAGTCACGGATCACGCAATGGTTCTCTTAAATTTAACTAGCTCCAGTAAAAGACAAAGAACTTGCTCAAAAACCACAACCAGTATAGATTTTGAAAATGCATATAAGTACCTTATAAATATAGATATTTAAATTTTTGATACTTTTACGGTCCCAGATAGCTTTGTTACTAAACTGGTGGAGGTGATTCGAGCGTCCCTCATAAACAATTCAAAAACTAAATCCGTTTATTACACAATCTACTTACATCTATAATAAACTGAATCTTAAGTGTGAAATATATCCCATGCGGTTATACGATTGTAAAAGAACAATAGGTGATTGGTTAAGATCTCTAACATATGAAGAAACAGAAAACATTTTGATCAGGATAGGCTAACATAATTATACATACACACATGCACGCACAAACACACACACACACAAACACTCACGCACGCCCAAAATACACACCTATGCACTCATAAATACACACCCACGCATATACAAATACGTGCGCCCCTCACACATTGAGAGCTGCTTAATTAACTATCATTTTGACTTTGATTTCATTTCATTTCTTTTTAATTTTATTTTTATTCCATTCTTTAACTTCACTTTCATCATTGTTAAGATACCATTTAAGGGAAGAGCGAGACAGCCCCAACACAAGTACTATTGTAACTTACCGGGGCTGCCTTAGTTTATGTAAGACACAATGTTTGAGAAGAAATAAACATTTTTGTATTTTGTATATAAATGGGAATCATGATCAAGAACGTTGAACATAAATAAGGAAGTTTTCCTCAAAGCTTACTTTACGAATTATAAACTCATATTGTTCTGGTTAGACGATAAAAATTAATACTGATAATGATTACATAATCAGTTTATGAAGATGAAAAACTATTAATTGGTTTCCACAGTGAAAATTGTAATTGTGATAAAACAAATATATTTTTTAATTCTCATGAAAAGGGTAGTTTATCACACCGTGTTATCTAGTAATCTGTTGTGACGATAATGTCAACTGATTATAAAAACAAACGAATTCGTAAATTATGAACAGTGAGCAAACAGTCAATCAAGGAAAATGTTGAAATTTGGCATTATTTTGGCTGCTCTGGCAGGTAAGTTAGTTTATTTAATAATCCTTATCATCTCCATTATCTAGTCGTTGTTGTCATTAAACCTATTTATCACAGAACTAGTTCATTAATATTAATATGTTACTTAGTAAAAATAATTCAAGTACAACATTTAAAGTAGGTAATCAAAAATTAAAACAAGAAAATTGTATCCAAACGGTATTGGAAACAGGCCCAAGCGGCGTACGAGAAAGCACGGAAATGCCTTTGTTGCCGTTGCTATTGCTACTGGTAATGTTAAACCATACTTTAGAAACCAACCATATCGGTGTACGTCCCCGATTACTCATGGGAACTGATTAAAAAGGGGAGAGAACCCAAAATCTGGGTCTCTCCTCTTTTAACCAGTTGCACTTCTGACCTGGGAATTGACACCAGAGACAGAATGTGAATATCATTACTTAAGTATGTCTTCATTTAAAAACATTGAAAGTCATCTTACATTACTCATCGACATATTTTCGATAATTAACGCTACCAGAGTTAGTAATAACGACAACACGCCATCAAATATTCTAACAACACCAACATCATAAAGATTAACATCCTAGATTTATCATCACTTTTTTTTTTCTTTTTTTTTGCAGTGTGTCATGTACAAGGAGATATACAGTACCGCCTATTCACAGTGTAAGTATATGATGATTTTTACTCTAACAGGCGATGGAAAAGACTCAGTCACAATCTGTGGCTAGCAATTTTGTAAACAATGCATTTTTCTGGTAACTCAACCTAATTGATTCTTAATTTTATCTTATAAGGGCTAACCGGTTTGCACCTGTGAATATGAGTCGGAGCGACAGCTTCTTGCCAAATGAGTTCAAACGAGAAAACCATACCGTCTTTTTGATCCATGGGCACGCTGGTGGAGTGGGCCACGAATTCAATACACTAATCACAAGGGGTAAGTTAGTCTAAGTACTAGACATACACCAGGCCAAAATGCTTTTTTTCTATGACCTTATTTTTACAGAAATCTCTAATAACACTTTTGGTAACAAAATCCCATCAGTATTTCTTTTATCTAAACTTGAAACAGCTATAATCACTTTAATTACGTGGTTTCAACCCCTCTTATTGCTAGCTGACTTCTCCAATAAAATCATTTTATTCTATTTATTTTAGAAATACTCGAGATTCAAGGAGCATTTAACGTCATAGTGGTGGACTGGGAAAATGAAGCTCGCCATAGTTACTCTACCTCAGTTTCATATGTGCCAACTGTAGCTAATGAACTAAGCGAATTCATAAGATGGTTAGCTGGACATGGATACACTGATGGCTCCGGCGGTATTAGAGAATCTGGTGAAACTGGAGGACCAGAAGAAACCACCACTCTCCGTGTCCCTGAAAATGATCTAGAAAGAGCTACCAGGACGACTGCTAGCCCAGGGACGGACGTGAGCAAAATGCACTTGGTTGGGTTTGATCTCGGAGCTCACATTGCTGGCATTGCTAGCAGACAGCTCAGACTTTCGCTTGGAGTAGTTGGTAGAATAAGTGGTAAGTGAATTGTTTCCTCTCTCTTTTGCTGTTATAGACCGTTTGATTCGCAATCACCTTCTTGAAACCTCATTTTTCATTTTACTTTTCTAGGTTTGGACCCATGTGGCAGTAGTTGGGGCAGCAACTCCCAACGCTTAAGGAATACTGACGCTTATTACGTCGAAGTTCTGCACACGGATGGTTTAGGTCCACTTGCCTACGGTATTGGAACCATACTTGGACATAAAGACTTCTTCGCTAACGGTGGACAAAACCAACCAGGCTGTTTAGGCCACTCCTGTAGTCATAACCGTGCCTACGAGCTGTTTGCTGCCTCCATGAGGGGCCACCTGATTGGAAGGGCTTGCAGATCACTTACACAGATGAACTT
Source organism: Cerastis leucographa (assembly GCA_963082945.1). Lineage (NCBI taxonomy): Eukaryota > Metazoa > Arthropoda > Insecta > Lepidoptera > Noctuidae > Cerastis > Cerastis leucographa. The sequence continues at coordinate 13,108,164 of OY720357.1, forward strand.
TGGAGTATGTAGAGGAGCTAAAATGGACCTAGGTGGCCTAGATTTATCTAAACCAAGGTAAATACTACATTCTAGATAGCATATTAGCATAAGTTAAGCATAATCAGCTTATAAGGTTCCCACTGCTGGGAAACTGGCCTCCTCTCTGTAGGATGTAATTTGATGCATCTGAGTGCGGGTTAGCACTCAGATGCGGATGACACATGTCTTCGAATTTTCGGTTCTTGGACATATCGGTTTTCTTACTATGTTTTCCTTCGCTGTTTCGGGAGCAGTGGTGATGATATATTGATTACCACGAAATCAAAATCAAAAGTCATTTATTCAAATTAGGCTGATAAACAGATGTCAAAATTACAAGAGACAGTCCCCCAAAACGCCCGCCCTTCGCCACTTCCTAGTGTTTTAGCTGGGAAGAAGAAGTGGCGGAACAAACTCCCCAGCAACACATCTGTCTGTTAGGTTAGAAGAACCAGATTCTATACAATAGTGTTCAAGTTACAAAGTAATGAACCCACAATCGGTTAATCCTAAGTCGGGAGCGTTACCAACAAGCTGCCACACTCAAACGAAATGACGCATCGGTCACGTGACGCGGAGCGGGGGCACCAGAGCGGTTAAGAAAAAAAATAATGTTTTTTCTTTGTTTTCAGTTACGAAAATATCTACGATGTCGGTACCGGAAGAAATTTCCCGTTCTAGGATTAAACGGTTATGTAAACAATAAACTCTACTAACCTGCCTGATAACCGATTTTCAATTCTTCGACTTTCTTGCATCAAATTTTTAGTTAATGAAAATGTCTTCGTTAGTTATGAATGTCTATCTATAAAAATAAATACAATTGAAGTGTCTGTTTGTAATTTGAAAATGAAACACACGGAATATACACGATAAAAATAACTTTTTTTTTATTTGTCTTTCTCTTTGTCTGTTTGTTTCGGATAATCTCCAAAACATCTGGACCGAGTATGATAGGACTTTTACTGACAGGTAGCTCATGTTATAACTAACTTACTTATTTTAGAAACTGGATTATTATCCAAGCAAAAAAAATTAAACCAACCAAACCTTTTAAAATAGGGAAGTAATATTTGTATTATAATTTCATGTGTATTATAATTTCACGCCGACTAAGGTCGCGGGCAACGGTTACTGTTGAGAAAATAATCATCTATATTAAATTAAATAAATCTCTGTCTATCGCAGTTATGAGATAGAACAAAACGGTGAATTTGTAAAAAATGTGGCTTAAGACTAATCTAAGTATCTCCGTGTTATAGTCAACATTTGTTTTCACTTGTAGCAATGTCTACTGAAACTACACTAGGAGCTACTTGTTCTATACAAGAAAACGTTTTACTTGCATTTAAGAAAGCTTGTTCACATTTCGTAGTATCCATGAGGACTATAGTTAACAGATTAATAGCTATACTCCCCACAAAGCAGTTCTAACAGGCCAAAGGATCAACCGGAAAAAAAAAACTGAACCTAAAAACACAGACTAGCTTCATTTCATTAGACTTTAACACTTTTAGTGCAAAGCAGTTAAGATTTTTAATTATATGGGTCGAACATAAATAAGGAAGCTTTTCTTAAAGCTTACTTTACGAATCATAAAATCGTATTGATCTAGTTAGACAAAAAGATACGTACGAATCACTTGTCGTAAAAAATTACTACTGTTAATGATAACATAGTAAGTTTTTGAAGATGAAAAATTACTAAGTGGTTTCTACACAGTTAAAATGTAATTGTGCTAAAACAAAGCATTTTCAAGTCTCAATGAAAACGGTAGTTTATCATACTGCTTTATCTAGTAATCTGTTGTGACGACAATAGTCAAGTGATTATAAAAACAATCGAATTTGTAAATTATGGACAGTAAGGAAACATATAATCAAGAAAAATGTTGAAGATAGGCATTATTTTGGCTGCTGTGGCAAGTAAGTTAGTTTATTTAACAATCCTTATCATCTCCATTATCTAGGCATTTTTGTCAATAAACCTATCTATGACAGAGCTAGTTCATTAAAGTTATGTTACATAGTGAAAATATTGCTAGTACAAAAAAAAGAATCAACAAAATTTTATCATAACGCTATCGGAAACGGGGCCCAAGCAATGACGAGTACCTCCTCCATTCATACCAGAAAGCACGGAGATGCCTGTGTTTCCATTGCCTCTGGTTTGTTAAACCATATTAAAGTGAAACCAATCATATCAGTGTACTTCTCTTTTGCTCATGGAAACTGGCTAAAAAGGGATCCTAACGCGGTTCATACTCCGGGCTGGCTATTGAAATATTCATAGGAAAATACCCAAAACCACTTTTTCTGGCCTGGGAATCGCCCCCGGCATAGAGTGAACAACAATAATCATATAGAATCTAATGAGACAGGAACCTCCTTACGACGCGGGCCGTATCGAGGAGTACTGCCTTCTGAATCAGGCTCTTGATCCAACCGCCAAGTGAAAGCTTCGACAGACGTTCGTCGAGGCTCTTGGCTATAAGGCCATTGGCCGTCACGATAATCGGCACAATGATAGCCGAGTGCACATTCCACATATCGACAACCTCGTGTGCTGTCGAGATTTTTTATATTTTAAGATTTTCAGATCATCCATGCAAAGGAGGTGAGATATGACCTTACCACCTCTCCTCAACCAATAGCTTAGACCTGAACCCTCCAGCCGTATGCTAAGAGGGTTCAAGGCTAGACGAAACCACAATGGGCTCAGACTATCACCCTTGAATATACCATGCTCGATCCTTATCGGTTCGCTATTCTCCTGTATCTTTTGACATCCTGGATAGCGCAGGACCGTCCTATACTGCCCCATACACGACTCAAGGAAGGTGCGTATGGTTGCATCTATCTCGTACAACTCCAGCACCCTTATGAGCCATGTATGCGGCACCGAGTCGTAGGCCTTCTTATAATCTATCCAACATGTAGACAGATCCCTTCGGGAGCGGTGACTAGTCATATTAATGAGGAGCAGCTGTACCATGGGACACGTTTCTACATCAATTCTGAGAGGGAGATATGATGGAATTATTCTCAATTTGTTGGTTAATTTAAGCTCTCATAATGGATGTACTGTGTAAATTTATAGACCGTTGATAAATAAGTGATAGGTCTATAATATTTGGGCTCCACAGTACTACCTGATTTATGGAGCAGGTGTGTAATACCTGTCGTCAGAAACTGGGGCAGCGACCCTGACTCTAAAGTTGATTGAAACTCAGACGTCAAGCGAGCGTGTGATCTTTGGAACTATTTGATCCAGAAGTTGTGCAGTCCGTCCGGCCTTGGAAATTTTCAGTTAGGCAACGGACGGACTACACGAGCTACGTCTTAGGGGCTGATGATGATTCCACCCATTTCCGGTTTTGGATCACACGCTTGTACTACCTCCCGGGTCCAATGTGATTGATAGGTACCGACCAGATGCTGTGCCAGAACTAATACATGGTGACATCATCCGGCAGATGCGTGTCAGTCACCTCTTGAAGCAGATTAACTTGCCGATGAGTACTCTAGCTTCACCAATACGCCGCTCAATCCTGCACTGCTAAGCTGGAACAGAAAATTTTGGTCGTGTAGCTCGGTCGTTGTTAGGAAATTTGACGTGTGCTACACGATATGCCGCTACAGCTGCGCAGCACAATATTGAGTGGGTTTCAGCAAGGTCTTCGCTGCTGTCAAAGCAGTTTGACAAGTGCGAATCTAGAGTACACACCAGCGCCTTGTTTTTCCATTGCCGACTCGTAGTCACACCAGATTATCACACCAGTGTGACTAACAGGAATTTTTTTCTCGTTTGTCACACCACTGATTTTTCCACACCATTTATTCGTAACTAGTGCTGTCCTAGTTATAGGTACTACTTAGTTAAATTCAAAACCTTCGATTGTGCATAGGCAAACGAGGTAAACGTGGTCTAAGTTCAGGCGATGTACCGCTCTCCCAGAACGCACCCTCCAAAGCGCTGCTCAATTGTGCGTTGCACTGGGTACTCACGGTTTTAATTTCGTCAACATCCTCTCCACCACCGCTATCGGATTGACAACACGCCAACAAAGATTCTATCAACACCAACATCATACAGATTACATCCTTGATTTATCGTAATTTTTTTTTTTTTTTTGCAGTGTGTCATGTACAAGGAGAAAGACAATACCGCCTATTCACAGTGTAAGTATATGATTATTTTTACTTTAACAGGCGATGAAAAAGACTAAGTCACAATCTGTGGCTCGCAATTCTGTAAATAATGCATTTTTCTGTTAACCCAACCTAATTGACATTCTTAATTTGACATTCTTAATTTTATCTTATATAAGGGCTAACCGGCATGCACCTGTGAATATGAGTCGGATCGGCAGCTTCTTGCCAAATGAGTTCAAACGAGAAAACAATACCATCTTTTTGATCCATGGGCACGGTGGAGGACTGAGCCACGAATTCAATACACTAATCATAAAGGGTAAGTACCTAAGTCTAATTACTAGACATACACGCCAGGACATAATGCTTTTTTTCCATGACCCTATTTACAAAAAAAATCTCTAATAACACCTTTGGTAACGCAATCCCTTCAGTATTTATTTTATATAAACTTGAAACAGCTATAATCACATTGCATCACGTGGTTTCGATCCCTGTTGTGGCTATTGACTTCTCCATTAACATCACTTTTTATTTTTTTATTTTAGAGTTATTTGAGTTTCAAGGAGCATTTAACATCATAGTGGTGGACTGGGAAAATGAAGCTCGCCATAGTTACTCTACCTCATTTTCATATGTGCCATCTATAGCTAATGAATTAAGCGAATTCATAAGATGGTTAGTTGGACATGGAAACACTGATGGCTCCGGCGGTATTAGAGGATCTGGTGAAAATGGAGGATCAGAAGAGAATGGTCCCAGTATCCCTCCCACTGTCCCCGGCCCTGAACATGATCTAGAAAGAGCTACCAGGGCGACTGCTAGCCCAGGGACGGACATGAGCAAACTGCACTTGGTTGGGTTTGGCCTCGGAGCTCACATTGCTGGCATTGCTAGTAGACAGCTCAGACTTTCGCTTGGAGTAGTTGGTAGAATAAGCGGTAAGTGATTTTTTTTCTCTCTTTTGCTGCAATAGATCGTTTGATGCACAACCACTTTCTTGACACTTCACTTTTATTTATCTATTCTAGGGTTGGACCCATCTGGCAGTCGTTGGGGCAGCGACTCTCAACGCTTAAGGAAAACTGACGCTCATTACGTCGAAGTTCTGCACACGGATGGTTCAGGTCCAACGGCCAACGGTATCGGAACTTCACTTGGACATAAAGACTTCTATGCCAACGGTGGATCCAACCAACCAGGTTGCTTTAGCCACTCCTGTAGTCACAACCGGGCCTACGAGCTTTATGCAGCATCTATGCACGGCCATCTAACTGGAACCCCTTGCAGCAGAACTATACAGTTGACCCTCAACTTATGTAGAGGAACTCAAGTGATTGTAGGTGGCACAAATTTAACTAAACCTGGGTAAATATTGCATTTTGTGTATTCTAGATATCTAATTAGCATAAAATGTTTGTTTCAAACAGGAATAGAGGCACAGAAAAATAGTTAACTACGAATCAGCACTATGTTATTGTAGTAAATTGTTTCCAAATCATACATTCCAGTTTGTTCGTAAAAAATGAACACTAGTACGTAAATCTTGTAAAAGTTATGAAGAGTTTTAAGGTTCGTTTTATGTCCTAAAAATCCTACGGTTGACGAAAAATATACAGGGTGTTTGGTGCATCGTTTGCCAAATCGATCAGTCCGAAAGGAAAGGTCATTTGCTATCTCTTCACGCCCTATAACTCATTCCTTGCCACACCGGTTTTATTATAACAACTTTTTAATTTAAATTTTGAAAAAATCCAAAATTCAGCATTTTAGGTCAAATAAAAAAATTAAAAAATTGTTTAAACTTAAAATTTTGATTTAATTTTGATGTGTACTGTTGTATGATTCTATCAAATTCAAAATTACTTGCTAGTAACAATTATTTTCTTGTTTAATAGCTCGTAAAGTTTTTGTAAAAGAAAAATAAACTTAAAACTCAACTTTAAATGGCTATAAAAAAAAAAACCTAAAAAACCATCGGGATCTTCGAATACCTTTAAGAAGTTCTCTAGTCTGTCCCCTTTCCAACGGTATGCAATATGCCCAAAAAAACGTTTAATACCTTTTCACTTTTAACTAAATGTGTAATCGAGACACTAGGCTGATATTCAACATTACAGTAAGAACAGTAGTTTTAGCATAAATTACATGCCTCGAGTAAGTAAACAGATACTGTTATTTCACTAGTGCGTAGTTACCTATCTCTTTCTTAAAAAGGGTACCAACTTTTTAAGAATTTGAAACTAAAAAAAAAAACATTAATTCAGAAATCACAAATCTTGTTCGATTTGTCCGCCACTGTTTCAAAGGCACGCGCGGCATCTTCGTCTTATCTCGACTGTAGTTGTGCGTAAACGTATTTCTGCTTTGATAGTCACGAAAGCCGCATCAATGCGTTGGACTAAATCATCCCTAGTCTCAACTTCCGTGGCGTTATTTCTTTGGCTCGTTCTAAGACATAAAGATCTAACAGAGTTAAGTCTGGGGAACGTGGAAGTCATGAAACATCCATCCCAAAACACTGAAAGAGTCTTCCCTTTATTGTTAGCTGAGCTGCTAATTTTCCGTGTAGACATGTCTTTTACTTAGTTTGTATTCCAACAAGACAGTTGTCCCGCTCGCTCACTGGAGTTTAACTTTCAGGGAGTACCTCAATGATACGTCAGTTTCCAGAATCATGGATTGGGAGGGATGGCCCTATTCTATGGCCTCCACGTTCCCCAGACTTAACTCCGTTAGATTTTTGCGTCTAGGGACGACCTAAATAAATTGTCTACGCCTTGGAAATAGAGACTAGGGAGGATTTAGTCCATCACATTGATGTGGCTTTCGTGACTATCAAAGCAAAAATACGTTTACGCACAACTACAGTCAAGATAACACGAAGATGCCGTGCGTGCATTCGCAACAGTGGCGGACAACTCGAACAAGATTTGTAATTTCTGAATTAAAGTTTTTTTTTTTTAATTTCTAATTCTTAAAAAGTTGGTTCCTGTTTAAGAAAGAGATAAGACACTACGCACTAGTGACATAACAGTGTGTATCTACTTACTTGAGGCATGTTATTTATGCTAAAACTACTGTTCAATGAGTTTAATGAGTTAAAGGGCGTGAAGAGATAGCAAATGACCTCTCCTTTCGGCCTATTCGATTTGGCAAACGATGCACCAAACACCCTGTATATCTATATAATTTTGTTTTCAGTTACGACCAAGTCTTTAGAGTCAACACCGGAAGAAGGTACCCGTTCTATGATTGAATGATTTTGTAATAAAACAAAATAAACTTTATAAATCTCTCTGATGATTTTATTTTATTTTCTTCGACCTGTCAATAAATCAAATTGTAAGTTATTGAGTCAATAAACTCAGCAAGTCCCAGTCCAGTGCTGGATATAGGCCATTACGCGTAGGTTATATTGAACCTAATATTAAATCTAGCTTGCCTATATGGTCCCATTACTGGGATGAGGCCATTCTGACCTCCTTGCATACAATTTAGCTTTTTCTAGTGCCAGTTCTTCCGCTAGGAGAAAAGCTCGTCCCGCCATCTTCACCGTGGTCTGCGAGATGTCTTAAAACCTTGAATAGGACTATAGATTGTGAAACCTAAGTCATGTGACTTCGCATAAAAGACAATAGATTTCTGTCAACACCTCTGACTAATAAATCTGACCTTATGCCACGTGATCTGTAATCGAGACTTCAACTTCCGTCACTGTAAACTTTTTCTTTTCCTTGTGAATTATTAGCGTTCTCGTAAATTCAAACCACATCTTTCTTTGTTTATGAACACTGGCAAAAAGTTCAAATATGTTGGGTCGAAAATTCAGCCACGCGAACTGCGCTCACTGATGCAGTAACAATATATTTTTTCCTTTTTTTTTTTCTTTAGTTTATTATTATGTTCACTTCTTGTCGAATCGATGACTTCTTTGAACGGCCAGTACGTACCAACCTGCATGGGTCTATAAATTCAACTGCCTAATTTAAGTTATGGAGGGTGCACAACTATGGTAGTTGCACTCGATGGACTAGATTAGGTGCAATGTGGCATATCCTTTGTCATGACTCTATACTCACTTTGTGTTCGGAATGGGTCGATTACAGTTCATCTGGCCGGATTTAATCTGCAGTGGCCAACTTGATTCCGCAAATCAAAATGATAATACCAGCCTATTATGAATCGATTGAATTACAAGAACAGGCGTTTATCACTTAAATTGATAAATAAGATCTAAGATCTTTGATAAATATGATACATTATAGTATGTTAATAAATCATTTAATACATAAATGATGAAATAAACCAGCTACATTTGCCACTAAAGTCAATACAATAGTTGTTGTCTGACGAACACTAGCTTTACGTGTTTTGTGTTTTGACAACATATTGTTTTAACGATTCACAAATATTTAAATGGGAAACACATAATTATAGTGGCTACATTTTTAATCATTAAAATGATCTTGTTTCAATTTTTTTTTGATAGCATACCGGTTACTCAATCATTCTACCTTAGTATCAATTGTCAATTGGATGGAAAATAATAATTTGGTTATAAATCTTGATAAAACAGTTTTAATGAAATTTCAACAAAGATTAAATTACAATCTGTACTTAAATATTAAATACAATGACCATAAATATTAATGAAAAAAATGTAGAATGCACTATACAAAAACAGTACTTTTGTAATGGCTTTTTGTATTTAGGTCTAAAATAAATGGTTACTGACCCGTGGAACACCAAAGTGGATCACCTAGGTGTTCCACGGTTAACTTTCCGTACCCTTGGTTCACCTAATGAGTGATCCATGGGTAATTTAAAAAACTAATGTACCCGTAGATCACCTAATTGGTGAACTAAGAATGATTATATTAAATAATGTACCCATGGTTTACCTAACTGGGAAACCTTCGGAAATAATGCTATACATAAAAAATGCTTTATTAATATACCAATTTAATTACAAATTAAACATCTTTGTGGAAATTATTACCACCATACATATTACTAGCTTTTGCTAGCGGCTTCGCCCGCTCATTCCAAAAATACAAACCTTTCCTCTTTATGATATTAGTGTAGATAAAGCTCTTAGATTAAATAATAGCGAAAAACTGAATTACACTTCAAAACCATTAAAGTAATGAGAAAAAATACTTAAAACTGGCTCAAACGCGACGGCACGGTTGGCGCAGTGGTTGAGCAATCGACTGCTGCGCTGCGTGTCGCGGGTTCGATCCCCGCACGGAACAAATATTTGTATGACCTACACATAGTTGTTCCGGGTCTGGCTGTTTGTGTATGTGAGTTTAATTGTTTGTAAACGCACCCACGTAACAGGAGAAATTCCTAGTGTGGGGCAATGTTTTATAAAATAAAAAAAATAATAAAAAAACTACGTAGCTTTTCTAATGCACTCTCTATAGTGATTTTCTTACTAATTGCGTTTGTATATTGAGGATATACTTAGTTATCGTTTTCGATTAATATTTTTCTTTTTTTACATGGAATTTTATCAACATGTGCAACTGAAATAGAGTTTAAAAAAAAATTACAGCCGTAATAACGTCACCGTATTTTTGTCTAATGCACGGTTTAATTTGACATTGAATCCCTCCGAGACATTATTTGTGCGGTGGTTTTGTCCAAATACACTTAGAGTCAGCTCACACCGAGACGCGACGCTGCGCGCACTTGTGAGAATTCAGAATATGTTGCGCAACGTATTCTGAATTCTCACAACGAAATGTGTATCTTTTCGTGTAGAAAATAAAGTTGTATTTTGAATGGCTCTTTAAAAGTGTGTGCGCAGCGTCGCGCCGCGTCGCGTCTCGGTCGGAGCTGACCCTTAATGTTTTAATACAATCATTTTGAAACCAAAAACGATTTATGTAATTTATAAATTTTGACATCGAAGCATTGTATTGGTCACATTCAGAAACTATATATATTTCCAGCCATCTAAAATAAATTCAGTTCAGTTCAGTTCAGCCGTTTCGGAGGAGTTTGGTAACAAACACCGCGACACGAGAATTTTATATATTAGATAAAAATAAATTGTACAGCCAGGGCTACCTGTGAGTAATACAATAGACTAATATTCAGAAGCACGGGGTACAGATAGTTAACCGTGAAACACCTTGGTGAACCAGGGGTACAGAAAATTAACCGTGGAACACCGTCGAACACCTAGGTGAACCAGGGGTACAGAAAGTTAACCGTGGAACACCTAGGTGAACCACTTAGGTGTTCCATGGGTCAGTAACCAAATAAATTACCACAATGTGATGAAGTGATGAAGAAAATGTCCGCAAATTCAAAAGTAATTGTAATTATTTCTAATAGATCAGATGTATTACTGTGTCGAAGATTTTTTAAATAATAAAGTAGGACACCACCAGCCCTTTAATATAATTTATTATATTTTACATAATTTAGTATATGGGTGAATTTCCCAAATGACTTATTTTTTTGTCTTCGGTGAAATTAGTATTTGAAAAAAGGAATATCGTTCTAAATTATATTTTTTAGTATTTAATAGGTAGTTATTGGGTTGTGGCAAAAATATAATTTGCCTAGGACTATTTACAAAGGCTGAAATAAATTCATAAACCTCTATTTTTTTCAAATCGGTGCTGTCCCTCTACTTTTTTTACAAACAAAAAAGCTTATACACTAATAGAAATAAGTAAGTTAAGTATATAACTTATTCTATTTTATAGAATATTAGTTTTGTTATTAATATATAGCATATTTTATTACATAATTAACGATTATTATTACTGAGAGGCACAAACGTACCTGTCCTGCAAAATGTTCTCATATCGCTGGACAAAAGTAATTTAAACCTAACTTTACATCGACGAGTCCGACAGCGTCCCCACCCCAATTTTATTTTCCTCGTTAGTGTGTGCTAGTGCGCAGTCAGGACGGATTTGTATCAAATCGCTGCATATTCTCGCAAATAACATAAGTACGCCATTTCAGTTGCTCCCGGACAATTATTTTATAGTATCGGTGGTTGCATTTTTCTAGTGTAATGAGTAGTTTTATTTTTGTTGTTTGGTTCTAATACAGGTAGTAAGTAAATTAGCTTCATTGACTGTTATTGAATTTATCCTAGATATTATGCATTTTTTCTAATTTTCGAAAAAGTGTATTATTTCTCACGTCGCTGTTCTCATATCGCTGTAATCGGTGGTCTTTATTACCACCGATGTGATAATTTACACCGAAAGAACCAATCGGTGTCTTATATCCAATATCGGTGTTTTGATTCATGATCAACGCACAGTTTTGTCACATCGGTGGATTACTTTATCATATCGCTAGATCATTTTATCATCTCGGTGATTCGTTTTATCATATCGGTAGATCCCGTATCATTTCGTTAAGTAAAGTATAATACTATTACAAAGACGATGATAATAAAAATAAACATTTTTTTTTAATTCATAGTACCTATAGTAAATATAATAAAAAAGAAAGTATATATAATAAAATAGGTACATCATTTAAAAAAATATATTGCAACTGAATTTCTAAGAACTCAGTTCTCTTTGGATGTGATCTACTTACATAAGACCCTTAGTTCAGGTCTTCAGTTCTAAGTCACCCTTATAAAAATATATAGGTACCTACTAACTATTTCATTTTTTGATGTTCAAAGGGTGATAGATCATCATATCGCTGGATATGTACATCATTTCGGTGGATAAACTTATCATACCGGTGTATAGGAAAAAAATTCGGTGCCGGTTTGTCATATCGGTGGAAACCAGAATTCAAACTGAATTTTCTCCTTAGTCTTAAGTGATACGTTGATGATATTAAATTTGGGGATATTTGATATCTTAAAGATTACATTAAACCTGAAAAATATACAAAAAATATATAAATGAAAAAGTTCACCGATATGATAAAAAAAATGGCATTTGTTGAAATTCACCGATATGATACAATACGATATTACTAGACTTTTTTATACATTGACGAGCATGAACACATAAACTGTAACAGATTAATTTTGTATTATAAAAACGAATATATTTGTACACCAATTCCTTTGGTAGGACACAAAGCTCGACTAAATGTTAATATGATTTATAAAAATACCTGTGTTCACAAATAAAAATTGATTTGCTTTGACTTTTACCAAAACTTTGGTCAAAAGGTTCCCATTTTAAAAGCCAAAGGTATTAATAAATTTGCGGGCCTGTGGACGGTGAGTAGTGGTCTAGCTCACCGTCCGTCCGTCTTATGACGACAGGCCGTGTCGATGGTGCGATCGTGTTCCACGCGCGCCTGGAGATGTCAGCAAATCGGAAGGGGTCCAAGAGGGCCGATGCCTGCCAGGGCTGCGCTACTGTTCGAAAGAGATACCGGGGCCCTGGAACACAAAGCGCTAAGGTTACATGGGTAGGTTTTAGTCAGTACAACTTTGACACTCCCGTCCGCTCCGCCCAGAACGGGAGGGGTCATTCGATGACTTCACATCCGTAAAAAAGGGTAATAAAAAACCATGACGTTTCTCAATTTTTTTTTCCTTGACTTTTGTTGTGCGCCGTCACTCATATCAGTACCTACTGACTGATAAGTACGATTAGGGCAAATCGTACGATTACAATCTTTTATTATTTTAATCAGTTTTGGCCCTGACTTTGTCTAAACCTTTATCGCAAAAATGACAATAATTAAATAATAAATCGTTCTAATTGATTCATTGTTTTAGATTGTGTTGTGATTTGTTTAAAGCAATAAACCTTATTTAATCAGTTCTTTTATAGGCGCAAGTAATGAGTATGCGAGTTTTTGCCTACCTAATTCTAAGACTAAATTATGTTTAGGCTATACAGGGTGGATCGAACACCGTCGCACAAACGGTTACCAAGTAGGTATTGAGTACATTCTGAATCCCCCATTGAAATTTATCGGTAGTTTAAAAAAAATATCTGGTGTTCCATACAGTTTGACCGTGTATTGCACTTTTGAATAAAACAGGTGTTTATTTTAATTACCGATGAAAAAAATATTTAGTTCGGAATCTATATATATAAAAGAAAGTCGTGTTAGTTACTTCACTTATAACTCAAGAACGGCTGAACCGATTTAGCTGAAAATTGGCAGGGAGGTAGTTTAGAGCCAGGAGAAGGACATAGGATACGGTAGGGTAGGGTAGGGTAGGGTAGGTAGGTAGGATAGGGTAGGTAGGTAGGGTAGGGTAGGTAGGTAGGGTAGGGTAGGTAGGTAGGGTAGGTTAGGTAGGGTAGGTAGGTAGGGTAGGGTAGGTAGGTAGGGTAGGGTAGGTAGGTAGGTAGGGTAGGTAGGTAGGGTAGGGTAGGTAGGTGGGTAGGGTAGGTAGGTAGGGTAGGGTAGGTAGGTAGGGTAGGGTAGGTAGGTAGGGTAGGGTAGGGTAGGTAGGTAGGGTAGGGTAGGTAGGTAGGGTAGGTAGGTAGTAAGGGTAGGGTAGGGTAGGGTAGAGTAGGTAGGTAGGGTAGGGTAGAGTAGGTAGGTAGGTAGCGTCGGGTAGGGTAGGTAGGATAGGGTAGGTAGGTCGGATAGGGTAGGTGGGTAGTAAAAAGTGCATTGCAACGCATGCTGGGTACAGCTAGTAAATAAATAAAATATAGCAACCAAGATTTGTATGTCAAGCCTTATTTCCGCAGATTTTCTTCTGATTCGTTACGATACCACGGAACCGTACTTTGTACGGATTTTCTCGTCAATCTTCGCCTTTCAATGCTTAGTATCTATCGCAGCAAATGCTGGATGAGCGATCACAATTGTGTCTAAATAATGGCATGTCACTCGCTAGCGCCTCGCTTCCTGGTAACCTATATATTTCAGTAAACTGCTATCAGACAATGAAATAAAAGCGAGTGCAGATTAAATTTTTCAGTACAGTAGTACAGGATTGTTATATATGGTGATCACTTCTGACACCATGTTATGTTTGGTTGTTGGAATGAAAGATACCGTTGGGTATACTTAGTTTAATAATCACAGGACACAGGTTTTAATGTATACAGACAGTGCGTAGTATCGTAGACGGGTTGCAAGATCAAGTTATGGCGACCGGACGGATGTAGATCATAGACAATCACTAGAGCTTGACACATAATAACATACTAAATAGTGATGGCACAACAAGGATAAATATTGGGATTTGGTTATCTTCGTATTAGCTCAGTAACTTAATTTTTATAGAAATGACATTTATTTATTTTGCTTATGATAAAGTTGATATCGCAATTGGTTTTTAAATAGAATTATCTATATTTTAATAATTATTAATTAATGACATCGTCAAAGTAACTGAATTGCTGCACGAGCTGCAGCAAATGCTGGATGGCCTGATTTGATTCTTCAATATGCATTTGTCTCAGGTTGAACCAGGGAAAACAAAACCCAGGTTATGTTTCTACGAACATGTCACCCCTGATGAGGATATATAGGTCATATATAAATATAGGTCCTGGCGCATATATGTTTACCTCGGGCAAACTCTCCAGTTTGATGAAGATAACTTAGAGAGGGAGGCTAACTAAAAAATTCAGCTCAGCTGGGCAGCTTTTCGGAAGCTTCGTCGGGTCTTCTCATCGCGATTTTCAATTAAAGACTAAGGACTTCAACTAGTGAATTCTGCTTGTTATGACTTACAGGGTCGAGACGTGGAAAAATCACGGTACGGTTGGTCCAGAAATTCAAAATCGCTCAATGAGCTAACCGGTGGAATGAATGGGAGTTTTATTACCCGCTTTAAACACAAGTAGTTCATTTTTTGTTGTTGTTGTACCTGAGGCCATGAGACACTGCGTACCTCTCACATATGCCTATGAGCATGTTAAGGGCTTTAAGATGGGCTCAGCAGCGCCATATCATCGGCGTAGCTAATGTTATTTATACAATTGCCATCTATTGAACAGCTGACAGCCCTGCTGAGCTCATCTATCAGTCTATTAACGTACAGGTTGAAGAGACGTGGTGACGTCAGGCCTCCCTGCCTCACTCCACACTCCAACCTGTACTATGTGGAACATGAGCCCGCCCACTTATCATTATTGGATTGGTTTCCGTACCAATATTTTCGTATGTTGATCATGTCCCTGGGGACTACTGGATTCTTCCCGGAGCTTATCCCACAGCACATTATAAGCCACAAGGTCAAATGCCTTCAACAGGTCCAAAAAACAGCCAAAAATAGACGATTTTCTTGTCACGTAATACTGGATAGTACCTGTGCTTTAGTCGCAGTATTGCAGCTTCTGTCGAAAGCCCAGCTCTAAATCCGAACTGGGCATCGTGCAGATGAATATGCTTACTAAGGTGACAATCAAGTAAACCATCCACCACCTTGGCGATCACTGGAGCCAATGAGATGGGTCTGTAGTTGTTCCCGTCGGAGGCATCGCCTGTCTTATTTTTGATAATAGGAATCACCGTGGCCTTCATAAGCTCCTGAGGTAAATACGATTCGAATGTCCTAAACACAAATTGTAGAACATGACCAACACCCTGGGCAAGTGAGTACCCGCGTCCTGCAGGTGCTCGATGCTGAGGTCATTGTGCCCTGGAGACTTACCTCGAGTCATACTCTTAATGACCTGAGCTACTTCTTTTGCCTTAAATCTAAACCGCACCCCATCATCAACTTCAGCATCAAGCCCCTGCCGCACGACTGGTAAGGGAAACTCAATCTTAAAATCCCTAAATAACCGGGCAATTTGCTGGGGCTCATTTCTACCCTCACACACGCAGGCACACACAAGCTAGTTTCCAGTTTCCTGGTATGCTCCAAAAACGCTTGAAGTCCTTATCCTTGTGGTGTGTGGCTAAGATTATAGTATCTGCTTACTACTGATACTTTATACTCACACTTAATCATCCATATTCATACTTTTATTTCATTTTTATAAATATTTTCTAATCCTTTGTTGTGACATGTTTACTTCAAGCATATTTGTCAGATGTCATTTACTTTTATTTTTGATTGTTACCAGCCAAACTCTCTATGAAGGTTTCACTTAGATTATATAAATTACTAAAAATTATTATCATCAATTCGTGAGTTCAATTATTGTATTTTATATTTAATAGCGAATATTTGCTGTGTAAAGATATTCTGAGTTATATTTCTAAAAATATTATGTGCAGGGTTTTTGACCATTGTTACTGGCTGTTTTTAATACTGGCAGGTTGCGTCTTACTAGAGCGCAGCAGTTTTGAATCGAAAAAAGACATTGGAAGAAAAGAAACGGAAGATCAGGGTATAAAAGGGATTTCTGACAGATGCCCTGGTTCTAGTCTGGAGTCAAGAGTTCAGTTCTAGTCTGGAGTTAAGAGTCGGTTCAGTCTGGACACGAGAAATCAGTATAGTCTAAAATCAAGAAAACAGCTAAGTCTAGTTTGGAGTCAAGATCTGTCATATCTTGAGTTTTGAGCACAGCCTGGTGGAGTCAAAGAGCGGCCTTCGTTTAGTGCTGCCGTGGCTGTTGCTAACTGTCTGCTGGAAGCTGCTTTGCGAACTGACGAGCCTGGCACTGGGGCTCATTACCTGTCTGCTGGAAGCTGCTCTTCGAGCTGACGAGCCTGGCATTGGGCGGTACGTGTCTGCTGGTGGGTCCTACCAAATCGCCCTGCATCAAGTTCGTCGTGGTCAAGCTCATCTTAATCAAGCCAGCTTTCTACGACTGCAAGTTTGTCTTCAGTTACTATCACGCTCAGAGATTTGCGGAGATATTTAAAACGTTCTCGGTTAACCTGCCCTTCACTTTTGTACTAATTTATTGTATTTTTCATTTCATCATTTATTAAATTCATTTTCCCCTAATTACTTTTTTAATGTATAAATCTGTTTACTCCTTTCATCAAGGAATAAGCAAGTTTGTTACATTTTGGCGCCTAACGCAAAATCAAGTCTTGATCTTAAACATATTCCCTAAATTCTAAAACAACTTCCACAAGAGATTATATTTGGTAACTATTTTCATCATATTTTCATCATATTACATCACTAAATCTCTACTTATACTCTTAAACACTTAATTCATATATTTATCTATATCTTCTATGAATCTCATCAAAAAAGGTTTAGTGTCGTGGGCTCGAACTATTATTGGCGCTGTTTGCGTCCTTCTTAATAATAACTCAGACTCTCTTGACTCTCTCTCTCCCTTTTAATTTTATCTACTTTATTTTTAACTTTTTTATCTTATACTTACTCATGACTCATCTTCCTCTTCCCTTCTTCTAACTGTAGAGTTTTATTCGGTCTATTTAAACTCTTAAGTTTTTATTTTCTTTGTTCATTCATTGGTTCTTAAACCATTAAAATATTATTTGTAATCTTCTTCTATATCTGTTCTTATCAGATAACTCTTTGAAGTGCTTTTAGGTACAAGTTATCTAACCTTCTATTATACTAACTGTACTATAAGTTGGTATAACTATTTTCTTATCAACTCTAAAAGTTGACTCTGAAGCGGGTTGCGACTTCCTTAAAATAAGCCTTCGCTAATCTTCAACTCTAAAAGTTGATTGAAGCGGGTTGCGACTTCCTTAAAATAAGCCTTCGCTAATCTTCAACTCTAAAAGTTGACTGAAGCGGGTTGCGACTTCCTTAAAATAAGCCTTCGCTAATCTTCAACTCTAAAAGTTGATTGGGGTGGATCCCTTATTATTATTTTTCATCTTATTATGGGTTTTAGACGCGAGCGGATTACAACTCCAAAAATAAGCCTACTGTTATTGATTTATCAGGTGGAGTAGTGATCATTGAATGTGAATCCTACCTGGCCTAACTTCGTAAGATGTCGGTATGTTTGAATGAGTTATGAAAGTTTTGTGAATGCTGTAATACTTTAACCTTACCAAAATTTTTGTTCTAGGCCAAAAATTTTCTCGGGGTCGTTGGGGAAATATAGTATCTGCTTACTACTGATACTTTATACTCACACTTAATCATCCATATTCATACTTTTATTTCATTTTTATAAATATTTTCTAATCCTTTGTTGTGACATGTTTACTTCAAGCATATTTGTCAGATGTCATTTACTTTTATTTTTGATTGTTACCAGCCAAACTCTCTATGAAGGTTTCACTTAGATTATATAAATTACTAAAAATTATTATCATCAATTCGTGAGTTCAATTATTGTATTTTATATTTAATAGCGAATATTTGCTGTGTAAAGATATTCTGAGTTATATTTCTAAAAATATTATGTGCAGGGTTTTTGACCATTGTTACTGGCTGTTTTTAATACTGGCAGGTTGCGTCTTACTAGAGCGCAGCAGTTTTGAATCGAAAAAAGACATTGGAAGAAAAGAAACGGAAGATCAGGGTATAAAAGGGATTTCTGACAGATGCCCTGGTTCTAGTCTGGAGTCAAGAGTTCAGTTCTAGTCTGGAGTTAAGAGTCGGTTCAGTCTGGACACGAGAAATCAGTATAGTCTAAAATCAAGAAAACAGCTAAGTCTAGTTTGGAGTCAAGATCTGTCATATCTTGAGTTTTGAGCACAGCCTGGTGGAGTCAAAGAGCGGCCTTCGTTTAGTGCTGCCGTGGCTGTTGCTAACTGTCTGCTGGAAGCTGCTTTGCGAACTGACGAGCCTGGCACTGGGGCTCATTACCTGTCTGCTGGAAGCTGCTCTTCGAGCTGACGAGCCTGGCATTGGGCGGTACGTGTCTGCTGGTGGGTCCTACCAAATCGCCCTGCATCAAGTTCGTCGTGGTCAAGCTCATCTTAATCAAGCCAGCTTTCTACGACTGCAAGTTTGTCTTCAGTTACTATCACGCTCAGAGATTTGCGGAGATATTTAAAACGTTCTCGGTTAACCTGCCCTTCACTTTTGTACTAATTTATTGTATTTTTCATTTCATCATTTATTAAATTCATTTTCCCCTAATTACTTTTTTAATGTATAAATCTGTTTACTCCTTTCATCAAGGAATAAGCAAGTTTGTTACAAGATATCCATTTTAATATGCTCGACGTTGTCTTGACACCACTTGAGCTTAGACTTAAAGAGCTTGCTGAATTCACACATGGAATTATAAATATCACCAGGTTTGGGTTTAACATACAGCAACCAGGTCTGCAAGCTGCTTCGTGCTACCAGATGAGCCTTCTGCACATGTGTATTCCATCCGATAACATATTTCTGCTTCTGATGCTTTTTCAGTCTATTACTGCAACCCGCAGCTAAAGAAAGTCTAAGCACTAACTATACTATTATACAGTTCATCAATTATTGCATAATGGCATCGTTACGAAATTTCTTGTGAACCTGGTATTGACCTATTCCGCACCAATGCAAGCACAGTGAGAAAATTGTTAGCAAAGCCATTTTTTGTACAAGAGACACCTACCTGCATTTGAACCGTTTTGAAAAATTAAATGAAGCAACTTTGAGGAAGTGAGTGATAGTAGTATTAGGAAGTAACAATTTTATATTTATCTGTGGAAGCTTGTAATTAGCAATTTAGTTATGTATTTTTGTTATTATAATGTCATTAGTCTGTAAGCTTTCCCAAAATGTTAAAAATAAAATAAATAAGTTACTACTAACATCAGCACACGAACCAAGTTCCATTGGAAAGTCAATGTCCCTCAGTTCATTGTAACAGAGTTCGCTATATAACTTTATCTGTTCAGCGTTTCTCTCACCCCATCTCACTTCATTATTTAGGTTCCCATTACAAAAAAAAAAATCTCGGTAATACTCCCAGTATAAAAAATATTGTAATGGGTTACATTACATTTCCAGCGGCAAATGATCCAACTAGTACACATCATAAAAAACCTTAATACTAGTTACACATTGCCAAGTTGCCTCCGTAGTCATGCAGACAGTGATCAAGCCATCGTTTACAATCGTTATGACTTTCACTAACGAAAGTGTGCGTATCAGTAAATGTATTTAACTTGTTCACATCCACACAGAGCCAACTCCGCTCCATACAAAAGTTGCTTAATTCTCTTAAGAATAGCTCATTTGGATGAGCTTTGAAGTACCAAGCATAATAGTGGATTCAATGTTATAACTCTCAATTACTGCATTTATTTCACTTAATACTTCCGTGAATTTTAACAGATTGTCCGCATTATCTGTTGGCATGCACACCGAAAACACTAATAAACTACGTTCACCCACACATACCTTAATAGCTGCTACCCGCATACTACTACACGGCAGCACCGTAAGGAAGAAAATACACCCTTTCTCCACATCAGCGCCAGCCCTCCATACGGGCGACGGCGCAGTACGCCGGCGGAGATATTCACCGCTGACTTTCTGGTATACTCGAAGTTCATGTCAATCAATCCAATGTAGGCAGTATCATGTGGCAATAGCCACGTTTCCTGCAGTGCAATTATATGAACAGTTTTACAGATTTCCCGTATTCCCTCCACAGACCTCGCGGCTGATTTACAATTACAACTAACCATTTTAACAGTCTAACAGTCATATTCCCCCAACTCATTTTTTCATGTATGTACACCGATTACTCCGTGATTTCCGGGTCGATTTACATGTTTCTTTAGTAGTTTCTGAGTTAGATGTTATTTAGGGACCATCATGTGATGGTCCCTAAATAACTACTAGTTACAATATCAAATCACGTCAAGAATTTTTGGGATATAAAATAAAAGACAGAAAAAATCTTAAATAAAATCTTTTTATTTCAGACATTGGTCCATAGTATGTGTTAGCAATAACGACTTAAAAAAAATATGTTACATTGAAATGTTAAAAAATCATTTAAAAAATTAAACAATTACATAAAAAACATAAAAAATACATTAAAAATTAAAAAAAATATACTACAACAAACATGTAAGACTAAATAAATAAGATTAAGAAGAAGACTAAGAGACTAAGAGAAGAATACTAAGATAAATAATTATTTTAAAATAAAAAAATACTTACATAATAATTTACGGCATTCGGGTTATCATGCGGCGGCCTTAAGTGGGGAAAAGGTCAATTTCTCTGTATTTTCTTAGTCCTTTTTTTATTTGCTGTAATGACGAATTTATTAAGTAAATAATATTTGTAAGTATTATCTTAATGATTTTCAGCAGAAGTAAAAAATATCAAGTTTCATTCAAGTTAAAACGAAATCGGCAGAATAAGGATAAATTATATCGAACAAAAGTTGTAAAAAACTGAAAACGATAACGAAATTTGTCGGATGTTTAATTATAAAATAAAGGATCTTTAAATACTCTTATCTTTGAATTCTCGTTAAAAAGGGCAGTTTATCTAATTCTTTTATCGGGTAATCTGTTGTAACGACGATAGATTACATATTATAAAAACAAACGAATTTGCTAATTATGAGCAGTAACGAAACGATCGACCAAACAATATGTTGAAGTTTGGAATTATTTTCGCCGCTCTGGCAGGTAAGTTTATTTATTTAATATCATCTCCATAATCTGGGTTGTACCTGTCACAGAACTAGTTCATCCTCTAAATTCCTCTCATTGTACCTATCACAGAACTAGTTCATCCTCTAAAATGTTACCTAGTTAAATTCCGTTCTTTGTTATTGTAACTATCCTCAAACCAACTACCTAACGAGAATCTTCTTAAGTGTACCATATACAGGGTGTACCAGAAAGGTGTGGTCGTATTTAAAACGACCACTGTAAACAGCGATGTGAACAGGCGATCTTATAGCTCAAATCCTGACTCCTGTCGGCTACTGAGATATTAATGACGAAAAACCCAATAACAGTTCGCCCGACTTGGAAATCGATTCAATCATGCTTGTGATCACTAGCCAACCAGAAATTCAATAACAATATTTGAGTTGGGAATCGTTCAAACTCATCTTTCAAGAATCATCGAGATTCTTCGTTAAAGAACCCTATGCCGAAGATACGGTAATGTTATGCTGTTACCATGCAAACGGATTGGTGATCGCTGCAAGGCGTTACTGGATTAATTCTTGACTATAAACCTTAGCCAAACTAGATTTGTCAGCATTCTGATTATATACTTTTTTTTTTTCAGTGTGCCATGTACAAGGCTCGTATCAATTTCTCTTCACATTGTAAGTACCTATTTTCTCGTATTATAGAAAATTCTCTCTAAAATAACCAGCATAGACTCAGTTACAACTAGTCACTTTCGGTTTTGTAAAAATTGCATGTTTCAGCAAACCTAACATAACCTCATCATTATATGCCTACCCTTGTTCCATGTTACTTAAATTGGGGTCGGCGCACAAATTTTTGGTTGTATGCTTCCATGCACCCCTGTCAACCGTCACGATATTATTTACTCCACTAACTTTAATATCATTCGTTTTTGTGTCCATCCATCGTTTCCTAGTTCTTCCTTCTAACCTAATAATTGTATCTAATTTTATTTTTAAGGTATAACCAGGCAATACCGGTTAATGTCAGTAACACCGCCGCACGCTACTTGCCCGTTGAGTTCAACCCTGAAGACAATACAATTGTATTGATTCATGGGCAAGGTGGATCAGTAGGCCATGAATTCAATTCACTGATCATGAGAGGTAAGTCTAAGTAAGCAAATGCTGAATTTAGAAATAACCACCTTGACTCGATTGTTAAAGAAGTAGAACATAACAGGAATCCGTTCACAATTTCTAGTATCTAAACTTCAGTTAAAATGAAAACAACAGTATATCGTTGCTATTCCAAATACGCAAATGAAATAATTATTATTTTTATTTTAGAAATATTCCAGTTTCATGGACCAAATAACATCATAGTGGTCGACTGGGAAAGAGAAGCTAGCGGCAGTTACTCGAATGCAGCTTCGTATGTACCACATGTAGCGAATGAACTAAGCGATTTCTTAATATGGTTAACTGAGGCTGCTCCAGTAACTGCAACTCCTCGTGGAAATCTGGTGGACATGAGACAAGTGCACTTGGTTGGGTTTGGCCTCGGAGCTCACATTGCAGGAATTGCTAGTAGACAGCTGAGGCTCTCACATGGATTAGTAGGCAGAATAAGTGGTCAGTGTTTTATTTCCTCTGTTTTTCGCCATTTATTATTATTTGCCGCAATTGATCGTCTGTTTCATATTCATAACGTATTTTTTCATGTTGCGTTTTTAGGGTTGGACCCATCTGGAAGAAATTGGGGGAGCAGTTCCCAACGTTTACGGATTACTGACGCTCATTACGTCGAAGTTCTGCACACTGATGGTGTAGGACCAAGTGCCTACGGTATTGGAACTAGACTTGGACATGTAGACTTCTTCGCTAACGGTGGGCACAACCAACCAGGCTGTTTAGGCCACTCCTGTAGTCATACCCGGGCCTACGAGCTGTTTGCGGCCTCTATGAGGGGTCACCTGATTGGAAAAGCTTGCAGATCACTCACACAGATGAACTTGGGCGTATGTAGAGGAACTACAATGGATCTAGGTGGCATAAGTTTATCTAAACCAAGGTAAATACTACATTCCAGATAGCATACTCGTATTAGCATAAGCAAAGCATAATCAGCTTATAAGGTGCTGGGGCACAGGCCTCCTCTCTAGAGGGAATTAGATGCATCTAAGCGCGGGTTGGTAAATGTCACAAGTCTTCGAATTTTCGGTTCTTGGATATTTGGGTTTCCTTACGATGTTTTCCTTTGCCGTTTCGAGAGCAGTGGAGATGATATAGATAACACAAAGTAATAAACCCCCAACCGGGCACTTCTTAGTCGGGAGGTTTACCAACAGGCCGGCACTGCTCAACACACGTTAGCTTGACATGTTTATTACAAACAGTTGCTTAGTGCAAGGCTTGAGGCCTTCGCTAGTAGCCTAGCGTGAGTCGACGTAGCGCGCAATGCGGCCGGAAGCAATAATTTTATACTTAGGTTTTTGCCTTGTAAAACCGTACGTACGTGTATGTTCGGGAAAAAATATAATAATAAATTGTTTTTTTTTTGTTTTCAGCTACGAAACTATCTACGATGTCGGTACCGAAAGAAGGTTCCCGTTCTAGGATTAAACGGTTTTGTAAAAAAGAAACTCTACTTACCTACCTGCCTGATAATTTATTTGAAATTCTTCGACTGTAGTCCTGCATCAACCATGTCTTTGTTACTTATGAATGTCTATCATTAAAAAATAAATTATAGTGTCTGATTGTAATTTCAAAAGAACAGCTTTTTAGTGAATGCATTATGAAATTATATATGGTACCCAATTATAACATTATTTATTTTTATTTTACTCCATGTTGTTTGTTCCTGTTAATCTTCGAAAAATCTGGACCAATTTTGATTGAACTTTTACTGACAGATAGCTGATATAATATAAAAAAATGACCCTCATGAAATTGTTAACAAAATCCGATTAAAAGAAAGTAATATTTTGTATCATAATTTCACGCAAACGAAGGTCACGTCGACGGCTAGTGTTGAAAAAAACAATCAACTATGCCTATCGCAGTTCTGTAAATTCACCTTTTTGGCACCATCTATCTCGTAAGCTAGGTGTATTTGTAAAAAATGTGGTATTAGACGAATTTCAGTATCACCGTGTTTTATTCAACATTTCTAGCAACGTCTTCAGAAACCGCACTAGGAGCTATCCGTTCCAATACAAGAAAACTTTTTACTTGCATTTAATACAGCTTGTTCACCTTTTGTAGTATCCATGAGGACTATAGCTATAGTCCCCACAATACAGCCCTCACAGGCAAAAGTACCAGAAAAAAATATTGAACCTAAAGACACAGACTAGCTTTTTAGACGACTTTTAATACTTTCGGTGCTAAATACCCAGCATATGGGTCGAACGATAGTCTTTGATAGCTTTTTCGGAAACGAGACGCTATAAAAGATTTTCCCTCATACAAAACTTGTTTGTATTGATGCCAGCTATTGATTAATACGGGTTTCATGCGTGGTTAATAAAATCAAAGTTATATTGATCAGTAAATAGATTCTCGTATATCTCTCACATTTCAATTTTTTTTTCAAACATAAGTAATGTTGTAGTTTTAGAAAATAATTGATTAGAACATAAAACATTATGAATCGGGACTTCTACGCAAAAAAAAAATGAAAAAATACTCCCCCCCCTCCCCCTTCTGAAGGCCGAAGCCACACAAGTTGTGTATCGGGGTCCTAGCTCGGGCAGACTGTTTAAAAAGCTCGAAGTTTCATAGATGAGCATAGACATAGATCGACTATCCTGCAAAGTTTCATGACCTAATAAAAACCTAAAAACAAATCGTGAACAAATTATGAAATCGTGTTTAAAAACTGATATCATCAGAAGTAGTCCTCAACTTTGCTATATATTAATCACAAAGTGAATGTTGCAGTAATATGAAAACCAGAGCCGTTCAACTTTCACGATTTGGGGGCTGGGGTAAGCGCTGCATGCCTATACTGCATTCGGGTTGTCACGGCCTTAAGCAGGGAACTCACTTTCTCTGTATTTTCTCTGTTATTGTTTTTTTTTATTTTCTGTAAGAAAATAATATTTGTAAATATAATCTTAATGATTTTCAGCAGAATTAAAAAATATGACGTTTTATTCAGGCGAAAACGGCTGAATAAGTATAATTATATCGACCAGCCGGCCTAGCATGACCGCCATAGAAACGAGCTATGTCTACGGAAGAATCGACAATTTGACAGATATTTCTATCGTCCCGAGCATGGCGATATTAAGAATGTAGAAAAGAAATGTTTCTTTTCTTCAGTCGACACAAGTCTACAACGTCGAGCATGACGACCATATTTTCTCTTCTTTTGACATTTGGAGATAGAAACATTACTTCTGACAAATGTCAAACTAGTCTTAATAAAAACTAAATTATACGAGAAATACGTTTCGTGGTTGCGTTGAGTTACGTTCAAAAGGTTGAAATGTTATGTAAAATATTTAGGTTTAATTTCGCGAAAAAGATCCAGGCCTGGATCCAAGATGCAGCAAAACCATCCCGCCCACGAAAAATGAAAAACTCGTGCAATTGGCAACTTTTTTTTGTTAACTAAACGTAACCTTTTAACTTTCCATAGCAACGTCCCCGTTGCTATGGAAAGAATTTCTGTCTATGTCTTCGTAGAAACGCGAGTCGACGGTGCGCGCCATGCTCGGGCAGAAGAAATTACAAGTTGTAAAGAAAAGATTTCTTGTCGTTTCTTGGTAGAATAGAGATAGAACGGTCATGCTAGGGGGGCTGAAGTTGTAACACCTAAAAACGATAGCGAAATTTTGTCGGACGTTTAGGTATGAAATAAAGGATTTTATCTCACAATTCTCGTTCAAAAGGGCAGTTTATCAAATTCTTTTATCTGGTAATCTGTTGTGACGACGATAGATTACTGATTATAAAAACAAACGAATTGGCTAATTAAGCGCAGTAACGAAAAGATCGACCAAACATTATGTTGAAATTTGGAATCGTTTTCGCCGCTCTGGCAGGTAAGTTTGTTTATTTAATATCTTTATCATCTCCATAATCTGGGTATTCATTATACCTGTCACAGAACTAGTTCATCCTCTAAAAAGTTACATCGTTCTTTGTTATTGTAACGAAACAAGTCACAAGATCCTCGATCTGACTACCTAACGAGAAACTTCTCAGGTGTACCATAAACAGGGTGTACCAGAAAGCTGTGGTGGTATTTCAGTTTGTGGTTCAGCCAATTAAACTGAACAACTTGCCCCATGGATCCAACATCGAAAACGCCAAAAGAAATCAGCTGTTTGGTACATACTTCAATACCTACTCGACTCATATGTATATATGTTTTAGCTGATAAAGTGATTCAGTTGGATGGTCCGAGTCACACCCTGAAATTTGACAACACCTATCTTGTACACGCAGTATGTGAGACCAGAGCAACAGAGTAAATAAAAACCTTCCATTTAAACAAATAAACATGATGTATTTACTGGGTTTGACCATCAAAATAAACACAGAAATAAATAACTACAACATTACATTTATAATTATATTAGCAGAATTCACTATACTCACAGCAGGAGGAGCAGCGGTGGCCCAGTGGTGGCAGCCCTGACTTACGAGCAGTAAGTCGAAGGTTCGAAGCCGGGCAGGCGTATTACTTTGTGTAATTTATTTCATCACCGCTGCTCTCAAAACGGTGAAGGACAACATCGTGAGGAAATCGGCATGTCCTAGAACTAAAAAATCGAAGACATGTGACATCTACCAACCCGCACTGGGTCCGCGTGGTGAATTAAAGCCCACTCCCTCTCATTGAGAGGAGGCCTGTGTCCCAGCAGTGGGAACATTATAGGCTGCTGATGATGATTATACTCACACAGGTATTACAGAGCTCCTAACACTTTCACAGTTCAACCAACACTGCCTTGCTAAAATTGCGCGGCCCCGTCACTTTTTAAAAACCCTCCTCTTTATCAGACTAAACAGTCAATTAACATAATAATATCCGTTAGCGCCATTTTAGCATTTTAAAGAAATGCTAAAATGGCGTCGTACCGTATGGATCGGAATACTGGCAGTGAAGAAGACGGATGAAAAAATATTAGCATGCAGCAGAGATGAGAATGTTGAGATGGATGTGTGAAGTGACTAAAATGGATAAAGTGAGAAGTGAGTATATAAGAGGAAGTTTGAAAGTGGCGCCTGTTACAGAAAAGATGAAAGGAAGTCGTCTGTCTTGGTATGGACATGTTATGAGGAGGGATGGAACACATGTGGCTAAAAAAGTGATGAATATAAATATGGATAGATGGAGAGGGAGAGGAAGACCAAAGAAAAGATGGATGGATTGTGTGAATATGAAGGAAAAAGGAGTAAATGATAGCATAACGAATGACAGAGGAGAATGGAGGAAAGAGACGTATTGCGCCGACCCCAAATAAAATGGGACAAGGGCAGGAAGATGATGAAACAAATTATCTTAACAAAACGTCAAACTCGTTAAAGGTTAGGCAGAGTTGTACGTATTACTTTAGGTACATGTCGCCAGCTATGTGAAACGGAAATGTAAACCTGGCGATCTTATAGCTCAAATCCAGACTCGGGTTGCTACTGACATATTCATGACGAAAAACCTAATAACACTTCGCTCGACATGGAAATCGATTCAATTATGCTTGTGATCACTAGCCAACCAGACATTCAATAACGATAATTAAGTTGGTATTCGTTCAAAGTCATCTTGCAAGAATCATTGAGATTCTTCGATAATGAACCCTATGGCGAAGATAGGGTAATGTTATAACAGCATGCAAACGGATTGGTGATCGCTGCAAGGTGTTACTGGGTAATTTCTTGACAATAAATCCTATCCAAGCTAGATTTGTCACCATTCAAATTTTTTTTGCAGTTTGCCATGTACAAGGCTCGTATCAATATCTCTTCACATTGTAAGTACCTATATATTTTAGAAAATTCTCTCTAAAATCTTCTTAACGTGTCGATGGCAAATCACTAAATTTGTTTAGCCCAAAACTCAGCCATGCGAACTCCGCTCGCTGACGCAGTCATAAGATCCTCAAGTGCGCAGGTGACGGGACATGCAGCGCAAGATAGAAGGTGGGCCATTGTCTGTGGAGGCACGCCGCATACACACTTGAGATCTGAGCTGTCCAAGAACCCCCATCTAAAGAGATTGTCTTTGCTACGGCCGACCTGGGTTCGGAGTCTATTTAGAGATTTCCAGGTCGGCCACGGCAAAGCATGCCCGGGTGGAAGGCTTTCGGAAGGCTGGATAAAGTCGTCAGGGGGCTTAAGCAACTCCCGCCAAAGATCCATTCCATCCATCGTTTCCTAGTTCTTCCTCCCTAACCTAATGTATCTAATTTTATTTTTAAGGTCTAACCCGGCAATACCGGTTAATGTCAGTAACACCGCCGCAGGCTACTTGCCGGTTGAGTTCAACCCAGAAAACAATATAATTGTATTGATTCATGGGCATGGTGGATCAGTGGGCCATGAATTCAATTCACTTATCATGAGAGGTAAGTCTGAGTAAGCAAAAGCTGAATGTAGAAATAAGCCCCTTGACTCGATTGTTAAAGAAGTAGAACATCGTTTAATTATCCCAAATAATACAATTGGTAATGTTAAAGCAATCCGTTGAAAATGTCTAGTTTATAAACTTCAGTTAAAATTAAAACAATCGTTGCTATTCTAAGTACGCAAATGAAATTATTTTTATTTCAGAAATATTCCAGTTTCATGGACCAAATAACATCATAGTGGTTGACTGGGAAAGAGAAGCTAGCGGCAGTTACTCAAATGCAGTTTTGCATGTACCACGTGTAGCGAATGAACTAAGCGATTTCTTAATATGGTTAACTGAGGCTGCTCAAGTAACTGCAACTCCTCGTGGAAATCTGATGGACATGAGACAAGTACACTTGGTTGGGTTTGGCCTCGGAGCACACATTGCAGGAATTGCAAGTAGACAGCTGAGGCTCTCACATGGATTAGTAAGCAGAATAAGTGGTAAGTGTTTTATTTCCTCTGTTTTTCGCCGTTCATTATTATTTGTAGCAATTGATCGGCTGTTTCATTTTCACTTTTTTAAACATATTGTTTCATGTTGCGTTGTTAGGGTTGGACCCATCTGGAAGCAATTGGGGGAGCAGTTCCCAACGCTTGCGGATTACTGACGCTCATTACGTCGAAGTTCTGCACACTGATGGTGTAGGTCCACTTGCCTACGGTATTGGAACTAGACTTGGACATATAGACTTCTTCGCCAACGGTGGACACAACCAACCAGGCTGTTTTAGCCATTCCTGTAGTCATAACCGGGCCTACGAGCTGTTTGCGGCCTCTATGAGGGGTCACCTGATTGGAAAAGCTTGCAGATCACTCACACAGATGAACTTCGGCGTATGTAGAGGAACTACAATGGACCTAGGTGGCATACGTTTATCTAAACCAAGGTAAATACCATATTCTAGATAGCATATTAGCATAAGCAAAGCATAATCAGCTTATAAGGTTCCCACTGCTGGGACACAGGCCTCCTCTCTAGAGGGAATTAGATGTATCAAAGCGCGGGTTGGTAAATGTCACAAGTCTTTGAATTTTCGGTTCTTGGACATTTTGGTTTCCTTACGATGTTTATTAACCTTTGACGTTTCGAGAGCAGTGGTGATGATATAGATTACACAAAGTAATGAACCCACAACCGGGCACTCCTTAGTCGGGAGGGTTACCAACAGGCCGCCACTGCGCAACACACCTTAGCTTGACATGTTTATTACAAACAGTTGCTTAGTGCAACGCTTGAGGCGTTCGCTAGTCGCCTAGCGTGAGTCGACGTAGCGCGCAGTTCGGCCGGAAGCAATCATTTTAGGCTTAGGTTTGTGAAACCTTACGTACGTGTATGTTTTGGTAAAAATATAATTATAAATTGTTTTTTTTTTTCAGTTACGAAACTATCTACGATGTCGGTACCGAAAGAAGGTTCCCGTTCTAGGATTAAACGGTTTTGTAAAAAATAAAGTCTACTCACCTGCCTGATAATTTACTTTAAATTCTTCGACTGTAGACCTGCATCAAAAATGTCTTCGTTACTTATTAATGTCTATCTATAAAAAATAAATTATAGTGTCCGATTGTAATTTCAAATGAACAGCTTTTTAGTGAATGCATTATGAAATTATATTATGGTACCTTATTATAACATTTTTTATTTTTATTTTACTCTATGTTGTTTGTTTCTGTTATAACATCTGTGAAAAATCTGGACTGATTTTAATGGGAGTTTTACTTACAGCTATTTGTCAGTAAAAGTCCCATCAAAATCGGTCTTTAAGAAAGCTTGTTCACCTTTTGTAGTATCCATGAGGACTATAGTTAACAGAATAATAGCTTTAGTACTCACTATGTAGCCCTCACAGGCAAAAGGACCAGACAAAAATATTGAACCTAAAGACACAGACTAGCAGGGCTGCGGGTTGTTCGAAAGAGATACCGCGGCCCTGGAACACAAAGGGCTTAGAAGGAACATGGGTGGCTTTTATTCAGTCAAGTCTGACACTCCCTCCCGCTCCGGCCAGAGCGGGAGAAGTCATTTGATGATTTCCCATCCGCAAAAAAAAAAAAAAAGACACAGACTAGCTTATAGGAAGACTTTTAACACTATCGGTGCTAAGCCCCCAACATATGATTCGAACAATAATTTGTTTGTGCGCCAACAATCGGTCTCCCGAGTCGTCGTTATACGTAGCTATAGATTACTTTTGCTCATGCCCTGGACCGACTAGCGAGATCAAATCCAAGTAGGCTTTACCCTATTGTTGCATCCAACAGTTATCCATGACCTATCCCAGACGAGTATAAGCGAACGGTGACGGTAATCCTGCTGGATAAGGTTACTCACTTAGCGAGGCTTCTTACTTATTTCACTTAATGCTACTTAGCTGGTCAGTGAACCATGTAAGTGGAAACTTTAGAAGCTATAGCGCTCAACTTACGTATTGTCATAGTGCATTTTCTGTTTAAAAAACCCTCTGATAAACCTTTGGTGTAACATTCAGAAAAATAGAATGCAAAATGAAATAGTCTAGGATATCTCCTTTCTTGGTTAGCGCCTAATCTGGTTTCAGAGTTTTTATGCCGGCCGTGGGCCTCTGACTTGGCTTTATATGCCGTGTGTTGGTTAGGTCGCACATTGATACTAAAACCCAAAAATAAAATTAATCCAAGCGTCGTAGCGTCGGGGGTCCGCTTTGTTTAGTGTTAGTACTTAGCGGCCCCCGACGCTACGACGCTTGGATTAATTTTATTTTTGGATTTTGTAGAGGTTATATCTCCGTCGGGGTTTTTTTTTTTTTTTTTCATGCTTTTTAAACTTATTTTTTTTTAGCCTTGACTGTACCACTCCTGCGCATAGTTCTCCTCCCATTCCTTAAATGAAACTGAATCTTATAAATTTAAAAAAAAAACTGAGCTTTTAGGGGGGAGGCGGGGGGTATGCAGCCTACGCCCCTGGCGATGCCCATGGTGACAAGTGACAAGAATTCAAATTTCGAATCAACCAGACCGTAGAAATTGTTTATATCCCTTCATCCACTAGAAAAAAACGGTGATGAGCTTCAAACGGCTGAGCAGATTTTCTCGAAACATAGCTAAAAACACTCGCGATTCAATTACCTTTCAAACGACACCAATTTTATCAAAATCTGTTCATCCGTTTAGGAGCTACGATGCCACAGACAGATACACAGAAACAAATGTCAAACTTTAACACCCCTCTATTTTGGTCGGGGGTTAAAAATGCTCTTGAAAGAAGAAGTCAATGCCTGAAGGATAGCTACATGAAGATGTCAACGTCTTTCAGCTGAATGATGCTGATGCCGATAGGTTATGATTGCACCATGTCTTATTGCCAACTGACATAATTATTGCACACCAGCTGTCCCGCGCAACTTCATCTGCGTCACATTTTCCCCGTTTTCGCAACATTCTCCATTGCTGTTTCGCTGCTATTGGTCGTAGCGTGATGTTATATAGCCTATGTCCTTCCTCAGGTTGAAATCTATCTTCTTGCCAAATTTCATTAAGATCCGATGAGCCGTTTAGTCGTGAAAAGGTAACAAACAAACAAACAGAGTGACTTTCGCATTTATAATATTGGTATGGAAGTATGGATGGCACTTTCTCTTAGGTCAATTGCTCGCAGGCGCAACAGCTGCGCATGAGGTTCTGGGTTCAGTGCTGGTTCGATCCTGGGTCGGGCAAAGTGATATTGGGTTTTTCCATCACGAATTTCTGACTAGCAGCCACGGAGTCTGGATCAGATCCAAGTTGATGGCAATAGGCTTGTCCCCTTTTACTCGGGACTTAAACATAACTAACGAAATGTGGGTCATCTATTTAATACACCTCTGCCTAACCCTTAGGGGACTACAAGCGTGATGTTACGTTATGTTAAGTAATAATGCTTTGAAACATAATTATTGTCTACCATGGTGGCCTATGATGGTGTCTTAAAGCAGTATTGTTTTATTCTTATTCCAGGTAGGAAAGAGATGGCGCTAGACGTCTCTTTCCCACATTGGAATAAGAATTAACCCCCCTGAACATAATAAAAAAACTATTAAGTGGAACAAGCATACGCCTAACTAAATTCAACGAGCCATTGATTTTAATTCGTTGCAGAAATGCTAAGACAAAAAAACCCCTTAGTTGAATGTTGTCGTTATATCTTAAATGTGATGAGCTGATAAATAAGAAAATAAGATAAGATAAGATGTTATATTATACAGGGCAATTGAAAATTCGATATTTTGGTGAGTATTACTGATTCGAATAATACTCACTCGATGGTATAACCCAGCGTTTATTCATCAATCAACGCCTATGAGCTTTTTTTTTTACACAGCGCTTACCTATAGATACAAAGGATGTTCACATCCCAATTATCGGTAAGCCAAACTAACGTGAAAGTTGCAATATTTACATTTGTCAAGTCAATATTCAGTCTGTTTGTGTACTCTCATTCAAGTTCCATCGTATGCCTCGTTTAACACGTTGACTAGTCTGGCACGGAGTAGTCAAGAAATGGAGCTCTCGGTACATGTACATATCTATTTTCTCGAAAATAAAACCATGTAATTCCTGAGACCATGTAACGTGACGGTCCTTCAAATTAATACGTTACGAATTTTCTACGTACAAGTCGCGTGGGAGGTGCGACATAACTGTCTCAAGGAATAGTGCTATCTCATATAATAAAATGCGTAAACATTAAACAGTAGCCACTAGGCATGTCTAAATTGACGATGCCATGATACTTAGACATCTAGTTTCAGATTTTTCATGTTCCGAAAATATTTAACATCAGAATCGCGTTTATAGGAAGGTCTATGTTAGGTGTCAAGGTAAACGTCTAATTTCGTCACAATATAGTGAGGCATCATTAACATTCCATGGATCATTCCATGGATTCACAACTCCGTGGTACTCGGGCATCAGTACAGCGCGTAATTGAACTCGTTAGGTGGCCGGCCAACTGCCTGACGCGATGCAGTATTGCTGCCATTGCTATTTTATTTAGCGTACAGTGTGCGCGATTCCTTAAGTGGAGTTTAAAGTTTAATGCAGAGTTACTGATGCTATAGATTCTATAGCATGAGTAATTCCTCATGCTCTATAGTATAGAGACTTGTGATGCAATGTTATTGTGGTAAGAATATGTGGTAAAATACACCGTTACTCGTTATGGTAAGCCCCATGTGAGTGAGCGAGCCTATTGCCATCAACTGGGCACAAATTCGGACCCCGAGGCTGCTTTGTTCGACCTGGGAATCGAACCCAGCACCTCTTGCTCAGCAGAAGCGCTTGCGACCACTAGATCAACGACCCAGCAACAACTTTGCAAGAACAATCGGTTACACGGCCTTACGCAATAAAAAAAAAATTAGGGTTGCAGAGAGACAGATAAATTCCTTCAACAAAAAAATAAATATACAAGGTGTTGTTTTGCATTCTCGTCAAAATTCAGGAGTTTGTCACAAAAGACATACAGGGTGTTTGGTGCATCGTTTGCCAAATCGAATAGGCCGAAAGGAGAGGTCATTTGCTATCTCTTCACGCCCTATAACTCATTCCTTCACCGGTTTTTATATAACAACTTTTTAAATTAAATTTAAAAAAATGCCAAAATTCAGCATTTTAGGTCAAATAAAAAAATAAGAAAATTGTTTAGACTTAAAATTTCGATTTAATTTTGATGTATACTGTTGTATGATTGTATTAAATTCAAAATTACTTGCTAGTAACAATTACTTTCTTTTTTAATAGCTCCTATAGTTTTAGTATAAGAAAAATAAACTTAAAAACTCAACTTTAAATGGCTATAAAAAAAAAATAGTGCGTGGAGTCCCTCCGCGCGGAAGAAGTAAAACTTCGTAATACTACACGCATGCGTTCGAATGTCACGCATTCACTCTCGTTATTTTATTGAGCTTCTAAATAATATTTTATTGTTTTATTGTTGTACACTTTTTATTCCATAAGTTTATCGAGGTTATCCTACTCATGGAAATTGAGCGAAGGCTGGTCACACCGAAGGGTTGACTGCATCACTGTTTGCACGCCATCTTGCGTACCTAGTAGAACTACGTAGTCACAAATCTTGTAATAGTGCCATCTCTTAGTGGGTAATAGAAAATATTCCCCCTCCATGAAAACGCATTTTATTATTGATTCGGGACGAGAATCATTAGCATAGTTACCTCCTTGAATTTGACGAGGATGCAAAACAGCACCTTGTATAGGAGAACAATACATGGGTAAACTAGTATGGAGAATCAGTTTAATGTGGGTTCCTAGAACGCTATTACTTGTTTGTGGTTTACTGAACTGTTATGCGGTAACTGGCAAATACAGGCCTTACCTCAATTTGGGAGAAGCGAATGTCATGTTAATTGACTGTCTACATGCAGTCTGTTTCAAACTGTGCAAGACTATCAATAACAGTTGTAACGGGATATTTACCATGTTTATTATTTGATTTGAGTTCCCGAAACAAAATACAGAAACATCCCCAAATATCGTGAGATTGTTCTATGAGAAGTTTTTACACCAAAATCTAGAGTAAGAATGGGATAGGAATATGGCAAAATGCGATTCCGTGCTGCTAGATGGGGCACAAACCTGAATAGTTTTATACAACCTTATTTTTTGTGTACCGGAAACCTCAACACCAACCTTGTATAGGGTCATTGTACTCATAATTATGAACAACTTTTACTATGGGACAAAACCTGAAATCGCAAAAAAAACAGCTTCCTATACATTTGTGCTCATGTAAATCGTCGAAATGTACAGAACCGCTAATTTTTGGTTCGCGATATCAGGATTATATTCGTACACGCCCGCGTGGTTGATTACAGCCCACTCCCTATCATAGAGAGGAGGCCTGTGCCCCAGCAGCGGGTACATTGGGAGGAGAAAGGCACGATCTGCAATATGATAAAGCTTCAATATGATTAAATGGATTCTTTACCACTGACGAAGTTCATCATACGTTCAGACCCCTTTACTACCCCAGAGCCAGCCTTACTACCAAACCTTAAGAGTCATTAAACCCTAGAAAAACATAAACAATTAATTACGAACGCACTAATAACCACACGAACCATAAATGAGGTTCTATAAATCATATAGACGTCACGAAGCGTTGGTTTGACGTGGCTTGATTGATTAATTTATCGAGGCTCCTTGATAATGCTTCTCTAATGGTACGGATATGGTGGCATATGAATAGCGGGCAAGTGGGATAAGGAGACAGGCCATGTTGTTGTATGGAAAAGATTGGACCGATTTGGCTAGATTATGGCGTTGTTATGGTAAGTATAAAGTGAGCGATGGAACCGGTATCGGTCAGTCTGGTGATTATTTTTATTTGTGACCCTTCATGGCCTTGTAAGGTTGATGATACCCATAATAAACGTAGTTTAGTTTGTGCATACCAATGAGCAATGGCATAAGCAATGTATAACATAACATAATGTGACTGTCACGTACTTCTAATTATTAACCAAATATCTTAGTCTTGATTTCTATTTCAAAATCATCACACAGTATCGGCGACTTACAAAATATCCGATTTCTAAGTGTAGTTTACAATACTTGCGCCACATCTTGAGAACATATTATGGGTTTCACCCGAAAGGACACTTAAAACAATTGAGACATCGCACAAAAAGCGACAATAGTCCGCTCGTGGTGTTTTGAGAAAGGTTGGGGATGAAGAAATGAAAGACAGCTTAAAACTAAAAAAACAGAAACGTGTTGCTGAGGAGTTTGATGCGCCAGTTTCAATAGAGTTGTTCCCCAACTCTTTTGCAAATTGGTTAATGAGTTTTGATTATCAACTCTATTATCTGCTAATTCTTGAATAGGGGATAAACCAACTTTTTTTTTCTTTGTCCGTCTGGTAGTTTATTGAAAAGTATTGGACACGTATTTTTTCTTTTTTCACGTGGTCATAAAATTACGGAGATATATTGAGATGAAATGGCGCATGACGTCACATGTGGGTAAGTTTTATACCCACTTGTGACGTAGTAAGCCCCCACTCTCCAACTTTAATGAGTTTTAACTGAGTAATTTTTTGATATTTTGATAAAACAAAAAATACGTGTCTAATATTTTTGTATTACCTGTCTGACGGACAAAATAGAATGTCGTTTTTTTTACCCAGTCCGGTCCCCTATTAAGTGTTCATTAGCTCTAACTAACAATTTAGCCATTGCTTTTGAATTTTGATTCTCAACCCTATTATGACCAACCATATAGTGATTCTAAAATAATAACATATTATTTATACTTGACAATGATTCAGCCAGGCTGACACGAACTCGTGTCGTGCAGATGCGCTAGTTAAATGCACAGTATACTTTACATGGGGAGGGATTGAGGTGGTTTGATAGCTTTCTTATAACTAGTTTAAGGACTGTTAGGGACCACGTCTATTGATTAGCATGATGATCGACGTTCTGCCACTTAAAAGCCGTCTTGTCACGTTCTCCAGTTCGAAAGGACTGCTAGGAACAGTGCTTATTAGGAGCATGATGCCGACGCATTGCCGCTGAAAAGCCGCTTAAGGGCAATTATGGAAGTGTTGCTCTGAGTGCTTCAGATGCAGATGCGAGGTATCGTGTGAGTCACGACTGAGCTTGGATACAACAGGCTAGTGAACTATTTAGTAAAACACAAACTGATATCAGACAGATAGTTCGGATTCCGACGAGGAAGGTCAACTGAAGATGTGGCTACATTATTGACGGTTCTCTATTGGGTCACCTAACTTTTTTATGGGT
This sequence comes from Cerastis leucographa, assembly GCA_963082945.1. Lineage (NCBI taxonomy): Eukaryota > Metazoa > Arthropoda > Insecta > Lepidoptera > Noctuidae > Cerastis > Cerastis leucographa. The sequence continues at coordinate 13,146,132 of OY720357.1, forward strand.
GCGTACCATTTGACATAATAACAAAAGTTCTAACGATCACATGACCTAATTTCATTTATTATAATTTTTCTTTAGTATAACGATGAAATGATATAATGAATTATTGATATAATTTCAGTTTACCTAATTTTATATGGTTTAATAAACATTTTCTGTAATGCACATTTGAACTAAAATTCAGTTAGTATAATATTTAGCTAGTATATTATTCGTCATATTTTTTATTTTTTTTAAAACGTTGCCCCACACTAGGAATTTCTCCTGTATCGTGGGTGCGTTTACAAACATTTAAACTCACATACACAAACAGCCAGACCCGGAACAACTATCTGTAGGCCATACAAATATTTGTTCCGTGCGGGGATCGAACCCTGAATATATTCCTGCGTTAGAGCCGCTATATAGTTGGTGAATCATGTGGGTTAGGTTAGGTTAGAACCATGACCATTAGCGCAAGAAGGCGAGCGAGCGAAGCGAGCGTGCCGCGGCAGCGGCCGCCGAGTGCCAGATTCCCCCTATTGTGGGTGAACCATCTGGATTAGGTTAGGTCAGAACCATGACCATTACTGCCAGATCCATTCTATTGTTGGTGAATCATTTGGGTTAGATGAGGTTATAACAGTATGATGTTTTCTAATATTTACTTTTTCACTATAGAATTTGGGAAGAAAATAAGTAAATATGAAAATTAGGTCAACTGAACGTTATACTAAGTGTTATTAGAGCAAAAGAAGTTTATATGAAATGAAATATTAGATCACATGAAATTAGTTTATTTGTTTTTATAGCATATGAAAATTATATCATGTGAACGTTATTTCAAGTGATAATATATTATCTGTTATTATGGCATATATTACACACCCCTTTTTTATCCATAATTTAAAGTGCCATAACGGTTTTTGTCCTAATCATCATTTGTCCGAATGATAACTTACCCGAACTTAATATCACATAATATCACATGCCATAAAATTGAATTCCCTAAATATAATATGTCCTAAATCCGTTTGTCATAAATACTACACTCAATAATATACAACAGACATAAAACCTTTTTCAATAAAAATTGTAAGTCCTAAATTCAAACTACATAATGTATATTTAAAATAATAATATTCTTAGAACAAATTTGTATAACAACGCTTTTGCTATGAACTTCTCTATTATACATGTACTCAATAAAGCAGTTGATTGTTAACATGTGGTTTTTGTAAGCATGCAGCATGCAAACAAGCATGTAGCATGCAAGCAAGCATACAGCAGGCAAGCAGGCATGCAGCATGCAAGCAAGCATGCAGCATGCAAGCCAGCATGCAACATGCAGCAGGCATGTTTTCTGTCACGGCTCCGGCGCTGCGAGGCTCCGGCGGTCCCACGCAAGTTTATCGTCGCAGATGGGTTTAACGCTCACCACCTGCTCCTCAACTCGCGGGCCGCCTCGCCACTCCGCGCCTACGCGATTTTAAATTACACTCTAGGGGTAGAGCAGGCAAGACTGCGTGGAGTCGGATTTACAGCGATTCGTTTCTGTCACTAGAACCTAATTTTAAGCAAATGTTTTAGAACTAAAAAAATATTATAAATGAACATTCGGAATAATACACATTATTTAAAACAATACTTAGGACATATGACTTGATATCATGTAAAATTAGGAGATTCAATTATTATAGTACTCGATATTATGACAGAATACTTTTAGAACTAAAGATAATTATGTAAAACAAAATTTCGGGATTTTGAACATTATGGTTACTGAAGTTTATAGCAAACGTGTTATGGATAATGATTTTCGGACAAACAATTTTAGGAGAAGAAAGGGAGTACCATTATTGACTAACTCAGTGTTGGCTACTTTCATCGAAAATGGAGAACAGTTCATAGGAGTTTTTTTAGATCTGGCAAAGGCCTTTGATACAATATCAGTTGCACTTCTTCTGAGAAAACTGGAATGTTCACGAGTTACCTATCTAATCGCAAACAGCTAGTCAAAGTAAATGAACACTCGAGTGACGTGCTTCCCATCGACTTTGGAATTCTACAAGGCAGCACACTCGGCCCAACTGTTTTCACCTTCTACATGAATGATATTTTAAACATACAACTAAATGACGCAGAAGTAATATCCTATGCTGATGACACTGTCATAATTTTCCACGCTAAAACCTGGGAACAAGTGTATAGTAGAAAAGCACTGTTATTGAAGTAAAAAAAAGCTAAAAGTGCCGTTTTAAAAGTAGCTTTAAGAGAACCTTTTCGCTACCCAACAGAACTAATCCATAAGGAGTTCGCTGTCTTAAGAGTGCGGCACTTATTTATCTTAAACACAACATTATATGTTTACAAAACCCAAAAAAATAGATCCGATAATAACAAACATGTCTCTAAACGCGTCGTCAACATTCCCATTCCCGAAGCAAAAAGGCTCTTAGCCAGACGATGCCCGTTTTACTCGTATATCCATATTTATAATAAAATCAGCAAAAGCTGCGATATTAAAGGCATGAACATCTTTTCATGCAAGAAAACTTTAATAAAATGGTTTTCCAAACTAACATTTATGAAGAGACGGATGAAACCTTAAAACACTTAAACTAAAAAACATAAAATAACTGCAAATAATATACATCTGCACACACACACACACTCATACACGAACACACACACGCACGCACTCACACACTCAACATTATTGAACTTTAGAGTACTTTTTTTTATATCATTTTATTTTTACTTTACAGGTAATCCACAATTACCTACAATATGCTTTGTTAACTACCACATCAACAAATATGCGTTTTAACTTTAAGATATCGCAACTCCGGCCCCAAGATACAAGTGCAGCCTAGTTTGGATACCTCTGTTTTTTTTTAATACTATATTAAAATATAACTTGTTACGATTACTCATTGCGCTAAGTTAGATTAAGAAAATGTTTGTAACAATGGCTTAATAAATTTATTCTTATTCTTAACTGCACCCTCGGTGTATAGGTACGAGGTATCAATTCCCAATAGCACGAAATATAAGCCAATAAGTTAGTGGTACGGGTTTCGTAGAGGTGTTCATGTCCTCTGACCAACCCTTCTAGATGTTATGTAATGTTACGTTGACCGTTCGCCAGTTGTATCTTTTTAGACCTTGACCTGGGCGTAGTATGGAGTTTCAATAGAGGACAGGACCAGCTTATTCTGGTTTTACACCACTGATGTACCGTCGAGTGTAGTACAACAATCCCAATCACTTGCTTATGTAAAATAAACCTTATTCATATCACAATTAGCAAGGCAGATCCTCAAGTTCAACCACTTTTATTAAAACAAGAAAGCACCTAAAGTTCACCTCCAAAAACATCTTAATGAACTAATTATTTTGCGAAACATTCAAGAAATAACTCGTTTTGCAGAAATTATGCAATATTTTGTAACTCATCTCGAAGGGGCATTGTTTGTTTACCGCCGAACAAAACTGGTCGGTCGTAATTTCAGTTAATTTAAAGCAGTGGTTCTAAAATATTTCTGGCTAAAGACTTGATAAATATTGGAGCTTTTGAAATTAGGTTGAAAATATTATAGTACGGTATAATGATTTTAATTAACTGGACCAACTGCCATGGCCCACCTAGAAATCTCTAATCAGACTGCAAAACCAGATAATATACTACAAAATCAGATGGGGGATTTGGATGAAATTAAATAAGCTATTTAGCGACAATGCCTTGGTCCTTGTGCAATTCTAGCTGCGCCTTGAGACACCTTTCAAGGTCACTACTAACACTAAAGGATCTGGCCGAAGCTCGCTAAGCTAGAAAGGAATCATCGACACGTTGAAGAAGAAGAAAATACACACATCATCACATCGATATTGTAATGTTGTTAAGAACGGGAATCTCAGGGCTTCTCATACTTCAAGAATTTATAGTGAAAACTTGTGTTATTGATTAGAAACATCACATACTCAAACATATTGACTGCCTGCGTGGTGCGGAGCGTGAGGTCTTGGGTTCTATTCCCATATCAAGTAGAGTGTGTGGTTTTCCATTAGGAATGTCCCAATAGCAGCCACGGATTGGATTTGTCCCCGATTTATGTCAACAGGCTAGTGCTCTTACATGGGACTTAAACATAGCTGGCGAACCATGAGAGTAATGAAGGTCACTTTAGTAAGCCCGTACTCCACCAGAGAAGATGTGCCGAAGCGGCACGCCGCAAACAGCACACGGCTCACCGCAGTACCGAACCCCGCTCTCGTCTCTTCTCGCCTCCAATAGCCTAAACAATTGCGAGACATCACATCTTCGCCCTGGTCACCTGGGACCTTTTCCACTAACTATTGGTGGCTTTCAACACATCTCTGCTCCCCTGGTATCGTCTCCGATTCGGTGGAGTAAGGCCCTGACCCATCAGGGAAAACACACGTTATGTAAAGTTATGTATTATGTGTAGTTGCGAAAATACACGTGCATAAAACACGTGCTATTGGCATGCAAGGCCACATTATTAAAAAATGCTTCGCTCTAATTAAAATTAGAATCTAAATATATATTTTAATTAGAAGTTTCTGCGAATAAACTAAGGCAAATTATTTTATTAAAATTACTGAATAAATTATGAATTTATTAGCACAGATGGATAACGGAATCTCTTCTACTATTTAATGAGATAGTTAATTGCATATTATTTATGAGCAGAATTTTAATGAAACCCTTTATAAAGTTGTTGTTTTTTTTACAGAAAGGTTAATTAATATTCTGAATATTGTAGAATAACTTCCATATAAAAAATGCTAATACATATCTAATGCAATGAGAGCGCGATGATAACCCTGACAAATCCCACGCAGTTATAGTGTCTAGAGTATTTGATGGAGAACTTTATTTTACTACCAGTGAAAAGCAACACGTTCGATTTTTAATTTACCTTGGGTTCCAATATTTTAACAAATGAGTCATGAAAATCGAATAAACATATTTTCTTCCTGTTCGAAACGTTATGAAGGTAAATATATTTTGTAGTTAGACAGAATAATCCTTGTTCAAGGAAACGACACCATAGTCCTCTTCTACTCCTCCAAGCTTGAGTTAAAGAAGCTGAGGAAGGCCTATCGTCTAGTATGTATACAGGGTTATTACATATAAACTGTGTCGATGTTTTTTTTTTTTTTTTAGAACGGTGATCTTTTAACTGTGACAGCCCAAACAAAATAACGGGCCAAGTGCGAGTCTTACTCGCACACCATTTCATCAGGGTTCCATAGCCCTAAACAATATAATAACAATATTTTGGACGGTCATTCATTAGTAAACTTCCACTCAACCTCAAAACTAAATTTGTTTTTCATAGTAAGTTAATGAAAAACAAAGTTACTGCTGCAGTTTGGTGAAAAAGTCCCAAATCTCAAAAACTAAATATCGTATTCGTTGAAAGTTTTTTTTACGTTCTACATCCCAATATTTTTTTCAGAGTTTTTGTCCTCTTACTTAAGAAATTAGAGGGGGGGGGGACACACGTTTTACTACTTTGGAAGTGTCTATCTTTCAAAAGATCGACTTTGAAAAAAAATGGTTTTAGGAACCTCAATGTCATTTTTTAAGACCTATCTATAGACACCCCGCACGTATAGGTTTGATAGTTCTTTTTTTTCAGTTCCGTGTGGGTTGGAGGGGATGTCCTTAATCTATTTATTTTTTTCTACAAAACTCGTAAAGCGCTTCACAGAATACATCTACCTACCAAGTTTCAGCTGTGTAGTCATAATAGTTTCGGAATAAAGTAGCTATGACATACGGACGGACAGACAGACAGACATGACGAATCTATAAGGGTTCCGTTTTTTGCCATTCGGCTACGGAACCCTTAAAAGTCACAGAGGTAACCTATTTCATCATTTTGTGGAAAATGAATAACAAAACTAAGATTTTTATCTCAAAAAATATAATAACGCATAATCTAGAAAAATTACTAGATATTTTTATTCAACAGAATGGAGATCTTCGTTTCCTATGAATCAACTACATGATAGAGTCATCAGCGTAGCCTTTTAAAACTAAGTTGAGATCGGCTTCCAGTGTTACCAGAGTTCTTGATAAAGCAAACACCTTTAAGCTGCTCAGGTACCTATCTATAATCATAACAAAAGCCTCCATATTGCCTTCACCCACCTGTCAGCCTCAATATGAACTATCGATGCAATCTATGTGCATTGTGTGCCAACCATTCGCAGTAATGACACTCCAGTATAAGAGCTAGAGATTATTGGCTTATATTGCCAATACCTAGGTTGCTAGGCTAAATATGTTTGTTATTGGAGGCTGTGTTTGAGCTTAAGTGTAATGGTTTGTCTTGTGGATGATGATTGTGATTCAGATAATACAGCCCTTTGTATCATCTTCGCCGTTAATTAGATAAATACTACTTTTTACTAAGGTGTGTAAAAGAATTAGGTGGGCAATGGATTAGAAATTCTGTATCAATAAAGTTGGTTTTGACTTACACAATTTTGGTTTGCTTACGTTTTTTATTTTATTTTGAAGTGTAGATTGTTCTTTTTCAATCTAATGTGTGCATACATATTCTATACACGGTGTAAATCACCTCATCACGAAGCCGTCAACCAAGCATTCTGTACATGAAACTAAGTAACTTTACGCAAACATTATTGCTGGGAAACGACTTTTTTTTGGGGGGTGTAAAATCATGTTTTGTGGTAGAACTCAATGTAACGCACTCAAAACATTGTGCTGATGGACGGATTGAATAGTACGGGGGTCGTGGAGGTGTTTAAAGTAAAAATCTTACATTAAAAGCTTGTATTTAAAAAAATACTTGTCAAAAAGTTGGAACTTTGACCCCTCATATCTCCGTAACTAGGAGGTTCCCAGGTATGGTGTAGAACAAAAAAATGATCGCAATGACAGGGAGAACCAGTGCCTTTTGACTTCGTTAAGAGGTGTTTTACACCCTTTATACACCAACATACCTATAAACTCCATTGCCGGACGTTTTCCTGGAATGCCTACAGCCGGCGGTACCTTCGGATTTATTTAATTTTCGAGTAAATGAATAAAGTACAAACACCCCGTGACGTCAATGGCGGCTCAACAAGACAAATATAGATTCGGAACAAATATCTTAAACCAACATAAAACACGATACATGGCCCGTAAATGTTAGATTTTCAAATTTATTTTCCTGAGTTCAAATCTGTGTGGTGTTTTCTTCAAAAGACCATCTCAGACAATTATCTGCAAAGTCCTCCTGTGAGTTGACTAAGATTATGTCTGGACTCTAAATGAGACTTTGACCTCTGAGTTTGTTTCGGCTGTTTCTTCTCAAAATTGTCAGGTACAAAAAAAAACGGCCTCATCTAGTTAAAAAAACCGGCCATGTAGAAAGTACCATTATTTATAGAAAGGAGCAAAAAATTAACTTTTTTGTATGGGAGCCCTTAAAATATTTATTCTGTTTTTAGTATTTGTTGTTATAGCGGCAACAGAAATACATAATCTGTAGAAATTTAAACTGGCTAACTATCACGGTTCATGAGATACAGCCTGGTGACAGACGGACGGACGGACAGCGAAGTCTCAGTAATAGGGTACCGTTTGACCCTTTGGGTAAGGAACCCCCCACACAAGCAACCTTTTTCCTACAATAGTGCAATACCTACACGACGTCAAAATGTATGAAACAGCAGATTTTTATTTAAATTTTGTTTTTAAGTGTAAGCGCGGAATTTGAATTTGTGCCCGCTACGCTACACCATGTATAACCAAACGTTACACAAAAAACAGGGGTTATATGGGAGGATTATATGTCATCGGTTATACTTAGGGGATCATATGCGTTGTGTGTATGTTACATTATGTGAATCCAGTATCGCATAAAGGGTGTAAAACACCTCTTAACGAAGCCGAAAGGCACTGGTTCTCCCTGTCATTGCGATCATTTTTTTGGTCTACACCATACCTGGGAACCTTCTAGTTACGGAGATATTAGGGGTTCAAGTTCCAACTTTTTGACAAGTATTTTCTAAAATACAAGTTTTTAATGTAAGATTTTTACTTTAAACACCTCCACGACCCCCGTACTATTCAATCCGTCCATCAGCACAATGTTTTAAGTGCGTAACATTGAGTTCTACCACAAAACATGATTTTGCACCCCCCAAAAAAAAGTCGTTTCCCAGCAATATTTTTTGCGTAAAGTTACTTCGTTTCATGTACAGAATGCTTGGTTGACGGCTTTGTGATGAGGTGATTTACACCGTGTATGTATAGTTCAGCTATAGGTAGATAGTTCGGTACTCCTTACAAAAAAAATATGACCAAAGAACCGGTTTTCTCCTCCCATCGTATGATCGTGACAATTAAGTAAGAAAGGTCAGGGCATCGCTGCAATTTACTACACCTAATATTGAGAACCGCTGACTCAACAACTAGGTATGATAATGGCATATTTCACCTGTCTTCATTCCATTATCAAGTGTGCCTTGACACTAATCAGGTAGGATCGGAAGATTTGGCGTGATCAAGACTGACTCGGCGTTGAATGATGCTTCTTCAGACCGCAGATTTATTATTATTTGTTGTTGTGGAGACGTTAATTGGAATATTCATTGTATGTTAAATAAAATGTAATTGATAGAAATAATAGTTGCACCCCACGCTTTTTTTCTTAATTTTAATTTATTTTCTATTTTTTAGTTCGGTTTTCTATAAAAAGCGTGTTTTTTTAAACTATTATTTATTTTATACTTTTTAGTTTGGTTTATTTATAACTGCTTGTTTTTTTTTTAACTATTATTTGCTCTGTTGAATTAAAAATTCTCTTTGGTATTCGAAAATTTCCTAATATTAGATAAATCGTTTAAGATAATGGTTGAAATTTAAAATTAACATAAATTCCTGCCTTATCGACTATAGATGAAAATTATATAAATTAACAAAAAACTTATTTTGCAAAATTGAAAAATGGAATCCTACCAAAAACATTTCATGTAAAATGTTGCCAAGACGACCACATAAGGTATACATTTTTACTGATATGTAGAATTTGTGAAGTTAGGGTCGGTAGAGTTAGGCCGTGTAGATACAGAAGCTTGGCTCTACATGAGATCTGATATCTTTTTCACAGGGCAAACCTTATTTAGTCGTCTTGGCAACATTTTACATGAAATGTTTTTGGTAGGATTTCAGTTCTTTTTGTAAGTTGCTAGACAGTCTTTTTAGGATTTTTTTTTCTTTTTTTTTATGTACCAAATTTCGGCTTTCTAGCACTTCAGGAAGTACCCTAACATTTTGAAGTCTCATACAAACTTCCACCCCCCCCCATTTTAGGGGATGGGGGGCGAAAGTTATAAATTTATGATTTTTTTTTGTTGGTTGTATACTAAACTTAGATTACATACCAGCTTTCTAGCACTTCAGGAAGTAGCCAAACATTTTGATGATCATCAGTGTGTCAGTGAGTGTGTCAGTGACGAAACCGGTGTATTTTAGATATCAATAAAATCTAAAGTATTAGAGCTATTGAATTGAGACTTTGTATGTTTAATAAGTTTATTATTGACATCATATCCTGAGAATATGAACTATCTGGTACATCGGAAACCAACTCAATGAGGTTTCAAATAACTACGAAACACTTCGAGAAAAGGTAGGTAGTGCCCTTGCGCTGCGCTTGGCTCGTCTTGGCGGGAGCCAGATAATTTTATCAAATTAATGTATTGTCATCGGTCCTCGATAAATTTACAAAGTTTGAACGAGATCTGGCCGTTTAAAGTGGGTCAAATTCGCGCCCAAAGGAGTCGGTTACAAACAAAAATACAGGTGAAGCTAATAAAAAGCTTGTAAAAAAACAACACGCCTGAATTTTTTCAAGTCGTATGCAGGGATGTATCACAAAGTATGGGTGAATGCGATGTTTTAAATCCCATGCACAAAAACATAACATCACTTCACGCTTGTAACTCCTGAAGGGTTAGGCACAGGTGTATCTAATAATTCATCATATTTCGCCAGTTATGTTTAAGCCCCATGTATTAGGGAGCAAGCCTATTGCCATCAACCGGGCACAAATCCAGATACCACAGTATACACATATGCTCCTACTGAAGAATCCAATAGCGCTTTCTCCGACCCAGTAATCGAATTCAGGGCGTTATGCTCAGCAGTCTGGCCTCCAGCAACTAGACCAACGAGGCACATGCACAAAAAACACAAGGTTATATTCGCTTTTACTGGGCATAATCCTGATCCCGGGTTGTGACTTTGACATTCCTGATGAAAAGCCTCGATCGAAGAATCGATTCCTGTAAGTACCTCATGCTCATGAGTAGTGCTCGCGACCACTAGGCCAACTAATTCCTCAAACAAATGAAATTCCGATAATGTAAATAGGAGATGATAGTCACAATATATTCGTAGATAGGCACAGTGGTCAGACATGCTGACATTTCATGTCACACGGATGTAATTAAACGTAATTTGGGCTACAAGCCAATGTGAAACTGACGTTCAGACTGGCGAAGGGTGCGTTTCCCATGTCACATTTATATTATTTTTCTCTTTATTTTAGTGTCTTGACTTAATTTTTTGCTTTAAATAATTTTTTATGCCTAAGCTGCAGAGGTGATTCGCCCCTCAGAACCTTATTACTTCAGACACCTTTCTCTACAAGGTGTTGTTTTGCATCCTCGTCAAAATTCAGGCTGTTGTAAAAAAAGACATAAATAATCGATATAAATAACGAAACCCAGTTAATTATTAAAAAACACTGCAAATTTTTGTTGTTTAAATTTGTTAGAATTCCAGAATAATCCCCTTAACGTGGTTTAGGGAATAAGAAATCATCGAATAAACCATTTATACAAGGTGTTGTTTTGGGTATCGGGTAATCGGTAAGTGTGAACCACCCGTGTTTTCAACGCGGCCTGTCTGATCCTCACCTTATAACCTCGTTTACACACATACAAAAAATCTCAAACGTTTATTCGATAATTTCTTATTTCCTAAACCACGTTAAGGGGATTATTCTGGAATTCTAACAATTTTAAACAACAAAAATTTGCATTGTTTTTTTAAATAATTAACTGGGTTTCGTAATTTATATCGATTATTTATGTCTTTTCACAACATCCTGAATTTTGACGAGGATGAAAAACAACACCTTGTATAAGATTGTGCATTTGTGACCAGCGCCAGTGCCTGTATTTCTTGATATTAGAATAAATAAAGATTCACGTCTTCCTCTTCAAAAACATTCAGCGCAATCTATCTCTGTAGCTTCACAAATATGACGGATTTTTAAAATTACGTTTTTGGTGTATGTGGTTTTAAGTCTAAATACTTATGACAATTTTTTGCTGTCATTTCGATACAGTTAGTTCTTGCGAGTAGTGGGGAATATTTGCCTGAAAACGGTGTCCCTTAGAAAAAAAGGTAAGTCATAAGTAAGCCAAGCTGGCCGTTTTCCTCAATTAGATCTTTCAAGAGAAGCCTCTTCTTTTTCATTGCTTTTTCCTGTATCTAAGCGTAAATATCAGCTTAATGTTGACTTCAAAACTATATACTTAATAAGCTTCAGTTGATCTGAGAATTAGTGCGTTTACATTACAAGTATCTTAGGTATTTTGTTTAAATCTTCATGCCTAGACAAGTGAAAATAGCTTTCAAGGAGTTTCGTATTTCTACAACGACCGAAAGCTTTTTGGTATATTTTAAGTCAATATTCTATATGAATAAAAATGTGTTGTTTGTGTGTTTGTCTTCTATGCGTTCCTAAATCATTGATCCAATTGTGATGAAACTTTGGTGGGTTCTTCTGTTTACCTCTACGAAGGTTCTTAACCCAAAAATCTGTATAATTATGCCTTTGGTTTGTGTAGTATTGTGAGGTGCTATGTATGCAGCTAGTCCAATATATGTTTGGCTTTTCCGTAACCGTTATTGCTGACATGATATTTCTTAACCGTTGTCTTCTTTTAATTTTATAATGAAGTGAAAACAGTATAAAATATATAGTACTATAATTCAATTCATGGAAATACTAAGAGGCACTTGTGAATAGTAAGAGTCTTAAGCTCTGTTAGACTTTACTTTGAAAAACCGTTACTTGTAGTACTGCTTTAAAGAAAATCGGTATTGAAATAAAATTAAATACTATTAAGTTCTTAAATTATTAAAATTAAGTACTATAAAGTACTTAATATTATATAACAGATAGTTAAGGATAGTTATTTGTCAAAGAAATATCTTCCTTTCAACACGTCTGTTTTACTGAGATATCAGTAAATTCAATTTACCTCTATAACGTAATTAACTGCTATCGTTGATACTACATTTCCGTTTAATTACTAAACTATACTAAACGCAGAATCCACCACCCAAGTGTTGGATACATAGGTACGGAGTCCACAGCTGTATAAAGAGATGACTCACTTTTACTCAATTTCAATAATATTTATTTAGACTTTGTGTGAGCTAACTCTAGCTCACACAAAGTCTAAATATTATAGAAATTTGAACTGAGTTGACTCATTTAGAGTCACTTTATCATTAGCCTATTATGTTCCCACTGGCTGGGACACAGGCCTCCTCTCTTTGAGAGGGAGTGGGCTGTAATCCACCACGCGGGCCCAGTGCGGGTTGGTAGATGTCACATGTCTTCGAATTTTTAGTTCTAAGACATGCCGGTTTCCTCACGATGTTTTCCTTCACCGTAGAGTCACTTATTGTTACTGAAAGGGCACGACTCTTTCATCATTTTACAGTGATGAGAAAATGCCATTTTGTTTTTTTATTTTTTGCAATAACTTAATCTTACTAAGAGAGCACACACTTCCAAACCAGGATCATAATGGCAAAATAAGTCAGCAAAACACTGAAGGCAAAATATTCCTACGGAGATTAAATTTTTAATAACAGAATATCCACGCTCGAGATGAGACCTCAATATCATAGAAACAATAGAGCCTAATTAATAGCCTCTTATTATCCACATCAGTAAGGACTAACAGCTGCATTATCTTAGAACTTAGATTAACAATGCACTTAATTATCAATAGGTCGTTCTCATTACGTTAGCATTATTGGTTAAATTCACTTAGTACGTGTTTGTCTTTATGTCTAACTGGCTTTTGGCCGCTATCCGATGGAGGAGTGGAAGGCTACATGACAAGATGGATGACTTGTGTGTGGAATAATATGCATATGATAGAATATATATGACAGGCGAAAAAGCACAGATATAGCTTATTCTTAGATAATGCAAGAGCACCTATTTCGCGTGCCCGTCTTAGGCTTTTTATACTTAACTTGACTACCATTGCAGCTAGCTAATTGGTTTAAAACAAAAACGTTCCAAGTCAAAAGCTTAATTTTAGACATTCAAAGAACAAAAACGTATTCTATTTTCAATAGTAACTAGATAGTCCCCGAACCTGCGCAAGTGACCACGAAACTTTGCAAGCAACTGTCATTTTGTATAACCTTCAATCAATAGTTATTGATTGAATTGTTTTATTCAGTTGAATAATGAACAGCCCAGGAACTTACAAGCAAGTGACCCCGAACCTGCGCAAGCGACTGTCATTTTGTATATATAACCTTGCAATATTTACGCAGAAACAAAAACATTCCACACTCATATAACATCACGAGGGGTTGATATTGACATTGTAAGTCAAATAAAAAAATAATTTCAAGGCACCAATTATTTTGTCCACTAAAAAAGCCGTTTACCACTATCGACGTATTTGCAGTCCTTTTATACAGCGATTTATAGCTACGACTCATCCATTAAACTTGACTTAAAATACAAGTACTGCAGTACATTGGTATCGTCTAAAGTTCGTATACGCGCGCACAGACCGCTGCGAACGGTGCGGCCATTTTTTTTTTTCAAATATTTTTTTTGAGTGTTGGGTTCGTTCGTGTATTTTTTTTTCTCTCACAATGTTGAGTTTAGATTCAGCTATTTTAAGCACTGGTTTTATGAAAGAAAGTAGAACATTGTTGAAAGTGAGATTGTGGTTCTATGCGTTTTCGTATTTCCATTTGGTGTCCGTTGCAGCTTTGTTGTTGACCATTGATTTCGGTGCTTACGATGATCCGGATATCCAGATGTATCAGAAGATCAGATTTAAACTGATCACTGCGTGGTTTAATGTAAGTTAATGAGTACTATTTTATTAAATGCCTAAGTCTAAAATACAAAATATGATTAAGAAAGTTCTAATTTATATATGTTGTACTTTTATATTTTTGTTAGAGTTTGTGTTGGGTTACGAAGGGTCCTAGTGAATTTATTTTACAATATTAATCAAATACCAACTAATAATTATGAACATGACAGTGAATTCGTTTGTTTGTCTTGGCTTCACGGTTCATTGGATGGCCAGATTTGAAAGCAATTTGAAATACGAACAGAAAACGACTTGTATGCTTTTTTGTCAATGTTCCCGTGGGATGATTTTCAATATACAAGGGACTGAAGTAGCGGGCAAAAGATAGTAATGAATTTCCTCGTGCTGTCTCAAAAACAAATATCTGAATTATTATCTCAAAGTGTGATGTAGATTTGTTCCTACTATTTAATGTGCTTGTTGAAAAAAACTGTCAAAACAAAATTACTCTCTACTATCACTATTATCCCATTGTTATCTAGAAGTACAATCGCCGGAAAAGGAAGTACAACATAACATCACACAGTAATCATTGAAGATTCAAAACAGAATCGGAGGTCTGTTTCAATCTTCAAAGATTTCAGTGTCCCTCGTGTATACTCAGGTCCCATATAATAGAGGGCAAACCAATTGCCATCAACCGGGCAAAAATCCAGACTCCAAACTGCTTTTGAGGAAAACCCAATAACATTTACCCTAACCCGGGAATCGAACTCATTTTGAACAAAAGTACTTACAACCGCCACCAACGAGGTAGTCAATAAAAATACGAACATAAATAACCTCCGATTTTGAAGTCGCCAAAACGCATTAGACAGGTCACCGAGCCATATTCGAACCCATTGTGTGTTTATTATCAGTTTCATTCTCAATCGCGGTCTTAATCCGGTGGATTCACGTGGCAGCGTTTCGAAAACTCCAATGAATTATTTTCGAAAACATTGCTTAAGTGGTGGACTTGACCTTTCTTTATTATAAACTGGTGTAACAAAAATATAACAAGGTGGAAAGAGAAGGGGCGTGCATTTCAACATTGTCGTAGATGAATGAGGATGTTTGATATTTTTTTTTTTAAAAGGCGGCCTGACTTTTGCATTTTATAAAAAAATTAGGTAACAACGGCCTTCATCCGCCTGAAGCTATAATAAAATTTCAAGGGTTTTTGTTTTTGCAAGGAACTTAAATCCTTTTTATAAAATAAAAATAGCCATGATTTTTTTTATAACATCAGCTATCTGCCAGTAAAAGTCGCGTCAAAATTGGTCAAGCCGTTTCGGAGATTAGCCAGAACAAACAGAAAGAGTGATAGACAAACATAAAAAAATGTTTTTTATACTTTTATATGCAGCCAATAATTGTATATTCATATATTCAAATTATTAAAATTTAAGAGTAATCTTTAATTGTATTTATTTGTATGTATAAATAGGATCTATTAGCTTATATTCTGTCCCTAAACATCTAAAATATTGTAAGTATAGAAAGAATTTCTCGGGCTCAGATTAAAAATATTCAAGTTGCTCAGAAAACAAATGCAGTCAGTATTGGGGTCCTCGATTTTGTAACAAGCACTGCCGCAATCATATATTTCAACAAGGATTCAAAATTTGGTCAGTATGAGTCCAAATTACTAAACTTATACGTTTCGAAAGACTAAGCGGTTTAATTTAGCAGCATATCCTGTCAGAAAAATCCGTCAATTTACTGATTTAGATACCGCGAGCCTAATGTATTTTAGTTATTTTCAAAGTATTATGTCATACGGTTTTTTGCTATGGGGACGGGCTGCAGACATGGAGTCTACATTTATTCTGCAGAAAAGAACCATTAGAGCCATGTATAATCTACGTAGGCACTATTCTCTAAGAGAACTGTCGAAGGAAATTAACATCATGACGGTACCTTGTCAATACATCTATGAAAACATCATGTACGTTAGGAAAAATCTACATTAATTTAGTAAAAGAGGTGACCAGCCCACTATAACCCTAGAATAAGGGAACAACTAGTTCAGCCAGGTTTCAAAGTAGACTCATCTCTCATGGGGTAACTGTTTAAAATGTTACATTAAAATATATACATCCCCCATTCTACAACTGAATGAGACGAAATTTAAATCTCTCATAAAACGCACACTATGTAGACAAGCATAAATATTATAAGTTGGGGGGTTACATTGATGATAAAAATGCTTGGCTAAATGCTGGTCTTGCTCCACGACCATAGGGGCAATCAAATTACCATGTGAAGTTATTTGTTAAATCTGCTGAAGATTGTATCAATTATCTTTGTATTGTATGGATTCAGTCTCTTAGTATTATATAATTGCATGGCAAATGTGTGGGTACTATGTACTGTAAAGCCACCATTTACTGAGCACCTACATCTTCCATTGACGCACATTTACCCTCCACTCAAATGTCACGCTGATGGTGGCGGGTGTGTCGGGTCATTTAGTTCCCGTCAATATGGTGAAGTTGAATGATGGCCACAGTTCATTTTAATTACCTCTTTTTTGAATTATTGATTTTATCTTTTACTCTGGACGCTTTTAACTTGCACGTATTTCTACATCGTTCTCACATAATTATTTGTAATTCTCATTATGAATGATGTAACCAAGATTTTGATTATATTGTATTTTTATATAATATTATATTCTGATCTAAAAGAGTGTCCATGAAGTTTCTTGCCCATTTTTCTCCATAGACATCTACGCTTTGGAATGGGCAACTACAGTACTTTCACGAGTTATTATTCCGAGTGACTGGGGCTGTAGCTTCAGTTCTTTGACTTTCAAAAGTGTATGTAATGGTGTAATTTAAATAAATGCGTTGAGTTTGAATTTGTGCGCTTAGGCTGAATCTGCACTGACAATATAAATTAATAAAATTTATTAATTAATATTTCTGTATGTATCCCCAAACCTTCGTAAAAAAACACGAATCAGATTCATGTTGCTACATAAAAGTTATTCCAATCCCAATTTATTGTGCGAGATAACCAAACCGCTATCCTGGTGGACCAATATCATTCATAAAATATATTTTTCACGGAGAATCGTAAAATTATTTTTATTTTTCGCACTTTTCTGAAAATTACCTTTAATAATTTATGTTAACTTACATACTTCATAGCGGACGGTTCCCAAGTAGATGAAAAAAAAAATACTACTGTATGTTAGGAGTATGAACAGAAACATTTTGTTTACTAATAAATAATAATGAACTGAAATTACCAACCCGTCTGCCTAAAGTACACTAATATGGCTTTGCAACTGTTGAAACTGAAGAAGCCACAAGAAAGCTTGATTAGTTTTCTGAGATTCGATGAATTTCAAACTATACTGCCTTAAATTCAATAGCCTTGAATCATTAGCTGATTACAGACCGGTTTATTTTATTAGAAAAAGGACCTACTCTTGTCTGTGGTATTTTTTTTTTCTACGTTTTGCCGTAGGTGTCATATATTAATAGAAGCGTAAAATAATACATAATGTAGTTGTTACGTTTAGATAGGATGTTTTTAAGTGAAAAATTATAAAAAAATATGAAATGAGGCGAAAATTTAAAATATTGTAAATGTGAGGCCTAGCTAAGAATTGAATTAGGAAAAAAAACGTTTCGGGGATCTGTTTAATATTCAGTTGGACTTCCTAAGCCACTAACGACGGTTCTACTTCGGGGTCATAAACCGAATATGTATAAGGCTATATTCACTGGAAAGATGTGTTAAAATTTATTTAGGTAACTTAAAATGTTGGTGAAGATTACTTAAAGCTCTTCCCCCAAGCAAATCCCATGTATGCTCAATGGGATTGAGATCAGCAAATTTAACAGGCCGGTCTAATACCGTGGTATTGTGTTCGCTAAACAAATTTGTTACTCGTCTCAAGATATGTGCAAGCTCATTATTTCGCATGTACACGAAATCTTAGCCAAACTGCTATATTGAGAAATGCCCATAGGTTACGCATTGTCACGGTATGGCTTTTCATTTATCAAATCGAGATCGGTTTTTCTACCAGGGCAATTTCCAGTACTGTTAAAATGAATCGATCTCGATTCCAGTTTTTTTTTTTGAGGATTTATAAAAAATATTTTTTTAGGTATAGTGTGTTGCTTAGACTTTTTTGACGTGTGTATGTTGAGGTCGGTGTTGTGACATCACTATTTAGTATGTTATTATGTGTCAAGCTCTAATGATTGTTCATGATCTACATCCGTCCGTCACCATAACTTGATCTCAACCCGTCTGCGATACACACTGTCTATTTATAAAATGTAACCTGTGTCCTGTGATTATTAAACTAAGTATACCCAACGGTATATTTCATTTCAACCACCAAACGTAACAGTCGGCTTGCAGACTCACTGTATGCAGATGAATAGAGTATTACAAATGGAGTAAGTGCCTATCTGATCTCCTCAAAGCGAAACTCTCCTCAAACTTTCGGGCCATTGACTAGCTATAACGAATGACTGTCAGAGATATACAAATAACAGCCAGGACCAACGGCTTGCAACGTATTTTCCGAGGCACGGAGGAAACTCGACGTCTAACGTGAAGATTGATCTGAGCCTCTGTTAATATTAAGCCAACAGCTCAATATTGCTGAATAAAATCTCTCTGCGGTATCCTTAAATATGGATTTGGAATGCTTAAATTATATGTCATGCTTTGTAAAATGATAGACAGTCCAGACGTTGACACAGCGCTCGTTCTAGTGCCTTATATAACAATATACATTTGTTTCAGTCTAAAAATTTGACCATTTGTATAACAAGTCAGTTTTAAAAGCCATTATGTAGATTAAGTTAGACAAACATACCACCTGATTGTAACTTGACTAACGCAATAAGTTAAATAAAGTTTTTTTTTTTGTTTTTCCTTGCGACTTTGATTTATTGAAGTTATCCAATAGCCATAATAGAAATAGTTATATATTGCAGTACTTGAAAAATGATTTATTTGTCATTCCTCACAATAGATATTATTATATCTTATAATTAGAAATAATTGTAAATAATTAATTGATATAAAAGTAAATTTGAATAAATACTTATATTGCTGTTCCCTAACTGGGTCCATAACATTGTTCTTAGCTTTAATCATTTTATAACACCTGCATAACATTGTGGAACGCAATTAAATGAATACGAATATTTGTCCACGGCATGTAAAGCCAAGTCAGAGGCCCATGGGCGGCATAAAAACTCTAACACCAGGTTAGTTAATAACCACATGAAAAAGAAGTGGTGGCTGCACACTGCAAACCGAAATTTCCGACTTAGGGTGTGTTCAAGATTTCGTATAGTAGAGCTTGTGTGAGACATAAAAAGAGCTCGCGGTCGTCAGAGTACAGCCACCATAACAGTGAACTTTCTATAGTCTCTTAAAAACTGTACACTAAGTTCCCTGTGTCTGCGAACTGTTACTAAAAGGACCAGCACACTATTCTGTATTTTATTTTAACTTTAGAATAAACTTATCGTGCAACAAAGTTCCCTGAACAAAAGCGATTATAGTAGCACTGTCCCCCCTATTTGAGAGCTCCCCACTTTCCTGATGTCAAAGTTTTTAGAGATTTAAGCCTTCAACGTCCCCAACGTTACAGGAAATGACGTAAGAACAGGGCTTAATTTAATAACTTACGGAACAAAATGGCTTCTTTCCTTTGTAGAATCAGCAGGGCGACAAGTGACCGGGGTAAAGTTTCGCTTTGTTGCTACTATTATTAATGTGGGGTCCCTGACAAAGAATTTGTTACAATGGTCCATTGATGGGATGCTGCATTATTAAACATCTTAGGAGTAGGTACTACTACTGAAATTACATTTCAGAGCTTTGATTCAGAAAAAAAGTTAGAGATCATTCAAACAAAACAAACGGGGATATGGTGAACAATTTGTCAATTTAAGACATAACATATCACCTCGCTTGTAATTCTAAAAGGTTTGACCATAGGTATAGATACCAGTTGTTCACCTACATTTCGCTAGGTATGTTGGAGTCCCATGCACTAGAAAAACTGGAAGGGGCCGATTGCCATCAACTGGGCCAAAAACAAGTCTCCAGTACTATACTGAGGAATTCCTGATGTAGCACTATGCCCTAAGTGGGAATCGAACCTAGGACCTCGTTCTCAACTATAGGCCACTAGACCAACGAGCCGGCCTAGTATTCTGAACTGATTTAATAAATATCCATTTATTTAAAGACCGATGTTGATTTTAAACATCTTCCAAGTCTTCTCGGTGAGTTCCGTTTGTATGTACGTTACTATTAACCTTTAGTCGATAGTTTGCTTAGGCTAAGTACACACTGAAGGTGGATTGGTTGCTTCCAATAAACCGATAACACAGAGCGTTTGCTTGTGATTTGCCCTGACAGACTAAGGTGGCTTAGATTGTCCCTTAGATCTGTTCGGAGAATGATCAGTAACTCATTCGCGATTCAAGGTAAGCACCTAGTTGTTTAGTAAGTTCCGAGAAATCCGGACGTAGTTATTTGTCTTAACAAAGTAAACCTGCATTTCATGAAGAAGATGATCAGGTTAACCTTGGATACAGATACAGAAAAACCAAGGTAAAGATTATTTACTAAAGAGACAAGGTAGCCCATTTTCAGAAACATTAAGTGATAGTGATACCTTAATGAATACTCAAATAAACGTGCAGTATTTGATTTTCAACGCTCCACCCAAAGCCAAGAGTTGAAATTCCAATAGCACTCGAAAAATTCATTACTGCTCGCAGAAATGACATATCCTAAACAAGATATCAGTATTTTTCACAAAAATATTAGATTTAATGGCAACAAAGTTTAACCGTGCTTTAAAATAATCATGCCTGTTTCCATATTATATGTCTTGTTTAGTGGCCTTAATATTAACCCCAAAAGCAGTCGTCTGCTAATATTGTCCTAGGGTTATCAAGCTACTCAATTAATTTTATTAACTTTCACAAATGCCACAAAATGTAGGTATGAGACTATGCCAGTTAAACGTGTCTACTTTTCTGAAAATTTTCTATCTTGACGTGCCTTACCGAAAAAAAACATATGACTACGATAAAGTTAAAAAATGATTACCCAAAGAGAATCATCATTATAGCTTTACTTGATTTGTGCGAAACGTTTTGCACAAAGATAATGATTTGCATTTTCACAAGTCGTAATGTATTTACGATAAAATTGACAAACAGCTTTTTACCATTGTTTAAGTAACAATTCGCATATCTTGTGCAGATGTTTACCGTAATTATTATAACCTTCGTGCTTGTTTTTGGCACAAACATGCTAAACCATTATTTTGGCATTATAATTTGCTAAATGAAACTGATACGGACGTCATAATTTATGGCTGGTGACGTCACACTTTACTATTTACGTGCACTGTGATTGCAGCATTGTTGTTCGCTGTTGAAAGTTACGAAATTTTGTTATATCAGTTGAATGCGTAAAATGACGAATTCATTTTAGTTATGTAAATAAATATTGAATTTAACTGACTACGAACAATGATGGAAGTAAAGTCATTAAACTGGTGGAAATGGAAAATTCTGTCGGAAACACAAACATTTAACTTGAAATAAAGAAATATCATAATTTCTTCACCATGACAAACGCTAGCACGGCGGTAGCATCAGGCACATCACTATTCCTCAGGATCCCGCAGATTAAAATCCCATTAAAACCCGTCCGGTATTGTTTACGTGACGTGCGTACAAATCAACGAAAAAATATTGCGCACCGTTCATCCCTTACATTTTACGATAAAACATTTTCGCGAAAGTTTTCTTTGTAACAAAAGAACACAACCCACACATGTTATGGCATAAGAAAATGTTCGAATTTCCCAAACACGGTACCTAATGTTTAACTTTCCCAAAATTAATTAAAATGTGTTTTGTTTCAGCTCTTCACATTGGTGTATTTCCCGATTTGCTTCTACTGCGACTGGAGGGAATTGAGAGGGGAAAATGGGAGGACTCACGTGAAAGTTCTCAATCAACTTAGGTACTTGTGCTTCACAAGCATCCTTCTGCCGACCACTGCAGTAAGTTTCGACATACAAATTGCCACTAAGCGGTTTCGTGTACATTTTACTTAATAGATGACCGTTATAAGTACAGACGTGCTCACAACTACTTGTCTTCTAATTATTTTGTTCAGTTTTAATCAAAACGCTAGGAATATTGGACATGTTTTCCGTAAAAAACCCTTTTGTGTTGGTCAATTTTGTACAAAAAAAAACACAGAATCTGGCATGGTAAAAATCGGGTCGAGCGGAATACAAAAATATTGAGGGAAAAAAAACCTCAACTTGCTTACAAATGCACAATTTGAGGTCTCGCGTTTACTTGTGTAATCTTAAATGGCTGCGTAAAGAGACTATGCAAAATAATTATCCATGAAATGACATGAAAACAAAAGATTAATAAAGCTAGTAGTACGTCACGTAGTGTTCGTCACTATGTAATAATTACTTAAGTAATTTAATCAGTCACCCATACTTGTCTCGCCGTAAAAGGGAACACACGCGACTTCAAAACATAAATAATTTATTGAAACAGATTTTTTATATGTTTTAATTATTTTTTGATATCATTGAATTTATATTGCAAACTTTTAAGGCCAATCGCCTAGCCTCCATCCCAATCTGATACGACTAAAATGGATTTGGTTCTTAATTTACACTAGTCAAAACAGTATGTTAAAATACAAACGTTGAAATTAATGTGATAGTAACCAGCCCTTATGAAGTACTCGTATGATAATAATTATTTTATAAAAGCTGGTATTATTAAATTTTTTGTTTCCTTCCTTCGTTCCTTTATAGTAAAAATATGTTCATTAACATATAACTTTTTCAAGAACGGTGTTGATCGTGAAAAGATATAAGTACAAAACTAATTAAGTGTAAAGCCCTTTTTTGGCGACTCACAAAATCGATTAACCAATCAAACCTTAATTAAAAATAAAAAGGGCTTCGTATTTTTAAGTAATATAAAAGCAAAAAGATGCCTATACTTATAGTATTTGGCCTTATAGCTGTCAAAAATGTCGAAGATTTTAAGAGATGTCATCAGATTGCAACTACTTCACAATGCCAAATCCTTGGCTTGTTTTTAAGTGACCCGAAAAACACGTAATTATATTTTGAAGATGCAGAATCGAGCAAAAATAAAATAATATGTAATTATCGATATTTTAAATTTTGGTGGCGAGTGTACTTCTTCAAGACAGTAAAGGCACTTTGTATTGAGTCAATCTGAAACCTTCATGCATCGTTGCCTATGAATTTGAACTAGACTGTAACCGCATTTTGCCACTGTCATTGCCAATAGACGAATATAATGACCGATCTGAGTCATAGCAGACTTTTAATAAAAAAAAGAAACCTATGATAACTGACCTCTTTCGCAATAATGAACTGCCTATATACCAGTAACTAGTTTATTTATTTAATCGTGCACGTATGTGTATATTTATTATGTTTATATTTGTTTGTAGTATTTCTTCGTATAAAATGAACTTGATTTAAACACACTGTCTGCTTTACACAAAGGTTGACTGGTAGAATATGCCTATGGCATTAAGTCCGCCTCTGTAGTATGTGCTTGAAATCTAAACATAATTATCATAAAGGAAAACAGCAGAATATTATGGACATTATATTAAGTGTAACACCTATGTAACAACAACAATATTGTAACAAATAAATTTATTATTATTATTATAAAGGGGAAAGATTTAATTGTTGGTTTGTTACGATTTAACTCAAAAACTTCTCTACCGATTTTAAAAATTCTATCACCATTGGAAAGCTACACATTTACCGAGTAATATAGGCTGTATCACAATTTTCGCGGACTAAGTCCTGGGCGAGGTGCTAGTGTCAAATAAATAAATAAAAGAAAAGTTGTAAGGAAGTATGGATGTGCAAGCTAAGGATAAGAAAGACGTCAATTATCTAAAATATAGGTAGATTGTGTAAAAGACGATAATTATTATTTGTGGTTATGAAGGAAGTGAATTTTGGACGTGTGATTCAAATAAGCCTTGAATTAATTGGAATAAGGGCAAAGTGATAATGAAGACATTATTTTAAAATATCAGCGATGATTTTTTGGTAAATTGAGGAAAACAATGTGGAGCAAAATATTTTTTTTATGTTGACACATTAATAATACTTGTTGGAATGTCTCTGCAATGCCTTTATAAAGGACAAACATAATAATTATTTTGACTCCATTTCTGTTGGTCAAACCTTGTATTTATTTACGTTTACTCAAATGTATTAATATCGCAATGAGGAAAAAAACATGTTTTTTTCCTTCAAGTCTTTCTTAAGAACTTATTTCTAATCGTCAAATAAAATCAAGTTTCAAGGATTTGTTGCGTTTTAAGCGAGTGGTCTATATCGAGTTTCTGAAACCTTTCCATCATGAGCATAAGGGAAAATGGGAGGGGTGGGTTAAGCATGCAAGTATAACTTTTATTTTGTTTTAATCAGTATGTGAGAAGAGATAGTTATCTCGTAAATAATTTCGTTAAACGTTTTCCTTCCGTAACTTCGGAATTTGAACAATAATCCTAACTAATATTATAATTGCGAAAGTAAGTTTGTTTGTTACCTTTTCACGACTAAACGGCTGATCGGATCTTAATGAAATTTGGCAAGATGATAGATTTCAACCTGAGGAAGGACATAGGCTAGGGTGTAAAACACCTCTTAACGAAGCCGAAAGGCACTGGTTCTCCCTATCATTGCGGTCATTTTTTTGTTGTACACCATACCTGGGAACCTTCTAGTTACGGAGATATTATGGGTCAAAGTTCCAACTTTTTGACAAGTTTTTTATGTAAGATTTTTACTTTAAACACCTCCACGACCCCCGTACTATTCAATCCGTTCATCAGCACAATGTTTTGAGTGCGTTACATTGAGTTCTACCACAAAACATAATTTTACACCCCCCAAAAAAACGTCGTTTCCCAGCCAGCAATAATTTTTGCGTAAAGTTACTTAGTTTCATGTACAGAATGCTTGGTTGACGGCTTCGTGATGAGATGATTTTCACCGTGTATATTATCACGCTTCGGCCAATAGGAGCGGAGCAGCAATGAAAAATGTTGCTTATTAGCTACACCTCTGCTTAACTCTTCGGGGATTACAGGCGTGATGTTACGAGTTAAGATTAAACTATTTATCTATAGCATCGCCCGCATTAATACAATGAAATAGGTAGAGGTGTTTACTCAATGGAACGTGTCTGGCATAATATAGTTAGAGCCATAGCAAAAACGACACAAGTAGTCAAAGAGTCGTCAAAACACAATGCTTCGTTGATATTGTCGCCAAACGCCGCTTATTTTTGATTGTAAATGTATTGTGCCTGCTATTACACCCAACATCTCCTCAGAGAAATCCTACTAATATTATAAATGTGAAAGTTTGTGAGTAATAGTGAGTATGGATGGATGGATGGATGTTTGTTACTCTTTCACGCAAAAACTACTGAACGGATTTGGATGAAAATTTGAACAAAGATAGTTTTTAGCCTGGATTAACACATAAGATACTTTTTATCCCGATAGTATGTTCCCGTGGGACAATTATCGAACTCCACGTTGGAGACGCCGCGGGCATAAGCTAGTACAAGTATGATTTTGGGATAAACTAACATCAATGTTTCTTTCTAGTTTGGCGACATCCTGTTCTGGCGAGTATGGAATACTCATCGAGAGCTGATCGCACCGCCCAGTATCCACAAAGTGGTCCCATTCTGGTCCCAACACTGCATGCACACAGTCTCCTTAGTTGTGGTATTAATGGACCTGGTATTAGTTCGGAGAATGAGACCCAAGAGTAACGTGCTGCATATTGGGATATTGTCGTGTTTTCTCGTCGCCTATACTGTTGTGTAAGTAAATCAATATCTGTTACTGTTAGCTTATGTCATCTAACTCCTGCACGCGTAGCATGACGAAGAAACGGGCTATGTCGACGGACGAATCGACGAACTGACACATTGTCATTGTCTATCTGTCATTACGTCTATTCTTCCGTAGACTAAACTCTTTTCTACAGTGGTCATGCTACGCGTGCTGGGCAAAGGCCTATGACATCCAGCTGTTCCGATTGGTTTTGTCCAGCTCGTTCAATCAATATGGATAGTAATAGCTACCATTAACATTGGAAACGGTCCGATACCCCGTTACAGCGATATGCCGTTTCCAGTGTTAGTCTTAGTGACCATTAGTTTAAAAGTTATAATACAAGATGTTGTTTTGCATGCTCGTCAAAATTCAGAAGGTTGCCACACAATACATAAATAATCAATTAAAATTACCGTACCTAGTTAAATATTAATAAAAGCTGATTTTTTGGTTGTTTATGTTTGTCAATATTTCAGAATAACCCCCTTAACGTGGTTTAGAAAATAAGAAATTATCCAATAAACGTTTGAGATTGTTTGTATTTGTGGAAGCGCGGTTATAAGGCGAGAATCAGACGGGCCACGTTTATTACACGGGTGGCTCACACTTACCGATTTATATAGGCAAATAAGAAAACTACTACTTACTATTACTATTGATTTAAAGATACTACTTACCATTGATTCGGGACGAGAATCATTAGCAGTTACCTTCCTTGATTTTGACGAGGATGCAAAACACACACAACCTTGTACAGTATAATCACCTTAAAAGCTCAATAATTAAAATTCGATTATACTGTGCCTACTGCAGTGACTCACTACTACACCTCCTCTTACGAACAATAAAGTATTATTCTATTATATTCTATTGTTAATGTAATGGATCATCTTTACAGTCTAAACTGAGAGCTAATTAAAATAAAAGTTAAATAACTTCGAACTTCAACTCTTTAAGTGGCTCTTTCGGTGGTTAAACAAGGGATCGGTCGTCCAATGGTTTTGCCAAATATTTTCACCAGGATCTTATAATTATGCTGATACGAGAAAAGTATTTAAACTCAAAGCATTTTTATTAAATAGACTAGGTAAAGGCATTTTCAAATTGTCAAACACAAAAAAGTGCTGTATAGCCTCACCATTTTTTGTTTAAATCCAGCCACAAGGCATAATAATTATGATAGGACTGTAGTTAGTAAGTACCATTGACTGGTAACGTTTGTCGATGAGTCACCACCAAAATCGTCAATTTCGTAAATACACTACCCACTAACAAAGAGCTAAAACTACTACTCTTTTCCCAACTTTGTAAGTGTCGGTTTTCAATCTCGCCAGATGCTCCCGAACGTAAGTATTTTACACACAGCGGGTTGCAGCTGACTCTTGCAAGCCAATTACTGAGCTCTGGCACAACGAGACACATTCAGAATATTTTGATGCAATTAAACACTGCAGGGTGCGGAAAAACTTTTTTCTTTTTTTTTTTTTGATTCCTTTTTTTTTTTTATTGTATCCCCACTCTATGAATTTCGCCTGTATCGTGGGTGCGTTTACAAACATTTAAACTCAGATACACAAACAACCAGACCCGGAACAACTAACATATAAGTCCCTAACCATATAAAATGTATGAAACCGATTTACTTCTGGCGCGTCACGACACGCCACGACACGTAAGTATGTTTCTGCCTTAACTTTTTGGGCACAACAGGCGTGATGTATATATGTTATTTATATTTAACTAGGCTGAAAACTTTTTAGTATCGCAGGGAATAAACAAGCGGCGATTGCTTTCAACGCGATTCTTATTTCTTCAACAAAATTTATCAAGTAGACAGAAGCTTTTCGGTACCCTCTTTCTCTTTTCTGCAATACAGTAAAATGTTGATCGAGTATCGTATTGCTGATAGATTGTAACTTTGTTGAGCCCTGAAGTAACTATAGGACTATTTCAGAGAGACATTGGCGCCGGTCGCGTGTGCCGGGGTCGGGCGTTTCGTTATGTGCGATTTAAAAGACCGGCGCACGTTGAACAGTGACCGTTATTAAAATACAAGTCAATGATATCAAACCACCCCACCGGCGGCGCATGTAACTGGCGCCGATCTCGCTCTGTAATAGGCCTTAGGAATCAAAACGGGCACTCTGTACAGAGGCGCAATCGGAGTGCGTTTTTAACTTTATTTTTTTGTTGTTTTATATACCCATATGGATACAGTTCAAAAAGTACAGAACTGACGAAAAATCAACACCAAAAAACACAAGCAAAACAAACCATCCAAATTGCGTCCGACATCGAGGTCCGTTTTGAATGAAATTCTCTTTGAAAAATATTTCCAGCATATTCTGTCAAGCTATTTAAAAAAAAAATGGCCCATTGGAAATGGCTCCAACTTACGAATTGTATCAATTTGTCATAGAGTAGCAGTGAGAACATTATAATTATGGATGTTAGCTTCCGCCCACGACTTTTCCCGCGTAAATTATTTTTTTCACAATAACTGTATAAAATTTTTCCCATTTTTTTTATTCTGATGTGTATAACCAAATTTCCTGTAAAGTTTTATTATAAATCTGGTCAGTAGTTTTTCGTGAAAGACTAAGAAACATCCATCCACCATCCCAAAAAATCGCATTAACAATAGTTTAAAAAGGTTATTTATGCTTTCTAAAAATCACGATTTTCATTTGTTTTTCCTTTTACAGTTGCGTGCAAAGTGTCCTGAAAGGCGAGTACATCTACCCAGGCCTCAAGCTGTTCACAGGAATAAAGTTTCCAGTACTAGTGACGTACGTTTTCGTCGAAAACTTCTTCTACTATACAAGCCAATGGCTGATCGTAGACATGGTCTGGGGCCCAGGGCATTTGAAGAAAGTCGTATAAGGAAACTAGGTTAAATTAGAATATTATAGTTAGTAAAACCGCTATTTGGTAAAGGATATTTTTTTACTAATATTAGAGGGTTATTTAATTAGTTCTAAGAACATTTTTTATGGCTATCAAGTGAAGATGGGTGTTGGTTCGGTAGAATACACAACCACTTTGATTATGACTGAAAAGCACAGCAAACTAGAACAAAAAGAGAGCAACGTTTAATGTAGTTATTTACTTAAAAAAAAATTTTTTGCCCTTAATTGTGTCAAAATTTTTGTTTTTCTATTAACCACTGCAGGGCAAATAGCAAAAAAAGAGCGAAAAATCTAAAGAGAGAGAGAGAGAGGCCTTCATGTATAGTTTGAAAATATTTTGCATATCGTTGTAAAATTCAGAGTAAATCCTCCGGAATTCAAAATTAAAGCCATTTATTGCATATCTCTCATCGCTCATCGTTAATTACGATTACATTACAAATTAAAAAAAATATATAGGTATTGAAATTGGGTAAATAATTTTCAACAGTTGTGCCATTTGCTACATATTTATATAAATTACATAAATGTGTGTAAGATAAAAACATTCCAGTGATCTTTTAATAATTTATGTGCCAAAAGTGCCTTTTAATTTATTTAATTTAAAATGTTCAATGTGTCATCAGTTAATCACAGTAAACGAACCTTATATTATAAGATAGTTTAGTATTGTAGTTTGTATAATTAAATTGAATTTGTACAATTGAAAATCCTTAATTGTTTCATTATAACTCTCAATTTTTAGGGTTCCGCACCTCGAAAGGAAAAAACGGAATCCTTATAGGATCACTTTGTTGTCCGTCTGTCTGTCTGTCAAGACCCTTTTTCTCACGAACGCGTAAAGGTATCAAGCTGGAATTTATACCAAATACTCAAGTCTACTGTCCCTTCAAGCTGTAAAAAAATCAATCTTTTAAGCCAACGTAATCAAAAGATACAGCCGTTTATGCCGCAAATTTTCGCAAATTTTCGACACTCGCAAGGGAATCAAAACCTACGGGGTACATCCCGTGAACTCAGAATCGTGAAATTTGGTACGAAGCAACGTCTTATAGCACAAATAAAGAAAAAATTGCGAAAACTGTAAATTTTTAGTTACATCATATAATAAAAATAATTTTAATAATTTTAAACTTACTACCCCTTTCCTCATGAACGCGTAAAGGTATTAAATTGAAATTCATATCAAATACTCAAGTCTATAATACCTTTAAGCTGTAGCAAAATCAAAATACTATGTCAACGCAATCAAAAGAAACAGCAATTTAAGCCGCATATTTTCAAACTCGCAACTACTCGCAAGGGAATCAAAACCTAAAAAGGTACTTCCAGTCGACCTAGAATCTTAAAATTTGGCATGAAGCAATGTTTTATAGCACATATAAAGGCAAAATTCCGAAAACCTTAAATTTTTAGTTACATCACATATTTTTATTTATTCTCTTCAGTAATTTTTTTTTCAGTAATTGTTTGTACGGAACCCTCGGTGCGCGAGTCCGACTGACCGCACTTGGCCGGTTTTTTTATTATACAGAACATCACTTAGCTCGGCAATTTTAAGATTATACAGAAATTAACTAAAATGGATAAAGTTAGAAATGAGCATATAAGAGGAATTTTGAAAGTGGCACCTATTACAGAAAAGATGAAAGGGAGTCGTCTGTCTTGGTATGGACATGTGATGAGGAGGGATGGAACACATGTGACTAAAAGAGTGATGAATATAAATGTGGATGGATGGAGAGGGAGAGGAAGACCAAAGAAAAGATTGTTGGAATGTGTGAAAAATGATATTATGAAGGAAAAAGGAGTAAATGATAACATGACGAATGACAGAGGAGTATGGAGAAAAGAGACGTGTTGCGCCGACCCCAAATGAAATGGGCCAAGGGCAGGAAGATGATGACAGAAATTGCCAAGAGTTGATGAGCGCAGGGTACAATTCAAATTTGTCGTATATTTTGCATCATCATCTGCCTGCCCGATGTTATTTGGTGTAGACGCGTTTTTTTTGTTCTTCCATTCGTCATAATTTCTATCATATTTATATCATTCGTCACGCTATCATTTTCTCATTTCAATGTCTAAGATTTAGCATAAACTAAGAAAATGTCATAAAAAACTTTAACGTAATACTTAGATATGTAGAATTAACAATATTGTTTTAATCATGAATATTACCTGTGGCCTAATTGCACCGATCCTTTAAATCCCAGAATAAGGCAATAGTCCAGGGATAACTTAATAAATCCCTTAGATACCGAATCAAATTATTTCTCGTTATACACTGGGCTTACTAGTTATATACGTGAATTTGATACCTACGAGTACAAGTGGGTCCAGTTCTAAAATAACAATGACCTTTGTTATCATAATAATTCAAAATTAAATGGCAATTTCTTACTCCACATCCTAATACCTTAAAACATTTGTATGGAAATCTGGAAGGGAACCTTGTGTGGTCAACTCTGTGGAAAAGAATATAAAATAAAAATACTTAATCTTTATTATTTATCATTAATTTGATCCAGGTCAATGGTCATAACTGCTCACACCCAGTCAAAGACTTCAGGCTCTCAAAATCTTCGATTCCATGATTGACAGTGAGCTTTCGTCTCAACAACAGCCCGGTATCGATTTGTTCTTTTTAAGGCTACACTGACCGCTTTTTGGAAGGAGGTGAAGACTACACAATATTGTAGCAGACATTATTACGTTAAGTAAAGAACGCTAGCGACGTCTATGACGCAAATGAAGAACTGACAACAAAATCCTGCATCGTGATATAAAAGTTATCTACGAGGTAAGACAATTGAGAAAATTCCCACAACACCCGTCTGGTCGGAGGATTCTCTGTTCTCAATGAAATAATAAGGAACTTTACACCATGTTGTTCATCATCATCTGCCTAGACTTTTCCCAAAAAAAATCCCCTAAAATAAAATCGATCCCAAATATTACGGCAGTATGAACGGAACTTAATTCATCATTTTTCTGGCCATGTCACATGTGACTTGGGGTCGGCGCAGCACGTTTTTTCATCCATTCTCCCCTCTCAACCGCCTCGCAATAATTTACAACTTTTTTTTTATATCATTCCTTGCACATTCCATCCATCGTTTGCTTGGTCTTCCTCTCCCTCTCCATCTATCAACATTTTTATTCATCGCTCCTTAAGTCACATGCAATTTGTTTAACATTAATTTTCACATTTATAAGATCCTAATTTACTGAGCCTATTTCATGAAACTACTAACAAAAATCCCCTAAATTAATATCCAATAACAACCAACAGGGATTAACAGTTTAATTGTAACCAATTAATGTCATGCCCATGCAAAACGATACGTGATAACATTTTGGAGAGCGCATCTGTTAATTAAACCTTGGCTTAGTCATAGCAAATGTCGATTCAATTAATTAGTATTGTGCAAGATCGACTAGCTATTACTGACTACACACGTGACTCTTATCGATTAATTTTTTTACGTCAAGTATAAAGTCGTAAGCAAGTTAGTATTAAGTCTTACTGCTACTATAAACGCGAAAGTTTGTGAGGTCGGATGAATGTACGTTTTTAACATGAAAACTTTACCGCAAAAACTACTGAATGGATTTAAACGAAACTTAACAGATAATAGCTTACTTATCTTTCATAATAACACATAATAAGCTGCGTTTGATAAAGATAATGTATTGAAAAAAAAATTAAAACCGCAAGCGGACGCTAGTATAAAATAAAGTAAAGACACATTGTTTTTTTAACAGATAAAGGATAAAAAGAGAGTGGCGTGGCATTCGCTGTCAATGCGTTTCCTGTTCCAGCAACAACTTTCGAGCATGAGCATTTCGACGACATTATGTGAATCAGTCCGATACATTTTTGACTTTTTCATCATCGTTTGCCGTTCTAAGGTGTCACAGGGTTTTAGTCTAGGCCACCACTGAAGACTGTCAGAATGTCAGACTTGTACTGACTAAAACCCATCCATGTTCCTTCTTAGCCCTTTGTGTTCCAGGGCCACGGTAGCTCTTTCGAACAGTCCCGCAACCCTGGAAGACATTGGCCCTCTCGGACCCCTTCGGTTTGCTGACATCTCCTTGAAGCGCGCGTGGAACACGAACGCGCCGTCGACACGGCCTGTCTTCATGAGCCGGACGGACGGTGAGCTAGCCCATTACTCACCATCCACAGGCACGCGCCTAAGGTGGCCGGGGGCCACTGGTTGCCTCCCGACGCCCGAGGAGTCTCCCGCGGCGGCTGGGACGTGAGACTCTCTCCCTCTCACGTTCCGCCACCTCCTTCGCTAGCATGACAGCGTTGCAGAAGGAGGCGACGGCTTTCCATTCTCTCTCGCTCCGGACCATGGATTGAACCAGGGCCGGACCCGAGAGGTCGCCGCCGCCAATAGCCGCTACGAGGACACGGCAGTGCTCAGACTAAGCTGAGCAAACCTCCACGGTGTGCTCCACCGTGTCCTCCGGAGTGTCCACTTAAGCTGATAAGGAGACCATCGTAAACTCGAGTGCAGTACTGCCTCGTTGGCCTAGTCGCAAGCGCCACCACTGAACATGTTGTTCTGGGTTTGATTCCCGGGTCGGTCAAAATGTAATCAGGAATTTCTGCAGCCACGGAATCTGAATTTGTGAAGGCTCCGCTATTATAACATGGCACTTAAACATAACTGGCGAAATGTGAGAGTACTATTAAGTACACCTCTGCCTAACCGTTCGGGAATGGGCGTGATGTTTGTGTTATCTAAAGTGGTAGGTTTACTTCAACTGGATATCAGAAGAAAGAGATTTTATCAAAGTGCCCCACTTTAGCACGCCTACAGTTTTCTCAAGAAAAAATATTAAGTAACAAAAGATTGTTAGAATTCAATTTAGGAAAGAGTCTGGCCAGATAAAATATTTACATAATTAAGTTATTTACTTTCAGAAGAAAGGGTGTATTTTTAGTTACTAACAACTGTTAGCAATTTTGGCAGAGTAATAAACTTATTTAAACTCATTTATCCAAAAATAGAACGATAAACAAAACAACACTAACCTACTTGTTACTTAAAAGCCCACTTGCAACATAGAACCTTAAATACGTTCGAAAACTCTCCGGCCGTTTTCGCAACTGCGATTCGCAACCAGTTGCGAATTAAGAATATTTATTCCTCGTTCGCAACCAGTTGCGAATCAAGATAACTTTTACCTTAACCAAAACTTGGTTGCGAACAAAGAATTAGCATTCTTAATAACACAAAATTAAGAAAAAAAAATTGAAATGACTATCTACGTACTTCACTTCACACAACAAAAAAATAACAAATTAACAAACTGAAACTTATAAAACAAAAATTGGTTGCCTGTAAAGTCGGTATACGGGCGAAAGTTTTACGTGACAACGACTTTGAGTGGTAAAATAATTTTAATGTGAATATTCATTCGTATAGTAGGAAGAAGGATGAAATAATAGTAACAATTTAAAACATTTATTTGCGCGTGCCTTTCACTTTTTATGTCTGTCTCTCTCGCTCTTAGGCGGGCTAACCATGCCCGAGTGGAAGGGACGCGTGCCTCTCACTCGCTCTCATTGTGAGCGCATAACGTGAGCGGAGCGTAACGCAGTTTCTTGAAGTGTCACCCGGCAAACCAATTTATAAGACGTTGTCACGTCAAAATATTATGTTTCAAACGCCAAACGGTTTTAAACCATGTATTTGATTTAAATCGCTTGAAGTTAAGTCAGAGCAAGAACGCTATTTTTATATTAATTTACGCTAAATGCGTTTTACCGAGCTGTGATGCAAGCGGGCTCTAGAGATCATTCTAAAACTGCCCCTTAGCGTTTCCTGTCAGCAGTGTTATCTAAAGCTCCACGGACCCGAACCAAGCCGCTTGGCTTCCACATTATTAACCAGGCAGTGGAATTCACTGCCGGCTTCTCTGTTCCCTAATCGTTATAATCTGGATCTCTTCAAGGTTTAAGTGAATCAGTTTCTTCTAGGTAGGCCGCATCATCGCTTCACACCAAGCGAGTTGCGGCCAAACGCAAGTCTATGTAGGTACATTACCCACAAAAAATCTGAAAAGACGAAGCGCTTCAAGAAAGTTTTCAGCAACACAACTACACAATTCACTTGGTTTTAATACATAAACTATTAGGTACCTATTTATCTCTATATAATTCTCAAAAAACTCAAAGCATTTATTTCAATTAGACCATTACAGGCACTTTTGAAAGTCAAAATACAATTAAAAAACACGAGAAGCTACAGTCCCAGTCACAAGGCATAATAACTTGTGAAAGTACCGTAGTTGCCCATTCCAAAGCGTAGATATCTATGGAGAAGAATGGGCAAGAAACTCATAGACACTCTTTTTACTCAAAATGTGTTACAAAATCTTGGTTACATCATTCATGTTAAGAATTAGAAATATGTGAGAACGATGTAGAAATACAGGCAAGTTAAGAGCTTCCAGAGTAAAATATTAAATCAGTAATTCAAAAATAATGTAATTAAAATTAACCGTGGCAGCTAAGAGATGACTAAATTTATACCATTTTGTAAATATTTAAAGAATAAACATCACTAAGTCTTATCCACTAGTGCAACGCACTTTTGTCATTTGATTCCATATTTACCGTGAATGTCTGAAACATAATGAGAGGTTTATACACAACAACATATTTATTTACAGTGACTAAGCTTTTTGTCAAAGTACATAATGGTTATTTTGAAGATTATCAGTAAAAAACGAATTGCAGTAATATTGTACGCTACGGAGTAATATATTTTTTTAAACACGTAGGTATATCATATTAATTACTAATAGAAATCAAGCTAAGCGCGGGTACTACAAATACCCTCTGCTCAACCCTTCCCGTGTTCCAGTACCTCGTGATATTCTGGAAAGATAGGAAATGGAATCACCAACCAAGCAACATGTGTTTCTTCTCAGAGCAGGTAGTGTGAAGCACTGAGCCCATCAAGTTTTAAAACATATTTTTTGTTATGTGAATGTGTCATATACTTGCAACGAATTTACATAACAAATAACCAACCAGCACCAAAAAACATCCCCACCAGCCTGGATTAAAAAAACGGCTTGCACTCCGGGAGTGCCGGCAGAAGTTAAAATTTGAATATTAACGTTGTGCATTTTTGATATTTTGGAATGGTTAGAGAATAGTTTTGCACGAATTGCTTTAATTATCAGTATAAAGGACATAGAGTACGAAAATAAATTTAAAAACAGTCTCCAAAAATACCTTATATTAAAATCGTATTACACGTTAAAGGAATTCTTAATATATATATAGATAAGTAAATTTTGACATTGAAATTCGTACCTGTACACAATACACACAGCACCTACAATTTTGACTGACTACCTACCTTATGTTATGTTATTTTATGATTATGTCCTTTATTCATTTATACTCTTGTTTTTTATATTTTTACATATTTCTTACAAAAAAATAACAAAAAACATTTAAAAATATAAAAAAACAGGTTTCCGCCGGTAACGAGAGCAGGGTCCAAGCTACCGGTGGTTAGGGCTGCAGAGACAGGAACCTCCTCACAATGCGGGCCGTATCGAGGAGTACTGCCTTCTGAATCTGACTCTTGATCCAACCGCCAAGTGAGAGCTTCGACAGATGTTCGTCGAGGCTCTTGGCCATAAGGCCATTGGCCGTTACGACAATCGGCACAATGATAGCCGAGTCCACATTCCACATATCGACAACCTCGTGAGCCAAGTCAAGATATTTTATTTGTTTCTCTTTCTCAGCTTTCACGAGGTTTTCGTCATGCGGGATGGTAACATCGACTATCATTGCGCGGCGCGCTGATCGGTCTATCACCACTATGTCAGGCTTATTGGCAACAATAGTCCTGTCAGTAATGATAGACTGATCCCAGTACAGCGTGACATGGCCTTTCTCGAGAACTGGGTCGGGCACATACTTGTAGTACGGTACCTCAGATTCCACAAGTTTATATTTCAAGGCAAGTTGCTGGTGAATAATCCTGGCTACTTGGTTGTGCCTGTGCAAGTACTCGCCGTTAGCCAGACGAGAACAACCAGAAATAATATGTCTGATGGACTCACCCGGACAGTGGCATGCCCGACACACGTCCACCGTCCCGTCCTTCATAATATGTTTCCGGTAGTTGTTCGTTAGCATAACTTCGTCCATAATTGCACAGACAAAACCTTCAGTTTCCCCAAAGAGGTCGCTGAATCGTAGCCAGGACACGGACGCTAGAAAATCTACATCGGGCCCATGAAGAGCCTGGTAGAAGCGACCGTGAAGCACCTTGCCTTGCCATACTTCCTTGCGGTCATCGGTACTAAGTACAACAGGTTTGCGCCAGTTCTCTTTAGCCATGGACAGC
The DNA here is from genome assembly GCA_963082945.1 of Cerastis leucographa. NCBI lineage: Eukaryota > Metazoa > Arthropoda > Insecta > Lepidoptera > Noctuidae > Cerastis > Cerastis leucographa. The sequence continues at coordinate 13,183,573 of OY720357.1, forward strand.
GGGGTGAGTACCTTGTCCACTGCGACCACATCTCGGTGCATACCCACCTCGGCTTTCAAAAAATATTCTCTGAGGCTGCACACCTCGCGGTTGTGGAGGGTCTTCGCATTTAAAAAGCCTCGACCCCCGCACTTCCGCGGGATGTACAGTCTCATCATCGATGATCGTGGGTGATGCATCCGGTTTGCAGTCAGCAATGTACGGACTCTCCTATCTAGGGCGTCCAGTTCGGTCTGAGTCCATTTGAGTATGCCGAAAGAGTACATTATAACCGGCATGACCCAACCGTTGAAGGCGCGCACCTTGTTTCCGCCTGAAAGAAGGCTCTTTAATACCTTCTTCAGGCGACCAAAGAAGCGCTCCCTCAACGACTGCTTCATGTCAGCTATGTTAATGCCTAACGCTTCCGACATACCCAAATACTTATAATTTTCGGATGAGGAGAGAGATCTGAGGTGTATGGAATCCGACAGTTGGATTCCCTCGGATTCCATAATCTCTCCTCGCTTTACATACATGACTGCACATTTGTCCACACCAAATTCCATCCTGATGGCGCTACTAAAAGTTTCAGTTACTTTCAGTAGCTTCATCAGTTGCAATTTGTTAGGAGCAAAGAGTTTCAGATCATCCATGTAAAGAAGGTGAGATATGACCTGACCACCTCTCCTTAACCGGTAGCCTAGGCCTGAATCCTCCAGCAATGTGCTTAGAGGATTCAGGGCCAGACAGAACCAAAGTGGACTCAGACTGTCGCCCTGAAATATTCCCCGTTTAATCCACACAGGCTCATCGTTCCCCTGGATCTGTCGACATCCTGGATATCGAAGCACTGTCCTCCATTGCCCCATACACGACTCAAGAAAGGCGCGTAGAGTTGCATCAATCTTGTACAATTCCAGCACCCTCATGAGCCATGTATGTGGCACAGAGTCGTAGGCCTTCTTGTAATCTATCCAACATGTCGACAGATCCTTGCGGGATCGACGAACCTGTTGGCTGATGGCCATGTCGATGAGGAGTAGCTCCTTAGTACCACGGGACCCGTTCCTACATCCATTCTGAGAGGCCGACATAATAGAATTATTATCAATGTGTTTGTTAATTTTCTCTCTCAAAATGGATGTAAGAAGTTTATAGACCGTCGACAAACACGTGATCGGTCTATAATTCTTGGGTTCCGTAGGACTACCTGACTTATGGAGCAGGTGGGTAACACCCGTTGTAAGAAACTCTGGTAGCGACCCAGACTCTAAGCATGACTGGAATTGAGATGCCAGGCAAGTGTGTGAACTACTTAGCCATTTGAGCCAGAAATTGTGCAGTCCGTCCGGTCCCGGAGATTTCCAGTTCGGTAACGGACGAACTGCTCTGGCAACATCTAATGGCGTTATTATAATTTTATCCATTTCTGGTATAGATTCACACACTCGCTCGACATCTCGCATCCAGTCAGCTTCAGTATGACAGACGGGCACCGACCAGATGTTGCGCCAGAATGAACTAGTGGCGGCATCATCTGGACGGCATACGTCTGTCACATTTTGTTCGGGTCACTCCCAAGCTCTGTATACCCACCTCTCATCGCTCCGGAACATGCGATTCTGCGAGTACCTATCAACCCTACGCTTATACCGCCGAATACGGTTCGCCCATGCATAAACTTTCTGCTTCAGGAAGTCGATGCGCTCTGTGACACGGGACATGTATTCTTGAGGACTGATTCCAGTCCCCGAGAATGCCCGCCTCACAAAGCGCATCACACGTGGTCGTGTGTTGCCCTCCCTGAAGCAGTATAGTTTGCCGATGAGTACCCTGGTCCCGTCGATACGGCACTCGATCCTGCGTTGCCAAGCTGGTACGGCTGGTTTTGGTCGAGTAGCTACGTCATAATTTGGGAATTTGACGTTAGCTAAACGACAGGCCACTACAGCCCCACAATACAGTATCAAGTGCGTATCAACGAGGTCCTCGCTACTCTCAAAAATATTCTTGAGTTGCGAGTCCAAGGTACACACCAACGCCCTATTTTTCTTATGCATGGGAAGCCGTGGTAAACGGGGCCTAAGTTGGGTAGGAGTGGATCGATACTCGTGAAGCGCATCTTCCAGAGCGCTCCTCAAACGTTCGTTGCACTGGCTACTTACCGTGGCAACCCTATCACCCTCATCTACAGCAGCAAGATTAGACCGCGGTGGTATTGCGTCAATAGTTGACGCTTGCACCGCGGTTTGCACCGGAGTCAAGTCGATGTGGTTGCTCGGTACCTCTGAGCGCAGCCTATCAAGCGCGGCGTCGTCCAACATGTGATTGCGTTGGATGACCCGCACCTGATCCGACAGTCGTTGGGCCGAGACGTTGACGGTTGGTTCAAGTACCTGAAAAAGAGACAGCATCCTAACACGGTACGCAGTGAGGTTAGTTCCCCCCTCTGTAGACCCGTAATATGCGCGCATGACGTTCTCGTTTATAGACTGAGTCCATCTCATGCGCTGCACACAACCACCGGCAGCGGGGACCCGGTTCGGGGCCAGTTGGCCCCTAGGTCCGAAGCTTAACGGTGGCCGGCCTCGCCCCGGCCGACGTACAGGTGTTGGCGACGTCGGCGGGGAGAAATATTCGTCGCTGGAACTCGACGCTACTGCCACTGCCGGAGACTCAGGTGATCCGGGGTCCGACGGCGGCGAGGCGGAGCTCAGCGACAAGTCCGGGGGTGGAAGGCGTGCGCGTTGTGATGCAGCTCTGGTTATCATCATCTAATCATGCCATTTTCACAGAATGAATTTTTCCTTTTTGTTTTCGCCGTTAGAATTTTGGCAGACGTCATATCTCTGCGATCTTGTTTTTGGCTTATAAATTGTAGTTTTTTTGAGTTCTTTTCAAATATTTTGGGGTTTAAAAGTTTTCTATCCAATATAATCACAGTTGGTTTACAATTTGTATATTAAAATAAATATTTTATAATCAAAAAAGAATAAGAATGATTTGACGTGTTGACGCACACAGAGTTGCCATTGTTATTATTATTATGATTATTATTGTTATAGCTATTTTTCTAATTTAATATTTTATCTTAATTTAATTTATGAATGGAAATGATGACTAATTAATTGTTCTTACCCTATCTTATATTATATGACAGTTACTTATTTAAACAACAAATGATTTATGTTTATCAAGCACAGTGGTTTGTTTTATTATTGTGACACTGTGGCACTCTAATTATTTATATTGCTGTGCCCTAGCAGGGTTCATGTATGGAACCTATATAATTGTACTTGTAACAACTTGTAAACTACATGAATGCAATAAATGATGACTATGACTATGACTAAAGTACTATCATTTATGTGGTAAAATACAATACTTAATTATTTATTACGCTATCGTACACAAACATAACAAAAATATTACGTTAAAAATTTAACACTTCAGAACTATTACAATCCGTCTTACGAACTTTACCTCTTTGGAGAAATCGAAAGTTTTGTTTGTGCATAAGATAATTATCCAGTTTTGGAAACCCAAACTCAAAAGTTCAAATTCCTTCGCAACCTAATGTCAATCCATCTTACGAATTTTCGATCAGGACACGTGTCCTGACGCGAATTTAACATTTTTTACTCTTGACAAAGCTGCACAACGCCGCTAAAGAAGTTTTCACTTCAAAAACCCAGTCACTTTTGCTTAAGTGAGTGAAATTATAATAAACATAGTAGCTGAGGTTGGTCGCCTTCCGGGAATGGTAAGGCCGTTTTGCGGAGTGGTCATAAATTGCTATTTTCTTTCATAAAAAGCAAGCCAAGGTTATAAACATGTTATTTTAATAAGGTGCATTGTGGTTTTATAGAAAGCACGAGCATTATGAAAAGAAGGCCATCTTGTATAGTAACTGGGGAGCTTTAAGGTTTCAAAAAAAACTGTCTTACAGGCATAAGTCTCAGAGTCGACGCTCTACAAAACGCAACATTATCTGTAACTAGGTGTGCTTGGTATTTACGGGCAAGAGACCATTTTAGTAAAATAAAATTATGTTGTTTATCTTTCTTAGTTGTGGGCTGTCATAGGAGTTAAAGAGTTACCGAAATCGAGGAGCCCTTATACAAATCACAAAGTCATTATATTTACTTCAGAGATCGGTTATGTAATCTTTCTGAAGATGCAAGTCAGTAAATTTTACACGATCAAGGAATTGATTCGTCACTTAGATCAGCTACTTATGAAGGCTACAGACTGTGGAAGGGACCTTTCTGTTGACTTTTAAAACTAGTGTAGAAAGATCAACTGTTAATATAACTTGATATTTATCCTCTCTTTACAGACCTTCATATGAAAATATCATCACAACGAGCCTGTAGTAAAATTATTCAAAATACCTACCTATAAGGGACAACTTGTTGAACACTATTGTATAGAATCTGGTTCTTCTAACCTAACAGACAGATGTGTTGCTGGGGAGTTTGTTCCGCCACTTCTTCTTCCCAGCTAAAACACTAGGAAGTGGCGAAGGGCGGGCGTTTTGGGGGACTGTCTCTTGTAATTTTGACGTTCAAAAAGTGCTGATTATCAGCCTAGTTTGAATAAATTACTTTTGATTTTGATTTTTGACAACTGCAGCTCAGGCTGTTTTACCTACAAAAATCTTGACCAAAAGACGTTTTGTATTCCGCTGTTTTCTTCTTCAAAACTAAACTGATCTAAATAAGACTTATATCAAAATTTAGAGGAAAAGTATATTCTATGATTCTATTATTTTCTATTATGTTAAAAACTAATCTAATCTGTCTGATAGTCGTCTGAACATGGCGGTAGAAACGGGCTTTTTTTAGATTGTCATAATTATTTTAGTGATTATGTTTTGAAAAAAGGCAATGATAGGGGCATGTATTAATAAGACCTAGATTTTTTGGAAAAATATCATTGCTCTAGACGTTCTGGCGTTCGCTCATCACGCCCTACCTACTTAGCTATCAAGTTTTTATGCTGATTACATCATCTCACCTGCCTAGCCTTTTCCCAAACTACTTTGGGGTCGGCTTCCAGTCTAACCGGATGCAGCTGAGTACCAGTATTTTACATGGAGTGACTGCCTTTCTGACCTCCACAACCCAGTTAGTACTGGGTAATACGATATCCCATCCACGAAGAAAACAGCGGATTACGTTTGTATGGAGAAAGGCCCACTAGAGTCCCCTCTTAACAGTCGCTCGGATCGATCATCAAGTTAAGCCGCGCTTGACTAGGTTGGTCCCGGGATGTGTGGTGGGACCACCCATGACATACCGAGTGTCCTCCGTGCCTCGAATAGCACGTTAAGCCGTTGGTCCCGCCTGTCATGTGTATATCTTTGACAGTCGTTACAGGTAGTCAGTGGCTCGGAAGTCTTTCAACCAGACTTACCAAGGGGTATCATATTACCCAGTACTACCGGTCAGAAAGTCAGTCGCTCCATGTTAAATACTGGTATTCAGCTGCATCCGGTTAGACTGGAAGCCGACCCCAATATAGTAGGGAAAAGGCTAGGCAGATCATGATGATGATGACATATTTGACTATTCCATCGACTTTATCGCCGATGCGTCGATGAACATGTACTGGTACATACATAGAAGTAACTCTAGGTTTTATGACTCTAATTAATGAAGTTTACCCAAATGAATACCTATACTATACAAACAGCTATAAAAAACAATTGCGTCACATTTAACTAACTTCTAGCATTTTAATGGCATCCATAAAGTTGTTGTATTTTTATAGATGAATTTATGAAGGGGCCTTTATCTTTCTGTCATCTAAAACACAGGTATGATACACGTGTTCGTTAATTAACATGGTGTTCGAGCACACCATTTATTTTCTTTTTTCCATATCGCCCTGTTTTCAAACGTCATTCGAGTCCTATATATGACAGACACAGAACTCACATTTGTTTTATATTCAACTGAATCTGGACGCCTCGCCTGTCGAAATATTCACAAAGGCCTTTTATGGTGAAAAGCATTTTTTGGTGACATCCTTTGCTATCACCGGTTAAAGTCATGGAAAACAGTTTTTTTTTTTTCGTGGAAAATAGGAGGTAAAAAGAATGAAAAGTTTTCAAAAAAACATGCTTATGGTAATAACATCGGTACGCTACTGTAACAAACCGATAGCGTAGGCCCACTAATATGTTCGAAAGAGATTCTTCCAATATTTTACTAATACCAGATGGCCAACTTAAATTTAAATTTGTATGATTTTATTCCAAGTAGTAGATTTTAAAATTATGTTTTCTTTTATGTGGAATATTTAATGGAATATTAACCGACTAGTACTTTAACTCGAAACCATTATTTCAATTAAGTTATAAATTTCTTTAATGTTTGCATGCCTAATTTATGGTAAATTGTACAAGGCTCACCAATTTTACTTTTTACACCTTATTTTATGTACCTACAATTTATGCAAATAAATTTTACTTTACTTTACTTTACTTTACTTAACTTAAATAAAAGCGATAAGAGTTTCATTTCTTTAATAAGTTAATGAACAGAAGCATTATGCATTGTGTCATTTTACATCAATTCCAATATTTGCTGTAGCTTAAACTTAAATCAACTCTATGTGTTAGTCGATGTTATGTATATATAAATAAACTTCACACAGACAAACATCGTTCGATCCAAGGTCCTTTCTGGCAACATACCCAGACAAGGCTATAATTATCTGGACGACCGACACCAACTTGTCTAGCCTTGGATCTTTCGAACTACAAATTCATTATGGAAGGAGAATGTTACAAAATATGTAGGTAACAAAACATGTTTGGCTCATGATAACATTTTAGCGCTTGGCTTGACACGATTCATATACAGGCTTGTTTTGCATCCTCGTCAAGGAGTTTACTATGCTAATGATTCTCGACCCGAATCAGTAATAAAAAGGGTACGCTTATTTTTTTTCCTTTTTGCGGATATGGGTAAGTATGAACCACTCGTGTTTTAAACGTTGCCCATCTAATGAATGATCCTCGCTCTATAACCGCGCTTTCATACATACAAACAGGTCGATAATGTCTTATTCCTTAAAGGGGTTATTCTGAATTACTGACAAATTTAAACAGCAAAAAACGCGTTTATTAGTAATTAACTAGGTACCGTAATTTAAATTGATTATTTATGCCTTTTTTGACAACCTCCTGAATTTGACGAGGCTGCAAAAGAACACTTGTATATCATAGAGTATGTAAAATATTTATCCGTCGCAGAGACACGTCGTGCATAAAAAATGACAAAAAAAAACATTAGAGACATACAGCAAATAACAGATATTTATAAATACAACAGGATGGAACAAAAAAATAACAGCTTGCACGTCCTGACTGCGACAAGCAAGTTACCACTCAGCATAATGCTGTGCCGATAGCACATCGCTAGCTTTCAATGGTCACCTGTGAATAAAAGTTACGAAAGGCTATGTAAGACATGTAACAATTATGAAAAGTTTGTTAAATTTTGTTTAAGGTGAGGTCAGGCGATGCTTTATTGCTCAGCGCTTTCTAGCAGTGGGACAATGTAGGCTACTGTAACAGCAATAAAGGTCATTTTTAAGAAAAATTACGCATCAGCTATGTTAAATGTAATCTTTTATAATATATTCAGAAGCAGCAAGCTTCATTTTTTTAAGAATTTTTACCAGCGACAGTAGCTGTCACGTCTGCAATTTATTTTATTTTTATCTAACTATATTTAGGTCTAAATAAAGTCAGTAGCGTGCTAGTTATTTGCGTGGGTCTCTCGCATGCCTGCTTGCCAGTCGTGTCACGTACGAGGACATAAATTTTGTCAATCCCACTGCAGCTGTATAACAACTTTTCAATTAAAGTCTCAAACAATATATTTTTCCCTCACAATGCGCTGATGAATAGAATGTTTTGTCAAATTTCCAAAACAAAAATGGTCGTCGACAAGGCATTCATTTTTTCAAATCTCAATGTCTTTCAAACGTGTTTAATTGTTTTCGAAATATCTTCAGATTTTCAAGGCATTTATATAATAATCGATTCACAGAATGTTACAGCAGGAATTGTGTGAAAACGGTTTTGATTACCTATCTGAGAAAACTTATTTCGAAATCCAGAAACTCGAATTTATTGAAATAAGATGATGATACTGATGGAACCTACTAACAAGAAATAAATATTTGCTGCCTGTATTTTCACTTTCCATTGTGTTCGTTGGTACTCACAATATTGTATATTATCAGTCATCGTCGTAAACACAGTGAAAAAAAAATACTCTTCGGGGAGTTTTATCAATTCGTGGGCGTTGGCAAAGATTCTCTCGAAAACTTAGAAATAGATTCATGTCTGCCTACAAACATTATTACAATAGGGATGAAGACTGGGAAAAGAAAACGAAATTCTATTTTGTCCGTCAGACAGGTAGTACAAAAATATTAGACACATATTTTTTGTTTTATCAAAATATCAAAAAAATACTTAGTTAAAACTCATTCAAGTTGGAAAGTGAGGGATCACTACGTCACAAGTAGGTATAAAAATTACCTACACGTGACGTCATGCGCCATTTCAACTCAATATATTTCCGTAATTTAATGACCACGTGAAAAAAGAAAAAAATACGTGTCCAATAATTTTCGATAATCTACCCGACAGAAAAAGAAAAAAAGAATTGTTATCATCCCCTATTAAATAAACTTAAATAAGGAAATTAACAATAAACTATAAAAGGTCATCAAAAACTCCTTTTCAACACTTAGGTAGTTTTGATTTCTGAATATATTAAATGAAGATATAAAATCTAATAAAAAAGAAGACTTCACATTATTTTCACTATTCCCGTTGACAGCGAGGCGCTAATGCTTTTCTCTTTTTGTACATATTTTCATTTTTAGAACCTGATCGACCGAGCTCTGCTCGGGTGAAAATAAAGAAAACGAACTGGCCCCGATATGAGACCTAGCTAGATCGAGTTTTCACTCTCTTAAACCATCCAATTACAACTTTCATCGAAATGGTTAGAGTCGTTTTCGAGAACGTGATTACATATAAATATCCAGGATAGGATTCAAAGTTTGTAAATTAAGTAAATATTCATTAAAATAAACTTAGTTTTCTATTACCCTTAAACTAAAGAAAAGATCCTGAATGCTGCCACATGTTTTCCATTCGCACAATGAGAGAGACGCGTCCCACTTGTCGCGATCTCAGGAGGCAAAGCTACACAGGCACAAAGTCTGCAGACAGACACTTGATACAAAAGTGTAGGTGGTAGTTTCGCTTTGTTCCCAGAACTAACTCCGAGCAAAAGGAAGTTGGCCCACTCCAATGGTAATGTATATTTTTGTGTTGCTCGTATTTTGCGGGCCTGTATTCGTGGGTATGTATTAGTAAGTATTTTGAACAACAAATTGTTTGGAGCAACAGATTTACATACATCACGGTAGTCACGGGTCAGTTAGAATTTTCTAGGGAATGTTGGTAAATCATACACCTGATTTTTGTTTCGATATCATTTCTAACCCCCGACCAAAAAAGAGGGGTGTTGTTTGACGTGTGTATCTGTGTGTCTGTCTGTGGCATCGTACCTAATAGACGGATGAACCGATTTTGATAAAATTTGTTTTCATTTGAAAGGCGTTTTAATCGAGGGTGTTATTATATTTTTGTAAAAATATAATTAAGTGGGATGTTTTGTGAAATAATTCCTTCATAAATCTATACAAAACAAGGTCAGTGACATAAATAGCAACAATGTTCTTTTCATAATATTGCTATCTACGAGGAAGATAACCTACAAGGTAAGATTATAGCTCGAAAATAACTTCGTTTTCATCTTTCTTATTGCGAAATAGTTAACGAAAATAGCCTGTTAATACCGTGGTTAAAATATCAGCCAGTTAGAAGGCGGGAAATAATGAGCTTAAGACGAAATTCGAAAAAAATATTGCCGTGTTACAAAAATGACAAAGTGAGTTTGTCTTGTAATGGACATGACTGGTGATGAGGAGGGTTGGAATGCATGTGACTAAAAGAGTGATGAATATAAATGTTGATGGATGGAGAGAGAGAGGAAGACCAAAAAAACTGGAAAAAGGAGTAAATGATAGCGGGACGATTGACAGGGGAGAATAGGGGATGATCACAATTTTTTTTTCTTTTCTGAGGGTTTTTGAAAAAGGAGATTATTGAAAAGTATTGGAAACGTATTTTTACTTTTTTCCCGTGGTTATAAAATTACGGAGATATATTGAGTTGAAACAGCGCATGACGTCACGTGTAGGTAATTTTTATACCTAATTGTGACGTCGTTAGTTAGTTAGTTAATTTTTTGATATTTTGATAAAACAAAAAATACGTGTCTAATATTTTTATATTACATGTCTGACGGACAAAATAGAATTTCGTTTTCTTTACCCAGTCTTTATCCCTATTGCAAGAAAAACATGTTGCACCGATCCTAAATACCATTGGACAAGGAAAATAAGATCTCCTGTATTTATTTCTTTACACCGCATATTGTACAATGTACATATCGTTCGCGCTTGAATGACATAGTGAGGAGATGTTGGTAAACATTAAATTGTGTGTGGAAGTTATTGAGTAAATAAGATGGCGGTGCTATTTCCATAAGACCGCCCCAAAGGAGCCATGCAGCGCTATATTCCAAGTGACAATAGACAGAAACCTATTATTGCTTTACTTATTATGGATGCTTTATGAACCATAACCAAGTTCCCAGACATGTTAATAGTGTCGTATAATTGTAAACATTAACATTATATCCACAGCTATTAATACTATACGAACAATTTCCTATAGTTTGATGTAGTTACTCCTACAAATCTCTTTTAACGGAGCACCGTTATTTACATTTCCATATTTTCCAGAAATACTTTTAATTAGATCTTCCTTTAATAACATCGTTAGAATCATCATCATCTGCCTAGCCTTTTTCCCAAACTATCTTGGGGTCGGCTTTCAGTCTAACCGGATGAAGCTGAGTACCATTATTTTACATGTGTCTACCTATCTGACCTCTACAACCCAGTAACTAGGTTAAACGATACCCCTTGGTAAGACTGGATGTCATACTTTAGGCTTCTGACTACTCGTAACGACTGTCAAAGATCTACAAATGACAGCCGGAACCAACGGCTTAACGTGCTTTGAGGCACGGAGGAAACTCGGTATGTAATTATGGTCACCCATCCACGGACCAACCTCGGCAAGCACGGCTTAACTTTAAAGATCGACTCGTATGGCTGTTATATTTAGCCACGAGCTCATATAATAGTTATTAACATTTTGTACATGGTTGTTAATATTACACGTCAGTGCAAAATTTTAAGTGTAAGTACCTGAGGCAATAAAGACGATTTACTTGTCATCACCAGATGATATATGGACTCGTGGTCAAATAAAAACAGACGCACCAGTCAATCTTCAAGATTGAGCAGCGCCTGCTGAGTTCCGCCTGTGGATGAGTGGTCATCCAATACATAGGTACTTACCGAGTATGTAGTGCGCGAGGTCCTTTTTAATCTTACGTAAGAGGAAAGACGCAATAGCTAAAAATACACATTTTTGTTCAAGTTCTTACTTCAAATAAAAGAAAACGTCCTATAGTTCAGATGAAAGGAGCATCTCAACTTTGATGTTGATTCCGAGAAAATCATTCAGTCGAATTGAGAACTACTTACTCTTGGAAGTCGGTTAAAAAGATATCGTATTCGTTTTTTTATGGTAGCATCGAACGTTGGATTCGTAAAAAGAAGAAAAAAACTATAAGTTAAACGTTGAGATTTGACTAGAACGTAGATACAGTAATAATTAAATGTTTCATAATTAGAAAGTGGCAAATCCTTGAAGGCAAGAAGAGTGACTCAAATCAAATGATTTGAGTCACTTTTCAGGACGTCTATGATATACTTAGCTACGAAACACTATCTGAAACAGTTCATAAATACAAACATAAAAAAAAAAAACGTATCATTGCAAAACCAAACGACGAAAACTAAATGATGGCAAGGTTGGCGCAATGGTTGCGAGCGATCGACTGCTGCGCTGCGTGTCGCGGGTTCGATCCCCGCACGGAACAAATATTTGTATGGCCTACAGATAGTTGTTCCGGGTCTGGCTGTTTGTGTATGTGAGTTTAAATGATTGTAAACGCACCCACGATACAGGAGATATTCCTAGTGTGGGGCAACGTTTAAAAAAAAAACAACCAGTAGGTACTCCTCTCTAAGGTCACCGTAATTCTAACAGTTTACCGTCATTAACGTACATGTTTGCATACTACCCCAAAGATCATTCATTATCTTCGAGTCTAATATGAACACACACATAACGAGCATCGCCAATAATATCGAAATTGCCAATTTGTGCACATTATCTCTTACAAAAAGCCGACTATGCATGAAAGATCAAGATTTCAGTACGCTTGGTTATCCATGTCTAATTATTATAATAATTGACTATGGTATAGTCAACAGCATAATTGTTTCACCAAAATTGTCAACTAATGTTAGTAAACTGAAACTTCACTAGGGTTGGAACTATTGTTACGACGTCTGGCTAACAAGAATATTCTAGTTAACGTTCGAGTCTAGAATGTTCCACTATGGAACGGTATACGATTCAAGAATAATCCTAGAATGTTTTACTATTGAGCTGTAAATAAGGTTCAAGAAAGTTGTAGATCTTTTGCGAAGTATCGTTCGGCACATAAATAATCGTAGCGTTTGCGGGAACAGTCAGTCTGATTTTGACGATACAAGCAAGTGAATCAAAAACTACAGGTGCGATATCTTAGTGAATAGTGATCAGTGGTGAATTTTTTATGGAGGAACCTAAACCTAATTGATTTGTGGTTAATAAAGACATTTGAGAGCAGCGGTGGCCCAGTGGTGGCAGCCCCGACTCACAGTGGAACGAATGTATGGGAGCGGTTGGACGTAGACATGTCCGAAAAATAAGAGTAAAATTATGACAAACTAATGATGCCATCTTATTCGATTACTTAATGCCTTCATAAATTGTGGTGATGAATTTCTTCATAACTCCCATATTTCGGGAGTAATTTGAGAAAATGTGAAATTTTACTATGAAAATGAGTGTATCGAGCTCTCTCCCTCCTGATTCCGGGCTTGTTTCAAGTAGCGGTCTCTAATATCATAATGCTATTACTAAGAGCTATATTTAATACTAAGACACATAGTGCGCCAAATGTGCACTTTCTGGGATAAAAGGAAATGAAAATTTAAAAAAAAAAAACGTTTTTTCCCCATTTGTATTTACTTTAAACCGCAGACAGACTTATTAAGAGGTCTATAAATATATTATATATATACAGAAATATATATTAACAAAAATATTCACAAGAACTGATGAGAGTATGACTTTTAAGTAAGTTGATAATAAATTACCTAGTTTCATTAAAAGTACAATAAATAATTAAGATGTAAGCTCTAATTTACTAAGTTACACATTTTAAAACAATAACATCATTTAATTATCTTCGTCATCATCATCATCATCAATTAATTCAAATTCAGAATCGATGTCCGCTAAATCATTTATGTTAACAAATTCGATATCACTTTTCTCAGAATCCGTAAGCTCATAAAATTCCTTAAAAGAAGATTTTTTTACAAACTTATTTCCTTTTGGACGGATACTTGTAACAAGTGGATCAGAAGACAGTAAAAGATTGTGCATAATATCTTCATTGCATGAGATACTGCTATGCTTTCGAGAATGCCCCTCTCTATATTTTCTAAAATCTTTATTTCTAGCCTCAGATGCCTCTTCGGATAGAAAACCAATGGGCACAATTGACATGTTCTGAACTATGTCTGGCCCATGCATTAAAATTTTATGAAGTGAAGAAGGCATATAATACCATGGGTATAACTCCACGTAAAGCTTAGCAGTATCAAAGCAGAACTCTCGGAATTTAGTTACGTTGATCTTCTCTCCTGATGAAATACACTGCAAGATCACACAGATTTTTCTTAAAAGCATAGCATCTATTCCGGTCAGTTCAGCAGATTTAGTGTAGTTTTCAAAAAATCTCCTTGCCGAGTTGCCATTGTTGGTGGATCCACTGCCTTGTTTCACAACATCGAGAAGTAAGCCCGTTTCTCTTCTTACAGCCTCTTGAACTCTTTTCTTCCTGTCATCAACTTGCCTTTTTGCTATATCACCCCTTACTTGCCATGATTTTATGTCTAATTTGTAGGAAATGTGTAATAAGCATTCCATTGAGCGAATCCAAGCGTGAAGGGTGCTTAAGCTATATTTATACATGTCCTCGTTTGCGTGTTTATCTTTGATTAACTCTAAATTATTCATTTCTTTAGGACAAGCCTTGCATATGTCACACACTGAAGCTGCTGTATTGGATATAATGGAATGAATTTTACCATCAATCATTGTCAACAGCAGTTGGTGTTTGACACTAATTCCATCAGTGATGGTGGATGGAGTTAAGGCTTCAATCTCTGCTTCGATTTCAGCCATCTCTCTCTGCACATTTTCTTTGGTTTCCTTTATAAACTTAAACAATATTGGCCGGCAAAATGAAGTGGAAGATGGTCGCTCGTTTTCCCAAATTGTTACACCTTTTGAGACGAGCCGCAGTGGTACAAGACTAATCATAAAATTACTAGCAAGATCGATTTGCTCATCTTCACTCGTCCTTTGATGATAAATGCTTTGGCTAGATGATCCGTCAAAACCCCATTTGCTGGTCAATACGAGCTGTTGATTGGGATCAACAGGGGTTTCTAACGACCTAATAAGTCTTCTTGAGGTTAAATCCATCAAGGCTTGTAATTTGATTTTTGCAGAGCTCTCTGTAACTGTGAGATCTTCTTTGGCCGGATAGCACTTAATTTTTTCTTTAACCAACATGTAGTAACTCGGGTATTGAAGAGCTCCTTCTTGAGTGTTGAAATCCCGAAGAGTGTTATAGCGCCATTTCGATAAGTTCATCGATACATAAAGAGCCAATGCCTTCAAAGGGGATATTTCCCGTACCTGAATTGATTTACCTTCAATGAAGGCTTTGATTTTTGAGGCCTCTTCTGGATTCTCCGTCAAGTATTTCATAACATAAGCTGTATCGCTTTGTCCTGCCTTTTGAAGCGCCCTTTCGGCCGAAAACATAATTTCAGCGCTGCTACTGCTGCATGAAAGACTATCTTCAGTGCGTCTTCTTTTTTGCCGGTTACTAAGGTCCTCAAAAGATTTACGAGGACTAGGATGTGTACAAGTTGAAGCATTAGATTTAGCAGGAGAAATTATGGGCTCGATGACGTCACTTATATTTTCTGTAGAAGGTTCCATATTTTCATTCTGTAATTCCGGCCATTGAATTGCAGCCTGTAGCCAAATCTCATGTTTCTTCCGAAACTTATCTGTGCTTCTTCCAGACTGTGTCCATTTTGCATAAATGCGGTAGCAAAATCGACGACACCAGTCTTTTAAACTTGTTTCAGCACTTTCACATAACTGAACACAACTGTTATCTTTTAAAACACTGAACAAATAGTTAAAGTCGCGTAAATCTTTATGTGCGCGTGCGCATAAAGCAACGTGAATATCAAGATTTGTATTAAAATTTGGAAAATACATTGCGAGATTAGCTTGGATACAACGAGGTGTAAATCAACACTGATTTTAAAGTTACTAATAGTGACCTATTTATATAAAATCCAGGTATCCCAGGTATCCTTTGTTAAATATTGCAAGGTAATTAGTTATTGTGATAATTAGTAAATGATGCATGCTAAATTAGTGTATTAAGAGCCATTTAGTAATTAAATAATAGCAATGTTCTTATCAGTAATCATTAGTGCATCAGTTTTATATGTAAACCTTAAGTCCCTAATTATATATCCTAATTAGCTTATATCTTCTCTAATTGGCTGCTCAGAAATGTTATTGTAATAAGGTAAACCTTTAGAAAAACGGTTTTAATCAACAAAATAAACAAAAAATAAAAAAATTGTGTTATAAAATAAACATCACTCTTTATCCCAGAAAGTGCACATTTGGCGCACTATGTGTCTTAGTATTAAATATAGCTCTTAGTATTAGCATTATGATATTAGAGACCGCTACTTGAAACAAGCCCGGAATCAGGAGGGAGAGAGCTCGATACACTCATTTTCATAGTAAAATTTCACATTTTCTCAAATTACTCCCGAAATATGGGAGTTATGAAGAAATTCATCACCACAAGTTATGAAGGCATTAAGTAATCGAATAAGATGGCATCATTAGTTTGGCATAATTTTACTCTTTTTTTTCGGACATGTCTACGTCCAACCGCTCCCATACATTCGTTCCACTGTGCGACTTACGAGCAGTAAGCATAAACCAGGCAGGCGCATTACTTTTTGTAATTTACCGCTGCCCTCAAAAACGGTGAAGGAAAACATCGTGAGGAAACCGGCATGTCCTAGAACTAAAAATTCGAAGACATGTGACATCTACCAATCCGCACTGGGCCCGCGTGGTGGATTACAGCCCATTCCCTCTCATTGAGAGGAGGCCTGTGTCCCAGCATGGGAACATTATAGGCTAATGATGATGATGATGTATTAATAGCAATCCAAATTGATTCGGCCCAGGATTGGACCACGAGTTTGATGATTTCAGTAGCGTCCATCAGCTCATGTAATGAACAATTAAAAGACACTTAAAACACGATATGGAGTGCCCCATCTATTGTAGAACAGCATCAAATTAACACTCCACTTCTTCTAAGCGTGTTGATGACAATTTAAATTGAGTCAGCCCGAAATTTGGCGACGAGTATGGCATTTTTAGTAGAGTCCATCAGCTCCTGTGATGTGAAAGCAACAGGACAGGTAGGACACGATATCAAGTGTCCCATCGTTTGTAGGGCAACACCACATTTACACTCCAGGGCAGAGTCATCTATGAATCTCCACTTGAGCAGGTTTTCTTCAATCGTAGGGTATACACTCATCGAGGTCAGTCTAATGAATGAAGATGACCTACATTTTATCTCTAACTACCTTCCATCTTCTGAATGTAAAGTAAGGTCTCGGTAAAAGGGCAAATCTTTTAAATGGCGGTCTTGACCCTTTCGTTGGTTTGTCCTTTGGATTCTTTAGGAAATGATTCAGTATTATGTAGGTATGCTTATTTTGTTTTGAATCGGATAGTCAAAAAGGGTAAGGGTATATTTTTTTTTAAATTTGTTTTTTTCTTTCTTAAACGATACTGCTTAGTTGGTTTAGAGTGTCGTTTTGTTGTAGGTTGAGATGATGAGACCCCAAATGGAATTATAAGGTCGGATTTTTTAAAATTATGACTGTTCTATAATCGATATACCGGAGTACAGAACTAACTCCGAAAAAAATCGGGATTTCAAGCATAGTGTTTACTTATCAACAACAGTAAAGTTAGGTGTTATGCACCTTGCACCATTTGGTGCGAAAGATGCTCTAATATGACCATTCCATGCAGTTAACCGCGTGAAAACTATTCAATTCTACAACACATCCACGTATATGAATTTAGCATCTCATATGGCTAAGCTGTGTCCCCACAAACCTCAATACTTATGCTAATGCTGACGCAAACTGCATGGTAACGAGATACGGGCATGTCAAATAGAACATTAAAGCAAGATGATCGCGGTTGAAATGCGAACGTTCTAGAATCAATGGTAGGGTCGAGTCGTTTTCAAAAATAGAATCAACGATACGATTATGGATTTTGCATGGAATTATTAAGTACTACGGGATTTTGACCAGAAAATTTATGGTGGTTAAAACTGGAACATAGCGTTCATAGCTGAAATCGTTACCGTCAGGAAGGCTGGACCAAACGGAGTCTAGAAATCAGACCATTTGCACTGTTTAGTGTCTACAACCTATTTGCTACTATTTACTACCTCCAATGGAATATTTGCTACCCGGTTTACGGGTTCTGGGCACTTCCGGTCCCATTTTTTTTTTGCCTCAAGATGCTTCTGGGCAGTACACGTCCCAAACATAGTTGCCATAGAATTTTAATTTTTTTTGCTTACTCTATAAGTTTTCCCTCTATGTCATCATTTTACCTTGTTCCCAGAATGACAAGCAACGTTTCTAATAACGGCAACACTATGATCAGAGACACAAAAATTTAAAAAAAAATATTTTCTGTCAGTGAAGCGTGGGGTTTTTTACAAGCGTTTTTTTTTTGTTTTGTTTGTTTCGAACTGTGTTTTTAGTTAAGTTTTCGGTTAATTCTGAACTAAAACCAGCTGAAAACAAAGTGTGTGTGTTGTGTGTGAGTGTTGTGACAAACTTTTGTGCAGGGCTCAAGTCAGGTAAGTTAATTAGTACGTAATTTCTAAAATATTCCGTAATGCATGATTCGAACAATGCTAGTATGAAATGTTTTGTTTTTTTTGGTGTAATTATGTTGTAAATGCTTCTATTATTGATTCAAATCTTCGAACAATTGTTATTTAAAGATGATTAAAAGATGAATCTGTCCATTGATTACGAAAATAATACTATTCAACTTCAAAACCTAAAAAATAGTCACGGGTCCGACTCAGGTAGTCCATAATTAGTGCTTGTACATAAAAAATATTGTACTATCCAATGCAGTTTTCTATTTTTCTTATGTTAAGAATAAACACACCATGCAGTTAAAATCTTAAAACATATGGCTCATCACTTGTTATTTTTTGTTATTGCTATTTACTTGAAATATAAGAAAAAATCTCTAAATGTTCTTTTTTACAACCAATTTTGTAAATGAAAGCAATTATATTTTCAAACAAAACTAACACATTTCAAAGGGCTTGTTCATAAGCATTGTAAAAAACAACAAGCGATAACGAAATACTCAGAAAGGACGTCGTAAACATCGTTTGTTTACATTAAGTGCCGGCGCCCCGTCCCGCGCGCGGTGACGTAATGCCGGGGGCATAAACCGGCCGTCACGTGGCGCGCAGTAGGTCGGCATACGGGGTAGCTACCTTAGCGTTATAAACTATATAAAAAAACCAGCCAAGTGCGAGTCGGACTCGCATACCGAGGGTTCCGTACAAACCTGTAGATATACATATAAGTAATACTTAAAATTAATTTTAATTTTTTCGGTGATAATTTTTCATTAAAAATATGGTAAATTTACGGTTTTCGCAATTTTTCCTGTATCTGTTCAAATTTCAAGACTCTGAGTTCACGGGAAGTACCCTGTAGGTTTTGATTCCCTTGCGAGTTGTCAAAAATTTGCGGAAATTTGCGGCATAAACGGCAATATCTTTTGATTGCGTTGGCTTTGAAGTTACAGCTTCAAGAGACAGTGGACCTGAGTATTTGATATAAATTCCAGTTTGATACATCGACGCGTTCCTGAGAAAAAGGGTCTTGACAGACAGACAGACGGACGGACGGACAACAAAGTGATCCTATAAGGGTTCCGTCTTTTCCTTTCGAGGTACGGAACCCTAAAAAACCACTCTGACATCAGGTTGGCTGACCACTTCCTATCCTTCCTACAGTTCTCATAGTTTTAGCGTTGTATTAACCGCGTTGTTAATATAAGTAGCCCTATTACTACCTATTTGCTACTTTAAAATATTATATTTTTTATACAACAAGCTCCTGTCCTGTTCTTCATAAAATCCATTAAAACGCCTGTGCATAAATTATTGACGTCTTTCTCAGAATAATTGCTAACAATGTTTTCGCAGGCGGATAATGGCTTATGAAGAACTTTTATCCATTCAATAAAGATTTTGAATTACATACCGCATTTATTCTTACGAATGTAAATAGTCATAGTCATAGTCATCATTTATTGCATATAGTATGTTCTTGGGGATTAATTTATTCAAATTATGAAACAATGATTATTTGATAATCATTCATTGAAATCTTAGATCATTTTTATTTCAAACTACCCACAATATTCTGATACAATAGAATGATAAATTATTGTGTTTAACCTTGTTTTAAAATCCCGACCAAAAAAGAGGGGTATTATAAGTTTATAAATGACGTAGATTTTATGAATAACTTTTTACAGGAGCTTTTTAAAGTTGTGTAAAAAATATGCGTCAAGGTAGCAAATAGCTAGTTAATATTTACATTAACAGTGCGGTTAATCCAACTATAAGAACTTGGAAGTGGTCAGCCAACCTGACGTCAGAAACTCAGAATGGCTTACCACTTTTTTTCTTTGATTTATTTCGTAACGCAAAGGTATCAAATATTCCATTAGAGGTAGTAAATAGGTAGTAAACAGTGCACATGGTCTCATGTCTATCTATATCTCGTTTGGTTCAGCCATCCTGATAGTAACGTGAAATCGTATGACAGGTGACAATTTGAAAAAGATTGTGCCGCAATATCTCCGTTTTGTACTTAGGTGTTGTTAAACTTTGTCACTCTCAAAAGGCCATGATCTCGCATGTCTTTTACGTAATTACCTAACTTGTAATCGTAAGTTTTGAATAGTGTACAACACCAGATTTTGGTTTCCTAAGAGATATTTGCCCAGAATCAAAGTGGACTAATTAAGTTGCACAAAAGAATAAAGTAGACTTCATTCACAGGAAAAAATAATAGCGTTAGTTTTTTTTTATTTTTCAACACTATGACACTACCAACAGGCTACATTTCTCTCCAATAACCAGAACCTAGCATAGAGAAATCCATAAATCTGTCATCCAACCACACAATAGAACACACAGCACAAACTATTCTCAGCTGATACTAAACCTTCATTTATTTTAACTGTGTTACCTGCATGAGTGAGATAGTGCGTATAATCCTATGATTTAGTGAGCATTCTGCTTCGTTAGTTGGCAAGCCGAGATCAATATATATATGTGAGTACTGTGACATCCTGTGGCTTTTCTCGGTTACCTTTTTGATCCCTAATAAATGGCTTGTATTATTATAAGTAGTCGGTAAAATTGTCAGAACTTTGCCTGTTTAATGTGATGCTCTATCTCTTCACTGTATTTTTGGATTAATTATTTTGATTTATATCTCAATAATATGTACTTCATTGTATATAATATGAAGTATATTTGATACTTATTCAGGCTTTTAGGTCTTATTTATTTATCCGCAGCCATTGCATTAAAACTACTTAGTATGCAGCAAGAATTGCAAACTCTGCTCGACTCATTCCATAATTAAGCGTTGTGTAATTTTTGCAGTAGGTTATGTACTGTAATTTTCAGCACCAAACGAGAATTTTGAAACTTGTAACGTTATAAACCTTTCTACTCGTATACGTAGAAAAACTTAACGTACTTGTTTTATGTACAACTATATAATTAAAATGGCTTTACAAAAAATTTCTTAACTTAACTCTGTTCCTTCACTATAAAATTCCAAATACATTTAAAACAATATGAAACGCGACAATTTTTAAACATCAATACATAAACCTAAACAAGAACCCAATTTAGTGCTATATGTTATTTAGACTTATTTATTTAAACGCCATGTACAATCACGAGCATACATACAAAAGTTTTAACTTAGACAATGTTCTCGAGAAAAAACGATTGCGGCTTTGAAAAAAGACCTATTTCTTAACAGTATGTTTTCGTAACTCCATAATATAGTTTCTATCAATACTTAAGGAGAAGAACGCTTTTTCATTCTGCTTATTTTTTAGGTATTTATGCTGGTAACTATGAAGTAGTTGCACATTTATGCGTTGTTAATGCCACAAGGCATTCTCTACCAGTCCCTTGGGTTAAAAAGGACCACTTTAGTACCTAACAAAACACAGTACATACAACGATATTATTGTCTTTTTTTCAAGATTCAACAAAAACATTTTCTAACTCCTAGAATGTAATCTCTGATACACTTTTCCCAATTAATGGTATGTAAGTCGATATTAAACCTTTCTCTATCTGCTGCAGACATTGTTTTTACAAGATTTGTAACATTGCCGTCAGAAAACCTCCATTTGTTGAGTAAGAAGAATTTGACTGTATCTATGACTTTCTTCAATCGGTTTAGTAGCTTCGTTTGTCTGTACAAAAATTTATAAATACACAATTAATTCACAGAACTTTAAAAACAAAAGAAAATAATAAAAGACTGAAATATTTATAAACTGCTTAAATAATGTCAGAAGTTATAGTTATCTTATGGAGTGCTAGAAAGAGGCTTATTTTAAGTCTAAAAATAATAGTACTAGAAAATGTAAGTGTCAGAAACAAATCGGAGGAGCTCGTGGCTTAATAATAACAGCCGCACGGGTCGATCTTTAAGGTTAAGCCGTGCTTGCCGAGGTTGGTCGGTGGATGGGTGACCATAATTACAAATAACAGCCGCACGGGTCGATCTTTAAGGTTAAGCCGTGCTTGCCGAGGTTGGTCGGTGGATGGGTGACCATAATTTCATACCGAGTTTCCTCCGTGCCTCGGAAAGCATGTTGAGCCGTTGGTCCCGGCTGTCATTTGTAGATCTTCGACAGTCGTTACGAGTAATCAGAAGCCAAAAGTCTGACATCCAGTCTTACCAAAGGGTATGGTATTAACCAGTTACTGGATTGTGGAGGTCAGATAGGCAGTCGCTTCATGTAACATACTGGTACTCAGCTGCAACCGGTTAGATTGGAAGCCAACCCCAAGATAGTTTGGGAAATAGGCTAGGCAGATGATGAATGAGAAATAACATTAGCTAGGTACTTAAAATTATATAATCTTTGTAATAGGGACTATTACAGAAAATCTACATTTTTATTCTTCAAAAAACAACGCTTGTGTTGGTCGATCAGCTTAGCTGTGATGATAAAAATGTTTTCCATAAATTTTCGTTTCCAAATATTACCTTTAGTTCTGATAACAGATAGTTTTTAAAAATTTGTTTTTTTTTTTTTGATGAGCCTCAAACCGGCGCCGAATGATCTCAACTTTACAAGAACAACTCCATCTTAGACATCTACCAACTTCCTCAAAAATGTCTTGCTACTATAGGAAGGGTTTTTAAATGACCCCATACATATAAAATAACAGGAAAGGAAAAAAGAAAAGTTTACTCACGTCGTTTTCTTTCCAGATATTATACGCCATAAATCGAATAAATAAGCAGGCATAATCTGCAGCGTGAATGTTATTAAATTGTATAAAAACATTCAGGAAGTAAACATGATAAAAGGCCACGGGAATTCATCTGAAAATAAGAAAAAGAATATTGTTTTCAGCATGTTTCATGAAAAAATAAGCAACAGGTCTTTCCTCTCCCTGAATGGCTACATTTTTTTTTTTTCATTGTTACAAATTTTTGTGTTTCCAAATAATAATCGATAAAAGTTTAAGGAATAGCCGACCACGTAAATGCTTTACCTATTTTGACAATTATCCCAGGATCGATTGCACTTGAAAAGTAGGAAGCGGGGAGTATCAGAAGGAGTCTTTCTCCAAAGTTCAGTAAAAGAAAATGTGAGATAGAGATTCAGTTTGATGCGAAATAGTTGCCATTTGGTCCCATAAAAATTTAATATAGTTTGGCCCAGTAGTTTTTTTTTTATTTTTTTTTATTTATGTACATTTTTCACGTATGGACACCTATTTCTCCGTGATAATTGGACCGATTTAAATGATTCTTCATTCATTTGGTACAGAAAGCACCGACTGCCGAAACTAAAATAATTTTCCACGTTTTATTGTTTTTTTAGAATTCGGTTATATTTATTTGTTTTTTTTTTTTTTTTTTTTTATAAAATAGTCGTCTTAAAACGCAAATACGTTATGAGCAAGTGACTTTGAGGAACGAGTAACGATCGGTTGTGAAAGTTAGTATCATATACTCGTGAGGTAAAACTGACAAGAAGCCAACGAAAAACACATTTTCACAATTTCATAATTAATAGTAGCTTTAAGTATTTCTTCAGGGAAACAGTCATTTAGGTAAGAAAACATATTTTAGTGCGAAACTCATTAATTTGAAGAGCCCATTCCAATTATATTTTAATCTTATTACCTATAGACGGTCTAACGATGGCAGCCAGCAATAGTTCGCATTGCTTCATCACTTGCGTTTCCGCGAAAGCTTTTGAGAAAGTATACGTATTGGGCTTCTTTCCTGTAAGAAATACACACTTTGTTACCATTGATTTCAATTTTCGACATATTTTTTTTAAAATTTAGAGGAAAATCACATTTGATGAGTTCATAACCCCACAACGCTCAATTTGCTAATGCATTTTGAGATAACCACAATCCCATTTTTAGGTGGTTGAATAAATATATAGCTGGCTGGTCACCGCATGCACTAAGCTACTATTCACATGGCGCTATTTCACGGTTAAAGCATGGGATAGCTCGTCAATTGTCCAATGTCGATACCAATGACATGTGATCCCAGGGAAATATCATGCTTATCTGCGCCATATATATAGGTACTAGGCCTTAGAACAGTCATAAATTACATAACATCACGACTGTGATCCTCGAAGGGTTAGGCAGAGGTGTACCTAATAGTGATCCCATATTTTGCCAGTTATGTTTAAGTATTATGTAATAGGGGGCGAGCCTATTGCCATCAACCTGGCACAAATCCAGACTCGGTGGCTGCTACTGAGAAATGACTAGGGGAAAAACCCAATAATAATTTGCCCGACCCGCGAATCGAACCCAACACCTCATGCCACCACCAGACCAACCAGCGGTCACTAGACCAACGAGGCATAAATTAATGCACAATTAACGAGGCATAAATTTGCACACTTTACCATGCGACTCCAGTATTTACAAAATGGTGTATGATAAACTTGGAGACAATCACGTCATTATATTATGGCGGCTTCTAGCTTCAAAGGCATAGGATATACGACTTCTTCTATATCCTTTCGGCCTGTATTGGTAAAGGCTGTCTATACATGCACAAAAGCCTGTAAAAAGTAAATAGGTAAAAACCGTAGCGGCACAAAAAGTACTACAGCAACATAGTAGGTACATAAATTACTACAGCACCATCTGTGTCACAAATGTTGCAGTTACCGAAGACCCCGAGAGCAACTGTCGGTCAGTAGCCCACCAGACACTCCTGTCTGGTCGGAGTATCCTCCCTTTTCTATGGGGGATGAAAAACTTTACACTATGATCTTCATACCCGTAAAAACTAGCTAGTTAAAGGCACAATAGGGGATAATCCTATTTTTTTTTTCCTTGTCCGTCGAGTAGTTTATTGAAAAGTATTGGACACGTATTTTTTCTTTTTTCACGTGGTCATAAAATTACGGAGATATATTGAGTTGAAATGGCGCATGACGTCACATGTAGGTAAGTTTTATACCCACTTGTGACGTAGTAAGCCCCCACTCTCCAACTTAAATGAGTTCTAACTAAGTAATTTTTTGATATTTTGATAAAACAAAAAATACGTGTCTAATATTTTTGTATTACCTGTCTGACGGACAAAATAGAATGTCGTTTTATTTACCCAGTCCGGTCCCCTATTCCGTGGAACACCACACCCACAATTTGAAATGACAGATCTCAGCGACATGAATGGTTTCTATGTAATGTAACTCTATTAAAACTTGTGTGTCATCCATCATCTACGAAAGTGTTTTCGCACAGTTACAGGATGACCACTTTAATTGAGCAGTTCAAGGCAAAAAAAAAACCTTTTTTCGATGTCAAACTTGGTACATTTATTTCGTGGATTCCCGACTGCCCCCGCCTGTCTGTCCCCAGTTGCGACTATTTTTCGCATGTACCACTAGTCACCACTGGTGGTGGTGGTTGCGTCTGACTCAGTCGCATTTGCTCCTACCTCCGCCACCACTGGTAGCAGATTTGACGATCAAGTATCTGTCTGACACCACCAAGTATTTCAACTTATAAAAAGAAAGAAGGATGGCCTTTCTGGGCCCAGCTATTAACTTCATGAAATATGTTAAAAAAATCCGTCGTTTCTTTCTCAAGGAAGTCACAGAATACAGCAGCATTTTGCCGAAAGCGACAAAATACTGTATAAAACAAAATAATAGATTAAATACCTATTTAGTTATCGAGAATGAATAGTTCGGTAAAATCTAGAGTTTGTATGAAAATCGAATGAGTAGTACTTATTAGTCGATTGAACATTGCGAATCGAGTTCCTTTTTATATATTTTTTAATGTAAATTATTATACCGAATATATGTGGGAGGCTATCTATGAAGAACTGTAATCTCAAGTTCTACCGTCTATCAAAATTATATTGTTATTTATAAGCCTTTGTATGAAATAAAGTGGTTTGAAGTATCTAAAGCCTCCTGTTAACGTACCTCATCCTCTAATATTTTTAAAACATAATTTGGCAGTCCAAGACATTCGCGGGTAATATCCCCGCTAATGACTGTAATTTTTTTCAGCTCCTCATTTCGACCTCCTATTAATCTGTCGAAAACCTGAAAACATGAATTTGTTATTTTAATTTCAC
The DNA here is from genome assembly GCA_963082945.1 of Cerastis leucographa. Classification (NCBI taxonomy): domain Eukaryota; kingdom Metazoa; phylum Arthropoda; class Insecta; order Lepidoptera; family Noctuidae; genus Cerastis; species Cerastis leucographa. Next base: position 13,210,024 of record OY720357.1, read on the forward strand.
ATAAAGATGCCAGTAAGAACCTCTTTGGGCACAGAAGCCCTCTACTTTTCTTCACAGGTATTATTTTTATTCCCGTAAAAGACCGAAAGGGATAAGATTTTTATTAGATGAAAATACTTTGCAGTATTACTACGAAATAATGATGCAAGAATACATTACTGATTAAAAGAAACAAACTGAAGTGTGTGTCCACTAGATGGTCTCATTCAAACTTTATATTGGATTTAAAAACCGGACGGCTGTCTTTTACTCTAAAGTTTTATGGGAAAATATGAAATGCACGTTTAAACATATACTTACTGGTGAGCTAGTGATACGCGCCAGTCGCTCACTTGCCTGTTCCTCATGCTTGTCACGTACTAGGACATAAATTTTGTCAATCCCACTGCAGCTGTACAGCAACTTTTCTATTAAAGTCTGGAATTAAACGAAAAATAAATAAATAATATTAAACATGCTGTTTTGAATACTACTTAGAAGGAAACTACGTGCATTCGTGGTCCGTAATATTTTAATACTAGTATGGGTAGACAGTAGAATGCAGAGACGTTTGAGTCTCACTTAGTAAGCAACGACTTTATTGTCGGGCAAATAAGGGAAAGTAATCAGCCAAAGGGGGTTATTGATAAAATGTTAGTTAAAATGAAAAATAATGCCTCTTTCTGATAAACTATAATAATTTAACTATAGTATTGAACATACACTATTAATTTATAGTGTCAAATCACTGTTATCAAAGTAAGCCAGTGCAAGAAGAACTTTATTTAAAAATTTGATTCATGGGCTATTATTTTAAGAAGAGATTTAAATATTTTATATCTGCCAAACTGTCAGTACATTCCAGGCAAAAACTTCAGTTTTAGAATCAGTTTATGTACACTAATAATGTGGATCTAAGTCCGAATATTTGACATTGACAACCGGTTCAAGTAAATACATATATAGTTTGTTAAAATTAAATATGTTAATAACATATCCTGTTAAGTGAAAAAAAAATCGAGCTAATATTTTTCTGTTCATCATTTTCCTTGTCTTATTTCAATTGTTTTTGTTCTTAGTTTGAACAAGCAAGCATGGCCATCTATGTTAACGAGTATGGAAGTGAGGAAAATTGAGAGACAGCGTTGCCATAGACAGCGGACACGGAGCTCCTATGAAATGAAACTAGTTCTCAAACGCGCCGATAGATGTTGCTAATAGGTCACTGGTCCGTAAAGTGAGGATTTTTTTTCTAGAACCACGCTATATTTTAATTCCTCGGATAAAAATCTGACTTCATTCTACTTAATTTTTGAATTGTTGTTTTATCTTGTAAGTTTTTCTTGTTTTGTCACTGGATCAATTGTTAACTATTAATATACAGGGTGAAATTGAACAGATGCGACAAATTTAAATATACAATAATACGTGTTGTCAACAAAATTTAGAACATATCAAATGTAAAATTAATAAAGAATCTAACAGTGTTACGAAAAACGTTAAAATAATTAAAGTATCAAAGAATTTCGCGTACTACCGTTTTCGCGTAGTGGGCACGATTTAGGTATACATTCTCGCTATGAATGAATCGCGCCGCCCCCGTCCGCCCGGCCGCCCGCGCATCTCTTTCCCGCGCGCACGATTAATAAAATTTTTGTAAACCTTTCCCTTCATACTTTTGTCGGCTGAGGACGATCAAAAATACAATAAAAGTAAATAGTAAAACAATGTTTTAGTAAGAGGTATAACCTGAATAATGTTTGTTACAACAACAAATCAATTATTGTATTTTTGGCGTATTTATAAAGTTGGAATCACAGTATTTACAATAATTAGTAAGTATTTACACTAAATCAAATCAGTACACTTACGTGTATTTTAATAATTGTTCAAAATGTCCACCTCAGTTTTGTAAACACAATTGAGCACGGCCGCGGCGCCGCAAATTGTCCTTGAGTTTTATTAAAGTTTGTGATTTTACAGTTTCGAATGCACTCCTGATTTTTTGTTTTTTAGCTCGTCTGTCCAGCATGTTTTGAGTGATTCTTAGAATTCTTCCCAATGAAGGTGGGGGACATTAGGATATTTTAGCCGAAATCTTCGCTGCGTTTCACGTAGATTTCTTACCACACAACAATATCAAGATACTGTACGTTTGTTAACGGTTCACAACTATTTCTTCTCGTCCTAGGCATTGTTATGACAAACACAAGACAATAATACAAATTATTCGCAATGCGTAAAGTGGGATTTGCGGAATGCGCGCGCGACCGTGACCTACAAACGTTTTAGGACGACTAATGAACTAAGGAAGGGTGGGCGGTCGCCGCGAAGGGATGTCGGCGCTGGCGCTCATGCGAGGTTTGGCAACGTCGCGCGATACTTACACTAGAAAATAGGCAAAATTAGGTAAATGACCGCTATGAACGGCAACGGGATTATTGTGCACTGCGATGAGTAGGACGAGATTTTTTGATACTTTAATTTTTCTTATTTATTTTGCATATTAATTTATTTTGCTGGAGTACCGATAATACGTACTTAAATAAAGATAATAACATCAATGGACCATTTTAAAGCGATAATCACGTATTTTTTTTTAACGATTTAGATTGTAGAAAAAACAGTTTATAATTACTATGTTACTGTAACTGAAGCTCCCATTTCTTTTTGTCGCATTTATTCAAAGTCAGCCTGTATGTATATATATTCATTTATTCAGATGACCAAGATCCATTGGGTTAGTAACAATATTCTTAACCTAGTACTAACAGTATTTAACTAAACACACTGAGATTGTACAACCTCACCAACGGGCTGTCATGCCTCCCCACTATGGTGCTCAGAATGCTGTTGGGGCTGCTACGGAGTCTGTTTAGCAGCGAAGAAAGTGTACACCCTATGCAGCTCCACACCGTTCAGTAAAAATGAGGGACGGTGCACGGTGGAGGGATCCTTGTGTTAAATAACGAATGTTTATTTAATCCTTTTACTTTTTTAGCTCTCAATATGCAATCTTAATACATCGTTCTCACATACGACGATGAAGTCACCAAGATATTGTAAAAATAATTTGATTCAAAATATCCATAGAGTTCAACTCTTTGTAATGGGCAACTAAAGTACTTTAACAAGTTATTATACCTTGTGACTGGGACTGCAGCTTTTGCTTTTGCACAAAAGACCACCAAATATTATATTCTTGTGCGCAGGATAGTCCTAATATGATCCTGAAGTAAGCAACGGTGACAAACCAGGTTTCAGTAGTGCCTTTCAACAATAGAAGTGAGATGAAGTAGTAGTAGAAGTGTGTCGGGTCATTTAGTTCCCTTCAAAATGGTTGAGTTGAATGATGGCTGATCCATGCATCATGTTCGTGAACGGGCGCTGTCAGTTGTGCCTGGTCGTCTCTTAGCTGCTACGGCTCATTTCGAACTAATTATTTCATCTGTTAATTGTTCTTTTTGTTTTTAATAAGGACACTTTTAACGTGCACGTCTTGCTACATCGTTCTCACATAATGTACCATCTCTAAATGAATGATTTAACCAAGGTTTTGTTACAAGATTCTGATTTAAAAGAGTTTCCATGGAGTTTCTTGCCCATTCTTTTCCATAGAAATATTTGGAATGGCCAACTACAGTACTTTCACAGTTATTATGTCTTGTAACTGGGACTGTAGCTTCATTTTTATTGTTTTTCGAATATTCAAAAGTGCCAGTAACTGGCCTACTTGAAATAAATGATTTTGATTTGATTTGATTTGATGAGGAAAGTGAACTAAAATCTGTATTGATAAATCCTAAATCAATAATTATTTTTTACTAGCAACCAGCCGCGGAATCGCATGGCTCAAAAAAAAAATCCTATCGTTCAAGCTGAAGCCAACTAGTAGTTGGATGATAAGCGTACGAAGAAGAAGAGTAGAGAATAAAATAGCATAAGGATAGGAGAATATTGACGATTTCGGGGATTAGCGTGTATGAACATAAGTGACTCCTGATTATTATATATTCATCAGTTTTTAGTGCATCTGACCGGTAATAAATGAGGCTTTCATCGAAAAATTTGATAGTCGTTCGTAGATACTTTAACCTAAATTACAAAACGTGGGAATAAGGCTTGTTCACTACACCAATTTCAAGTCATCTAAAGCAAAAGATGCATATGTTCAGCCCAGTTACAGGCTCTGCTAAAGAGCCAACTTATTGGTATTTAATTTCAACCTTTAGATGGCAGATTTTTATTTTAACATTGCTTTTGGTTATTATTGTTTCATGCATTTTTATCCTACTGTAATCATATTGTTTCTAAGGCTCGTAAGTGCTTAAAGTGTGCATAATAGCTTTTTTTTTTCAATATTATGTCTAAATAGAATATTTTAAAAAGATACAATTATCAACGAACCACATGACTTAGAAATTTTGTAAAAAAAAAAAAAAAACCAAAAACGTTAGGAATTTTGAATTTCTCGAGATACCTTAGCGCAGCAACCTCAACCGACTACAACACTCACCAGCATCCCGATTATGAATAAACAGTATTCCAAATAAGAGCTTGTGCTCTCAAAAGTCGATAGCCCTAGTAGTGATCCCACATAGTGTCTAGCTCGGTCAACTAACCATAAACAATATATTATTTCCAACTTGAAAACCAGAGGCAAATAAGTGACATTCTCAGATTTGCAGAAGCGGGATTAGTGTGAAACTCTTGTCGATGCATTTGTTAGTAATAAGCAGAGGTCAGAATTAGGTAGAGTTATTTTTGTACTTACACTGATTTTATACAGCGAAAGAATAAAGTGGATATGCCTAAAATCCCGAGATAAATTTTAAAGAGCAAAAAAATCCTGTGATTAATTATATAAAAAAGTTATTTACTTTACCTACACAATTTAAACCATCTGACATTTGATGTCCGAAGTTGCAATATTCCAGCGTGCACACGCACGATGTTGCCACATTTGTAGTTCACACAACATAGCGAAGATCCATATTAACATAAACATTTCGATGCAAGTACTTAAAATAACTCTACCTAATTCCGACCTCTGGTAAAAAGTCATCAATACACCAGCGATCTTGAAACTGAGGAGTGGTATCTGATCTCCTGTCCTGCAAACGATTATGAAAGGAAACATTTAGTAAGTGTGATCATGAATGTGCATTAAATGAATATTTACTTTTTTTATTATTATTGTGACATTTATTGATATTCTTGTTTTTTTTTTTTAATTCATTTCGTAAATTATTATTAATTATATTTAATTATCGTGAATGTGAGGACCATGTATGTCACTTTTTTTTAAATTTATTTTTCTCCCACCACTGTCTGGCAGTTTGAATACTTTAAGCGACCTACCCAAATGTCCTTTCTTTGGTATTGTTCGTCTTTTCGTTGAGCTCCTTGAGTTATAAGTCGAGCTACACGATAACTGACAAATGCTGGCACTGACTGGACAGGTCCACTCAAATCTGTGTGGTTCTTTCTTCAAAAGACCATCTCAGACACTAATCTGCATAGTCCTCATGTAAATTGAGCAATGTCTGGACTTTAAAAGAGTAACAAGTTAACAGAGAACCTCTGAGTTTGTTTCGGCTGTTTCTTCTCAGAGCAGTCAGGTACGAAACACCGGCAATATCTAGTCAAAAAATCAAAAAATGACGTGTAAAAGTGTTTGTAAAAACCTATTTGCAAAATAAACATCATTTATCAAATAACCCTGGTTTTCGTCTCTCTGTGTGACAAAACATAATCATCTGCCTAGCCTTTTCTCAGGTACGTTGGGGTTGGGTTTCAGTTTTACCAGACGCAGCTGAATAAAAGTATTAGACATGGACCGACTGCATGCACCCTTTGGTTAGACTGGTTGTCAGACTTTCGGGTAACTGACGACCTGCAACGACTGTCAAAGATCTGCAAATAACAGCCGGGACCAACGGCTTAACGTGCTTTTCGAAGGAAACTCGTCGTTTCGTAATGGGTCGACACCCATCCACGGACCAACATAGGCAAACGCGGCTTCTTTTTGTGTGATAAAACGCCTGACTGATTCTGAGGCAAATGCAAATTGCAAAATAAAAAGTTGACGATGCAGGGTCTTAACCCTGCATCGTCAACTTTTTATTTTGCAGTTTTGTGAGTGATTGCTGTTAACTTTCTTTATGTTTTATACTGATGCAGGGTAGGATTTTGTGGCATTAACTACTACACTACCATTGTATAAGAATTTTTGGTTCCCGACCATGGATTAAGGTTAAAGAAGGACACGTAATAGTAGAAGAAAAAATCCATTGGGGTACCTACTGCTGAGCATGAGGTACTGGGTTTGATTCCCAGGTCAGGCAATGTTATATTTGTCTATTATGAATTTATCAGTAGCAGACTGAAATTATTTCCAGTTTATAGCAGTGGGCCGCCCCATTACCATTATTTAAGAACCAATCAATCCTTTTTTATTTTTTATTGCTTTATATAATTGACAAAATTGTATTTATATTGTTGTGGCACTCATATGGGTCAATGATCTGAAATAAACGTCTTTTTTTGTTTATTACCTACATAGGACTATAAATGGTGTAAAACACCTCTTAACGAAGCCGATAGGCACTGGTTCTCCCTGTCATTGCGATCATTTTTTTGTTCTACACCATACCTGGGAACCTTGTAGTTACGGAGATATTAGGGGTCAAAGTTCCAACTTTCTGACAAGTATTTTTTTAAATACAAGTTTTTAATGTAAGATTTTTACTTTAAACACCTCCACGACCCCCGTACTATTCAATCCACCCCTCAAAAAAAAGTCGTTTCCCAGCAATAATTTTTGCGTAAAGTTAATTAGTTTCATGTACAGAATGCTTGGTTGACGGCTTCGTGATGAAGTGATTTACACCTTGTATAACTGGTGCAATGGTGCCTCTGCCTAACGCTCCGAAAAAGACGTGTTGTCACTATTTCGCTACGTTTGTTTTTTTAGGTTCCACGCAGTAAATGAACATACGCTGGTCTAAAAACTAGCATTTATTTATCTAGGCTGTAAGCCCATCGATGTAATAAAAAATCTTGCCAGAGAAATTGGAACTGATGTCACCTACTGACCTTATTCGAATACTGCAACAACCGGCCGTTACAATGTCAACTGTGCAATTATAAGATCGATCTCGTGCGTTCGTGCGTACGTAGTTTATCTATGTAACTGTGTACTATTTTATGTATAGGTTATGTAGTTAGGCTATCAATGTAGTAGAGTAGAATCGCTGCTGGCTATCTCACTTTATGACGGAAATGAAATCAATGTTTAAGTAGATTGTAGTTAGTTATCCGCCAGAGAACCAGAGTAGTCGACATAGTTCACATAATAAAAAGCTGAAGTGGCAATGGGCCGGCCATATTAGCCGTAGAACCGATGACCCGTGGGGTAGACGCGTTCTTGAGAAAAGACCGTGAATCGGCAAGCGTAAGGTAGGGTGGCTCGGTAGAGCGACGATCTTCGCAGAGCGGCTGGTAGCAACGAGATGAGAGTTTCCGAGAATCGAGTTAAGTGGCGAACGATTGAAGAGGCCTATGTCCAGCAGTGGATTGCTGTAGGCTAATGATGATGATGATGAGTTGGTTAAAGGTTTGAAAAGATGGATGGATGGTGTGAGGACTGATATGAAAGAGAAAAGAGTAAATGATATCGTGACATCTAACAGAAGAGGTTTGGAAAAAGAAAAAGTGTTGCGCCGACCCCAAGTAGTATGGGACTAGGGCAGGAAGATGATATTGACTTGGTTACCACCACCTTCAAACATCCGGGGTGCTCTTGAAACAATCCTGATTAAAAAAAAAACAGAAACGCTTAGCCTAACCATGGAATCGAACCCAAGATCCCACGCTCGCGCTTATTATTATTTATTTATTAAAAACAAGGTTAATACAAATCTTTATTTAACAACTATGCCCCCCCCCCCCCTCAAAAACCGTTTTCACGATTTGTCTGTGGAACAATATGTTTGAAGAAATTGGTAATAGTGCGAATACTTGATTAATACTAATATTACTTGTAGCTAATAATCAATAAATCTTAGAAACTACTTATTTACCCTCCCCACGATAACAACAGGGCAGGCAACCGTCTACCGAATTCTTCAAATCATGCTACATTCGGGCTAACATGCGTAATCTCATGTTAATAAACGGACTAGGCGTTGAAAGGCAAGAGGCACATCATTTAAAATCGACACCATTTAAAACAAAACAGCTAAAGAATCTAGCACTCAAAACAAACAATGCAGATTGTAGACGAGCGTCGTGGCCTGAAAACGGAGACAGAAATGCTGAATACAATCTCTCCTCCGCCCGCTTCTGACGTGACACGGATACGTAGCACGTCAGACATTCAACAAGATACTAGACCCTTGACCAACGTATCGTATATTAAAGACAGCCACGAACATCCGGAATATGGAATCCGGAATCTTATCAGGAATTCCGGACCGATATTTGGTTTCAATTTCCTGATGTTGTGCTTGCTGTCTGTTGTTTCGGGAGTGAATATTCAGTGTCTTAATGGCTTGTGTTGTAAGTGTCAAACCATTTCCTCGTGTTAAACCATTTCCTCCAATAGCTGTCTGATATTGGAGGAAATGGTTTAAATACAAGGTGTTGTTTTGCATCCTCGTCAAATTCAAGGAGGTTACTATGCTAATGATTCTCTTTCCGAATCAATAATAAAATGGGTATGTCATTTTGTTTTTTTTTTTCTTATTTACGGAAATCGGTAAGTGTGAACCACCCGTGTTTTAAACGCGGGCCGTCTGATTCTCGCCCTATAAACGCGCTTCCACAAATACAAACAATCTCAAACGTTTATTCGATAATTTCTTATTTCCTAAACCATGTTAAGGGGGTTACTCTGAAATACTGACAAACATTAACAACCAAAAAAATAAGGGTTTATTAAAAATTAACTAGGTACCGTAGTTTTAATTGATTATTTAATTTTATGTCTTGTGTGACAACCTCCTCAATTTTGACGAGGATGCAACACAACACCTTGTATACGTGTGATGTGTGACATTCTTAATTAGCAAACGACATTAGTGAGAGACAGTTTGTTGCGACGCAGCCTTAGTGTAATTGTATTCAGTACCTTTTTGCTAGCTTAGTTATATTTACACTAGCGACCCGCCCCGGCTTCGCACGGGTGCAATGCTGATACTAAATACAGTACAGAAAAACTGTGAACGTTGTATATAAAAACATAGCGGCCCGCTCTGGCTTCGCACGGGTATAAAATATATAGTTATTATACATATAAACCTTCCTCTTTAATCACTCTATCTATTAAAAAAACCGCACCAAAATCCGTTGCGTAGTTTTAAAGATTTAAGCATACATAGGGATATAGGGACAGAGAAAGCGACTTTGTTTTATACTATGTAGTGATTTACCATCACTTCATCTGTACCTACTGCCTCGTTGGTCGAGTAATCACAAGTGTGACTGTGGAGCATGAAGCCTTGGGTTTGATTCCCGGGTCGGGAAAAGTGTTATTGGGGTTTTCCATGACAAATTTATCAGTAGCAGGCTTGGAGTCAGGACTTCTGCCCGTTTGATGTCAATCAGTACATATGGGACTTAAACAAAACTGGCGAAATGTGGGTCAAAAATCGAAATCAAAATCAAAAGTCATTTATTCAAACTAGGCTGATAATCAGCACTTTTTGAACGTCTAATTTACAGGAGACAGTCCCCCAAAACGCCCGCCCTTCGCCACTTCCTAGTCTTTTAGCTGAGAAGAAGAAGTGGCGGAACAAACTCCCCAGCAACACATCTGTCTGTTAGGTTAGAAGAACCAGATTCTATACAATAGTGTTCAAGTTTATATAAACAAGCAATCCATTACATCAAATTAATGTCACATGTCAGCTAGCACACACCAATAATAAAATAAAATATTAAAAATTGAACCCAGGACCGCATTGTCAGCAGCCGCGCTTGCTGCCACTAGACCACCGAGGCATTCGTCGAGACTTTGAAAGATATGATAAAATACTCCTATCAGACAATAAAAAGACAACGAAGCAACACCCTGATTGAAATAAACAACTGTAAATATTTGCATTTCTTGAAACATCCTACTAATATTATAAATGCGAAAGTTTGTGAAGATGGATGGATGGATAGATGTTTGTTACTCTTTCACGCAAAAACTACTGAATGGATTTGGATGAAATTTGGCACCCGGGTAGTTTATAACCTGGATTAATACATAGGATATCTTTTTATCCCGATAGTATGTTCCCGTGGGACAATTATCGAACTCCACGCGGGCGACGCCGCGGGCATAAGCTAGTTTAAATATTAATGGAAGAAGTGGCATGAAACGATAATGATGAATGACGGTTCTAATTGTCTCAAACATCTTCTAGTATAAACGCCGATATTTATGTTTTCATTGTTTGCCTAGATCACTGACGTTTATAAGAACAATTTTGTTCTACGCTTATCTCAAAACATTAATTGGGTTGTCGGAAGTTTTGCGTTTTTTATTGGTCCATAGTAAATGCACTTTATAGTAATAGTAATTACCAGCTTACCAGAACCTTACCATAACTTCGGAATTTGTATTCACACTTTTATTCTTTCGTAGTTTCCTTCCTGCTGAGGATGGCATTCAGACATGACGCGCCTCCTAGTCATACTATTTCTATTTAACAGGGTTATAGTCAGGCGGAAATATTTGTGTATGGATGAGGAGGAATGGAACACATGTGACTAAAAGAGTGATAAATATAAATGTGGATGGATGGAGAGGGAGAGGAAGACCAAAGAAAAGATGGATGGATTGTGTGAAAAATGAAGGAAAAATGAGTAAACGATAGCATGACGAATGACAGAGAATGGAGGAAAGAGACGTGTTGCGCTGATCCCAAATAAAATGGGACAAGGGCAGAAAGATGATGATAATTTAAAAATCTTAAAAAGTGACAGATGAATAAAGGAAATAGTTTTTTTTTGTGTTTCTTTCAAGGTATAAAATATGGCTATGTGAAAATAGAAAAGAAACATGAAGTGCCTATTTCAAATATTAATCAGCATGCTAATAAAAAAGTATTACAAAAATTACAAAAAAAAAATCGACGAATTCGAAAGTTTACCTCCTAAGTTTAATTTACGAAAAATATTAATAATATATAATAATATAATATTGTATTTAAAAAAACATATTATATTTCTGTTTACTTTTTTACAGATTTTGAACGTTATCATTTATTTATTTAAATTACTGGGGCACATCATGGTTTTGTGTAGTTTTGATTGCCAAATTTACCTATCATAAATATAATGACAAAGGAGATGTTTCATTTTCGGCCATAAGATGTACATTTATTGAAAAAGAGGAAAAAATAGCACGAACTTAGGAAAAATATTCTTTCGTGAATTTAAGCCTGATTTGCTGTGCACAAAAAGTAATAGTTTTTCAATTATTGCCCCATTCTATTCAACATGGCGTCTTCCAGTTTGCAGTTTGCTTTCGTTCTGAAATCATGTCACACAAAATCACAATATCACATTGACGTTAAATTATGAAAAGTATGTGTTTTTGTAATTAATTATTATTATTGGTCTCTTAGACATAATTTTCAACTAATTATAAGCAAGTGTGGTGATTTCATCATCACATTAATCCTCAACTTTAACATATATTTATTTCAAAATTAATGCTGCAGCATTTTCGGCGTAACGGAGGATCACGCAAAGCTATTTGAGGTAGTATGGGCTCTTAAAAACTATATAATAGGTACTGCTTTTTTGGAGTGTACTTCTGAACGAAAAATTCAAAATGACATTTTGTTCTGACAAGTGACAAAACCCATCAGTGTCCGTCAGTCAGTTTCGTTCGTCTCATATTGCCTAACGTTTTATGAAAACAGAGAACAAAACAAATACGAAAGCATCGAAAAAAATCAGTTCTGATAAACAATTATTATCAAATAACAATTTCTAGGTTATGTAAACGTCATCTCTACAACCTGTCATGGCTGTCATAACTCTCGCGACAAACGTCAAACATTTTTAATCTTTATTATGTACATTAAAACCATGTATTAGTATTTAAAAAATGTTACTTTATTCTATTCAAGGGAGTGTTTCCCACCTTTCCTGAAAGGTACAGGTCATGGCCGGAGTCCCATACAAAAATGAAACATCTCCTTTACTGTAGAGTTCTGAATGGAATGACTTGATGGAAATGTATAAGATTATTTTGATATTACATAGGAATAAATATGTAAACAAACAGAGATGCGTAAGCTCGCTTGATAATACTCATATGAGTTCATATACCTGTACGTACCTGCTTTGCTACATATTGACACAGTTGACCTCAATTCAGTTATAGGGTCACTGAAACCCATCCTGCTGTCAGATTCCCATTTACTACGGTGACAGCCTACGGTGTCAAATCCGTCTCTACTCAACATTAAGAGCACTCTCGTCTCTAATTAGAGATTAATTGAATCAGGGAGCGACTGAGAGCCCTTTGTCGGTTACTCGCATAAAACGCCCTCTCCATCAAACGAACCGTTAAAAAGAACTTTTAATTTGTAGCTAAATGAATAAAGTTTAATTGATTCGTAAGTCATGATGATGAAGAATCGATTTGGGATTATGAATTTCGAACGTTTTTACACACTCTCCGCGGAGTTTGGTTGGTATGTCACTCAGTTGGCCGCCACGCGTAGTCGGCGTCGCACGCTAGCGCTATGTTTCGCGCGGTGACAGACGGATGGAAGCGATATTGGTGGGGAACAGGTACGGAACAAACGATCACGACTTCCTTACTAAACTTCGAAATTGTTTACAAACATGTGAAAAAAAAAAAGTGCCAATGTATTTTTTTTAATACTGTCCCGCGCAAAGTTTCTCAGATTTTACGGAGAAAATAACGGGTTAATGAAGAAGTGAAGACGTCTTGTTATATTCTGTCAGGTGCCTTTAATGTGCTATTGTCACGACAGATTATCGTTTGTGAAAACCAACACGTCACTTCATGTTGCTGTAAAAGAAAAGTCTGGTTGTGTGTCAGGGTGCTAACCGGTGCGAAGTACAGCACACCTCAGAAGTTCAAAACTATTTGCGTCTGCGTTCGTTCAACTTCGCGCGCGCTCGTGCGTTTCCGGAGCACGTGGTAAGGGGACCGTGTTGACAGGTGTTGCAAAACCGATAACAACATTAGTTTTCCGGTTTTTTGACATGACAAGTTATGTATATTATTTGACAACAATACCACCCATTGTAGGCAGCAATTTACAATAGTTTGTGCTAAGTCCATTGAATAGGTACTGTCACATTTAATTAATTTGACAAACTTGTACCAATTTCGCAAAGCAGTGACTAAATAACCGGTTTTTTTTATTGAGAACCGGTTTTAATTTATTTATAATGTACTTACCAGTAATTATGTACTGGTATGATATATACCTGACGTTTATTGCAAATGGAGAATAGGTAAGTACTAGGAAAACTATTAAATGTGCAATGCCATTTACAATTTCAAAACGATAAGTAGGTTATTTAATTCAACTTTATTATGAAGTTAATGTCTGCTTTACAAATTTTCTTGGTCAAATATTTTAAATTGGCATCGATTTGAAATATTTGGGGCAAGAATGTAAATTTTACCTTAGGCTGCTTACTCAATACTAGCTACTAGGTAAGATAATCAGTAAATAATTATTTCACAGGCCTTGGAATCACCTAGACATTATTATAGTCAAGTTTAACAATTTCAACAATAGGGTCGTTTATTATCTACTTACTTAAATTGTTATTTTTTGTTTAGAACAACGTACCTATTCATTGTCTGTAATTATGGTCATACATATTCATAATTCAATCTACCAATTAATTCAGAAGAAGTCACAAATAGCGTGATTCACCGGAAGGGGTCCGAAAGGGCCGATGCCTGCCAGGGCTGCGGGTTGTTCGAAAGAGATACCGCGGCCCTGGAACACAAAGGGCTTAGAAGGAACATGGGTGGGTTTTAGTCAGTCAAGTCTGACACTCCCTCCCGCTCCGCCCAGAGCGGGAGAAGTCATTTGATGATTTCATATCAAAGAAGAAAACGAAGTTTTCTAAAATGTTTTATTTCATGATTCATGCCTTCATCTCTAGAATTTAAAAAACACAAACAATTTTATGAATGAAACTGAAGGCGATTAGCATAACTAAACCGCGTCCTGCCGTCAGTGTTATCACATAAAATTAACTCTGATAAGCTCTTGAACGTGGATTTGATGTGCTGATCATGATCAGTTTCTTTGGTGAAATTCGTCCTTATTAATATGAAGTAGCCCGATTTTCTTAAGTCTTCTAACCAGCCAGTGCACCAACCAGTAACCGTTCATAAATATGAATACTTATTCGTCATCAAAATTATTCAGCTTCATTGCCTCATCCCATAGAAGATTCCTATTTAAATATAGCCACAATTCCTCAATGAAATTCTCAGCGCAAGTATAAATAGCCCAATAACAGCTCCAAATGAGTACACTAGGAAAACATTTGGATAAAGTTAGCTATCAATCGATGATGGTGCTTAACACTTGTGTAGTAAAGTCAATATTTTCCTTGTTGAAGTACAGTCACGAACACTTATAGCATACACTCAAAACTAAAACATTATTCACGTAGAATAACAATTGCAAGTTTAAGATAAATCCATATTTCTAAATAGTATGGGTTACAATACTATGCTCGTAATAACATAAACCATTGAAATCAACCCCTCTGTACATACAGTAGGAGAAAATCTTATTTAAGAGTTGCTAAGTGCTTACATGGCGGGACAAACTTGATAGTTTCCCTCAGAACTGGAAAGAATACGAGCGGGAACTGGAATCTCGGTCTTTGCCCAGAATGGGACAGAGCAGGCTAGGAAAAAAACCGCTTACATATTTGTGCTCGGGACTGTACGTACAAATATGTACTGAATTAATCACTATACAATTACGTAGTACAAGTTACTTTCAGACTGCAAACGACTTGCTTGCCTTGAGGTGTCAGTAACGTCGTACATTAGATAGACAAGCCGGTTTTTTGTACTACTTGGTTAGTTTTTTTTTTCGTGTTAATTATTAATAGTCAAATATTATTACTGATTGAAAAAACAAAACCAAAAAAATGATTTAACTACAACATTGATTAAAAAAATCGATGTGTAGGAAGTTGTACGGGTTTATCCAATTCAATTCAAAACATTCATTTCAGACTTTTCGGTCCATAGAGTGTTAATAGTATAACTTAAAGCTATGTGAGTAATTCACAAATACAACAAATAAGAAATAAAAAGAGAAAAGATGCCGTTCATAAACGAAAAGAATACTTGATAATAACACCATTAAAGTCATAAATCAATTTAAAAAAAGAAATGAGTTCTCAACGACAGTCTAAAGCATAAAAATATAACTGAAAAAAGTAACGGTCACTATGATGATTATGGTTTAAATAATATTAGATATCATTTGAATACACATTGCATACACGACATTATGAATGGCTTGATTGTTGATGTTGAAACTTTTGTCATAGACTCTGAATAGAAATTAAGAGAAACGTTGACGTTGAAATGAATTCATCAGTAATTTCGCCAATTACAAACAGGAGGCTGGCCTTTTTTGTCCAAAGAAGCTTTGACACCCAACTTGGTAATGCTGCCAGCTTTCTGGGCACCTTTCCTATTGACAGCGATGTGGCCGATTTTTAGCCCTTTAATTCTTTTTAAATTTTGATACTAGTACATAAGTATTTCTGATCTATTAGTAGTTCTAAATGATGTACATGATAAATGACAAAAATAAAATACAAATTAATTTTGTCGTATTTTTCTACGACACGCAACGTAGATTTAACACAATTTGTGTTAAATCTACGTTGCGTGTAAAATGTTTTAGCAGACAAACATTGGAAGAGATCATTAATCTTTCAAAGTACCTGTTTAAAAAAAAATGTTTATCTACAGAAAATATTTAACCTTTACAAAGAACATGTCATGTAATGACACTGTAAGAATCATAGAGTTCAGAACAGCCACACAAACCATTAATCATAATGATTTTAACATCAATTTTCAAACTAGCTTGCTTATTTTAAACATCATCCTTGAGGGGAGAAATATATTAAGGATAGACCTTCATTTCAGCACAATTTATTGTAGTTTTCCGATTGCTTTTGAGATATTATTTTATTTTTTACAATAAGATTTTACAATTATTGTATTCTAGACATAGAAATTTCATCCAGAAAAACATTTTACACGCAACGTAGATTTAACACAATTTGTGTTAAATCTACGTTGCGTGTAAAATGTTTTAGCAGACAAACATTGGAAGAGATCATTAATCTTTCAAAGTACCTGTTTAAAAATAAATGTTTATCTACAGAAAATATTTAACCTTTACAAAGAACATGTCTTGTAATGACACTGTAGGAATCATAGAGTTCAGAACAGTCACACAAACCATTAATCATAATGATTTTAACATCAATTTTCAAACTAGCTTGCTTATTTTAAACATCATCCTTGAAGGGGGAAATATATTAAGGCACAATTTTAGTTTTCCGATTGCTTTTGAGATATTATTTTATTTTTTACAATAAGATTTTACAATTATTATGACATATTACCGACCTTTTTATATCAATTTGTATTTATTTTTATTTTTTATTGCATTATGATGACATTATCGTTTTATACTAATTTAATTTACGTTTCGTTTAGTTTTTCCTTTTTTCTGTTCTATTGTATATTAATTATTTTTAATTGAATGTGGATTATTATCGTTTTGAATTTGTTATTCCACATAATATACTTATGTGAATTATTAATGGTTAATTTTTATGTCATGTTTTCTATTGTAATGTTTTAATGGTACTGTTTTATTTTACAAAGTTTCTACCAATGCATATTGTTCCAAAATAAATGTCTTACGACGATGGAAAACTCAACCATCCGTCGCGTTTACGACTATTGGAGTAATTCTCATATATTTATGAGAAAATAGCTTTTGAAACTCGACGGTAATTAAAACCTTCTTTAATAACCTTCAACCAACAAAAATGAAAAAAATCCTTCAAATTGCTAATCAAAAATAATCCAGCTATTAACTTCAACACACTCATAAACCTACATGTTCACACGCTCATAAATAAAACATACCCATATAAATAGAAGAATAAATATAGCATCATATATCCACATTTATAACGGCGCGCACATACCTAATTAACCGGTTCAGGGAGCTCATACGGTTTCATTGCTTTAATAACCGGTCCCATTGCACAACGAGCAACGAGTCGTAGCCAGTAACTGGTACCAGGAATCGAGAATTGCCACAAAGTCGTGTTTGTGAACTAAAGGCAAGCACGGAGGTTCTAGTACGAGCGCGTGGTGTAAACATAATGTAAATACGAACGATTATTGAACCGAAAATATTATTACAGTTATCCTTCTGTATTTTCGGTTCAAAAATCGTTAATCAAAAAGAAATTTAGTTTTGTTCTATTATATTATTCTATCCTTAGCAATTTGGTATCACCCAAAGGTATGTATAAGATTTTGAAATCTACACCAATGAATAAATTGCAGTGTCTGTTTGTAATTAAAAAAATAACTTTTTACTGAATGCATTTGAAAGTATAAACGGTACTTAAACAAAAAATCTATATTTTTATTTTTGTCTGTCTGTTTGTTCTGGCTTATCTCCAAAACTGCTAGACCGATTTTGATGGGACCTTTACTGCTAGATAGCTGATATTATAATAAGTAACCAAGATACACTTATACTACACATACTTTTTTTAATAGGATTCTTTGCAAAACAATGAAGAGCCTTAAAATTTTCACCAAAATCCGATTCAAATAAGGAAGTCGTATTTTCAGAATAAATCACGCGGACGAAGTTTGCGAGCAACAGCTGTTTCCGAGATAAAAATCGTAAGCGCCTCAGGAATCCAGAATTGAATCATACTCGTGAACTATGGACAATCTCTGTTAATTAGGTACGTAGTTTATATGGCCGTAAATAAGATGGCCACGGGCCGTTTAAATTGAAATGACACAGTAATTTAAAATCTTATCGTTCGACATCGATGTTACGAAATGAAGGAGGTTATTGTTTCATAATTTATAAAGCAGAATCTTACTTCTATTATAAATGCGAAAGTTTGGATGGATGTTACTCAATCACGCCAGAAAGACAGAACGGATCTGGATGAAATTTCTATGTCTAGAATACCACATTTGCTCCTTTTTTTTTCTCACACATCAAAATTTCCACGCGAAGTCTTGGGAAACAGCTAAAAAATTTGATCATGAGACATGAACTCATGGCATAGACAATTCTGAATTATCTAAGTAGGCATTTTCGGAAAAATAACAGGATTTATTATGTTATCTTTTCAAAGTCATACGTTTTGAGAGCAAACATTTCGAAACATGGTAAACAGTAGCTCATAAACGTAAGAAATGGAACTGTTACATTTTCTCTTTGTTATCTGGTAACCGCCTTGTAATAATGGCCCTTGCATGACAGTCAAGATGATAAAAGAACGGTTATTTTAAGTCACATAGTAAGTTAAAGTTTCTAATGTCCGTTGAATGTTATTGCACTTTTGGACACATTGGACACATTTTACTTATGTCGTGATGAGTCGCGTTTTGAAAAATCCGACACATTTATTCAAACAATTATATCCTTCCGATTGTTGGTGCGTCTATCGCTTTCTTGTTCGTTCATATTACGTAACGTTTGTATTGATTATGTTTTGAGCAGAAAACCCAAGAAACTATGTCCAGATTATGCTGAAATTAACAAAACGTTAAAGATGTTGTTACGGTTGTGTACAATACACAAGTAAAGTAATACAGGCGTCGCCTGCTATAAATTCAAAACAAGCATCTATAACCACTGCACCGAATCGACATTGTGCCCTTTAGGTGCGATTGGTCCAATTGATAGTTGGTCTAATTCGCAGTTAGTACAATTCGCGGTTGGTCCCATTCCCGGTTGATGGAAGTCGCGATTGGTCCAATTCGCGGTTGGTCCAAATCTCGTATAGTCCAATTCCCGGTTGGTCCAATATAATATTTCCAAAAATAAACAAAATACCACATTTTATGAACATATTGTACTATATTTATTCATAATCATATTACAAATCACAGCTTGAGTTATCTACAAATTATTGGTAGGAACTAATATTTATTTTAGTAGATTTTTACTTTCGTAAAAAAAAAAGTTCTCCCTGCGGCAAAATTGTCCATTTTGAACATCCGCGAATTGGATCAACTGCGAATTGGACAAGCTGCAAATTTGATTAAACGCGTATTGGACCAATCGCAAATTGGACATTTTTTTTAAACATTGGACAATGAACATTGGAGAAAGAGACCAATCGCGCCTAAAGGAGGTGGGCGATGTTGATCCCGTGCAATACCTACTTATAACTGTGCGATGACCTTTACTGTTAATATTTTATAGTATACGTAAACATGTATTTCCAGTTTCTTCTTATGATACTTTGAGACACAGTCTAATATCAAGGTTATGTTTGTCTTGGTAACATACCTTTTCCCATTAAATTGTTTTTTTATGTGACTTTAGAATTTGTTTTAAAATCACATTATTTATTACTACATGGTTCATTCAAGAGATAGAATGTCTCGTCGATAAAAACCTTAGCATTCTTATTTTTATGGTGACCGTAAAAAAATGGTGGCCTTGGGCCAGCACTACCAGCAGTAGGAAAATATAGGCTAAATAAAAAAAAAACGTTTATATAGTTTTTAAACTCATTAGGTTGGGATAGAAACTACTACAGCTATTTTATACTTGACTCTAGAACTTGTTTTTCTATAAATCACCGAAATTAATTTTCATTACAGTTATTTTCAGTTATTTCATTTTCAATATTTGCATACAAGCACACAGCAAACAACAGCAACCCAAATCAGGTAAACACGAGTGTAAGTTGTAGTAATTAAAATATTAATGGGACTTAAATTACAATCACAAGTTACCTTGAATACTTAATTAATTCTAAGTAAGCAAACAGAATATATGAATAACAAAAAAAAATGCTAATCCTTATAACTTCCTACAATCGATTACGCACTTACTCAACACGTATGTAACAAACATAAATTAATCGTTAATACTATCAGCCAACGCTAATTTATTACAGATCGCAATAGAGATATTAAGTAATCATTATCATCAATCAGCTTATTATATCCCTTCGCGATATTCTGCCGGTCGATAGCAATCAAATGATTGGACCAGTCTGTAGGGAATGTTCGATATTTCGGTAGAATTCATTAATTAGGTAAGGCCTTGCTTCGAACTTACGAAACAGAACGAAAATGCAATATAATTGATATTGACTTACATTCGTAACATGGTTATGAACATCACGCCTTGAAAGGCAATGTTAAACTGCGTGTATTACCTGTTTTTGTTGCATTTCCCACATTGTCGACGATACTGATATGTTCCGCTATACTTTTTTTTTTAATTAAGTTTGATTGGTCTTCAGTAATGTAGGTCAGTAAAATTCACAAAGCGAAACTCAAACACTGTTTTTAAACATCGGAATAAAAATGTTAGCCTGCAGATATTGACTATAATTTATACCAGTTTTTATTGGATTTTTTATAATAGGGGTGCGGACTGGGTAAAGAAAACGACATTCTATTTTGTCCATCAGACAGGTAATACAAAAATATTAGACACGTATTTTTTGTTTTATCAAAACATCAAAAAATTACTTAGTTAAAACTCATTAAAGTTGGAGAGTGGGGACTTACTACGTCACAAGTAGGTATAAAACTTACCTACATGTGAGGTCATGCGCCATTTCTACTCAATATATCTCCGTAATTTTATGACCACGTGAAAAAAGAAAAAATACGTGTCCAATACTTTTCAATAAAGTACCCGACGGACAAAGAAAAAAATAATTGGATAATCCCCTATTGGAAGTATGTGAGAAGCAGTCAGTCCGAAGTCTGAATTAGTGTCCAGTTCATAGTACAAGCGCTGAAATTCTTTATGCACCAAATAATCGTCATCATCTTCCTGCTTTTTTTTTCTCATGTTGTTTGCTGTCCGCGACAATCGTTTCTTTCTTCCATTTCCCCTGTCAACCGTCACGCTATCACTTACTCCTTTTTCCTTCATATCATTCCTCACACAATCCATCATCATCTGCCTAGCCTTTTCCCAAACTATCTTGGGGTCGGCTTCCAGTCTAACCGGATGCAGCTGAGTACTAGTATTTTACATGAAGCAACTGCCTAACTGACCTCCACAAGCCAGTAACTGGGTAATACGATACCCCATGGTAAGACTGGATGTCAGACTTCTGACTACTCGTAACAACTCTCAAAGATCTACAAATGACAGCCGGGACCAACGCCTTAATTAACGAGCTTTCCGAGGCACGGAGGAAACTCTGTATGTAATTATGGTCACCTATCTACGGACCAACATCTTCAAGCACACCTTAAAGATCGACCCGTGCCGCTGTTATTATTTAGCCACAAACTTCTCACAATACTACTACCTACTTTCTTTTTACCCATATTTGCAAATAAATGCTATTCTATTCTATTCTATCCATCAAAAATGTACGATCTTTATGGACAAAATACATCCCTGTAAATAAGACTTATAATAATTTACGCAACGAACCAACATCACATGGCATATGAGTATGCTTAACTCTTAAGAGACAAACAAATCGAGCGGAGCAATCATGCGAACAAATCGATTGCGGTCGAGTGTGAATTGATTGAACCAATTTACTGCATTCTTTCGTTAACTGTCTAATATACGTGCGTGGAAAACCGTTGACGCATGAAATATAAATGATGCTTATTAAAGGTTGACTGGTAGAAAATGCCTATGGCATTAAGTCCGTCTCTGTACATTTTACTTGATAGTGTTAAATAAATAAATGATTGAAATACTTAAATTATCTTAGTCTTTCATTTTACCACTGCTGGGACAATTTTCTACTCCCTGCGAGAGATTTGGTGATCCTGGTACAAACACAACACGCCTGAAATCATCCAAGGGTTAAGTAGATTAGTTAGAAGTGTACCTATTCGTACAACCATATTTCGTCAGTTATGTGAAAGTCCCATGAAATAGGGGGCGAGCCTATTGCCACAGGGCACAGATCCAGACTCAGTGGCTCCTACTGAGAAATTCCTGATGGAAAAACCCAATAACACTTGTCCTGACCCTGGAATCGAACCTAAGCGGTCTTGCTCAGTAGTCACGCTATATAGCAACCACTAGAACAAACAAGGCAGGCGAGCCCAGGTAGGTCTGCCCATTAATAATTATGAATAAAATCAAAATCATAGGTCAAAATACAAAGAGTGTGTGAGTAAAATACAAAGAGTGAGTGAAAATACAAATGTTATTTGATAAGTTCAAAAACGTGGCAACACTACAACGATTGCAAATAGTCCTGATCCTACAAACAAGCTTAATGAAAATAATTGCAATCGATTGATATTCTTTTCCCTTGTTTTTCGAACCAACGACTCTATAGAGTTACATGTTGCCAACAATATAATTGTTGACATTCCAATAGTTCCACGATCAGATAACATTATTAATCATAAAGCATTTAAATCATACCATTCCTATAATAACAATAACACTACGTGATTACGTGATGTATTATTAGATATTATTAATAATACTTCCGCTATTGAACAAAATACTCATTCTTGTACGATACCTTAGAATTCTATTTCAAAAACGTGATATTAGTATTGCAGTCCCAATTCGGCCCTTTAAGAACTTCGTTTAGTGTAGACAGAAGGCTTTTAGTTTTAACTTGGACTGACAAGTATTATGATGTGCTAAACCCCTCTACAGTCCCGCCGAGTATGCCAGGGGGGTAACTACTTAAAGATGCTGTCTGGAAGTTCACCACATTTCAATTTTGCCCTCCTCCTCCAGTCTAAATAAGTGACTTAGGTACTATCAATAATTTCTCTCTTGTAGAGAGGCCTTCCTCCTAGCAGTGGAATCATTTCGTGGAATCAATTTTTTTCATTCATCCAAAAGGGTATTTTTTTTTTTATTGGAACTTCCCCGAGAAAACTTATTAGTTTAAGTATCTATCGTAAAAGTCTTAGTTTTTGTCTTTTTTTCCCCAATTTTTTACGACATCAAAGTGCTTAAAACTTAAACAATTTCAACACCGAGCAGCACTACTCAACTCCTTTAAGTTTTCAGTAGAAATAAAACCCTTAGGCACTACGCGAACGTGTGTCTTGTGTCGAATACAAACTACCAAAGAATATTTGATGTCTATATAACCAGTCTGAAATAAGCCACTCCATGCGCAGACGTAAACTGTGTCCGGTCGCCGCTACAGAACACAGCAACTACAATTTCCTTTGACGGTGTGCCTTTTGGAAACAAAAAGTATCTACGTTTGCACAGCCCCTTAATTAACACGAGCAAAGTTGTACGGTACAGGGTATTAGCATATGTGAATGATAAGTGGGAGAAAAAATTATGTATGCGGCCTCAGTAATTTAAAATTCATACGCCACGACTCGTGAGTCGAGGCATAAGCAATGCTATGATAAGGCTAGTGCGTACAACAGTCGCAGTGCATCGCATTGCAATACAAAAAAGACAAGTTGGAATTTGGATCGGTACGGGACTTTATTCCCATCCTTTATATATGCGCTCGTACATAAAGCAGCAGATGCAAACACTATTTGAAATGTTTTAAAAAAAACAATGTTATTTTCGACATATCGTAATCGAAAAACCTGTATCTTTTTAATGCAACGGGTAGCAACGAATGCCTTGCGGTGCAGTATATCCATAATGTGTACTCTCCTTTACACTTACGTTTACGTGTGTATCAGAATGCAATGTATGTCAAGTTTGCTTCGCGTAGAATTATAAACAGATGTGACGCTGTAAAACGATGTAATGCCTATCTCACATGATTCACAGCATTATCAAAGATTTGTATCGATAAAAGGTACGTCTCGCACAAACTAAGTTAGTAATGCTTGCGA
This sequence comes from Cerastis leucographa, assembly GCA_963082945.1. Lineage (NCBI taxonomy): Eukaryota > Metazoa > Arthropoda > Insecta > Lepidoptera > Noctuidae > Cerastis > Cerastis leucographa. Next base: position 13,234,112 of record OY720357.1, read on the forward strand.
TTGCGTCAATGTCATTTAGATAATGTTTTGGCGCAAGATATCATATAATTTTTGCGATAGTAATTGTCGCGTCTCCTAAATCACTTCATTGCAAATAACAACTGTTTTTTAATATATTTAAAATCATTGCCCCACTCTAGAATTCGTCCTGTATCGTGGCTGCGTTTACAAACATTTAAACTCACTTCCATATACAGCCAGACCTGGAACAACTACCTGTAGGTCATAAATACTTATGTGAATTATGTATCATTGTCAAATCTAAGTTATTTATATTTTGTAGTTTTATTATTATAATTCTCCTTTATTTATTTCTTCAGAAATTAATTAAATATTTTTTTTATTTATTGTTGTAAGGAATGTTTAATAATGTAAAAAATTGTAGCCCACCGGTATCGGGAACAGGCTCCAAGCTACCGGCCGTCATGGCTCCAAAGAAAGGAACCTCCTAACAATAAGAGCCGTGTCCAAAAGTACCGCTTTCTGAATCAAGCCCTTGATCCAGCTGCCTAACGAGATCCTCATCAGATATTGGTCGAGAATCTTGGCAATTAAGCCATTGGCTGATACGACTATCAGCACAATAATCGCTGAGTCCACATGTGGACAACCTCGCGAGCCAAGTCAATTTACTTGATTTGCTTATCTTACTCGGCTTTCAAGAGGTTCGTTCTCGTCATGCGGGACCATTATGACAACAATCATTGCGCGCTGCTCTGTTCGATCCACCACCACTATATCAGGCTTATTGGCTACAATTGTCCTGTCAGTGACGATGGATTGATCCCAATACAGTGTGATATTGCCATTTTCGAGAACTGGGTCGGGCACATTCCTATAGTACGGCACTTCCGATTCCACAAGGCTGTATTTCAGAGCAAGTTGCTGATGGATTATCCTGGCTACAGGGTCTATGCAAGTAATTTTCCGTTAGCTAGACGAGAACACCCGGAGATAATATGACTGATCGATTCGCCCGGACGGTGGCATGCCCGACATATTATAATATTTATTATACAAATATAACCCGCGACAGGCAGAGCAGCAGGCAATCGGTCAGCCTTTGCGCGAACCGTGACGTCAATTTTCTTATTTGGAGGTTTGATAGCCTCGTGAATAACTCTAGCCTTGCTCAAAGCATATGCACCGTCCAAAGGTGCACAAGCATGTATTTAATTTTCTGCTTCTTCTTCGTCTAATTTTTTTTTGTTAAACCAAAACTTTTCCACATTCACTGCGCCGTCAATAATATAAGATAACGTTTAATAAGATAACGTTTATTGTGTCCAAAAATTATAAACAGTCAATAGTAGCGAATAAATCAATTTTACTTTAATTTTTCATTATGGAGAATGATTTTCTTTGAAAAACATTCTCGATACATAAATAACATGATCATGATAACAAAAAACCTTCACTAGCATAAAAAAAAAATACATAGCTAATGCATTTATAATCGCGGTATAGGAATGTAAAACACGAAACAAATCGCATCACCATGTAGTTACTTTGTAAACAACGTTTAAATGTAAATAAAGAAACCTTACAATGCCATGTCAATCATGTATGACATGACATGATTGTCATGACGTGACTTGGTGGAAAAATAAGTATACAGTTTTTTTAATACATAAGTACATAAACGGCTAATTACAGTCGAATGTTATAAAAAAAACGTTTGGAGTTCTCGCGCAAAAAATATAATAGGTATAGACACAAATTGAAATAATATCGATTAAATATTTTGTCTTGAGATAAGATGATTTATTTTTGGTTGTCCATATACAGGGTGCCGTTTGTTTGATGAAAGGGACATCGACGAACAAACGGTTACCACTTAAACAAGGTGTTGTTTTGCAATCTCTTCATATTCAAGGGGGTAACTATGCTAATGATTCTCAACCCGAATCAATAATAAAATGGGTAGGTAATTTTTTTTTCTTATTTACGGAAATCGGCAAGTGGGCCCGTCAAAATCTCGCCCTAAAACCTCGCTTCCACACATACATACAATCTGTAACGTTTATTTGATAATTTCTCTTCTGAAATACTGACAAACGCAAACCAACAAAAAAATAAGCGTTTATTAATAATTAACAAGGTACCGTAATTTTAGTTGATTATTTATGTCTTTTGTGACAACCTCCTGAATTTTGACGAGGATTCAAAACACAGTCCAACATAGTATATTATTCCGGAATTTGTACTCAGTTATAAAAAATTAAAAATATATATATCGGTGAGGCAAAGGCCTAGCATAGGGATGACGCAGGCTAACAATATCTGTTTCAATATCTGCTTCCATACATTTTGACAGTGACGGTATTGCATTTTTGTAAGGAACACCATTTTTTTTTGACATGAAAAAATTCGTAGTGGTCCCCAACTTAGTTTTTTTTCACGTACTTTGTTCGGAATGGCATACTGAACACGCGGTAATCGTTTGTGCGTATAATATTGCTCTACCCTGTATAATATGTAGTAATAGGTATGTAGATACTACACTGATAATCGAAAATAGTCAATAGACAACAAATCAATATTAAGGTATTATTTTAGGTATCACAAAGCATTGCTGAAACCGAACAGCATACTGCTAAATTCTCTGACAAATTAATGCTAGTTGCACTGAAATCTCAGACCATTCATGCATGCATTCATGCGGTTTGAAATTGGAATACCAGAAATAGTTAGAAGCATGTTGATTGGTTTAAACGTGAGCCTTTACAGGGGCCGTTAACAATTTCCAGGAACGAAATATTCTGTGTTATGTATGATGGTAGTTATATAGGTTTAAAATAAATTTCTGATGGGAAAATTCAATAATACTTCGCCCGACCTGGAAAAAAAAAAACATTTTTTTTTTCGGATGGGAAATCATCAAGTGACACCTCCCGCTCTGGGCGGAGCGGAAGGGAGTGTCAGACTTATACTGAGTAAAACCCATCCATGTTCCTTCTTAGCCCTTTGTGTTCCAGGGCCACGGTATCTCTTTCGAACAGTCTCGCAGCCCTGGCAGGCGTCGGCCCTCTTCGGACCCCTTCCGATTTGCTGACATCTCCTAAAAATAACCCGTCAGGACCTCATGCTCAGCAGTGGCACTTGCGACCTGTCAGGAGCTAACTAGAATAAATGGGATTTACAGTTCCTCTTCATACACAGCCTCTCTTTGCTTGTGCCAAGCTACACGTTCTTGTGCCAAGCTACACGTTCATGTGCCAAGCTACACGTTCTTGTGCCAAGCCACACGTTCTTGTGCCAAGCTACACGTTCATGTGCTAAGCTACACGTTCATGTGCCAAGCTACACGTTCATGTGCCAAACTACACGTTGATTTGCCAAGCCACACGTTGATGTGCCAAGCTACACGTGCTTGTGCTAAACAACACGCTCATGTGCCAAGCTACACGTTCTTGTGCCAAGCTTCACGTTCATGCGCCAAGCTACACGTTCTTGTGCCAAGTTACACGTTCTTGTGCCAAGCTGCACGTCCTTGTGCCAAGCTGCACGTCCTTGTGCCAAGCTACACTTTCTTGTGCTAAGCTACAAGTTCTTGTGCCAAGCTTCACGTTCAAGGATTTCTAGTTACGTCAGATAAATAAGGGCGAATTTCACCAATGTAACTTAACACGATCTTATAGAGCCTTTAGAGCTCATTTCAATCGTGTTCAAAAGCCGTCAGTGTCATCATTGTTGTGGAATATTGATAGTGACAGGTCTTTAACGTGGTGATTTGGTGTTCATGTTCGGTGAACTTCATCCTTTAGTTTTTATAAAATGGTATTCTGTTTCGATTAGTTTTATGGCTTTTCAATTAAAACTTAGGAGGAAATAATAGAGATTTAAAATTTAATGGAATACATGTATCGTAGGAGTAATAGCAATATCATTTTTTTTTTGGCAAAAACCAACCAAAAATTTGTACAACCTCGTCTCAACTTTTAAAATAATCTCAAGGAAGTGGACTAATCTGATATCATTATCTCACGCTATTATATCCTACTACACTCGTACATTATCCCTTATCACTGCTTATCTATTATGAGAAGATAGGAAGTCATTATAATGTTTACGTTACTGTAAAATTATGGAATCCGTTACATGGCACGGTTGGTTGTCAGTGTTGTCACGCCCTGTGATTTTTAAAGGTGGTTGTACTTGTAGCTTCAAATCACTCAATTAAAGTATGTACTAATTGGTAAATTGCTACAATAGCAACGGTCACTGACCCCAAAATTCACCAAAAATTTATATTTTTGTTTTATCGGGTTGAAAAGTAACGGGTTGCGAAGTTTTGCTCACTAATTAAATTTCCCCCCGTAAATTCAGATATACAGAGTCCACATAATGTGCGAACTATGCCGGCTGGAGGCCTTACACTCAAAGCACCGACAGGATAGCCAGGTGAAGCTGACGACAACCTCCTAGGTAGAGCTACAAGATGCCATTCACAAAAAAAAAACAATGGATGTTTTTTTTTTTTTATTTAATACCGTGATAGTTCGGTCTAATAATTATATTTATGGCTCGAAAGGGTGACTACAAAAAAAAAAGGAGATATAGTTTGTCGACCCGAAATAAATTGCGTTAAGGGCAAGTGAATGATGAAACACGTGATAATATTGATTATTTGATACATCTGCACATTGAGAGTACATTGCACCCGTGTAAAAGCAGGGGCGGGTTTCCAAAATACAAACTGTTGAAATATGTGATGAATTTACTACATGATAGTGAACTTTGTTTCATAAAGAGAATAACATACATTTTCGCCTGACATGGAAATAAATCCCGTGACCTGAAAACCGTCATGTTTCTAGCTACTGGTTTAATTAACTTATCGATACCGGGAACTGGAAACTACGTTTATGAATTCTGGCTGCTGTTCCTGAAAGCTTAAATTTTATATTTACTGAACTTGTTACGTTAAAATCATCTACATAGGACAGGACTCTATCTGATGTTTTCGTTATTTACTTACTTTATTTAGCAAACAATGAATAATAACAGCCGCTTAGGCCGATCTTTAGGTAAAGCCTTTGCTTTGCTTGCCTAGGCTGGTTGGTTGGTGATCATCCATTACATACCGAGTTCCATGCCTCGGAAAACACGTTAAGCCGTTGGTCCCGGCTGTCATTTGTAAATCCCAAATAACAGGCGTTACAGGGTATCGTATTACCCAGTTCTAACTGGACTGTGAAGGTCAGATAGGAAGTCGCTCACGAAATACCTTTCACTCCTTTGTTGCATCACCTAGATGTTCCCACTGCTGGGACACAGGCCTCCTCTCAATGAGAGGGAGTGACCTTTAATCCACCACACGGCCCCAGTGCGGGTTGGTAGATGTCACATTCTTCGAATTTTTAGTTCTAGGACATGCCGGTTTCCACACGATGTATTCCTTCACCGTTTTGAGAGCAACGGTGATGAAATAAATTATACAAAGGCGCATTGCCTGCCTGGGTTCAACCTACGACTTACTGCTCGTAAGTCGGGGTTGCCACCACTGGGCCACCGCTGCTCTCCTCTGTGTTGCATGTATTAAAAATATTCAAAACAGCGCTATCGTGATGTGGCAACATTCAGAATGGCTGTGCATTACAGGCCACGGATATCGGACACTGACAAGTAGGAATTGCACTCAGTATTTGATCTTCCCGTCTTCAATTTACCCGTACCGGTTCACGAGTAACTGTAACTTAACTGGCCTTTTTTTAACTACAGCCCTCTAGAGCCAACCAAACCGTAACGATATGGTTGACGGCACTTTAAAACAAACGCGTTATCTTCTGTAGTTATCACAGAACACTTATACAGCATGTTCAGAAAAGTGTAGTCATATTTAAGAGTTTGGACTATTTGTATGGGACCAACATCGTAACCGCGCAAAAAACTACTATGCTGAACATTGCATTTGGGTCGATTAAGTTTTGTTTTTAAGGGACAGTTGTTTTTCTTTGCGATTACTAAATGTGGGTCCCACAGTCGCATACAACAAGTTGTTCAGTTTTATGGTCCGTACCATACCCTTTACCAACACTTTTCTGAAACGCCCTGTTTATGGCATCATGTTCTGACTTACCAATAACGCTTGACATGACACACGAGATCAATTGAGGAGCACTGATAACGGTATTGTCATGTCAATGACGATAAAAGGGGTTTGTTTTGTTTGTGAGGTTTTTTTGACGCTGCTACATTCCATCGGTATATAGAAGATTTTGATGTTACGATTTAACTTGGTCATAGTCTAATAATAACCCATGGGTTAGGCCATGAATATTGTTTAGTTAATTGATGATCTTTTTCTCCTACACCCGAAAGCTATTTTTTTTTACTATACCTTCTGTAGTAAGCAACGACTTATTGTCGGGCCTATGCTGTGCTCCCATACTCAAGTACCTACTAACGCTGTAACTTCAAATATTGTAAAATTATGACTGAAAAAGAGTAACCATGGAGTTTCTTGCCGGTTCTTCTCCATAGGAAACGACCAACCCGAACCGTGCACCTTTTGTTGACGTTTGATAAGTGCCCATGTAGGCCTATGTAAAATAAAATACTTTGATTTGTTTACAAAAAAAAATATTAACAATTTTGAATCGGCAATTAAGAGCGTCTACCCCTTACGACATTTCATACCAACTTTCAAGTCCTTAATTTCCGAAATGACTGAACCGATTTTAATTCAACTAAAAAAGTAACTTTTTAAACCTATGTATCCTGCTTATGAGTATGAAGTGGGAAAATTAGGACTTGAAAGTTTGCATGAAATGCCTCAAGGTGTAGACGCTCTTAAATAGATACACTCTTGTTCTCTTTAATTGTGACGGTTTCACTTAAAAGCTACCTAACTGGAATTATTAAGTTGCTAACCTTGAAACTTCGTTCGGTATTTAGGTTCTAGGCTGGTCGAGCCATAGTTCTCGTTATACAAACCAGAAACCACACACCTTTGATTTTAACTAACGGCTACTAAAACAACATTATCTTCGCCGTTTTCTAGTAAAAATATGAATTGTATCTAGGTACGACTCTACACCTATTTAACTGGATGAATAACAGCACCCGTAGCATGACCACAGTAGAAACGAGTTTTGTCTACGAAAGAATAGACATAATTACAGATAGACAATGACAATGTGTCAGTTTGTCGATTCTTCTGTCGACATAGCCCGTTTCAACGGCGGTTATGCTACGTGTGCTGTATTGAGTGTATAGGGCGTCTGCCTATCTGACCTCCACAACCCAGTTAGTACTTCCCAACTATATTATCAGCCTAAAAAGTTTCCACTGCTGGTACACAGGTCTCTCTGCACTTTGACAGGGGGCGGGGGAACAATCCACCATGCGAGTCCAGTGTAGGTTGATGACGGGGTACTTCCCAAATATACCTGGTATGGCTATATTGGTTCTGTAAGCGGTTAGCAACCAACAGTCCCGTGTAGTTTCAGGCTCGATATAATGTGGTTATCGATCAACCGAGCAAACATCATTACAGGAGTCACAAATAGGTAAAATACGAAACTTGACGCAAGGAGTGGCTGATATACATACATGGTGTAAGAAATATGAGAGTAACTCTGTCCGTCTGTCCCTTACAATTTTTACGTTTTTCGATTGAGCGGGATTTGAACAAATATAGTACGTTTTGTGAGTCTCCCAGTTCGGGGAGTTGCGGAGAAACTCGTGACCGAAACATCCTATTTACACTTAAGGGGAAAGCGCCATCTGCCAGGGCTGCGGGACTGTTCGAAAGAGATACCGTGGCCATGGAACACAAAGGGCTAAGAAGGAACATGGATGGGTTTTAGTCAGAACAAGACTGACACTCCCTTCCGCTCCGCCCAGAGCGGGAGGAGTCATTTGATGATTTCCCATCAGAAAAAAAAAGGGGGAAAGAGCCAGGGCAGCCCACAAAATTTAAATTTTGTTACGTTTTATGCAATTAGCAGGTCAGTGTTAGGCGTATGTTGAACAACATAACACGTTTAGTGTTACATAATTATAATCCTTCATATCATCAATACAACCCAGTAATTTCATTTAATCTCATTCAATGACTATTTCATAAAAAAGTCAGTCAGTGGGATTAAACGAACTAATAGGGTTTTTTTGATGATTTAAATTATTGTAAGTCTGTAAATAGAGCAGCGTTGGCCCAGTGGTGGCAGCTTACGAGCAGCAAGCCGTGGGATCGAACCCAGGCAGGCGCCTCACTTTGTTTAATTTATTTCATCACCGCTGCTCTCAAAAACGGTGAAGGAAAATATCGTGAAGAAACCGGCTTGTCCTAGAACTAAAAATTCGAAGACATGAGACATCTACCAACCCGCACTGGGCCCGCGTAGTGCCTTACAGCCCACTCCCTATTATAGAGAGGAGGCCTGTGTCCCAGCAGTGGGAAGATCATAGGCTGGTGATGATGATGAATTCTGTAAAGCCGTAAATATTACGGCTGTGACTTGTATTTTAATCAACATACAACCTGTGATTGACTTGCAAATTTGGCGGATTACCCTGGCGCTACCTTAAACAGCTTAGCAATAAGCTTGCCACTAGATCAACGAAGGAATCTGTGCTATCGTGATATCAATTTTCTGTAATATCGCAGCAGTTATAGTAGAGGTTTTTTAATATCATAAACATCGATTTACATCGTGTAGCATACCTGCGACCACCTCGTTAGCAAAGACCGCGCACTCTATTAAATTTAAGTATTTTTATACTCGTATGTGCTCATATTAGCAGAATGGTTAATGAGTATTTATTAGTTTTGTAATAAATACGTACGTACCCAACGCTTAGCATTATAAAAGATTTTTTTTAGATTATAACATCGTAAAACTGTTTTATTTTGATATGTATACCTAAAATATCCTTCAAACTCAAAGTCGAGCCATTTAAAAACTTTCTATTTGCTTAGTTACTTCCTCCAGCTGACTTTTTCCATGTCAGGTGTAAACTAAAACGAAGTTTTTATTATCAGGTATTAATTTACAATAATAAAACCTACTATAAAATTTCCATTTTTAGTACTTATGAGTACTTACGAGTATTTTCTGTAACCTATAAAGTACTTGCAAGTTTATTCCGCTAAGATTCCAAAAAGAAAAAACTACGATCTCAAATCAAAGATACCGAACTACAGCGAAAACAATCACGCAATAGTTACACGTTTAGCTCTAAATATCAATGGAAGAGTGATGTTTCATGAATTACTTATGGACGATCCGGGTCATCCGGCCCTAGTACTCGGGTCAACCCCGTGTCGCGTCGTAGTGACATGACAACTCGTTCATGAGTGTATACAGTCCTTACATATACAGTTTACTTCTGGCAGAGATAACCATTAGCGACCTTATTGTAAAGGCAATAAGGATCACTGTGATTTGAACTATGTAAGGATTTCACTTATGCGTGTGTCGTATGAACGTATAAAAACCGGACTTTTCGAGTTCTTTCCAAAGATTTTATTTTTTTGCTGAGGAAAAATATTTGATCTGATGAAATTTGATCTTGTGATAGCAATTATTTTAATATTGCTGTTTACTTTCATATTAGTGGGACGGTCCGGGTCAGCCGGTCCGGGTACTGAGGTCAACTCCGTGTCACGTCACTTTGAAACGACACCTCGTTCATGAGAGTATATACAGCCACGACCAATAATATGTATACACTAAGCAAACTACAAAAACAAATTGCTTGTGAAATAACGATTACAACTTTGAAATAAGACCTGATTCGCAACTGTCTAACAAGGCGCGGTGGTGACAGGGGGAGTAAGCTGTCACCAAATGGTTTCCAAGAACTGGGAAAAGAAATGTGGGTCATCCGGTCGCAAGATGCGCAGATGACATAGTTGCCACCGGGGGAAAACTTGGATGAGGCTGGCATAGGAACGTGGAGATTGGCACATGAAAAGAGAGCCCTATACCCAGCAGTGTTTTGTCGTTTTTGTTGTTTAATCTAGTCTTTTTGTATTTTTTATTTTATTTATGATTGTTTGTGAATGTGTGGACATTGTAGGCTTTATAGATTCCTAGATCCTTGGTAACTTTTTATCTTGTTCTACGTTTTGTTTAAGCAACGACTTATTGTCGGGCCTAGGATGTCCTCTCATACTTAAGTACTAACGCTGTAACATAAAAATATTGTAAAACCAAATGATTTCAAAAAAGTAACCATGGAGCACCTTTTTGTCGACGTTTTATAAGTACCCATGTAGGCCTATGTGAAATAAAATATTTTGATTTTGAGTGAGTGAATTCACGCTGTGGATGAATCAAAGAATCGGTCCAAAAAATTACATTAGGAACAACATCAAAATACACTACTACAATCACTATTTAGAAAGGGAAACACATTTAAAATTTACTGCATGAGTGCTATATTAGTGCTTGGGACTGCACCTTTATGTGTGTGATGCTGTAACATTTATAAATTAGACTTTTCGAATTATTTGTAAAGGTAGGTGTCATTTTGGAGAGCAGTATTTGGTAGCGTAGGTAAACTTAAAATTACTTAAAAACACCGTAACAACAGCTAAAATGAGAAAAAAAAAGTGGACCTGTCACAAAAAGACGTATAGGATAGTGAAACTACAAATAGCTATTTATGGCTGTTTACACTTCACACCTGATAATGAGTACTGACATTGTTGTAGGGAATCTATAATACTATGCTAAGTGTAAATGTAAATTTGAAGCTAAAGTTGTTATTGTGTATGCATTCACTTTAATACATATCATCATTCTCTTGCACTTATCCTTATTTATTTAGGGTCGGCGCAGCATGTCTTCTTCTTTCATACTTCTCTATTACTTGTCATTTAATGATATACCTCCTTTTTTGCCACATCATGCTTCACACAGCCCATCCATCGTTTCTTTGGTCTTCCTCTACTCTTATACCCATCCACAGTCATACTCAAAACTTTCCTCACGACATTTTCCACACATATTTTCAGTCACTGGCACTTTCAGACTTCTTTTTATGTCCACCACGCATCCCCCTTAGCGTTCTCATCTCAGCCACATGCAAATGCCGTTCATTCATCCCTTTTGTGGCCCAACATGATGACGAGATACCGAAAGTCGGAGTAGGCAGGAAGAAACGCGTCATCTAGCACTATGACTCTAGTACTGGAGAGACCGCCGAAATCGCAGAACATGTATTCGCTTTTAGTTCTGCTGATTTTCAGGCCAACATTCTCCAGCTTCTGTTGCCATTTCTCCAATCTGCTGTGGATCTTTGATTTACTTTATGATTTACTTTAATACATAATTAACTCAAAAACTTCTTATTTTAATCGTACTTCTTCGTCTTGTGTATACCTCGTAATTTGAGCTTGGTGACCTAAATATTGTAAGTAAGTATGTCAAGAATAATAAACCCTTAAATTTCCCGGAAAACTTCAATCCGTTCCATTACATAAAACAAGAAAAGCCCTTAAGTAAGTTAATAACGGTTACACACCTGTTACCTTATGTGACTTAGTACAATAACAATTGAAACGAGTAAAAGCCAAGGAAAACTCAACCTTACATCCTCACAACCTTACAACCTTACATCCTCCTTATGTTATTGGGGTAATTATAATCGGCCCCAAATTATTCACATTTTTGTTTATTCAGAATACTACCGGACTCTCGGTAATTCTCTAATAACTCCTCCATTATTGGACACGATTTTGAAAACGTAAACAGCGCACTATCAATGGTCACGGATTGGTTCACAACAAAATATTAAATTCGCCTTACCTAATAATAGAAATCTAGTTCCCAACATTGTTCTCGGCAATGAGGAGCTTAAAACTATTGACTCAGGTAAGTTTCTGGGTTTAAAACTAGATTCAAAATTACAATGGGTTAAACACCATATCAAGCCTAGCGGGGAGTCTTAGTTCGACCGCATACGCTGTTAGAAAATTTAGACAGTAGACTGACGTTGATACAGCACGGTTAGTCTATTATAGTTATTTTCACAGTGTTATGAACTACGGTATTCTGCTGTGGGGCAAAGCCGCTGGTAACCAAAATATATTCGTTCTTCACAAACACGCGGTTCGTGAAATTCACCAGCTGGGTGCACGAATATCTTTGAGACAAGACAAAAGACTTATAAAAGATCTCTGATAAAAAAAACTTTTGATTCTCAAAATAAGCCAGTAATCCCCGTAAGATTTAGGTGTACCTAACAGTACACCCACATTTTGCCAGATATGTTGAAGTCCCATGGAATAAGGGGCTATCAACTGGGCACGAATCCAGACTCTGTGGCAGCTACTGAGAAAATCCTGATGGAATAAACCAATAGCACTTTGCTCGACCTGGGAATCGAACCCAGGACCTCATGCTCAACAGTCGCGCTTGCGACCTCTATACCTACCAATGAGGCAGTCAATCAGTAATACCCATTTTTTTTCTAATTGTGATAAATTGATTTCCCAGTTTACTAAATCTCGCCTAATATCGAAGTGCTTAATTAATATTATAAGAACTGTGCTAGATATAATTCAAAATAAACAATATATTTTTATTCATGATCTTTCAAAAAAAAAAAAACTACTTAGAAATGCACCTGTCGCTTTTCTGCTAGCCAGTTACAAGCAAGTACTAAATAGATAAACAAAACCACGGCGTGTTTTCCAAGGTCCGTGTTGCAGTATAATATAACTATCAACAATCTAAGGGCCAATTTTATTGCTCAATGGTTACATCGACGAATTCCACAAATGTCAAATTCGCCTTAAAATAGCTTGGAAAAATTCCTTCGTTATCAAAGATTAATAACATGATTTTTTAAATTTAATTCTCAATGCCAATTGTGACATAAAATTAACATCAATATAATTTTATTAGTAACGAACTGCTGCCCGCCCGCTTGAAATGATTATAAAACTATTACTTTCCTCTTTGAATCTGATTTTGTTTACAATTTTATAGAGTTTTTTTTTTCAAAGGTACTTACCCAAATCCTCTTAAATAAAAGTAATACTCCTTATAACATCAGTTACCTGCCAGTAAGAGCTTTGTCAAAACCAATCCAGCCGTTTCGGAGATAAGCCGGAACAAAGAGAAAGACAAACTTAAAAAAAAGAAAGTTATATAATATTATAAATACCCTAAATACTTTCATACGCATTCAGTAAAAAGATTTTATTTCGAAATTACAAACATACAATTTTATTTTGTTAATTGTATAGATTGTACAGACGGCACATCAAGCTACAATAATCTGTCAAATTTCTTTTTAAATAGACTTTCAACCTTATTGTTAAAGAATATTGTTTAAGATTGATTTGAAAAAAAAATATAGTTTCGGGTAGCTTGACCTGCTGGCGCCTGTACCTCAACTTCAATATTAGAATATTCATACTGTTGAAATCTTAATTTCACTGACGTTTGACTGACGTATTTGATAAGGAACATGAGCGACCAAAGATCTGTAAAGCAAACAATTCCAAACATCGCTGTCATTTTCTGAACAACTGCGTTCTATTATCATTATTATAGGTAGCATGTAATCTCCCACTGCTGGGCAAAGGCCTCCCTCAATTTTTCCATTGCGTTCTATAAATTGCATAAATTTGCAAAATCATTCAACACTAAGTACCTATTGCAATAAAATTGCATGCCATTGTATTCAAATTTTCCTTTCGCACATATAATGGCATGTTCATGACATTCTATTTTCAGTTTTTCCACGGTTTCGCAATATAAAACACTTTCTGTTCCGTGAACGAAATAGTTATTTTTAGTAAAAACAAAAAACTGTTTTTCAGTAGTAAAAGAAAGTCTTTGCTGCGTTCAAAAGAAATAGGCCGAAGTGAAACGCTGCAATGTTTTCTAAGAATATCGCTTTTTTATTTTTAATATTGTACTGTGTGACGGGAATAGCCGCCGGATTCTTCAAGAGAACAGTTGATCCAATTACTGGGGACGGTAATGCCCAGATTTTCTCAATATTATTTCAGCATCATCATTAAAAAGTTGAAAACACAATTTGGAAACGGCTTGGTAGAGCCTTTTATCAATTATGCTTAAAATGCAATATTTAAGAGTGTTTGGATAACCTATTTCTATGGCACAGTTTGTCAGTCACAGAAAAAAGTGCGGTTTTTTTTCCCATATCGGGTTTACAGACGGTGAACGTGCGGATTCGAAAAGTAAATTTGATCGATTATAAAATGAAAAAAAAACTACACGTTTTCCACATGGTATCTTTTTTCTCGTGGTTTAAAAACGATTTATTCATATTTATGGGTGATACTATAAAAATCTCTCACAAAAATTTCTACAGCTAGTCGTATTTTCCATTTTTCACTTTCGTGCTCCGGCCTCTGATGATAATTGCGTAAAAAACGTTAGGTACACGATATTTATTTACATACATTCATATATTTTGCTTTATGAACTTACCTTTTTGTTTTTGTTTCAGGAATTTTGCCAGACAGGACAAACCGAATTGAAGATATTTTTTTAAGATATTATAATGGGTGAGTAAAGTTTTGAATTCATCATCATCATTCTGAACCCCCTAAATAAAAATTTTTCATCGATAATTAAACAAAAAAACAGCTGTCCCATACATTTTGACCGTGAGGAAGCACTTTTGTAGGAAACAGCAGATTTTTTTTTCAATAACCGAAGAAAAAGGGGTTAAGAAAAAAAAAGGGGGGGCAGGGTTCAGAATGACATACTGACTACCTGGTAAGCGTTTTCGCGTCGCTGTCCTTGTATACTAATTCAATGAAAAAACTAATCAAGATTATCATAATGTAAGAAAGAGACTTGCAAATTGTTTCCATGAATTCACTACACATTATAGCACCCATAAACGTTAAAATATTTCGTTGGTTATCTAGAAACGTTTGCTTAATTCACGGTTACAGTTTGCGTGATTTACATTCGTGTTTTTTATAACAAAAACTACTCCGCCATAAAATATTAGTTTCTATTTGGAAGAGAGAAAAACTAGGTTAATAAAACCATAAGTCCTATAAAAGAAGAAAATGTAATCCGACTCCGCGTCGATAAGTCGGGGAAAGAAAATTGAATGCTTATTGGAAAACTCATTATATTGTTGGTTATCACGCGATCAAAAGCCACTGCAAACAACTCCAAGAAATCGGATTAGATTTAAACAAGCTAATAGTAAAAAATAAACATGATTTTAAATATAGGCATAACATCATTTATTTATGTTCGTATTCCCTTTAGCAAACCTGTTTAATGATACCTACTCATGTCATGATGATGCATAAAAAAACTAGTCCGCCATCATTTTTACTCCGCCATATTGGATTTAAAGTAACGTCACTTATAACGAACCATGCATTGTCACCCAAATTAACAGTGTATGCAAAATTTCAGCGCAATCGGTTTGGGATCACTGGTTTAAAATCCAGTAGCAACATTTGACCTTAACATACAAACATTGTAAGTTAAATTAAAGCTTGTAAAAATACATTTGTTGCAAATCTAGTCTTTGGTGCACAGTAATACTAATTTACTAATACGTCATTACACCAAACCGTCTTTTTGTTATATGCCTAGTATTTGCGACCGAACGAGGTTTTGTGACGTCTCGACGATCTTCAGAACTGAGCTTATTTTTTAAGTGGTTATTGTTCTTATTGTCATGAACAACTCTTACTACAGGATCAATCGAGAAAAACAAAGAAATTCAATTATGCATTTTTTTAAATCAATTATATTGTAATTTATTCCATAATAAAATTAGTTTATAAAGAAGGGTACAATGACACCACAAAAAGTTTGGGGTTAACGAAAACTAAAGTTGTTTAGTTTCACCAATGACCTGATTAATAAGTGCACTTCAATTCGAAGATACGGCTTCTTCTTCAAACAAACATGGCCACTTGAGTCTTACTTGATTTTTTTTCTAATCCACAGACAAACAGCAAACGACTACGTGGACTTTCCCCTCAGTCAAGCCAGTCGATTATTTGAACTTAAAGGCTTCGACAAGACCAACCCTACCGTTCTCTACATCCATGGCTTTATTGAAATCGCTCAGCAGGAGAGTATCCAGGTAAGATATTGAAGTTTTGGTCATTATAATCATAATCAGCCTGTAATGGCCCAAATGGTAGGACACAGGCCTCACACACATAGCAAACACACAGGAGACAGGAATAGAGAGGACTCTATGAGAGGGAATGGGCTGTAAACAACCACGCGAGCTCAGTGCGGGTTGGTAGATGTCACATATCTTCGATTTTTGGTTTAAGGATATACCGATTTTCCCTTAACACTGTTTTATTTCACCGTTTTGAGAGCAGTGGTGATGAAATAAATTATACAAAGTAAAGCGCCTGCCTAGGTTTGAACCCAAGACTAATAACAACTCGTATTTCGGGGGCGTTACCTTTGGGTCAACACTGCTGGTATCAAGGCTGGATGCAAAACTAGAAAGTACTTAGTAAAAACAAATCGTGTGTGCCTCTCCCTTTGCTATCTGAGATGATGCTAAAAAAAAAGCGAAGAATATCATATAGAAGCGTTGTCATAGAGTTTCATAGTAACCAATCGCCATGTTTGTGGTTGGGGTCACCTGATTTTACCATTTGTACCTTTCGTGATGACATTGGGGTCAACCCTATTAGGAAGTACCTATCAAAGGGGTAATTATTTTATGTTAGCTTCTGCTATAAGTTGAAAGTGTCTACCATGAAACTCTTTCAATAAATAATCGTAACGTGAATTAATAATGTTGAAAATATTAATACCCAAACAAATCTAAATTTGGCTGTAGCTGGTTTGACTCAAAGCCCAACATACTCAAATATGATTTATGATTTGTTGATAGTGTAAACAAAAACTCTAAAGAATAAATTGTTTTTAGATATCACAGTAGTTTTTGATCTACTTCGATAGTCCATTCCGAGACAAGGCTAGCAAAAAGTAGTATAAACTAATTAACACCAATACACGAATACGCCTACCTTAATTTACTAATTGAATTACTTGGTAGTGTAGATTGCTATCTAATGTTCGTGAGATATTTCACTTCCCACTTTTTACCGTTTGCTATTTTGACCTCTTCCATTCGTTTGGTTAGTGCCTTATTTAGTGTCAGAGTTTTTATGCCGGCTATAGGCCTCTGACTTGGCTTAACATGCCGCATGCCGTCGACAAATATCTCTCAGGCATGCTGATTTCCTCTTGATATTTTCCTTCACGGAAACTTGTGATAATTATACAATACACACCTGAAACCGAAAAATCATGACTTTGATGCGAACTCGTGACCTAAAACTTGGCAATCCGACGGTCATAATTATCGGCTATCACAGCTCATATAGCTGGCTAGCTCTTCCATTTCTCAAGCCACATACCAATCTTTGAAGTTAGCTCATCATCATCATTTCAGCCGAAAGACGTCCACTGCTGGACATAGACCTCCCTCAAGTGACGCCACATTGACCGGTCCTGTACGCCTCGCATCCAGCGGATCCCCGCAACCTTCACCAGGTCATCGGTTCACCTAGTGGGAGGCCTTCCAACGCTTCGTCTTCCGGTTCGCGGTCGCCATTCCAGAACTTTTAACCCTGCCCACTGCCACTTAAGTTTGGCAATTCTTCGGGCTACGTCGGTAACCTTGGTTCTCTTGCGAGTGTCCTCATTTCTGATTTGATCACGCAAGGAAACTCCGAGCATAGCCCTCTCCATTGCCCTTTGGGTGACTTTGAGCCTTCTGATGAGGCCCATTGTGAGCGACCACGTTTTGAAGTTAGTTGTTCAGACTTAATCCCTTTTGTCCTATAACATTCGCCATAACGCCCCAAGTGTTTTATGTTCCCTATACGCATCTGTGTTATCTCGCCATTAACCCTTCAACAGGAAGACATCTGTCTTCCATTACGCTATCTCCTGTCATGGGAAAACGTTGCACAATCACGGAAGAGGATTGATGATAGTATGGTGTTTATATTGACCTTTTACTGCTAATGTTGTCTTTGAAGGCAATGTAGATCCCTGGTAAATCCCTTGGTTACCGATAGTGTTAAACTTTCTTACTGGTTTAAACTTCAAAGTCCTCACATATTGAAATCCCATTAAAAAAAAAAACTGAGCTTTAGTACGATTCAAAGCAGTGCAGTGACTCTCAATTTGATTATTTCATAAGTGAATTAGTGTAACAGGTGATTCTTTCATATTTGCAACAAATGTGATACTTTCTTACTGCTTTGGTACTTAGAAAGTAAAAATGTGTCACTAGGAAAAACTGGCAGACTTTAAATACCTGCGATTAGAATTACAACTTAGAAAAAGCAATTAGATCTCGATGCTCGGTATTTTTATTTCAAATTAGATTTTGCTTTATGGTAAATGATTTCTTTTTCTATCTTCAGGTCGTGGTAAGCTCATACTTGGAAGCAAGGCCGGAGACAAACGTTATATTATTGGACTGGTCCAATATGGCACATGGTTCTTACTTAGTTAATGCCGCTAGAAACACCAAAAAGGTAAGATTTTATGTTAGCGGAGACTATTTGGACACCCACTAATATTTACTAATAAGGCTTTATGGACAATTTGTCTACACAATAATATGCACTATCATATTCTTGTGGGTACAAGGTCATAGCTGATGGCATCGGCGTCATCGGCAACACGCGACGATATGGTTGCTTTATTGGCCTGTTTTAATATTACATTTAATGTATGATCGAGTAACGAGAGCGTTACTTGAAAAGTTTATATAAATTATAACTTTAACTATAAATAAGTGGGTTTACACCTACTGAGCCACAAACGCGTTTGCATAGTAACGAAATAGCTCATAAAATATAAGGGGCTAATTATTGTTCATTTTATTACAACTAACGGCTAGCCAACGCAAACGTTATTGCGTATCTACAATCAACGAAAAAAAGTGGAATAACACAACATTAACAGATTATCAAAACTATCACAAAATTATTAGATACATGGTATTTCATTGATTTAGTATTATTTCAAATTTCCTTCGGAGCCGTTTTTTATTAAATATTTAGCTCAATAATTAATTAAGATTAAATAGCGGGGTACACAGTAAGACAGGTTCGCGGCAGGCCGAGAGATGACGGGACGATCTGGACAGAGAAATGGAAAGAATAAACTGAGGCCTCGACCCCATTTCGACAGGAAAAAAACATAGAAGTGTTAATCGGCTTTTGTCGTTGATTCTTCAATATATTAATAGAAAAAAAGTACTAGGTTATTACTCTGAAAATTATAGGTAGTCATAAAACTACTAAAGTCTTAAATATTAACCTAATAGCGGCGAAGTACGTATGTAACCTAGTTTTGCGTAACTCATAAGTAGTTATTTTCTAGAAATCACGGCAGCTTAAAATTAGACCACTATACAGGCACGTCTGAAGAAAGTGTTGACTAAACTAGGACAGGACTATTGTAGTAGAATTATAAGGCCATTTCAGCAATTTTTCGAAAATATTAGGAGTATCTCGGGTGATTAAAAATATGTACTGAAATAACTAACAATACATCTAAGATAAAAATCGGTGCGTGGAGTCCCTCCGCGCGGAAGAAGTGAAACTTCGTAGTACATGCGTTCGAGTGCCACCGCATTCACTCTCGTTATTTTATTGAGCTTCTAAATAATATTTTGTTGTTTTCTTGTTGTATTATTTTTATTACATAAGTTTATCGAGATTACTCTACTCATGAAAATTGAGCGAAGGCTGGTCACACCGAAGAGTCAAATGCATGACTGTTTGCACGTCATCTTGCGTACCTAGTAAAGCTACGTAGTCAGAAATCTTGTAATACTGCCATCTCTTAGTGAGTTATAGAAAATATTCCCCCTCCATGGTAGCGTTAAACTTGTTGGAAGTCGCATAAGAAGTTTCACTTCAATAAAATGGATTTGTGAGCTGAGTAGCTGTATGATTTCGATTTTTAAGGTATATAGAGTGACCGGTAATAAGTGACCGATACTTAAAAACGTGATTGTACTCATGATAACAAACAGCTTTCCCAAAGCAACATATTTTTAGACTCATTCAATTTGAGCTCAGTAACACAACAGCTATATGATATTTGGGGTTGCTAGCCGTGCGGGTGCTCTGCCTACCCACTGTTGCACGGTGCGATAGTAATGAGACAGAACGGCGACATGCGGCTAACAGCTGATAGATCACAGGCGCACGCGCGAATTTCATATGGCTGTTGTCTTATTGTGATAAAATGTTTCTTTGAGAAAGTTTTTTGTTATAATGAGTAAAATCATGTGTTTTAGTAAAGGTCACTAAATACCAGTGACACTATATGTAAATAGTCGCAGTTGACTTATTATTATCGAAGAACTGAAATAAATTGTTTAGGCAGTAATAGTTTCCTTATTGTTTTACATGAGCTGGTTTATTTTTGGACTAAAGTATGCACAACAAGGAAACGAAATTGATGTTCTAAACATGTACGAAATACCAATAGGTAATTTCATTGTCGATTACTTTTGCATTATACACTTTACAAGTACCTACTCCTCTGGTTAATAAATTATGGTTTTTATCTTATTGCACCGCTGGAAATAACATAACATAATATCACGCCTATAATTCCCGAAAGGTCTGGCAGAGGTTTACCCACCCATACACCCACATTTAGCCAGTTATTTTTTTTTAGACCCATGTAATAAGGGGGCGAGCTTATTGCCATCAAGCGGGCACAAATCTAGACTCCGTGACTACTACTGAGAAATTCTTGATGGAAAAACCCAATAACAATTTGCCCGACCCGGGAATCGAACCCAAGACCACATGCTCAGAAGTCCTGCTTGCGACCACTCGGCCAACGAGGCAGAGGTTGAAAATAAAAACTATGTGTTATGCCACGCGTATCCTGATAAGGACAGCTTTTACCATTATTATTTCGCTGAAATTATCTTCAGATGCAAGATTTCTACTCTATACAGGTTTTAACGAAATTGGTATATACATACTTAAGGGTGTGCTACAGACCATCAAACTGAACATGTTTCTCAATCGGACAAACATCGTAATAGTGAAAAAAAATATCTGCCTCCCCATACAAAATTTCTTTTTTATTCGTCCTAAATGTATGGAGCAGGTGATATTTTTTTCGCTATTACGATTTTGTCCGATGGAGAAACATGTTCAGTTTGATGGTCAGTAGTACACCCTTAAGTATGTATATACTCTTTCAGTTACAATATAAAAAATACTTGCAAAGATCTCCTCAGCTAACACAACGCTTTCTTCTTTCAGGTGGGAACAGCAGCGGCAGAGCAGTTACACAAACTATTAGAATCAGGACTACTACTGGAGAAAATCCACGTCATTGGCCACTCTCTCGGAAGTCATGTGGCTGGATACGCCGCGAGGGAACTCAAGACTAAATACAACAAGGTAGTGAAAAGGTAGATATACTTTTTATTACTTGTATGTTTTTACTATGCCTTCTTCATTTTATTTTGTTAACTCTATACTATATCTAAACCAAGCATTTATGGCCAATATAGTCATTGCAATTATTTCTATAATTGTATGTCTTTCGAACCATATCACGAATATTTCTCCTTGTAACTCGATTCGCTATAAAATTAAATGAAGTTGTTCCTTGATATAAAAAAAAACACTTATTTGATTATTAGCTCATTTTTTTTGTCATATATTAGAGCCACATTGGCGGGATTCGGTGAAACATTTATATTTTAGTAAAAGATGGAGCTAGACGTCCTGTAACTTTCAATGCTCTCATTCTAATCCCGCTTATAATATTATAAATGCGAAAGTTTGTAAGAATATATATTTGGATGTCTGGATTTATGGATGATTGTTAGGTACTCTTTCACGCGAAAAGTAATGAATGGATCTGGATGAAATTTGTCACAGAGATAGATAATAGTCAGGAATAGCACATTTAATCATTTAATTATCTTTTAATCGCGTTAGTACGACCCCGTGGGACAATTACCGAATAAAACGCGGGCTTAGCCGTGGGCACCTAGTAGGCACTAGGGTAACCTAGTATAACATAATAAACTGCACTAAATTAACATCAGCCTACAAACATTTCAGATTAACGGCACTCGATCCTGCTTTTCCAGCGTTCTACCCTGACGGTGTGGTGATGGAACACGTCAGCGCTAAAGATGCGGAGTTCGTTGACGTGATCCACACGGATGCCGGTGGCTACGGAGCGCCGGTCCGGACCGGTACGGCAGATTTCTGGCCGAACGGTGGAAAAAGCATACAACCGGGATGCCCCCGTTTTGCGCCTATACCTCTCTCCGATGATAGTGAGTACTGAGTGTTTTAGTTATAATTATTTTATCAGCATTATTGTCAATGCTGTAAGATTGGGTTGTAGTACATTGAATGCTCAGCATTACCTGACCTCTCTTTCTCCATACTTTTTTGTTAGAGGGATCATGAAGTGCAGGGTACTGACTGTACAAGTGAGCTTACGGACAGTGTACTGATGCTCCCAGCTCTAAACACTGGGTACAAAGCTGATGTTCTGCTATTTTACGCTTGCAAGAAAACAACATATCCAATGGGCCCTTTTCAAGTAACACTGCGCTTATGCTTTTCAAACGCCTATTACGCTAGAGTGACGTCCCCTTATGATTATTATTTGTGCCTATGGTATGGTCTAGCTCTTCTACTAGAAAAACCTTCTATTATTTTAGATTGTTTTCTGAAATGTAATGATAATTCAGCCTCATCTGGTAACACTGGGAGACGAGCCAAAGCTTCTCGGAAAAACGCTAAAAGGATGAATCGTAGGTGTTTTTTTTAACATATATTTTAATATTGGTGTATGTATTTAATATCTGTCAAATAAATACAAAGTTAATTTAGGTTTTGGCACGGGATATACGGCAATTCGACAACAACAATACACACCCCGCTATTTCTAATTTGGCTACAGAATTATGGCATGTGTGAATTTAACTATTCAGCAGGATATTTTCACGGAGCTAATAACAACATTACACCTTTACTTACATTTGCCTTTCTACTGTATGGCAACCTTGGGATCATAGGTATCTTATGCCTTTTTTCATTTACATTTTTAACAGCACCGCAAAGTTTAATTTAATTTTTTTCGACCACAACATCGCTTACCATCAGTTGAGATAGTGGCCAAGCGCGAGCCTATTTATAATAAAAAAAAAAAGCTCGGCTCAGCGTTGTTCAAATGTCTGCAAGTTTAAGTGCAAAGGGGCATATTTGTAACAACTGCTGGGCTACAATGACGTCTTAAAGCTGTATTGTTTTACTCTTATTACAGTCTGCGAAAGAGACGGAGCTATACAGGATGTCTAGCGCCATCTCTTTCCCACACTAGAAAAGGAGTAAAACAATAATGTTTTAAGACGTCATGGTATGCCACCTGATCTTAAAAATAACTATCATAATACTCTAGTTACTCGAAGATACTATTGATGACTAAACTTATTTTTTTTTCTCATCAATTTCAGACTTATGCAGCCACTGGCGGTCATGGCGATTCTTCGCGGAATCAGTAATCAATCCTGAAGCGTTCCCAGCCTCTCCTGCCGAATCTTACAACAAATTTAGAGAAAATTCCACCCCAGAAGAAGGCATGGTGTTTATGGGCTATAGCTGTGATAATAAGTAAGTTATAAACATACATCATACGTAAAGGTATGAACTACTGAACACCATCTGTTACGATACTTATTTAGAGGTATGAGGAACAGGGTGTAAAGTTCCTCAATACTCCTTAGAAAAGGGAGGATCCTCTGACCAGACAGGTGTTATGTCTGGTGGGCAACTGCCCGATAGTGTTTTTCGGGTTCCTCTATATAGTCTTAAGTCGATGTAAGCTTTGCTGGCGAGATGTAGGAAATTGATGTTAGTTCTTCCGTCAAGTCATAGATGGCGCTGTAGTACTTTTTGTAGTAAGTGGCTTTTCGTAGATCGCTACACTTACATACTTCGTCATTTCATCCACGTTCACACATCAGGTCATACACGCAAGCCAGGTGCGAGTACTACGTACTTGACCTTTTTCAAAAATTAAAAGAGTGTATGTCCTTCTGTCGTTGCCACTCTCATCTGCCTTTTGCTAGTCGCCTTCCACTCATCCTCTCAACTTGACCATAG
The DNA here is from genome assembly GCA_963082945.1 of Cerastis leucographa. Lineage (NCBI taxonomy): Eukaryota > Metazoa > Arthropoda > Insecta > Lepidoptera > Noctuidae > Cerastis > Cerastis leucographa. The sequence goes on from OY720357.1 coordinate 13,258,245, forward strand.
CATAAGTTATTGCCTGTGTTCAAGCAATGGAAAAAAGAAAGAAAAGTATTTTTGACTCGCACAGGATAAGACAATAAAAAGAAGAAAAAAATAAGACATAGATACAAATATTTTAAATGTACTTGTAATTCTTTTTTCAGTGCCCAAGGATCATACTATTTGACGACAAACTCCGAGACACCGTTCGGAAAAGGAATGGATGGACTGTACCCGAAGAGTAAAAAGAATTCCATTAAAAAATAAATTAAAAGAAAAAGGAATAACGGTCTCCTTTAAAGTACTTATACTGCAATACTCAATCTAAAGTGTTCGACTTTTTGAACGGTAACAAACTTTAATGCTAAAATATAATGAATTAAATTCCTAAATAGGAAACCGTTAATAAGATTGAGGATTGCAACACTCTTTGAGATAACTTACACATCAATCCACTTGATTTTTTAAGTGGATTAAATTTAAAAAAAAGTACCTTTAGTACGAAATCTATTGTTAAAACATCACAGAGGTTTTATAAAACCTCTAAATTTTCTAGAAATTATCACATTTTTATCACAGTGACTTTTTATCACAATAACACTGACACTGAAATTAATAATGTGATATTATTATTCTTAGTATAAATGTAGACAAAATGGCGTTGGATGTAATTTAGGGAAAGTACTTGATAAGTTTTTTATTACAACTAAAATGCGTTGTTGAGTGAGGAATGATAAACCGTTAGTTTGGATCTTGATGGGTTATAACATTTTACGATAAAGAAAGATGTGAAAATTCTGTTTTTTTTTTTCACCTGTAGACAATTTTGTAAAATATGGCTTGACAAACGAAGAACTAAAAACCAAAATAGTATGTAATGAACGTTGTTCTACCATTGCCAATTATTATCATTTTGTAATACTTTTTGTATTACAAAATTATAATAATTCTGTTGCAGTCAAGGCTTTTTTAAAGCTTTTTCTTCGGTAAACGTATCACTCATTCCTAACGGGTAGCAAAAGGGTGTTTTTTTTACTTATATAGTAGGTATTTGCTTCTCTAAATAATGTGTGTTTTTAAATGTTATTTACATAATAATTATCAGAAATCATAAATAAAAAAAAAACTTTTACAAGTTTATTAAATATTTAAATAAAACAAAAGTAGAGTTCAGTAGTTGGTCTAGATTTTAATTAAATGAATATCAAATAATTAATTAACAATATTTACAAAATAAAACACTATTCCAGTTTAACAAAAAATATTAGAAAATATTTATTTTTGCGCTTCGATACCGACTGCTTGACTCCGATTTCTTTTATCCTACACGACGTAAACTTTGTTTTTTTTTTATTTAATCTGAGGCATTTAAATAACGTTACAATAATCTTATAAAAGATATAATTCGTTCATATCCTACTTAACTAATAATAACAATTTACAAACACAGAATCTACTTAATTCAATTATTATAAAACTTTAAATTGTAGTAAAACTTAATAATATATCTTGTTGTGAAAAGCATAGACGCCTACACCCACAATCAATTCATGTATATAAAAAAATGCTGCTACTATAATATATAAACATAGTAATAAATAGAGGCCTTCTTTGTTTCTTTACTTGCAACAGTTCTATAAAAAAATAGTGAATAGGCAAAGCATTAAATCATAATGATATTATTGTTTTGTATAAAATATGAAGAGCCTAAATAATTTAACGCATTCAATGTTATATGCAGTAACGCACAATACCTACTAGGTAAGATATAAGAATGCATCGAATAGAACTTTATAAAAGTTATATTATTATAATGTAACATAACATTATCCATAGTTTTAGTAATTTATTAGTGTTCAATCGGTACTTAAGGGAACAATTATTATTTTAATTGTATTGCAGGATATTGTACGATATTTTATTATATTTTGTTGTTGATTTGATGTAATGTCTGTTTCCAATAGTAAAAATTATAAAAAATCGAAAAGAGTGTTTTACTGAATTAACCTTGTATTTACAAAAATATGCGCAGAATCATGGCTAATGGAAGGCATGCCAAGGCTTTTGGACCAGCTGTGGGACAGCAGGGCCAGTAGTAGGTAATAGTTCCACTTACACTGGTTCAACCTCATCATTCTTGACCTGACTTTGCCATCTAAGCCTATTTATTATATTTATTTTAGATATAGAAGACGTCTTAAGAGAGGGAGACGATGTTGAAAGATGGGAATTTCTCAATGTGGTATACTGAACAGTAGTAGTATCAACAAAATCTTCTTCACCTTCTCTCAATTTGATATCTTTTCCTTTTTCATCTTTTTTTCCTTGATCTTCCATGAAGTCGTCTATCTTTGCTTTCGCGTCTTTTACAACTAAATATATGATGTAAGCTAATGTTCCGTACAGTATAATTCTGCAAAGATAAGAAAATTTTCTTCATTACATTACAAAAAAAGCGTTGAATTAGCTCGGAATTAACTGTGATGCCTGGAATTTGTGATTAATAACTACAAGATACATGATATACGGTACAAAAGTTACCGGCTTCAGTTATAAAATTTAGAATTCACATCCGAACAATTAAGGGAGACTATCATCATCATCTAGCTTAGCCTTATCTCAAAGGGAGACTTTTTAAAATATATTTTTTTGCTATAGGTAACTAGAGAAAACTTCAGTAATTTTAACCTATCAACTCAACTCAAAGCATTTATTTCAATTAGACCATTACAGGCACTTTTGAAAGGCAAAATACAAAAAAAAAAACGCGAAGCTACATAAATTACTTGTAAAAGTACTGTAGTTGCCCATTCCAAAGCGTAGATCTCTATGGAGAAGAATGGACAAGAAACTCCATGGACACTCTTTTAAATCAAAATATGTTACAAAATCTTGGTTACATCATTCATGTTGAGAATTACAAATATGTGACAACGATGTTGAAATATGGTCAAGTTAAGAGCGTCCAGATTAAAAGATTAAATCAGAAATTAAAAAATAAAGTAATTAAAAATAAACCGTGGCAGCTTAGAGAGATGACCAGTCAGAACTGACAGCGCTCGTTTACGAAGATAACGCATGTATCAGCCATCATTTTAACTAAATACTAAATAACTCAACCATATTGAAGGGACCTAAGGGTCAGTTCACACCGAGACGCGACGCGACGTGACGCTGCGCGCACACTTAAAGAGAGATTCAAAATATAACTTTATTTTCTACACGAAAAGATACACATTTCGTTGTGAGAATTCAGAATACGTTGCGCCACGCAGCGCTGCGCCGCGCGACGCCTCGCTGCGTCGAGTGGCCTCGTGAGATAGATTTCAGTAGAAATCAGAATACGTTGCGCCATGCAGCGCTGCGCCGCGCTGCGCCGAGCGGCGTAGAGCGACGCAGTGCGAAATCACTGGCCTCTTCAAGTATCGTCTCGTCGCGTCGCGTCTCGGTGTGAACTGACCCTAAATTTCCCGACACATGTTTATGTAAGTGATGCAATAACATCATACCATTGCTCGAAGGGTTAGGCAGTGATATACCTATAGAAATTGTGTGAAAAGTGTGCACAAATTAAGACTCCGAGCTACTGCTGAGAGCTTTCTTTATAGAAAAACCGTAATCACACACTTTTTACTTACATTTAACTTTGATTTATTTTTTTAAAACAATATTTTTCACTATCTTTAGGGATTTAACATATGGGACAAAATAAATATCACTATTTGGAGAATTGGAGATAAGTAAACACTACAGTTATTTTACCACTGACTGGAGAAATCGAACAACACTTTAATGTAACAACCGCAAATTTTAATGTTATTTTGACAGTAACACAAAGTCTGAGGTAAAATAAACAACAGTACATCACCCAAACACCCACATTTCGCCTGTTCAGGGTAAAATAAATGCAATGAAAGTTATAAAATAATAATGCTTCAGCTCACCCCATTGCACCTGGCATTCCGTTCAACTGTACAACTGTGTTGTTGTTTAAATCTCAAACAATGCACAAAGATGAACTGACGAGAACACTCATTCGTAAAGCTAGGTTTACAATAACACCCAAAACAGGATGCTCTGACTATACTCTTTTCGACATGGTAATATCTACTCAAAGACATTTATATTCTACTTACGATATACGGGGAGAGTAGCGGTGGCCCAGTTGTGGCAGTCTCAACTTACAAGCGGTAAGCCGTCGGTTCAAACAGGCAGGCGCATTGCTTTGTGTATTTTTTTTCATCATCGCCACCCTCAAAACGGTGAAGGAAAACATTGTATTTAAGGAAACCGGCATGTCCTAGACCTAATAATTTGAAGTCATGTGACATCTACCAATCCGCACTGGGCCCACGTGGTGGATTACAGCAAACTGCCTCTAATAGAGAGGAGGCCTGTTGCCCAGCAGTGGTAACATTAGAGGTTGATTATGCTACGATATACAGGGACAGCGCGAAAGCAATCGTTCTTATTTCTTTGCAAGCCCAGATGGTTGCTGTTGCTACCAAGGTAACGTGTCAAACTTGCTGTATGCCGTCCCCGAGACAATATTGAAACGCATTTTTTCTATGACATGTGTTCTGATATCGACTGTAGCATCTCAGTTTTCGTTCCAGCCACTAGAACACCAAGTGCGTTAAGTTATTTTGCAGCAAACAAAGGCAACCAAATGGTTGAATCAAAGTCGTAGGAGTTTTAGCAGACCACCAGTCAAATGGGTGACGGTAATGTGTAAGAAAAACATCTCAGACAACTGCTTGAAAGAAAACAAAAAGAGTATGAACTCCGCTCTACAATTCTAAACAAACACACATTGTATCTTAAGGTACAGCTGTGGTATTTTATTTTTTTAACTTACGTTTTTTAGGAGTGATTGGTACAAAAATATACCTACAATAATGGTTTGGTAACAATTCTTATTCCGAATTTCTGTCCGTCAATGTCCAAAATGTAATTAAGACGTTTCAGTTTAAATGGACAAAACAACCGATGTTCTAGAGAATATTCTAAGTATAATATGACTTATGAGGAAGTATACTTAGAATATTACTAACTCTAAGTAATGGTAGTTTACTTCTTCCCATTAACGCAGTTAGGTGAGCGAAGCCGCGGACACAGCAAGTGTTGAACATGGTTGCAAATCTCCAAAATATTGTGCTTCTTAGCTTTGGATGATAGAAAATGTTTTAGTGGCGCCATCTGCCTTCTCATCGTGACGTAGTAGCAGTAGAGTTATCATCGCCATTCATGAATTTATCAATGCGTTCTTTCACGTCGCGGTATAATAAAACTATCCCATAAGCTAATGAACTGAATATGAAAAGGCTGAAACAAAAAACACGATGTGAACAGATGTTATAAAATACAAAAATTCTGAACATTACAGTTCATTAACTTATTTTTCATTAAAAACAAACAGTTTGATCTAAATAAAAAACTAAAATCTGCCAGTGCCGTAAAGATTTAACAGAATTTTGCAATTTATATTTTCCATTCTTAAAGAAAACGAAATAATCACATTAAATAACTATCCCATTTTTATCGTGTAATTGCATTCGCCTATAATATTCACATAAAAATAAAAAAGGGAACATCAAAAGTATACTTCACCAAAAATAAGGCATCTTCTGTAATTATTTAATGAAAACAATATTTTTAGCATACTGTTCTATCAAGAATATCCAGGACTCCATATATTCTAAATTAAACTAAACTAACTTTAATCACGTATTTAACTAGATAAAACGCCCCGCAATCGAGATTTCCTTCGACGCCAAACGACTTAACTGAATAAAAAACAATAAATAAATAACGAATAGAAAATGCTCCTATTGTTTTATAAGCCTACGTCATACAGTTTCTCTATTGTTAAAAAAACGTAATAATTTTGACAGTCGTGCATCAGGTTGTCCAAAAAAAATGAGTAAGCTAAGCGTAAACAAATGTGTAATTGTCACACTGCGTAATTATTTACAAATACTGTAAAGATGGCCAATTCTTTATTTTAGAGTCATCCATTCTGTGCCTCATCAGTCACTCATCACTGCTGACCATAGGCCTCTCCAACTGCACGCCACTCATCTCGATTTTCGGCAACCCTGATCCAGCCGCTACCAGCCACCCTGCGGTGATCTTCACTCCACTCTTCCAGTCCTGTTACAGTCTATATCTATAGCTGTAGATATTGAGAATGACTACTAAGGTTTCATTGATAGGACACAGCATCAAACCAACTGTGAACGTTTTATAGAAATTAGATGAATGAATGAGAATTGAATTCTCCAAAAAAAAAAAGTTTGAAAATTCCCCCGTAATTGCTTAACGTTTTAGATTAGAAAGTTAGGCTTATTATACACCTAGATTTTATACATAGGCAAAATGCAGCATGCCTGAGGGATATTATAAAAACTCAGCTAAAAACACGAAAAAAAAAGAAAGATTGAATATATTTGGTACCACGGCAGTTCGGCCCCTAAACAACTTGATATTGAAACGATGGCAATATAATCATTAGCCCAAAAATTGGCGATGAGTTTAGCACTTTCAGTAGCCTAGGATAACTTGACGTAGACAACTCGCACCCTAGCTCACCACAATCTATTTCTTCTACACGAAGAGGATGACGAGGACTTAGTTAGCTCAGTTGTACGATAGATTACAGTTGAGTTGTCCGCGGTTAGATTGCCCGGGTCGAGTTGCGCCATAGTAGTTTTGTCATAGAAATCATAGAATCCTCTTGTTGTGAATTCATCGAAAGACAAAGTGTGTAAAAGAAGAAGAGGATGGAATATTTAATTAAATAGAGCACTGACCACCGGTAACCTGGACCCTGTTCCCGATGCCGGTGGGCTACTATTTTTATATTTTTAAATGTTTTTGTTTTATAATTTTGTAAAAATATTTAAAAATGTAAATAATATGTATTTAAATGAATAAACGATATAATGTTAATACAATAAAATAAATACCTATGCAACTATGACGGTATGGAAGGATAATGTTCTTTCACTCTTCTCTTGAAAACTGCAATAGTTTGGCAGTCCCTTATGTCAGGAGGCAGTAAATTCCACAACTACACAGCGTGTACAGTGAAGGAGTAAAAGTAGAAGTAGAATGGGGAGGGGATTTAAGGAGTTTCCTAAGATGCGACCTGCAAGGTGCATCTGAAGGACGAGAGTAGGAAAGCGTTCCCTTAAATGGGATGGCGTTTTTATACATTCGGCATATTTCGGTATATTTTTTATCTGAATCATCATCATCATTCATCATCATTAGCCTATAATGTTCCCACTGCTGGGACACAGGCCTCCTCTCCAATGAGAGGGAGTGGGCTGTAATCCACCAGCATCAGCAGCATTTATCTGAATATTCGGCAGCATATTCTATAAATAGTTGTTTTTAGGATCAAAACACTTGGTATAACCGGATACTATTGTATTTTTATTTTGGATTAGATGCTTAACTAAAAGCGTGTAGTTGAAAAAGAAATCAAGAATATAATCAAGAATAACCAGCTGTGACAGACGGATGGAGAGACCTAGAGGCAGGCGAAGACGCACCATAAGGGTTGTTTTACCATTTTGGCATGACACCAACTAGGTAAGTGACTAGAAATAAACCAAAGAATAAGATTTTGTGAAAAAGTATTTATTACGATCATAATCTTCAAGCTTTACCGCTTCAATCAGGCTACCTTCTAACAATGAGACATAATAAATACTCATTTACTGTACATTATACATAAATTCATGTCTCTTACCCATGAGGTAGGCAGTAAGACCGCCATCTGCTATGATACTTCATCATCATCTGCCTAACTAAATTGGGGTCGGCTTCCAGTCTAACCGGATACAGCTGACCAATATTTTATATGGAGCGAACTGCCTATCAAGCGACCTCTAATCTAGTTTCACGGTATTACCATTTGGTAAGACGTTGTCTACAATGCAATCATCCTTACATACAGATTAAATTAAATAATGAAACCTAAATTTTATTTACTTACACAATATTTTATTTACAATCATTTCGAATGCTTATTATTAATAGCGGTCCACCGGGGACAGTGCTATTTTCATAATCTTATTACATAAGTTATTTATTTGATTAATTATAAAATATAGGTACTTAAACACTAGGAGTACTATTGGTTTGATTAAAAACCCAACTTTCCAATTCTTCATAACCGTCAATTTCTAAATAGTCTGTTCCCACTGAGCGTTGGAATCTTCTAACTATGCCCCTAATACCTAAGAACACAGCATAACCTGCACCTAATACCCACCAAATTCTGTAACAAAAATGTTTACTAAAATACAAAAATTCAAACCAAAAATAACTTGTCAAGCAGGCATATACATACGTCCACATTTCGAGATTATTTAAGATTCTCAATAAAGAAGAAGAATTTTCTTTCATTCCCAGATAATCATGAACAATTAAATAATATTTAAAGAAATTATTTATGACTTTTAATTGCTATTGGCGTGTGCTGCACTCTGAGCATTCGAAAGACAGTGACAATTAAACCTAAAACAAGACATCTAAAGAATTTAAATAGGTTTTCCAACCATTTCAACTACTTAATAATGAACAAAGAAAATAAATATGTATTGTGTAATTATCTAATTATAACGTCAGACATTGCGGAAAATAGTTGTTGCGAACAATAAGTACGAGTATTATGATACCTAGTAATGAAATTTAAAGTAAAGAAAAGAGCATGTCGCTTTAAAAAATTCTATCTGATGTAAGAGATATTTTAACATAATTATCGTTAGACATTTTCGATTGTAGTTCAACATGTTAGATGGTAGATAAGTCGCAGACGGATTGTCGAATCAGCTATTTTACAATAAAAAGTGTTATATAAAATAGCCGAACGTTATTACATACAAGAACATTGTGCATTATTGGATTGTTAGTTTCGTAAATATTTCACTAGTTGTATTATGTTTTTAACAAAGTAAAATTTTTAATTTAGTAATATTGTAATATTATTTTTAATGAAGTTTAGAAGCTTACCAGTTGAGGAGGAGTTTTTTGACACCAGTATTTACATTAATGTCAGGATTATTTCGTTAGGTTATTTTATAGTTTTCATTTTGTAATGTTTATATAGTTAGTTTGTAGCAAATAAATAAATATTAAAATTTTAGATATAAAAAAGAATATAACAAACAACTTTCCTAAAGAAACATTTTTTATACTCATTCACTTTTATCACAATAATACAACAGCCGTATGAAATTCACGCGCGCGCGCCTCTAGCCCATCAGCTTGTGATGTTTCTTTGGGAAAGTTGTTAGTTATCATGAGTATAATCACGTGTTCAAGTATCGGTCAGTAATTACCAGTCACCCTACATAAATTACTCCGTAGGGTGACTGTGAAAATTCAATCGGCCACATCTTCTCTCTTTCCTATTTTTCGAGTGGTTTGTTCCTACCTGGTGTCAGCTTCATGTCGTCCATGGGCCTCTGACTTGGCTTTACATGCCGTCGAGAAATATCTCTCGGTCATGGTTGGTTTTCTCACAAAGTTTTCTTTCACAGAAGCTAGTGATAATAATAGGTACAATACGCACATGAATCCGAAATATCATAGGTAACCTTGGGTTCGAACTCATGATCTATGACTTGGCCTGCTACCATGCATCTAGTATATACATAATATGTTAAACCGTAAACAAAATATAAGTATTTTAATACAATCATATCCAGTGTTAAAAATAAAGGATATAAACAAATAATAAACAGAGAGATAAACAGAGCAATTTGATACTGTAACCAATGATGAACTGAGACAAACGACTCCCTTTAGTTGATTTTAATCTTGGAGAAGTAACGACCGCATTATTTATAAAATGATTGGATTGTAAGTGATTTTATTTTTACTTTTTATTAATTTCCAGTAAGAACCACGATTCTCAAAATGAACTTCGTAACATTTGATTTTGTTGGATGTAAACTCACATTTTACTGTATCAATAAAATTTTAAATTAGCCTATAATGTTCCTACTGCTGGAACACACGCCTCTTCTCTATGAGAGGGAGTGGGCTGTAATCCACCACGCGGGCCCATTGCGGGTTGGTAGATGTCACAAGTCTTCGAATTTTTAGTTCTAGGACATGCCTGTTTCCTCACGATGTTCTCCTTCACCGTTTGAGAGCAGCGGTGATGAAATAAATTACACAAAGTAATGCGCTTGCCTCGGTTCGAACCCACGGCTTACTGCTCGTAAGTCTGGGCTACCATGACTGGGCCACCGCTGCTCGCCCTATAGTTTTTCCAGCAGGTGGAACATTGGCAGATAATGCTATATCGTTACAGTCAACATGTAGTTTTATTTGCCATCTTTGAATATTAACATCAATCTGACTCCTGTGCATCAAGCGTTGAACATTCCATCAGGCGCCAAATAACCAGCTCTAGAAGCTGTTGCCTCATCATCTACTCCTCTGTAACTGCCCCTCATCATCTACCTAGTCCTGTCCCAACAACGAGAATCGTTGTCGGTTTCCATTCTAATTGGAGGCAGCTGACCAGTATTTTATATGGAGCAGCAGTTCAGTTACTAGTTCTCAGTTACTAGGTAATACAATACCCCTGTTCCAAACCCCAAACATGTTTAGAGAAAAACAGTATGGTTTTTGCAATGAATACAAGTGGAAAGCGCCAGGGTAGCCGGCAAAATTAAAAATTTCTTACGGTTTTTCCAATTTGCAGAACAGTTTGTACTGAGTTAAAATCAATAAAATTAACAAAACATATCTCATTTGCATTAATTATATTATCAAAAAAAACAACAAAATCAAAAGTATTCCAACTAGGCTGATAATCAGCACTTTTTGAACGTCAAAATTACAAGAGACAGTCCCCCAAAATGTCCGCCTTTTAAGTTATTTTATTATTCTTTGAATTATTTCTAATTGCCATCGAATGACTGTTTTAATGAAAAAGTAATTCCTGATTTTAATTCTGTAAATACATACACGTTAATCATATTTTAATCAACTTACAATCTGACACTGGTATGTTCAATAAGCAGTTGTGATCGTTAGTAGGAGGGAGAAGAGAGGCAGACGAAAGAGCTTGATGGGTTTGTTGAACATTTTGGTAAGTATAGAAATCCTAACTAGATTAGTTACCAAAAAAACAAAATAAATCAAAAAAATTTATTAATGAAAATTTTTTATTCCTTTCATGGTTTTTAAGTCAAAACACTACATTACGCTCACGCATTTTTCTCATTGCATTAAGGTAGGCTGAAACCACAGAAGCCACCTTCGAAAATCCTTGCATACTCCTTTCAATGGTGCATAAAACAATAAAAAAAAACTACACAGTTACCCTAGGCAACCCTATGCCATGCCTATGCCTAGGCATATTTTTTTAATAAAGTATATATACTTACACATTATTAAAATTTTACAATAATATGAAACATTTCGAATACGTATTGCTAATGCAGTCCTCTGGCTTTGGGGACCAGCCATTTTTATAAACTTATAAGATACCTACGTAGGTACTCCATTGTAACGATCTTAAATACTAGGAGTACTAACTGATTGATAGTTATCCCAACTGGCTAATTCTTCATATGACTGCATTTCTGTATAGTCTGTTTCAGTCGAGCGTTTAAAAATGCTCTTTATACCATAGAAAAGGGCAAATGCTGCACCTCCAAGAAGTACAATTCTGTAATATATAAAAATGATATATTATAAAGTATACACAAATTGTAACCAAAAATATCTTACCAATCTTTGGTACATACGTCCACATTACGCAAAATCTAATATTCAAAAAATCGTATTTCATTAATTACGGTTCGGTCATAATAATGAACTTTTAAATCCAAATTCATGAAATCTTTATATTTTTTATTCCTTTTGGCCCGTGGAGTGATTGAAATGCCAAGCCTCCGAAAGACACTGAATTTTAAACCTGAAACGACGCACCGAAAGATTTTAAATAGGCTTTTCAACATTTATGAACAAAGAAAATAAACATGTACCTATTGTCAAAATTTTCTTACTTTATGAATTACGTCAGTTTGCTATGTAGTTATCGTTGTTGAATTTAGTGAATGCAGAAAAAGCATGATGCTATAAAACAAATGAGCAAGACAGGCTTTTTTCTTAAATTTTATCCCTTCTAGGGGTCAATGACGGGATGTAGGTATGTTTGGTTTAAAAATGATGTTTGGGTTATCTAAACTACCTGCGTCTGAACCCGTCGAAGAAAATTAGACGAGATTTTTGGTTATAATGGATAGATTTCTTTAGACTATGTTTTTTGAAGAGCAGCAGTGGCCCAGTGGTGGCAGCCCCGACTTACGAGCAGTAAGCCGTGGGTTCGAACCCAGGCAGTCGCATTACTTTGTGTAATTTATTTCAACACCGCTGCTCTCAAAACGGTGAAGGAAAACATCGTGAGGAGACCGGCATGTCCTAGAACTAAAAATTCGAAGACATGTGACATCTACCAACCCGCAATGGGCCTGCGTGGAGGATCACAGCTGGGACACAGGCCTCCTCTCAATTAGAGGGAGTGCTCTAATTGAGAGGAGGCCTGTGTCTCAGCTGTGGGAACATTACAGGCTGATGATGATGATGATCATCATCAGCCTGTAATGTTCACACAGCTAGGATCAAAAAAAAAACTTCATGTTTTTATGATTAATTTATTTGTCCTCAGTGCTATTATGTCAGCTGCAATGATGGTCACCTTATACTTGGGCTCCCAGTATCTATTACAATTGAATAACATTCCAATTTCCGTAAGAAATTATACCGGGACATAAGGTAAAAACACTCAAAATAATTAATCAATAATATTTTAATCTGTAAAGACCTTCCCAAATTATTTTTTTTTTATTTTAGTCCTTGAAAGTCTCTTTAAGGAAAATGTATTAGATGGTCTTCAGAAAACACATCAAGGTTATTATAGTTTTAAAAAAAATTGTAGTACAGTAATTTACAAACATAAAACTACATTTTGTAATGATATTGTACTTAAATCAACTAAGTGTAATTTTGATAATAAATTATTATTTAGGGGTCAATGCATCTACAAGCACCGCACGGGATCAACGTCGTCTTAACCTTGGCCATTAGGATTGTTGTGAAACTCTATACCTTATGGATAAATACAGTTACAGATTTAATTAAGATGTTAAATTGTAAAATTTTATGTTCTTTTGTTTTATTATCTTATTATAATAATGTAATTTAATTTTAACATATTTTTTTTAAAAAATGCTATTTTAATTTCATAACGTAATTTAATTTTACAATTTTAATAATGTGTTTTAATGTATTTAATATAATAATATTGTGATATAATCATTTCAGTTAAAAATATATTTTAATACTTATTTGGCTTAATTTCCAAGAGCATCAACCAATACCTGAGTAAGCTCTCATTTGGCAGTTGGATCAAGGGACAATTCAGAAAGCGGTAGGAAAGGGCTTGTATAAATTGTAAAAGGAAGTTCCTTTCTGTACTCTGTTACTCTACCTGTTTCCGGTGGATACCGGTGGGCTACATTAAAAAAAAAAAAAAAAAAAATGTACTTTATGTGTATAGAAAAAAAAAACTAATTAAATAATAATAAATTCTAGTTGACGACGAGTCGATAAGGTGAGATGATGTTGATTCCCTGCCAATAAGTGCATATGTACCTACCTGCAGTCTGACAATGTAATGCATTTTAAGCGCCAATTTTTGTTTGTTGAATATTAATTAAGTTTTGTTAAATAAATATTCACCTGATATTGTCATTTGAATTTACTTATTGAAGTCCCTTTACTTATCGAGGCGGGTGTGTTTCTAAATATATTCATAATTAAATTCTTCGGTTAAAGGCAGTCCAGACCCGAGACAAATATCTTGACTATGGTCATATTTCTGTCCTTATCCCATGTTACTTAGGGTCAGTGCAGCCAATTTTGCTCTTCCACTCTCCACTGTCGGCCTTCACAATAATATGTATTTACGACTTTCTCTTTCAGATCATTACTCACAAAATCCATATTATATATTTTCTTTGGTCTTTCTCTTCGTCTCCATCCATCAATATTTTATATTCATCACTATTTTAGTCATAATGCGATTCATCCCTCCTAATCACTGCCTGTCACAGACACAGACACGTGTGTGGACAGACGATTCCCTTTCAATATTTAGCATAGAAACAACATTCAATTCCAAATTTCAGACTTCCTCTCATATTCTCATTTTTCACTTAAACCATTCTTGACACTCCACATAACCAGCCGATATATACTTATAAGGTGTAAACACACCATTCACAAAACTGCCGTTGCCAAATGGCAAAACGGAACCCTCAAGGATTCGGTCTGTCCGTCTGTCTGTTTATCAGACCATACCTGTGAAAAACGAAAATAGCTTTTTAATGTAAATTTACTAAATGAGCGTTAATAACATTTTTCTGAAATTGATTAGTGCTACGAAACCCTATATGTGCGAGTACGACTCGCACCAGTTTTTAATTGCCGATAAAAAGTTCTATATTCGGCGGGTTCGGAAGTTCACTGACGCTCGACCACTGTAATAAGAGTGAAAAATCGTCAGTAAACGCGGTAGTATCTAGTAAATATAAAACTCATATAGCTAAGCTTGGTAAGGTAGTTTGATTTTCCAGAAGAGAGTCGACACTCTCTAGAAAACCGCTGAGGCAATAATCCTCGACAAGTCACGGAGAAACAATTTAAGACCGGTTTCAAAGCTGTCCGGGAGACCCGTGCGGGCCGGCAGAACTGACTCCCGGAACGGAGTCATAAGTGAGGCGCTGGAACATCGTTTCACAGCGACGTGGATTGGTCTGTACGCGACCCGCTCCGAGTAAATACAACGCCACACCAGAGCCTGGACCGTCGACCACGCGCATAGCATGTGGGCTGTCCGGGTACGCGACGCGAGTGCTCATTCATTGTTTCACAATGACGCAGAACACCCATGCTCCAGGTCAATTAATTGACACGGGATTTCTCGAAGACGTAGTACAATATAATCCCTGTTTATGGGATGCCTCAAATGTAAATTATTAAAACAAAGATGCTCGGGCTCAGGCGTGAGAGGACATTGTGAAGAAATGTTTGAAGGTGTGTCGCAAGAAGAAAAACCAATGCCTTGTGAATAGAAGTTTAATTATAACAAAATAAAAAAATAAGTTGGCAGCGTCTATCGTTTCATCCCTTGTATATAAAGGGCTCTTGCCTGCCCCCATCGCAATCACCTGTGATATGTGGCATTTGGCAATTTAATTGAGCTTTTGATTTCGTTGATCTTTGATTTTCTATGCGTCTGTCTCCCGCTAGCAACCATATCGTGCTGAAACCTCGTTTCAGAGAAGACCCGTAAGCGTCTCCCGGACAGCTGTGAGAAATCCGTACGGGTCTCCCGTGCACGGACAGCCCGCGCGGCGCTTCCGGACAGCTGTGAAATCAGCCTAACCATCTTGGAACCCGCAACAAAATGAATCGGAAAATAATAGCGGTGGCGTAAGAAAAACATAATTTCCTTACTCATTAGTGACTTTTAACTGGCCCACTTACTGGACATTCCAGTAAGTCCTATGTTTAGCCACACCGGAACAGAGACCTGTAGGTCGTACAAATAATTGTTCCGAGCGGGAATCGAATGCTGCAATCGCTCAAATCAATCGCCAAATTCAGTGCCTAATGCTAACTTTGTTTCAGATAGCAATTTACAGCTCGCATATCTCACGTAATAATAACAAAGTAAAACAATGGGTGCTTTGTTCTCTTGAACAATCGTGAAAGACAGACAAATAAGATGCGGTAATTATACAAGTTTTTCAGTTGGATTTATTAGGCGTATTTCAGTATTTGAGCAGCTCATTCACTGTTCATACACGACTGTATATTCGACGGTGCTCAAATCATTAATAAAATCAATAGTTCAAGAAATGGTGTGTACGCCATACCTGTAAATATTTTTTTTATTCATTTATTTTTAAGAATATTCGACAGCCTGATTGACTTTATAAAGTTGCTAGTGCCTTTTCTGACCGTGGAAGTCCGAAATCTGGCAAATTATTATTTCTTAGTTTCGTTCATCGAAAGTTATTCAAAATCGCGAAATATGTATGAAGCATATTATACGACATACGTACTATCTCTGACCCCGTATCCTACCCAAAGCGATCATAAATACGCGACCGGTTGGTTCCTAATTCACTCCTTTGTTCTCACGTTCGTTATGGTCCTGACCATGACGTGGACTTCATTTATCATCAGATTTTTTTCGGTTGCAGCTAGGAGAAAGGAGATGACTGAGATGAGTGGATAATAAATATAATAATACCCCACCAAAATCCTTATTTTGTCGGGGTTTATAAATTACAAAATTTTACCGCCCTAATCTTCTATAAAAAAAAATCTTTTTCTTTATTAATTAAGTTTTATTTTACTTTTTCAGAATTCTATTTACGGGAGTGTCGGCGTACGGCATTTATTTAGTTGTTAAGACTGTTAAGGAGACTTTGGGCATAAAACGTTCAGCGGAAACATACGACTACATAGAATTTAAGTCATTTGAACATTTAGCCAATTGGATTTTAAATCAAAGCACAAGTAATAGAGCTCCCTTCTAAAAAATCCGGAGTAAAGTTTTGGCAAACCTTAAAGAATGTTTGCTTAAAGATCTTCGCACATTACACAGACGCAATGCCGATACCATCCCTACTCAACTCGGAGTAAAGCATTGAAATGTGAGCTTTATATCGCAAACCTTACCATGGTACCTACGCGAAAACCACACGTGGTTAACGCGTCGTTCACTTCTTTCAAGTAAATTTTGAAAATTCTGCCGTAAGTCACACGCTAAAAAGCTCATATTTCAATGTTTACTGTGAGTCGAATCGGAGTGCAGTCGGTGTAAAGTATGTGTAATGTGTACATACCTTTAAACAATTTACTGGTTTAACTTAAATCCGTGATACTTATTATGGACAAGGTGTTTAAGCAGGTTTTTATTTATTTTCTATTAAAAACAGAAGTGTACTAATTATGTGTTTTTTTTGTTAAAACGTACCGATATTATTTGTATTATGACAACTGTGAAATAATAATTATTTTTACTGAAACATTATAATATGGTTTAATATAAATATAAATATATAATAATTCAATCTATCTAATGAGTAATCTTACATGTATATGTTTCGGATAAGTAGAAAAGTAGAACTCATCAAAATTAAAGATAGTTTATAGTTAAGTAACATTTCCCTGTTTTATTTTAAATATTTAGTTAGTTTAGTCTAGTATCCACATATTTTACCAATGCACTTCTCCAGCCACCAACTAGAAACCGATTAGCTAACGACTATGTTTCCGCCCAAGAAACGTTCACATGGCGACATAATATCAAGCTATACATAACCTAACCTAACCTGACCTCGCTTTGTATGAACTTCCCCTATAAACCCCTACAACAAGAAATCAGCTTAATTTGCTTTTCATTGCTTGTTTGATCATCTTATCAATAGATGCTGGTATCGTGTTTGTAAAAGAAATACAATTAATATTGCTGGCTGTTCAAACTGCCGGCAATATTATTTAAATATATAAACTGCAATATAACAAAAAAAAACATCGTTCAGCAACTCTGGCTGGACGGGCAGAACACTTGCCTCTGCTTAGCAAGCAAGCAATAGCTGAGTAATCACTCGTAATACATATAACATCATACAACGACTTGCACCAGAAAAAAACTAACAGAACTATACACAAAAGTAGCACTAGCAAGGATAGTAAATACTATGCTGTGCGTAGTCTTTTTCATGTGTACTTGACCCATCACACTTATGCCTGTGTTCTTCAGATCGGCTACCTGTTAAACGGTTTAGTGGGAACGAACCTCACTTACGATCGGAAATCTCGTCTAATACTTCGTTTGATGTGTTTGTCTAAAAAACTCTTCGTTGTTAGGAGCAGATGTTATATTTGGTCTTTCCTTTATACTTTCTGTAGATGGTTTTGGGTTTTTCTGCCTTTTTTATATTTCCCTCCGATTAGAACATTTGCTTTCTACTAGTTTGTTGTACTTTCTTGACTTACGCAAGAAACCCTAAACATAATTGAAAATTAAAGATTCATTACACACCTAGGTTACAAACAAATATATTACGGCAGATAGCCTAATGACGAGTGACAACGAGTGAGTTGCCGACAAGGTGTTGTTTTGCATGGAGGCCCTGTGGACGGTCAGTAATGGGTTTGCTCACCGTCCGTCCGTCTTGTGATGACAGGCCGTGTCGACGGCGCGTTCATGTTCCACGAGCTCCTCAAGGAGATGCAAGGTAAAGGTGCCCTATCTGAAACTTAAATACAAATGTTTTGTCATAGACAGCAGTTGTCATAAATTTTGGAAAATTAGCAGAAATTACCTATGTAACATTGCCCCTTACATTACAATTAATATAATATACCTACTTATACTACTTATTTTATATACATTTCAATGATCCTAGCCTCGTCGCAAAAAGTAACTCTGTTGTGGAAGTCAGATAGGCAGTCGCTCCATGTAAAATACTGATATTCAACTGCATCCAGTTAGACTGGAAGCCGACCCAACATAGTTGGGAAATGGCTAGGCATATGATGACATTTTAATGATCCTATTGATAAATTCTTTGTACTTATAACATTACATTTTGTATTCAAAAACAATGTTATGAAAGCAAAGAATGAAATAAATTAAATGAGTGTCATCATTACTATAACGCTGGGGGCGTGCAGCTGGGACGCAGGACTCTGCTCAATGAGATAGGATGGACTGCTGTAATTCACCAAGCCGCGTAGCATGATCGCCGTATAAACACGGGTTACGAAAGAATCGAAATAATGACAGATAGACGATGAAAATGTGTCAGTTTGTTGATTATTCCGTCGACAAAACTCGTTTCTACAGCGGTCATGTTACGCGTGCGTGTTTTGTGGATGTCGCGTATCTTTTTTAAATCTTTGATTCTAGTACAGCCAGCTTCCTTACCATGTTTTCCATCACCGTCTTGAGAGCGGTGACGAAAATGGTGATGAAATAAATTATATAAAGCAACGTGCTCACCTGGGTTCGAACCCATGACCTACTCATAAAATGGTTGATTATTGTTTTGCATTATGTTCAAGTTTTGCTTTGGTGTACAATAGACATTATTCATTAAATTTAAATTTTTTAAAAACAGCTGTTTCGATCTGGGCTAGAAATGGTCGTAGCACATAATAAACAATACGGAAAATCATAATATTTTTTTGGTTTTCCGTATTGTTTATTATATGAATAGAGTATGTTATGAAAAAAGCATGGTTTAAAGGAATTATAAGGAAACATATATATTAGTTAATGTTGAGACGTCGATGAGTGCGGGCAATTTAAAGGTCATTGAACTGAAGTCAACGAAAAGAAAATGGTTGTGCCAGCACCGGGAATGTGAGTACTTGATTCAATTGTTAAAAAAAAAAGAAGTAAGAAGTGAAGAATTTAAAAAAATATTGCGTCTCGTCACTTTCTATACAACTTTGCCCGATGTCCTTTATTGTATCCTTTTGTTGTTTTGTTGGTGTCCTTTTGTTTTTGATGTGCTTTAAGTTCATGCTACATTTTCCTTGGATTGATTAAAGTGAAACTTTTATAACATCGTCTCAAACTTTTTCGTCTGTGTGTTGCATGTCGCGTGACGCTCGGCCACGGAGTAGGGATAAAGTGAAAGGCGCTCGTCAGAGCGCCTATCACTTAATCCCTACTCCGCGTTTTATACGTTTTATACCCTTAATGGAATAGTATTCCAAATTTTTTTAGTTAAATGTCTATAGTGTGAAAAAAAGTTTCACTTTTACCGTGGTTTCATAAAACCACACAATCCTTTTTTTTTCTTTTTTTATACCCGAAGGCAAAGCGAATCCCTTCCTGGGTTTTGGTTTTACGCAGACCATGTAAGTGTGTATGTTTATAACATCAGTATGATCCACCATAGCGCCTAAATTACTGACACGATGATGGGAAATGAATATTCAAAATTCGTTCTACGTTCTGGGTGGCATAGGCTATATTTTATACTAACTAAATGAAAATTTTCGTGAATGTTACATGCCCAAAAAGAGGATGATTCAAGACAATCTTTTAAACTGAAAACAAAAGGTTATGTATTCGGCCAGCATCTTTTTTTTGCTATCATAACAAGTGGAATGTTTTTCAAAAAGGAGAAAATTCTAAGGTGCATATTATGGTAAAATTATGTAAATAAACCTGAGTCATGATGATGCCATTTTTATCGCAGTTACGAGTAGGCTCTAGTTTTCTCCTTTTTTAATGATTTACTCTTTCAGCGCATTCGCCTTAATTTAAATAAAAATCATGGATTGTCTTTTGTTTCTTTTCGCAGGTTCTTGCTTACCGGCTCAATGTATTACGCATTATATCTAATGTATCCTACAATGAAACGATACCTTTTCGATATGTTTGCTTTACAAAATGACGAAACTGCGCCCGAACCTCCGAGATCTTACGCGGAGTACGCGAATTGGACAGACTCATGGACGTCAAATTTTACTGTTAATGAAACCGCAATCGGAACAACGGAAACACAATAATCATGAAGTTTAACTCTCAACAAATGTGTCGAATAATTCTTGATCGTAGTATTGTCATTCATTACCTGCCTGACCTTACAGTCTTACCGAAAGCAACTGAATATGTATTTAGCATAGAGCGACTGCCTATCCAACCTCCATAAGCCGGTTGGTACTGAGTAATACGATACTCCTTGGTAAGGTAAGACTGGTTGTAGAACTTTTAGGCCACTACTTTGGGGACTACCTGTAACGTCAAAGATCTACGTGCTTTCCGAGGTGTGGAGGAAACTTTACGAAGTTTGTAATGGATGGTTACCCATCGACGGACTGATTTTGGACGGAGCTAACGTCCCGCTGTCATTATTTAGCCACCAGCTCCGATCTTAGCATTGCTAACATACTTTCATTATTGATTGGAAATTGTTAGTATAAGTCCATACAGTAGTAGTACACTCCTTGCGGGATAGCCCTTCGTTAGACGTGTTCAAAAGTAGAATTAGAGAACATTTCCTGTCAACATGATTATAGTATGTAAGTATATAGTATTTTATGTGTATGTTGATGTATATATGTATTACGTTTATTTTATCGTATGTATTAGTTTAGTTTATAAAATAAGTTGATTTAAGTTTTTATAGTATTGTTCGTGCACAAAGCTCTATCCTCTTTGGCAAATTTTCCTTTTAAAATAAGGTTTGCTGTAAGAAAACCCAATTCTGGGTTAAGCTCGCCGTTGTACATAAGCTATATATTATTTGTGTGTATATCTTGTAATTTTATGTGCAATAAAGAATAAGAATAGTAGTTTATCCTTGTTTTTTGAATGCAATGTTTGAAGTTAGTTGTTAAGAAGTTTTAAAAATGTGTATGGTTGAATAATCATTCAACCATACAGTTAAACATTTTCACATTTTTACAGATACATAATGATGTATCTTCATAATCCAGTCGTAAATAACCTGCAGTCCAAAATAATATGATAGGTGTAATTGATAAAATTGTCTAATTGTATATTCATGTTGTTATGTCTATTAATAATGTTGACAACATTATAAGCCTATTATTTCATGCATGAGTACCTAATTATTAAAATCCTAATTATAGCCTTGCAAGCGTTTCTGCTCGAGAATTTTAATTGATTTAATTTGTTTTATGCGTTTGTAATGCAGATAAGTGCCTAATTAATTACCATACCTAATACCTATTGTAATAAAGTTGTGTTCAGAAAGGTTATAAAACAAAATGTTTTGTTATCATGTACAATTAATTATGTTGATTGAATAGCTGGTGTGACTCTAAGGTTAATGAATTAAAAGCAAGTAATTTTACTCGATTTTTTTTTACCGATCCTTTTATAGACGTATTTTTTTTTGACCAATTCTCACCTTTATCAGCATGATCAGCCTATACCTAATGTACCCAAAGATGGGATACAGGCTTCTTCTCTTAGAGAGAGGCAGTGGGCTGTAATCCACAACGTGGCCCCAGTTTGGGTTGGTAGATGTCACACGTGTTTTGGTAGTATATTCAAGAAACTCAACTGTTTATTTATTTATTTAGAGGGTTTTACCTCACAAAGGTAAGTCAGCCTCATCATATCCTTTTTTTTTGTGGGGTGGAAAATCCGGAAACGGATGTCCTCCGCCTGGGTAGGGCGGAGGGGTCTGTCAGGCTCCTACTGACTAAAAACCACCCCGGTGTTCCCTCGCACATTTGCGTCGGGGGGCAGCGGGAACGAATGAGACTTCCGCTGCCCCGGATAAGTGCCGGCCCGCTTGACCAGTGCGGGCCTTCTCCCTGAGGGGAGTGAGGTGTACTCCCCCCGTTACGTCATGAAAGGCGCGCGTGGAACACAACGCGCCGTCGTCTCGGGTCCAGTGAGATGGGGGGCGACGGATGTCCCCGAATCCGCCGCCCCTGGACCTGTTTAGGGGGGCCGGAAGAGGGCGTTGTCCGCCCTCTGCCGACGCCCGGTGCGTCTGCTGCGGGATGGGAAGGAACTCGAGATCTCCCTCTCCCTTACCGCAGCTTCCTTCTGCGACATGACGGTTTCGCAGAAGGACACCACCGCAGCGTCATCATATCCTAGTCTAACTAATTATTACAAGTAATAATAAAATTATTCTAGTTAGTTAATGGAAATATACAAAAATCATCACCGGACATCACATTAGCATCATCTGACATCGCTATCAAAAGGAGATCACCCAGATTGGGCTAATTTTAAAGGCCAACCAAAATAAACGTATCATTTGAATACAGCATAACTTAATGAACATTTTTTATTATTACACCTGAGTCGTAAGTCAATTCACCGAGAAGTAATTCAACCACAAAATATCTGAGATCACCCAGATAGAGCTATTTTTTTGCCAGCCTACTGAAATAAACGCAATAGTTAAATAGAGCCACCCAAGTTCTATACCCAAGTTTTATTAATAATAACGATTACCATAAATGCCAAGAAACTCCACAATCGCGAGATATCTAGTGTCAGGGAATATTACCTAGAGGCCGACGTAGGGATGCATCGAGATGTGGTCGCGGATAAGGGCTTCACATTCTTTTATCTTATTCTTTCTCTTATATTTGCTTTCTCTTATTTATTATTCTATAGAACTTGGGTGGGATAATAAAAAATGTTTATATCCATAAACTCTATTTAATAATTGCTTTCATTTCAGTTGGTTTGCAAAAAAACATTAGATTGGCTCTATATTCTTGACAATAACTTCTCGGTAAATTGACTCACATTGCAGGTTTAACAATAAAAAAATGTTTTTATGTAACGCTCTTTTCAAATAATGAGTTCAAATCACCGAGAAGTTATTCGACCACAAATTTTCTGAGATCACGCAGATTGGGCTACTATTTTTTTGCCGGCTACAAAAGTAAACTTTACATTTGTAGCCGTAAGTTTACTTTTGTATTTACAACTTACGTGTAATAATAAAAAGTGTTTAATATATTATGCTCTATTCAAATAATAAGTTTCTTGATTTTTGAAATCAGCCCAGAAATTTATAAAAGTCGGGTGTTCTCCTTTCATTGAGTTGTAATGAACAGTTAGAAATTGTAAATGGCCAAATCGGCCAAATATAACCGTAGGACAATTTCTGGAAATGGACAATTAATACTGCAATTATTAGTAAATTAATATTGCAAGTATTTACTTACGTTTTTGTT
This sequence comes from Cerastis leucographa, assembly GCA_963082945.1. Lineage (NCBI taxonomy): Eukaryota > Metazoa > Arthropoda > Insecta > Lepidoptera > Noctuidae > Cerastis > Cerastis leucographa. The sequence continues at coordinate 13,282,032 of OY720357.1, forward strand.
TTTATGAAAAAAGAATAAAGAGTTTAACGAAGATTAAAAAAATATATTATTAAAGGTCAATAAAGATATTATGTTCAATGAGTTCATTAATTGTCTATGAGCCAGTGTTGGACAAAGAGAAAGCCGTGTCCACCAGCGGTGGCTACAGTGAATTATTTTAATAATGATTCTTACCTGGCCACCCCCCGGGGACAGTGGGAATTATTTTAAAAAGTCGTGACATTGTCCACCAGGGGTGGACAGCGGTGATAATCGCTAACCTGTAACTAAAAATAAATGACAACATTTGGACAGTTGTCACTGCTCCTGATGTGTTTTTAAAACTCATGAATCCGAAAATATTAGGGAGTATTATTAGTATTTCCTTCGAATTCTTTCTCTAACATCGGATCACCAATAGGGTGTTTAAATTCCTCCCCGCTCAGCTCGTCGTGTTAATGGCAGCCATCTTCAATGGCAATCTGAGCAACAACATATTTCCTCAAGTATGGAATGAGTCCACTGTTATCGGTATCGCCAAGCTAGGTTTGCCTAGCTTGGCGATACCGATAACAGTGGACTCTTCTTCTCTCAGGGATGATTTAGTCCAACGCATTGATGCGGCTTTCGTGACTATCAAAGCAGAAATACGTTTAGGCACAACTTCAGTCGAGATAAGACGAAAATGCCGCGCGTGCATTCGCAACAGTGGCGGACAACTCGAACGAGATTTGTGATTTCTGAATTAAAGTTTTTTTTTTTTTATTTCAAATTCTTAAAAAGTTGGTTCCTGTTTAAGAAAGAGATAGGACACTATGGGTCAATTTATACTAGCGCCGAGTCGAAGCGCATCGAAGCGTCCCTCCAAGACTGAACATAACAATTTCAACCTTAACTCCACAGTGTAACGCACACATTACTTCTGAGATTTTAAAAAGACGCGCGCGTTCTTCGGAATTCGCGCGTCTGCGCGTGAACAACGCTGATTGGTGCGCGCGCATGCTCGCGTATCCATGCGCCCACTCGCGAACCTACGCGTCATCAGTCGCAACACTATAATTCCGCTTTCTTTTTCTCCTTGCTTCGTTTTTTTCTTCTTCAACTTTCGATTTAAGTAATATCATAACAATATTAATGTCAACCATTTTACACACATAAGCTACGAGAGTGAACTGGCAAGTGATTGAATAGCACTGCTGTTGATGCCCATTACTACACGTATAAGAGTGCGCGCGTATACTGGCGAATACGCGCGCATTCGTGCGGCTTCGCTTTAGTTGTAATGAATTTGACGCTTCGATGCGCTTCGACTCTGTGCTAGTATAAATTGACCCTTAGTGACATAACAGTATCTATCTACTTACAAGTGACATAACAGTATCTATCTACTTACTTGAGGCATGTTATTTATGCTAAAACTACTATTCTTACTGTAATTTCGAATATCAGCCTAGTGTCTCGATAGTGTACGGCCTGAGTGCACGCTACGGTCGAGCGTCGAAAATTTGTGGCTAAAATTTAATTATGAGTCAAGACAAGGTCCTAGTAACATTGTGAAGCAAAGAAAACAATTTGGAGTTCCCTCCACACTCTTGCTTTAACTATTCTGTTCTTGTATAAAGAATGCGAAGATAACCATATTTCAGGTTTATTTTGTATTTCTGAAATTATTTCTTCAAACGACATCCTTCAAGAACGCTCGTATCACGTGTTTAACATGAACGCTGCACGCCCCTCCCCGCCCGACGCTCGGATAGAGCGTGCACTCAGGCCGTGCACTTAGTTAGAAAATTAAAAGGTATTAAAGGTTTTTTTTGGGCATATTGCATACCGTTGGAAAGATGACAGACTAGAGAACTTTTCAAAAGAATTCGAAAATCCCGATCGCTTTTAAATTTTTTTTTATAGCCATTTAAAGTTGAGTTTTAAGTTTATTTTTCTTTTACAAAAATTTAACGAGCTAGTAACAAAAAAAAATGTAACTAGCAAGTAATTTTGAATTTGATAGAATCGTACAACAATACACATCAAAATGAGATGGAAATTTTAAGTTTAAACAAATTTTTAATTTTTTTAATAGACCTAAAATGCTGAATTTTGGATTTTTTCAAAACTTATATAAAAACGTTGTTATAAAAAAACCGGCGTGGCAATCAATGAGTTATAGGGAGTGAAGAGATAGCAAATGACCTCTCCTTTCGGCCTATTCGATTTGGCAAACGATGCACCAAACACCCTGTATAAGCTGTACAAACTGGTCATGCCAGACCGTCTCGTGCTCATCCTACAAGACTTTCTGTCGGATAGCACATTCCGCTATCACATCGAGAATGCACTGTCTTCACCTCACTCCATTAGAGCCAGATTCCGGCGTCGTCTTTCATCTTGCATTTACTTTGTTCACCATCGGAATCCCCAAAAGCAAGAAGGCTCGGTTAGCCTTGTTCGCGGAGGACACGACCATTTATTACACTGACCGCAGTCACGACGCTATCTACCGCACCCTTCAAACCTCAGCCATCGTCTTAGGCGCTTGTTTCCGGAAATGGAGAATCGAGGTGAACCCCGACAAGAGTCAGGCAGTTCTTTTCACTAAACCGCGTAAAAATAAACCACCCGCTCAGCCCGATCACTATGTTCGGTAAGCCTATAATGCCCCCCGTCCTTCAGTTTATGATACGTCTTTCGAAGCGTTTCTTCCATAATGCCATTAGGCACCGTAATCCCCTTATCGCAGCGGCGTTACGAACCCACGCGCATTAGTTCCGTATCCCGTCTGACGCTTACCCTCGACACTCCCGATGATGCTGTGCCAGTAGTTTTAATCAGCCCCTCACTAATGATATCATTCAGATCCAGCCGCATGTATTCGCTTTCTTGGATGTAGTTTTTACGCCCTGGCCGGAGGCCTTACACTCAAGGCACCCACAGGATAGTCTGGTTAAGCAGACTACAACTTCCAATTTGAACTGCGAGAAACCATTCACAAAAAAAAACCAGTATTTTCTTATTATCTTATTATTGAGACCCCTGGTGTCAGAGTTTTTATGTCGCCTATGGGCCTTTGATTGGGCTTTACATGCCGTCGAGAAATATCTCTCAGGAAAGCTGATTTCCTCACGATGTTTTCCTATATCGAAATAAGTGATAATTATACAATACAAACATAATCCGAAAAATCAGAGGTGTCTGACACACTTATTCACACTAGACAAACATAAGAATTTTAGAAGAATATTTATTTTCTTTGTTTATTAAAACAATGCCCTTTCTTAAAGAGCCTATTCAATTTCTATTCAGTTCTTAGGTTAGAGGTACTTTTCGATGTCAGTTTAATATCACCATCGCTAAAAACGGAAGGTTCATGTTTAAGTTTCCTATAAGTTGGATTCAAAATAGCAGGATGTTAATTTGGGGGTAGGTACCCTTTTCTTAAGTGGAACTCTTCTTCTTCACAGCTAAAAGTTTAGGAAGTGCTTAATTGGGTTTTGGAGACCTGTCTTTTTATGTGATTGAATATCGGTGTATTCTAAAAATGTGAATAATTTATTTTAAATTTACAGAGTTTTAGCCCTTGGAGCTGCATCGATTGCCATGTACGCTTATTATGAAGCTTACAAAGGCATAAGTATCAAACAAGAAATTGTATCACAGCTACGCAAAAAACTCGGGGCGTTTAATAAACAGTTCCACTTGTGATAAATGAAAGCGATGTTTAAAATTTGACAAGCAGTAAGGGACATTGAGCACCCTATTGGATTGACAACGATCGGCTTATTACAACTTTTTGACTTTTCACATGTAACATGTAAATTAATTTGTATTTTGTAATATAAAGTGCTTTAAATTATAATTTTTGCGCGCTTGTGTGTTACACTTTTATCTAGTAAAAATAAAACCAGTTTATCTATTAGTTTCCACATAATATTCAGTTTTCAACGTATTTAAATTATTAATCAAATAGTTTGTTTATGTATGTAGTTAATACAACATTTATTTTAGACACTAAAAATACTAGCATTGATTTTGATATATACCTATACATTTATATAAGTATTTAATACATTAATATGTAAGTACATATTATTATTTACTTATTAGCTGTTGCCGACAAACATCGTCGGCGTGAAATTATTATAAAATATTACTTCCCCATTTTAATCGGATTTTGTTAACAATTCATTCATCATTGGTTTTATTTTTATTTTATCACTACAAATCGATAGAGTTTCATGCACCGAATCGACCCTCCACGGGATTAAAACGACTAAAATGTAACGGTGTAAACTTCTACATGCATTCAATAAAAAGCTTCTATTTTGACATCACTAATAGACACTTTAATTACTTTTTTAACACCGTTGCTCGTAAAGCTGATGTAATTCCACCGGTTTTAAATATGTAAAGCGGGTCATAAAAAACGCGTGTGTTACCAAAGCAAATAGTTAAGTTATAGTCCATACAAATTCCATAACAGCATTATTTGCCATTTCGCGCGCTGTTGCTATTCAAATTTCGAACTAATCGCCGCGCGGCGCCAGTCAGTAGGCAGCGCTAGCACGCTGTTAAAATTGCGGGAAAGCAACAGTGTGCATTCACAGATTCAGTTTATTTAAAATAAAAAAAATCAGTTTATTCGGTAATTTAAAAACTTGGCTGCGTGCTCTAACGTCTTTGCCAACATTTTCACGCAGCTACGGCAGAAAATAATCCTCGCGCCATTTATCTCAAATTTTCTTTTCTTTGTACTTGTATTGTGAAATTTTAAATATGACAACTTTCAATAATGAAGAAGAGCCATATATTACTTCAACTCCACCGGATATACTAACAGAAGCGCGAACCGCATGCGACAGCTTGCTGCCGTCAATATCCAAAGACAGATACATAACCACGTATGAAATTTTTTTGAAGTGGAAAAACATGAAAAATGCCAAGTCATTTTCCGAAAATGTAGTTTTGGCGTATTTTAATGAACTAGCTAGTAAATATAAGCCTAGCTCGTTGTGGACAACATATTCGATTCTGAAAAGTACCCTCAAGATGAAAAATGGTGTCGATATTAATTTATATTCAAATCTAATTGCATTTTTAAAGAGACGCTCTGATGGTTTTATAAAGAAAAAATCTAAGGTACTGTCATCAAATGACGTCGAAAAGTTTCTAAGAGATGCTCCAGATAGCCAGTACCTGGCAACTAAGGTCAGTTTGCCTCCTTATTTTATGTATTGATCTACCTACTTTACATACTCTTTTACATATTTTTTAACGACCGTCTGTAAGCTAAGTACCTATACCTTATCTTACACATTTTTATTTCTTTTCAGGTTGCGTTAATATTTGGTATTAATGGTGCATGTAGACGGCAAGAGCGTCACAATATTACCACAAATGACATTGAAAATCAAGGCAAAATGCTTTTAATTAAAATCCCAAACACTAAAAACAAAATACCCCGATCTTTTATTATCAACGGCCCATTTTATGACGTGGTCAAAAAATATGAAGCTCTGCGTACGAAGGCAAAAAATAATCATTTCTTTCAGAATTACTAAAAAGTTAAATGTACTGCGCAACCTATTGGCATAAATAAATTCGGTGCCATGCCAAAGGAAGTCGCCAAGTTTTTAGGATTGCCGGACGCTGATTGTTATACAGGGCACAGTTTCAGAAGAACGTCAGCTACATTACTTGCTGATTCGGGAGCTGATATATTGACTTTAAAGCGGCATGGCGGGTGGCGTTCTAACGCAGTAGCAGAATCTTATGTAGAAGATTCCATCCAAAACAAAGCAAATATAAGTGCCAAAATAACTCAGGCAATAAATTTGGAGCCACAAACGAAGAAGTTTTGCCCTGAGCCGCGCCCCTCTACTTCTACTGAGGATATTTTTTTATTTACAACTAATGACGAATTACAATGCTCTTCTGCCGCCTTTCAAGAAGTTTCGTCGTCTCCAACATTTACCCTAACACAAAACAATGACATTATGAATAGTAATAATAATAATAAAAACATCATTAAAAAACCAACTACAACTACGTATCATTTTAATAATTGTAATTTCACTAACTGTTTCAATAATTAGAAATGAACAAAATATAAAATGTTTTTTTTTTCTCTTTCCTCGCAAATGTGTTAAAAAACGTCGTACGATATACGTGCGTATTGGTTATAACATGCTCGGCTCAATAACGCCCTCGCCTTCGGCTCGGGCTGAAATTCCGCCTCGCATGTTATAACCATCATAACGCACTAATATCGTAATGTACTATAATTTAACTGAGATTTCAACGCACAGCCACGCAAACCACAAGTTCTAGAGACATGAAATTTGGAGGGTGTGTTCTTGGTGAGGCGTAGGAAGTTACCCACGAAGAAATGCGGGGATCGAAACCGCGACACGCAGCGCGCAGCAGTCGATCGCTCAACCACTGCGCCAACCGTGTCGTCAACTAAACACACTCTATCTATCTCTATTACACCTATTTCATGAAGGTCTCTCGACCAACTGGTCCTTGATAGTTACAGCGCTAATCGTTGTGTTTGTGGCATGCTTATAGTTATTGTCCCACTGAACATCTATCTTGGTGCAATTGTTAAGAGAATTCAACAATGATATTTATTTCCTTTGTTTGTACAACAATGCTTTTTCATATAGAGCCTATTCAATTTCTTCGAATGATCTCGTTCTTCGGTAACAGCTATTGTTCGATGTCAGTTTAATATCACCATCGGCCATAAACGGAAGAAAATAAGTGAAAGAGTTTTCATTTTTTTTTATATTTGTATTCAAAATCACATGATGATTATGTGGGGGTAGGTACCCACTTTTTCTTTAGTGGCATAATCAGCAGATTTACTCATCCGTCTGTTAATTTTTATTTATAAAACTTATCGGTTAGTTTTTCGATTTGTTTTAGGTTCGAATAAATTGGTTTCTTCCAGGCAAGCGTGTTACACCCTAGGCTGCATCATCGCTTCACATCAGGCGAATTGCGGCCCAACGCAAGCAAGAGGATTTTTTACTCTAAGTAAAAAAAAAAGTAAAAAGGGTTTTTTACTTAGTGTAAAAAATCCTCTTGCTTGCGTATTTTTTACTTCATCGAAGTCACGTCTGCCACTGTATCAGTTGACCTATTTTCAATTCGATTTTTTTTCGTTACGCCGTCGTATCAGTTCGGTTGAAAAACATTTTACCAAAATTACACTTAGCCGAAATAAGATATGTTCGAAGTATTATGCTTCCGAACATTCATTATACCACTGTTTCAAGCAGGCATGCAGCATGCAAGCAGGCATGCAACATGCGGCAAGCAATGTGTCTGTCACGGGCACGGCTAAGGCACTGCGGGGTTTGGGCGGCCCCACGCGAGCTTATTGTCGCTGATGGTTTTAATGCTCACCACCACAAACTCAGCCGTGGCGGCGGGCCTATAAACCACCTACCTCCTCAGTTTGCGGGCCACCCCACCCCCCGTGCCTGCTGTGGGCTTTAATAACACTCTATGGGTAGGGCAGACAAGACTGCGTGAAGTCAGTTTTGTTGACTTTTTATGACATTATTTTAATTTAATATTGAAAATGCTACCAAGTAATCGATTATATATTTGTGACCAAATAATAAAATGATGTTACGGTGTGGTCAAAATATGGCAAATAAATCATTTGGCAAATGAAAACAGTTAAGTGGCTTCGGCCAATAGCAAAAAGTTATTTTGTAAATCGGCGAAATAAGGTTCGCCAAAATAATACATTATGACACATGATACTTCGATGATCTAAAAATATTTCAAATAACGCATGTAGCAAAAGACACGTCAATAGTTTTCGGTAAAATTTAATTCGAACAAACAAAATTCGGAAAAGTGATCGGTTCCCGTTGTGATATTTTGTCTGAAAATTAATGTATTTTAAAAGGTATAATTTTTATTCCAGAGTTTTAGCTATTGGAGCTGCATCGGTTGTTTTGTACGCTTATTATGCAGGTTACAAAAACGTTAATATCAAAGAAGAAATTATGACACAGCTAAACAGAGAAATTCGAAGCGCTTAATGGGCAGTTTCGCTTGTGAGCGAAACAAAAGCGATTGTGAAAATTTGAAAAGCGGTACGAGCCACTGACCACCTCGTTACAAGTGTTATGACTTCTTTATACAAGTAAATTAGTATACATTTTGTAAATTCATATAATGCAAGATTTTATAAATAAGAATAATGTTGTTTACCTATTTCTAAGTAATAAAACGTAACAAATAAAACATAAATAAAAAAATATTTAGTTTTTTTTTTTAATATTATTATTATTTGTAAACCCAGAAATTACCAATAAAGTTCATTGAATGTTTTTTTTTCTTGAGCTTACGTTTTACACAATTTTGTTTTATTATTTATTTAGTTTTGTCCTGTGCGAGACAATTAACTACTTTTTATTTATTTTCTTTTCTTAAATAAAGTGTGAAAACGAACCCTTCACGAAACCGTCAACCAAATTCTGTATGTTCTCATGGATGCATTGCATACTAAAATTAATTCAACACTAAATTAACTGAATTCAAAATGTTCTGAGTAAAATGATGACATCTAAAACTTGTATTTTTTTACACGTGTTTAAATGTTGGAAGTTTGACCTTTGACTTCTCTATAATAGGAGATTGCTTTGTGAATGTAAACTCCATTCACATGCTGCATACTTACGGTGGAATCCAAAAGTTAGTTGAAACTTTTTTACTAAACCCTAAGAAATTCGCATTAACTGAGAGTGATAACTGTAGATTTTAAATGATTATTATTAATTTGAAAGAACTTACCTCAAGTGTGATCAAAACCTATTCATTGGATAAAACTTCCAAGACCGAGTATAACTCCTCAATGTATACGAACACATTTCCACATCAACTTTCATTATTATACCTTAGGGTTTAATACTGAAAGTTGGAAGTGTAACCTTAGGTATAATTTTCAAAACGGTAAACACATGAAACATAATTATAATGATTTCATGCATTCATGCCTCTTTGAAAATTACAAATATCTGCTGAACATAACATTTAACCCCACATTAAACCCACTTGAGGGTTGAATTTCCAAAAATTCCTACCGTACACTTACTTGCGACATTGCGAGATTTCACGTTAAATAGTTTAAAATTAGTAATCAATAGTTCTTGAGATTTTGAGATTAATCAGTGAGTGAATTAGTATTCCGCGTCCATGTTTAAATAAAAGTATTATTATATACTAATCCAGATCATGACCTGTCTTGTAGCTTTTTGATCCAAATCTGTTCAGCTGTTAAGGTGTGAAAAGTTAAGGTGGTATTGGTTTAGGTTGGTACAAGTTAGCCAAACAGTTAGTTTCGGTCAAATGTTATTACAATGATTTAAAAATGATTGTAATAACATTTGACCGAAACCTACAAAACGCTGGCGCGACGACTTAGAGGCGTTTGTACCCTTAGCTCAGCAGTGATTTTGATGAGATTCATTATTTTACTTTCTTGATAAATACTTTAAAATTGTAGAAAATAAAACTATATAAAACTAAAAGTGTCCTCGGATTCAGCGGAGACCTTGGTCGCAGTGCGGCGCACGCTAGCCTTTCATTACAGATCGATACAGTTCATGTCCATTGATAATAATTAAAAGGTCTGCAAGAGCGCCATAACATCCTCCCCGCGGCGTCTTCGTGCCCACTTACGACCTAAATTGGTTTTGGAGTGTAATTTTTACTACCGTTTTACCTCAGTTCGAGGGTCAAGATAAGTTCGAGTGGGCTGGAGTGGCAGCACGTTACACACACACCGGCGCGGCACTCGAGCGCTTTGATCTGCCTGCCTGACACTGGGACGGCCGCTGCGGCTTCGGGGAACCTCAAGTAGCGTTAGTAAAGTAACCTTATCGGTAACTGTATTTCCGAGTCATTGGGATTGAAACTCTGAAACCCTACGGTTTCCCGAGTACTCATTGCTCACAGCCTTTTTAAGGAAATTTCTAAACGCATAGCTGACGCTTTCTATGATCCAAGAGCTGGCTTTCACCTTGGCCTGAGGCTAAGTATTAATTATATATCGCCCAGATAATGTGTTAAGTATGAGTCTGACAGAACCTTAGGGCGAAGGACATCCATATAGGATTTCCGTATCGACTAAAAACAAGGTACTGTAAGTGCTGTAATATATGCTTCTAATAACATTGTAGAAATTTAATTCTCGATGATGTTACACCCTCCTCCAGAAAACGAGCAAAGAGACTAACACTCTTAAAAGGTTCAGAAACAAACCAACGTCTTTCCGACCTCATCTTCGAGGTCCGTCGCGACGTCGACGTTGCCCTCGCCGACCCTCGCTCGAGCTAGCCCGCGATTCTGTGCCAGTAGTTTTAAATCGGCCCCTAAATAATGATATCATTTAGATCCAGCCTGTCTCCATGTCCCCCCCCACCCCACCCTATGCCCTGGCTGGAGGCCTTACACTCAGGGTACCCACAGAATAGTCCGGTTAAGCAGACGACAACCTCCTTGGTTGATAAACCAAGATGCCATAAAAAAAAGTAGCAATTTAAACATTTATTTTATGTAACTCTCTAGACTAACTGGTCCCTGTGATTTACAGCGCAAATCATTGTGTTTGTGGCATGGTTTATTGTTATTGATCCACTGAACATAATCTTGCTTGGTGCTTCCATTAAAAGAATTTATCAAGGATATTTATTTGCTTTGTTTATTAAAACAATGCCCTTTCTCAACAACGCTATTCAATTTCTTCACATGAGTCTCGTTCTTCGGTAAAAGCTTTTGTTCGAGGTCAGTTTCATATCACCGTCAGCCATAACCGGAAGACTATATATAATAAGTGAAAGAAGATTCAAGTTTTTAAAAGTTGGATAAAATATCTGAAGATGTATCTCTGGGGGTAGGTACCAGCCTATTCTACTCGTATATCAAAAGTTTCACTCAATAGGGGATACTCCATTTTTTTTTCTTTGTCCCTCGGGTTGTTTATCGAAAAGTATTGGACACGTATTTTTTCTTTTTTCACGTGGTCATAAAATTACGGAGATATATTGAGTTGAAATGGCGCATGACGTCACATGTTGGTAAGTTTTATACCTACTTGTGACGTAGTAAGCCCCCACTCTACAACTTTAATGTGCTTTAACTAAGTAATTTTTTGATATTTTGATAAAACAAAAAATACGTGTCTAATATTTTTGTATTACCTGTCTGACGGACAAAATAGAATGTCGTTTTCTTTAACCAGTCCGATCCCCTATTGTCTGTTCATTTTTTTACTTTATTTAATCTCCTGTTTCATAATTTAACAGATAAACCATAACATATAACTATATTATTAGTTGTCTTGCTGTGGAGTTTGTTGCCCCTCTACTTGTCCCCAGCCAAAACGTTAGGAAATGAAAGAGCGCAGGCGTTTTGGGGAAATGTCTTTCAGTTTGATATTTTGTTTTTATTCTGTGTATTTTAAAAGGAATAATTTATTTTTCAGATTCTTAATCGTCGGAACAGCATCGCTTATTATGTACGCCTATTACGCAGGTTACAAAGGCGTTGATGTCGAACGAGAAATTCAAGACAGGCTAAACATAAAACGTTATCACATTTAATAAACAGTTCTGCTTGTGAGATAACTAACCATATTTCGGATGTGACGTTTTATATGATTTTATCTTATACAATACTAGTTTTGATTGATGCTAGCTATTGATTGATCCGGGTTTTATGAGTGGCTAATAAAACCAAAGTTTTTTTTTTATAGATTTTGTTTAGTCTGACCTCAATACATAAACAAGTAGTAACATTAATTCTAACTTACAACGAATAACATTTTCTAATGATTATTTACCCTACATTGCCATTATCAGCTACCAGGTAAGGGTGTCTTGCGACATAGGCCACCTCTATATCCCACCACTTATTCCTGTCCAGAGCAGTTCTTCGCCATGGCATTGTAGGTTCGTCGCATTCACACGCGTCCAATAGTCGGTATCATTACCGACAGGCAATGGTGGAAAAAGGGTATGCAAGGCCGCTATTTTGAAAATAAAATTAAATGGCGGAAGTTTCACATCATCATCATCATGATCAGCCTGTATTCGTCCACTGCTGGGCATAGGCCTCTCCCATGACACGCCACTGAGCACGATCCTCGGCCACTCTCATGGATGTTACTGTTACTTTTAATCCGATAAACGGACATAAATTTCCTTTTTACAAGCTTTTTATTTTATGAATGATATAAATAGTACGATACATATTATTAATTTTAAATCTGTGACGTAAGTACCATTAGTTGGTCATCATGGTTATATTTTAAATATAACCATTAATTTACAAAGGTTAAACTGTATATAACAAACCGATTTAAAACATGGCGATAAGAGAAATAAAATTATTCTTGTTACATAAACGTAGGACGTCCTCAAGGCGGCTGGCAAGAGCTGGAGCTCTTGCCAGCCGCCTTGAGGACGCTACGTTTACCGATCCGTGGTCTCCACTCAAGAACTCGTCTACCCCAACGGTTATCGGTTCTTCGGGTTATATGGCCGGCCCATTGCCACTTCAGCATGCTTATGCGGTGGGCTATGTCGATAACCTTGGTTCTCTGTCGGATCACCTCGTTATGAACTCGATCTTTCAGAGAAACCCCTAATTTACAGGCTACGGTTTATACGAAAATCTTCCAAAGTCTTTGTAAGCTAAGTCTCTGAATGTAAATTAATGTAATAATATGTATTTCGTAAATTAAGAAGAAAAGCTAGCGGCTTTTACTCGTGTTCCATATTTTTTTTATTAAATAAATTTATGGAAAAATATCAGATGACATGGTAGAGATAGACAATTGGATATAGACGGTCTTTTTCCTAGCCTGCTCTATCCCACTTCTGGGCAAAGGCATCCCTCCACTCTTTTGTTAGACTGATTGTATAGTGAAATATATATTTGCACTAGTATTACTTTTCAGGGAGAAAACAAGGGAATATGTTAGTATTGGGGAAAAGGTTATAGGCATCTACAGTATTTTGACAACTTATTATGACTTGTGACAGGGACTGTAGCTTCTTTTTGTTTTTTTTTTTCGAAATTCAAAAGTGCCTGTAATGGTCTAATTGAAAAAATGCTTTGATACTTTGAATAGGGGCTAGACGCCACGGCCGCTAGCCTTTCCTTTTAAAGAATATATAGGTTGAAAGGAATAAAAATAATATCAAACCCTTTAACTAAGTATTGATAAAACGTTAAAATCACAAAGAAATAAAAGATTAAACACATGTCACATACTTTGACATTTCTTTCAATATATTTGTTCCCAAACTATCTTGGGGTCGGCTTGCTGAGTCGAACCAGATGCAGCTGAGTACCAGTATTTTACATGAAGCGACTGTCTATCTGACCTCCACAACCCAGTAACTGGGTAAAACGATACCTCTTGGTAAGACTGGATGTCAGATTTTTGGCTTCTGACTACTCGTAACAACTGTCAAAGATCTACAAATGACAGCCGGGACCAACGGCTTAACGTGCTTTTCGAGGCACGGGGGAAACTCGGTATTTAATTATGGTCACCCATCTACGGACCAACCTGGGTAAGCTAGGCGTAACCTTAAATATCGACCCGTGCGGATTTTTAAAATGTTTTGAAAAAATAATAGTTATTTATGTAAAAGATACGACTGTATTACTTTACTCCGAAGTTGATAATACCGATGTGCGGTATACATAAAGGTCGTAAGTACGAATTACGTTAGTCAGAAAGTACGCTATGACGAATTACTTTATTCAGAATGTTCGTCATTCCGATGTACGTTACTCCGAAAGTTTGCTACGACGAATCACATTATTGCGAATGTTCATCATCGCAATGTACGGTAGGTACTCCGGAAGCTTGCTATGACAAATTACTTAATCGAGAATGATCAATATCGAGATTCTGAGAGAGTATTTCACTTTTATGTATATTGATGTAAGGATAACTTGAAGGAGTTTGTCCGTGGATGGGTGAGCCATTACATTCTGAGTTTCTTAATCGCAAAGCTAACATATAACCGGATGCAGCTGAATACCGGTATTTTAGATGGAGCGACTGCCTATCTGACCTCCACAATCCAGTTAGTACTGATTAATACGAAACCCCTTGGTAAGACCAATTGTTAGACTTTTTGGGTAAGTGAACTGTATTACATGCAGCTGAATACCGGTATTTTAGATGGAGCGACTGACATGTGTCTTGTTCTATTTTCTCATCAACATTATGAACTCTTTTGTCTGTTCCCCTCCCCACTACCCGATCTTTGAAATTCTTTTCCTCACTCCTACCGGAATAGAGCTCGTGACTAAATAAGAACAGCCGCACGGGTCGATCTTCAAAGTTAAGTTAGCGGGTGGGCCGGCGAAAAATACTCAAAGGAGTCTCGAGCCCAATTTTGATGAAAACTAAAACTGCACTATTAGATTAATTTCTAAAAACCAATATTCCTAGGCATTATCACTTGTTTCGGTGGAGGAAAATATCGTAAGGAAACCAGCATGCCTGAGAGATATTTCTCGACGGCATGTAAAGCCAAGTCAGAAGGCAAATAGGCGGCATAAGAAGTCTGACAACAGGTTATTCACTAATAACCACACGATAAAAGAGAAAGAACGAGTTCATAATACTACATTGTGAACCTTGTGAAACAGTAAGATCCAGTTTTCGAGCTAGTGTGTTAAAAATGTTGGTGTTATTTTCAGACGACATTATACATTTTATTTTTATTTTATTTTATTTATTTGGGACAAAAAACAGTTACACGTTACAGTGTTAAAATAAAATTTAAGCATAATAGTAAAAAAACGCATAACCCACACTATTGTCCACGGAATAACATGAAATTTATAAGAAATAAGGAAACGGACGTATCCAGAAAAGGCGAGAAAGAAAATAAATAAATAAAAAATAAACCTGAAACGTCACATAGACCAACTAACCCTAGACAGCGTTCCCCGTCCATAGTTAGTCGGTAGTCACAAAATCGAACCACAACATTAGACCAATATCAGCGAGAAGCTGTCATCGTTGAGGACGATCAGCAAGCACAAACCTAGCTTTTTCATTAGAATTAACTAAGTAATAAATATAAACTATTAATAATTTATTAATACGTATGTATACCAAAGATTTATAAATGGTTTCATTATTTTTAATTTATTTATTTGTTCATTATTAATTAGTAAATGCTACAACGAGCGTTGTATAACGCTTGTTATAAAATGTACTAATTAATAATGAAAAAATAAGCGTTGTATAACGCTCGTTATAACATTTATTAAGTATTTATCAGAAAATTTCTCAGCAACATTTATCAGAAAATGATCAAATACTATACATGAATTTTCAAGCTGTATAGCTTATAAATAACCTTATTTCCAATTCATGAGTTCCCACATGTGCCTGTACGGATTTCCCGCCAGCAACTGCCAACTAACAACTGCAAACTAGCACAACTACAAACTGTTTTTATTTAAAGTTATCGCAACTCTTGAATTTAATGTATTTTTTTGTTTTATTAATTACCCTAATGCCTCATTAATGAGTATATTTTTTTTGGAAATTGCGTAGTGATGCTGTTATGTAAGACGTTTTTATTTGAAACGTTGTTTTACGAGATGATATGAATATAAAATGGATTGTTTGTCAAATAAAACGTTATCAAATAAAAGTTCATCGGGGAAATATTTTATTAAGTGAATTATTTGCCAAAATTGTTTTTGTAAAATGATGAAACAACCTATCATGTTCTTGCCAATCGTTGGTTGTCAAATGAAAATTTGTAAAAAAAAACATTAGTGATAAGGCAGGGTTTCGTCCATAAATAGAAATGGCGTCGAGCCAGGTGCAGCGGCGCAGCTCTCGAGAGACCTATCTCCTGCAGTAGACTGTCTATTGTTAATTTGAATTTAATACTTTGAATAAAATGCAAATGCCTACAGAACCTAATCACCAAAGGTTCCCATGGTTCACGTATCACTTTACTCAACAACAATCATTGTCCGATTCAAAAAAAGTAAAGGCTGCTTTCCAATGTAGTACGAAAAACAAATGACATCGAAATTCAAATCGGTAAGCATATCCGTTGAGAAGGTATAATTTCATCAAAAAGACATATTTCACAGGTTGACTGGAAGATGTTACTATCAGCTATCAGATCGCGGTTGTAACCATAGAATCCTAACTAACCACCACTTTCACGCCTAAACCACGGAACCGAAGATCCTGAAATATTGCATAAACGTTGTCAGGTGTACAGAAACGGACATAGAGTACCTTTCATCACGAAAAAAAAGAAAAATGTCCCCGAGGAAAACAACAATAATTTTTTTATGATAATAGATGGCGCGACATGTCTTTCGAATCTTGATTGAATTTTAAATTTAAGTACCTACCCAATACATTTTGTGAGTCTAGAGAATCGATAGAACTGTTTCAAGCAGTACAACCCGAATTGATTGCCAAATTCTAAATCAACGCGAGGGAAGCCGCGGGCAAAAGCTAGTTAGTAATGTTATAAAACAGCTGTCTATCAATTTTGGTGTGCAATAAAGAATATTCTATCTTTCTATCAATAATTCCAACAAAATAACAGATCCAGAGCCGTAGGCATGGGGGAGAGGGTGAGGGTTCAAAACCCCACGAAATCTCTGACAACTGTAGAAAAACCAACCAATGCCCGGCAAAATACTACAATTTTTAATGGTACCTTTTTTTGCACTTTTCGACACGTTTTCCTTATTCCCTTTCTTTTTTAATGTTCCACTCATTGTTTAATTTCCTCCCCCCCATATCTGTGTCGTTCATTCAGGGTACCCCCCCTATTCCTGGCTACGCCCTTGAACAGATCACAGTTGTAATGTTTCCAGATGGCGAGGACGTTACTATCTACGGAAGAGTTTTCAAAGACATTTAGTACAGTAGTGACGCTGCGGTCTATCGTTGCAATTCGGTGGTTTTGAGGCCGAAGTCACCATTGTAGCAACCAGCCCATATTCAGACATCAGTTTTGCATACAATTCCTTTTTTTTGTAAATGGCATCTCACATTTCAACCCCGTTGTAATGTCCAGGTGACTATAGTTACCCGTTGCGCATGTCCACGCCCACTCGGAAACTTTGCTGCGCAAGCGCCCCCGGGCAGCTTCCCATTTAAAGCTTATTATCTCGTAAACTACTGCAGCTACACCAATATAAAAAATACGGTGTATAGCTGAAACTATACGGAATCTACATATGCTAAAACTATATCCAACAACTCGAGAGAATTACTTAGAAAAAAATGTAAACTTGAGAATATGTGTTGAATATCAGTAAAATATTTGTTCTTACTAAGTTTTTACCAATAATTTTGTAGTTTGTGTCAATAAAACCTATTTATAATGAAACTAGACTATATAACCTTTTTTTTGATACCCATATGTCCTTACTTGGAATGTTCTGAGTAGCACAATGAACCAAAACAATAGACCCTTTCCCTCATTGATTCGATGCCGGCGGCGGCCTGCGTATGTGTGCGTGAGCGTGTGTATGTGTGCGTGAAAGATGGCCGCCTAAGGCTAGTTTACAAAGGGATTGAATTTCATGTTGTGATTTGTGTTGAAATGAGACACTGATGGGATATTGTATTTATTTAATATTTTACAACAAAGTAGGTATTGAAAATGGAATGCTGTAATGTCCGCGTAACCATGGTTACCCAATATTTTTTCCGCTTAAATGTCCGGGTAACCACGGCTACCCAATAATTTTACACCGAAACGTCCAGGTAGACAAAGATTGCATTTTAATTTCAATTGGTATGTAGGGTAGGTAGGTAGGTAGGTAGGTAGGGTAGGGTAGGGTAGGGTAGGGTAGGGTAGTGTAGGTAGGTAGGGTATGGTAGTGTAGGTAGGTAGGGTAGGATAGGTAGGTAGGTAGGGTATGGTATGGTAGGTAGGTTGAGACTTGACCGCTTTGAGACACCTGGCTAGGCCAGTGAGAGCAGCCTGGGGCTGGCTCATCTGCTGTAACTGGAGCTCCAGCTTCATCAGCTGTAACAAACAAACTTGTATTATAACCTCATTCTTACAAAGTCTTATTATGGCACAAACTCTATGTTGGCGATGGCGGGGAGATCTATAACAATCAAGACGTAAGTTACTAAGGATGATACAGTTAAAAAACTATTTTACTAGAAGAATGGGACAGCCTGGGCGTCTAAAGTATACCTTCGGCTACCGGTGGGCTAGCAGCAGCCATAATACATGGCTACCGTTCAGGAGATGGTTGTCCGTTAAACAAAAAAAAACTGACAAACTTCTTTGCAGCTAGGATTCAGCGAATAGCTGGACAATAAAGAAAAAAATAAATTACCATGTTGCCCGCTTGCGCGGTTTGACATCGGGCATAAGCATCAGCTCAAGCTGAGCGCGCTGCTTCCACTCCTTAAGCTCCTGCCAGGCTTCAGCTGAGAGTGCATTCACCCGGTGTAAGAAGCCCTAACTGGAGCGAGCGGATCCTCCAGAACGGCACTGCCAAAAATTATATGCAACATTAAAACATAACGACATTAAACATACTAACTTGCACATATTAATTATCTTAAAAACACACTGAATAAGATACATACGGCTGCGCATCCACCTATGCCTCTCCCTCACCACTCTTTCTACAACACCCCGGTCCCCGGGCTGGTGCTTCATCTAACGCCTGCCCCAAATCACGGCTTTCATCATGAGACCTAAAACATAGACATAGATTCTATAGTTTATTTTTAAAGATACACATGCACACACACAGGGCCACACACAAGTCTGAAGAACTGAAAGAAAATTTGAGTTTCAGGTAGCCTGACCTGCTGGAGTCTGTAATTCCATTTCGAAAATCATTGAAATTATTATTATTGGGTAGCTGTGGCTACCCAGACAATACAGAGGATAACAAAACACCAAATACAAGAACAAAAATCATAACCTTCCTTTTTCGTTCGACGTAGTTAGGCAAACCAAAACGCAGTTTTTTATGAGTAGTAAAACAGCCTTATTTATCGTATTTGTGTAAATACACAGGTAAAAACCGTTAAATCTGGTTTTTAAAAATGTTCTAAAAATTGCTTGGGGAACAAAATTTTTAACACATAAAATATTGCAAAATTTCGTTGTATTTTACTGTTTTATTGTGTGTAAATACTAATTATGAACTAATTTCCATATTACGAGCATTATATTAACGATTTTCGCAATAAATCCATTAAAAACAAATAAAAAACTTTACGAAAATCACCACGGTCAACATGGCGGATTTTTTTCACATTTTCATTTTAATATTATCGTTTCAACATACTTTGAACCTACGATATTTATAGTTAATTGTAAAGCTTGGATATTGAGGTTTATTTTGATATAATACACTATATGTATTGGGTTACAAATAAAATTATACTTACATTTTAAAGTCGGCGATCACTTTGAGTCAGAGCAATAAAATTTGAAACTGAGAAATTGAAGTTTGACATTTTATTTCTCAACAAATATGCCGACTTGGACACTCGGGTTTTGAGCGTTTGACGCGTAATTTAATAGAGCAACACAGAGAATAAATTTGTCCTGATATTCTCGACAGCTGACATTTTTTAGAACGTTTTTTTGGAACAATTCGAACGCACTACAAATGGGTTACTATAGTCACCTGGACATTACAGCGGCTAGGAGGTTGTCGTCTGCTTAACCGGCCTATCCTGTGGTTGCCTTGAGTGTAAGGCCTCCAGCCAGGGCATAGATCTACTTACAAACTAAGCGACTACACGCTAAGGGCACCCCCTGTGGGGTACGAGCCTCGGCTTAGAGCGTCGCTGGGGGAGGACTGCATGGGGACAAGCAGGATCTGAATGATATTATTATTTAGGTGCTGATTAAAATAAAACTACTGGCGCAGCATCGCGGGCTGGATCGAGCGAGGGTCGGGGAGGGCAAGGACCCGGATGTCGCCGTCGCGCCGGACCTCGACGGCGAGTTCGGAGCTCTTTTAAAAAAGGGCTCATCTACAATTAGCAAACTCTACTACCAGTATTGTCCACACGGTGATACATTAAGCTATACATTTCCAGTATAACATAGCCTCACTTAGTATAGATTTCCTGAACAATGAAATAGCTAAATAAACCGGTTTTGTATATCTTCATTGGTCGCCGTGCGTACGAGTTACCTCCTAAATATTAATACAATGAAAAGTTTTTAGCGTCTGTGGAAACGGGCCTTTACCAGTAATACACACTATGCCATTGTGGTGCCAATCTAGTTTGTTAATTCACACTTTGGCTCAAGAGTTCGTCCTTTGTCGTCAGACTGCGGGGTAATTTTGATTATTGGAAAAATGGGTTTCGCATTGTAAGTTTTTGTATTTTTATTAAATGTTTTAATTTAATAACAAACAACCCTTTTGATGTTCAGTGTGTATTTTAATTAGTTCTTTCATCTATTTATCTATATCTATACTAATATTATAAAGCTGAAGAGTTTGTTTGTTTGCTTGCTTGAACGTGCTAATCTCAGAAACTACTGGTCCGATTCGAAAAATCTTTCAGTGTTTGAAAGCCTATTTATCGAGAAAGACATATAGGTTATATATCATCACGCTACGATCAATAGGAGCGGAACAGCAATGAAAAATGTTGCGAAAACGGGGAAAATGTGACGCAGACGAAGTTGCGCGGGACAGCTAGTATAGAATATTAGACTACCTCAAGTATTACTTAAATTTCATAGTGGTCGTAAGTGCAACTGTTATGTGTGTGTTTTTTTAGTTTGACCCCTAGGGATATTGTTATTCGGTTTATCATTTAAGGTACACAGACCCTTTACGATACTGTCAACCAAGTATTCTGAACATCAAACTAAGTACCTCTGCGCAAAAAATATCGCTGGTTTTTATTTTGATGTGAAAAATTACGTTTTACGGCAGGACTAGCGCTCTCAAAACATCAGAACGAGTTGCTCAGCTGTTAGGCTTTTTTGTTCCTCCCATGCCAAAATACCAACTGAGACCGCGTGGAGACCAATTTTTGGACGTCTAGTCTACACGCACAGTCTGACATTCGAACTCTCTCTTGGTTCGCGCCCTGGCAATGTTGAATGCTCTTCTAACATCGACACGGGAGTGTGATTTATTTGCCTAGAGATAGGTAGAAGTATATCGTGAATGTTTGGGTTTCTGTGAGAGGAAAGATGACTTTTTCTTGTACTTGTTCTGTGAGAAAATGCATGTAAAATAACTTTTTCTTGTTAGTATTAAGTACTTTTTTAAATATTTTCTTAATTCGTAATTGAAAATAGTTTTCTTTTTTTCTGTGCAATTCTTTGGATTTATCTTTTATATGTCTTATTGTACACGTCTTCTCAAATAAATAAACAATTAAAACTAAGCTACTAACTTATACAAAAAAAAGTAAATTATGTTTTACGGTAGGACTGAATGTAACGCACTAAAAATATTGTGCTTATAGATGCATTGAGTAGTAAAGGGATCATAGAGGTGTTTAAAGAACACAAACTACATCATGTTTCAACTAGTTTTACTTTTTTTTCAGTTTACTGATCGGTTCAATGATGGTGTTCATTGGGTATTGGGGCACGATGCACATGATGCGAGTTGTTACTGAAAAGAAAATAGCAACAAGGACAACACGTGCTGCGCCAATTTCAACCACCACCGAAATTGAGAACATAACAACAACGGAAGCAGGAGACGATTGGCATTGGAAGCCTCATTAGTGCGTTGCGTTACGTTGCGTCAACGCTGCGTAGTTTTACTTATATTTTTGTGGACGGAATCGGAAGTACAGTATATTTAAAACATAAAAGGTATGTCATTACTTCCCAGAATTTGATCCTTAGCAGCGACACTATCAAATGGTGTATTAATACCGGATGTGTTTTTTAATCAATATCAACGAGTTTGATTTCTGGCTTGGAATATTTGATTTGTCCAAAAACCAATGATGCAGTTTTAGTTTCCAACAAAATCGGGCTCGAAACTTTTTTGAGTGTTTTTCGTTATTCCACATAGTTTCGGATTTGGCCATCAACGCCCACTTAATAAAATCATCCTGTATAATACGGAGTATGGATGTGAAACCGGTGTAGAAAGACGTGCAAGTCAAGAGCGTACAGAGTACAAGATTTAAAAAATAAAGTAATAAAAATAAACCATGGCAGCTAAGAGATGACCAGTCACAATTGACAGCGCCCGTTCACGAACATTTCGAATGGATAAGCGCCATTCAACTCAACCATATTAAAGGGAACTAACCCTACGGATGACCTGACACACCCGCCACCATCAGCGAGACATTGGAGTGAGTATGACATTCACTTAACCGCCAAGGCAAATTCGCGTCAATGAAAGATGTAGGACTCAGTAAATGTTATACAAAAAAAGAAGCATGGATATAAGAAAAACAAAAAAAAATGATGCTCTAGAACACTGTAATAGACTGAAATGGAAGAAGGCCGGCCATATTGCACGTATGAAAGAAGACAGATGGGCCAAAAAGCCCTATAGGCAAGAGAAGTAGACCGGGCGGCGGAGAGATGGGTCGATGAAATTTTGAAAGCAGCGGGAAAAGAATGGACTAATAAATCGACTGACAGAATTATGTGGAGACAAATGGAGGAGGCCTTTACTAAACTAAACTTATAAAGAGGTCCTTAATACGCAAAGAAATATTTTCTAATTATGAAATTAAATATGGTCAAGAATTTTGTACCTTTTAGTTATGGAAAGAAATTTTGTGTATTTTTTTGTTTTGAATTCTATTAATAATATGCTATTGAAATCGTAATATAATTGTAAATTGAATTTAAATTAATGAAATAAAAGGCTTAATTACTATTTTTTTTTATACTTTTACGTACCTTGGCTTATTGCAGGATTTGTAGAATAGTACGGGCCGAAGCCAAGTACTACCGCGGGAGAGAGGTGATATGATGAGATGGTGATATGGTCGGGCTGTGTGATGAAGAGTATCCATTAGACTGTATCTGTGCTGTGATTGTGGGGCGAGTGTGTGAGGTGGAGATTACTGTCTAATTTTCGTTTTAGGGTTGAAGTGGAGCTTTTGTAATCAGAGTATGTTCTTAATGACGACTTAATGATGATTATTATGTAGGTTAGTTATATCTAACGAAGGGGTTTCACACATTTGGGGTTCATCGTTATCAAGTCCAAGTTCGACATGGTTAAGGTACGAAATAATAGTCTCAACACTGATTATAACCGCCTATTTATTCACTCTCGATAACAAAACAACAAATCTCAATTAAGACGATGAAAATGGATAGTACGGAAACGCGGCAAGTTCGATACAGGCTGGCAGAACGGCCTCTCGCACTCGTGTCTAACCGAAAAGTGAAGTCTCTCAATTGCAATGCGTCCAATGCCAACTGACAACTCTCAAACAAAACCTGCCACGCCCTGTACCGACCTCACCCAAGCACACTGCTTGACGTTTCCGACAAACGATGATAGATGGCGTTATTCTAAATTAACAAAATTAATAACGATTCTAATAATTGTGCCTCTGTGTTGATTCTGCGACATATCTATTATTCCCCTTCCGCCGTCGTTCCTTGGTAGTGTGAGTCTCTGTACACATGACCTAGGATGGTGTCTCCTGTGTTTAGTGAAAGCGATGTTTGTATTCCTTTGTAGGTTTTTCAGTTCGGTCTTGTTCGGTTTTTCAGTTCGGTCTTGTCTTTTATGATGATTATGAAAGAAGATGATGTTGAAGGATTAATGGCCAAATTTACCTCCGACACATCATCTACTGCCATTGGTGATAATATTGATGATGATCTTGATAAACGTGATACATATGAAGGTGATGATGATGCAATTGATGAAAAGATGGACCTCGGTGAGGACGCTAAAGAAACCGATGATGTTTCATGATCTACAGAAGGCATATTTTTCCCATAGTTAACATATTATTCCCACGAGTATAGGGACTAACAAAGTCGACCACAGCAGAGCCCTGCGTTCACTGTAGCAAGGAGAAAAACTGGGGGTCCCTCTATTATCCAGAGTTGGCACACTAGCGACTAGCTTCTTCCCTAGCCATGCAGCCATGCTTCTCTAGCCATGAAGTCATTGGAGTAGAAAACCGCTGTTGGAAAATAAATTACAATTCATTGCGATTTTAGTTACTAAATGAAGAATTAGCTTCTTTCGAAATGTTTTGCAATCTGAATGCTGACTACTAACTATCAGTAGAAAATTAAGATTAAAAAGTAATATTGTACTAGTAAGATATACCTAAATGCTCTTTGTATATTATAAAAATGACAGCCGATGTATCAAAAAATAGTGCTTGGAGTCCCTCCGCGCGGATGAAGTGAAACTTCAAAAATAATCAATTAAAATTACGATACCTAGTTAATTATCAAAAAACGTTGATTTTTTTGGTTGTTTAAGTTTGTCAATATTTCAGAATAACCCCCTTAACGTGGTTTAGGGAATAAGAAATTATGAATTAAACGTTTGAGATTGTTTGTATGTGTGTAAGCGACGACGTGTAAGGACGAGAATCATTAGCATAGTTACCTCCTTGAATTTGACGAGGATGCAAAACAACACCTTGTATTTTAGTGGACGGAATCGGAAGTACAGTATATTTAAAACATAAAAGGTATGTCATTACTTCCCAGAATTTGATCCTTAGCAGCGACACTATCAAATGGTGTATTAATACCGGATGTGTTTTTTAATCAATATCAACGAGTTTGGCTTGGAATATTTGATTGGTCCAAAAACCAATGATGCAGTTTTAGTTTCCATCAAAATCGGGCTTGAAACTTCTTTGAGTGTTTTTCGTTATTCCACATAGTTTCGGATTTGGCCATCAACGCCCACTTAATAAAATCATCCTGTTTAGTATGGAGTATGGATGTGAAACCGGTGTATAAAGACGTGCAAGTCAAGAGCGTAAAGAGTAAAAGATTAAAAAAATGAAGTGATAAAAATAAACCATGGCAGCTAAGAGATGACCAGTCACAACTGACAGCGCTCGTTCACGAACATGTCGAATAAATAAGCGCCATTCAACTCAAACATATTAAAGGGAACTAAATGACCCGACACACCCGCCACCACCAGCAAGAGATTGGAGTGAGTATGACATTAACTCAACCGCCAAGGCAAATTCGCGTCAATGAAAGATGTAGGACTCAGTAAATATTATACAAAAAGAGAAGCATGGATATTAGAAAAACAAAAAAAAATATTGATGCTCTAGAACACGTAATAGACTGAAATGGAAGTAGGCCGGCCATATTGCACGTATGAAAGAAGACAGATGGGCCAAAAAGACCTATATAATAGGCAAGAGAAGTAAACCGGGCGGCGGAGAGATGGGTCGATGAAATTTTGAAAGCAGCGGGAAAAGAATGGACTAATAAATCGACTGACAGAATTATGTGGAGACAAATGGAGGAGGCCTTTACTAAACTAAACTTATAAAGAGGTCCTTAATACGCAAAGAAATATTTTCTAATTATGAAATTAAATATGGTCAAGAATTTTGTACCTTTTAGTTATGGAAAGAAATTTTGTGTATTTTTTTGTTTTGAATTCTATTAATAATATGCTATTGAAATCGTAATATAATTGTAAATTGAATTTAAATTAATGAAATAAAAGGCTTAATTACTATTTTTTTTTATACTTTTACGTACCTTGGCTTATTGCAGGATTTGTAGAATAGTACGGGCCGAAGCCAAGTACTACCGCGGGAGAGAGGTGATATGATGAGATGGTGATATGGTCGGGCTGTGTGATGAAGAGTATCCATTAGACTGTATCTGTGCTGTGATTGTGGGGCGAGTGTGTGAGGTGGAGATTACTGTCTAATTTTCGTTTTAGGGTTGAAGTGGAGCTTTTGTAATCAGAGTATGTTCTTAATGACGACTTAATGATGATTATTATGTAGGTTAGTTATATCTAACGAAGGGGTTTCACACATTTGGGGTTCATCGTTATCAAGTCCAAGTTCGACATGGTTAAGGTACGAAATAATAGTCTCAACACTGATTATAACCGCCTATTTATTCACTCTCGATAACAAAACAACAAATCTCAATTAAGACGATGAAAATGGATAGTACGGAAACGCGGCAAGTTCGATACAGGCTGGCAGAACGACCTCTCGCACTCGTGTCTAACCGAAAAGTGAAGTCTCTCAATTGCAATGCGTCCAATGCCAACTGACAACTCTCAAACAAAACCTGCCACGCCCTGTACCGACCTCACCCAAGCACACTGCTTGACGTTTCCGACAAACGATGATAGATGGCGTTATTCTAAATTAACAATTAATTCTAATAATTGTGCCTCTGTGTTGATTCTGCGATATATCTATTATTCCCCTTCCGCCGTCGTTCCTTGGTAGTGTGAGTCTCTGTACACATGACCTAGGATGGTGTCTCCTGTGTTTAGTGAAAGCGATGTTTGTATTCCTTTGTAGGTTTTTCAGTTCGGTCTTGTTCGGTTTTTCAGTTCGGTCTTGTCTTTTATGATGATTATGAAAGAAGATGATGTTGAAGGATTATTGGCCAAATTTACCTCCGACACATCATCTACTGCCATTGGTGATAATATTGATGATGATCTTGATAAACGTGATACATATGAAGGTGATGATGATGCAATTGATGAAAAGATGGACCTCGGTGAGGACGCTAAAGAAACCGATGATGTTTCATGATCTACAGAAGGCATATTTTTCCCATAGTTAACATATTATTCCCACGAGTATAGGGACTAACAAAGTCGACCACAGCAGAGCCCTGCGTTCACTGTAGCAAGGAGAAAAACTGGGGGTCCCTCTATTATCCAGAGTTGGCACACTAGCGACTAGCTTCTTCCCTAGCCATGCAGCCATGCTTCTCTAGCCATGAAGTCATTGGAGTAGAAAACCGCTGTTGGAAAATAAATTACAATTCATTGCGATTTTAGTTACTAAATGAAGAATTAGCTTCTTTCGAAAAGTTTTGCAATCTGAATGCTGACTACTAACTATCAGTAGAAAATTAAGATTAAAAAGTAATATTGTACTAGTAAGATATACCTAAATGCTCTTTGTATATTATTAAAATGACAGCCGATGTATCAAAAAATAGTGCTTGGAGTCCCTCCGCGCGGATGAAGTGAAACTTCGTAATACTACACGCCAACGCTCGAGTGCCACGCATTCAATCACGTTATTTTCAATAAAAATGAAGCTCAACAGCTTCTTAATAATATTTTGTTGTATTATTTTTATTACATAAGTTTATCGAGGTTATTCTACTCATGGAAATTAAGCGAAGGCTGGTCACACCAAAGAGTTAGCACGCCACCTTGCGTACCTAGTAGAACTACGCATTCAAAAAACTGACATTTCTTAGTGAGTTTTAGAAAATATCCCCCTCCATGGTAGCGTTAAACTTGTTGGAAGAAGCATAAGAAGTTTCCCTTAAAAAAAAATGAAAAACAAATAGTTGAAAAAGCATTTATTTGAGGTGACATCACAAAGTATACAAAAAATGTTACTTCTGCCAAATAGTAAAGCAGTTTGTTGGCAGATCAAGCTCCTACATACAATTTTATATTTTTATCTAACTACCTGAAGGTACCTTTACATCAATAACAAGGATACATTTACCGTTAAACATTACGTATAACTAAACACAAATATTTTACAGTAGCATATATGCTGACTGTTACGTAATGCTAAAATAGACGCACATGATACATTTCAGAGAACATTGCAGATGCTACAACAACCAACAGATTAACTGAATTCTTGATTCATAACAAAATCATAATCGGTCATAACGTTCCCACTGTTGGGACACAGGCCTCTTCTCGGTGAGACGTAATAGGCAATGACCAGGTAAGCATGCCCGAGAGATATTTCTTCATGGCATGTAAAGCCAAGTCAGAGGCTCATGGGCGGCATAAAAATCCAGGTTAGGCGCTAACCACACGATAGAGAAGAATGAGCTTTAATCCACCACGCGGACCCAGTGTGGGTTGGTAGATCACATCACATGTTTGTTGAGGTTCTAGGACATGCTGGTTTCCTCACGATGTTTTCTTTCACCGTTTTGAGAGCAATGATGAAATAAATGACTCAATGTAACGCGCCTCTTGGGGCTCGAACCCAAGACCTACAACTCGTAAGACGGAGCCGTTACCACTTGGCAACCACTTATCTTCTTGATAACCGAGCAATATTTCTTGTTTCTCCATCCTACAGCAAAACATTTTATACGAGTCCTTGACGCCAGCAATTCATTGAGTCGAGGAATAGTTGGGTATTTGTACAAAAAATCATATTTTATTAACAAAAAAGTAACTGACTCTAAAGATTTTATAGTAAGTCTGTCTTCAAGATTACTTGCGAAAGTACTTGTAATTAATCAACTTTTAAAATACTTATCACCCAACATTCTGAGCGCTTATTTTATGCATATAAATATTCGAGACACATCAATATTTATTCTTTTACAAAACAACAAATTACGTGTAGCTCCTTGTGTTAGTGAAAACGGCCAAATGTTATGTAATCGCTCTTTAAACAGGGTGATTGGAAATTGGGTGCATTCCTTGTAATGGGTGATGCTAGATCTTATATTCGTTTGGTAAATATGTCTTAAAAACTCGGTTGTAACCTATCTACAAATCCCAGTGTGCTTTCATTTGTAGTAAAATTTGTCGTCCAAGTATCCGTCCAGTTCGCATAAGTCTCGTAAGATTCAGGATCAGGAACGCTGAGTCCAATATCTTCACTACTTACTCCTAAAAGTCTTTGCATCCCTAATTTTATGGGGGGGTATACTACATATACCACATAAGATATAGCAGCGCTCATCAAAAATCTGTAAAAAGAAAGAAAAACAACTTTAAATTAGGTATCAATTTTCTGTAGAGATCCCATTCACGATTCAGCTTGAAGCTAAGTCCAGAATGAGAACAAATCAAGAGAATTTCAAAAAATCTGTATTAAAGGATACTGGGCATAGGGGCTGCGGGTTATTAGGGCTGCGGGTTGTTCGAAAGAGATACCGTGGCCCTGGAACACAAAGGACTAAGAAGGAAAATGGATGGGTTTTAGTCAGTCAAGTCTGACGCTCCCTCCCGCTCCGCCTAGAGTGGGGGGGGGGGTCATTTGATGATTTCCCATCCTTAAAAAAAGATACTGGGCATATTAGTCATGACGCTACAAAGATCTTTTTAGATCATTTGTGATCATCTATGCAAAATTTTTGTTATGACTTCATCAAAAGCGTAATCAAGTTTTTGCGCTTCACTTTATACTAAATTTATCATCTTATAGCTCAAATTAAACTCCAAGTTAAAATATTTAGTGATATTTGCAGTCATTTACATTAATATGTAGTCAGGTATTATGACGTCCATATCAACAAACCCATTCCGAAATAGCGGTCGAGAAGTACTTTTAACTCATTTCAATTGAGAATAGTACTAACGTAATTTTCAAGAGTGGTTCATGAATGTGGAAGTTATAAGCAAATTAAAAAGCAATATCTACCATTGTGGTCAATCTACGTATTCAAGGAACTCCTTATCCTTCAGTATTGTAATATTATTTATTAATGATTTCATTGTTATTGGTGCTGTCGTTGTGACATTGCGCATACCGTTGTCATAAATTTCACGTACGAACTTTGTGGTCCAGAAAACTGAAAATGCAAAAGCTCCAAGCAAAAGGACACTGCAAGAAAATGTTAAAGGCTTCGTTACTACATATAATGTAACGTGCGTTTTTTGTGCTTGTTTTATTTACAAAACATTCGATTTATTCATTGTGAACATTCATTTTGATTTCGATTTTAACAATATCTTATATATCTAATAAGTTTGCATATTTCATCAATAAAATACATAGTAAATCTAAGAAAGAGACATCTAAACTAATAAGTTATGATTCAATAAAATATTAAAGTATAATTGTATTTATGTCTAAAAACTATATCTAATTCTGCATTATTATTGAAGTTCAAGAATGTTGTTCCCACTTAACCCTCAAATTACAGATTTGCAACGTTTAATTGATCGTATTTTTTATCCAAAATCGGGAAATATTTGTGTAATAATGGTTTAAATGTCGTTGT
Source organism: Cerastis leucographa (assembly GCA_963082945.1). Lineage (NCBI taxonomy): Eukaryota > Metazoa > Arthropoda > Insecta > Lepidoptera > Noctuidae > Cerastis > Cerastis leucographa. The sequence continues at coordinate 13,312,205 of OY720357.1, forward strand.
GGGCTTGTCATTGTTGTAGTAAACCTCTCGGACGAATTTCGTGGTCCAGAAAGCTGAAAATGCAAAAGCTCCAAGCAGAAGAAAGTAACTGTAAGAAAATGTGAAAGACTACGTTACTATATCTAAAGTTATACAGAGTGTGAGAAAAATCGACGCGCAAACTTACGTAAATACGTTACTATGAATTCGGTACATGTTCTAGATCTAGACCCCCAATCACATTGTAAAACAGCAGATTTTTTTTAAATGTAGTTACGATCAACAATAAATTATTATTATAAATTAAAAGTAAAATTAAAAAAAAAACATTTATAACAAACTTTCATCCCTTATTTTACCTAATGTATTTTGAAGTGTAAACGAAAATTGTAAAACACTAATTAATTGTAAACTTCTAGATGCAATGATTTTGGCTGTGCAAAAATGTGCATTGTCTGTCAGTGAAATTAATAGTTTTATTTAGGACATTATTAAGTTAAAGCAGGTTTCAGGACATACCTATCTAAATGAATGCGAGTTTTTGATCTGAAAAGCATTATGAAAAGCAAAATGACCAAGTTCTCCGCCAATGGTGGACCGATTTTCCATTTCAATTCTCTTTTATTCGAAACCCCGTACTCCCGACGTAGTCCCATGTCACCAAGAACATACAACGTTTTCCTATACTTTCTAACGCAATTCAGATTTGTGCCCAGTAATCATTATTTTATGTATTAAAGGTTTAACTCGGGATCTAATGATGGGATCCCAAGAAAATTAAGAGAAACCCTCAAATTGTATGGGCATTTACAATGGATTTTTTAACCGACTTCCAAAAAGTGAAGGTTATCAGTTCGTCTGAATGTATTGTGTGCATTTTTAGCGATACGTTTGCCGATTGTGAACCAATTTCGATTTTTTTTTTGTTTCGAAGTATATTATTCCGCGGTGGTCCCGTATAAATTAGGTGAAGATCTGATGCTGATCTTTGAAGATATACAATGAAACTCTTTAATAATAGACGGCAAATCTGTCGTGATTTCTGCAATCACTTGGATGTTTATTGTTTATACAATATCATAACATAATATCACGCCTGTATGCTCTGAGATAGTACGCAGATGTTTAGTACACCCACATTTCGATATTTAAGTATGTTAAGTTTCATTTTATTGAGGACAACTGACCCGCGCAACTTTGGGTCACATTTTCTCCGTTTTTGCAACATTTTTCATTGAAGCTCCACTCTTATTGGTCGTAGCGTGTTGTAATATAGTACAGTTCCTCGATAAATGGGCTATCTAACACTTTTTCAATTCTAACTTGTAGTTCCTGAGATTAGCGCGTTCAACAAAACAAACTCTTCGACTTTATAATATTAGTAAAGATAAGCGGTATACCGCCGTTTGCCCGAATGTTATTTACCCTAATATCATTTGCCATAATAGTCAACAGCCATAACATTATACGACGAAATATTTATTTGCCCTACTTTTATTTGATTAGTCACGTGCTAGAAGCTTTGTTTCCTATAAAGTCACTTACCATAACATTATTTGTCATAATCATTGTAAGCCCTAATTATCACATGTCCTAATTATCACATGCCCTAATTATCATATGCCATAACATCATTTGCCATCGACATTGGGTATGTAACAGTTGTTATATCAGGAGAAACTTGATGCAATAAGGACTTTAGGGCACTCCGACTCGGATAGGTTAGGTTAGAAGGTTTGGCTAGGCCTATTCGCTCGCTTCGCTCGCTTAAACGACCCCGGCATCCCCTTCGTGGTTATTTTTTTATAAACCACCCAGAAGTAGTTTAGTTAGGTGCCATTTAATTATTTATTTATTATAATTATTATAGCATTTAAATGTTTTGTCTAATAATCATTATGCCTTTAAATATTATGTTTGATAATTATTATGGTACTTAAAAATATGAAAAACAATACGTATGGCACTCGTATCTTATGGTATCTAAGTTTCGGGCAATTAACAGTATGTCATATGTCTTTTAGGGCAAACAAAACATTCGGGCAAATGAAATTCGGTTAAATGAAATTCGGGAATATGGTGATTATGGTTTATCTTCGGGTAAACAATAGACAACCAAGATGAGCCTATTACCAGGACATGTATTGTTAACAATGTGACATAAATGCATAGCAAATATTTGTATAGCATATTACTAATAATAAAAAGGGAAAAATAAAAAAAAAACTTTTTTGCTAAAAATAAAACCGACTTTAAAATTAAGTCGGTGGCAAAAAACTGTATCAATGAAACTAATGCCGCCGACTTCTGACGCATTTTTTTTTGTGTTTTTGAATTCGGTTTTAAGTTTTGCAAAAAACTTTTTTTTTTAATATTTTATTATTAACAGGATAAATTTCCAGTTAATAATTTAAAAAAAAATCGTCAAGAGATAATAATAATACTCACTCCACACTCTTAAAATATTTTCTGAGCATAAAATATTAAAAAAAAAAACTCACAGACCCGCTGCCATTTTTTAAATTTCAGCCCAATGACCGTTTCACAATCGTATTCACCGTAATCTTCGGTTTCTCTTGTTACTACCTCAATGTAAATTTTTATATTTATAGAACATCAAACTGTTGTTCTCTGATAAACGGTGCCAAACTTTACAATTACTCAATTCAAATAAGCACGATTGTTTCATGGAATCAATGTAATTTAAAGTGACAATACAGATTTTGACAACTTTAAAAAAAAAACTCACAGCTTCGGAAGCTTTTAATTTTATGCTTTATATAAATGTTATGTAAGGACTCTCGGCCTCGCAACTCGAATAGCACTACCGGTTTTGTGAACACGTTTCGCTTATTAAAGGTTACTAAATAATAAACAACGTCGAGGGGATGTATACAAAATAGACCTACCTATTAGGTATCCAAATGTAACAATAAGTCAAAGATGGGTATCCCGTGTCCTAATCAGTGCGATTCGACGCTCGAATATAGGTACGTTTGGTGCTGAAGTGGTTGTTGCAGATCCTGCGTTTGCACTCATAATCTGCCTAGCCATTTCCCAGTCAGGCTTCCAGTCTTACCAGATGCAGCTGAATACCAGTATTTTACATGGAGCGACTGCCCATCTGACTACCAAGACAAATCATGTCGCTGTAGGAAAACGACCATTAAAATTTCAGCATGGATAACACTCATTTTTCACTCCGATACTGAATGTCGAAGTTTGAAATGTCGACGTATGTTAGTTCTAAAGTACAGGATGTCAATGTACGCCAGTTCGAAAGTTCACTGGACCGAATTATGCAAGGCCTACGTATCGTTAGTTAGAAAGCATAATTGTTAAAGAGCGAGCGAAGCGAGCTCTGGACTTGGGGCACCCCGACTCGGACAGGTTAGGTTCGGTCCCCTTCGTGTTAGGTTACTGTAAACCCTGCAGACAGAAATAGGAGCCCCGCGTAGCGCGGCTACGTCGACTATGCTTTTAGGGTTTCTAACTAACGATACGTCGGCCTTGCATACTTCGCTTCAGTGAACTTTCGAACTGGCGTACATCGAGATCCTGTACTTTAGAACTAACATTCGTCGACATTTCAAACTTCGACATTCAGTAGCGGAGTCCTCATTTTTGTTTGGAAACCAAAAAAAAGACGTGGATAGGGTATTGGGAAATTTGTGCTAGACACATCCTGTGTTCAGAGGGCTTCGACAAGTGGCAAGCCCGCCACGCTATTTCCAAAACAACTCCAACTCCTGAAAGCTAAAAAACACAGTGGCGATCACCAGAAAAGCATCGAGCAAATCCCGGAGACATATCCCTCTGGTTCGCCGACCAGGATTAAGGTGTCAGGCGCATGTTAGTGCGACGATCGTTTTAGTTAGGATATGGCAAATAATAGTGGTATTATGTAAATACAAGAAACAATAATCGATTGTCATCGACCATTGTAATAGAACACGGTAGAGCTATGAAGTAATATGAATATACTGAGTTGTGATTAGAAGAAATAATACATCTTTGTCTTTTATACGATATTTGTCTGTGTGAGTGCTTTGATCATAAATTAAATTACATCATGGATTTTGTCGGAGTTATTTGGCCAGTTTATCTGTGCAAAGTAGTGGTAGATAGCATGTAGCTGTACGATAGAAATCACGCTGTAGATTGGATTGTTGGATCTTGTTCAAAATGGTTGTAAGTCTAACAGAATAAAATATATCTCCAATCATACACCATAATGAGGTCTTCAATTCATACCATAGCATAAGTGGCAAAATTGCCCGAGACCAGAGGTAGGGCCTAGTGAAAGTTTTGCAATTTCCTGATTTTGTCAAAAACAGTCACTTGTTTTTAAAGTAAATGTTGAAAATATTTTGCTGTAGCTAAGCCCATTGTAATTAATTCGAACTCTTCGTGCGGAGTCCTAGAATAAGTTAAACACTGTTAAAGCTGTGTAACGGAATCCCTATGTTTAATTAAATTATTCTGTTAATTCAGTTTTATTACTTACTTTTAACATTTTTTTTTAAATTTGTCTTACTTACTTTTAAAATTTTTAAATGAAAAATTAAAAACCGTTTTTCGTGGTAAAAACCTAACATTTAAAAAAAATATTACATCTGCCAAACTGTATAGCAGTTATTGGCAGATGTAGCTCCCATATAGAGTTTAGGCATTTCAGGCATTCTTTTTTTTTTAATTTATATACGTAGGCTACTAGGTACTTGATTTTTTGTTCAACTCTCACGACCAGATTTCATAGAAAATTGCCCATGGTCCTTTGACGAATTTAATGTGTCAAAGTCCAAAAAATATCAAAATATTCGTAAGTTAGAACAAAAATTATTATCATTATCTACCTGTATCGGGTGTGCACTCTCAGGAACTTCTTTGACTAATATTATTGTATTTACTATTTATGTACACACAGTAGAGAACACAGGAAAAAAAATTGTTAGGAAATAAATTGTTGTGTATTAAAAAATTAGTTTAATGAATTTATTTAGTAGAACCAAACTCATATCAAGTAATTATTTATTTTTTATCACAAAATTATTAACCAAAAATAATTATTTAAACAAAAAATCATTTAATGGAATTACAAATTAATCATGAAATTATTGATTGAACTGAGCATTATTAGTCTTTTCAATAATATATAATAATAATAGATATAATTTCACATTCTTAGAATATAGAATTAGGTAACTATTCATTTAAAAATACTATCCTAAACTTCATTGGTGTTCTGCAGATCATCCAATCATTTTTCCTGACATCAATTTGATGATTTTTTCATCGCCTAGAATAAAGGATAAATTAGTTCTCCTGACTCATAATTTTAAATCTTCTTAATGATTTTGAGTTACTTACTTAGGCCAGTGAGTTTTCCTATGGAAACTGCATTGTTTTTGCGGTCCATATCTAAGAGATACTTGCCGCCTAGGTATACGGTGATCATAAGTGCAGCTGACAGAAGAGCACTGTGAATAAATAACAATACTGTGAGTATTTTATGAATAAATAATGTGCATACATTACTAGCTTTCTGGGTTCGCCCGCTTGGATCCTCTAAACACACTGCTGGAGGATTCAGGGTCGACGCAATAGGTTGCGGAGGGATTGCCCATTAGTATGGAATTTTGTGTGGGTACACTTGCGGTCATACATGTAGTGCTCCCCAAATGTTTTAATAACTGACTGTTACTGAAAACGGTGAAGTAAATAAATCATTATGAGGAAAATTAGTTCAAATAAACTAATATAAAAAAAAAAATACTCACAATCCAGCCATTTTAGCTTGTATGTAGTAGTAAGTTTGTCAATGATTTAAGTCAACTCAAGAAAGTCGTGTTATTGTTAGTTAGTGGAATGAGCATTCTTTATTTGTTTGTTTATTTATTTACGAATATCCTTTATAGTTAACACCTGTATAGCTTGACAAAAATATTACTCATACTTTGTTTACGGTTTCGTATATTTGGCCGAAAAAATATGGGCATTCTCAATGACATTACTAGACTTGATGATTCAAAGTAAGCACCTTTTTCAATAAAATAACGTTGAAAAAATTTTTTATCCAATCTGTTTAAATAAAGGTAAATTTTACATTGACCATCTCTCCAAACGTCATTCTTTGACAAAATGGTGTGGTGGGTCAGTTTGACAAACAAATAATGTCTTTAACTGTACAGGAACTCGGCCTAGCCTGTGGCAAACAGATTGCCCATAAAAGAAAGCTGTTTAACAAACATAAAATACAGAGTTTTTTTTTTCATAAAATTATAATTTACTACGCTTAATATGAAAAAAAGAAATATGACATCAAAACAGTTCTGATCTACCTAGTTTAAATTATTTTCGAGTTTAATTACAGTACTAGCTGTTTCGCATTTTCGGGAGCCTTTCACTGGTTTTCAACTACGTCTTTTCTAGTCCAGAAGTATGTAGGCGGGCTACGTGCGTAGCTGCACGTACCAGAGAGAAGCAGTTCGTAGCAAGGCGTAGCAGAGTGTAGGAGAACGTAGCAGATCGTAGCAGCATGTAGTTGAGCGTACCAGCGGGGAGCAGAACAAAGCAGGCAGTAGCAGCTTCTAACCGCGCATACAGCAAGTAATCGTTAAAAATATCGTTTTCGTTGTTGGTTACGCTATCGCACCGTATTATCCAGTTACTGGGCTTTGGTAGTCAGATAGCAGTCGTGCCACATAACGTACTGGTATTCTGCTGCATAGTTTGTATTTCAGGCTGAACAAACTAATCTTGAAATCCACTAACAAATAGCTATGGCATATTTATTTTAAACAAAAACATCCAAGAGTGAACTTGGTTTTGAATATGGAATACTAACGTACAATTCAGTTTGAGTAAAATGGCGAAAAAATAGAAACTATGAATACCGTATACCGTGTCTGTGTGAACCATACAAAAAAAAATAGTGCGTTGAGTCCCTCCGCGCGGAATAAGTGAAACTTCGTAATACTACACATATGCGTTCGAGTGCCACGCATTCACTCTCGCTCTGTCTCTTTCTATCCCCCCTCCATGGTAGCATTAAACGTTTAACGCAAACTTGTTGGAAGTCGCATAAGAAGTTTTACTTCAAAAATACAATACAATAAAATGTCACCCTTCGTTTTTACTGTAATGTAGTAAAATGATTGAACTGCCATGGCAACACAGGACAACAATCCGGTCGCTTCTCAGGTAGTGACGTCATGAACAAACAACTGCTGATCGAACGTACTAACGCCGAAGATAGTATTCTCACGTTTTAAAAGTTTGATAGATTTTAGGGAAATGATGGTAATTTGAGAACAAAAAACGGGTTTTTAAAATTCATTAATATTTTCACTTTCATGAATATTTTATTTTTCTTATTTTATTTAGTTGTGTCATTGGTAAACCTATATACCCCTCACCGATCGGACGGGGTTTTTTAACATATTCTATATTGAAATGTGTGTTTTTTTTTTGTGCAATAAAAAATAAGAATAAGGAAAAAACCGTGAGGAAACCAGCATGCCTGTGAAATATTTCTTGACAGTCTGTAAAGCCAAGTCAGAGGCCCATGGGCGGCATAAACACTCTGACAACAGGTTAGGCAATTACCACACTATAAAAGAAGAAGTATATACGTTATAATTGTATCTTCTAGTACATTCTCGCTGATGATCGCTTACTTCAGTTCGAGTGGCTTTAATTTGGCAATCATTGTTCATCCTATTTACAAAATAAATACTTACTCAAGCATCCGACGACCTCATAAAGTATGCTGGGACAGACTGGATGCAGTATGGAAGGACAGTACATATTTGGTGCACCTTGAGAGCCTATGTAAGTCGTAGGTTCGAACCCAGGCAAGCGCATTACTTTGTGTAATTTATTTCATCACTGCTGCTCTCAAAACGGTGAAAGAAAACATCGTGATAAAACCGGCATGTCCTAGATCTAAAAATTCCAAGACATGTGACATCTACCAACCCGCACTGGGCCCGCGTGTTGGATTAAACCCCACTCCCTCTCATTGAGAGGAGGCCTGTGTCCCAGCAGTGGGAACATTCTAGGCTGATGATGATGAGAGCCTATGCCCAGCAGTAGACTGCACTAGAATTAATTGGTTGCTTGATTGATCTATAGCGTTGAGTTTAATGTCTTGACTGAATAAAGTAAAAAATAGATAGATTTAAAAAATGGCCAACATTTTTCCATAGTCCCGAAACATAAGCCTTAGAGGAGAAAATAATAATAAATATTTGCAAACTAGGGCTCACTTGGCCCTACAAATTGCTAGATGCGTTAAGCGTTTAAACCAGTTTATGTCAATAATTTGAAGATGACAGAGCTTGTCGCTAAATAATAATAATAAAATAATAATAATAAAAATTGTTTATGTCTCACCACAAGCCAAAAAATACAAACAATATTTACACACAAGCGGTAGCCAACGATTTCTGGTTGTGGATCGCTGGTGCCTGTGGTAGGTAGAAACACCTGTAATACAGGTCATCAGGTAAAACAGCCACACGGGTCGATCTTTAAGGTTAAGCCGTGCTTGCCGAGGTTGGTCCGTGGATGGGTGACCATAATTACATACCGAGTTTCCTCCGTGCCTCGGAAAGCATCAAGCCGTTGGTCCTGGCTGTCATTTGTAAATCTTTGACAGTCGTTACGAGTAGTCAGAAGCCATAAATCTGACATCCAGTCTTACCAAGGGGTATCGTATTTCCCAGTTACTGGGTTGTGGAGGTTAGATAGGCAGTCGCTTCATGTAAAATACTGGTACTCAGCTGCGTCTGGTCAGACTGGAAGCCGACCCTAAGATATAGTTTGGGAAAAGGCTAGGCAGATGAGGCAGATGAGAGCTTGTGGCTACATAACAACTGTCGATCTTCAAGCTTTAGCAGCCAAACATGCCAAGGTCGGTCTGTATATGGGTAACCATCCATTATACAAACTATAAACGAATCCTTTACGAAGCCGTCAACCAAGCATTCTGTACACTATACTTAAGTAACTCTACGCAAAAAAAATGCTGCGAATAGCGTTATTTTTTTTTGGGTAGAAATCACGTTTCTCTCAACTCAATGCTTCGATCAATAATAGACTCAATGCTACGATGCACTCAAAATATTGTGCTGATAGATGCATTGAATAGTACGGGGGTCGTCGAGGTATTTAAAGAAAAGTTTATATAACATTAAAACCTTGTATAAAAAAAAACTCCACACAGAGTCCTACTCCCACCTACTCCGCAACTAGAAAGTTTCCAGCTGGCTTACCATAACGTCTTAAAGAAGTATTGTTTTACTCTTATTCCAGTGTGGGAAAGAGACGGAGCTATACAGAATGTCTAGCGCCATCTCATTCCCACACTGGAGAAGGAGTAAAACAATAATGTTATAATACGTCATGGTAGGCCAGCTGGTATGGTCTAGAACAAAAACATGATCGCAAAGACGGGGAAAACAAGTGCCTTTCGGACGATTTTCGATTTTAAGATTCATAAAATTAAACTCAAATTATAAAGCAACAATTTTATTGTTTCAGATGCAAGATTATTACAATTAATGTTTTATTTATGTAAAGAACACATGAAAGTAACATTAAAGAAAAAAATACTGATACTTCTATCTCACACACTTTTAAATTGTCATGTTTTTCCTTGCAATATTTGCATATGTAGTTTAAAATTATAATAAAACAAATAATGTTTCTTTACAATTAGACAACAAGTAAAATATTTTCTTCAAAAAACATTAAATTTATCTATTATTCAGTATCATCAGTCTTTGTAGTCTTTCTTGTCCTGAAATACAAAAATAATAAAGCTCGTCTTAAATACACCGTGTAAATCACCTCATCACGAAGCCGTCAACCAAGCATTCTGTACATGAAACTTAACGCAAAAATTATTGCTGGGAAACGACTTTTTTTTGGGCGGTGTAAAATCATGTTTTGTGGAAGAACTCAATGTAACGCACTCAAAACATTGTGCTGATGGACGGATTGAATAGTACGGGGGTCGTGGAGGTGTTTAGAGTAAAAATCTTACAATAAAAACTTGTATTTAAAAAAAAAAAACTTGTCAAAAAGGTGGAACTTTGACCCCTAATATCTCCGTAACTAGAAGGTTCCCAGGTATGGTGTAGAACAAAAAAATGATCGCAAGGACAGGGAGAACCAGTGCCTTTTGGCTTCGTTAAGAGGTGTTTTACACCCTTTATACACAACATCTCGATTGTCATCAGGGTAGGCAAAGATGCCTAATGGTAGGGCCAAATTTCGCCAGTTATGTTGAAATGCCATAAGGGGGCGCCTAGTGCAATCAAATGGGCACAAGTCTATTGACAAATTCCTGAAGGAAAAATGCAATTTCTTGATCTGGGAATGGAACCCAGGACGTCATGCTCAGCAGTTGCACTTGGTACGGTCAGCAGCAAAAGTCGCTTTACATACCCAAAATTATAAGACGTCTTAGTTTTAGAACGATCCATATTAACAGACTGGAGTAAAAGACATAACAAAATTTTCATCAATGGTTACACAAATTCGCAAAAAAATATAACATCAGATCACACTGACCAGCACAAAACTTGGAGTAATATTTATAAGTGTTAACCGACTTTTGATGCTGACTGTACCACTTTTTAAATTACTTGTTTTATTAATAAGGATATTTTAATTTAGGCAATTTGTTATTAACCTATTCCAGTTAAATTTCCAATTGGTACGGGGTTGTTTTTACGGTCCATTTCTATAAGATATCGTCCACCAAGAAACATGGACACCATGAGGGCAGTCCATAAAAGAATTCTGAAAAAATAAAGGATTTATTCTTAATAAGCGACAAAACATAAAACATAAAATCTCTCCTAAAATTAACAGAGGGCTAGGTTAGCCTATAGTATCACGGTGCCATCACTGGGTCTACTGTCTAGAAGACACGGCGTGGCATAGTGTGCCTCTTCGGATGAGCCGCGCCATGCCCTCGTTACAGAGGTAAGAGGAGACCTGTCTCTGCCGACCGTTGTTCGCTTGATGGTCGGTAGCTTAGAGTCCTGGAACGCGGTGATTTCCTTCTGGAAACCATCATCTTGCAGAAGGAAGCCGCGGAAAAGGAGAGGGAGATGAAGAGCCCATCCCGCAGCACGCGCACCGGGCGTCGGCAGGGAGCCGGGAAAAGCCCCCACCTAAACGTGTGGATTTGGGGACATCCATCGACCTCCATCACACTGGACCCGAGACGGCGGCGGCGGGCGGCACGTAGTGTTCCACGCGTGCCACTTTTAGACGCAACGGATTATATGTTTTCTCTTAAAAAAAAAACGGATTATATGTTTTCTCTTAATTAAAGTCTCATTAAATAGTTTGTTGCCTTCAACCACATTCACTTCATTTCCACATGGAAAAACCCAATACAGTATTTTCTTCGACAAGTTGCACCTGGTTAGACTGGAAGCCGACCCCAACATAGTTCGGAAAAGGCTAGGCAGATAATGATGAGGTGATGATGAGTTGAGAGTTGATGATGATCTGCCCTATATCCTACGTATAGTATTTTAAATGCGAAAATTTGATGGATGGATGTTTCTTTTTCTTTCACGCAAAAACTACTGAAAGGATCTGATAAAATTTGGCACAGGTATAGATTATAGTCTGGAATTTGGCATAGGATTATTTCGGTACCACGATACCGTGGGATAGATACCAAACGAAACGCGGGCGAAGCCATGGGCATAAGCTAGTAGTTTCTAATTGCATAACACCGTGACACAGCCTCACACAGTTTAAAAATATTTGTTAAAATACACTTACAATCCACCAAAAATCGGCATTTTGTCTTATTTTATACTGAATAAAATTATTTAATTAATTTACTAAGCGTTTCTTCACTACACAACATGCTTGGCGAAAGTTATATTCGAAATACGACATTTATTTATGACGCAGCAGTGTTTTTATCAGCTCCTTCTGTCATAGCTATCGAATGTTTCTTGAATAAAAACATTGCATTGGCAGATCTAAAGGAAGTGGCTTAAATTACGTCAAATATTTGTCCAATAACAGGAAACAGAGTTTCAATCAATCAACTCAGAGTATTGCTATCCTCTGGTTGACACTACATCTGCTCAGCCTCAACTATGTAAGGGTCGGCTTCCAGTGTAACTGGATGCAGCTGAATACCAGTATTACATGGGGTGACTGCCTATCTGACCTCCACAATCCAGTTAGTACTGGGTAATACGATACTCGTTGGTAAGACTGGTTGACAGACTTTCCGGCCACTGACTATCAATAACGACTGTCAAAGATCTACAAATGACAGTCGGGACCAATAGCTTAACGTGCTTTACGAGGCACGGAGGAAACTCGGTATGTAATGCGTGGTCACCCATCCACGGACCGTCCTATGCGAGCGCAGTTTAACCTGAAGATCGACCGAGTGTCTGTTATTATTAAGCCACGAGCTCCTCCTTGCTATACGCCTCTTCTTAACACCCGTTCAACCTAGAATCTAACTAATAATAAAGCTGAAGAGTATGTTTAATGTTTGTTGGCTTGAACGCGCTAATCTCAGGAACTACAGATCCGATTTGAAAATGTCTTTTAGTGTTGGATAGATCATTTATCGGGGAAGGCTATAGGCTATATATCATCACGCTACTAGCAATAGAAGCGGAGCAGCAATGAAAAATGTTGCGAAAGCGGGGAAAATGTGACGTAGACGGAGTTGCGCGGGACAGCTAGTGTTGCATAAAGGGCGGAATGAGGATATTCCTCCTTTTTTACGGATGGGAAATTATCAAATGACCCCTCCCGCTCTGGGCGGAGCGGAAGGGGGTGTGATTTTAGGGACAACTTTTAAAAATAGTATTAAAAAAAAGTTCACAGTTTAATACTATTTCTTTTAATATATTAAAGCAGATATTATTATCACTGGGTACTTTTTTGGAAACTTAAAAAAGAGCGTTTTTTAAATTTCCAAAAAAAACATTATGCACTCATTTCTTGACAAATGACATTGACATAAAACAAAAGGAATAAAATATTGACTCGCTAAAAAAATTACACTTATTTATTATGATTTCAAGATTGCCGTTAGATTTCTATGTTATTTATTTTGTATTATAGGTTTACCAACAGCTTCTATTACAACATTATCTTAAAAAAAGGTTTTTACTGTCCTGGATTTACGTAGTCGCCAATTACTGGTTGACATAAATAAATTAAATAATAAATGTTATCTTTCGTTTATTTATTAATATATATATATATATATTTTTTTTGGTGTTGTATGAATATTATACGTAACATACTCGTAAAAGTGGGCCGAAAAAAAATTTGTCTCCTTTAAGCTTTTTATCGATGAATGTAAAGAAAATAAAAATAAAAACCAGCTATTAAAATCAAGAAGTATTTATACAAAAATTTAATTAGTAATAATTAGGATCTGTTGTGGTTCGTTTTATATATCTTCTTCTTTTATATCTGTACCGACTCCAAGTGTCATTATAGTCCAGGTCGAATCCTTCTGGTTCTTTCGTCGTAGTTATAACACGCGTGGTCACATTAGTATATACCCAAGGTGGTCCTGAAAACGTATCAGTTTCCATCCAGGTCATCAACATGAAATACGCTACGACTACCAGCATTCCAATGCTGAGTACACTGAAAAAAAAAAAAACGTTATCATCGAGAAGTTGATTATTAAAAAACCGTAGACAGCCCTTGTCGGTCTAGTGGTCGAAGGCGCGATAGTTCCTGGGTTCGATTCCCGGATGTGGGTTAGTGTTATAGGGTTTTCACTTCAGAAATCTCTCAGTTGAATAAAATAGGCTCGCCTCTATTTTGGGACTTAAACAAAACTGTTGAAATGTGGGAGTTCTGCTAAGAAGATTTCAACTAAGAAGAAAATATAAAGACTTGATATTAATTATCCCTAGGACAAGGAGTTTGCTTGCCAGTATGCAATTTAGCATACGATCTGCTGCGCTATATAATAGAATCAATAAATACATCTACATTTATCCCAGAAACTACCATGACCGTAAAAAAATGATAATGGAATGGATACAAACCCTTACCTACAATGAAATCGAAATACTTCTGAAACCTTGACACATACACACCCTCACGCCCATGTACACTCAGTCACACCTACAGGCTACACTCTCACTCACATTTACTTACACACATACTTACACCCAGTCATACTCACATTTGATTTAATTTAAGTTAATGTTTATTAAGTAGTTAAACAAAAAAATACGGTTTTGCTTCTGTATAACAAGGCTTGCAATGAAAGAGCGGACTCTCCTAATACAGGCACTGTCTGCCTTGTTCAATGCTTGTGCCTTCTGTATACGAGAAGAGGTCTTTGCCCAGCAGTGGGACAGTTATAGGCTGGTATTAATAATACATATCATCACATACGGTACGAAAATCACAATAATTAGGACCACTGTTACTTTTAAAGCTATATTAGTCCCAGATGCAACCTTACCGTGATGAATATAAAGCTCTCTGTGATTTTCGGTAATTCGACATGAGAGGTAAAATAATTAGGTATGTTGCCTGTACCAGTGTCAAGTCTCGAGCACTAATTTGTAAACACAACTAAACTTTTGAATATTACTTTCTCTTACTGTATTGATTAACGATTTACGTTTTCACGAACATAGTATTTTGACAACCATCTAATCTCAAAGTGGAAGGAAACCACTATCCCACGAGAAAGACGCTTTTGAAATTTGCTAAGTTTATACAAGCACATACGCCAGCACATCAAAACATCTGAAACATTCATCTGTAAAATTTTCCAACCTTGAACCTAATTCTTAAACAATAAAGTTGAAAATCTATCGTAGAAATTTGACATATTGTTATAGGTTGATGTGCTGCCAGTCTGTAAATAATAAGTGGTCGTGACTGTACTTGTTGTAACACAAAAAAATAATAAAATAAATAAAAACTTACAACCCGAAAACCATTACTTCAATACACAAAACTCCCTTATATCCTGAAGTTCTTATGACAAACTCTTGAATCAAAGTGTGAATTAATCAAAGCGGTTTTACTACCACAATGAAATAGTGGGAAATACAGGTAAGGGCATGTTTTACTGACGTTGAAAAACTTTTCACAGTATTATTTAGATTGCTATAAGTACAACTAGCTTTCGTCCACGGCTTTGCTGGCGTTAATTTAGAATCGGTCTGTACTCAGCTTGTTTTTTGGCGTCATCTATTATCATAAGAACGTTTTTGTTGTTTTACTTTTTTTTCCGGATGAAAGTTACTCTATGTCCGTTTTTGTACCTGCACCTGCAAAATTTCAGGATGTTCGGTTTCGTGGTTTAGGCGTGAAAAGGTAACAAATAAACATACTATTAGTAAGGAAGTAAGGAAAAGGATTACTGTATGGATCGCGGGCCTATGGACGGTGAGTAATGGGCTAGTTCCCCGTCCGTCCGTCTTATGACGACAGGCCGTGTTTTCGGCGCGTTGTGTTCCACGCGCGCCTCAAGGAGATTGACAACTCCTGCAAACCGGAAGGGGTCCGAGAGGGCCGATGCCTGCCAGGGCTGCGGGACTGTTCGAAAGAGATACCGTGGCCCTGGAACACAAAGGGCTAAGAAGGAACATGGATGGGTTTTAGTCAGTACAAGTCTGACACTCCCTTCCGCTCCGCCCAGAGCGGGAGGAGTCATTTGATGACTTGCCATCCGAAAAAAAAGGATTACTGTTTAGATCAGAATGCTGGGCTGTGAAGAACGAACGATGTGGGTGAAAAACGATTGCATGTGGCGGATATGTATGAGAATGTTGAGATGGATGAACGCCACGAACTGTTTTTTTATTATTTATTACTAGGTGATCCCAGCATGCGTTGCCTATCTACCTACAACCTACCACCTACCTACCTACCTACCCTAAAAACCTTCTTCAAAATGTCAGAAAACGTTTAAAAACCGATTTGCTTCTGGCGCGTCACGATACGCCACGACACGTAAGTGTGTTTCCGCCTTAATGCTTGCACTGACTGGTCAGACCATATTCCTTCCGATTTGCTGACATTTTCTTGAGTCGCGCGTGGAACACGAACGCGCCGTCGACGCGGCCTGTCGTCATAAGACGGATGGACGGTGAGCTAGCCCATTACTCACCGTCCACAGGCCCGCGGAGATTGATTTGAGATGACATTATAAAGAAGCCTTTGCTTTTTCTGAATACCACAATGATTGTCTTCGGGTAAACACATACTTGATCCATGGGAACCTTTTGTCAATAGGTTCAGGTGACACATATCAATTGGTATTTACCCAATGTCTATCATTTCTTTTGCCGCCCTTTTCATTATACATACAATAAACATAGATTGAAAGTCTGGCAACTATTTTTCCCAGGGGTTGGTTGTGAAAGCCAGATAAGCAGTCACTCCTTATTTACATACATACATTAAGCATGTAACAGGCAGAGGTGCCTTTTGAGGATTTCCTAGTCCACCCACATTTCGACAGTTATGTTTTAAGTACCCTATTAGGGGGCGTGCCTATTGTCATCAACCGTGCACAAGTACAGCGGCTGATATTGACTAATTTCTGATGGAAAAACCCAATCCATCTACAAAATGCCATCTACAAAACTTGTCATCATTGTGTGATTGAACATGTGAGTCACTGAGTTGTTCAGACGGGGGCTAGCTCGTCAAATCTCTTATAAGAAAACGTATATTCATTATAGTAAATAAATTATGATATTTTGATGTACTCTTTCGGCATACTCAAATGGACTCAAACAGAACTAGACGCCCTGGATGGGAAGGTTCGTCCATTGTCATATCGAATGCATCACTTACGTTCTTCGAATATCAGACTGTATATCCCGCGGAGGTGTGGAGATCGCGGCTATTTATATATTATGCTAAGACTCTACACAATCGCGACATATACAGTCTCAGGAAATATTTCAAGGGCTTGATTCAAAAAACGGTACTCCTGGACAAGGATCTTATCTTTAGGAGGTTCCTCTTTCTGGAGCCATGAACGCCGGTAGCTTAGGTACTATTTCATACATTTTTTTTTCTATGTTTTCTTAAGAAAAATTGTAAAATGTATGTATGAAGACTAAATAAAGGAATAAATAAAAGAACAGCCGAAAAATTCAGCACACATAATATTTTACATCTATTAAAAAAAATAAGATTACATCCTAAACATTAGCACACTGTCTTATACAATCATTCTTAATACTACCTGTGTATTTTAAACTTTAAATGTTGCATGAATCTTAAAGCGTTCGAATGACGTTGGTAAGAAGGCCATGGTAGCTAATATTGTTCTGTGAAATGTATTGAAGAAATAGAATAAGGAACCTGAAGTAGTGGTGAGCTTGCCATATTAGCCGTATAACCGATTTCAGTGGGGTACACGTCTACCCCACTGTTCTTCAAACGTAAGGTGGCCTTCAGGCTAGGCGGAGCCAGGATCGCCCCAGAGTGGTTGGTAGCAGCTGGTTTGCTGAGTCCCATATATAGAGGTTGCAATTCACCGATAGGTTGATGATGGAGTTCATTCTTCAGTTCTATCTTGTTTCTTCAATCAAGAAGATGGATTTAATTCCAATTTTAGCCACGCGCCAAAAACCCTTGTACATCTTATGATTGCATTCTTACTGTCGTAGTTGCCATGGTTACTTGGTTAAACATTGCCGGTAATGCTGGTGGTAGTTAAGGGTCTATGGGTTGTAGCACTTGTGACAGCGGCATCCGGAATACTCATCAAATATTTTGTTGTCCAGTAGGCGCCGAAAGCCAGTAACCCAGTGATAATTATACTGGAAAGGAAAATTTTATGGAATTCATTAGTAATAATGTTTTAAAATAATGTATCACATCGGCATTGATTGCACGGTTCGGTTTTGGTGGTTTCCTATGGATAAGAATCGTCAAGGTAAGCAACGCTACATGGTTAGGAAAGTTATAGAAACAAATGCATGTTGTTATAGAAAATGTATAAAATGTGAATGACTCTCAAACGCTACTCCAAGTTTAAGACCAACGTACAACCGATTTAGGAGATTAGTGCTAGTTTGTTCAAACAATAAATGCCTTCATTTTAATCACGAACACTCCGAGTTAGTTATGCACATCTTTTTTATTATATGACTGGCATAAAATAAATAATTCTTACCACTACTCGAAATGGATACTTATTACACATTTTACTACTTCGTAATATAAAGGGTGTAAAACACCTCTTAACCAAGCCGAAAGGCACTGGCTCTCCCTATCATTGCGATATTTTTTTTTGTTCTACACCATACCTGGGAACCTTCTAGTTACGGAGATATTAAGGGTCAAAGTTCCAACTTTTTGACAAGTATTTTTTTAAATACAAATTTTTAATGTAAGATTTTTACTTTAAACACCTCCATGACCCCCATACTATTCAATCCGTCCATCAGCACAATGTTTTGAGTGCGTTACATTGAGTTCTACCACAAAACATGATTTTGCACCCCCAAAAAAAAGTCGTTTCCCAGCAATAATTTTTGCATAAAGTTTCATGTACAGAATGCTTGGTTGACGGCTTCGTGATGAAGTGATTTACACCGTGTATAGGGTATATTTATAATCTATATTTACGAAATAAATAAACATACCCTATATTGGGATACCTAATGATAAATAACTTTTTATACAAAATCAACAAATTATAACACAAATATAAAAATTACGAAATTAACAAACACCAACCACATCGGTTTCAGAAACAATTAAAAAACCAAGATTTCAATTGCACACAAAATACTATAAAGAAATTTCATCAAGCACAAAAATAAAAACACTTGTTTTATGACACTTACAATCCAAAAGGCATCTTTGCTATAATATTTTTATAACCGCTTAGTTGCTTCCTCACACATGTCATGTGCAAACTGCATTGAGTTGTAGTAATAGAATAGAAACAACGAATACCTTTTATAGCTCATCACTATGAAGTGCGCGCTATACTGCGAACCGAAGCTATTTTCATGCTACCAAAGCTAACTTTTGAAAATGAAGCCTTAAAGAACGATCTTTGTTCTTTTGCCCATACACACATATCGTCGGTCGTTATTAGCAAAGGGTTACGCATTTCGCTATTTATGTTGAAGTACCATATAATCGGGGGCGAGCCCATTGCGATCAACTGAGCACAAATACTCAGTTATCGTGATGGAAAAACCCAATATACTTTGATCGACCTGGAAATCCGACCCAGGCGGCAAAGTCAATTTTGCCTATGTTAAACATAGGATGACAGTTTCTTTGAAAATCCGTCATTTTCGAAGTAAGGAACTTTTAAGTTGGTACTTGCTCGCTGAAAAGTTGCCAATGCGAAATCCAAAGCGGCAAGTAGCTTCTACATCGATATTCTGCCAAAAAATATAACAACAAAAGCTTAAGTATGATTTTTTATTATGACCCAAATTATTTAAAATAGTGCCTAGTAGTTACCACCAAACGGCTTTCCACAATCTGCCTGGAGCATGACATCAGGTTTTTCGGACATTTATGCCTTCGCCTAGGCATTGTCTGGAAAAGCGAATTATACTGGGCCGAGTGGAAGGTAAACGCTTGCAAGGCTGAGCCACGGCAATAATTATGGTCAGAAGCGTCGGAGGTAGTATGTACCGAGCAGTACATACTCCAAGAGACCTCATCATGGCATGGAGAAGTGTCATTATGAGGACTTCTTTCTCAACATTGAGGGAACGACGAAGAAGAAAATGCATTCTCTATAGCATTCGCTGTGCGCAAACGTAATCTTTCTACTCAGTTAGTAATATCAAATGTTGTATAAACACGTCTTGTATAGTAAACATAGAGGCATGTCGATAATAAATACGAACATTCATTGTATTGCTCGATTTTCACATACATGCCTAAAACATGTTATTAATAACAACTGTGTGACATTGCAGCTATGAAAAATGCGCCGCCTGTATTTACTTCTCATGAAACATAAAGAATGTCGTCCGTATGTGTATGTTTCTTGAAGTTGTTAGTGTATTTATGTCATCAGTGATTGGTAGAGTTATTCTTGTAGAAAGATAGGCTTGGCTCTTCATAAGATCTGATAACGTTTTGATATTTAAAGTGTTACGACTTCACGAGCCTTTGCAACCAATTTTGTATAAATTGTTTTTGGTGGTTTCTATTTACTTTGTTTTTTGGGTGACGCCTTCGTTACGAAACCGTTTTTACCTTGTATACTCTTTTTGTTTCTCATCGTTATAATGGAAACTAGGATCAGCTGAACCTATGAGTTTTCACTGGGCCCGTGTCTCGTGGGTCTCTTCCTTTCCCGAAGAGGCGATCTGTGTCCCAGAAAACGGATTAAGCTATTTTATTTTTGCCCTAGTTTTGGTAGACTAGGAGGTCTGCTTGTACTAGTTTCATTACCAGTGTGTGCTGCCTACTACACGTGGACAAACCCTTAATAAAAAGTTCATTTCATTTCCACTTGTATTTTTTTCTTTCGTATCACTAGAGATATGAAAATGTCAGGACAGAGTGTAGTCATGGGATTAATTAACAAGTAGGCTAATGTGTCAGTGAGAGGGTTGCTATCCAGTCCGGCTTACTGACCGATAAAGCGTTTCGTTCTTATTACTGGACAACAAACAAAACTCTTTAAAAAAAAAAATTGAAAATCGGATACAATTGGCGGATATATCGTTGAACATATATTTAAAAAAATAAAAAAGTCAAATAGAGAACCTCTACCTTTTGGAAATCGGTTTAAAAACAACGGTTTTCGTATATGTTAGCAACTGTAATCAATTATAAACAATTTCAATCCAGAATATAAAAAATAGTAGTACCTTAAAAAAAGTATTCCTTTAAAAATTAAACATGATGTCGATCACCGAAATTCACTTGTGCCTCGTTGGCTCGACTCCTTTTGCTTACTAAATAAAACAATACCCTTCAATTCAATATTGCCTTATGTAGGCTTCAAAATGAGCCCGTCAGATTCTTTATCTGGACTGTCCGGTCAAGTCCATCAGGCCAGCCTTGTAATATGTTACAACCCCGAACTGAAGACGCAGCCCACCATCGAGCGGAATTCCAATCAATGCACGGATGTTCTGTTGTGCCTTTTAAGGCATAGTTTCCACCCAAACGGAGATAGCTGAGCGGAACGAACTAATGCGTACGCGGGAATCGACCAATCACATTGATTGAAATCAACATAGCTCGTCTCTCATGGGACCGGTCGAATCTTGAAAGTATTCGTTCCGCTCATGTCCGCTTTGGTGCAGACCAGGACTTAAAGACTGAGCACCTTCGGCAAAAACCAGCTGCACCTTCAATCCAGATCCGGTTGGTCGTCACTCATAGATTTTATTTCCCGTACTATTATTCTTTGCCTATTATCACAAACACGATAAATTCAGCAAACTTCACGCCACCGGCTAAGAAACACAGGACGCCTATCACATAGTACTCTTTGTCGTAATCACTTTTCCTGTGTCTTGAAAATTCCTCTTCCACGACCTCTGCCTGCAGTCTTCTTCTTTTTTTAAAGCGTAACGTCTCGGAAACTATCTGAAAAGAATACAAAACAGAAATGTTAATGAATTATGGAAATAGTTTATTGAAAAAAAACAAACATAAGTGTTATAAATATACCATCAGAATCCCGAATTCCCGCGGATACGGGAAATCCGCATTTTTGGTACAAACATAACCTATGTTGATCAGAAATAGTGTAGCGTTCGAAAGGTAAATGAATTTCTGTAATTGAATCAGTATTTCCTAAGATTTCACCGATGCCAAATTGTCTTGAGAAAATTTACCCGCAATAGGATCCAAAACCATTGCACGGAGACTAACCTATCAGCAAGTGGGCTACGGGGCTTTCTGGCCCACTCTGATTTTAAAAGGAATGGAGTGAATAAGCTATAGACGCGTACATAAAATTACTAACCAGAACAATTCCAGTTGTCCACAGAAGCAAAGTTCCAGTAACCAAATAATATCCAGCTACAAAAAGATCCAGTCTTTCTTCTACTACTTGGGATATCAAGAGACCAATGGGTATTATTATTTGGCTCCAGATTGTCCCCCCTACCAGAGTCTGCTCGTCTAAGTTTTTGGGCCTCATATGCAAACCTGCCCCTGCCCATAATCCAGCTGTTGCTATCACTAAACCTAGACTGGACAATTGTAAAAAAACTTTAATATAACTTATCATTAGTATGTAAAATTGGGTTCAAATGTAATTTATTTATGCATTTTGGTCTGTTATCAATTATTTTATTAATTGTAATAATATTAATTTAGAAAAAATTACTCATCATAATAAAAAAATCCAATTGTGACAAGTGATTTTAGATTGACATTGATAGGTAGTAAACAATGCGTTCATTTCAGCGCAGTTTTCAGTTCACTAAGAAGTAGGTATATGTCTCAATGACAGCTGACCAAGCAGAATGGAAGAAAAGAACAAAATGTTACACTGAACCCAAGTAACGTGGGACGAGGGCAGAAAGATGATGATTTCAGTGCCCTTACGGCGCGGGCGGTGGTGTCCATAATATGTATTGACACGCGAAATAGAAACTAATTACTTACTGTTATAATATATTTATATTAATTAATTTTTATGAATAAGAATTGAAAAGAGTATGCTTAATATTCACTGCAACCCTCGAAGAAGTTTTCCAAAAATATAATACACCCTGACGGGACATGGGCATTGACGTTAGGGAAAAGATTTTAACTAATCTCAGATTAACCGACGATATTGTCAATTTCTCTACTTCGGCGGCTGAGACTCATGCTCAAACAACTGAGCCATGCCTACCTCGAGGGCAAACTTAAAATTAACATGACGGAAACAAAATTATTGACGAAACGCATGAAGTGCAAAGTAAATGATGAGTACCTCGGCCAAATAATCTCGTTCCAGGCGAGACAAGATAAATAAGTGAACCAACGCACCGAAAACACTTGGAAGAGTCATTGGTCGATGAAACACCCAATGAAAGTATCACTTCCACTTCCATCAAAAGGAAACTCATCGACTGGCTATGGAGCGCAAACGTAGTCAGTAACGAAAACTCAAAAGTTCGCACTCGGGGTCTGTCAGCGAGCAATAGAACCAATTATGCTCAGAGTCGAAATTACTGACAGTATAAGGAACATTATACTATTGAAGACGCAGGTATCACAGCCGCCATCTCCTTCTGGGCCTAACAATTCTTTAAAGTTTTGAACGCCATTGTCACATATACGTGACAAGCAAGCGCGTGCCTTGTACGCCAACGACACAAATATGTGACAAAACATGTGGTGCACTATAACACGAAATAAACAATTTAAATCGTTACTTTCATGTGTGTTTACGAGTATTTATATATCTTAATATTGGATCTATTTAACTTAAATATTCAATGTCTTAATAAGAAATAAGTTAATAACGGTTTCGAAGTCCCTTTTTTATTTGTATTTGCGGTGAATTTGTGGCTTGGCGTGAAGGGCACGCGCGTGCGTTTATGCTCTGGCGTAAGGTTAATAAAGTTCCTAAGTACTTTGGCTAAAATAAGAAGCAGTGGGACACAACAAGCTCTTAATAACTTAATTGGAATTATTCAACTCAAAGCTAAAATATGAATACGCTGCCCAATTGGTCTTATTCCATTGGTCTAATGGTCGCAGACGCGATTGCTGAGCATCAATCCTCAATCCTCCTGGGTTCAATTCCAGTTTCGTGCAAAGTGTTATTGGGTTTTTGCATCAAGAATTCCTCAGTAGCAGCCACGGAGTCTGGATTTGTGCCCGATTGACGGCTAAAGGCTTGCCCCCTATTACATCGAACTTAAAACATAACTAGCGAAATGTGGTTGTACTATTAGGTTCACATGTGCCTAACTCTACAGGGATAAGGCAGATTTGTACCTAATATGGCCATGATGTTATGGTATGTAATTGTACAGTAAATGCTGCGCCGATCCTAAATTAATTGGGATAAGGGTAGGTAAACGATGATGATGCCAGTTTAAAATGTTTAACACAGATTTGCGATTAGTTAAATTGTTTTTTTCCGGTGTTATACGAACAATGGACCCAATTATGTACATTGGATTTTGTATCATGGCTTTTAGTTACGTTTATAATTTCAGAAATATATAGGGTCTCAACATGAACAATTTACATGTAATTTTCCTGACATTATCGTACTTTTTTGTACCAATGGATTCAGCAAAACAATACGTAATCACTTTTTACTTATTTGTACAATGTATTTATTCATAATTTTTGCTTTAATTCATATAAATTCTATAAATCCTTAAAAAAATGCTATTCAATTCAATTCATTTATTTCAGATTTTTTTATCCATAACATTTGGTTAGTACACTTAAAAATAATGCTGGTAATAGTTAATCAAATCAGAGACAGAAACACGCCACATTACGACTAAAAAACATCAAAATAAAAAATATGAAAATTAAATTAATACAAACATTTATGTCAATATTAAAAACTAGACCACTGTGCCATTCTTCCATCTGATTTATTTTCTATATTTTCAGGGTTTATTCAATTTATCGGTGAAGAGTTTCGAGTTCTGTAAAGGACCAAAAATCAAGGATTGTGTGGTTGGTTCCGTCAATATAACTGCTGAAAGCACAATTTCTGTGGAACTGGCCGTTGTTGAAAATGCTGCACTGGAGAAAGTAAGGTTTTAAATTTCAATATAATACTAGCTGCTGCCCGCGACTTCGTACGCGTGGAAATTTTGATGGATTTTAGAGGTATGAAAAATAGATGTTGGCCGATTCTCAGACCTACCCGATATGCACACAAAATTTCATACAAATAGGTTCAGCCCATTTTGGAGGAGTTTGGTAACAAACACCGCGACACGAGAATTTTATATATTAGATAAACAGCACTGCCTCTTTGATCTAATGAGGTACTGGGATCGAATCTCGGGTCGGATAAATCGTGTATTCCCGTTCGTCCCTCCGACTTCGTCCCGATCGTGGGAGGAACGGGAATTTACAAAAAAGATATTAAATTTGGTCCCATTCGGGATTTTAGAGGGACGAATGGGAATATGTTCTTAGATTAGTGCCATTCGTCCCACTAAGTAACGCTGTGATTAATGTTTTGATTTTGTGCATAAAATGTTTAATCGTTGTTTCGACGTTTACTTTCAAATTTGTCGTGGCTCTGGTGGGCTGCGCCGGCGGTGCCGCTTGTTATCAAAAGAGTCCCGATAAAATTGTGTTATTTGCGTAAACCCTGTTGGTTTACCTGACATTCTCTCCCTTATGTATCCTTAAATTAGACCGGTCGGGTTAGTGTTGACAAACCAATGAAACTGTACGGGTGTTAATGAAAAAATGAAAATATATTAATTACATAATAAAAATGAAATTATTTGGTAGGACCACTAGAACTAAGAATTAATAATTAAATTATTCCCGTTTGTCCCATCAATAAAATTAGTGGGACGATCGGGAAAAAAAATAACTAATTCCTGTTCGTCCCACGAGGGGGACGAAGTCGATGGGACGAAGGGAATACACAGGGTTTGATAGATGAACATGATTTCCTTTTAGTATATTTTAATAAAAGCTTTAATAATATGTTTAATTTTAGGCTAAGGTGACGTCATTTTCAACAGAAAACAATCAAACCCTACGGATGGCTTTCAACAAGCCGTGTGACAATTTATTTCTGAAGCCATTTTTTCAAGCTTTGTTCAATGCCAGCAGTCGATGTGTTGTACCAAAAGTAATTAATTTATGATTATGTTTTTCATTGTGTATCTATGTATTTGTTTACGACTAATCAAAGCGATCGGTCGCGTGAATACGCAATCATCACAGCCATGACAACCTACAGAAAACTGGAAGGTAAGGCGCCCTAATCAGTGCGAAAACGCGTTCGCCGAATAAAATGGACGCGACGGTAGTGTGTTCCGGTCACTTTAGTTAGGATACGGCCTAAGCTATTGTAATTAAAACATAAAATCGGTAGTAGGTATGCCATTTTCAAACGCTCGGCGGTAAATAAGCTACAATATAACTCCCTTATTTGTGTTTTTTTTTCTTATTTTCAGGGCCTCTACAAAATCAGCATTAATCTCGAAGATGTTTTTCATAAATATTACGGGGGAATGTATCTGTATGGAACGCATATATTCAAATCAGTATTTTATAGTAAAGACTGCAATTTTTTATGCACTAAATCAGTTCTTGTTCTAACACCCCGAAAATAGCTGGTAATAAAAGCTACACATATGTTTTATTGAGTATTATTTTTGTCATCACCGTATGTCCAGTTGACCAGACCTAAACTTAAATTGCTTACTTCAAAAACCGGCAATTACTTTATAGGTACTCTATTTCCAGCTCGACAAATGTCCATCCCATTAATTCCCATGAAATAATGAGTACATCCCATATGGTAACTTTCCCATTTCGACAACTAAACAAAATACCATCACAAAAGTGTCCGTACTCGTAACTATTTTGATCTTCATACATCTTTTGAGTATGCGTGTATTCATTCCCATCTCGTAACCTTTTTGTTCGGCAAGTACAGTTAGGTTAGGACTCCGGAGAACTACCGAGAACTAAAAAAAAAAGGCAATAACTATGATTACAAACTTGTTATTTGTCGTAACAATACAATTAAGGACATTGAACATAATTATTTAGATGAAACTCTAAGAAAGACGAAAGCCGCTATGTTTTTTTTTTTATGATAGTTATCAGCCACAGATAAATAAAGGTTTTAAAATAATTAAATCTTTCATAATATAAGTTGCGGTATTCCACGCATTTTCCGTAGGCTTGGTAGGGCCTAGCAAATGTCTGTGAAGCTTTTATTTTGTTGATTAGTTGCAAATTAACGATATTTAGTGTTAAAAAAAATGGAGTTAGTATTATTTTCCCTTCTAATTTACTAATATTTACTAATTTTATTTTGAAGTAAGAACTTCATTGACGACTAAAATTCGATGGACGGTACTCAATCACGCATTCGAACTCCTGCATCATGAGCCACCACCTCGCGATTCGGGGAAATTCATAGCAACGAGACGCGCGTTAGCGTTTGTTGAACAATTTCCAGTCCAGGCGCTAGGTTAAGCCAGGTCCACATTGCAGCCGCATGGAACCACAGCGCAGAGGATTTGGGCACAGGTCAACGCGCACTGATGATGTCAGTGGCTTATTCGATACCGTGGTCTGCTGGCAACTGCTTCTCACGGCATGCTGAGGACTGCGCAGACCATGGATGGCAGGGCAGGGAATTTCACGACGGCATATGCGGCATGCTGGCTTGCACTCCCAGTGTAAGCACTGCCTCACTCCACAATCGTATGTTAGCGGATTCCAGCGCCGTATCAGTAGCATGCTTTACCATCCCCTAGCGCGATCTAAAATGCCGCGAAGGGAAATCCCCTTTCATGGCTTGGGGTCGATCTCTAAGCATTAGAATCTATATCTTGTTACCACTAGCTACGAATGAATTTACGTTGGGTAAAGATACAATTTTGGCCAGTGTACGCTGGCCTTCTTCTTCGCATATTTTAGCCTAGAAATTATCAGCTACAATGAAAAGCTAATCTAATTTTTCTGTATTTACATATTATGTATTATTTATGAATCAGGTAATTTTCTCCGGTATATTTATGTTCATGTAAACAAAATAATTTCTTTCCTCCGCTACAGTTTTTTTGACGAAACCACAGCGATACAGATGTTTAAAAAAATTTAACCTCCATATTGTATTTCTTTTAAGTTTCCATAAAACAGTAGGCATGGCTCTATGAAAAAAAACTGGTATTCAGCGAAAACACTAAAAAAAACGTTGGGAAAATGCAGATATGTGTATGGATTTAAATTATTTGTCTAGAAATTATATAATATTGGAATATTCACATTCATCGTAAACACAGTCAGGCTCATCGAACAATAGCACTATATTATATTTATGTAGTGAGTTGACATAATCATGAATGAAAACCTAAATTGCCACTTTTTATAAAAATAATAGGCTTACACTTACATACGATTAAGCCACCATTTGGTTGCGGCGAACATGAATTTGGGTAACCATTTTAGATTTTTTACCTCCTTGCTTAGTAGTGAGCCGATCTATATTTCTTTAGTTTAAAGCGAATTAGTTGTGTACAAAATTGTTTTTCCATACACTAATTTGCATGGTCCTCAAATTATCTGACCAAGTCCTATCCCGATTTTCCATGTCACGTATCTCGATTTAGGGGTCTCCCTCTGAGTAGTCCAAAAGGAAATTTTTCAAAGTCAAGTCAAAGCATTTATTTCAATTAGACCATTACAGGCACTTATGAAAGTCAAAAAAACAAAATAAAACGCGAAGCTACAGTCCCAGTCACAAGGCATAATAACTTGTGAAAGTACTGTAGTTGCCCATTCCGTAGCGTAGATCTCTATGGAGAAGAATGGGCAAGAAACTCCATGGACACTCTTTTAAATCAAAATATGTTACAAAATCTTGGTTACATCATTCATGTTAAGAATTACAAATATGTGAGAACGATGTAGAAATACGGGCAAGTTAAGAGCGTCCAGAGGAAAATATTAATCAGTAATTAAAAATTATAAATTAAAATAAACCGTGGCAGCTAAGAGATGACCAGTCACAACTGACAGCGCCCGTTCACGAACATGACGCATGTATCAGCCATCATTCAACTCAACCATTTTGAAGGGAACTTAACGACCCGACACACCCGCCACCATCAGCATGACATTTAAGTGAGCATGACATTCACTCAACCACCAGGGTAATTTCGCGTCAATGAAAGATGTAGGTACTCATTAAATGGTGGCTTTACAGTACATAGTACTCACACATGTGCTATGCAATTATATAATACTAAGAGATTGAATCTATACAATGCAAATATATTTTTACAATCTTCTGCAGCTTTCAAAATAACTTCACTTTGTAATTCTGATGATTCCGATTGCCCCTAAGGTTGTGGAGCAGGACCAGCATTGAGCCAAGCATTTTTATCATCAATATAATCCCCCAACTTATAATATGCTTGCCTACATAGTGTGCGTTTTATGCAAGATTTAAATTTCGTTTCATTCAGTTGTAGAATGGGGGGAAGTATTTTATTGCAACATTTTAAACAGTACCCCATGAAAGATGAGTCTACTTTAGCAAACCAGAAACCTGGCTGAACTAGTTGGTCCCTGATTCTAGTATTATAGTGGTGCCGTTCACCTCTTTTACTAAATAAATGCAGATTTTTCCTAACTTACATGATGTATTGACAAGGTACCGTCATGATGTTAATTTCCATAAACAGTTCTCTTAGAGAATCGCACCTACGTAGATTATATATGGCTCTGATAGCTTTTTTCTGTAGAATAAATATAGACTCGATGTCTGCAGCCCGTCCCCATAGTAAAATACCGTATGACATAATACTATAAAAATAACTAAAATACACTATCCTCGCGGTATCTACATCAGTAAATTGACGGATTTTTCTGACACCATATGCTGCTGAACTCAGCCGTCCTGCAAGAGATGTTAAATGGACCCCATTGTAGCCTTGAGTCGAGCGTGATCCCCAAGAAAACAGTTTCATCGACAAATTCAAGTTTTTCTTGATTCAATACTATGTCACAGTCACTACATTTGACATTTGGTAGAGAAAATCTTATGCACTTAGTTTTTTCCCATTTAATACTAAATTATTAGCGGTAAACCATTTATGAACCTGCATTAGAGCATTATTTACGTCGTCAGGATTTGTGGCACGTCTGCTTATCCTAAATATTAAAGAAGTATCGTCAGCAAACAACACCATTTGTGGTTGGTTTTTAAATAATAAATCACCATCTCGTTCTGTTTAAAAAAAAAAACATCGTCGTGTAAGGGCGCGTTCCACTATGTCGTGACGACACATTATCTTGTCGTTTGAAGCGTTGAGGCTTGTGTATTTAAATGGAGGTGTTCACATATAAGACGACACGATTAATTGTCGTCCACGATTTTTTTCCAGTGACGACCGATTGTCAAGTAAATGGTTGTAATAGGAGCAGCTAGAGACGACAGTCGTCCAACGATAAATTAATCGTCAAGACATAGTAGGAACGTGCCGTAACAGTGGTTCGTACAAGAAGGTGTTTACCTGACACCATAAATAATAATATTTAAATACTAACTACTACTAATTATTTAATAAACTTATCATTTGAAGAAGGTACCTTTCCAAACATATTGAAAAAGTCAGTAGTTAAGCCACTTTTTAAAAAAGGAGAAAAAACTGACATGAACAATTATAGGCCAGTGACGCTGATACCCATAATTTCAAAAATCTTTGAGAAAATTATGCTGAAAAGGCTTCAAGATTTTGCAACAAGTCTTGGGATACTTAAAGATGAGCAATTTGGGTTTAGACCGAATAGTACAACTTCATTGGCATGTTTCAATTTGATCAAAATGGTCACCAAGGCTATAAATGATGGTGTACCAATGGCGGCAATTTTCCTAGACATGAGTAAGGCTTTCGATTTTGTAGACCACAAGTTGCTCTTACACAAACTAGAAAAATATGGAATTAGAGGTAAAGCAAACGAATGGTTGAGAGACTATCTAAAGGACAGAAAACAATGTGTGGAAATTACTAAAATACACAATAACAAAAAGGTTTTATATAGAAGTGAATATCGACTGAATCAGTTTGGAGTGCCACAGGGCAGTGTGTTGGCATCTTTTTTATTCCTCATATATATTAATGATCTCCCAAATATCACTTGCCATAAAACAATCTTGTTTGCCGATGACACAACCCTCATTGTGAAAGGTGAAAATGCAGACACATACGAACAAGACATAAACAATGCATTAGACAAGATAATACACTGGTTGCAGTCTAACAACTTACAAATAAATATGGAAAAAACGAAAATGATCCAATTCCAAACCCATAAAAGAATTCCATTGAAGTTAAATATTAAATATAATGACACAAGGGTCGAACAAGTTGCAAGTACTAAATTTCTGGGTATAATGTTGGATCAGAATTGCGACTGGAAAACACACGTCGATTACGTTTGTGATAAACTCGACAGATTTGTCTACGCAATAAAAAGAGTAAGAGTTACGGTATCAACAGAAGCTGCTCTTTGTGCATATCACGGATACGTCTCGTCCGTACTGGCTTATGGTCTCTTGTTGTGGGGCAATTCGGTGGATATCACAAAAGCGTTTATAGTCCAAAAAAAATGTGTACGGGCACTCTGTGGGGCCTGGTATATGGATAGTTGTAAGCCCTTGTTTAAAAAGTATAATATTTTGCCATTACCGTGTATGTACATTAGGGAATTATGCCTATTTGTACAACAACATCCGGAATATTTCACTAAGCACAAAGATGTAACCAAAAGAAATGTATCACCTAGAAATAAAAATAAATTTAAACATGAGCTATGTGTACCGCAATGCAGGCTCGAATTGTATAAGAGGAACTCGTTCATAAATGCTGTAAAGGTATATAACAAATTACCGGACGCTTTTAAAGATTTACCGTTGACCATGTTTAAAAGAAAGGTAACGCAGTGGTTAAAAGATAAATGCTTTTATAGTCTGAATGAATACATGATAGATTGCGGAGAGAGAAACAAAAATCAATAAATTTGGTATATACCTGATAAGAGCGGATGTTCGAATTAATACTATTTATGACATGATCAATTCCAATGTACAATTATTTATTTATTCGTAAGTTCAAATATGACATTTTACTGAACTTGGGGCCCTACTATGACCTCTTAAAGCAGTCTTATTTCAACCTTACTTTGCGTTTTCGTACCATGACGTCCTTAAAACAAGCTTGTTTTATTCCCGCTAGAATTAGCGGTTTTGATGACGTCACCTCAAATAGTTCATTCAATTAGTAGGTACCACGACGTGCCTTTTGACAACCAGCAAGAATATATTTACGTCAAAATACGAGAATGTTTGACAGTTTAAAAACAGGCCAAGTGCGAGTCTTACTCGCACACAGGGTTCCATAGCCCCAAACAATATAATAATAATAATAGTAAGTTAATGAAAAACAAAGTTACTGCTGCAGTTTGGTGAAAAAGTCTCATATCTCAAAAACTAAATATCAAATCTTATTCAAACCAATTTTCGTTGAAAGTAATTTTTTATGTTCTACATTCCAATATTTTTAAAGAGTTTTTCTTCTCTTACTTTAGAAATTAGAGGGGGGGGGGGACACGTTTTACCAGTTTGGAAGTGTCTATCTTTCAAACGATTGACTTTGAAAAAAAGTGGTTTTAGAAACCTCAATGTCATTTTTAAAGACCTATCCATAGATATCCATAGATACCCGCACGTATACGTTTGATGGTTTTTTTTTAGCTGCAGTTCCGTGTGGGGATCCCGAGGGTATCCTTAATCTATATATTTTATTAAATTTTTGTACAAAAAATCGTAAACCGGTTCCCAGAATACATCTACCTACCAAGTCTCAGGTGTGTAGTCCTAATAATTTCGGAATAAAGTGGCTGTGACATACGGACGGACAGACAGACAGACATGACGAATCTATAAGGGTTCCGTTTTTTGCAATTCGGCTACGGAACCCTAAAAAAGTTGCTCCGGCACGACTTACAATTTATTGTTATGCAAATTAATAAAAAACTGTATTGCCGTGTCAAAAAGGGTCAGGAAAACGGATTAATTATCGTGTGAGGGGTGTAATAAACATCTCTGCACAGTCTTTCGAGGGATACAGGCGTCATGTTATGGTCTCGTAAACTAGTCGACTGAATTTGTAATCCGATTTCAGTGTATTATCATCAACATAATATCAGCAGAAGACGCGTACTACTGAACGGAGGCCTCCCCCTAAGCATCACCACATCAAACGGTCTAGTGTTTCTCGCGTCCAGCAGATACTCGCAAAGTTCCCAAAGTCATCGATTTTGTTAATAATATCTTGTATTATAGATGGCGAACACAGCAAACATGTTTATGCCTCATCTAGTTTTATATGGAAAAGTACGGAATAAAAAACGCAATTGTAGGTGTAACTTTTATTAAATAAAATCTGTAAATAGGCTACTCTCGTTTAGCTTGTGCAGGAAAGGCTGCATTTAAAATCCTGGAGCAGAAAAGAAAATTGAGATTGATTATGCTATTTATACCTCACATATTTTTAAGTAATGATATATAGTAGTAATTTAACTTTCAGTTTATTGGGAATTACATCGAAGTAAAGATTTAAATTAATTAAAACGTTGTCTTTTCGTAGATGTTTATGAATGTAATACAGTCATATTTAATAGTTAGATTCTTTTTTACGGATTGTTTGTGAATGTGTGAACATTGTAGGCCATGTAGATACCTATATACTCGTTGACTATTTATCTTATTTTATGTTTTTTTGTGTAGGTACTAAGCAACAAGGCTAATTGTCGGACCCACGCCGCCAGCCGCCACCCATGTTTAAGTACTAAAACTGTAACATGAAAATATTGTGTGTTGTGTATTGTATGTAAAACCAAATAATTTTAAAAGAATGGTGTTTCTTGCCGGTTATTCTCCATAGGAAACGACCAATCCTTGCACCTTTTCCCAACGTTTTATAAGTGGCCATGTAGGCCTATGTGAAATGTGAGCCCCATAAAAGATTGTCGTGTCACGATGATTTTCATTTTAATTTGTAGGTAAATTAATATCTTTTCATATCATGCAAACGATTTTTATTCTTTTACCCTGGTTGAAGATTCGAGAACTGATTACTTTTAAGTTTTTTTTTTTTTTGTATAGTATAACGCTAAGACATGGTACCCCAATGTAAAATATTTTTTTAAGCCTTGTATTTAATAAAAGAAAAAAGTTCTGGTTGAGGGTGTTAAACAAAATTGTTATCTACCTAATAGATGACAATTTTGTACTTTTCGATGCGCATGAAGATGGCAACCGCTGATTCCATAGCCGCACTGGTCCTTACTGCAGCATCTGCTTGCATTTGCGCCGCATGGACGAGGGCACGTCTTGCGGCTTCCTGCGATATGTGTGGCTCACGCCCTCGACGCCTATATGAGCACATTTGTATATATTTTATGAAATTTACTCATATTATTAGCCCTATGATAGGAATTAGTATTTTTAATGTTATTTAAAGTTATATTCTGCTTCGAAACAATGACTCCACTCCTAAGGTTCGGACCGCTTTTTTGTGAAAGAGACGGCGCTATGCAGTTTATATTGCTAGTTGTGTCTTCCATGGGCCAAACAATCTTATTGCAGGAACGTTTTGTTTCAAGCTTATAATAATATTACTTTGTTTCATACCATGACCTCAACAAAACAATATTGTTTTACTCCCGCTAAAGAATGAACGATTTATAAGATTTGTCTATTCCCTGCTATAACATGGAAGACACAACTAGCAATATAAACTGCATAGCGCTGTCTCTTTCACAAATAAGCGGTCCGAATCGTACGTCGAAGTCATGGTTCTGAAGCCAAAAATAACTTTAATTAATATTAAAAAAAAAAATTGCATCAAAATTTCATTTTTATGATAAACATTGAATAAAAATCATAAAACCTATAAAAATCTTTGAAGATTTTTATTTAGAAAGTACTAAAATGTTTCAAATTAAGTGGTGGCCTTAATTATAAAATGACCGGAATCGGACCAGAGATTTTAAAACTGGCTGGTATTATTATTTTTTTCTTTATAAAGTGACATCCATGTCAGTTCATTATGTCATTTATACTTCAGTGGGTATCAACAAAAATCTGATAAAATATCTGCATATTTTTAAATCCTAAATTAAATAAAAGTGTTTACTTTACTTGTGTGCTGTGATTGTAAAATTATGAACACTTTTTCGAAAATTTGATTCTGTTCTGTTATAATGTTGGACTTCAATATATTATGCTACTAGTGCTACTACCTACTGCGCCATAAGAAGATGCGGTCTTATCCAAAATTTGTATTGGTATTAGCCTTACTTGCTTGCGAAGTTGGCTTGGAATAAAAACCTTAACGTGAACGTGGACTACTACGAACGTTTATGTTCCTTTTAGAGGGAAAGAACAACCAATGTGAAACCATTAAAGCTGCATCGATGAGTCTTAGAAACCACACCATGGAGGAAGCATGAGCTCGTTGAAATAATTCCAGGAAAAATGATTATGGACTGGGTCTTCGAGCCATTAATCTGTTTTAAATTGTATAATAAAGTAAAAATCTGATTATAAACTCATTGTAGTTTTATTTAATGTTAGGATCTAGGCATTTGTTGGTCTAGTAGAATGGATGACTGTGTGTAAGAGTGTGTAGATGACTTGAGAATGTTCAAACGAGTTTGCGCGAGTTTTAGTGGAGTGGACGCCCTAAATGGTAAAACTCTATTGATTCTCAGTAACACTGGTTATAATCTATAGCAACAATACATGACTTCTTTATGTTGTTATACAGACACACATTATTCTTATGGATGCTAATGGTTTAATTAGTTATCATTATATCATAGTATTCAGCACCGTTATGTACAAGCATGCAAACAAACAGGTATAATGGTAAAGGTTTATTGATTCTCCAGCAATACAAGTTATAGGTAATCTATAGCAACAGTACAATTTACACAACATTGTTTAGGACTTAGATACAAACTGTTAGTAGGCATCAGTTTATCACACACAATTTGGCAGTCCAATGATGTCTTGCACTTCGTCAGCTGTGACTGGAGGCAGAGAATCATCAGGGTCATCACTTCGTCAGCCGTGACTGGAGGCAGAGAATCATCAGGGTCACCTCATCGAAATGTCGCTATGAGCTCCTTTGTGCTCTTACTTTGAATATCTCTCCGTTGCGTACATTTCATCTTATTTGAAGTGGCTACATTCATTTTATAAGCCTCAAGTGACGCCACTTTCGCGTACCATTGCCATCTGCGTTGTTACCATTGCCGTCTGCATCACTTCGAAAAACCGCGACCTGGCAAACTTGGCGGGAATTCACTAAATGCGAGATTCACAAAATCAGCCGATGTAGCGATGCTTGGGAGATGTCTACGTCCAGCAGCAGAAGTTTTTTGGCTGATATTATAATGATAATGATGCACTGATATTGCTAGAAATACTATCCGATCGACTAGTTTACGACACCATAACATCACGCCTGTACCTCTCGAATGATTGTGCAAAGGTGTTTAGTACACCCCTCACACGTAAATAAATACGTTTTTAATGCAATATATATCACGATATTTTATTTTTTAAGTATAATTTGTACAACGATAATATATAAGTCGTCTCGGATCAACTTTTTTTAACTGTCAAACATTCCCGCAATTTGACGTAAAAACATTATTGCTGGTTGTCAAAAAGCACGTAGTGGTACCAATTGAATGAACTATTTGATCAAAACCGCTAATTTTAGCAGGAATATAACAAGCTTGTTTTAAGGACGTGATGGTGCGAAAACGCAAAGTAAGGTTAAAATAAGACTGCTTTATGTGGTCTAGTAGGGCCCAGCAGGAAAATTTTCTATATGGGGGGATTCTGAATGATGTAGGTACCTACTGAGTGTGTCGTAAGCGTTTTCGCGTCGGTGTCCCATACACCCCGTGTAGCATACCGAAACGTGGCTTATCGGTTGAGTGATCGCATTTTCAGTCATTGAAACTGAATTATTCTAAACCAGTATAAAATATTTCGTCTCTAAAAGGGGTATCAAAACTACCAGTTTTAGTGGAAAATCTACTAGGTTGGCAGCACTGCTTCAACATTTAGCGTTTTATGAAAGAGACAGCGCTATACAGTTTATATTGCTAGTTGTGTCTTCCATGTTATAGCAGGGAATAGACTCGTTCATTCTTTTAGCAGGAGTAAAACAAGATTGTTTTGTTGAGGTCATGGTACGAAACAAAGTAATATTATTATAAGCTTGAAACAAAACGTTCCTGCAACAAGATTGTTTTGTTAACGGTCATGGTACGGGCCAGGTATAGCTTTGACATCAATATTAATTAATGAATTTATTTCTAATTACATACATGCATGAGATTTTAATTTCTTGATGCTGCTGAGTATTTGTTAGTATAGTTTATGATTATTTTTTACAATTATTATAATACCAACGTACATACCTCAGTATAATAATAAAAGGGCCAAGTTTAAAATTAAATATTTGCACACCATATGCAATGGTAGAATGTAAAGGCGCCACTATTAGTTTTAAGATCACACCACCGTGTAAACCTACATTCTGGCAAATAAATGGATTTGATTTGATTTGATTTGATTTGATAATACTTTTAGCCTAAGAAAAAACAATTTCAAAATTGGACTCTTGGGCTTCTGACTTCCCTTAACATCTGTCTATGAGACAGCAAAGGCAGCTGTTGTTGAGCGGAAGGTTTTCCTCGATTATTATTAAACAATTTTAATACAAACTTTCATTTAAAAACTATGCCCCACAAAACCGTTTTCACGGTTTGTGTGTAGGAATGGAACAATTTTTTTAAAGATAATGTCATCCAGGGGTGGACCTTGCTTAGTCACAAGACACTTTTTTTAAACACAGCCCAAAACAAAGGTAAAATACTTGTCCCTGTCTTTCTCAAAGTGATAACGCCTGTACGGTTTACGTACACACCGTCAAGCTGCAAACGCAGCAACCTACTTTCCTCTTTCGTATTTAAAACAATGTTTAATATAATTTTAAGTTAGTTGACAAATTACATACTTACGCGAACACCGCGGATTAGCATCCAACCTACTTTTACTTAGTTGTGATCGGTTCTCTAATAAACTTTTAGTGCTACCAAATCTGTGTGTGTTTACGTCAACTCACCTAACTCCAAGTACTTACTTAGTTACTTGCTACTTCTTACTTAAACTGCAAGTGTAAGGTGCCAACTACTACGGAACCTTACATTTAATGGTCCTTCGAGTATTTCACGGTTTGGGGTAATTGTATCTCTTGAAAACGACAGCGAATCGGCTTGGCTGGCCTTCCACAAGCGGATCTCACCAGTCAAGTTGAGAAAGCGCGCATATTCGTAGAAAGAGTGCAAGAGCTCTGAGCAATCAACGAAGAGGGGATACCTTGGAACTTCTTTGTGAATCAAGCGGAAAAATAAGACTCAACTTCGTCAACAAGACAACTACTACTACCACGGCTACTACTGCTACTACGACTACTACTACTACTACAGCTTTCGGACTGCGACGTGAACTGCGGGTAATCCAAAGCCTACAAGCTAGAAGGCACTAAACTACGTGTTCTTCAATACCTACTTTACTACTACATCCTACTACTACTACTACTTCTAATCTACTACTACCACTACTTAGGTTACTACTTACTTACGTTCGATTAACTAATCGATTACATCAAGATGAGCGAAATCATTACACAGAACGAAGTCTTCGAGTCAATCAGACGTCTCTGTGCTAACTACCAAAAGGACAGCGCGTCTCGAAAAGGAAAGGAGTACTTGACTCAAAGGTTAGTGTCATTGGAAAATTACAGGCAAGACTTTAACAATAGACACAATGTACTACTTGAACGAGAGGACAAAGGAATCCAATATTTCACTGGTAACG
Source organism: Cerastis leucographa (assembly GCA_963082945.1). Lineage (NCBI taxonomy): Eukaryota > Metazoa > Arthropoda > Insecta > Lepidoptera > Noctuidae > Cerastis > Cerastis leucographa. The sequence goes on from OY720357.1 coordinate 13,350,843, forward strand.
TCTATGAAAAGACAAAACATATGTACGAATCCACCAGGGCTGATATACTGCAGCGGTTGTTAGGCTGCGAAAGCAAACAGGCTGAAGTTGTCATCCCGCATCCTACGGGAGTAGATACTAAGACCAAAGAACTACTGGATCGACAGGAATGTCACATTAAAGCATTTGAACGGGCAATGTCCAAAATAGAAATTGACTCCATTAGCGAAAATTGGGAGTTAGAGGATCACCTAAGCATCCTGAAAACCAAGTGGGACACTGTAGAAAAATGTCACTGGGAGCTTGAAGCAATTTTGAAAGGTTCAAACGAGGTATACAACGACTTGTTTGGCAACAAAGAACGCCAATACGATGTTATAAAAAGATCCCTCAATTTGAAACTATGGACAAGCGCTAATTACCAAAACGTTGCACCTAGGATACAACTACCAGAATTCACTGGAAGCTACAGTCAGTGGATTACGTTCAAGGATATGTTTCTGGAAACAATTCACAACAATGCAAACTCGTCGAAAGCGCAGAAAATGCAACACTTAAAATCAAAGCTTAAAGGAGAGCCCGAACGATTAGTTCAACATTTGGTCGGCGCTGAAAACTATGAAACTTGTTGGGATATTCTTGTTCAGCGATACGACAACAAAAGACTCCAATTTGCGAACTTGATGAATACTTTGATGCAGTTACCATCCATCCGACAGGCTGATGCTGCTGTCTTGAAGAAAATGCATGACGTAATCAACGAATGCATGAATGGCCTACAAAACATCGGCCTCAATACAGCAAGCTGGGATCCAATAATCGTGTACTTGATGGCACAGAAGTTGGACTCAACATCTTATACTGAATATACTAGGGAATTAAAGCATCCAAAAGAAGTCCCGGAGCTGGGAGAATTTTTGGGGTTCCTGGAGACTAAATTCATGGCTTTAGAAGCAGCAAAAGTTTACCAAAAAGATGCATCAAACCAACACAAACAAACATTCAGCAACCAAACGAAATTCCACTTCAAGAAACCATCATATGAACAACACAGAAAGGAGGCATCAAGAATATACCATGCGTCATTCGGGAAATGCCTTCTGTGCCACGGATTTCACGTGATCATGCAGTGTCCAAAGTTCATTGGAATGGACACACGGCAAAGAAATGACACAGTAAGGAATTTGCAAATATGCAAAAACTGTTTGTATAAGCACATCGACACAGAATGCACATCAAACAAAACTTGCAAAGAGTGCAAAAAACCACATCATACGATGTTACACTACTCATCGCAAAATCTGTCACCAAGTTCCAATATGAACAATATGGGTCAACGCTCTCAACAACGGGGGCAGCAACCTACAACATCAACCAATCAACATAGTTCAAACCATTTATCAAACAACTACATTATGGAAATTCTACTAACCACAGTGGAACTACAAGTTAGAACTTCAACAGGAGACTTTATAACGTTGCGAGCTTTACTTGACCAAGGTTCACAAGTAAACCTCATCACGGAGAACGCAGCTCAACGACGAAAACTACCTAGAAAAAGGATGAACGCTACGATCTCCGGCGTGGGTACTATTTCGGGAGACTGTAAAGGACGACTAGAATTGGAGTGTAAATCACGATGCACTGACTTCGCATTTTCAGTAAGCACTCTAATAATGAAAAGGATCACAAACAACTTACCCAACAAAACATTTAAAAAAGAAAACTGGCCTCAACTACAAGGTCTGAAACTAGCGGATCCTGATTTCAACTTATCAAGGAGCGTGGATTTGCTGCTGGGGGCGGAAATCTATTCGCAAGTTATATTAGAGGGGGTCCTAAAGGGAGATGCTCAAACTCCGACAGCTCAGCAAACCCGTTTAGGATGGATTTTATGCGGCAAGCTAGAAACTTTTAACTGCCATGTTGCTCTAGTCGACCTTAACGACTTAAAGAGATTTTGGGAGACTGAAGATATCATACAGAATACTGAAGACACATCAAAAGACGACTGGTGCGAAAATTACTACAAAATGACTACTGAGAGAGATCGCGACGGCAAATACATTGTGAAAATGCCACTGATTCCTGGTTATGAAGAAAAATTGGGAAACTCTAAGCCGATCGCAATCTCTCAATTTCTACAACTGGAAAGAAGATTCGACAGAAAACCAAAACTTGCGTCAATGTACAAAGATTTTATTCGCGAATACATCGATTTAGGTCACATGAAGCTTTCGAACACAACATCCTCCAAAGAATCAAATTTCTTACCGCATCATGGAGTACTGAGAGAACAATCAACAACAACAAAATTAAGAGCAGTTTTCAATGCTTCACAGAAAACCATGGGTGGATGTAGCCTCAATGACGTCATGGAAAAAGGTCCCAATCTGCAAAAGGACATCCAAGCATTGATATTACAATGGCGTGGCTATAAATATGTTTACACAGCAGACATTGAAAAAATGTACCGTTCTATATGGTGCCATCCCGCTCAACAACATCTACAAAAGATCATATGGAGGAATAAACCAAAAGAAAATTTACAAGAATATCAACTTCAAACATTAACATATGGGACAAAAAGTGCTCCATGGCTAGCAATGCGAACACTTAAACAGCTTGCTTTCGATGACGGCCACAAATACCCAAAGGCCGCTGAAATATTGCTTAATCAATTTTACGTCGATGACCTAATCAGCGGTCACAACTCGACAAAACAAGCGAAGGAAATTCAAACATCGATCATTAAACTACTAAAGGGAGGCGGAATGAATCTGCGAAAATGGTCAAGCAATGATCCTGAGCTTTTGCGACACTTAGACGAAGATCAAATATCGAAAAGTACATTCGATTTTAAAGGCGACGAATCAATGAAAACGTTGGGGTTAGGTTGGAATCCAAGAGATGACGTTTTCATATTCAACTGGACTATTGACGACTACAACAACGAACCACTAACTAAAAGGAACCTGCTGTCACAAATATCAAAACTATACGACCCCTTGGGTTGGCTGGCGCCCATAACTGTGTCAGCTAAACTACTATTCCAAAGGGTGTGGCTAACTAAAATAAACTGGGATGCTGAACTACCTACTGAGTTACAAGACGAATGGCGGCATCTAAACAAAGAACTACATCTAATTAAAAACATTAAAATAAACAGATGGATTGGCAGTACGCAGAAAACTATCCAACTACATGGATTTTGTGACGCTAGCGAAAAAGCATACGCTTGCGTCATATACAGCCGAGTAATCGACGAAATAGGCGACCCAAAGATCACATTACTAGTGTCAAAAACTAGGGTGGTGCCGATTACTCAAAAAACTTCACTGCCCAGACTTGAGCTATGCGGGGCACTACTACTCTCCCAACTGATGGAAAAAGTGAAGAAATCACTAACGGAACATGAGATATCGGTTTATGGTTGGTGTGACTCCAAAGTGGTCCTAGCCTGGATTCAGGGAGACCTCTCAAGATGGGAAAGATACGTATCTAACAGAGTGGGGAAAATAAAGGACGTAATTGCACCTCAACAATGGTGTTATGTACGATCGGAAATTAATCCAGCTGACTGCGCTTCGAGAGGCTTACTACCGAGCAAGGTAGTCGAGTTCAAATTATGGTGGAACGGACCTACGTTTCTGAAAACATTCGCCGAATCTGAAACACCTCATAATGTGAATTGTCACTTTACTACAAGCGAAGAACGCAGGGACGAACCCAATGACGTCAGTTCTAAAACCTACAACACTGAAAATATTGTTTACAAGTTACTAAAAAACCACAGTTCGCTGACATCAGTAACAAGAATTACTGCTCGAATTGTGCGATATATTGCATCACTAAAGAAGAAATTACGACCATGTGCTACTTACCTAACAACAACTGACCTACAATACGCAGCAGAATATATAATAAAATATGTCCAGCAAAGCGAGTTTGCGCAAGAACACAAACAATTGAAACAAAATAACACTGTGTCACCTAAAAGCAGCATTTATAAACTCAAACCTTATCTGGATAACAAGGGAATCATTCGCGTAGGCGGGAGATTACAGCACTCTGACCTTCCTGCCAATATGAAGAATCCCGCAGTTGTACCCTACTCCAGCCGCTTCACGGAACTACTGATCGACCAAGCACACTTGATGACGCTTCATGGAGGAGCCCGGCTGACTCTTACTTACATACGGCAACGATACTGGATTGTGTCTGGAAATCGGGCGATAAAGGGAAGAATACGACGTTGTGTGAAATGTCATCGTTACAACTCTACTGACAGTGCTCAACTAATGGCCGATCTTCCAAAACAAAGAGTAACACCAAGTCGTCCATTCACACACACTGGTGTTGACTTTACTGGTCACGTAGACGTAAAACTGAACAAAGGAAAAGGAGTGAAGACGTCCAAAGCTTACATCGCAGTTTTCGTTTGTATGGCTACGAAAGCTGTACACATCGAATTAGTCTCAGAACTAAGCACGGAAGCGTTTATTGCAGCGCTTCAAAGAATGTGCGCGAGGCGTGGAACGCCCGCACATATGTACTCAGACAACGGCACGAACTTCGTTGGAGCATCCAAAGTGCTGAAGGAGGATTTTAGTAACTTCAAAAAACTGCTCTCTCATGAGTTTTTTGACGAGATTGGGAAATTAGAAATTCAGTGGCACTTCAACGCCCCTGCTTGGCCTAGCGCGGGTGGGATATTCGAAGCAGCCGTTAAATCATTAAAACATCACTTGCGGCGAGTTCTTGGGGAACAAAAACTAACCTGGGAAGAATTTACTACACTATTAGCGAAAATAGAAGCCTGCCTGAACTCGAGGCCTCTGTGTCCGCTAACAGAAGATCCGGAGGAATTTTATAGTACTCTTACTCCAGGTCATTTTCTAACTGGCAGTGCTACGCTGTCATTACCTCAACCGGAACCAGACGACAGAAAGATGGATTTGAGAAAACGTTGGCAACTAACGGAGCACATGCTGGATCAATTCTGGAAGGCATGGTCCAATGATTATCTGAACACTTTACAGTCTAGAAGCAAGTGGAATAAAACTATACAAAATCTCAAACCAAACGACGTTGTACTAATTAAAGAGACAAACTTACCTCCTGGTAAATGGGTCATGGGACGAGTGATGGAAGCTCATCCCGGCAAGGATGGTTTAGTACGAGTGGTCACACTTAAAACAAAAACTGGAGAGATAAAACGACCCACTGTCAAACTAACTTTATTACCACAACAAGAAGAATGGCCGGCTACTGAAGAAACAACAAGCAACAAAAGACAAGAAGATACAGAGATAACTGCGAACCAAAGAAGAAAAAGGGGCACGAGAACCAACAAGTACAGTTTCTTAACGTTTGCTCTAATAACTTTGATAGGAATGATAGGAACGGCACTATCGTCACCAGCAACAAACAACTATAAGGTGACCTCTATAATCAACAATCAACCTATTTACTTCGATGAAGCCGGAAAACTGCAACTTATACATGATGAATGGACACTACTGATCTATTACAACCTTACTTCCTACTGGCAAGCTGCGAATAACATGAACAACTATATAAACCAAATTGATAAACAGTGTCAAAGAATCGCACACGAGTTCACACCATGCGAAGCAGTTGTCAACCACCTACGACATGAAATGCATCACCTTGAGAATTATAACACTATGTTACTTTCTCCGCATTCACGACAAAAACGAGGCTACTTTGATGGAATCGGAAAATTAGCCAGAACACTTTTTGGAGTTTTGGATGAAGACTTTGCGCGAAAGTACGAGAAAGATATCCAAAACATGCAAATCAACGATAATTATTTGCTACAGCTGATGAAGAATCAAACTTTAATTATAGAAGCTGAAAACAACGTAATTAAAAACAATACGGAATTTATGGACAAACAATTCCACGCCATACAAACCTACATAAATCAGACTTGCAACGTAATCACAAAAATTGAAAACAGAGCGCAAATATTATACACAGCAAATGACGTGAATTCTGCCGCTTTATCATCAACTTTAATTTTGGGCGATTTGCATAGAATTCAAGAAATGCTAATGAACGCTCTCACCAACATCTACCGAGGTCATTTGGATACACACTTGTTTCCTGCATCTCAAATAATAGAACAGCTGAACATCATCTCTGGAAAACTACCACAGGGAATGGCCCTACCGATAAAGGACATACAAAAGGATTTCCGTGACATCTACGAACTAATCCATGTCAAGGCTCGGATTACAAACAATTTTCTACTCTTCGAATTGCATATTCCACTATTGAGCGATGAGGACTACAAAATATACCGGGTAATACCTATACCATTCCAGAAACAAGGGCAGTTGAAAATCGTGCAGCCTTTCTCCAATTACATCGCCATAAACTTCGTGAAAAATTCGTACATCACCATGGAAGAGCAAGACATGCGCCAATGTACGCCTTACAGAGAAGACGAGTACACATGCATTTCACGTCAGCCGGTATTTAGCTTACAAGACAAGGACGCACCTTGCGAGGCCAAGGTATTCAGCCAACAAACGTCATTATCTTGTGACATCAATAACGTAACTTGCAAAGAAACTTGGATCCAATTACATAAACCTAACTGGTGGTTGTTTACATTATGCGACAGACAGCTGATGCGCGTCATATGTAGCGATCAAGTTACGCCAGCAGTCATCAACGGTACTGGGGTGATTGCCTTGAAACCAAAATGCATACTACAAAAGAAAGATGCGACAATATTCACTTACAACCACTTAGGAAGCAAATTTTACATGGAGGCGGATATTGAAGTACCTACACTTAACACCACAATCAACAATTTATTTGATCTAAGTTGGAAAAACGCACAGCTGAATATGACAGAACTAGATACATCGGCAATAAGTATCAGAAATATAGATAAGAAAATAACTCAGCAGAAAGAGCAGGAAAGACTACCGCGTCTACCACAAGGGACAGACATTTCGAGTCACGACATATATCTTTACTCTGTGACTTCTTTGCTGTTGGGAGGAGCTGCTTCGTTTGCTGTCTACATTTGGATTAAGAGACTATGCCTTAAGAAAACTAAAATGCCGACTACCAGACAACCTACAGGAATCGACAACAAGGTCGAAATCGAGTTACAAGAAATACGTCATTCGACACCGCCGGAGCCACTATACAGCGACGCGAGGCCGAAACAACTATTTCACTTTGAGGAGCAGTAAACCTTATTATTTCAATGTGCATATGTTAAATTTTTACTTACTCACCTAATGTACTTTTATACTGTCTGTACTTTTTAGTATTATGTTTTCGGACTCGTACTTTTATATTTGTTATGTACTGGATGCTTATCTCGCCTTTTGCCCTCGGGAGCATGTACGGTTTACGTACACACCGTCAAGCTGCAAACGCAGCAACCTACTTTCCTCTTTCGTATTTAAAACAATGTTTAATATAATTTTAAGTTAGTTGACAAATTACATACTTACGCGAACACCGCGGATTAGCATCCAACCTACTTTTACTTAGTTGTGATCGGTTCTCTAATAAACTTTTAGTGCTACCAAATCTGTGTGTGTTTACGTCAACTCACCTAACTCCAAGTACTTACTTAGTTACTTGCTACTTCTTACTTAAACTGCAAGTGTAAGGTGCCAACTACTACGGAACCTTACAACGCCTGCATCTTTTATAATAGCAACAACTTCTTTTACCGTGACTGATGTGAAAATTTGCAGGGGTCCGAAACATACAGACTGTTCTGTTATGAAAGTTCATATAACCAGTCATAATTTAATACAATATGATGTCAATGTCATACAAAATCTTGCCCCAACTAGAGTTAGTACCTGCTTTTATCCATAACTAGTTTTTCCCACGGCTTCAATAGACTCGTACCGTTCCTCGGTTTTCAAATGAAAAAGCCTTCTGAACATCTCTTTTTAAAACCTATAACCTATACTCCGATTATAATATTACAAAAGATTGTGTAATATTACAGGTACATACCAATTTCATCTTATCTTTTTACCATGACTTTGATATGACGATTGATAAGCAAATACAAAGTCAATAAAATTGTTTATATAACAAAGAGTTCAGATAATTGAAATAATTTGAACGTTAACATAAAATAAATCTGTTCACTACGATTTCTCTATCAAACAAGTTCATCAGTTTTCAGAAACGCAATTTTTTCGCGTCTCCGAAAGCATGCATCTATCTATATCTATATTCTATATATATTATTTATATATATAAAAATGAATCCCTATTTCCCTTGGTCACGGCATCACGCGTGAACGGCTGGACCGATTTCGATAATTCTTTTTTTGTTTTGTTTGTTATTGTCAGGAGAAGGTTCTTTGGTAGGTAGGTAGTAGTAGGTAGGTAGTAGTAGGTAGGAAGTAGTAGGAAGGTAGTAGTAGGTAGGTAGTAGTAGGTAGGTAGTGGTAGGTAGTAGAAGGTAGGTAGGTAGTAGTAGGTGGTAGTGGGTAGAAAAAAGTGCATTGCAACGCATGCCGGGATCAGCTAGTTAAATTATAAAACCAGATATTATATAAAGCCATGTGGCTATCCAAAAATTGTGTTGTAAACTAATCGACGGTATTCTATGGAAGTTTCTATAGTGAAAATGAATGCACGTAACGAAACCATTGAGCGACTCAGGAAAATGACAGAACAGGCACAACACCATCTATCGAAGAGGTGGCTCAACTCTCTGAAAGGTAGACGCGGACGACAGACAACGACTAACCCCATCTGTTTCCCCGTTTAACAGTCACTTAAGCTTAAAGAAAATAACATAAAATATTTACTTTACTGGCTTTGCCTTGTCGTACATTTATTGTTTCAGTAACAGCCCTGAGTCTTCAGGTAAGCGAGAGTAAAGACAATAATCTTGCGTCCAAATATGTGATTATAATCATAACTGGCTTCTACATTTATTTACCTCAGTCACACACAGTTATCTCGGGAACTACTGGTTCCAATGGAAAAAATAATTAAGTGTTGGATTTATTGAGTAAGGCTATACAACATCACGCTACGACCAATAGGAGCGGAGCATCAAAGAAAAATGTTGCAAAAACGAGGAAAGTGTGACGCAGACTAAGTTGTGCGGGTCAGTTAGCAATTATATTATAATAATTTGCTAGATACCTATTATTTTCTGAAATTTTGGCTGTTTCAGTTTCGAATTTAAAAAAAACCTACCCCTATAAATTCCCCTATAAATACCCCTATTAAAAAAAATACAAAATTAAAGTTTTCAGTGAAAGTAAGCTAATACTTTGATTGAAAACTTTAATTTTGTAATTCTTTTTTCAGGGTCAGTACCAATAAATTGTGGATATTCAAAAAAATACGCAATCATATTACGGAGGGAACTTCTTGCTGGGAAATTGGACTTTCAGATCCCTTTTCTACAGAGATGAATCCAATTTTATTCTGTAGATATCAAAGTTAACCCATTTTAAATACAAATTCATTGGATCTTTAAATATGTTTTTTTTGTTTTTAATATAAAGGTTAATATGCTTAAAATACACAGAGGTAAACCTGTTTCAAACCTAATGAAAAAATTCATACAGTATGGGCAATTAGGTACGTACAAAAAAAATTACCTCGGTAAGCTACCTAGGTAATTTTTTTTGAACATTGTTGCTATAAGACATGGATAAAATATTAATTAATCGCAAACACGACTATCTTAACGACACTCTATAATTTCGTTATCAACACACTTGTAATAACAAAAGTTCTCATTCAAATAGAGGGTGATAGGTATAAGAATTATTAATTCTTGAACGTTCTTGGAGAAAATAGCGTCTAGGTAATATTAAAGGCTAATCATCTATATATATCTTACACCTATGTGAATTCGGCCGAAGATCTCGTCCGAAGCTACCGCTTTGTAAGGAGTATGAAGATCAGACCGTAAAGTCCTTCATCCCCCATAAAAAAAGGATGATCCACCGACCAGACTGTTGTATCTGATATGCTACTGGCCGACAGTCGTCGTTGGTTTTTCCTATGACCTTAAGTCGCGGATAACTTTTACTGCACGAATTAGGAATTTGGTGTTAGTTCTTCTAGTGTGTCATAGATGGCGTTGTAGAACTTTTGCTCTGTGTTGCTGTTGTTGCTGTGTGTGCTTCAAAGCGTTGCCAGCGACGAGACCTTTTGTTGATGTCTAGCTGACTACAAAGCTAAGGATACTATTTGAATTACCTACTGTACTTGCACACACACTGTTTCATATTTTGCAGCAAATACACCCCTTGTCATCTAAGAGGAACCCACGGTCGTTGGGACAACAAAAATTAAAATAAAACATCAGCCTGGAGATGTTTTAGATGAGACCATTTCGAGCCGTAACCAAACACGTTTAAAAACGAATGGGGTTCTATTCAATAAAACCCCAGACCGGAACGACTTCGATTCAAGGTTGTCCGTTTTGATGACAAAAGAGAGAGAAGAACAGGGTTTCCCGATCCTGCTTTTATTTACATACACCGGTGTTTGCTCAGTGCTCAACTTATTCGAATAAATATCGAATTCTCGTAGCTCCTTCTTGTTCGTCGATATTGATTGACATTTTAAGGACACATGCCTTCTGGGAGGAAGTGGATCTTTATCCACCATCCCGGCCCAGGCTAGTCTTCAGGTTAGGCCGCGCGTGCCCAGCTTGGTCCGAAGATGGATAACCCATTAGATACCGTAAAATGGGGTGGATACACGGGGGTGAATCGGGACAAAATTTTGAAAGGCATTTTCAAGTTATTTTAACGTTATTGATAGCCTAAAAATACTCTATTGTTTATTAAAATAAAATATAAGGGTCCTCGCTCACGGCGACTTTTTGCATCGATACAGTCGCGATACTGCTCGCTTCTGTAGCGCGTTGCAAATGCGACTAACCCGCGTTAGTAGCGATGCAGTCGCGCATTTCGTAAACGCGCGTCAGCATCGCTACGAAAAGTCGCCGTGAGCGAGGGCCCTAAATGATCCCAATAGATTTTTAGTGACGAGTGACGATTTCTATTGAACGATGAAATCCCATTTAAAGTTTTGTCCCTATTCTCCCTCGCATCCCTATTCACCACGTTTTACCGGTACTAAGTTTCCTCTGTACCTCGGAAAGCACGTTACACCGTTGGTCCCGTCTGTCATTTGACGGCACGTTTGGCGCAGTGGTTGACCGATCGAATGCTGCGCTGCGTGTCGCGGGTTCGATCCCCGCACGGAACAAATATTTGTATGGCTTACAGATAGTTGTTCTGGGTCTGGCTGTTTGTGAGTTTAAATGTTTTTAAACGCAACCACGATATAGGAGAAATTCCTAATGTGGGGCAACGTTTTGAAAAAAAAATGTAGATCTTTGATAGTCATCACAGGGAGTCAGTTGGCCGAAAGGCTGAAAACCAGTTTTATCAAGAGTCAGCGTATTACCCAGTACTAACTGGGATGTGGAGGTCAGATATGCAGTCGTTCCATGTAAAATATTGGTATTCAACTGCATCATGTTAGACTGTAGGCTAGGCAGATCCTAGCCTTTTCTCAACTATGTTGGATGACGGTGACGAAATAATTACACAGTGTGAAATGTCTGCTTTAAATCTGCAAATCGTAACTCGGGGCCTATGCCACTGGGCTAATACCGCTCATCTGTCTATACAAGGTGTTGTTTTGCATCCTCGTCAAAATTCAGGAGGTTGTCACACAAGACATATATAATAAATTAAAATTACGGTACCTAGTAAATTATAAATAAACGCTGATTTTTTGGTTATTTATGTTTGTCAGTATTTCAGAATAACCCTCTTTACGTATTTTAGGGAATAAGAAATTATCGAATAATCGTTTGAAATTGTTTGTATTTGTGGAAGCGCGGTTATAGGGCCAGAATCAGACGGCCTGCGTTTAAAACACGGGTAGTTCACACTTACCGATTTTTTTAAATAAGAAAAACGAAAAATAACCTACCAATTTTATTATTGATTCGGGACGAGAATCATTAGCATAGTTACCTTCTTGAATTTGACGAGGATGCAAAACAACGCCTTGTTTAAACAACAATACGTATAATAAAAAAAATAACCTCACCAATGAAAATGACTCAACTCAGCGAATCGGATATACATTGTTCAAACCTCATCTTATTTATACCAAATTAGATTTGAATTAGACCACACCTCAAGCAATGTTTACATTATGTAAGACCTTGAATTCCCTCACATATATCATTATAATCTGGTTAGTAATTTCGAGTGGTGTGTTTACATGATATTCTGCATATCATTTGATAATATGAGTATTTTCACAATGACAAGCAGTAAGTCTCGTACTGAACTACCTATAATTAAAATATCATTAATGTCAAGAAGAAGGAGTCTTGAGTTCTTGAGTATAATTTTGGAGGAAAAAATACTGCTGCATAGGTCTTAATACCGCTTTCAGAACAAAAACCTATTTTTCACTTCAGTAGCTCAAACATGTAGGTTTTGCTGCCTGAAATCAGTGAGCAAAATGCGATTTTGCTCACTGAGTGAGACAAAGTAACTTTCTAATTATTTTTTTCAGAAAGCCCCGATTATCTTATTCAGCCTTGGGTTTGATCATACAATTCGAAACATTCACACTCTATCTCTTTCCCGCCCATTAGAAAGAAAGAGAGACAAAGACCAGCCCATTCGAAGTTCCGTTTTTGAATTCGAACACGTTCGGAATTTCGTACTAAAGAGATTTTGCAAAAATTATGTCTTATAATGTAATTTATTGCATTTTTAACTTATTGTTGTATTTAAATGAAAATAAGTGTTTACTGCATATAAAACTGATATTTAACCTGTAAATATTTATTTCTAGTTTCAATAATGTTACGTAATATATTTTGAATAATAAAATATCATGGGTGCTATTTCCGAACACGCCTTAATTTAAAAAAAAAAGAGCGAGAAAAAAAATTGCTGGCGTAAGGAGTTGAATAAGTTAAAAATATTAAAATACTCGTAAAATATGAGTGAAACTAGCGACGAGAACAGTATTGTAACACCGGAAGCGTTAAAACAACAAGACAGTTATTAATGCAGAATTAAGTTTCCTACCTGAGAAGTCTCGCAAGAAATATCTGAAAGCATACCATGTCTTCAACGAGACTTATAGAGGGCGCAAGCAGTTTTTCGGAGACGGTGTTGGATCTTATTTTTTAGATTTATCACAGACGAGGTGATCATCTATAATTTTAATTATTTTGATTCACAATAAATAGTTATTTCAATCAATTGCTGTTTATTATTTTATCTCCTAAAGTGTTCTCGCTGCTGAAGTGAAAAGTTATGTGTGTTACACGAGAGCAAAGTTTTTTGCATCTCGTGCCTTTGAATCCCTCGCCACGCTCAGGATTCAGCTTTAGAATCACTCGCTACGCTCGTGATTCAATCGTTAAATCCTTCGCTTGCTCAGGATTCAAAATCAGCACTCGCAGCAAAAAACGACTTTGCGCACAAATAACTATTTCCAGCCACGTTCATTCGTCTCTTTCAAGCCGATCCGTGAAGATTGATATTCCAAACGAGGATTCCATTATCTGCATTTGTCTATATGAATTTGCTTCGATTTCATAACAATATATTACCTATGGCTATAATCACCGCTTACTAGGTAGGTACAGTTAAACCAGCAAAATTCTACGCCTCGTTAATCTTCATGTATTAGAATTAACACGAACGTCATGCCACAGAATAACCCCCACATAGGCAATGCTTTTGACTTTAGCAGTACCCTGCTTTGTCATGATACCTGGTGCACCTTTCATAGCAGAATCATATAACCGAAGTTAGACAACGATTGACGAAGCGCAAAAGTTTAATGGGCGATATGTACTATTAAACCACCAGCAACGGAATAATAAGAATCATCAATATTGATCACGCCACCACAATAAGTTCAATAATTAATTGCATTAAAAAGAAGAATTGTTCCTCTTATCTGTTTGTTTTTCATTTCACTTTAAGTTGTTTATTATTTATTGTTAATAATATTCCGATAAGACAGACCTCCGTTATATTATAATGAGGACACCCAATGATAAAACTTGACACTTTCGATTTGATAAATATAAAAGTTTATTTATGAATAAAATATGAAAAGATTTAATGTTAATAATTAATTTTATTTGCCACTGTATATAAATTAAAGTCACCTTTCTTGTCTGTTTGTGGGACTGCGTCATTTTTGTTAACTAGGCAACGGATTTAATGCAGGTTTCACTAGTTAGAGAATTTACTGTGGAAATACGGAGTAATAATAATAGATGCGAAAATAGTTTACACGTACTCAGTAATCATTCTGAAGCCTCGCTCCTGTTCCACCCGGTTTAACGACTAGACAAAACTTTGATATTTTTTTAATGATTTTCAAAACATCGCAGTTTTTCAAGCAAGGGCTACACTTCAGGTAATACCTGGAGGTATCACAGGCGTGATCTTTTACATTATTGATATCTATCCCTAAAACATGTTGTTACGGACTCTTGACTTGGTATCTTATCACTTCACCATATTTTATCATTGATAGTATCTTAGCACTTGAAAATATAAAAGGTTCAGGAACAGAAAATTAGGTAATAAAATTAAATGGTGTTGCACTTATCTCTAACTTCGCAAATATTAATTTATATACTAATGTTATCTTTTCAAAAATCGTTTACAAAAAACAATTCGTAATTCGTTTATAAAACGGCACCAAAATCACGAAAAATACATTCATCACAGTTTGAAGAGTTCATATAATAAAGAACAAAAAAAAAAGCAACAGCGCCATACATTTGGGTCGTTATGGTATTGAATTTTTGAGTAATTCATCAATCGTCCTACGGCCCATTTAAGACGACTTGCAGAAAACCAGGTAAGTAAATCAAGTTAAGGTGGTTACTTTTATGTCAGCAAACAGGAAGGGGCCCGAGAGGGCCGATGCCTGCCAGGGCTGCGGGTTGTTCGAAAGAGATACCGCGGCCCTGGAACACAAAGGGCTAAGAAGGAACATGGGTGGGTTTTAGTCAGTCAAGTCTGACACTCCCTCCCGCTCCGTCCAGAGCGGGAGAAGTCATTTGATGATTTCCCATCCGCAAAAAAAAAAAAGGTGGTTACTTTTGAAGTAGGACAGACCTATGAAAATAATGACGTATTATTTCCACACCAACACTTTTGCTACCTACTGATTATACCTTTTCTCAATTTGATAGTAGACGTGGGACGAGTTACCAAATGAAAATATAATTTATTTTGATTTTCTGCAAGACGTCTTAGATGGGCCGTAAGCATGTACTTAGGACTAGTTGGTGAAGTACTTAAACTTTTTCTTTTTTTTTAAACATTGCCCCTCACGAGGAATTTCTCCTGTATCTTGGGTGCGTTTACAAACATTTCAACTCACATACACTAATAGCCAGACCCGGAACAACTATCTGTAGGCCATACAAACATTTGTTCCAAGCAGCACTTTGCCTACCGTGCCGTCCAACAATTGCTGCTGCGTGCTGTATGGGACAGCAATTTTTTTTTCACGATTACGTTGTTTTGGTTGGTTTCATGTAAAAATGGTTCAGTTGATGGTCTGAATCTGTACTACAACCTTAAATATGACCGCACCTTTCTGATATATTTCAAAAGTATACTGTCAAACTGTCAGAATTAAAGGCGTTAAGTATCAATAACACTGTAAACGGGATATTTAAAATGTTTACTATTTGTATTGAGTTCCCGATATTGAAAGCCATTGTCATTATAAGTGTGCCACAATTACCCCGTGGTTTTACTGGATTCACGATTCGAGAACATTTCCAGCCTTACCCTAGAAAACTCCAAATGCAATGAAGTTTTGTTTGTTTTTTGAGGAGCTTGTGACTAAATCATAACAGCCGCACGGGTCGATCTTTAAGGTTAAGCCGTGCTTGCCAAGGTAAGTCCGTGGATGGGTGACCATAATTACATACCAAGTTTCCTCCACGCCTTGGAAAGCACGTTAAGCACCGGTTGGTCCCGGCTGTCATTTGTAGATCTTTGACAGTCGTTACGAGTAGACAGATAACTAAGTACCGAAGCCGAAAGTCTGACATCCCGTCTTACTAAAGGGTGTCGTATTACCCAGTTACTGGGTTGTGGAGGTCAGAAAGGCAGTCGCTTCATGTAAAATACTGGTACTCAGATGCATCCAGTTAGACTGGAAGCCGACCTCAAGATAATTTGGGAAAAGGCTAGGCATGATGATTAAATAATTTGTAAAATCATGCCGCTTCAAAATCGGGTAGTCATACGTACATTAGTTAGATAAAAATTATGCCTGCTTAAGTGATATAATGAAACAATATCAACCTCCTCTACACAATGCCAATGCCAAGATTTATTTTCAGGATTCAGTACAGACGCGGGCGCAATCAATAAAGAAAAACAACTGATTGTGTGTGTAGGTATGTACGACGACCAATCATACTAAACAAAACCAGTTTATGCGGAACTCTCGTCGTACGGGAAATCTATACAAAGCAAGGCCTTGTTATACTGAAAAATAGCCTGAATTATCGCCGTGTCTACAGGAATGAATTCTACCATTCGGGGTCTGCGTGGAGTCCCTCCGCGCGGAAGAAGTGAAACTTCGTAATACTACACGCATGCGTTCGAGTGCCACGCATTCACTCTCGCTCTTTCTCTTTCTATTCCCCCTCCATGGTAGCGTTAAACGTTTAACGCAACCTTGTTGGAAGTCGCATAAGAAGTTTCACTTCAATAATATGAATCACGTTAATATTATGAATTATTATCATTATTATTATCGTTCTGCTAAAGCCGCCAGTTTAGACCCTCTGAACACGATCAGCACATTAATCGAATCAAAGAACTAACCGTGATATTTTCTCAAAGTACCTACACTGAAAAAGAAGTCGACGATCACAAAAATAAGAATGTTTTTTTTCTTTTAAGAATGAAACATCTGCCAATAATGACGACTATAGAAGCAATATAAAACCCAATCTTAGTTTTTATAATGACGGAAGACTGTAAATGTGTGGTCATAGCAACAGCTGACTAAAATATGTAGGATATTTTTTTTTCTGCCATCTTTCCTCGTATATCAAAAGAGATCAACAAGTTTTGGCGCGTGCTCTGCAGTATATTCTACACGCATGCGTGATAAGAAAACACAAGACGGAGACAAAAGCCCACTAGTTTATGTCACGTGTCTAATCATCATGACAAAAAAACATTAATTCAAAGCAGTTACTGTTCTAATAAAAACATACGGAACACTGGTCAATATAATATAATCTGTATTGAGGCGTACTTTATCTAATCATGACACATGTGTGTGACGCTATGTTTATTGCCGGCGCTGTGTGCGACTACCAACCATTTATAGCGGAGCACTGGACCGAACGCACGTGCACACACAACCCGGCTTGAAAATGGTTAAAGTAGACATCAAATACACTAAGGTAAGATTCTTTACACTTTATTTTATAAATAATTTTCATAAGAAAATGTTATTGAAGAAATTACAGTGAAATTCACGAAGTAGGGTTAAAATAACAATAGAATGTGTTGAAAATATTCACTTGGTTACCGGCTTACGCTTGGAATATGAATTACGTAAATGATATTATTTACGTTCGTAAATACATTTTTGACTGATGATAAGACGTTTTTACCGGAATGTTATTTTTGGGGTTTTGGATTTATACATTATTTTTTGTTTGTGTACAGATAGATTTAGATTTGGGTTGAACTTGAAATGTATTTAGATAGTTTAACTACTACACTATAATAATCTGATTAACTAAAGTAAGTTGTAGATTTTGAGCCATTAGTACAAAACTTTATTTTTAAAAAATACCCACAAATCTTTAGTAGAATATTCACTAATACAAAACTTGATTTAAAAAAAAAATACCGACAAACATTTAGTTGAATATTGAGCCACTAATACAAAAGTTTTTTTTTTTTAAATATACCTACAAATCTTTAATTATTTCTTGATATTGTGAATGTGTGATAATTTCAAGTTAACTGAGGTTAACTTTTAAAGTATCTTTTTTACATCAGTATCTTTATACAATATATTGTATAATATTGTAGAATATACACAAAGTAGGTTCACAACATACATCGCCGTGTATTTCCTATCTTAATATTTTATTTTACGAGTGCTCGTCAAATATAGGGTTACATAAAGTCGTCACTAACAGGCTGTAATGTTAGACTTGTATTCAATACCTACTTGCGGTATACACTATGCAAAATACTGGAAACTCAAGCACATTGAATCGTTGAATCGGACAACAAAACCACAATAGGTGATTTGCGGATCAATATGAATTGTACTGTAATTGATTTTCAGTCCAAACATTGACGATTCTGTGAAACGATTGGCTTGTTATGCCCCTATATGTAGGTAATGTTTACAGGAAACTCATGAATTTTCGTGTTCGTTTTTTGAACACAAAGTGTGTTTTTATTCTACAAACGATTAATTAACAACCATTTTATGAATAAACACTTTATTGTGGGTACCTACATAACTTTCTTTATTTTAGAAAAATGTATGTAAGTAGTTTAAACGTTAAGTGGGTGTGCTGTTAGGTACACCGCTGCCTTCCCCTTCAGGAAATACAAGGCGTTATGTTATTTTCTGTGGTTTAAACGATAATTTTGATGACCTTATTAAGAATTACAGGACTAGGAGCATTGATATTTAAAAATATATCAATGACTAGCTGTTCCCGGGATGCTTTGCAATGCACTTTTTCCTAACTACCTACCTACCCTAACCTACCCTACCCGACTACCTACCCTACCCTACCCTACCTTTCTCCCTTTTAAACCTTCCCTGGACTACGACAAGCATTACAAAATCAAAATCAGCTGAATCGGCCCAGCCGTTCTCGAGTTTTAGCGAGACAAACGAATAGCAATTTATTTTTGTATATACATATATAGAAGAAGAAGATAGAATATGAGACTGTCTTGGCCCAATGTCCAATGTCCTACGTCCAATGTATTGGACGTATTTCCTAAAAGGTGATGATGAAAATATTTTTCTTCTGTTTAGTTGTTCATCAACAATGAGTGGGTGGACTCAGTCAGCAAGAAGACCTTCCCCACCATCAACCCTCAGGATGAGAGCGTCATCATACAGGTGGCTGAAGGCGACAAAGTAAGTGTTTTTTTTTAACTAATATTACAAAGAGGTAAAGAGGAAAAACTCGAGTAAGAGGAGCTCAAGGCTAAATAATACTGCCGCTGGGGCTAATCTTCAGCTTAAGCTGCGCGTGCCTGGATTGGCCATTAGATACCGAGTTTCTACGCGCCCGTTGGTCCCGGCTGTCATCTGTAGATATTTGACAGTCGTTACTGTCGGTAGTCAGTGGCCCGAAAATCTGACCACCAGTCTTACCAAGGGTATCGGTTTACCCAGTACCTACTAACTGGAATGTGGAGGTCAGATAGGCAGTCGCTCCTTGTTATATACCCCACCATAGTTGGAAAAAGGCTAGGCGCATAATGAGTAATCAAACGATGTTTTGAATTTTATTACCATTCATAAACGAATAATTTTATGTAACACTTTATTTACGTACCTACGTTTCTTATCAAGCAGAACATAAAACATGAATTGCATTTTTAACAAAATCATGAATATCAATTTCGATATTGTATCGTACATGTTTATCATTGTATCAGAAAATTATCAGGGTTTTGTTATCAAACCTCGATGGGATGATTTTAAAAGTCAACCACCGGTAGTTTTATATGTCTTAAAGTACATAGATGATGATTTTGTAGAATTAAACGTCAACGTTACCTTTATTTATTGTTCGCTAGTGCGACTGCTGAGCATGAGCTCCTGGGTTCGATTCCCAGGTGAGGCGAAAATGTTATTGGATTTTTCCTTCATAATTTCTTCACTAGATGCCACGGAGTTTGGATTTGGGCGCGGTTGGTGGCAATAGGCTCACCCCAGTGGGTGTATTATTAGGGTACACATCTGCATAACCCTTCAGGGATTCTTTTGTCCGTAGTTGAAATCCCTGTGGCCGTTTTCGAAACTGCGATTCGCAACCAGTTGCGAAATGATAATTTGTATACCTAGTTTGCAACCAGTTGCGAATCAAGAGAACTTTTTCCTTAACCGCAACTATGCATCCAGATAATAATGTATACGACGGTGATCGTTTTTTGTTGTAGGCTGACATAGACCTTGCTGTGGCTGCAGCCAAGAAAGCTTTCCACCGTTACTCAGAATGGCGTACCCTCGATGCTTCCGCCAGAGGTCGCCTCCTCCTCAAACTGGCTGACCTCATGGAGAGGGATGCCAAGTATCTGAGTGAACTTGAAACCCTGGACTGCGGCAAGCCAGTCAAACAGGCTGAAGGCGAGATTTTCTGGTCTGCTGGCATCATCAGATACTACGCCGGCAAAGCCGACAAAATTCTCGGCAACACTATTCCCGCAGGTATATAGTATATTTAAACAAATTACCTGAATGACTAACACATCGTTTAGGCAATTTTTTAAACTGTTGTCAAGACTAAGGTCAAATGTGGGATATAAAATAAATTGCGAAAAAACGGCTTAGTATTCCTACATTAGTTTGATATTCATTACACGTCATGTAAAGTTATAAAATAAAAACGTTAAGGCGTCAGTTTGATGAAATGTTAGCTTGAAAAATATAAATTAACTACTATTTCGCCGTCAATGTTAAATTAAATAATTGATTGAGATAATCAAAATCAAATCAAAGCACAGTGCTGAAATATGAATTATCTAAGTTCGATAATCTTGACTATGCATGATTTCCTGATTCTGATTAACAAAACGAATTAATGGAGTGTTTTCATAACCAAAAATTTATTTACTCTCCTTGTAGCTAAAATATAACAAATAAACTAAAACTAGCCCTATACTCAAATAAAACTGAACCAACAATTCCTACTGACAATTTGGCAGTGCAGTAAAAAAAACAGAGTCTATAGAATAGATGTAGCCATGACCTTGTAGGATGTCGTCGGTTAAAGCCGCCATTATATTTCAGACGGTGACGTCATGACCTTCACACTGAAAGAGCCCGTGGGTGTTTGCGGCCAAATTCTGCCATGGAACTACCCCATCCCCATGTTCGTGTGGAAAATCGCCCCCGCCTTCGCTGCCGGTAAGTTTCTTGTTCATTGAACTCGAGCTATTTAATATCCTATACACTTGACAGATGCCTTTCTCAAGATTTTCGCTAATGGTGAAAACTTTATCAAAATTGTCAGCCTACTAGATGGATATTTATTTTCCGGAAAAAAACACAAAATCGTGATAAATGAATGAAGTTTATTTTGCAAATAAATATGAAACGACAACGACGTGTACAAACTCTTTACACTTCGACTTTTTTTTTAAACTAGATGTGGCCGGTGTTTCATACCTGACCGCTCTGAGAAGAAACAGCCGAAACAAACTTACTCAATGTCTCTTTTAAAGTCTAGACATTGGTCAAATCATATGAGAACCTGCTGATCCTGCTGATCCTGCTGATTAGTGTCTGATATGGAACGTAAAGCTTCGAAAAAGAAAACTTTTTAGAATATGTTTTTATGTCTGGTGTCTGAATTTTTCGAATGAATGAGACAATATTAAATACTCTCTTTACTTACTTACCAGTAAAACACAGGAACTAATTCCAAGCTTTCTACAGGTTGCACGGTAGTCCTCAAACCCGCTGAGCAGACCCCTCTCACCGCTTTGGCAATGGCTGCCCTAGTCAAGGAGGCTGGTTTCCCTGCTGGTGTTCTCAACGTAGTCCCCGGATACGGACCTACTGCTGGATCTGCCCTGACCCACCACCCCGATGTCGACAAAGTTGCTTTCACTGGTTCCACTGAGGTAAATTTTATTGTAGTACTAGTTCATAGTCCCAGATATGTGTACATGTGTGCAACTATAAAAGGTATAACATAATAAGCGTTCTACCTCTGTGCTATGTCGGACCGGGAAAATGACAACTATTGTTTTAAAAGTTCTTCAGATGGAGTATTCCCGTTTGAGCACCTAGAGCACCTATTTTTTGGGGGCACCAATGCATTGTGCACCGTACCTATATATACCACTCAATAATAGGTGCTCTAAAAATAGGTGCTCAAACGGGAATACTATTTTCCGAAATGACTAAACTGATTTTAAACTTCATACGCATATGCAGGATACATAAGTCTAGGTTAGGTTAGGTTAGGTTAGGTTATGAGCGAAAAAAATGTTGACTCTCTATAGGAATAGACGCGATTAGCTGATCAACAATTTATGGTGGACCTAAAAATTTTTTATTGAATTTCCAAAAGTCATAGAACAAAAGTGGTTCAGTAACATAGTCTGAGTCACCAAACAGATCGTAGAGACCTTGTAGAAGTATGAGGAACAGATTGAAAGTGGCTCATCCTTAATTAAAACTCCTTAAAGTTTGACATAAATGTGTATTCAAAAATCTGACAAATGTGATAAATTCCAAATAAGATATGAGGTTCCTAACGTCGCGTGAGTGAAGCCATATTTGTGGATCTTGATGATCGACTGGCGTGCTCGTTATATTGAATTCGAACCTTGAACCCTGAGTGAAAATCGATAGTAACCACATAAAGTTGTTTTTACTTCAACATCCAAACAAATGCCAAAAACACTTCGTGTCCATGGAGTTTCTTGCCCGTTCTTCTCCATAGAGATCTACGCTACGGAATGGGCAACTACAGTACTTTCACAAGTTATTATGCCTTGTGACTGGGACTATAGCTTCGCGTTTTATTTTGTTTTTTTTTGACTTTCAAAAGTGCCTGTAATGGTCTAATTGAAATAAATGCTTTGACTTTGACTTTGACTTTGACCTGTATGACTCGCTAATTCTATTCCAAAAAATGCCAGTGCCTTGTTGGTCTTGTAGACGATACTCGAGTCGCGTTTTTCCATGAGGAATTTCTCAGTAGCAGCCACGGAGTCTAGATTTGTGCACGGTTGATGGCAATAGGCTCGCCCCCTATTACATGGGACTTAAACATTACTGGCGAAATGTGGGTGTACTGTTAGGTACACCTCTGCTATAACCTTCGGGGATTACAGGCGTGATGTTATGTTACGTCTATTCCAAACAAATCTATTCCAAGTTTTTCTTGACGGCACGGTTGGCGCAGTGGTACCACTCAAATATTTTTGAAGTGAAACTTCTTATGAGACTTCCAACAAGGTTGCGTTAAACGTTTAACGCTACTATGGAGGGGGAATAGAAAGAGACAGAGCGAGAGTGAATGCGTGGCACTCGAACGCATGCGTGTAGTATTTTGTATGGCCTACAGATACTCGTAGTTGTTCCGGGTCTGGCTGTTTGTGTATGTGAGTTTAAATGTTTGTAAACGCATCCACGATACAGGAGAAAATCCTAGTGTGAGGCAACGTTTAAAAAAAAAACAATCAAATCAGTAGATAAGAGATTTGAAATGACTTGACAAAAATCGACATGAAACAACTTTGTATATCCATCAATTTCACGCCATATGAAGATAAGATACGAATGTTACACAATGTTAAGTAACTCGACAAAACAATAACACATTTATTTGCACATATTGTTGGAGACGTATTGTTGTTACTATGATAATTTGCTGTTTTTTTTTGTGTGGTAATTGTTTTATTATTCAATACGATCTATATCTGGCTGTCATTTGTAGATCTTTGGCAGTAGTTACGAGAAGTCAGAAGCCGAAAGTCTGACATCCAGTCTTACCAAGGGGTATGGTATTACCCACTTACTGGGTTGTGGAGGTCAGATAGGCAGTCGCTTCATGTAAAATACTAGTACTCAGCTGCATTTTGTTAGACTGGAAGCCGACCCTAACATAGTTTGGGAAAAGGCTAGGCAGATGATGATGACTTATTAATATCTATTTGCTTGTACCTATTAATGGCAATGGGCTCACACTCCATTAAAAACTGTTGAAATATTGGTACTTAATCCCTCTGCCTAACCTTTGCGGGAACGACTGATGTGATATATATTATAATTATTATGTTTACTTCCATCACAGAATACAAGCGAGTACTTCCACTTAACATTCCGGCTCAATACGACATTATATTAGCAATGCAAAA
This sequence comes from Cerastis leucographa, assembly GCA_963082945.1. Taxonomy (NCBI): domain Eukaryota; kingdom Metazoa; phylum Arthropoda; class Insecta; order Lepidoptera; family Noctuidae; genus Cerastis; species Cerastis leucographa. The sequence continues at coordinate 13,375,013 of OY720357.1, forward strand.
TATGTAGGTATTACGTGTGTCGAATAATGATTCATATAGGAATGTTTTTTTTTCTTCCACAGGTGGGTAGGATTATAATGAGCGCTGCATCCGCTGTCAACTTGAAGAGAGTCACACTTGAGCTCGGAGGCAAGAGTGCGCTGGTTGTCTTCGATGATGCTGATGGTAAATTTATCCTTAATTATATACCAAGAAAGTACACATCAGGGTGGAGTTACACAAACAACTCTTGTACCTTGAGTAACACCATTGGAACTTGCGTCTTTATACCGTTGTCTTGAAGAGTCTGGTGTAGGTGGGGTCCCGAAGACCTCCGTCAGAACCGAAGTTTTGATTGTGGGGATACCAACCAACTCTTGTACCTTGAGCAACGCCATTGGAACTTGCATCTTCATACTGTTGTCTTGATGAATCGGGTATTGGAGGCATGTCCGCTTAGGAGTTTTTTATCGCAGGGAACTTTAACTGAGTACCGTATCCATCGAGGATTCCAATCGCTAGAATCACTCTAATGTAACAAAAAATCCTTATTTTTTGTAATAGCAATAAAACATTTGAACAATATTACTCACTCGTGCTGAAAATCGTATCTATTAATCTATGATCTTGTGTTCTTACTCTTCTCATTGTTAACATAATAATAATGTTTCCGTAACTTAAGTATTTTCTGATGATGTTCACGACTGCTATTTTTCTAACTAACATAAAATACTTCGTTATGTCATTAAAATTAAACACGTCGATTTTTGAGTCTGATGCAAATACAAATTCTAAAAAAAAAATCGATTACGTAAGACATCTAAAAAACAAATTCCATCTAATGTATAAAATTCTCGTGCCGCGGTGTTTCTTACCAAACTTCTCCGAAACGGCTGAACCGATTTGTATGAAATTTTGTGTGCATATCGGCAACATCTATTTTTCCTCGTGACCGAAGTCGCGGGCAGCAGCTAGTAGCTATCTGTAAATATTTTATATAAAAAAAACAGTGTCAACTCGAAGAAGTTAGGTACATAAAACATCATTGAACGAAACGCCATCACACTTGATTGCAATTGCCGAGACCAGTTGAACAGTATTGTTTTAAATTGTTCAATTGATTCTAATGACTAAATTGAGGTTATTAACGGATATGCATTCATCTTTTCAATACAGACTTTACTGTTGTTGTTATCTCACTCTTAACCACTTACTTCTTAGGTAATCTAATCTACAGCGGAGCATATTCGGAAACTCATTTTTATCATGAGTAAATGCTGCAAAACTCATAAATATAAAAACGTGACTTAGTATTTGCTTTTGCGCAAACGTATAAAACACCTGAAAAATTGACCAATGTTAGCATGCCGAAATTATTTTCTTTTTTTCAAGTGCTTATTTTATAATAGGGATGATGACTGGGTAAAGAAAACGAAATTCTATTTTGTCCGTCAGTCAGCTAATACAAAAATATTAGATACCTACGTATTTTTTGTTTTATCAAGTTAACAAAAAAATACTTAGTTAAAACGCATTAAAGTTGGAGAGTGGGGGCTCACTACGTCACAACTAGGTATAAAATGTACTGAGCCGTGACGTCATGCGCCATTTCAACTCAAAATATCTCCGTAATTTTACGATTACGTAAAAAAAGAAAAAATACGTGTCAAATACTTTTTAATAATCTACCCGATAGACAAATAAAAAAAAATGAGTCACCATCCCTATTATCACTTGCTTTGGTGAAGGAAAACATCTTGAGAAAACCAGCATGCCTAAGTGATATTTCTCAACGGCATGTAAAGCCAAGTCAGAGGCCCATGGGCGGTATAAAAACTCTGACACCAGGGTACTAGCCACACGATAAAGAAAAAAAATCGATCTCGTGATTTCTAATTTGCTTTAAGATCTGCCTTATTATTAAATAATTATTTATCCTGTATCTTATCGTGTTTTAACATCATGAAAATTCATGTACTGTTTTAACACGAAGATTCTTGCTAAAATTTATTTTTCCATAAAGGCGGGCAAGGTTGACAAGCCTTGCCTTGCCAGTATAAATTTCATAGAAATACGAGCTAATCCTTTCTCGCTACCGTTTGTATTGCGAATCAACTGGTAATAATTTTCAAAGAATTAAAACTAATATTATATTATCTTAATGCTACTGTATATTGAACTTACTAAGCCCTATTTAGTACTTGTTTGTAAAATATTGGTACTCAGCGGCATCCAGTTAGACTGGAAGCCGACCCCAAGATGGGAGTTGGGAAGGGCTAAGCAGATGATAATGACAAGTAAAAACTCTACAAAGGCAGACGAAATCTGATAATTCTGTTTAATGTAGAATCAAAATAAAATATCTGTTGAATGTTTTCCCTTATTTAGTGACCTCTTGTATCGAGTTCGGGAGCAATGTATAAAATTATGGAAAGAATACTTTGACGAGAGGTCGCTAAATGAGGTAATTTGGTATAGAACTATTCAACACACCCTTTCCCGCCTTCCTTGGTTTGTGGGTAGGTACAGATATGCAACGAGGAGACATTGTTACTGCTTTCAGACTGCGTTCGGGACATGTCCCGTTGAATAGCTTTGCCTTTTCAATGAGAAAGAGTGAGTCACCCAACTGTACTGAGTGTGATAAGGTAGAGGATACCACCCATATTTTAGCAGAATGTGTCCGGAACGAGGCTGAGAGGAGTAACTTCTTCTTAGAAAACTGTCTTAGATCTTTTGATGTTGGCATATATAACAGCATTTTGGCTGCCCCCTTGTCGAGGACAGCCAAAAAACTATACAAGATTGTAAACTTAGGTATTAAGCGTAGATAGATATGGAATGCCCCTATGATGAGGGTGGCATGGTCATGCTGATCCAACACTCTATAAACTAATAAAGAATAAAAATAAAAAAAGAATCAAATAATATTGTGGCACCGAGTTGCCGTGTCTGGCATACCTCCTGGTATGTTTATGTTGTTAAATATCTTAAAAATGTTTATGAATAATTTATCATCTATTAAGAAAAAAAAAAACTTAACGCCTTGGGCTTTTTCTACCAGTCTACCTGACCTAAGCACCAGACTTCCTTCTCAGTAATTCGCGAATCGGTCGGAAATTCCTTCCCTTAACCCAACATTATTTTACTCAATTTACAGTCGAAAAGGCGGCAGAGATCGCTCACAGGGCTGCTTTCGCCAACGCTGGTCAGTGCTGCGTCGCTGGAACCAGGACATACGTTCAGGCTGGTATCTACGACAAGTTTGTCGCTAAGGCCGCCGAGATCGCCAAGAACCGGACCGTTGGAAACCCTTACACGGATGTTCAACAAGGACCTCAGGTTTGTAAAAGATTATATTACAATAGATGTCCATAATGATCAGAAAAGAAAAGCAGAAAGCCCAGGCGTATCCTTGTAAAGATTAAGGAAGACTTATCCCAACAGACGTCTGGCTAAGGTGGTGATGAACATAGATTATGATGCTGTTCAAGTATTAGAGAATCCATTCTTGATCCCAGTCCTACTCAAGAAACTATCGCTAAAAGAGTACCGACTCAGTCCAAAACATTCGAAAAACAATAATCATCTCAGCTACACGAAAATTTATAGTTAAAAAGGAACTTCAATAATAAGGAACCGACTGTTCTTTTCAGATCGACACAGATATGTTCAACAAAGTGATGGGCTACATCGACGCTGGTAAGAAAGGTGGTGCCCGCTGCGTCGCTGGTGGTGACCGCCAAGGCAAGCTTGGCTTCTTCATCCAGCCTACCGTCTTCGCTGATGTCAATGATGACATGAAGATTGCTAAGGAAGAGGTGGGTGACAACTAATTGTTTTATAGTGGAAAGAACGATCCTTTTAGGTTGATATTTCATTTACTACTTGAAAGGGTTCTTGCCAGATTTGCCGGAAAGTGTGAAACATAGAGGAGACTGGAGCATTTCGGGGAATACCCTAGCCCAACAGTGGGATACTGTAGGTTAAATTAATAACTAGAAATAATTCTAGATTCCATATGATCCAAAATTCATACAGGACACCTTTAGTGGAATAAATGAATCTTAATCATTGCGGAACATTTTGAGAAACTCCATTACCAGTTAGATAATGGAGTTTCTCAAAATGTTCCGCATAGTTCCATAGTAAGATGATTTATTTTGCACATTCATGTATGTTTGTATAATCATAAGTTAAGCAAAGAGTCTTTAATTCTATAATACGACACCGGTTTATCTTTGTTTTCATACGAGTTGATTTAAAGCAGTAGACGCTTTAATCTCAATTCAAGGCCAGTTTTTTTTTACTGCAATTTTAAATATAGATGCGTCCGTAAACATTTCGATCCGTATACCCAATCAGCTAAAATAGATTTTTGAACGAGTTTTACAAGATTCTCTATTTCGATGCATAAACGTGGACGAAGTAAAATGCGTATGTAAAGGATTGTAGCTGGTGGCGTTCTGCGTGGCAGCATCCTACCCCCATGAAAAAATGGCGATTATTTTGTGACGTATTTACATTTCAATTTCCCTCTCCAGATCTTCGGACCTGTCCAGAGCATCCTCAAGTTCAACACCTTCGAAGAGGTGGTGGACAGAGCCAACAACTCCAACTATGGCTTGGGTGCTGGTGTCATCACCAACGACATCACCACCGCTCTGGCTTTCATCAAGCACGTGCGCGCCGGCTCTATGTGGTACGATTTGTTTTTCTTCGTTTTTAGGGTTCCGTACCCAAAGGGTCAAACGGGACCCTATTATTGAGACTTCGCTGTCGATCCGTCCGTCCGTTTGTCCATCCGTCTGTCACCAGGCTGTATCTCATGAACCGTGATAGGTAGCCAGTTGGAATTTCTACAGATTATGTATTCCTGTTGATGCTATAACAACAAATACTAAAAACAGAATAAAGTAAATATTTAAGCTCCCATACAAAAAAGTGATTTTTTTTTGCTCGTTTTTGTAAATAATGGTACGGAACCCTTTGTGCGCGAGTCTAACTCGCACTTGGTCGGTTTTTTAAATATAACAGCCTCGTTGGTCTTTTAGTCGCAATCGCAACTGCTGAGCATAGGGTCCTGGGTTTGATTCCCGCGTCGGGCAAAGTGTTATTGGGTTTTTCGATCAGGAATTTCTCAGTAGCAGCCACGGAGTCTGGATTTGTGCCCGGTTGATGGCAATAGGCTAGCCCCCTATTACATGGGACTTAAACAGACACAACATAACTGGCAAAATCTGGTTGTGCTCATGGGTAAACCTCTAATTAACTCTTCGGGACTTACAGGCATGTTGATATGTTAAAATTGTCTCCGACAGTGTTTTTTTTTTAATTGGAAGTTATTCTACACTTTTGCCCAAATTCTATCTTTAATTTCCATATTTCAAACTAAACGCGGTAAAAATAAACGCGGTGTAAAGTCATGCTTTAATTCATCAAAAATGTATGGCTTATTTGAATGTTATAAATAGTTATCACGGTTATACACTTTATTACACGGTTATTAATAAGGGGAAACATGTTGTACCAAAGATACAATTCAATTAGTCGTAATAAATGGCATCCTGTGTATTTACTCTAAGTAGAATCCAGTGTCCATATAAGAAGAACTTCAAGGCCAACATAAGAGTATAAATAAAAATGAGTATTTAGCTATCAATATGTAGGTAGGTGTAGGTATCTTTAAGTATATCGACTACCATAGACGTCTTCCATGGTGAACGACTTTATTAACATTGATAGATTAAAAAATATTTAAATTAATATTGTTTTGTGTTTCTAGGGTCAACACATACGAACACGTGGCTCCTCAAACACCCTTCGGTGGATTCAAGGAGTCTGGTATTGGTCGCGAATTGTGAGTATAAGTTTCTAAAAAAGAGAACAGCATTAAGCTATAGTTTAGAGGTTTCAAGAAGAAGTAGAATTACTGTGCCCTTCATTGTGAACTTCAGTGGGTTTACTAAAGTTCAAAAAGAAGGGCACGTTGTTGATTTTTAGTCACTAGATTTTATCTGATAAATAAGTACGAGAAGATAGAATCAAGAAGAATGGTACACATGGCGAACAATAAAGCTTTACTAAACCAGTTTATGCGGATCTATAATTGTACGGGAAATCTATACAATGCGAGGCCATGTTATACTGGAAATGTATAGTTTGATTTGTCGTCGTGTGTTAGGTATTTGAGTAAAATTCTCTCAAAAACTAATTATCTATTTTTCTTTCATATGGAATCATGTCAAATCCAGTAATTCAGTCATTGATTTTATTTTCTCTCCATTGATAATATTGCTCTTTTTACCATTTTAATGTGTAATTTTCTTATTTTCAGGGGTGAGGACGGAATCCTGCAATACTTGGAGACCAAGACAGTTTCCTTCAGCCTCCCCAAGAAACCTCTGCTGTAAAGCGACCAAAGCAAGAACTGAAACCAAAGCCAAATCCCCGCTAAATACGAGACTACTATAATTTTTATATACGTACCAATAAAATATTTGTTGTTGATTAATTTGTAGAAATACAAAATATCAATTATTTTTTAAATTGTTTTTTTTATTGACCTCTACATAATTCGTATATCAGCGCTGGCAGCAAAAAAAAAAAATCGCATTGGCAGTTATGCGCACTGGCAGTGCAGACAGATGTTCGCCCTGGTAATTCTATTTACCGAAGGCCACAATACCTTCGAGAATTTTTGTTTGTTTACATCTTTCTGGTTCAGGCCACGAACGATGAGGTAAAAATCAACGGTTGTGAAAACCTCGTTGTTGGCTTTGTCCCTTTTTGAAAACTGGACTCCTTTCCGAACGGCTTTTGTCTGAAACCAGTTTTCATACTGAATTTGCTTGTTGCCTCTGCTGAAACCCTCTCCCTCTCCCTAATGAACAGCCAGCACCGGCAACTAAAATAAATTTATGCCTGGTGCCAACAGGAAAACATTTCCGACATGACATGAGATGACAGACATTTTATCCTAATAGTGAACAAGGAACGTTGCTTGAGATAATTCAGGCAGAGAATTATGAAAAGCATTCAAAAAACGTTTATCCACAGTTACTTCGCTAATGATTTATTTTACCCACGAGGGAGGAGCCACACTTTTCCTTTCGACAAGTAACTTTAGCTTTGGCTGATTTTCATGTTGAAATTATTTATCAATCTACAAGGTGTTGTTTTGCATCCTCGTCAAATTCAAGGAGGTAATGTTAGAAGAGATTAATAAGATTCTCGTCCCGAATCAAGAATAAAATGGGTAGGTAATTTTTATTATTTTCCTTATTTCCGGAAATCGGTAAGTTTGAATCACCCGTGTTTTAAACGCGGCCCGTCTGGTTCTTGCCCTATAACTTTGCTTACACACATACAAACAATCTCAAACGTTTAATTGATAATTTCTTATTCCCTAAACCACGTTAAGGGGGTTATTCTGAAATGTTGACAAACATGAACAACCAAAAAAATCAGCGCTTATTAATAATTCACTAGGTATCGTAATTTTAATTGATTATTTATGTCTTGTGTGACCACCTCCTGAAATTTGACGAGGATGCAAAACAACACCTTGTATTTTCATTTAATTTTGATCACAATGCATTTACAAGATCAAAGATAAAATAAGTAGTTGTAAAATATCATGAAACGTTTACAACTCTAATCTCTTCAAAGTTAGTGTGAACAGGCTTCTTCTGGGTCAGCTCGTATCATCGTCGACTTTGTCTCTGTCATCTCTGACCTAGACTAGAGTCAAGAGCAAACCCATCGCAACACGCACAATGGTCCACTTAAAGGACTAAGTGCGGAAACCTAAACCCCATAAAGAAGAAACCCATCGCAAATAAAAAAAATATGAATCGTATTGTACTCTCGTCCATCATTTTATGTTCAACAGACCATGAAACATTTAATTCATATCCTACAAATTACAACAAAAACTGTTTATATACTTTTAAGTGATACGAATTAGAGTACCTTATAAAAATGCTCATTATATCAATAATGAGCATTTTTATAAGGTAACCCTTGTTACGAGCCAACTCCACGCAATGTTTAGATTCATAACTTTTATTTCATTTTGTTTTATTGTTGTTACCTCTGTGTTTGAGTATGTGAGTATCTCAATTTACTTATTTACTGAGACAGCGCCCGATCTGGGAAACGGACGTAAGAACTCACCAAAATTATGTGAAAAGTGAGAGAGTGCACCTAGTCCACTTTATTATATCCTGCGTCGAAGATGAAGAGTCTCCTAGCTCTGAGATTGGCCACTACCACCGGCCACGTGAACTATTATTATTATTTTATTGAAAAAACCTGGAATTCAGAAATTTTTCCCACGCCGCCTTAGGGTCAGTTCACACCGAGACGCGACGCGACGATACTTGAAGAGGCCGATGATTTCGCGCTGCGTCGCTATTTATAAGCGACTCAAAGACTTCGCCCAGGCTAAGAGTCTCATCCCCAACGAGCAGTTCGGCTTCAGAACCGGACACTCTTGCATTCAACAGGCCCATCGCATCGTAGAGCACTTGAGCGCTGGCTTCCAGCGTGGAGCGATGACGGGTGTGTTGTTCTTCGACATAGCAAAGGCTTTCGACAAAGTCTGGCACAACGGCTTATTATATAAGCTGTACAAACTGGGAGTGCCGGACCGTCTCGTGCTCATCTTACGAGACTTTCTGTCGGATCGCACCTTCCGCTATCGCATCGGGAAGGCACTGTCTTCCCCCCACCCCATTAGAGCCGGAGTCCCTCAGGGCTCCGTCGTCTCTCCCCTTATCTTTACTCTGTTCACCAGTGACATCCCCAAGAGCAAGAAGGCTCAGTTAGCCCTGTTCGCGGACGACACGGCCATTTATTACACTGGCCGCAGTCACGACGCTATCTATAGCACCTTCCAAACCTCAGCCAACGTCTTAGGCGCTTGGTTCCGGAAATGGAGAATCGAAGTGAACCCCGACAAGAGCCAGGCAGTTCTTTTCTCTAAACAGCGTAAAATTAAGCCACCCGCGCTCAGCCCGATCACTATGTACGGTAAGCCTATCCCTTGGGAGAAGCAAGCCAAGTACTTAGGAGTCATACTTGACAACCACTTGTCTTTTGCGGCGCACATCAAAGCAGCTCGCGACCGAGCTGCGTTTGCTATGGGTAGGCTTCATTTCATGATTTCGGCAAAAAGCAAGTTGTCACTCAAGTGCAAGTTGCGCCTTTATACCGCGGTGATCCGCCCCATTATGACGTACGCTTGCGTCGTGTACGCTCACACCAAGCCTAAGTACATCCATAGGATGCAAATTTTACAGAACCAGTTCTTACGTAGAGTCACGGGAGCCCCTTTTTATTTCCGTAATGACCGTCTACACGTAGACCTTAGAATGCCCACCGTCCTTCAGTTTATGAAACGTCTTTCGAAGCGTTTCTTCGATAACGCCATTAAACACCGTAATCCCCTGATCGCAGTGGCCGCCCGTTACGAACCCTCGCGCATTAGTACAGTACGCCATCCTAGGCATACCCTTGTCACTCCAGATGATGCTATCACCCTCCTCCAGGAGAGTAGCAAAGAGACTAGCACTCTTAAAAAGTTCCGACTCAATCCGCCGTCTTTCCGACCTCGCCGTCGAGGTCCGTCGCGACGTCCCGGTCCATGCCCTCCCCGACCCTCGCTCGAGCCAGCCCGCGATGCTGTGCCAGTAGTTTTAAATCAGCCCCTAAATAATGATACCATTCAGATCCAGCCTGTCCCCATGCAGTCCTCCCCCAGCGACGCCCTAAGCCGAGGTTCGTACCCCACAGGGGGTGCCCTTAGCGTGCAGTCGCTTAGTTTGTAAGTTTTTATGCCCTGGCTGGAGGCCTTACTCTAAAGGCACCCACAGGATAGTCCGGTTAAGCAGACGACAACCTCATAGGTTGAACTGCGAGATGCCATTCAAAAAACAAACGCTGCGTCGCTCTACGCCGCCAGGCGTCGCGCGGCGCAGCGCTGCATGGCGCAACGTATTCTGAATTCTCACAACGAAGTGTGTATCTTTTCGTGTAGAAAATAAAGTTATATTTTGAATCGCTCTTTAAAAGCGTGCGCGCAGCGTCGCGTCGCGTCGCGTCGCGTCGCGTCGCGTCTCGGTGTGAACTGACCCTAACCTAACATAAAATGTCAGCCGCGATGATAACATGTTTTGTTAGAACACGTCAAACTTATAACACCCCTCTTTTTTGGTCGGGGGTTAAAAATGAATCGCAGCAAGCTTTAGCGGTGTAGTCAAAGTCAAAGCATTTATTTCAATTAGACCATTACAGGCACTTTTGAAAGTAAAAAAAAAAACAAAACAAAACGCGAAGCTACAGTCCCAGTCACAAGGCATAATAACTTATGAAAGTACTGTAGTTGCCCATTCCGTAGCGTAGATCTCTATAGAGAATAACGGGCAAAAAACTCCATGGACACTCTTTTAAATCAAAATATGTTACAAAATCTTGGTTACATCATTCATGTTAAGAATTACAAATATGTGAGAACAATGTAGAAATACGGGCAAGTTAAGAGCGTCCAGAGTAAAAGATTAAATCAGTAATTAAAAATAAAGTAATTAAAATAAACCGTGGCAGCTAAGAGATGACCAGTCACAACTGACAGCGCCCGTTCACGAACATGACGCATGTATCAGCCATCATTCAACTCAACTATTTTGAAGGGAACTAAACGACCCGACACACCCGCCACCATCAGCGTGACATTTAAGTGAGCATGACATTCACTCAACCACCAGGGTAATTTCGCGTCAATGAAAGATGTAGGTACTCATTAAATGGTGACTTTACAGTACATAGTACTCACACATGTGCTATGAAATTATATAATACTAAGAGATTGAATCTATACAATGCAAATATATTTTTATCTTCTGCAGCTTTCACAATAACTTCACTTTGTAATTCAGATGATTCCGATTGCCCCTATGGTTGTGGAGCAGGACCAGCATTGAGCCAAGCATTTTTATCATCAATATAATCCCCCAACATATAATATGCTTGCCTACATACTGTGCGTTTTATGCAAGATTTAAATTTCGTTTCATTCAGTTGCAGAATGGGGGGAGGTATTTTATTGTAACATTTAAAACAGTATCCCATGAAAGATGAGTCTACTTTAGCTAACCTGAAACCTGGCTGAACTAGTTGGTCCCTGTTTCTAGTATTGTAGTGGTGCCGGTCACCTCTTTTACTAAATAAATGCAGATTTTTCCTAACGTACATGATGTTTTCATAGATGTATTGACAAGGTACCGTCATGATGTTAATTTCCTTAAACAGTTCCCTTAGAGAATCGCGCCTACGTAGATTATATATGGCTCTGATAGCTCTTTTCTGCAGAATAAATATAGACTCGATGTCTGCAGCCCGTCCCCATAGTAAAATACCGTATGACATAATACTATGAAAATAACTAAAATACACTATCCTCGCGGTATTTACATCAGTAAATTGACGGATTTTTCTGACAACATATGCTGCTGAACTCAGCCGTCCTGCAAGAGATGTTAAATGAGGACCCCATTGTAGTCTTGCGTCGAGCGTGATCCCCAAGAAAACAGTTGCATCGACAAATTCAAGTTTTTCTTGATTCAATACTATGTCACAGTCACTACATTTGACATTTTTGGTAGAGAAAATCTTAAATACTAAATTATTAGCGGTAAACCATTTATGAACCTACATTAGAGCCTTATTTACTTCGTCAAGATTTAAAAAAATTAAAGAAGTATCGTCAGCAAACAACACCATTTGTGGTTGGTTTTTAAATAAATGGGATAAGTCATTAATATATACTAAAAAGAGGAAAGGACCCCTAAAGCTTATGAGATACGGTTGGTTATGCTAAACCAACCTTGCTGACTGACAGTAATATAGCAAGAGCCGATACAAGAGAACAGAAAACCTCGGTAAAATGCGACAGGCTATGAATAAAAGCAAAAGTACAAAGACAAGGACAATAATAAGAAGGATAGATAGGTTGACTTGTTTTTTTTTTAATTAATTTTATTTTTTCCAGGGAGAATATGATTTAAAGGTAACAAACTACAAATCCTGTAAGGCACCTAGAAGAAAGTACTGCGGTGAAGTAAAGGCATATAAGTATAATGATGTGTGGATAAAATATGATGTCTTGGTGCATGAAAATATGACGACACTCAAAGTACGTATTGAATTAAATAGTTTAGAAGCCTTCTAATAAGTTGCGATTCGGATGACGGTCACAAAACCACAGCATCAAACCCACTAATCGCAATGACTGACCTATTGTAGGTACCTCGATGAAAACTGCAAGCAACATGAATGTATGGGCATACTAGCTTATGCCCGCGGCGTCGCCCGCGTTGAGTTCGATAATTGTCCCACGGGAACATAATATCGGGATAAAAAGTATCCTATGTGTTAATCCAGGTTATAAACTACTTCATCCAAATCCATTCAGTAGTTTTTGCGTCAAAGAGTAACAAACATCCATCCATCCATCCATCCTCACAAACTTTCGCATTTATAATATTAGTAGAATAGGACAGCTCCACCTTAACAAACCTGTACGTGCTCTAACAAGTAACACGTATCACCTATCGCCTTATGCTCCTTGTCTTACAGTTTCAATATAGGCCTGGAATGCGTTAATATGCTTGTTGTTAAAAAGGTTTAAACGGAACCTCACGAAGCCGTCAACCAAGTATTCAGGGGGGTTACTATGACGCTTAAAACATTATTGTTCCATTCCTATTCCAGAGTGGGAAAGAGATGGAGCTAGACGACCTGTATGGCTCCGTCTCTTTTTCACTCTGATATACGAATGGAACAATAATGTTTTAAGACGTCATGGTACGCCACCTTTACATAAAACTACACGCAAAAATTATTGCTGGGAAAAGTGTTTTTTTAGCGTGAAAAATCATGATTTTTCTTTAACTCAAAGTAACGCACTCAATACTTTGTGCTGATGGATGCATTGACTAATATGGGTATCGTGGAGGTATTTAAAGTAAAGTAAGGCACTGATTTAAAGCGGCAGCTGAATGTAGTAGTTTTGGTAAGTTAAAAAGTAAGTTAGAAATCTCATTCTATGCGTCATGCGCGTTGAACGTGTGACGTCATGATCTAAAAGTAGAGAAGAATAGATTGACATGTGCCCGAGTCTCTCGCGGAAAAAAAAAAGCAGCCGCCCTATTACGTTTACTAAAGTCAACATATCATCAATTTCAGACAATATTCGTGGGTACGTTAAACAACAAGGAAATAATCAGATTACGGATAAATAACTTGTGTGAACATATCTTCTTCAAACCGCTTCTGAAAACTATTTACAACGTTACAGGACGCTGCGGCATTTATAAAGTAGGTGGGAATTATTGCTCTAGCTTAAGTTATAAGGGACTGTGTGCACTACGCGGCTACGACCACGACTTTTGGCTGCAGAAGCGACTTTTGGTAGAAGAAAAATAAAGGGAAACCGCCAGACTAGCCTCTGATATTCAAATTTCTTAAGATATTGCACACAAAATGAAAATGTAAACACACAAATAATATATAGCTTATATGCGCAACGGTGAGCTTAACCCAGAATTGGGTTTTCTTATAGGAAACCTTATTTTGAGAGAGATATTTGAATCAACGTTTGTTCAACATACAACACTGACTATTTGAATTGCAAAAAACGTAAGGAAATGTGAATTTCCCGGGTTACGCTGGCGCTCTCACCTTAAAGGAAGAAAATTTGGTCGCACTGGTTTTATTCAAAACATGTCATTTGGTTAACTTAATGGTCAAAAGGTAATTTTAAAAACCTGCTTTTTGACTCGCTAAGGAAATACATCGTGATCATATTATAGCATCGTGCAGTTATAGCCGAAGGCAACAATGTACTCTTTTTCAAATCTCAACGTTACACCGCTTGTGCGCGTTCTGCACGATGTGCTCAACACGTCTTAAGTGCGACAATACGGTTCGGCTGGTTAACCACTAGCTTCCACAGACCGCGACAGACGAAACTATACTCTAATTTTATTAAAGTAGCTTTTCCCGGGCACTTAACATGTATGTTAGAAGAACGGCAATACACCGTTGCCTATTTCTACAGTCACACTTTCATCATTCTATCCCGATCTAACATTGGTCCTTCGAACCGGATCCGGAAATGAAACCAGAAACCTCACACCATTTCCCTTCAGCCGCACATATCAACCAGTAATCCAATGAACAAACCGAACAAAATAACCCGGAGCTGTTATTATTGTTAGACCATTTGTATTTTGCGTGAATAAAGTGAGTCGATTATGGTGGTAAATAAGATGTAATTGATCATACATTAATAAAAAACTTAAATTGTAAAAAAAATAAACACTTAGATTTCCTGGCTCAGCCCAGCGCGAGAGACCAAAAAACAGTGCAATAATATTTAGCCAATCATATATCGTTTAGTGATTGTAAAAACGGGCATAAAGCACTGATAATTTTGCGCGATAAATCATGTAACAATACCCTTGTGTACCTGTAGAGGTATATGATGTACTTAATGATACATTAAAATAAATAGGAAACCTATTGAGAAACCATGATCATTTATAGCCAACGAACCATGATTTGGTTAACAGTCAAATTGGAATATATTCTTTTTTATTCAATAAGTAAAGTTTATTTTAGAAACAGATTTATTTAATTTACAAGCAAAATTCGACGTTATGTTAAAATATCTCGTTGTTTTTTTATTCCATTTCATGGTGTCAAAGTCATTGTTGGAATATGTAAGTTGTATACCTAATGATTTTAGATACTTCAAAGGCGGAGACTGGGTAACCACACAATTTTGACAGTTTACCATCTGCCTAGCCTTTCTTCAACTATACATGGTGTTGTTTTGCATCCTCGTTAATATTCAGGAGGTTGTCACAAAAGACATACATAATTAATTTAAATAACGGTACCTTGTTAATTGTTAGTATATTTACGTTGTTTGAATTTGTCAGAATTTCAGAATAAACTCTTTAACGCGGTTTGGGGAATCAGAAATTTATCGAATTAACTTTTAAGATTGTTTCTATGTGTGAAAGCACGGTTATAGGGAAGTATCAGACGGGCGGAGATTAAAACTTGGGAGGTTCACACTTACCGATTTCCGTAAAAAAGAAAACAAAAAAAAATCATCTACCCATTTAATTATTGATTCGGGTCAAGAATTATTACCAAGGGTCATTAGCATAATTACCTCCTTGAATTTGACGAGTATGCAAAACAACACCTTGTCTAATGGGTTCGGCTCGAGTCTAGCCTAGCTGACTTTACGCACTTTGGGGTTTCTGACCAAACGTAATGCATGTCAAAAATACACAAATGATAGCTACGAACCTCACAACTCGACTATTAACTTCAGCCGAGGTTTTTTTTTCAGCTATGTTATAGCAAATGGAAAAAAAAACTAAAAGCAAGAGGCACACAATATAATATCTTTATTTCTCTGCACCAGTGATGAAATTGACTGTACCTACTTATAAGCCCAAAATAATAATTTTTGCTTAATTTTCAGGGTGAGTTTGACTTAAAACTGTCAAAATTTGAATCGTGCAAAGGACCTAAACGTAAGAACTGTGTTGAGATTGGAACAAAAATTGTGAATGACGTTATCTTTGACTTGGATTTGAATGTAAAGGAAAATATGAAAATTATTAAGGTACCTGCAACCACTACAAAATAGTTCAAGCAAATCACAGAAGATTAAAAATTGTTATCCAATTCTCTCAACTTTTATAAGACTCCATTTCTCTTATTAAATTAATAGAGATCCTCGGCATATTAACTGAATGCGTCAAAAGTCGCTGACATGCCCGGTGGCTATAGTGTGTAGAACCCATTAAGACCCTTTGTTTTTCAGGCTAAAATTATCGGTTCGATGAACGACAAAGAGCTGTTACGACTACAAATCAGGAACTTATGCGACCATATCTTTTTCAAACCGATGATACAGGGTTTGTTTAACAATTCTGACCATTGTGGGTTTGAAAAGGTAGGTAATCTTACGACACAACGTTATAACGTTTAAGACACTCCTTAATCTATAGGAATTAATAACGGACTTTGTGAAACTGGTCGTATTGATATCAATACGACATACATTCATATACAAGGATGTCTTGGTACCTTGCCGAAATGGAAACTGACGCGCTGCCAATTGTAACTTTTCAACACAAATCACCACTATTACTCAACCTAAACGTAACGGAAGACACGCGCAGGTGTGTATTTATAAGATATCTTTTGTACATCTACGTAAGATTTATGTTTTTTTGTTTTCAGGGTCGCTATCGACTGTACGAAAATATACAAACCGTTGCTCGCAACTTTTACGGAGGAAAGTTCATGTACGGAAATTGGAAGTTTAAATGGCTTTTCTACAACGACTACTGTAACTGTAATTGCGGTAATGTGTGTCTTTCGATGACTCCTAAAGAATTTGCAGTTGGTAATAAACAATAAAGATGAATTACTTTGAGTCTAATTTGATTTTTTTACATCCATATCAAAAACCCAGTATACCTACACAGCACAGCACTGGCATTAGACGTTGCTTTGCCCCTTCAAAGCAATGCTTCACTTGAGAACCCGTCGTAGTCGTGGAGGTAGCCTTATTAAAAGACCTTAAAAGAGCGAAAGTCAGGTGGATGGATTGTGTGACGAAAGATATTAAAGAAAAAAGAGTAAATAATAGCGTGCCGGTGGAGAGCAGAATGCAAGAAAAAAACGTGCTGTACCGACCCCAAGTAACATGGGAAAAAGTCAGGAAGATGATGATGAAAAGAGCACTGGTGTTGACTATTAATTACCAGAGGCTGATAACATTTTCGTTTTTCCTGAATCATGTTAATATTAGCATTAACGAAGAGGAACGAGCGAGAGAGAAGGGGAACGAGCTGGGCCTTGCCATCCACATGGCTATGTAAGGTTCGTCCCTGACAGGTCGCCTTCACATAGACATGGATGCGTATTTCTTAATTGTAATAATAATAGTTATCCAGAACGTTTATCAGAACTGTCTTCTTACAAAGAGACGACACATCTCGTCCACAGTATTTAAACACAGAAGTCGTGCCAAACCAGCAGGGCCAATAAACAACAAAGAAGAACCTATCACAAATATAACAGAGAGATAGCATGCTCAGCAACTAATTCTTATTCTTATTCAACAAGCAGGACTGATACAATTGGTACATTGGGAGAGAGATTTAATATACGGTAATTTCGTCTGTAATACATTATAATATGGTCCATGTTGGCTATGCCTGTCGGAGGACCAATAACCGTTGCAGCTTATGAATCTTCAAGGAAAAACCTTGTCCAGTCCGTCTCAGACTGCCTCTTTTCCAAATGGACACATATAAAGAAAGTGTCAAGCAAAGTCTTATGATTCAGATAGTAAAAGCCTCTGGAAACTTATAATAACTATCAAAACAACGACCTTATCTGATTCAGTGTTTGTATCATCAGACCCATTATCATCACTTATTTCTGCTTACATGCTGTTCTATAAATATGCCTAATTGTTCCATACATTATTTCCAGCATGCGAAATTAAATGCCCAGTTTCCAACTATCCACAAAAATCATGAAAGAATTTTGTTTGTGTTCAGCGAACCGTATCATTGGCCAGTAATCACTTGTTTTTTTTTTTACCAAAAAAGAATCCTAAAATTAAATCGGTAATAACTATACTCATTTAAATTTATATCAAGCGTGTTCCTTGCTTGAAGTCAAATATGTTTGTAACAGTTCTTGTGCTGGTCACAGTTTATACTGTCTCCGTAGAACCGAATGCGCAAAAGGATTATGTAAGTCACTATTCTTCACCTTCTAAGCTCCTCCAATGGTCATTCAATTCCTCGATCCGCTTGGCGTTGGTACTTTTCCAAAGAGATTTAAAGAGCGCTTTGGGAGTATTGTCATATAACCTAAGAGTAACAAGTATTGGATTTTGATTTTCTTCGTTTTGTCCCGTCTTTGTGCTTTTCCGAACAAGGACCATATTCTAAAGGTGACGCTTTCCAGCTTATAATTATTATCGCCATACCTACTGATTTTAATAATTTACAACATTTTTATTGATTTTCAGGGAACGTTCAATTTAACAATAACACAGTTCGAAATATGCAAAGGGCCGAAACAAAAAGATTGTGCGATTTCGTCAGCTAGTATTAACAACTCCGCGACTATAAATTATGAAATAACGGTTTTACAAAATGTATCCCCAACAAAGGTAAAGTTGAAAAAAAATTGTTCGGCTTAGTATAAGTATATTTATGATGACAACGATGGATGAAACGCATGTGATGAAAAGAGTGATGAATGTAAATAAAATGGAATGATGAAAAGTTATAGAAAAATATAAGATGAATTGTGCAAGGAATGATTTGAAAGAAAAGCGAGTGAATAATAGTATGGCTGTCGACAGGGAAGGGTAAAAGAAAACATATTGCTCCAATCCCAAGTAGAATGAACCAAGCGCAGGAAGAAGATGATGATGATCACCAGCAGAGGTGATGCATGATGAAGATTTTGTTTGAGCAGGGAGAAGACGCGCTTTTCATGTTCCATGCAGCGGAAAGAATTCACCTGTTCCTAAAATAACAATTTCAGGGTAAAATCCTCGCGTTGACCAATGGGAAGGAGTTCCTTAGACTGCAAGTGAAGAAACCATGTGATCATCTATTCTTGAGACCTCTGTTCAGCTCACTCATGAACGTAACAAAAGATTGTTACATTGTTAAAGTAAGTAAACGTTTACATTGGGTGATTGGTTTAACGAGCGCTTTAAAGACTTAAAGGGAGTGAAGTACTCATAAGTACGAGTAACCATTTCCCATGAGACTAACCATGTACCATAAGTATTCGGTTTATCCAAACGTCTTCGTTTACCCATGTTTTAAAGTTTCAAACAAGTAATTCATTTCAGTAAACTACTTTTCTCTAGCCAAGATTATCTGACATTATCCTCATATAAATTTTACAGGGACACTACAAATTCAACGTTGACATATTATCAATAGCGCAGTCATATTTTGGCGGTACATTCGTTTTCGGCAATTGGACTTTCAAATCGCTGTTCTACAACGATGCTTGCAACTTTTCCTGTGCTAACATTCAAGTAGTCATGTCTCCGAAAAAGGACCACTAAAAAAGCAACCATAATCACGAAACCATCATTCACTGTTCAATAATCTTGTTTTCATATCAATTCATTCTTTCATTTATTAGCTTTTGTACAATTAAAATACAGAAATGTACTATCCGGCTCGAAGGACCATTCGATGTATTTATCAGAAAACATAATAAATCTGCATGTATAAAATGCAAATAAAACCCATTGATAAAAGTAACAAAACCTAGTTTTATTTTTTATTAACAAATAAATTACCTAAGTACTAAACAACATAACGTTTCAATTTGGATTTGTTACGAAATAAAAGTAAACCTTCACTTTGAACCATCTCTTTGGAGACGAAAGAATGAATCACCTTCTTCAAATCAGTCAAATGGACATTCTTCGTCGTGGTCGAAACTAACGCAGTACATTCCTCGTGCCCTGAGATACAGAAAAAACACATAAATTTCGTTCCAGAAATGAGTACAAGATCAACGGTGATTGAAGTATATTATGGGACTGCTTAGAGTAAAAGGTGTCACAGACCCTTTCATTCTAAAATGCAATTTGAATGAGTCTGTGTTAACTTGCAAAGTATGATTAGGTTTTCCATGAGGAAATGTACCTCTCTCCCCTTACAGGAAACTTAAACATACCTCATAGAACTTGGTTAAAATGTGGGTATATAAATACTCTGCTGAAGCTTTCGGGGACTATTGATTAGATTAAGAGGGGACTCTAGTGGGCTTTTCTCCATACAAACGTATTCCGCTGTTTTCTTCGTGGATAATGCGTCTAGCGCAATGATTTTTTCCAAAATATCTAGGTCTGATTAATACATGCCCCTATCATTTCCTTCTTTTCAAAACATAATCATTAAAAAAGTTATGATAATCCAAAAACCCCAAACAAAACCCTTAAATAAAAAAAAAAGATATATAATTGATAGTAGTTTTAACAAAAAGGAAAATTCTAGAAGCATAGATATACTTCTCCTCTAAAATTTGATATAAGAATTATTTAGATCAGTTTAGTTTTGAAGAAGAAAACAGCGGAATACAAAACGTCGTTTAGTCAAGATTTTTGTAGGTAAAATCAACCTGAACTGCAGCCCCTTGTCCCCTTCGCACTTTACGGGGGCTTGGTCGGGCGCAGCGCGACGGCAATAGTTTCTTCAAATACCTATTCTTCAAATTCCTCGGGGCTAGAGTCCCCGCTTAACTAAGCCTCTACCTCGGTCTTTCAGAAACAGGGTGCTACTACTACCCCTAAAAAGTTTGAATATGAACTTACGAATCAGGAACCTCTTCACCAAGCATCACGGCTTTTCTGTCGAACTTGATGCCCCAATGCCCTCGTTCCTTAGGACATGTACTGTCACATGGTATTCCGACCAGACGGCGTTTTTTACGCACGCTCGCGGCAAAGTAACATGAACTCATGAAGTGGCTGCAACGGGCTATACCTGATGATATTCGGGAAACAATTAGTTTAACAGCTGTATGCAGTACTCATTCATCGGAAAAGTTACTGTTAAAAAGGTGAGTCTTTGGGTAGCACAGTATAAACTCCCGATACAGTTGAAAACTCAAACACATAGTCCAATCATTTATTTCAATTAAAATATTTACGGGTCCTTTTTTTTATTTAACACTTCAAGCACAAAGTACAGAGGTGGACTTAATGCCATAGGCATTTTCTACCAGTCATCCTTTGGGTGATGCAGAGACAAACAGTGATAGGTGTTTATCTGAAAAACTTTTGAACTGTCATGAAGTCAATCAGTCAGATAGATGAAGCTAGTGGTCCATTCGATAAAGTAGTATAATATTCTTAAGAAAAAAAGCGGGTGCAAAAAGTCTTCGCACACTCTTTTCAATCATGTCTGAAATATCACAGGTCTACAGAAAACAAGACACTCGCGAACTTACGCATCACGTGGCCTTTACAGCCAGGTTGCAGTCTTCCACCATTGACACAGAAGTCAGCATGGCCAATAAGTCCCTCTTCGCCAAGGAAACCAGCGTTTGTATGTATGACATGGACCACATAAGCGTCATCCCTGCCTAGGCGGAATTGGCGAGACCCATAGCCTGATACTAAGGGTCTTCCTGGATCTAAACCTGGGAACAAAAGATTAATAATATGACATCACGGTTCAATCTGCTTTATCATCTTTATTTTAATTTTAATACTACACTTGCAGTAAGAGAAATGTGTTAGTTTCGCTTTTTAGCCGTGTGCAATTAGACAAAAAAATAATAGTAGTCAGACTTTTTTGGGTGAGTTTCTGATATTTGCGTGTGAATTATTAGTCATGAATTTAGTTTTTATGAACATTTTATATCCTGTTATCTGTGAAAACACGTCATCCACTAATGGCAAAAGCTACCTCCGTCTTTAAATTCGTCATTCTAGAGATTCATCAAACTAGCTTAAGAAATTTGAAATTTTCAAAAAATAAATTACAATCGCCATTCTCCGATAACTATGAATAAACAGACAGACCAAATAAGTGTTGAATGCTTGCACACAGACAGGTCACACATTTCCTCGACAGTATAAGTTCGTCGAAATACAAGTTATTCAGAAACGAATAACCCTTCCTTCAATCGGGTAAAAAGTCTCAAAAAAAGTAATTCGTGAGCGTCGAAATTTTTTTTCACCACGCCTGCACCTGAACAAAATATGTAACTCCTATGAAAATCCGGCTATAACTTCCCGACACCCTTCTTTGTTTAACTGCACTCGGCTATTTTAAGAAGTTTATTTTATTCTCAAGTATACCAATCAGTTGTTTTACTTTTGATCTAAAATTTAGACATTGCGCTACCTAAAATATATTTCAACGTGCGGTTCAACCGCTTCTTCCCCATTGCTCAATTAGATTGCCCAACTGCATAAAGTTGCGCAGTGGGCAATAGCAACGCGCAGATCGGTGTGAAAACACAGTACTATTAGAAAAGGCGCACACCTTAAAAACAAAAAACAAAAAAAAAAGTTGGATAGCAATACATGATGCAGTCCGCAAACCTAGTGCATCGATTGAAACATGAACAATTCTCATATTTTTGCCATTTAAAATAAAGTTTTAACGCTTTAGCGATAAAGTTCATTTCACAGTTAACAACCGATTATTCCATGACAACTTCTAGTCCAAGTTCAGAGTTGCCAGATAACGAAAAGTCCTGCTTTACGTGTTATTTCGTACCTCTCTCTCGCACTATTAATAAAAGGATTTATCAGAAAGTACTTAACAACATTACTTAAGTAATTAATCTTACAGCATGAAAAAGAATTAGTGGATAAAAAATAATAAAAAACTTTATAGTGACCGCAGAACACTTACTACTAAGTCAAAAGTTTGTTGTCTTTGTATGGGAATCAAGGTTTACTGTGCCTGTATGATCTTTAAATTCACGAAAATTCATGTATTCTAGTATTTAAGTAATGTTGTATTAATAAAGGTTTTTTTTAACCCACAGTTAATCATAATTTAGAGTATTCATTCACTTAAGAAGGTAAAACAAATACATCTGCCTGTACTAAAACCATACCATAAAACACATAAACAACAGCATTATGGATTGATAATATTTTAAACCTCTTTATTCAATTTCAAACAAATAGTTCGAAGCAACGCAACGAGGTTACACCTCGCATTATTTTAAATTTTTATGCTGGCAACTACCAACTCCCATCAGTTTGCCTGAAGCCGGCTTCGGGCGTGTACGCGAATAGTGTAGTAAACAAAACAGCTGATATTTAAACATGAATATGGTGAAAGTAGATGTTAAATATACTAGGGTAAGTGTAGATTAAATTAATAACTAATTTTAGTGACAAGTCGTGATATAAAACTAAAATTTCTGTAGTCGTTAATTAAAATATTCATAGATCGCGTAGTAGCGGGTGCCGGGCGTTGGTAACATGTTTCTTTTTTATGCGTGGAAGTTTAGAACACATACTCGTTATTTTTTTATTTAAAATACTGCTTTCTTATTATAAAGAGGTTTGTATGTGGAGGTACCTAAATCAAAGACAATACAAAAAACCCACACAAAAATCGACCTAATAAAAATAAACACGAATGAATAATATGATTGAACAATCTTGTTTGTTATGCCACCGTTCTGCTATCACTAGTAAAACAAAATGCTCTTGGCGACACATTTCGACACGATACATTTCCGATAAAAAAAAAACTTTGAAACACAAATAAAATATTTAAAGAAGGTGAGAATCTGAAAGAAGATTTTGAGACTTAATTTTAATACTAATGAACTAGTAATGGAATGTACCAGTAAAGTGTTTAGTGATTTTTATGGCCTCTGCACTTGCAATTTGTTGATGTATGAGGAGACAATGCTCAAGGTGTCATTTAAATGTATTCTTGACCCCCAATACCACCTTTTACTCTAGAAACACAAAGCGCTTGTTCAACTGTAGCCAAATGTAGATATATATGAGATGTTAATAAGCTCATTGTTTAAAAATTATCACCATCTTCCTGCTCTTGTCCCATGTTACCTGGGGTCGTCACAACACGTTTTCATCCATTCTCCCCTAACAATCGTCACGCTATAATTTACTTCATTTTCTTTTATACACCGTGTAAATCACCTCATCACGAAGCCGTCAATCAAGCATTCTGTACATGAAACTAAGTAACTTTACGCAAAAATTATTGCTGGAAAACGACTTTTTTTGGGGGGTGTAAAATCATGTTTTGTGGTAGAACTCAATGTAACGCACTCAAAACACTGTGCTGATGGACGGATTGAATAGTACGGGGGTCGTGGAGGTAAAAAAGTATCTTGCATTAAGAACTTGTATTTTAAAAAAAAGACTCGTCAAAAAGTTGGAACTTTGACCCCCAATATCTCCGTAACTAGAAGGTTCCCAGGTATGGTGTAGAACAAAAAAAGGATCGCAATGACAGGGAGAACCAGTGCCTTTCGGCTTCGTTAGGAGGTGTTTTACACCCTTTATCATTCCTCACACGATCCATCCATTTTTTCCTTTGCCGTCAACTCTCTTTGCATCCATGAACATTGATATTCATCACTCTTTTAGTTAGTCACATTTCGTTTCATTTTACTCACAATACCAAGATAGCCGGCTCCCTCTCATCTAGTTTTCTTAATAATCTTAAGGAAACTTAACTTAAGGAATAAACTTGAGGTTGATTTTGAAAATAAGGTGAAAAAACTTTATTGTTTATATCGCGCATTTCACTTTATGAATGCGCTTTCAGAACATTACCTACACATAACAACAGACATAATGTAATCGACAATTTCTGTAGTTTTGGAACTGAAAACAACCAAAGGCAATAAAAATACCTAAAGATGTTTTCATAAATAGCAGATTAACAAAAAGG
Source organism: Cerastis leucographa (assembly GCA_963082945.1). Classification (NCBI taxonomy): domain Eukaryota; kingdom Metazoa; phylum Arthropoda; class Insecta; order Lepidoptera; family Noctuidae; genus Cerastis; species Cerastis leucographa. Next base: position 13,399,546 of record OY720357.1, read on the forward strand.
AAAATGCTATGTTAGATGACCTACAATTTTTACTGGCATTTATGAAGCAATGAGCTTCATTATCCCCATAAAAAAAGATTTTAACTAAAAAAATAGCAACGTTTATAGCAAAAGTCAATGTCTCATTTCAGTGGGTTGTCAATCAAGCACAGAATATTGTTCATTTCTTGTTTAAACAGCAGAAAACGGGAACTTACCAAGAAAATTGTTAAAGATATTAAGCACAACAAAGTGATTAACATAATATTAATTTACTAGCTGTCCCGCGCAACTTCGTCTGCTCCACATTTTCCCCGTTTTCGCAACATTTTTCATTGCTGCTCCGCTCCTTTTGGTCGTAGCGTGATGATATATAGCCTTCCTCAATAAATGGGCTATCTAACACAGAAATAATTTTTCGAAATGGCCCAGAAGTTCCTGAGATTAACGCGTTCAAGCAAACAAACTCTTCAGCTTTATAATATTAGTAAAGATTTGAGTTGTTTATTATACAGGATTTTTATATTTAAAACCAAAAGTAAACATTGAAAACTGTATCTGTGAACACACGGATACGGACACGTAATATTTAAATGTTTCGGTGCATAAAGGTCCCAAATTCGTTATGATATAAAAATCACCAGGCAGCGACCAGTTTCACACCCTATGTTATGTTCGTACAAATAAAAATTCCTTTTGCAAAGAACCTGACCTAGAAACCAGTTTAATGCGCAAATAGCATTACCCTGTGAAGAATTCCTAGCCCATTCGAGGTGATTGCCTTATAAGAGGATGAGATTAGTTTCATATAATTGACATGACAAGTCTTGCCAAAGGAACTGCGTTGATCGAAGTCTTGTTTATTATTTAAATGTATGGGAACCTATATTAATAACATGACCTGTAAAATAAATACACTTCAGACACAAATTTTTCATTAACGCTGCTGTTCATTAAGGATTCATCAAAATTCTCATTTTTGTGATATTTCTTACACAGTTGTTCATCAACAATGAGTGGATGGACGCAGTCAGCAAGAAGACCTTCCCTACCATCAACCCTCAGGATGAGAGTATTATCACACAAGTGGCTGAAGCAGACAAGGTAGGGGACCATTTTATTTAGCTATTCGGCCTGGGCCCTCCCCTGACTCCCTGAGTAATGGATTTCGACTGCGTCTTATAGAGAAGGCCTGTGTCCCCACAGTTTAGTTATCACACCTAAGGGTGACATTCAAACACATGTTTGTCAAGGTGAAGAAGCTACCTTATGTCTCGTAATATCTTTTTAAGTATTCACAAATTACACCAATTTTCTGTTCTAAAGAAAAAAATCTGCTAAAAATAACAGAAAGAGTAAAGACCAGAAAAAATGCTAAAAGACAATGGCAGCAATTAAAATTATCACTACATCATTACTGAAACATCTGCTCTGTTTGTAAAGAGATATGACATAACTTTTTTTTTCAAAAACTTATTATAGTTTATCAGCACTCGTAACGTTGATTATGTCAACGACAAAGTCTGTGACAAAAGTAAAATATAGTGGCACTTTGGTATCTACATAATTAAGGCCACGATTACATTTCGTCTCTCACGATCAATATTATTTCGCCGCGATTAGATTCTAGTGATCAAGACTTGAATCAGATTAACTGCAACGTAATAATGAATAATTGTGTGATATTATCATAATATCAAGACCATTGTTAAGGGAAAGACCATGATAGTTCGAACAACAATACAATCAACAAATTTGGTTGCAATACCAAATCTTGGTCCTAATAAGTTTTTGGTTCCTACTCTTCTGAATGCGACGAACATTTACGAACCCTTACGAACTTTTTGAACAAGATTTTACCCATTGATGTCTTGATGAAACATTCTAAAAATAACAAAATCATCAAAGTAAAAAACTGTCGTAAAATTCATTGTATTTGACAGGCTGACGTAGATTTGGCGGTTGCAGCAGCCAAAAAGGCTTTCGCTCGCTACTCAGAATGGCGCACAATGGATGCCTCACAACGTGGCCTCCTTATGCTCAAGTTGGCAGATCTGATAGAATCCCAAGCGAGATACTTGGCAGAACTTGAAACTTTGGATTGCGGGAAACCAGTGAAAGACGCCGAGGAAGACGTGTACTATTCAGCGACAGTTTTGAGATATTACGCCGGCAAAGCTGATAAAATATTGGGCAACACGATTCCTGCAGGTAAACTATTTCTTGATTTACTGAAAGAGGAACAAAGAGATGAGCAACTTATAACAAAGCACTAACTCTGCATATGATACAGTTCGAAGAATCATCGATAGTGGTTACTGGTGACGTACGAAACGAAATTATATTTCTGAATAATTATTCTTATAACTGAAAAAAAGATCTATGTATAAACAGCGACTCGTAACGAGCGACTAGTAATGAGTTACCTAATTTAACTATAGTAGTGTGATGACATCGATTCCTTATCAATATCTCAACGAAATTTCTTAGTTTCGCCGTATCTACGTAAATAATTTCATTAATAAGTGCCATGCGCATCATATTCTTCTATTATATTATCACCATTATTATATCCGCATTGTTAATATTATCTCTTCTAGACATTAAGATAATTTTCATTGACGTCTATTGTCACGATCTTTCAAACTCTATTTAGCGTGATTGCAGTGTGTTATATGCATTTCTACGAAACCTTACTATAAACTCAGCTGTTTATTTGTTTTCTAGTTGTAATAATTGGTAATCGTCAATCTGAAACGGATTCATAATCCATTTAGATAAAGGTAGTAAACATGATTGAGTTTTATGTCAACCCAAATGTGTTTTGCATGCAAATATTATATGCAAATCTTATATTTACTTATGCCTAAAAGCAAATACAACGTCTTTAACGATTTTGCACGGCTAATTTAAATGAAAATTTCCAATAGGTGTATTACCTTTTGCTGAGAAGTATTTTTTAACCCCCGACCAAAAAAGAGAGGTGTTATAAGTTTGACGTGTGTATCATGTGTATCTGTGTGTCTGTCTGTGGCATCGTAGCTCCCAAACGAATGAACCGATTTTGATAAAATTGGTGTCATTTGAAAGGTATTTTAATCTAGAGTGTTCTTAGCTATGTTTCGAGAAAATTTGCTCAGCCGTTTGAAGCTCATCACCTCTTTTCTGGTTAATGAAGGGATATAAACAACTTCTACGCGTCTAGTTGATTTGAAATTTGAATTCTTGTCACTTGTCACCATGGGCATCGCTAGGGGGGTAGGCCGCACACCCCCCTCCCCCCTAAAAGCTCAAGTTTTTTTTTAAATTCATATCTTTCCTTGTTTTACGTTAATTAGCGAAAAGAGGCGCAACACCGAGAAAAGTCGAAGGAATGGGAGGAGACCTATGCCCAGGAGTGGGCTAAGAAAAAATAATTTAAGTTTAAAAAGCAGGAAATAAAAATTAAATTAAAAATTTAAAAAACCCCCGATAGACAAAACCTCTAAAAAACCAAAAATAAAATTAATCCAAGCATGCGTCGTAGCGTCGGGGGACCGCTTAGCACAAACACTAAACAAAGCGGGCCCCCGACGCTGCGACGCTTGGATTAATTTTATTTTTGGTTTTTTAGAGGTTTTGTCTGTCGGGGGGTTTTTTTTTTTTGTGGTCTTATTTGTCTATGAGCGACAGTGTTAATTTATGTAGCTCCATTGTAATCTGCGCCAACTCAAACTGAACCCGCGTGGGGGATTACTGCCCACTACCCCACACAGAACGGACACCTGTGTCCTAGCGGTGGGAAAATAATAGGCTCATTATTGCGAACTGCGTTTAGCTTATAATTGGAGACGTGCAGATAAGATTCACTTTGCTGTATCGCTGATGCACCAGTTTCAACCAGATCCTATTTCTTTGGATGTATAGGGTGGAAAGGACACTGATGAAAAATTGCTGTGGTTGAGAATGATGTTATTGAGTATGTGGTAACCGATTTCGCGTCGGTGTCCAATCCACCCTATTTATACCTTGATGATATGCTTTACATTATTTTCTCTTACAGATGGTGAAGTATTATCTTTCACACTGAAAGAGCCAGTAGGTGTTTGTGGACAGATCATACCATGGAACTATCCTATACCAATGTTGTCGTGGAAAATTGCTCCAGCGTTAGCTGCGGGTATGTGTTATTTGTTTATTACTATAATTAACAATATATGTATTGTTTAGTTAGCGACTGTTTACGATCTTGTTAATAAGGAAATGTAAATATAGATCTAATGTATTTGCTTTTCTATTGTTAGTTAAATGTGGTAGTGTGAAGTCTTAATGGGTAAAAATTTTAATTTGTCGATTGATCTTGACGAATCTTTTATATTCGAAAAGGTAACAATCCAATCTGTACGGATTTTAATGAAAGTATTTTTCATCATCTGCTTAGCCTTTTACGCAATAATGTTTGGGTCGGCTTCCAGTCTAACCAGATGCAGCTGCGTAACAATAATTTACATGGTGCGACTGCTTAAGCCAATGACTGGGTAATGCAAGTAACCAATTCGAATTCAACGGAATAATTATCGATCGTCTCCCAGGTTGCACAATAGTCCTAAAGCCTGCAGAACAGACGCCTCTTACCGCTTTAGCAGTGGCTGCTCTCATCAAAGAGGCAGGGTTCCCTCCAGGAGTTGTGAACGTTGTGCCAGGGTACGGGTCCACAGCTGGAGCAGCGATAACTCATCACCCTGATGTTGATAAAATAGCCTTTACTGGGTCCACTGAGGTATGTCGAATTTCTTTTGTTTGTCAAAATTAAAATTGAGAATAAATAGGATATTGACAAGAACAAGCTACTTTCAACAAGAATGATTCCCGTTACCATATGGTTTACCAAGGTGCTCTTTACTATGTAAGACTAATTAATTGCTTTTTTTATTCCAGGTAGGCCGCTTGATTTTGGGAGCAGCATCTGCTGTAAATCTTAAGCGAGTCACTTTGGAACTCGGAGGCAAGAGTCCTTTGGTGGTCTTCAATGATGCTGATGGTAAATTAGTATATTATTTGTACCACAACAGTGCCCTTTACTCGAGACATTCAAATTTAGGCCATCAATTAACTTTCATCAAGTCTTGAATATGAATTGCAAATATAAATATCATTATCTTAAAAATATTTGAATCATTCCTAATACTGGGTTATAATCAGGAGATTAATATCCATTCCATTCCAGTGGAAAAAGCAGCTCAGAAAGCTCATGCCGCAGCGTTCGCAAACAGTGGTCAATGTTGTTGCGCCGGGACTAGGACTTATGTCCAATCTGGTATCTACGAACAGTTCGTCGAGAAAGCCGCTGAGATCGCCTCCAGGAGGACTGTTGGCAACCCTTTCGATGATGTACAGCAAGGACCTCAGGTATGGCATGGTATGATATCGTTAATGATGTAATTTCAAACTCTAAATACTGCGTACGTTGATGCAGTCACAACACATCTGAAAAGGGTTAACTCAAAGTTTAATTTGTGACCCGTTAAAGAATCAAAAATATGTATACAATTTTAGACTTTAGTTTTTGGTATTTTATGTTGAAATAATCTGAACCTGGCTAACTATGGCACACATGTGACCAAGAGAGGGATGAATATAAATGTGGATGGATGGAGAGGGAGAGGAAGAATAAAGAAAAAATGGATAGATCGTGTGAAAAATGATATGAAGGAAAAAGGAGTAAATGATAGCACGACGAATGACAGAGGAGAATGGAGGACAAAGACGTGTTGCGCCGACCCAAAATAAAATGGGACAAGGGCAGGAAGGTGATGATGCTAACTATCCTACTACTCAAAATGTGTACCGCTAACTTGTATTTTTTTCACTGGTAATTAGTTTTTTTCATATTTTTGGTTTAAGTTCAACAGACAAAGAAATTCTAAATAATCACAGTAATGGTTTTGTAATAAATACTACTAAAATTTACAATTTCCAGATCGACAAAGACATGTACAGCAGAGTTCTGGGGTACATCAAGGCGGGCAAGGAGGGTGGAGCGAAATGCGTAGCTGGTGGTGATAAAGTGGGAGATAAGGGGTACTACATCAAGCCTACTGTCTTCGCTGATGTCACTGATGACATGAAGATTGCAAGAGAAGAGGTAAGAAGTAGAGAAGACGTATTCTTGATTATTTCTTGACAGATAGAGACAGTTGCAGAAAAATGAGAGAAATAAAATAGAAAAAAAGGAAGAGAGATTTCTAATTGGTGTGTTAACCGATTGGAAAACTGCAACAGTCGTAATTTCGGTGGTTTCACAAATTACATGTTCTTTCCGTTTGACAAAAAAATGATCAGAATTTTTTCGTAGATAAGATCGAATAAGTATGTTGACCATTTTCCTGACCGATTCTGGGGTATTCCTTTAGTTTTTTTAATTATGTTCTGTCGTCGTTTTATCCTATCTATTTATATGCTTTTTCTTTTCCAGATATTCGGTCCAGTACAAAGCATTCTTAAATTTGACACGTTTGAGGAAGTTATCGACCGTGCAAACGATTCTAACTACGGTCTCGGTGCTGGAGTCATTACTAATGATATCACTACTGCTCTTAGCTTTGCCAAGCAAGTCCGTGCTGGGTCCATCTGGTAAGCATTAATTATTCGTTTGAACATCATCATCACCTTCCTGCCCCTGCTCCATGTTACTTGGGGTCGGCACAACACGTTTTTTAGGGTTCCGTAGCCGAATGGCAAAAAACGGAACCCTTATAGATTCGTCATGTCTGTCTGTCTGTCTGTCCGTCCGTCCGTATGTCACAGCCACTTTATTCCGAAACTAGGACTACACAGCTGAAACTTGGGAGGTAGATGTATTCTGTGAACCGCTTTATGACTTTTGTACAAAAATAAAAAAAAATGTAGATAAGGATATCCCTCACATGGAATTGAAACTAAAAAAAAAAAAAACTTTCAAACCTATACGTGTGGGGTGTCTATAGATAGGTCTTTAAAAATGACATAGAAAGCCATTTTTTTTCAAAGTCAATCTTTTGAAAGATAGACACTACCAAAGTGGTAAAACGTGTGTCCCCCCCCTCCCTCTAATTTCTAAAGTAACAGGAGGAAAATTCTGAAAAAAATATGGGGATGTAGAACAACTAAAAAAACTTTCAACGCTAATTGGTTTGAATAAGATTTGATATTTAGTTTTTGAGACATGGGACTTTTTCACCAAACTGCAGCAGTAACTTTGTTTTTCATTAACTTACTATGAAAAACAAATTTAGTTTTGCGGTTGAGTGGAAGTTTACTAATGAATGACCGTTCAAAATATTGTTATTATATTGTTTGGGGCTATGGAAACCTGTGTGCGAGTAAGACTCGCACTTGGCCCGATTTTTCTTCCATTCTCCTCTGTCAACCATCACGCTATTATCATTCGTCTTAACATATTTAGAAAAAAAAGTGTTTGATCCATAATAACATCGCCATCCTACTCTCGTCTTACGTCCAAATCTATTTTGGATTGTCACAAAAACTCTTTTTATCTTTATAAGACGCCTTCATATAGTTTATTTCCTTCCAAGCAATAGTATTATCTTTCACGCAATCCATTCATCTTTTCTTTGGTGTTCACCGCTCTTCTTTTCTTTTCTTCAATCCATTGCCATTCATACTTAACACGTATTTTCACGATTTCTAATTTTGTATTTCAGGGTCAATACTTATGATCACACAACAAGTCAAACACCGTTTGGCGGTTTCAAGGACTCTGGAATTGGCAGGGAATTGTAAGTTTTGACTTAATTTCTAAAAAAACTACTATAAATAGTAGATTGTAGCATAAGGGAGCAAAATAATATTTTTACGGCGAGGGCGCTTTTTTGAATCCAGAGCGAAGTGAGGGATTCAAAGTACCTACGTCGCCCGAGCCAAAAATATATTTTCGCCAGAGTGATACACTCTGCTTTTCATCACCCACTATGAGAAAACAGGCGCCTCGCATTCTATTGTAATATTATTATTTAATAAAACATAGATACAACTATATTGAAATTAAATGGTATCTAATAATAAAACAACTAAAAACTTAAATTAACATTTGAGACATTTTCGCAATTATGAAAATTTATTGTTATTCAGCTGGCGGCGCGACTATGGGCCGTCGTACCAGCCAGTCTTTATTCAAACAATATTTGCGTTCGATTTCTTTGGCAGGAATGAGGAATAAAAACTCATTACTGCCCGCTAAAAGTTCCTTATAGAAAACGCTACATTTGGGCGCACTTAAAGGCGAACCAAGTCGTCCTTTTCGAATAGATGGGATGAAAAATATGTTGAATGCTATTTTGGTAGAAACTCCATTGATAAAGCCAATAGCTATTAAAATACCCTATGTTAAAGTAACTCGTGAACATCTTGCGACCCTAATGAGTGCAATAACTATTTTCTTTTTCTCAGGGGCGAAGACGGCATCAACCAATACTTGGAAATTAAGACTGTTTCTCTGGCTTTGCCCAAACTACCGCAACTGTGAACTTTACGTTACGTAATTATTTAATTTACAAATAAAATAAGTATATAAATTATAATTATATTCGTACAGCTTTCATGAATGTTGTACGTACGGACAGTGATCAATTAATTAAAGTTAGCGTCCCATAATTATTTTCGGTCAAAATGTCGGAAGTTTGAAAAAACATTTTATTGAAGGTAAGTTGTTTACATTATACTAAAACATCAACATTATGCAGTCAGCAGTTTATTGAATATGCCATTTCAAAATTATCTCGAAAACAAAAATATTATAACAAGACTGATTTACAGTTCTTGATTACGTTATCTGTGCAAATTGTGAATTAAAAAAAAGTTTGCAGAATCAGGAAGGTCAGTACTTAATATTGGTATAAAAAAACATAGATTGATTTATATCTAATCTACACAAATAAAATAAAATTGAAGTGTCTGTTTGTAATATTAAAATAACCGCTGTTTACTACATGCATATGAATGTATATACGGTACATATACCAAAATAACATTTTTTACAATTTTTGTCTGTCTGTTTGTTCCGGCTAATCTCTGGAATGGCTGGACCGATTTTGACGGGACTTTCACTGGCAGATAGCTGATGTAATAAGGAGTAACTTAGGAGAAACTACTTTATTTAAAAAATTCTAAATTTTCTAAATTCCACGAGGATCAAGTCGCGTGCACAGCTAGTAAATATACCTATATAATAACGTACTGAAATTTACTTACCTCTCTAACTTTGAACTGCGTTATGTTTAAAAGTACAAATAAGTACACTATCATTTTGATTCCATAAAATAGCAATAACTAGGTATATAAAAATATGCATTTAATTACCGGTGATTACCGGTTTCTATAATAAAAAAGTGTTCTTTTTTAGATCATCAATAAAATAAATATTATTGTTTTTTTTTATCACATCGACCACTGAAGCCGCTATAAAAGGCCAATAAACTTAAACTACTTATAGTTGTATTCTAGAGATTTCAGAAGTATCGGAACTGCCTGGTTTTAACAAAGTTCTTTAAATATTAATTACTAAGTTAAATTATATGGTAACAATCTTACGATACTATTTAATGTTAATTATACATATACCTTTAATTCACGATTTCAGTATTTAATAATTTCGTCCCCCTAACTTTTGGAAATTGATCACTGTGGGACGTGAACGTGACTTTGCATAATATCGATGTAAAAGAATAAATAAATTTGTGAAATACCAGAAATGTCTCATTGAAGTATCCATGAAGTTACTTAAAGATCTTGTCAACTCACGAGTGACCACGACAATATGGCGTATTACTCGCGCAACTGCTGATGGGCCATTTGGCGGGAGAATGAATTAGATGTTCAGACAATCAGGTGAAGAGCCCGAAGTCGTGAACGGGGCTTAAAGTACACCCAACTGTGGCATACCTGGCTGACTGGCTTATAATAGCAACTTTTACAGTATCAAGAACTCTTTCGTTATGAGAGGAGAAGATACTTACCGACAATTTTGTACTGCTTCTCAGTGAGATGGTTGGAGATCATGCCACAGATGTGGGCACCCAGTGAGTGTCCTACGCAGGTGGTCATCTTAGCCAATGCACCAGCTTGTGTAATCGCCGAGTAGAGTTGGGCCGTGCATTGAGCTGCTTTTCTGAAGAGTTGTAGGTGAGGTTAAGTATGGTCGATATCGTTGGGTTTCATTGCAGCCTCAGATTCATATTTCTAAGGTTCAAGAAATTTGGGAGGAGCTCATGGCTAAATAATAACTGCCGCACGCTTTAAGGTTGGGCTGTGTTTGCCGAGGTTGGTCCGTGGATGGGTGACCATAATTATATACCGAGTTTCCTCTGTACCTGGGAAAGCACGTTAAGGCGTTGGTCCCGCCTGTCATTTGTAGATCTTTGACAGTCGTTACGAGTAGTCTGATAAGTCTGTAGCCGTAAGACTGACATCCAGTCCTTACCAAGGTGTATCGTATTACCCAGTTACTGGGTTGTGGAGGTCAGATAGGTAGGCAGTCGCTTCATGTAAAATACTGGTAATACTCAGCTGCATCCGGTTAGACTGGAAGCCGACCCCGACATAGTTTGGGAAAAGGCTAGGCAGATAATGATGATTCATATTTCTAAGATTACTTTCAAAATTCAAATCTTGGCTACATTCGAAAACAACTGCAGTATCTTAAAAATGAGAATGCAAGCTTCGTGGAAAAAGACTCGCCAAGAAGCAGCAAAAAAAGAATACGGATAAATTGGTAATAAATGCTGCAGAGACCTTCGTCTAAAGACATGACATTTATTTATTTATTTTATTCATTATTACATAAATATGTTTTAACAGGTAAGACCCAAGCTAAAAAAAAATAATCATGAATTGCTAACTGCACCAGTCCCATGTAACGGGTTATTATTTATCGCAAACGATGGTGAGAAAGACCTAAGATTATAAGGGTGTAAAACACCTCTTAACGAAGCCGAAAGGCACTGGTTCTCTCTGTCATTGCGATCATTTTTTTGTTCTACACCATACCTGGGAACCTTCTAGTTACGGAGATATTAGGGGTCAAAGTTCCAACTTTTTGACAGGTATTTTTTTTTAATACAAGTTTTTAATGTAAGATACTTTTTTACCTCCACGACCCCCGTGCTGTTCAATCCGTCCATCAGCACAATGTTTTGAGTGCGTTACATTGAGTTCTACCACAAAACATGATTTTACACCCCCCAAAAAAAAGTCGTTTCCCAGCAATAATTTTTGCGTAAAGTTACTTAGTTTCATGTACAGAATGCTTGGTTGACGGCTTCGTGATGAGGTGATTTACACCGTGTATTTGGTGGCATTACTGCAGAATGCTTACATGAAAAATAGTGTCTGTAAAAGTATAAAATAGAATAGAATAGAATAGAATAGAATAGAATAGAATAGAATAGAATAGAATAGAATAGAATAGAATAGAATAGAATAGAATAGAATAGAATAGAATAGAATAGAATAGAATAGAATAGAATAGAATAGAATAGAATAGAATAGAATAGAATAGAATAGAATAGAATAGAATAGAATAGAATAGAATAGAATAGAATAGAATAGAATAGAATAGAATAGAATAGAATAGAATAGAATAGAATAGAATAGAATAGAATAGAATAGAATAGAATAGAATAGAATAGAATAGAATAGAATAGAATAGAATAGAATAGAATGCATTTATTTGTCAGAATATTGTACAAAGCTGTTATGTGAGTATGTATTACGATCATAATATTCTGCCGTACAAATATGGTTTGTAAAATTGTGTATATTTCACTTGACTTGTGTCTAACTAAGCTAACAAATTTTGTCATTTAAGTTTCTTATCATTTGAAGCGTGTTTACTGGATGACAAGTAATTTAAGCTAACATTATATCATGATAAAATCACTTCAAATAGACTTACTTCATATTAGACAGCGCAGAAAGGTAGCAAGGAAACCTGGTGAGAACAGACCAGTCTACCATGAACACGTTGTAGTCTTTGCGGGACAGGTACGCTGAGAACAGAAACATAAAGAAATAAGCGACAATGAAGATAAATAAATAGGATAAATAAATATTTAACCACAGCAACGGTTCCGACCGTTGCTGTGGTTAAATAATGGGTGCATAATCTTTGCAAATGGACTATTCCGCAGACCTTATCATTTTTGCAGAAAGAAAGTCTAGAACTAGATCTTCTCGGTCTTGACGTAATTATTTTGTATTTCAGAGCTAAACTTTCTCGAAAATCTAGTGATGATTACGTAATTTAGCCTGAGGCAGTTCACTGTAGACTTCAAGACAAAGGCTAACCGAGAGTACAGTGTCGAAGAAGTGCTCACTGTGACTTAGATAAAAAGGGGATTAAATATAATGAGCACCAAAAAATACTTTGAGATCCTAAGCTACGTTACCCAAAAAAAAATACTAAACACCAAAAAAATTGTATTCAAAGACCAAATATAGTAAATGATCACCAAATATAGTAAATGATCACCAAATTTTGTGGCAAGAAGAACTTAGGAAGCAAGTGCGAGCAAAGCGAGCTCAGGATATTGGGCACCCCGACTCGGACAGGTTAGGTTCGAAGGGGATGGCGGGGTCTAGTGAGCGAGCGGAGCGAGCGAACTAATACCCCGACATCCCCTTCGTGTTAGGTTACTTTAAACCCTGCAGAGAGAAATAGGAGCCCCGCGTAGCGGGGCTCCGTCGGCTACGCCTTAGTTCGGAGCTGTGATTTTCAGGTTTTTAATTCTGGTGATCATTTACTATTTTAGGCAGTACAAAAATGTTTTTTAAGGTTATATTTACTTTATCTGGTGTTATGTTAAACATAAGCCGATAAAAAGTAGTTTAAAATAATCAGAACTACGCACTTCTCCCATTATTTTTGGTTGACTGTGCGACACCAAAGACAGGGTTATGTTTTTCACGCGCATCTAAGTTTCAAAGTATCTTTGTAACTATTTGGGTTTTTTTTTTACCCTCGAAGCATACTAACGGCTGGATGATTTTTGACCGTTGCGCAACATAATTTATTTATTCCAAAGCCCAACGTCTGTTGTTTCTCCTAGATATTTTGATATGAAAGGATATAGAATAAAAGTATCTACCAGAAAGAACAGACGTTTGGATATAAATATGTAGGTATGTGTGTAAACTCTTCGAACCATAAACACTGAACCGATTGTTATAACCGACTGTCAGTTATTGCGGATAAATTTGACTGCCCTATTCTTAGTAATCACATTAGGGTACTGACTAAAGTTAAAAAGGTAATCATAAGTTATTAACTGATTATTATTATGACGCTATAGCACCAAAATGTTTTGCCACTAACATAGTTCGTAAGTACTTATTCACTAACCCCTAGGGACCTTATTTTGAGAAATAAATGATTATTTGATTTGATGTAAAATAAGACAAGTACAGGTAGTGTGGCCCTAAGAAGCGCATTGGCTAGTTTTCATCTTAAACACACGCTGATAAAGTCGCAAATACTTTGTGTCAAGATAAAGCGAGCGTTCCGCCTTCTGTATGATCACGCGCAAAGTCGTCTCCTTTCTTTATCACTTTCACACTTTCATTGATTTTTTTTTTTCGTTTTTTGTCTGGTCGCTGAAAAAACGAAACTGCAATACAAATATGATCATTCATTCTTCCGTGAGAAGAACGCGAGATAAGTTGATGTTTTATTTACCGATAGCTTTTGTCTGCAGCTTTGACCGCGTGGAATTTAATTATTTTTTTATTGAAATTATACCACGGTGAAACCATACAATTATAGTCTTTCAATAAATATCCTAATCTCAACCCAAGGTTCGGTCTACCTGAGTGTCAAATCTTATCAGAATCCGTTTTGCTGTTATTTATATAATATAAGTTTATAAACTGAAATGGTCACTAAAACTACGTTATGTTTACTCGAGTTGTGAGTGATAGTGGTAGTGGTATGAAGAGCAAAAAACGAACACGGAAGAGGGTAGACCTATTTGTTTACACCAATAACTTCAGTTTATCAGTGATAATGGCGTTTGGCGCGCCGAAATATCGGGAACTCAAAACAAATAGTCATCAGCATCAGCCTATAATGTTCCCACTGTTGGGACACAGGCCTCCTCTCTATGAGAGGGAGCTGGCTGTAAGCCACGATGCGGGCCCAGTGCGGGTTGGAAGATGTTACATATCTTCGATTTTTTTGTTCTAAGACATACCGGTTTCCTCACGATGTTTTCCTTCAACGTTTTTGAGGGCAGCGGTGATGAAATAAATTACACAAAGTAATGCTGATTTTGAACCCACGGCTTACTGCTCGTATGTCAGGGCTGCCAACACTGGGCCACCGTTTCTCTTAAACAAATAGTAAACATGGCAAATATTCCGTTTCAAGTGATAAATATTTGTTTTTATCTAAGTAGGTACATTATAGGTTTATATAAATATTTTTTTCTGTAAAAAATCGAAATTCAGACACATGGTAGGGTTGGATAAACATTTTAAAGTAATAAAATATTTGTTATTGTTTTATTTTCCAGGGAGAAAATATAGGAATACGTTTGTATAAGCTAAACGCCGCCAGCATTTTCTCTAAAGATGTGAAAAGGTAACAGAGAGATTCAGTCACTTTCCATTTTTATCCTAGGAGGAATGTTCTGTGCGTTAATATTCCCGAGTTCCCGACCCTAACACAGGCAGAAACTCGGGCACAGGCTAGTTAAAATGACGACAGGCCGTGCCGACGGCGCGTTTGTGTTCCACGCGCGCCTCAAGGAGATGTCAGCAAATCGGAAGGGGTCCGAGAGGGCCGATGCCTGCCAGGGCTGCGGGTTGTTCGAAAGAGATACCGCGGCCCTGGGACACAAAGGGCGAAGAAGGAACATGGATGGGTTTTAGTCAGTACAAGTGTGACACTCCCTCCCGCTCCGCCCAGAGCGGGAGAAGTCATTTGATGATTTCCCATCCTTAAAAAAAAAAGGCTAGTTAAAATACTCTTATATATAAAATAAGAACTCACCATCTCGAATATAAGTCATTGGTTTTTTAGAGTAGGTGCCGTTGAAGCCATGTATGATGAGAACATTCTTCCTAGTCTTCTTCCAGCCGAAATCGCGAAGGAGTTTTGGATGTCGAGGATCTACGAAGTATTTGTGAGAGTTTTCACTGAAAACATGGGAAGACAGCAGTTTAGGATCTAGAATCTGACGGTATTAAGGTGGAAGTAACAGTGTGGCCCGAGAAATTAAAATTTTCTTACGCTTTTTTGCAATTTGCCGGTCAGTTAGTTTCATGTTGAATAAAATATGATATGCGACCGTATAGTCATTAATTGGAATTTAATGAACTAAGGGGTTGTATTGATGACTTTAATAATTATAACTCAGTAAAGCCATATTAGTTACGGGTTTTTCACCTTAAGCACTTCGGTTGCTATACACATACAGTATTTTAGTTAGTTCATTTAACTCTGCTACAGTGTAAAAGCAAACTTATTGTCTTGAAAATAAAGATCACTATATATTTGATAGAGTTGTCAGTGATAGCAACTTCAACCTTAATGCTACGAGCGTTAACAACACTGTGATTTTGACAGCGATGAAAGGGGAAGGTAAAAAAGCTGTGACAGGACTGCATTAATTTATCGCTACACTGAGATTTTTTAGATCCATTATTTAAGTAGATAGCATATCATTGCTAAGGGCTGATATAAAAAAAATATATATACACGGTGTTGTTTTGCATCCTCGTCAAATTCAAAGAAATGACTATGCTAATGATTCTCGACCCGAATCAATAATAAAATGGATAGGTAATATTTTTTTTCTTTTTTACGAAAATCAGAAAGTGTGAACCACCCGTGTTTTAAACGTGGCCCATCTGATCCTCGCCCTATAACCGCGCTTTCATACATACAAACAAATTTAAACGTTGTTTCCCTAAATCACGTTAACCCCTTAACGTGATTTAGGGAATAAGAAATTATCGAAAAAGCATTTGAGAACTATTCTGAAATACTGACACACTTAAACAGCCAAAAACATCAGCTTTTTATTAATAATTAACTAGGTATCGTATTTTTAATTTATTATTTATGTCTTATAAAAAAACAACACCTTGTATAGTACGGTATTTTTCTTATACTTTAATTACGATTACTTATGTGTAGGACTGAAGGTAATCATGTCAGTCCCAATTATGAGGGTTCCTTATAGGCCCTCCTTATATGTAAATAGGGAACCTTTGTCCCAACAATCGAGCAGATAAAAGCGTAAAAACAAACAAACATAAAAGCGTTTCAACTATTTTATTAGTAAGTAAAGATTATAGAAACCAACTACGCAACCATTGATCGCTTACATGAATCCATAGATCTCAAAAGTGGTATAGATCCATAAACTTGCTGATTGAATGGAAGACGATAATGTTAGAACAATTGCGGTTCCGTGGGACGACAGATTGATAGGATAACATAATTTAGTATAAATAGCTAAAGCTGTACTAAATATTTATTGAAAATTAATACTTACGGCGTATACATAAAAAAGTTAATCTCGCTGTCCGGACACTTCCATTCGCGTTTCATAACACATCGAAAGTAACGGAAATCCAACATGGACGCCAGATCACCATCCACCTGAGACACTGTAATTACAAGAAACGGAACAGTTTATTTTAAATTCACTCAGGCTTCCGTGAGAAACGCTGTAACAGTATAAGGCACCTGTTTTTCCAAGATGCATTCTAAACGTTGCTCCATAGCTATTAACTTCATCTGGGAGAGTGAAGGGAAACACACTGCCTATACACTAGCATAACATGCACTTTCACCACCCGACCACTGGAATGGCCAGTTTGTATCAAGCAGATAGGTTTAAAATCAGGTTATACAGACAGGTTGGTAGGTATTGTTTACAGACTTATAATAAACGGTATAGACTGAACATGTTACCAACAAGTTATAGAGCAGACAAATACATCGTTACCAAATAAACAAAGAAGGCTCTCGCCAGGAATAGGGTTACTTACATCCGGATTTGTCTGGACATTTTCAACTTTAGGATGCCAGTCCTAACTTTGTTTGGCCTTATCATTTGTCTGGAGTTTTTCGAAAGAAGATTAAGTGCCTTTACGCCTTCCGAAATTTCATACAAACTTACAAGTACTTATTTTCCGAAAGTACTGAATCGATTTTAATGACACTTCATACGCATAAGCAAGATACATAGGTCTAAAAAGTTACATTAAAATCGGTTCAGTCATTTCGGAAAATAAGGACTTGAAAGTTTGTATGAAATGCCATAAGGCGTAAACGCCATAAGGCGTAAACGCTCTGAATAACGATAAAAAAATTAATGATTGGGTTTTTTTCACAAATGTCTGGTTTTTTGTCATGCCCCTTTGGCACCATACGCCAAGAGACAACAAAAATATAGGACAGGACTATACAATTCTGAAATCCACTGTATTTATCATAGCCGTGGGGTCGGCTTCCAGTCTTACCGGATACAGCTGAATACCAG
Organism: Cerastis leucographa; assembly: GCA_963082945.1. NCBI lineage: Eukaryota > Metazoa > Arthropoda > Insecta > Lepidoptera > Noctuidae > Cerastis > Cerastis leucographa. Next base: position 13,417,050 of record OY720357.1, read on the forward strand.
TATATTACATGGAGCGACTGCCTATCTGACCTACACGTACCAGTTAGTACTGGGTAATACGATAGCCCTTGGTAAGATTGGTTGTCAGACTTTCGGGCCACTGACTAGCGACTTAAATGTAGAATGCCTATCTACATTTAAGTAATTAAATTGCCGGCCAGCGACCCAATTCCTTCCATCATGAGTCTTCCTCTTCTTTAGAATATATTTTAATAATACGTAATAATAATACACCGTGTAAATCACCTCATCACGAAGCCGTCAACCAAGCATTCTGTACATGAAACTAAGTAACTTTACGCAAAAAATATTGCTGGGAAACGACTTTTTTTTGGGGGGTGTAAAGTCATGTTTTGTGGTAGAACTCAATGTAACACACTCAAAACATTGTGCTGATGGACGGATTGAATAGTACGGGGTCGTGGAGGTGTTTAAAGTGAAAATCTTACATTAAAAACTTGTATTTAAAAAAATACTTGTCAAAAAGTTGGAACTTTGACCCCTAATATCTCCCTAACTAGAAGGTTCCCAGGTATGGTGTAGAACAAAAAAATGATCGCAATGACACAGGAGAACCAGTGCCTTTCGGCTTCTTAAGAGGTGTTTTACACCCTTTATACTTGTGAGAAACCAAAACATTTCGGATCACATAAGAGTCAATAATGCCCTTTTAAAATGCCATGCCGATAAACTTGATTTCTTAACCTTATGACTTTGAAAAGATTTCACTGCAAAAGTGCAAAATGCTTGCCAGAAAAGGTGGAAAATCTCTCTCTTGTATTGTATTGCATAAACGAAACTCAAAGACTTTTCGGTATTTTGCAAATACATTAAAATAAATTAATTTTCTGGGTTTAATAGCATAAAGATTATAAATAGAAAGTTGATGTGCAATATTTTTTTATTAAATTAAACGCTCTTTGATTTGCATATTTATGTAGTTATTTTTAATGTTTTTATATAATTAGTAAGTAAATATAACAGTATTGTAATACTCATCTTTAGGCAGCTATCATAGCATCTTCCGAGCCTACTATTTTAGGAACCGCTTGCGATTAAATGGGGTTGCCACTGGATACAGTATTATAAAGGGAGCAACACACCTACCAACTTTATGAACTAGATGTAACGACACTATGTCAGATCTAGCCTACCATCCAGAGTGGGAAAGAGATGGCGCTAGACGTCCTCTATAGCTCCGTCTCTTTCGCACACTGGAGTGACATTAAAACAATACTGCTTTCAGATTTCAGACGTCATGGAAACCACCCTGACCGCATAAGGTTGTGGCAGACCAGCACTATTGGACAAAGGTCTCTCCAACTACAAGCCACTAAACTGGATACTCAGACCACTCTCATCCTTTCATATCCAGCCAACAAACTGACCTACGACAACAAAACTTTCCGCTTTTGCGCTTATGCATTGCGCAAGTACTTTCGTTCTTGTTTAATTCCGTACACTACCAACGTAGTGACAATTTATTTTGATTTCTCTGAAAGTTGACCCACTTTTTATGCATCATCACATCAGTTATCCACTTGGTTGGTCATTGTTGAAGCGTAATTGATGAAACAACGGCTGAATGCGAATAAGCATGAAGATAACTTCACGTTGTTCCACTATCCCTTTCATTTAATAAGTTAAAAGGGTTTCTTTTTAGGCAGGACGGTACGCCGACCGACTGGTCAGATCGGCCGGCTTCTTGAAATCTCGTGGTTTACGAATTAAAAGTTGCTGAGCGTGACTATATGTATTGAAGTATCTAAGTATATTAGTAGTAGTTAGCAGGTTTTAGTTACATTGCTCTCGCTTACGGTCGTGATTCAGGTCATTGTCCAGAGCAAGAGCACATGGGATGCCGTCGCCTCCTACGAGGAAGTGGTGGTCGCAAAAGAGGCGACGCGACGGCAAGGGAGCGGTAGGACACAATCTCCCTCCCTATCCGTAGCAGACGCACCGTCATGGGTAGTCATGTCAGGTGACAGATATCGGGACTTCATCACCTGAACAAACAGACCCGGGACGGACTACATTGCCTACTATTTGATTTTTCAAGACGAGACTTCATGCATGAGGAGCTCGTGGCTAAGCTTGTAGGGCTGAATAATACTGTAATTATTCAACGGTGGCTTGATCTTCAAGGTTAAGCCGCGCTTACCGAGGTCGGTCTGTTGATGGGTGATCATCATTACATACCGAGTTTCCTCCGTGCCTCGGAAAGATCGTAAAACCGATAGTCTCGGCTGACATTTGTAGATCTTTGACAGTGGTTACAGGTGCCCAGTAACCGTATACAGTGCCCAGTATAGTGGCCCGAAAGTCGGACAACCAATCTTACCAACAGGTATCATATTACCCAGTACTAACCGGGTAGTGGAGGTCAGATTGGCAGTCGCTCCATGTAAAATACACTGGTATTCAGCTGCATCCGGTAACACTGGAAGCCGACCCCAATGAAGATGGAAAAAGGCTAGGCAGATGATGTCTTCATGGTTGAGACTGCTGTTCTTTTCAATCACCGAAAGCTTATATAACAAGATACGTTTCATGAGACGTAAACGTGTGTGTATTAAGCAAGACTGCAGCATTTATCAAAGTAATTGAAAAGACATAAGAGGTTATTGCCCTATCATAAACCATAATAGACTTAGTACTCTTGTATGACTAACATAACTTTTACTTTCTCAAGGCAGTTTTTACTTACATTAGTTATTGTTTACAGCACAATGCGATCGTATATTATTATACCATTGATATAACGTCTTTGCTTTGGCAAAAGTAAGTGTTATAATGGAACAATGATATAGATACAAAGTAAAGTCATCTTCTTTCAGCTTTGTTACGCGTCACGTGTTAACAGTTAGATATATGTATATAACATAGCTGTTAAAAGAGAATTAATTTTAAATTACGTTTTATAAAGTATAAACAGTTCGATAAACTTTAGAAGTACCTACTTACTGACATAAATATTTAATTCGTATTAAGCATGAGCTATAAATTTATGAGAACATTTAGATCCGTTCATACCGTGGTATACTTAGGCACTGCTATCTATTCTGACTAGTCAAAATTTTTCATCGGGACTGATTTTGAAAAGTTGTCTAGTAACTTGCCAAAAATGGAGTGCCAACCTGACAGTAAACGATTCACCTCAGCGGTTTATTTATACAAGGTGTTGTTTTGCATTCTCGTCAAATTTCAGGAGGTGGTCACAAACGACATAAATAATATAATCAATTAAAATTACGGTACCTCGTTAATTATTCATAAACGCTGATTTTTTTGTTTGTTTAAGTTTGTCAATATTTCAGAATAACCCCCTTAACGTGGTTTTGGGAATAAGAAATGGGTATGATTTTATCAATAACCTAATAAATGCATTTTTATTAACCTAATAAATAATATTTGTTCCCAAAATAGTAGATCTGTCACCTAAATGGAATCATCAAATAATATCAAAACGCTTACCTAAATATTAATTAAGAATTACTTGGAAATAATATCAATCATCAAGTAATTTTATTAGGTTTCAAAATAATAGAAGTGTCACGAAAATTGAATCATCAAACAATGTAAAAATGTTTACATAAAACTCCAAACCACAGGTCCAAACTAAGGCGTAGTCGACGGAGCCCCGCTACGCGGGGCTCCTATTTCTCTCTGCAGGGTTTAAAGTAACCTAACACGAAGGGGATGTCGGGGTCTTAGTTCGCTCGCTCCGCTCGCTCACTAGACCCCGCCATCCCCTTCGAACCTAACCTGTCCGAGTTGATGTGCCCTATGTCTCGTATTAGGCATTTCTTCATAGAAATAAGGAACTGATCTATTTATTTGGTGACAGATCTACCATTCTGAGCACAAAGTCATTATGTAATAAAACTATTATTATAGATAAGAACGAAGTTTATATTCATCTAATGCACTAAAATTTTATTGGTAATTTATCTCTTATTTTACACATATATCAACATTTATTTGATAATTCATACCTGGGAATACTTTTTATTTATCTGAGAACGAAAATATTTCGTGGCGATAGATCTATTTATTAGGTGATACAACTTTGATGACAAATATAAATTTTGGTGACAAGAAATATAGTTCCCATAAGAAATTATCAATTAAATGTTTGAGATTGTTTGTATGTGTGTAAGCGAGGTGATAGGGCAAGAACCAGACGGGCCGCGTTTAAAACGCGGGTGGTTCACACTTACCGATTTCCGTAAATAAGAAAAAAAATAAAAATTACATACCCATTTTATTATTGATTCGGGACGAGAATCATTAGCATAGTTACCTCCTTGAATTTGACGAGGATGCAAAACACCACCTTGTATTGTAGACAGGGCGACCTTCGTAAAAATACTATTACTTCCCTATTCGAAAAGGGTTTTGTTAACAATCCTTTTACTAAAATAAAAGCAGCTATCTGCCGGTAAAAGTCTCTAATCCGTCTTGTCAAAATCAGTCAAGCCGTTTCGGAGATCAGCCGGAGAACAAACAGAAAGAAAGACTGAAATTTTGCCGCTTATACTTTCATATGCATTCAGTAAAAAGTTATTTTGAAATTACAAACAGACACTTCAATTTTATTTAATAGTATAGATACTTATAACACCTATTTCTATCTTGTTTTTTTTTTCTGCAAAACTGAAAGAGTACCTAATTACGATATACATGCCTTGGTCTATAACACGGGTTAATAAAACCATAAGAAGGACAAATGTCTACACCGTGTAAATCACCTCATCACAAAGCCGTCAACCAAGCATTCTGTACATGAAACTAAGTAACTTTACGCAAAAATTATTGCTGGGAAACGACTTTTTTTTAGGGGGTGTAAAATCATGTTTTGTGGTAGAACTCAATGTAACGCACTCAAAACATTGTGCTGATGGACGGATTGAATAGTACGGGGGTCGTGGAGGTGTTTAAAGTAAAAATCTTACATTAAAAACTTGTATTTAAAAAAATACTTGTCAAAAAGTTGGAACTTTGACCCCTAATATCTCCGTAACTAGAAGGTTCCCAGGTATGGTGTAGAACAAAAAAATGATCGCAATGACAGGGAGAACCAGTGCCTTTCGGCTTCGTTAAGAGGTGTTTTACACCCTTTATAAAACCGATTGAATTCTTGATACTGAAGTATATCAGACACAGTAAACTTCGCATTGAAAGCAGATCAAGTGAAAGTAGGTGGTGATACGTTGGTGAAGATAAAATAAAAACAACAATTTGATTACTGCGGCTATCTAGACGGTTAGCCATAAATAGATTTTTGTTACTAATGATCTAAGTGTAACTGTAGTTTTTTCAGATTAAATCAAGAAAACAATTTTTCATTACTCATACTCTGAAAGTAGGTCTGAAGTTGCCTGCGGAGCGGGTTGAAAGTAATACTTTTCTTCCATAAGGAGAATCGCTTTCAACTGACAGATGCCAAATTATAAAAAAAAAAACTAGTTCTATTTTCACATTTTTATTGAACCATGTTCCAACTTTCTATCAATGTGATGAAGCCACGATGAAAAATTTAAATAACTTAAAGATAAGTATTGATTAAAGAATCTATATTTTTTTAATAACTTTATTATAATTTAGTTTAAACAATTTCTTTAAAATAACATAGATTTGGGCAAAATATTTACCATTTTTTCAATGATGAAAATTAAAAATAATGGCTGAATAGCTACTACACGACTTATTTAGTCCCTCGAACTATTGGCGCCCTCACTTTGCAATAATTCATTGAATCTCTGAACGTAGGGAACACTGCAAGTTTCATCAAAATAAGTTCTTTAGTTTTCAAGATACTACTTACTACTTTTACTAGCTGCCCAGTGAAACTTCAATGATTTTTCTTAATATATTTCACAGTTAGTTCAAATAGCCTACTGTTTGTTTTACCGACATACGGTCCATGTAATGCTACTAAAGCTAAGCTGTAAAATAATTATGTTACTTATGTTTCTTGGTGACTGTTTTGTTTACAAACGACCAGCGTACATCGCCCCAATTGCGTAACACAGTTTTTATGTCAACTTCAAGGACTTGGGGAGAAATATAGAATACATTGATTCATACTCTTCAAAAATTCGTTTTTTTAACAACGCGGTTAAGAACGCAATTTAAAATTAGTAGCATTGAGAGTCTGTTACGCAATTAGATACCCCCGAGAGCATGAATAGGTATCTAGACCTTGATTAGGGATCCTGGTTTCTCCTCAGCAGATAGGTAGGTACTTCGTAACCCCTCCGTGTTACGAAAGGTTGTACAATCCTATAAAATTCTGCTTGATTAACTAATGGCAAATAACAACAGACAAGCACATGTTACATGGTACTTATAACTTCTAGATAACGCATACAGGTGCAAATATGAAATTTTGGTCTGCTATGGGAATAGGAACACCAAATACCAACCAATATGCGAAATATAGACGTAGACGTAATGCCATGTTATCTCTATTACCTACTACACTCGACGAGTTGGAAAAATAATTTTGTACGTTGTCTTTATGAAACAAATACTTATTCAGTCATGATTTTTTACGGACACGATTTGAGACACATAATTTCACTTCGGAATGACAGCGAGCGTCATTAGATTGGAAAAATCATTAATTATTGCATGTAAGTAAGTAGTACGTAAGGCGACCAATTAAGCAATATAAACCAGTTTATGCAGATCCCTCATTATACGGGAAATCTATACAAACCGAGGCCATTTTATACTGGAAATGTATAGTTTGATGTGTCGCCGTATGTACCTGCTAATCAGAAACCGTATCTATTTATTAGTGATCGTCGCCTTCGTGGCTGTAGTAACGGGTTAAAGTCGCAACTACTGGTTAAAACCATTGAACCTGCACTAGTTTGTTAACTTGTACGATGTTGGCATAGATTTTGGATAACTTTAATACGCAGCGATTCATCTTCATTTTGATTCATTTTGATTGATTATGTACCAAACAGCGGTGGGGACCAATGCAGAAAAACGCGTAAGCTGTTATTAGGAATTTAAGAGAATTAATCTCTAGTCTAGAGCTGGGTTTGGCACGGTAGTTATTCTAATCAGTACCAACAAGAAACTTTAAAAAATCCGGTTTTACTCAGTTAGATGAAAAGTCATCTAAATCCTCGTTGCTAAAAATATGATAATTTCTTCAAATGCAAATAATTAAACGGATTGCACCGTTTAAGTAATATCATTTGAAGTAATTATATTCATTTTCTCTTTCATTGCTTTTATGCTGTTCACAGTTATGTTGATTTTTATTTCGGGCGTGTACAAATTAGAAAGGGGGTTTTATTTTTTAAATATGTTCTGAGTGTAATATTTATGTTCTAAGCACAAAAATAGGTATAGTTTTTACTAAAGTGAATACTTGCCTAATTCTGTGGACAAAAATATAAAACATAATAATATCCCGCACTTTATTACGCACATTATGATATCACAGGCACAAAACACTTTTCAGAAAAAAAAACACAATTGTCACCTCATTGAGGATTTCTCTTTAAAAAAATAATTACTAAAATAATTAAATATTTATAAAAGGAACGCAATGCGCGCGCTGGTCGGTGCAACAGCGAAGCGGCAAGCAACGACGCGAAATCAACACCACAGCACGCAGAGAAAAGTAAAATGCCCCTCTTGATCGCAATTTATGGTGCAAAAAGCTGTTGACCCTGTCTCTATACAGTAGCCGGCCAACACAACTGTCTCACGTTCATTGCTGCGTTTATCCTTTCTTGCTGAAATTTCTTTCATAACGAATTCGGTGATGAATGTTGTTGGAATGTAATCGTATGGCCAAATTATTTTTTATCGAGGTGGTATCCGGAGACCAAAGAAACAGTTCTGGTCTGGATTCTTGCTATATCTAGGTAGTCGGGATTAAAGTAGGTACAGGTACATAGATATTCGTTGTGAAGGAGTGCACCTACTGATGTAAGTAGATAGGTAGTACTTACTTATATTAAATTATTATTATGCTTTCCTCTCGTAGCGATTCCTAACCAGGCATAATTCGATTATTACTTACTTGTAAGACCGTTTATGTTGCTTTTAGTTTAAATTTATAAATGGGTCAAATGGGTGCATGAATACCTGAACACTGTGTCTTCACTTGAAGACAAACGCCGAAGGCGACCTTGCTAAATATGGTAATATCTCCTCAAATATCCTGGACTTCAAAGCCATGGACGCACACCTTTATGGCTGATTTCATGTGGTGCAAAATAAATAAGAATACCTAGACTTACCCTCTTGAAAGAATTTGGGGGATCCTATGGCCCTTCTGCTCTCCACAAAAATAAGGTGTTAATGTATAAAATGTGGTGGTGTGGTGGTGTGGTGGGGCTCCACAAAAATAAGATGTTAAAATGTGGTGTTAAGGTGTATAAAGTAAGGTGTGTGTGTATTCATTTGTCTGTTATTTATGAACTGAAAAACTAAGTGTGTTATACAATTGGTTCGTTTTTTCTCTAAGTATATAATTATTCGGTACAGTTGCTAGGTGGAGGAACCTCCCATGTTACATATTTTTTAATACATAAGTTGAATCTATTAAAGCACCACACACAATCTTATACAACTCGTATCTTTACGTAGCGGAAATCAGGAGATGCTATTTACCTCTGATAGTAAACAAGCTTTAAATAATTTATTTTAGAGCCATCTAACGCCATCTTGCCAAACTATTATTCATTGCCTTTGGCCATTGGTCACTTTCGTAATGCTCATGTGCCTGTCTTATTATTTACATATTAAATTAAAATAATGTTAATTAAACATTCTGTAAAAACCCAATTAACTTTTATTTTTATGTTCATAAATTAAATTATCAAGTCACTTGAAACCTTGTGTGAAACACATTGACATTTTAGTTGGTCAGTTCTACTTTATATTCGTAGTACATAGAAGTAGTATTTTGTTGTGGTAAATTATACTAAATAAATGTAGAAACTTTAACATAAACTGCTCTCTATAGGTATGTACTTAATTTGGTCAGCATTTTCTTCAAACACATAAAAGTAACGAAACTTTTGCTATTACTTGTACATTGAACGAATACATTTTGAGGTTAAATTGTTTACTATTTACATTTATGAATGTTTCAGGATTAAAATTATAGAATAAAAAAAAGTAGGTAATAAAGTTAAGACTTTTCAGTGTTAATATAATATAATAGTACGAAATTACTATTAGAAAACAGGTCGACCCTAAAAATAAACAAATAAACAACAAATTATAAAGTTGTCAAAACACAGCTGTTTCCCATCACAGCTCATTTTTTATTTACCTTAACTTTGGGGAAACACAACACAATTAAATAGGTGTCGTGGCAAAATATTTGCTTATAATCTATTAAGTAAAAGAACATCATAAAATTTGTTTATTGATTTCCCGAAAGTACCTACCAAGTACACAGACTTTATCTCATTGGCGTAGATGCGGGCAGTTATTTGAAATTTTGACTAAATATTTACGAAAATATACGAGAAAATATATTTCAATAGGTAATGTAATTCAAAATTATTCATGATCTGAAACCTCGTGCTTAGTTACTTTTGCATTTTCTAGTGTTGCCAGAGTAAATAATCTTATCACATGCGATAGGAACCACATGTTTTCAGTTATTTCATTTATCTTGTTGACTTTTGACTTTAGGCGGCCTTCTCCCATGGCGCTAACATTATAATGTACAAGCAACTGGACACTAGTATGAAAACGAAACTGAAACCGAGTAGATTATTATTTCAACGGTATTTTAAAATTTTACATAATATTTCATAAATCGGTCAAAATTTTTATTTCTCAATAAGAAAAGTATGTATTAAATATTTTTAGAATTTATTTGAGTTTTTTTCTTGGAACGACGTATTTGGCACTTGAATATAAGTGGTAAGTTATTAAAATAGTTTTGTTGTTTTGTCATCATAAAAAAGATATCAAGAGACCAACCCAAGACTTTAATCACCAGTACTAACAATTCAAGTCCGTTTTTACTAATACCTAAATGAAAGCTTAAATATTATTGAAAATTTTAATGTTGTCTGAAACCATTCATTATAATCACTTTGATCGACAAAATTATTTCTAGTGTTTCAGTCCCTAAAAAAAGATATGAAGGGAGTGTGATAAAAACTTCCTCGTACTCGTAGTTTTAAGTCTGTGTGGTTCTTTTTTTTAACGGTTTGTTCGATGTGTTCAATAATTGCTATGAGCTCGTTATCAGCTAACCAGTGTCCTTTTTTTTACGTATAATCATCAAATGACTTCTCCCGCTCTGGGCGGAGCGGGAGGGAGTGTCAGACTTGTACTGACTAAAACCCATCCATGTTCCTTCTTCGCCCTTTGTGTTCCAGGGCCACGGTATCTCTTTTGAACAGTCCCGCAACCCTGGCAGGCATCGACCCTCTCGGACTCCTTCCTGACATCTCTTTGAGGCGCGCGTGGAACACGTACGCGCCGTTGACACGGCTCGTCGTCATAAGACGGACGGACGGTGAGCTGGCCCATTACTCACCGTCCACAGGCCCGCGCCTACGGTGACCGGGGGCCACTGGTTGCCCCCCGACGCCCGGGGCGTCTACTGCGGTGGCTGGGACGTGAGGTTCTCTCCCTCTCACGTTCCGCCACCTCCTTCGCTAGCATGACTGCTTCGCAGAAGAAGGCGACGGCTTCCCATTCCCTCTCGCTCCGGACCATGGATTGAACCAGGGCCGGTCGCGAGAGGTCGCCGCCGCCAATCACCGCTACAAGGACACGGCGGTGCTCAGCCCAAGTGGAGCAGACCTCTACGGTGTGCTCCACCGTGTCCTCAGGCCGATCCTCGCAGTGGTGACACCCGGGCGTTTCCTCCCGCCCGATTCGGTGCAGGAACCTCCCGAAACAACGTGTCCGGTGAGGACCTGTGTCAGGCAGAAGGTGAGGGCGCCGTGGCGCCTCTCAAGCCACTCCTCAAAGAGGGGACTTATCGCCACTATTGTGGCGTGCCGTGCACGTGGTTGCGACAGTCGCTGTCTCCATGTCGCCATGAGATCGCGCCGGAGGTCTGTCCACTGAGTGACAATTTGCCGCGGCAGCGGAGTTTCCCCTCGGTGTAGTGCCTCCGCGCGCCATTCGTGCAGGCGCGCGAGTCCTGGAACCACCCTGCCTCGTTGTTGACGTCGGCAGGCCTGTTCGGTGATGTCACCCAGGCCTGCACTATCGAGGCTTCCAGGAGGAGCTCCCGGTCCAGCTGCTTCAGCACCCAACGCGGACCACTCGGGGCCTGTGAGACCGGCGCGCTTGAGGCCTGGGCGGAGACATCGAACCGGATGTACCGGTTGTCGGAATAGGTCTCCACCAGTAACCTAACCAGTACTAAACTAACCTAACCAGTGTCCTTCAGTTCGCATAGTGCAATGCCACCTATAGGAGTATTTGATCCTATAATTTGGAGTTCGATGTTCAATCTAAAACAACAACTCTAAAGTAAAGATCTGTACTTCATTGGTCTTGTACGAGGTCATCAGTGCGTCTGCCAAGATCCCACATCTTGGGATCAATTCCCGAATAAGGAATTGTGCACGGTTTATGTAGCAATATGCTCGCCTCTTTCATATATCAAGGAGTAGGCTTTAACCGCCTAATATTCGAAATGAGGGTATACTTACTTAAGTAGGGACCACTTAACCTAACTCTTCAGGAAATACATGCGTATTTATGTTACGAGAATAAAACAAGTATCGATTTTTAGCCCCCTGGGGGCCTAAGGCCTAAAGTTAAAATGTTTTCATCTTTAAATATAATCCACAATTTCTTATCTATATTACCTTGAGAAATGACACCTTAAACTGTAGCAGACTAGCAGCCAGCCAGGCAGTAAATCTGTCATTTTATCTACTAAGCCGCGTCGTGCCATAACAAAACGACAACAATCAAAATTAATCAATGACTCACTCGTAGTAGTATTGAGTTTGACGTAGTATTTTGAACTTTGAGTGGCTCATATTCCCAATTTCTTACATTTGATAACGAAATAGACGCGAATAAATGTTGAAGCCCAAAAGGAAGCCCGACAGAACATTGGCAAAGCTCTCACAATCAAAGCTATAAAGGGTGTAAAACACCTCTTAACGAAGCCGAAAGGCACTGGTTCTCCCTGTCATTGCCATCATTTTTTTGTTCTACACCATACCTGGGAACCTTCTAGTTACGGAGGTATTAGGGGTCAAAGTTCCAACTTTTTGACAAGTATTTTTTGTAAGTTTTTAATGTAAGATTTTTACTTTAAACACCTCCACGACCCCCATACTATTCAATCCATCCATCAGTACAATGTTTTGAGTGCGTTACATTGAGTTCTACCACAAAACATGATTTAACACCCCCCCAAAAAAAAGTCGTTTCCCAGCAATAATTTTTGCGTAAAGTTACTTAGTTTCATGTACAGAATGCTTGGTTGCCGGCTTCGTGATGAGGTGATTTACACGGTGTATAAAAACACTGAAAATCCAGGAACTGCAGTTTACCTTTATGATAGGCTTAAAAAACTCTACTAACGATCGATTTAATTGAAATTTTGTTAAGAGAAAGACATATTTAGGCTTAAATTTAATCACCTTTAAGTTAAATTTTTAAGAGTGTGGTAACTATTCCTTCTGAGACCTATTGGTAACAACAAACATATAGAATTAAATACAGATAATTGAAAACTAATAATCGACTCGCAGGACTAGGTTAATAAGTAGGTAGGAAGTTACTGTTTTAGATAAACAACTTTACCATATTTTTGGACGCATAGCCATTTAAGCATGATACCAATTTATGATTAATGTTTATTTTAGTTCCATCCTGTGTACAGGTGCACTATTTATAAGCCTAAACCTGTAATTTGTAAGGATGCACTAATCAAATTACATAAGATAACTTTATCATACGAAGGTACTTATCTAGGAACTAGTTCATAATTATTGTTGTAGGCTGACACACACGTTAGACACGTGTAAATAAATTAATTTTCATGTGTTTAATACTTATATCCGTCAAAATGTTTTCAGCCAAGCGGCTTGGTTACATAGACATAGATATGGAACAAAATCATGAAGCTACAGGTCAGGCAAATTATTCTTTTTTATTCGTGATGTATTATCTAACTATGTGTCTCGTCGTAAATCTACATGTCTCATTCATTTGTGTATTTACTGTTTATAGGTGTTCGGGTATATTCATTCGTAGGTAAACAAATTTTTGTTGTAAGCTAAAATTTGGGCCTTTATTGCACGCCTTGCCTAGATACAAGTAGTAAAGAAATTGAGTGTATTATACAATCGCGCACATTTTACTTTTATTTATCTAACTTAGTTTGTAATAAGAATCATTTCCTGCAACAAACAAATTCCGCTATTGTTCATGTTTGCAGTTACACATAGGTCTCCATTTATTTACTACTCTGTGTTTGTTCGTTGTCATATTTGTCTTCTTGCTTATAAGTACTTATTTTTTTCGTTTTCTGAGTTTAACTGTTTGCCTTTTTTTTCTGTCTATTTGCAAGATTTTAGGATATGCTATGCATTCACATATTTTGAAAAATATTTAATTATATTTTGCAGTTGATAATGGCAAAAATCGCAAAAGTAATAACAGGTAGGTCCAAGTATTGGTTTTTCCCGAGAATTCTTGTGTTCAAGATATGGGTATCTATATATTTAATTTTAAACTTACAGATGGTGGGAAAAATTTTGCTTGCGATGTCATCAAGAAGACTCAACACCATCATGGCAACCGTCATGGTGGTCAAAAGTTTTTCCCTTTCCTTTCTTTTCAACCTACAGACAATCAGCACAACAAATCTGCATTATAATATTCTGTGAGTTTTGTTTTTTTATGGTCTACGACCTGCGCCGTAGACCATATTACGTAGTTTATTTGCAGGTAACAAAGATTAAGAAACTCGGTAAACATAAGTATGTATTTAGAAATAACAAAGAACAGATAAGATTTCTACTGTTCTGGTTATCCCTAAGATCTGATTGTTTATCTCTGTTTACATTTTTACTATCACGCTATAGGCTACCAAAACACACAAAAATCCTCATCTTACCATTCCAATTTGAAAATAAAATTTATCAACGTACAATGCGGGCAGTGTAAGGCTAATGTGACCTTACCATACCTAATTTAATAATATAATGTTTATCTAACTCGCTTGCACGAATAGTCAACGTAGGTTTACATTACATAAAATCATTCTGTATTTGTCTCTGATATTGACGCCATTCTATTAAAAGACTGACAAAGGGATCTATTACTAAGATCACGAGGTGACTGCAAAAATTTAAAAATTATGACGTGAAACAATTTATGATTAATTTCTGGTTTCAGTCCTTCTCACATGGGGTATCCTTTATGCAGAGCTTGGTGATTCCATAGGATTAAATGGCGAACTACTTAGTATGTCACTGCTAGTCATCTCCGCGTACTTAATAGGCTGGATTTGGTTGAAGCTCACAACACTGCCAGCACTAATAGGCATGCTGCTGACTGGTATAGCTTTCCAAAATCTTCAACTAGTGCACATGACGGATTCTTATAGGAAACTTAATCAAGATTTGAGGTATGTCCAAGGGTTCATTTCGCAGGTAGCTCTTTGACAGTGTAAGGGCCAAAATTTTTATTTTCCATCAAACTTTTCAGGAAAATTGCGTTGGTCATTATCTTAACCAGAGCTGGACTTGGTCTAGATGCGGCGGTATTAAGGAAACACTACGCTGCCGTCCTGCAACTAGGTCTCTTACCTTGGTTGGTGGAATGTGTAGCAATAACTGTCAGCACACATTTTCTCCTAAATTTACCGTGGATATGGGGTTAGTAGATTCAAAATTCTAATTTAATCATCTAGTAATTTTTTTGTATGGGTACGCATAGTTCTTTTATATTCAGACCTTCAATACTTAATATGCTTGAGTAACCGTCTCAAATGGTTATGAGTTTGTTTCAGGCTTTCTACTAGGCTCTATGATTGCTTCAGTGTCACCAGCAGTGGTAGTCCCATGTCTATTTAGACTACGTGACGTTGGTTATGGAGTATCTAAGGGTATACCAACAATTGTCGTTGCTGCAGCTGCAGTGGACGACTCCATAAGTGTTGCTATATTCGCGATTATTTTAAACGCTATGTTTTCAACAGGATCTGCCACTTTTAATATAATTAAGGTAAGGCAACTCTTTTTTTTTCTCGTGTTCCACGCAATTTCTGCGCTGGCAAACAAACACATGCAATGGCAAAGTAACTATGTTCTTTTTTTTCAGGGCCCACTATCTATTATTGCTGGCGTAGCCCTTGGATCACTTTGGGGAGCTATGACTTCAATTATTCCCGAAAAAGGAGACACTTATGTTGTGCCATTACGATTCTTAGCTCTCTTTCTAGGAGGCCTTTTTTCTTATTTTATATCTAGCATGATTGGGTGGAGTGGTGCAGGTAAAATAATCTTTACCTAGTTCTTTAATGTCTCAGAATTTAGAAACTTAAAATGTTACCTGTATATTATTACTTTTAGGTCCCCTGGCTATAGTATCGTCCGGGTTCATAGCAGCATATTTTTGGGAGAAACAGGGCTGGCCTGTAAATAAAAATCCAGTCAGTAATATTTTTAGAATTTTGTGGATATTCTTCGAACCCATATTATTTGCATTTACAGGAGCTCAAGTTACGGTGAGCAAAACTTTTATTTGAACAACTCAATCTTAATATTATAGATCGTGAAGAGATTTTAATAATTATAATTACATTTGATCAACAGATTAGTGCCTTAGACCCACAAGTTATAAAAATGGCTAGTATTTGCCTCGTGTCCTGTTTAGTAATACGCGGTATCGCCACTTATTTTGTGAGCTTCGGCTGTGGTCTTAATAGTAAGGAGAAAATGTTCATCGGTCTTACGTGGACAGCGAAAGCTACTGTACAGGTGCGCAGATATTTCTTTAATGCATCTATGCGTTTACTCAAATACCTTTCGAACACCTATTGTATATTTGATAAAATTAATATTTGTTTACTTATGTGTTCCAGGCAGCGTTAGGACCAGCTGCTTTGGACTTAGTTGAAAGTGGACAAACATCAGGTGTTGCTAAAGCAGATGAAGAATATTATGCTAAGGCAATCTTAGCCGTCAGTGTATTAAGCGTGATGATATCAGCTCCTCTAGGAGCGTTACTCATTGCTATTGCTGGACCTAAATTGCTCACTAAAGATGACCGTAAGTTTTATATTAACAATAACTATAAAAAAACGCGTTTTTTATGATAGTGGATAAAAATTGGTGCTTTGTTACATTACAGCTGACGAGATACAAACTCAAGATCCAGTAAATCAACAGTCTACTCAAATTTGACACTCGCAATCCATTAGGTTTTTAATTATGGACCTGTACGAGTTAGTTAAAAAAACGAATATAAAAATAATATAACGTGATCTTACCTAGTGCATTAGATGTAGGTATAACTCGTAAACCTCATAAACTCTACAACGATACCTATAATAAATAGTAGGTGGTGCTTAAGTAAGACGTACCTAAGTACTTAAATAAAAACAATCGAATATTTTTTAATGTTATTGTTATTAAGAGAAACAATTTACACATATTTAAAATGTGTCGTTATTAGTGAGTTTGTTCACTGTCTGGCCCTGTTTTCATATATTACCTATACATTAATTAACATTATTATAAAGAACAATTTTGAAGTCCTTGTTTTACTTGAACCATTTTCCTGGTTTAATTTAAGTTTTATAATTAAGTTAACCTTAAAACAAATGCAAAATCCGTAAACCTGCACGAAATTTCCATTAACCTGCACGAATTTGTAAAGTAACCTTTACAGGTTGGCCCAGTGGCTGATCGTTTGGCTGCTGCCCTGCGTGACGCAGGTTCGATTTCTGCACAGCACTAATATTCGTATGGCCTACAGGCGGTTGTTCCGGGTCTGGCTGTTTGTGTCTGTGAGTTTATATGTTTGTAATCGTACCCACGATAAAGGAGAAAAGTCCAGTGTGGGCGGTAAAGTTTAAAAACTAAGAATCCTAGAGATTCGAAAACACATTGACAGTTCATGAAAGTAGATAACATTAAACAAGGCGCAGTAGTGGAGTTTGTTGCATCGGTTCTGGCAGCACTGTTTTGGACGATCAATGTCAATGTCATCTGAGAGAGAGACTGAGACTTCTGAGAGGTCGACAAACTTTTAAAACTTCGAAAAACTTTTCGTAACTTTGTTTCTCGCAATAAAAATGTATAAAAAGATATTTCCAACATTCTAACTTATGTCAAAATGTCTGTTGTCGTAATTGCTGTAGCAACTGAAAGCGGTGTTCCTATATTTTCAAGAAAACGCGGTAATAATGAAAATGTAAGTAAACAAAAACAAAATTCTTGATCGCATTTATAATAGAAACATATTATATGAAATTATCTAATCTCGAAAGAAATATTAAACAGCTCTATTAGAAATAAAAATAACCGTAGCCATCTTATTAAACTTATTTTTTAAAGAAACCTGGTAAATTAAACGATTCTCCTTTTAGATCCAATTTTCAACCATAGCTTCTCTACATGGCATCAATATGTTCAGTAAATGCCACAATTTATCCATGATAGACACTCAAGTTGATAATGGAACTATTCTTTGGAAGGAATATTGTAAAAGGTATGTTAATCTACATTTTTATGACATGGATAGTGCTTCCATTGGGTATCAAAAAATAAATAAACCTATTATAAATTTAAATTAGCTCCCATAAAATATATTTTACGTAGGTGTAAGAAGTACTGGAAGTACAGCAGCTGATGAGGTGACTGTTTGGGGAGGCCGATTTCTAGAAGTCCAGATAGCCCCAATGTCTTTTGGCTCAAATGATAATGGCGCTGAAGTTACATAGACTCGTTCTTGCTTTATGATTCATCATCATCTGACTAGCCTTTTCCAAGTTTATTGGGTTTCAGCTTCCAGTCTTACCGGATGAAGCTGAATACTCGTATTTCTTGTATCGTATTGTATAGCAGGCTGATTTCCACAACTCCACGTCTAAAGCGCGTATTTTGCGTATGAGTGGGAACATTATTCGATCCACCCTAGTGCCCCGAGAAAGGCCAGCAGCTCCTTGGTGTTGCGATCTCGCGGAGAGTACCTGGGTTACAGAAGTACTTTGCCCTGTATTTTACATTCAGTGTCTGCCTATCTGACCTCCACAACCCAGCTTATGACTGTTAATATATTTTTTTACTTCAGCCTCAGAGGTAATGTTTTTGTATAAATGTTTCAGCGTAACATTAATCGGAATTGCAACGGGAGGACTTGAATGCGATCTAGAACTACTCTTATCCTGTGTCCACGATGCCATGGTTTTCTGTATCGGAAAGAAGGAGTTGGAAGTCTTAAAGAATATTGACCAAATTAAAAGGGATTTGAGACAGTGTTATCCTATTCTGGATTACTTGTTGGAATCTTTAGATCCCAATGCCCTGTCTAGCCCCCTCCCAACATTGGTATTGGATGTGATACAAAGTATTTTGTGTCCGCAAGCTCAGCAATTACAGGTATTCTTCTACACATACCATCACGCCTGTAATCCCTGAAGGTGTAGGCAGAGGTGTACCTAATAATACGCACACAATTCGTCAGTTATGTTTGAGCCTATTGCCATCAACCAGGCACAAATCCAGACTCTGTGGCTACTACTGAGGAATTCCTGATAGAAAAATCCAATAACAACTTGCTTGTGAATCGAACCCAGGACATCATACTCAGTCAGTCGGTATTCTTCTGATTTTCATTATTCTGATTTTTCTTTGTTTTATTCATCCATGGAAATTAAAACAGCTTAATGTTACATTTAAAACAATCATTTTGAGAACTCATAAGTCTCACCCAACATCATAAATTCCTGTATTATTAAGTAAATTATTAATTTCAGCAAGCACTTGACAACTATGCAGAAAGTGTGACAGGCAGATGGGCATGTCTTATTATTCACGGACACCTGGTGGCTACTAGTTCTGACTTCCATGAGTTGGACCCAAGGGAAGCTCGGTTGATGCTGCTACTTGCTGCAGCTCAAGATGGAGCACCGCTGAGAGATACTCCTGTATATTTACCACAGATGAGTCCAAATGTTAGCATCCTTAGTTTAGAATCATAAAAACAATGTGTGGTTCTTTGCTCATAAATCCACCTCCAACACTAATCTGTATTGTTCCTTATAGTTATTATGAAGTCATATGACTTGACCAAGATTGTCTGGACTTAAAGAGAGACTGTGATCTCTAAGTTTGTTTTGGTGTTTCTTCTCATATTACTTTGATACAAATCACTGACACCATCGGGTTTTAAAACATAAGTTATTATTGACTTGCAAGTGTTTTTTTACAAAAGTAATATATATCAACATAATATATACAATCAGTCAGCAATCTAGTGAAAAAAAAGGTTTGATATTTCAGACTCTTACTGATGACTTTTAAGCCTCACTATTTTTCTGGACAGATACTCCAAATGGCGTGTCTAATGCGAGTTTCACAAACAGTCTTAGACAACCCTACTCCCAAAATCTAATCTTCATCTCTTAATGGCCAGCTAGGTGCAACCCAGGACTTAGTAACATTTTTCTAGTGTAAAGGTGATTTGATTCCATCCAACTTCTGGATATTATATTTTTTCAGGTTGCCTTTAGAACAGTAACATGTAAACTCCTGGCAGATGTTTACATCCTGGTAGTATGCGGAGCGACGCCAGCTTTATCACAGATAGATGAAATAGTTCTGCAGTGCTGGGAAGGTTACGCATCAATTATAAAGGAAGCTAAACTTACACACCCTCGAAATTTTCCAATGAGCTTGACATTTGAGCCATGTGTCTTAGGGTAAGTAGACTCAGTACTTTTATTTAGTCACAGCTAGTGAGCATAAGAATAAATATTTTAAAATCTTTTATTTTTTTATTAAAAGCTTTTATTTAACTTGCAATGTATGTATGTATGTTTGTTACGGTGGATTCTTGGAAGCTAAATTAGAACCACTTTCCGATGTCCGATTGAGCTGAAATTATGCACACACCTTTAGTTCTGGTGACAATACATTTTTATGACAGACATAACTTAATCCTGCAGCCAGGATCGTCTCCTCACGAGAGAACTCCTCAACGTTTAATAGCACAGACACGAAACTTTGCGTACGAGTTTATATTTGATGGATAATCACGATTTGTATCATGAACTTATCCTGCAGCCAGGATCGTCTTCTCACGAGGGAACTCCTCAACGGTTAATAGCACAGACACGAAACTTTGCGTACGAGTTCATATTTGATGGATAATCACGATTTGTATCATAAAATTATCCTGCAGCCAGGATCGTTTTCTGACGAGGGAACTCCTCAACGGTCAATAGCACAGACACGAAAATTTGTATGCACGTTCATATTTGATGGATAAACATAAATTCTATCATGATCTCATCCTGCGGCCAGGATCGTCCTCTCACGAGGGAATTCCTCAACGGTTAATAGCACAGACACGAAAATTTGTATGCACGTTCATATTTGATAGATGAACATGAATTCTAGCATGATCTCATCCTGCAGCCAGGATCGTCTTCTCACGAGGGAACTCACCAACGGTGAATAAATAGCATGGAATGAAAAAAGTGTTGAGATTGTGATAATGATGTGTGGTCAGAAAAGATTACACCAAAACTAAAAATGTTAAAATAAAAAACCTTTTGAAAAAAAAGCTTTTATTTAAATGCTCTAAAAAGAAGAAAATAAAATTTTCTTATAAACTTTTAACTATCAACTTGTAACCTCATTATACACAATTTATATGATCATAAAAGCTTGTCGCGACTCGCGAGGTTTGCGTATGTAGGTACTCGTACCCATAAGTATTTAATTAAACTTTTTTTTTTAAACTTGGCAGATTAAGTTACTCAATTAAATAGGTACTAGTTTATTTACACAATTAAACCTCGCGACAAGCTTTTATGATCATATAAATTGTGTAAATGAGGTTAATAAGTTGATAGCTAAAGGTTAACAAGAAAATTTTATTTTCTTCTTTTTAGAGCATTTAAATAAAAGTTTTTTTTTTTAAAGGTTTTTTAACTTATTTTTTTTCAATCTAAACAGTCAGACAATATGATAGGAAAATTGAAATCGTTCTGCTTATTTGATACATCTTCAATCAAAGAGGCTTATATCAACTATGGGTGTACCTGGGCTGTGGATGATGATGCCGATTATCGAAGTCTCTGTCGCATGTAATATTTATCATTTACTTAGGTACCTACTACCGAGACTACTAAAACCTCATTTCTTTTCAGGGTACTTGTAATAAACATAAATATGCGGCGATGTGTTTTTTCGCGCCATTTACACCTATCCAATCAAAAGGGTAGAGGGATGTCAGGGGCGCACAGAATGGACATTTTGAGGACCTTTTACGTTACCTCGGCAAGAGATCTGGCGCCCGAATTGAAACCTAAGGAGGGGAATCAGAAAGGTAATTTTAGAAAGTGCTTATTTTGGCCTAGCACTAACAACTTAACGCTACTGGGTCAGTTTTTTTTTTGTTGTAGTGGCTGAATTTCTGAATTTCCAGTAGGTAGTCTGACAACTTATACTGAAAGGTAACTAATTATGACAGTTTGACAGCGTGTTCATCATTCTTGCCATACCTTTACACAGTCCATTCCATTCATCATTTGTTTGATAGCTTATTAAAACGCTTCATTTATTCTTCAGACAAAAAATATCTGTTGATTAAGAATTCAGTCATTAACCAATTCTTTCTGCCTTATGTTTGAATTAATTTTAGGAATCAATGACGAGATTGCAAATATGTGCGAAGCCTACTGGTGTTCTGAATACCACAAATGTCACGCACAGAGATCCGGGAACATTTTGTGTTGTACACTTTATGCATCAACAGTCCAAATGCACACTATAAGGTATGTTTGGGATGCTACACAAAAATGTTCGGGTCAGAAATTTGGATCAGCCCCCGTATTCACAAACGCTCGGATTCGATTTCGATTCGGAAAGTCGTATGTCTATCTCGCTCGTTTTCGTAATGCCAAAACAAGATAGACATACGACTTATCGAATCGAAATCGAATCCGAGCTTTTGTGAATAGGGGGCCAGGACGGCAAAATCGAATGTACTGTATATTTTGCGGCCTGGCTGTGCTGACTCAGCTGAGTCGGCCGACCCGAACTTGATTGTGTGTAGAACGCCTGAGACTGACTAATCGCAAAAAAAATATATTATATTCCAGTAATTCTGTGGATCATTTGCTAAATTGATACTATATTTCAGATTGATAACAAATCAAATACTGCAAGATATAAGCACTAATAAAGATGTTTACTGGTGAAATGCTGATGAAGATTAAACAGTGTATTGTATTATATAACTAATAAATAAAATAATGAACACAAATTTGTGGCCTGAAACTGAATCTGCAAGTCACAAAGTGAAGTTTATTAACATTCCAGAAAACAATTTTTTCATTAAAAAGGATGTGCTAAAAGTATAAATAAATGAAAACTTAGTATTATTGTACACTTTTGCTTTTAATAACAGACCATTCAAACTATTACACATACAATGCTGATGGTACTATATGATATAAATGCAAGTTTCTAAAATGGCAATGTAGGCATTTGCCACTCAGACTCTTTGTCTAAGCGTAAAACTGTTTTAAATCCCGTTTGGTCACATTTCAAATTAAAACAATAATTTCACACTGATACATTAAAATGAGAACTGCCATAATAACTATATATACAATACATTTTCTCTCATTAAAATTCTGGTGTATAATTCGCATTGATCAACAGAATCAAACTCAAATAATTTATTACAGTTAGAATGTTACGGGCACAGAATGCATAGCTTTCCAATCATATTGACACAAGATTCATGATTTAAAATGTATTGATACAAAATATATTTTTCTCTTCACATCAAATAATTATATCGTTATAATATTATCACCAATTTTGTCATTGTAAATGATGTGATTACAAATATCGTAGTCTGTCTAAACTCGTTGAAAATGCAGCAAAGCAATATCTTTGCTTCAGTTTAATTTTTGATAGAGTTTAAACAGACTTTTATCATATCCTAAAATATATAATGTAGACAACGCATGTCTAATCACCGTAATTCGGTAATATTGGAATATTTCTATAGAACTAGAAGTTTAGTTGAATACATGCTAGATTTTAGTGTAGTAAAAAAAAGCATCATAAAAAAATCAGGAATTATGAAAAAAGAGTTTTAACAAATAAGCATCATTTCAGCGTCGTCCCTGCTGGACATAGGCCTCTCCCTAGTGTCGCCAACATTGACTGGTCCCGTGTGACTCGCATCCAACGGATCCCCGCAACCTTCACCAAATCATCGGTCCACCTAGTGGGAGGCCTTCCAACGCAACGCCTTTCGGTTCGCGGTCGCCACTCCAGAAATTTTCGGCCATCTGTTCTGCCAGCAATATGCCCACTGCCACTTAAGCTTGGCAATTCTTCGGGCTACGTCGGTAACTTTGGTTCTCTTGCGGATGTCCTCATTCGATCACGCAAGGGAACTTCGAGCATAGCCCTCTCCATTACTCTTTCAAATAAGATACTGAGTAAAAAATCTTTTTTCATATTGTCTATTCTTTGTTGTTGTGATATCACACAGATATTTATAAATACCGTTAATTCCTTTTTTCTGTACATAACATGATATAATGTTAATTTAGTTTCAGTAGTCAATTTATTATGAGGTTGATCAAAGGAGACAATTGTATTATAGCTGCTGCCATTTAGTATGGCATTATAGGTCATTGACCTACCTACATTTATTTTGTCGACATCCTTAATTGCAATCATGGAAATTAAGACTATAAATGCCCTGAATAGGGGATGATCACATTTTTTTTTTCTTTGTCCGTCGGGTAGTTTATTGAAAAGTATTGGACGCGTATTTTTTCTTTTTTCACGTGGTCATAAAAATACAGAGATATATTGAGTTGAAATGGCGCATGACGTCACATGTAGGTAAGTTTTATACCTACTTGTGACGTAGTGAGCCCCCACTCTCCAACTTTAATGAGTTTTAACTAAGTCATGATATTTTGATAAAACAAAAAATACGTGTTTAGACACGTATTTTTTGTTATTTTTGTATTACCTGTCCGACGGACAAAATAGAATGTCGTTTTCTTTACCCAGTCCGCACCCCTATTGACATCTATCGTGATCCTCAACATTTTTACCAATGAAAACTAAATGAATGTTTCATTGTTTTGGTTCGTGCAAAGAGATATTAAGGGAAGGGCAGTGACCAATATTGCCATGCTAAATGGCAGCAACTATAGATTTGGTTTCTGATCATTTACTAAGTACATACATAAGGAACAATATAAAAGTACATACCTCTGTGCTAAAAATATAATGTTATAGTAGTCTATATGCGTCAAACTACATTGGGTAAAACTCAAAGCCATTCATACTAAACGAAATTCAATAAATATAATGGTGTATATAAAAGAAATAATAAACAGTCCTTTCAGTTATTTTTGTTTGACCATAGCTAGCCAACAGCAACCTTGTTCCAACAGGAATAATGACTATTTATTTGACAGACATGTTAGTATCAGCAACTCAACAGCGACCTTATACAGAGTGTAGGGTACAGCCCTCCGCAAACTGACAGGGAGAAAAATTACAGTGGAATATGATACAAAATAAGGAGGTGAATGTACCGTTAGTTTCCGGAGGGCTGTTTACACCACTGTATTATTGAATATAAAGATCACAGTGATTTGGCGGTGATTGGAAATCGGACCTGCAATAATGTGAAAGGACTATAAGTTCTGCCTTACACACAAATCTGATATAAAACATTAGTGACTGGGCAACATTTTTTTTATTTTATAAAACAATCTCGGGTATTATGCAATATAAAAATATAGGCGGGTGTAGAATATCTTGGCTATTTTAGAATATATCCAACTGCTTAAAAAGCTACTTCGTCACACGTTCATGATTGATGATGAGACCTTATGATTTCATTCCAAAGACCGATAGTTATGTCTACTCTGGGTCAACCAATTCAATTTGGAGAAGTATGATCATCTGAAGTGTTTACAAAAATATTGTATGGACCGTGACCCTTCTTCTTTTATGGTTGTGGCGCCATATGACTTTGCTATCGCGAAGATATCGTGATCCTGGAGGAGTTGAGTTTCCCAAATGGCCTGTGTACAACTTTCAAAACTTTTAAAAGTCTTATAAATGTAAGCTGAAGAAGCGTATTTATTTGTTAAAATTTTTTAGCATTCTGCACTGAGGTTGTTTTATTTTACATTTTAATTGTTGTATTAGGTCGAAAATTTTTAATGAAGGACCTACTTTCATTTCTAATATTTCGATGATGTCGTCTTTTGTCAACTTTAACATCGCAGCGCCGGTGATGTTTGTGAAGTTAACGCAGTATGGTTGGCAGTCATTGACGGTTAGAAATCTGGCAACGTCTGCTGTGGTCCAGTTTTTAGGATCAATGGAGTTAAGGACATCTAAGGGTACTGATGTATTGACTAGTCTAGGTATCACCTTGTCAGGATCTGGATCCTCAATCAAGGAGACAATTGGGGAAAGCTGCGGTATGTTCTGACTTGAATCAAGAGATATGTCAGTGTGATCTTGTATGTTCTGAGATATATCAGTTACTGTGTTCTGAGATGTGTCTGCAAGTGAACTCTGAAATAAATAAAATATAAATATTTAAAAAATTTACATACACTTTTCAATTAACTACTCACGCCTTTTTCCCATGGGTAGGCAGAAACCACAGAACGCCACTCGCTATGATTCTTACATACTTCTATTGCCTCGTCCACTTTCATAGATCTGGTCATACAGGCACACTGATTGCAAGTACTACGGACCTGACCTTTCTAAATAATGGCACCAATAAGGTTAGTAATGTCCGTCTAGGGCGTCCCTCCCGGCGTTGCCAATCACATCTGCCTTGTACCTTTGTTAGTCGCCTTTCACTCATCCTCTCCAAACTATCTAAGCATATCCTTTTCTACTTTTGTCTGATTCCACAACAACACCGGCAGCACCACCCCAGAAAGTTATGACTACCGAAGCTATTGGTTGCTGCCACTTCAAGTAATCATAACTGAAGCATTGAAATCCACACAGTTCGAATAATTTACTTACTACTTGAGTGACTGATATAACAAGAAACTTTAAACTTACTGGGGTCTCAGTCTTCACATCTGGAAGCCTTTCCTCAGAAGGCTCACTGCTATCTTTAGATTCCGTATCAACATCCATCTTGTTTTGGTTGGAGTTGTTTTCAGGCGGGCATGGTGCATCTGGGGACACTTCAGACACGCTCGTAGGGGGCGATAGGCTCTTGGTATCACCCATGTCAGAGTTCTGTGAGCTATCTTCGGTCGTGTTTGGCGGTTGAGCGACTTTTATTCCTACTGAAAGAGCAAGATGTAAGTATGTTAGCCTTATTCAACAAGCGACGGTATATTAGCACTAATAATGTTGCGATTTATTCAAAATTAGGAGTGAGGCATCGTGTTTGGGTATTGGGACGTCTATGTCTCGAAATCCCGGGATTTTTTGGGTAAATAATATTGTAAGTTCTTATTTTAGAAAAGTCATAATAAACTTGTATTCAAGCATTGAGAGCAATATCAATAATTTAGTTTATCAAGTAATTACTTGAAACTCTTACTTAGCGAGTGTAGCGTCATTAGAAAAAGCACTACAGCTCTATCTATGACACAAATGAAGAACTAACATCAAAACTTTTAAGTTATACGCGACTTAAGATCATATAGAAAACCCGTCTGTCGGTCAGTAGCCCACCAGACACAACTCCCGTCTGGTCGGAGGATCTTCCCTTTCAACTGGAGATGTAGAACTTTATACCTTGTTCTTACTCCCCCTAAACTATTTAGTGACCAGAGAACGCATTTATTGCGTGTAGATGCGTCCCTATTTTGTGTTACAAAAACATCACGCCTATACCCATACTATACCGGTAAAACGGGGGGGAATAGGGATGCGAGGGTGAATAGGGACAAAACTTTGAATGGGATTTCATTATTGAATACAAAAATTCGTTACTAAGCTATTGAACTCAATTTTATTTTAATTAAATAAATAAACAATAGAGTATTTTTAGGCTATCAATAATATTTAAATAACGAGAAAATGCCTTTCAAATTTTCGTCCCGATTCACCTCCGTGTTCCTATTCACCCCATTTTACGGTACCCGAAGAGTAAGGCACAGGTGAACGTAATAGTACACCCACATTTCACCATTTATGTTTAAGTCCCATGTAATAGGGGACAAGCCTATTGCCATCAACCGTGCACAAATCGAGACTCCGTGGCTGCTACTGAAATTCATGATGGCAAAACCCAATAAAACTTTGCCTGACCCAAAATCAAAATATTTTTATTTCACATAGCCCTACATGGGCACCTGTAAAACATCGACAAAAATGTGCTCGGTTCGGGTTGGTCGTTTCCTATGGAGAAGAACCGGCAAGAAACTCCATGGTTACTCTTTTAAAATCATTTGGTTTTACAATTTTTCTCCCGGGAAAATCGAACCCGTCCTCGGTTCATATCATCTCATCTCTTTCCCAGCAGTAGCGTTTGCAACCACTCGACCAACGAGGCATTCATAAAGGGTGTAAAACACCTCTTAACGAAGCCAAAAGGCACTGGTTCTCCCTGTCATTGCGATCATTTTTTACCATACCTGGGAACCTTCGAGTTACGGAGATATTCGGGGGTCAAAGTTCCAACTTTTTGACAAGTATTTTTCTAAATACAAGTTGTTAATGTAAGATTTTTACTTTAAACACCTCCACGACCCCCATACTATTCAATCCGTCCATCAGCACAATGTTTTGAGAGCGTTACATTGAGTTCTACCACAAAACATGATTTTACACCCCCCAAAAAAAAGTCGTTTCCCAGCAATATTTTTTGCGTAAAGTTACTTAGTTTCATGTACAGAATGCTTGGTTGACGGCTTCGTGATGAGGTGATTTACACCGTGCATATTTCATGTTAGTGATGCTTTAATAAATAATCGCATTTTCGAGTTCATACCTTGCTTTCGTCGTCTTCTTATCTGCTTGACAGGCAGTTTGCGCGGCGGCCGTGGAGGCGGTTGAAGCGGTCCTTCTAGTCTGTGACCTACCGCTCGACACCAGCCAACTGGGTACACGTCCGTACTGTGCGCCCATAGCCATTGGTCGTACTCCATGCCCCAACCGTCGAAGTGGACCTTTAAATTAAAAAAAAAGATGTTTCTTATCTATCTCCATTGTATGTCTTATGTCGTACATGAAATTACACCCACCGTACTCCCGCGCCCTCTCCATGTGTGTTGCGCTTAATAGTACGGCAAATATGGCGCGCGGGTTAGCAGCACTGTATATTTACATTGTTTAATTTTGCATAGGAAAGACAGCATAATTCACTCTCTAATTGATATTGGTCCGTCGGCGGCGGCGTCAACAATTCACCATCAGCTATTATTATATTCATCATCTGCTTAGCTTTTATAGCATAGCATAGCTAAGAAAAAGCTAAGCATCCGGTTAGGATGGATCCTAACCGGATGCAGCTAGATACTAGTAATTTATATAAAGAGACTGGCTACAACATGACCTCAACTCAAATTTGCAGAGTGCGGGTATTATTACCTACACAAGAGCCAATAATCCATCTAAAAACATAAAGAAAAACAAACCTTAAGCAGATCAGCGACAACTCTAGCGACAGTGGCCACGCACACAAGTCGTGGGTCCATAAGATCAGCGCACTCAAGTCGCATGCCAGCGACGAACCCGTGAGATACCACGTGACCTCGCGCCGCGAACAGCGAACGGTCAGCCGCCTGTCCACCGCATACGGTCAAGTAATGCTCCCAATTGAACTCTTCCATTGTAATACTGTAAAAGAAAATAAAATGTTATAAGAAAATCTAGTAAGTTATATCCAGCTTCCACTGACAACCACTTGCAGCAATTCGTGGCTCGGTACGGCTATTGGGTCGTCTTCCGAAAGTACCTGTTTACTACTGTGACTGATTGAGATTGAATGTGGGATTCAAAATAGCAATTTATATGGTTTTCTGGTTAACTCATAGTTCATTTATCATCAACGAGTGCCAAATAGGTGACGAGAAGTTTCGTACGATTTCATAACAAAATTGATAAGAATCAAAACTAAATGTGAATGAAGGGTGAGGAATGAACTTCGTGCGTGTTCACCTCAAAATAAATAGCGACACTGGAAATTCCAAATAAAGATATTGAACGCAAAAGGGGTTTACAATGTACGCGACTAAAGTTAAAAGTCGAACCGCACACTCAATATCTTTAGGTTTAACTTCATATTACCACTAGCCGACTTACCCAGCAGGAGGCACAAGAGGAATATTATTAGCCAGTGCAAAACCCACAGGAAATATGCACGGCGATCTCTGATGATAGCAAAACCAATCGGCACCCGATGCGTCAGCAGGATAACAGTCAATCCTGATCATCATGTACCCTTCATTCAATATTTGCATCACTGTAGCAGCGCAAACAGCTGATAAGTTCAGAGGGTCAATGGCCTCAAGCTTCATTCCCTCAGCAAACAAAGGAGGTTCATCACTGGGGTATTTATAAAACATCTCAGGAGTACTGTCACTCGGTATAAGCCGACCGGCGGCTACTCTATGGCCATAACTTTGAGGTGCATCCAAAGGATGGCCAATTCTAAAAGCCCACCCAACAGGGTGTATGAGTGGCGAGTCTTCGTGGCACCAAAAACCGTTGTCTTCTGGTGAGCTGTCGTAATATTTCACGTGTAAGCGTTTTCCTATAATTTCGCATACAGTAGCTACCTGGAATGTACAAAAAAGAAGGTTATTATTATTATCATGCAGATGACGTGTGTATGACTATATTAATGTATATTAGTTATTTAAGAAAATTACAGATTTTGAAACAAATTGAACAATGCTTGACAATTACAAGATCAGATAAATAATAAAGAAGGAATCATCTTAACTAATATTTTAACGTGTATTTCGTGACGTCACTTTTCAATATCGAATATATATAAGTATTAAAACACGTTTAAACTATTAACGAAAAACTTGAAATATTTCCAACTCTATCAGTACAAACCTGTGAAATTGCAAAATATGTGATGTCACACAAGGGAGGGGGGAGTCCCATAAATGTGACATTCGTGTGACTAATTTATGGATGGCCCCTGTTTGTTTGTGAAACATGCAAACACATATAAACTATCTGAAACCCTATGCCCTAAGGCATGTGGTTTCATTTTACCACCCTCCACGCGGGTGAAGACGCGAGTGAAAGCTGGTTAAAAATAAAATACAAAAATGTACCTTAACTTGTGAGATCCTATTTTTATCAACAACTTCCATGATGGTGCCAATAGAAAACCTAGATACAATACTATCATTCAATTTAGTATAGAAATTGGCGGGTAATGTTCTCGCTCCAGTTAGCTGCTTCACAAGGAATCTGAAATAGTCATAATGAAATATGATAAATGATTTTTATTTTCTTAATCGCAATGTGTATGTCAGTCCCATCTTACCCTACATACGCATTTATCATATCTGGGCCATAAACCTAAACAGACTCTTTGTATCATCGCTATTTGGTTGAGCCAGAATTTTATGGCATGTGCCTACTTCAAGTATGTTCAACATCAAGACCCTTCGATCATATTATTGATCGAAGTCAAGACCCTAAACAAATCATTTCTCCCCGACTTATACCAAACATAGTCCATCAATAAGTGGTGTAAGTCTTCAACAACTTCTCAGTCCACACAGTGAGGCGAGTTCGTTTTTCTCATCATGAACACAAAACTTATTACATGGAATGTGTCCAAATCTGATTGAAATGATAACATGATATTATACAAGGTGTTGTTTTGCATCCTCGTCAAATTCAACGAGGTAACTATGTTAATGATTCTCGTCCCGAATCAATAATAAAATGGGTTGGCAATTTTTTTTTTTCTTATTTACGGAAATCGGTAAGTGTGAACCACCCTTGTTTTAAACGAGGCTCGTCTGATCCTCGCCCTATAACCGCGCTTTTACACATACAAACAATCTCAAACGTTTATTCGATAATTTCTTATTCTCTAAACCACGTTAAAGAGGGCTAATCTAAAATAACAATTAATTTAATTAATTTGTCAATTAATATTGACAAACTTAAACAACCAATTTTAATTGATTATTAATGTCTTTTGTGACAAGCTCCTGAATTTTGACGAAGATGCAAAACAACACCTTGTATTGTCAAGTGAAATATTTATTTGTATTTCATTTTTAATAACCATAACCGCAGTAGTGATAGCCTAGCGGTATGACCGTCGGACTGCCGAGTCGTAGGTCTCTAGTTCGATCCTACGACACGCACCTCTGATTTTTCGGATTCATGTGCGTATTGGTATAATCATCACTTGCTTCGGTGAAGGAAAACATCGTGTGGAAACCAGCATGCCTGAGGGACATTTCACGACGGCATAGAAAGTCTGTCACCAGGGTAGGCACTTAACCACACGATGAAGAAGAAGACCATAACTAAAGTATTATTATTTCTATTCGGCTACCATGTTGTATTGTACCTCGATTCAGATCAAGGCACATCCATATCTTTCCATCATTGATGCAACATTTCATTATCCATTTTCGCGACAGGCCTTCGGTCAATTTTTAACGATGCAAGTCATAAGTTTCCACGACACGGCGTCACAATGTTTGACAATGCGACATAGTATTGTGTGGAACTGTTTTGTACCTCTGGCCACAATACTGAATGTTTTGTAATTTACAGAGCATTACACATGCTTATAATGACAAACATACCTTTTCCAGTCTGTATATTTAGCTTCAATACTACAAGGAGGTATAAGAGGTTTGCCTCTAGTTGCACACCAACCTACGGGGTGAACTTCTGAGCAGCAAAGATTAACCCAGAAGTCTTTAGAATCATCGCTGCCAAAACCTTCATAGCGTAACAATCCCATGTAGCCTTTCACCTGTAAAAAGAGTTGAAAGTCATTAAAAAAATAAACAGTCATTAGAACATCACAAACAATCTCGTTTAAAAAAAACAGATGTGGCAAAAAAAAAAATCTTTGAACCACTGATACTCAAATCTCTGGTGGTATTTTTAGGATTAACACATCTATCTATGATAGGCACAGATAAATAAACTGTTAACTGGTATGAAACATGGGTCGAAAACAGCTGTAACCACTACATAGTATAAAACAAAGTCGCTTTCTCTGTCCCTATATCCCTATGTATGCTTAAATCTTTAAAACTACGCAACGGATTTTGATGCGGTTTTTTTAAATAGATAGAGTGATTAAAGAGGAAGGTTTATACTTATGTATAATAAAATCCATTGATTAGTAGAGAAATACTGTTATTTTTGAGGTTTCTAATGTGATGTCGTAAATAATTACATTTTTTCCGCTTACAATGCAAACGCAGGCTGAACCCTACGAGATTTATCAAAATAATGTACTAAGTATTGTACACATTGAAAAGGTCTACAGAAAACTCCGCGATGGTATATGTCTATCTCTTATGGATAACCCACGATAACATTTTTTTCTCATTTACTTTTTACGACAAATAATGGCTAATTATCAGCATTGCACCCGTGCGAAGCCGGGGCGGGTAAAAAATCAACAACCATCAAGGTTCAATCACTTATCTTAATTAAGTTTTGCAAAAAGCATGGTTGCAGAATCATCCTGGTCAAAAATTGTTACAAATTGCTCTGTGGGATGCCTTACCCAAATTGATTACTACTGGTCTGGAGTATATTAGTTCCTGTGGGAATCATTTCTTACCACCATGTGGGCAAAGTCCCAGGCAACAATAAAAACAGTTCAAGATAACAAGTCAATAATAAAAACAGTTCAAGGTACTTACTTTCAATACTGTAGCTACCCAAAAATAGTCACTCATCTTATCATTGCTATTCTCTAAATCATTATTTTTTACTTCCACTTTCATGCCCTCAAATGTACTGTCCCACATTTCATGGAGGGGAGCATGCTTGAATAAGCTCACTGGTGCGGCGAGGAAGTCGCAGCCAAATAACTCGTCCTTCCATTCATAACTGTTGGCTACTATAGCAGCTGATTGTTTTATGGGTCCAGCCTAATAACAATATCATAAATCTTAATTAACAACAACAGGAATTACAGGAGCTGGTTTACATAAATGCACAATCTTATATAGAGAAAGGTAAGTATAGTAGTAGTATAAGAAGGTCCTGATGTACAGGTCAGCTGTCCAGCTTAGATATAACATTTTATTTATAAATAACAAAAAAAAATAAGTCAAGCTGCAAGTTAAAGTTGGCATTGGATTTTTAAAATTGGAATATTTTATTGTAATAGATAATTTGTTAAGTTATTGGAATACTAGCTGTCCCGTGCAACTTCGTCTGCGTCACATTTTCCCCGTTTTTGCAACATTTTTCATTGCTGCTCCACTCCTATTGGTCGTAGCGTGATGATATATAGCCTATGTCCTTCCCCAGGTTAAAATCTATCTTCTTGCCAAATTTCATTAAGATCCGATCAGCGGTTTAGTCGTGAAAAGGTAACAAACAAACAAACAAAGTGACTTTCGCATTTTTATTATTAAGTATGGATTGTACCACATTTAGAGATTTAGAGTGAACTGAAGAAGTCAGGAGATTCAGGGAGAGGCCTTTGCCCAGCAGTGGGATGATGAACGCTAAATTATTAAAAGTTAGTGTTGTATAAAAAACAACTGTAGTCATTATTAACCACTTAGTGTAATGAGTTTATTGTTACAATAGGCACCATGCTACTTAAACTTAATTAAATGTAAATGAACTGTATTACGTAGTGTGTACAAACTTCAATGAATTTTTAAGGAAACTTGCAAAAGAAATGCAAATATTTTGAATGAGTAGGCACTAAAACATAGATTACTGTATCTATTGTGCTGTCAACAATCAGCTGACACAAGGTAAAGAAGGAATTTATCACAGAATACATTATTGATTTACTAATCTTTATTTACCTGGATCTCATTCAATGAAGTCTGCCAGTGCTGCAGCTGAGGCAGCGGCGCCATCGGTATCATACCCGCCATGTGTTCGGCACCTTCCATCAACTTGAACTTCCAATTACAATGACGTCTTCTTACGTTACTCGCGTTGCATCTAAGCGAACAAAACTTATTGTTCTTCTGGTAGAACCGTCTCCGACGACCGACGCGACCACATAACTCGCATATTGCTGTAATAATAACACTAAATAATTGATCTTTACACTCGATTTCCTCATTACCTGTAGATGTACTCACCGAAACTGTCTTTTTCTAGGGGTATTATTGAAAGATCGTCCGTAATATTAATGTCATCAGTTTGATCAGATGAGTTATTTGTATTTACGACATTGCCGGCATTGTAATAAGCCATAATTCATTTGCAGTCACGATATTGCTACCGAATGTCGTCGCCGCAAACACTTCAATACACATGACTAAAATTTTCAAACTTTGGATACGTAGTAATTAATACAATACGTATTGCAGTACAGCCACAAAACGTTTATAGTTAACTTCAGAAATAATTTTAATGTTTTGCTTTTCCACAGGTCACCAAACAGCGAAATGAAAATTCGTTTCGCATTCACAACATTGCCTGAATTTGCTTGCTTGCCAGAGCAAAGACATAGAGTATATATATTACTTTACTCTTTGATAGTAATATAGATAGCAAAGAAAAGATTAGAATACATACATACATAGACCAAAGATTTGAATACTACCAAACGGATAGCCACAGCCAAAAAATACGTGAAAACAACGAAAAACCAAAATATTATTTGTGTTGCCATCTGCATAGCTATTCACAACCAATCGATTGGACAACTAATCTAATCGAGTGACCGTGCAATCGATCAAGTCTTCCAAACGCTATTCACACAACCGATGTCGATCGATTTTGACCAATTTTGACATTTTCCATCGATTGTGATTCGGTTATGAAGACATCAATTGACCGACAGCTATTAGCAGTAGAGAGTAAAGTCGAATGAAAGTTAAAAGCACTTTATACTAATTTAAGCAGTGTCTGAAGTATGTGTACATATTGTATAGATGGTTAAACTATTCTTTTGACTATTGCATAAAGATTTACACCAGTTTATGTGGTTACATACGTACGTTACATAAAAATTTGTTCTTGAGTTTGATTTTAATTATTTGGTTAGATGAAGTTCGTGATTGTGCGATCCTGAGACCGTGAGCGTGCCGCAGAAGGACAGAGGCTGGAGACATTATCTCTTCATCGAAGAAAACGAGACATGATGGATCCATTTGCTGACCCGCGCTTCCAGTCTGTGTACAGGCTATCGCCTGACATGCATAGCTATTCACAACCAATCGATTGGACAACTAATCTAATCGAGTGACCGTGCAATCGATCAAGTCTTCCAAACGCTATTCACACAACCGATGTCGATCGATTTTGACCAATTTTGACATTTTCCATCGATTGTGATTCGGTTATGAAGACATCAATTGACCGACAGCTATTAGCAGTAGAGAGTAAAGTCGAATGAAAGTTAAAAGCACTTTATACTAATTTAAGCTGTGTCTGAAGTATGTGTACATATTTTATAGATGGTTAAACTATTCTTTTGACTATTGCGTAAAGATTTACACCAGTGTATGTGGTTACATACGTACCTTACATAAAAATTTGTTCTTGAGTTTGATTTTAATTATTTGGGTAGATGAAGTTCGTGATTGTGCGATCCTGAGACCGTGAGCGTGCCGCAGAAGGACAGAGGCTGGAGACATTATCTCTTCATCGAAGAATACGAGACATAATGGATCCATTTGCTGACCCGCGCTTCCAGTCCGTGTGCAGGCTATCGCCTGACATGGTCCTTAGCCGAATTGTAGAAATAAAGCCCTATTTCCCAAGCGTTGATTCATCAGCCGCAATCCCCATTGAACTCAAAGTAAGTAATAGTAAATATAAAGTAAGTAATGAAAGTCATCACAATAACAGCACGGTAGAGAAAGTATACAACGAGGTGTCATTATTCACTCTCATTAAAATTTGTTATTATAGCCTGCAATCAGGAACAAACTATACTGTTACTGATAAACTCATCCCTATAACCCTACCTCTATGTAGTACTGCCTTAGTGTGGTTAAGGTTTAGCTAGACCCTCCCTGGGTTTAGGTAAACATGCAATCCCTAGTATACATATAATAAAACGTAAATCCAATGCAGTCATCTGACATGCATATTTATTTACACTCTTTTATTTTAGGTGTTAGCTGCCTACACTTTTATGGCCAAAGCAATTGCCAGAAAACTGACAGAAGCAATGCCTTTGTTAGCTTGAACCGGGCATCTGTTTCCAGGGCCATAACGGAGACCACGATGGCACTAAATACTGCACTCAAACAGTGCGTTCAATTCCCTTGCCAAGTAAATGAAAGGCAACAAATTTTACAAAAGTAAGAAGTATTCTTTATTTAGATTACAAAAATCACAGAATGTTTTACTAATACACACATAACACAGTTAAAAATAAAACACTTTCTTTTACATTAGGACAATTTATTAGAATAGTACTATACAAAACAAAGTCAACAGGAAATACTACTTTAGAAGATTACAATAGTGTAATGTAAAAATATAACATTAGTCACATATTTGTTTCTTTATAACTAAAGTCACCATAATTTAAAAGATACAAGAACTTAACTAAGAAATTGTCTATGAGCTGTTACAATAAATTATAGTATATAAGACGAAATACATCTATTTATTGTACAATTAAATGTTTATTTTCAGAAAATACAGCAGGTTCGGGTTCCCTGGTGTTTTAGGATATGTGGATGGGACACATGTTCTGCTGCTACATCTTGCTGGCATCTAGGTCAGTAACTGTAACAATAATGATAAACATTCGTGTTAAAAAATAAATACTTAATTAAAATTTAATGTTTCCAGGTGATTCTGGAGCTTTGGATTCTTATCCCGATTCTTAATGCTGAGCAAAATTGCTCGGAAGCATGGTACACAGAACTGCAAAACATACATAAGATCATGCATGAAGAGTTACTTCAAGGTGTAGAAAGGGTGCTTTAGGTGCTTGAATACAGCCCAAATAAAGTAGGATGCATCACCAAGGCATGTGCAGTTCTGAATAACATGTGTATATGGGGCCGCTTGCCTGAACACTAAGAAATTGAATTGGAGAACCAACCCCCTACAGAAACATCACAGATTCAGGAATTGAGCAAGATGGCTATAGTAGAGGACTTCAATTTAGGGCCAATTTAATAAATAGATTATTTTAATAATTACTTGTGTATCATTTATTTCCATACCTTATCCTTCCTCCAGAGGCAAACAAATTTCAGGCTACAATTTGATGAAGGATAGCTTCGATGCTATGCATTCCAGTTGCCACATCTTCAATTGCTGCTGCGTGCCGTGCGAGTATAGCATGAAGCGGGTCTGGGCGGCTTCTTGACTGTTGGGGCTCTTCTGTTACATATTTTTTTGACACAGGTCGCATCCTGACCTGAGACTCGGCCCCGGGCAAGTCCTCAAGCCCCTGCGTGAACGCAAACATTGTTTCTTTGCTCCAAAGACACTTTTCTGAAAATATGTAATGTCAATTATGTTTTGTAATATTTAAATGATAAGTAAGAAAAACGATGATGTTTTATATACTAGTAAAATACTTACACCATTATTGTTTGTATATGCGTTAAATTAAACCAGAGTTTCGCACAAAACACTTTTGAAAACTTGAGTTTGAGAAGAGTTTGAGGTTATTATTGAAATTTCCAGTTTGACATTAAATCTCATTTACAAAGCAAGTTTGATAAAAATCTGGTAAACTTATTTAAAATAAAACAATCAGTGTTTGCTGTTTTGTTTTATATATGATTACTAAATGTAGATTCTGTAGCCGTACATAACAAAATCCCTAGTAAAAATAATATATTTGCCACTTTAAGCTTTTCTACCACCAATTTCTATTTCCTACCATTTTGTAACGATTCCCTTAAACATAATTGTCAATATTTCAAATATTTAAAAAAAAAACCTTACCGCTCGGATCTGTGAATAGCGTTTTGATAACCGTTCGGTCGCGTTTTGATAACCGTTCGGTCGCAGTTCGGTTATAACCGTTCAGTGTCTATGATTCATTCGGTTTCGATTCGATTGTTTGTGAATAGCTATGATGGTCCTTAGCCGAATTGTAGAAATAAAGCCCTATTTCCCAAGCGTTGATTCATCAGCCGCAATCCCCATTGAACTCAAAGTAAGTAATAGTAAATATAAAGTAAGTAATGAAAGTCATCACAATAACAGCACGGTAGAGAAAGTATACAACGAGGTGTCGTTATTCACTCACATTAAAATTTGTTATAATAGCCTGCAATCAGGAACAAACTATACTGTTACTGATAAACTCATCCCTATAACCCTACCTCTATGTAGTACTGCCTTAGTGTGGTTAAGGTTTAGCTAGACCCTCCCTGGGTTTAGGTAAAATTCAATCCCTAGTATACATATAATAAAACGTGAATCCAATGCAGTCATCTGACATGCGTATTTATTTACACTTTTTTATTTTAGGTGTTAGCTGCCTACACTTTTATGGCCAAAGAAGTTGCCAGAAAACTGACAGGAGCAATGCCTTTGTTAGCTTGAACCAGCATCTGTTTCCAGGGCCATAACGGAGACCACGATGGCACAAATACTGCACTCAAACAGTGCATTCAATTCCCTTGCCAAGTAAATGAAAGGCAATAAATTTTGAAAAAGTAAGAAGTATTCTTTATTTAGATTACAAAAATCACAGAATGTTTTACTAATACACACATAACACAGTTAAAAATAAAACACTTTCTTTTACATTAGGACAATTTATTGGAATAGTACAATACAAAACAAAGTCAACAGGAAATACTACTTTAGAAGATTACAATAGTGTAATGTAAAAATATAACATTAGTCACATATTTGTTTCTTTATAACTAAAGTCACCATAATTTAAAAGATACAAGAACTTAACTAAGAAATTGTCTATGAGCTGTTACAATAAATTATAGTATATAAGACGAAATACATCTATTTATTGTACAATTAAATGTTTATTTTCAGAAAATACAGCAAGTTCGGGTTCCCTGGTGTTTTAGGATATGTGGATGGGACACATGTTCTGCTGCTACATCTTGCTAGCTTCTAGGTCAGTAACTGTAACAATAATGATAAACATTCATGTTAAAAAAATAAATACTTAATTAAAATTTAATGTTTCCAGGTGATTCTGGAGCTTTGGATTCTTACCCCGATTCTTAATGCTGAGCCAAATTGCTCGGAAGCATGGTACACAGAACTGCAAAACATACATAAGATCATGCATCAAGAGTTACTTCAAGGTATAGAAAGGGTGCTTTAGGTGCTTGAATACAGCCCAAATAAAGTAGGATGCATCACCAAGGCATGTGCAGTTCTGTATTACATGTATAATATGGGGCCGCTTGCCTGAACACTAAGAAATTGAATCGAAGAAGCAACCCCCTACAGAAACATCACGGATTCAGGAATTGAGCAAGATCGCTATAGTAGAGGACTTCAATTTAGGGCCAATTTAATAAATAGATTATTTTAATAATTACTTGTGTATCATTTATTTCCATACCTTATCCTTCCTCCAGAGGCAAACAAATTTCAGGCTACAATTTGGTGAAGGATAGCTTCGATGCTATGCATTCCAGTTGCCACATCTTCAATTGCTGCTGCGTGCCGTGCGAGTATAGCATGAAGCGGGTCTGGGCGGCTTTTTGACTGTTGGGGCTCTTCTGTTACATATTTTTTTGACACAGGTCGCATCCTGACCTGAGACTCGGCCCCGGGCAAGTCCTCATGCCCCTGCGTGAACGCAAACATTATGTTTCTTGGCTCCAAAGACACTTTTCTGAAAATATGTAATGTCAATTATGTTTTGTAATATGTAAATGATAAGTAAGAAAAAGGATGATGTTTTATATACTAGTAAAATACTTACACCATTATTGTTTGTATATGTGTTAAATTAAACCCGAGTTTCGCACAAAACACTGTTGAAAACTTTTGAGTTTGAGGTTATCATTGAAATTGCCAGTTTGACATTAAATCACATTTACAAAGCAAGTTTGATAAAAATCTGGTAAACTTATTTAATAAAACAATCAGTGTTTGCTGTTTTGTTTTATATATGATTACTAAATGTAGATTCTGTAGCCGTACATAACAAAATCCCTAGTAAAAATAATATATTTGCCACTTTAAGCTTTTCTACCACCAATTTCTATTTCCTACCATTTTGTAACGATCTCCTTAAACATAATTGTCAATATTTCAAATATTTAAAAAAAAAACCTTACCGCTCGGATCTGTGAATAGCGTTTTGATAACCGTTCGGTCGCGTTTTGACAACCGTTCGGTCGCAGTTCGGTTATAACCGTTCAGTGTCTATGATTCATTCGGTTTCGATTCGATTGTTTGTGAATAGCTATGCTGGCCAAACCCCCAAGGAACTGTAGATAGTTATTTATAAATTATATTGCTATTTCGAGGGGCTCGTGGCTAAGGCAAAGGATAGTAGACGTGTGGATCGATGGATTTACAATTTTAAATGGTTAGACATCCAATGTGATTAAATTAACTTTAGGGTTAGATTGATTTTAGCGGCGATTGGCAGCAGTGACCTCTCGCGTCCGGCCTGGTTCACCCCAACGGTCATCGGTTCTACGGCTCATATGGCCGGCCCATTGCAGCTTACTTATTCTGTGGGCTATGTCGACTACTCTGGTTCACTGTCGGATCACCTCGTTCCGGATGCGATCCCTCAAAGAGACTCCAAGCATGGCCCGCTCTTCTAGTCTTTATGCTCTGTGGAATACGCGACGAGAAGACCCGACAAAGCTTCCCAAATGCTGCCCAGCCTAGCTGAATTCTTCTGTTAACCTCTCTCTCAAAGTTGTTCTTACCAAACTGCAGAGTTTGCCCGAGGTAAACATATTCTTGAACAACCTTAAGAGGAGCGCCATTGACAACAATAGGTCCTGGGGTGACGTGTTCGTTGAACATAACCTGCGTTTTGTCCAAGTTCACCCTGAGACCAATGCGTAGTGAAGAATCAACTAGGCCATCCAGCATCTGCTGCAAGTCGTGCAGCGATTCAGCCAGTATGACGATGTCATCTCCAAATCTCAAGTGTGAGATGTACTCGCCGTTGATGTTAATGCCACGTCCTTCCCAATTCAGCGTCCTCATCCTCCAGTGCGTTGGCGAACAATTTCGGGGAGATTACGTCCCCTTGCCTCACTCCCCGACG
This sequence comes from Cerastis leucographa, assembly GCA_963082945.1. Lineage (NCBI taxonomy): Eukaryota > Metazoa > Arthropoda > Insecta > Lepidoptera > Noctuidae > Cerastis > Cerastis leucographa. The sequence continues at coordinate 13,458,606 of OY720357.1, forward strand.
CAATGGGATACCCCTTGTTAGCTGGTTCTGAGTTTGGACGGTTATTGTGGCGTTTTCGTACAGACTTCTCAGCACTTGGATATATCGCCAGTATACTTGGCATCGCTGCAGAGACTCCAGAACTGACCAAGTCTCGATAGAGTCAAAAGCCTTCTCATAGTCCACAAATGCAAGACACAGAGGCCGATTATACTCTTCGGACTTCTGTATAATCTGCCGCATTGTGTGAATTGTTCAGCAGCGTCGAGATTCTCACACTCTTTCTTTTCTCTTTTCTGTTCTTCACAACCCTAAAGCTCCTTCGTACCTTCGGGAACGCTTTGAATATCTTGTACCTAGAGGTAAACCCTGTCGCTCTTCATCATCTCTTCTCCTTCGTTTCCCTCCCCACTCCTCAAGTCGATATGATGGATCATTTACTTTTCGCTCTGTGCGCCTTTGGAATTCAATTCCACACTTCTTGCGGGATAGCCCGTCGTTAGACGTGTTCAAAGTCAAAGTCAAAGCATTTATTTCAATTAGACCATTACAGGCACTTTTGAAAGTCAAAAAAACAAAATAAAACGCGAAGCTACCGTCCAAGCCGAAGTCCAGAGTAAAAGATTAAATCAGTAATTAAAAAATAAAGTAATTAAAATAAACCGTGGCAGCTAAGAGATGACCAGTAACAACTGGCAGCGCCCGTTCACGAACATGACGCATGTATCAGCCATCATTCAACTCAACCATTTTGAAGGGAACTAAACGACCCGACACACCCGCCACCATCAGCGTGACATTTAAGTGAGCATGACATTCACTCAACCACCAGGGTAATTTCGCGTCAATGAAAGATTTAGGTACTCATTAAATGGTGGCTTTACAGTACATGGTACTCACACATGTGCTATGCAATTATATAATACTAAGAGATTGAATCTATACAATGCAGATATATTTTTACAATCTTCTGCAGCTTCCACAATAACTTCACTTTCTAATTCTGATGATTCCGATTGCCCCTATGGTTGTGGAGCAGGACCAGCATTGAGCCAAGCATTTTTATCATCAATATAATCCCCCAACTTATAATATGCTTGCCTACATAGTGTGCGTTTTATGCAAGATTTAAATTTCGTTTCATTCAGAATTCAATTGTAGATGTGGGGAGGTATTTTATTGTAACATTTTTTAAACAGTACCCCATGAAAGATGAGTCTACTTTAGCTAACTTGAAACCTGGCTGAACTAGTTGGTCTCTGTTTCTAGTATTATAGTGGTGCCGGTCACCTCTTTTACTAAATAAATGCAGATTTTTCCTAACGTACATGATGTTTTCATAGATGTATTGACAAGTTACCGTCATGACGTTAATCTCCTTGAACAGTTCTCTTAGAGAATCGCGCCTACGTAGATTATATGGCTCTGATAGCTCTTTTCTGCAGAATAAATAAAGACTCAATGTCTGCAGCCCGTCCCCATAGTAAAATACCATATGACATAATACTGTGAAAGTAACTAAAATACACTATCCTCGCGGTATCTACATCAGTAAATTGACGGATTTTTCTGACAGCATATGCTGCTGAACTCAGCCGTCCTGCAAGAGATGTTAAATGAGGACCCCATTGTAGCCTTGAGTCGAGCGTGATCCCCAAGAAAACAGTTTCATCGACAAATTCAAGTTTCTCTTGATTCAATACTATGTCACAGTCACTACTTTTGACATTTGGTAGAGAAAATCTTATGCACTTAGTTTTTTTCCCATTTAATACTAAATTATTTGCGGTAAACCATTTATGGACCTGCATTAGAGCGTTATTTACATCGTCAAGGTTTGTGGCACGTCTGTTTATCTTAAATATTAACGAAGTATCGTCCGCAAACAACACCATTTGTGGTTGGTTTTTAAATAAATGGGGAAGGTCATTAATATATACTAAAAAGAGGAAAGGACCCAATATCGAACCTTGTGGTACACCCATTTTTACTTTCAAAGCCATTGAATTTACACCATTTACCTGTACTTGCTGCTGTCTATCATTTAAATACGATTTTACTAAACTGAGCGCAAGTTTACCTAAGCCGTAATGCTCAAGTTTCAAGAGCAAGGTTTGGTGATTTACGCAATCAAATGCCTTCGAAAGGTCACAGAAGATTCCTATGGCATCTTGTGCCTCTTCCCACGCAGTATATATGTGTTTTAATAAAGTGACACCGGCGTCAGTTGTACAACGTCCCTTGGTGTTCAGGAAAGGAATAAGAGAACATTTCCTGTCAATATGTTAATAGTATGTTTATAGTATTTTATGTATGTTTATTTATATATGTATTGTATGTATTACGTATGTAGTAGTTAATTTAAGTTTTGAATCGTAAGTTTATCCTTGCAAATCTCGCAATCGAAAAATGGTTTGCTGTAAGAAAACCCAATTCTGGGTTAAGCTCGCCGTCGTACATACGTTTTTATATTGCAATCTGTGTGTATATTTCTTTTTAATTTGGTGTGCATTAAATAAAGAATAAGAATAAGAATGTGGTCTGTGGTGCTGAATCCTCCTCGAAACCCGGCCTGCTCCGGTGGCTGAAAGTCGTCGATTCTTCGCGCTAGACGATTTGTGACGACTCTTGAAAACAGCTTATATACGTGGTTAAGGAGCGAAATGGGTCTGTAATTCTTTAATAGGGTCTCGTTCCCTTTTTAAAGAAAAGAACGACCACGCTCTTTCTCCACACTTCTGGAGTTCTCCCAGAGAATAGGACCAAGTTGAAAAGCTTCCGAAGCTCTCTTAATTCAAAAGACCATTTCAGATACTAATCTGCATAGTCCTCATGTAAATTGAGCAATGTCTGGACTTTAAAAGAGTAACAAGATAACAGAGAACCTCTGAGTTTGTTTCGGCTGTTTCTTCTCAGAGTAGTCAGGTACGAAACACCGGCCCCATCTAGCTTGAAAAAAAAATGACGTGTAAAAGTGTTTGTAAAAACCTACTTGCAAAATAAACATCATTTATCATTTAATATTGGACTTCCTCCCGCTTTCAAAAGCTCAGTCGTTATCCCATCCTTACCAGGGGCTTTTCCATTTTTAAGCTGTCTAAGAGCCGCCTCGATTTCATCGGAGTCGGGTTCCTGGTACACAAATCTCTCTGTGACAACGTGGTAGAAGTCTCTAGTGTCTCGAACAGGGTAGCATACCTAATAGTGAAGCTAACCGAGAGGCATAGCCTCAAGGTTATTTAGGGTCAGGTGTTTTTGGCGGCAATTCGTAATTCTTCGCACCCCCTACCTTGCCGTTACCGTGACCGCCGCCAAGATCAGGAATAGCAAGGCCGCCGGGTACTGGGGGCCATGGTTGATTTTGGCTTGCCATTAAAGGATTTGCCCATAATCGCCACGCTGGGCATGCGGGTTGGCGATCGCAGATCGCAGCTTCTCGCACTAGTGACGCTGCTGCCCGTCGCTAGTCTGCGCTATTTAGCTGCGAACGTTTCTATGGAAATGGTTATACCGCCATTTATCGGTCGTCAGAGCCTCGTTTGTTGTTCAGCAGGATGTACCACGAGCAGGTGAGGTTGACTTGGGGCACTGCGATGATGGGTGTGCCCACGTATGCACGTGAAGTGGGCACAGGGATGTCCCTGTGCCCACTTACATCCATGCACTTGAGTGACAACTTGTTTTTGCCTAAATCATGAAATGAAGACTACCCATAGCAAAGGCAGCTCGGTCGCGAGCTGCTTTGTTGTGCGCCGCGAAAGACAGGTGGTTGTCAAGTAAGACTCTTAAGTACTTGGCTTGCTTCTCCCAAGGGATAGGCTTACCGTACATAGTGATCGGGCTGAGCGCGGGTGGCTTATTTTTACGCTATTTAGAGAATAGAACTGCCTGGCTCTTGTCGGGGTTCACCTCGATTCTCCATTTCCGGAACCAAGCGCCAAAGACCTTTTTTTTTTTTTTTTTTTTTTTTTTTTTCGGGATGGGAAATCATCAAATGACTTCTCCCGCTCTGGGCGGAGCGGGAGGGAGTGTCAGACTTGTACTGACTAAAACCCACCCATGTTCCTTCTTCGCCCTTTTTGTTCCAGGGCCGCGGTATCTCTTTCGAACAACCCGCAGCCCTGGCAGGCATCGGCCCTCTCGGGCCCCATCCGGTTTGCTGACATCTCCTTGAGGCGCGCGTGGAACACGTACGCGCCGTCGACACGGCCTGTCGTCATGAGACGGACGGACGGTGAGCTAGCCCATTACTCACCGTCCACAGGCTCGCGCCTACGGTGGCCGGGGGCCACTGGTTGCCCCCCGACGCCCGGGGCGTCTCCCGCGGCGGCTGGGACGTGAGGTTCTCTCCCTCTCACGTTCCGCCACCTCCTTCGCTAGCATGACTGCTTCGCAGAAGGAGGCGACGGCATCCCATTCCCTCTCGCTCCGGACCATGGATTGAACCAGGGCCGGACGCGAGAGGTCGCCGCCGCCAATCGCCGCTACGAGGACACGGCGGTGCTCAGCCCAAGCGGGGCAGAGCTCCACGGTGTGCTCCACCGTGTCCTCCGGCCGATCCTCGCAATGGTAACACCCGGGCGTTTCCTCCCGCCCGATTCGGTGCAGGAACCTCCCGAAACAACCGTGTCCGGTGAGGACCTGCGTCAGGCGGAAGGTGAGGGCGCCGTGCCGCCTCTCTAGCCACTCCTCAAAGAGGGGACTTATCGCCACTATTGTGGCGTGCCCTGCACGTGGTTGCGACAGTCGCTGTCTCCATGTCGCCATGAGATCACGCCGGAGGTCTGTCCGCTGAGCGACAATTTGCCGCGGCAGCGGAGTTTCCCCCCGACGTAGTGCCTCCGCGCGCCATTCGTGCAGGCGCGCGAGGACTATCGCCTCCAGATCCCATGGCGGCAATCCGGCCAAGAGGCTCGCCGCCTCGCCGGAGATCGTACGGTACCCCCGGATCAGCCTTACGGCTACCACCCTCTGGGGCGCGTTCAGGTAATGGGCGGCTCGCCGCCTCAAAGAACGCGCCCACACCGGGGCCCCATAAAGGGCCATGGACCGCACGACCCCCGCGTAGAGCCTCCGCCAAAGACCTTGGCTTAGGTTTGGAGGGTGCTATGGATAGCGTCGTGGCCATTGTAATAAATGGCCGTGTCGTCCGCGAACAGGGCTAACTGAGCCTTCTTGCTCTTGGGGATGTCACTGGTGAACAGAGTAAAGATAAGGGGAGAGACGACGGAGCCCTGAGGGACTCCGGCTCTAAAGGGGTGGGGGGAAGACAGTGCCTTCCCGATGCGATAGCGGAAGGTGCTATCCGACAAAGAATCTCGTAAGATGAGCACGAGACGGTCTGGCACCCCCAGTTTGTACAGCTTATATAATAAGCCGTTGTGCCAGACTTTGTCGAAAGCCTTTGCTATGTCGAAGAACAACACACCCGTCATCGCTCCATGCTGGAAGCCAGCGCTCAAGTTCACTCTTTGGTTTACTCCTCATTTATACAAGGTGATGTTTTGCATCCTCGTCAAAATTCAGGAGGTTGTCACAGAAGACATAAGTAATTAATTAAAAATAGGGTACCTAGTTAATTATTAATAAACGGTGATTTTTTTGGTTGGTTAAGTTTGTCAGTATTTCAGAATAACCCCCTTAACGTGGTTTAGGGAATAAGAAGTGGTCGAATAAACGTTTACGATTTTTTGTTTGTGTGTAAGCGAGGTTATAAGGCGAGGATCAGACGGGCTATGTTTCAAACACGGGTGGTTCACACTTACCGATATCCGCAAAAAAGAAAATCAAGAAAAATACCCACTAATTTTATCCTTGAATTTGACGAGGATGCAAAACAACAACTTGTAAATATATATTAGTCTATGGTTTACTCTGTGAGTCTGTGAGAATAATAGACAATAGTTGACGTCCATTTCAAGATAATTATTTCCATTACAGTGTTGCCAGAAGGTTACATTTCTTACATTTTTCGTAACTTTTGACCCCCTTGCGTAACATGTAAGTAATTTTTAGATTTGAGGCAATTTTCGTAACTTTTGAGAACAACGAGATTTGTTACACTAGATTTTTATTGCAAACAATTTACGAACGCATCCAAATTGAACGCACCTAAAAAGTTTTTCACTCCATATGCTACTCAGAGATGGCACTGAATGAAACTACCATGACAAAATGAAACTTATTCCGCGTGAATTAAAACTTGATTTTGCTTGAGCGTGTGCGCGTACCATTCCTACTTTGCAAGTTCGCGCAGTTTCGTTTCGTAGGTACTACTTAGCTCAAAAAAGAAAATTTACTTAGCTGATTGTGATTTGTTTTGTTGAATGTTGCGTTACGCAAGGTTGTATGGGAGCCCCCTTAAATATTTATTTTATTCTGTTTATAGTATTTTTTGTTATAGCATCAACAGCCCCCGTATTCACAAACGTTCGGATTAGTTTTCGATTCGATAAGTCGTATGTCTATCTTGTTTTGGCATTACGAAAGCGAGCGAGATAGACATACGACTTTTCGAATCGAAATCGAATCCGAGCATTTGTGAATACGGGGGCTGAAATACATAATCTGTAGAAATTTCAACTGGCTACCTATCACGGTGAGATACAGCCTAGTGACAGACGGACGGACGGGTGGACAGCGAAGTCTCAATAATAGGGTCCCGTTTGACCCTTTGGGTACGGAACCCTAAAAACTAATGCTAGGCTGGTGGATTTGATGTTTTTTGTTGTCTCCAATTCGCTTTATATTTAACAATATTTTTAGTTTTCGTCTTAATTTAATAAGCCTATCTAATTGTCATGTTTTGTAATTTCAGAAAAAAACTAAATTTTTAAAAAGTATACAACAAAACTCGAAGGCTATTCACTAGTACTCAATTTAATACACAATAAAGAGAGATGACAAATTATCGTCGATAGTGTAAGTTTATTTGTTTTTTAGGTTTCCGTACCCAAAGGGTCAAACGGGACTCTATTACTGAGACTGTCTGAGACTTCGCTGTCCGTCCGTCCGTCTGTCATCAGGCTGTATTTCATGAACCGTGATAGGTAGCCAGTTGAAACTACAGATTATGTATTTCTGTTGCCGCTATAACAAAAAATACTAAAGACAGAATAAAATAAATATTAAAGGGGCTCCCATACAAAAAAGTGTTTTTTTTTGCTCGTTTTTATAAATAATGGTACGGAGCCCTTCGTGCACGAGTCCGATTCGCACTTGGTCGGTTTTTTTTTTCATTGAGGTGATTTTGCCCTTTATGAACAGTTCTATACATATTGAATATCAGTAGTTAGTTCAGTGTAAAACTAACAGATGCACCACCTCTCGTGGATTTGGTTCAAACTAATAGAAAAAATTAGGTGCTAGACTAGTTATTAACAACTATGAAGATGGCGCTGCGAACAAATGAAACTAGAGTCTGTTTTATCATTAGATTAAATACACCATTAGACATCATAGATTCCTTCATATTCCGCCATTTTCCTGACATCAATTTGCCTCCGACCTCAAAAATACGAAATAAAAAAAAAATTTAACTTTTGCATCAAAAATGTAACTTTTCAGGAAATGAAAAGTAACTTTTGACTTAAGGGCCCTGGCAACACTGATTTCCATACCTTTACGATCGTGAATTGATTGATTGTCAACTCAGAAAAGAAAACAAATAAAAACAGTTGTACAGTTGGCCGGCCATTATTGTACAATTTTATGTGAAGTTGTGAATTATAATAAATTTCGAAGGCAAAATTGCATCGGAATCGGCAATCCAGAAAAAAGATTTCCGTGTTCTTTATTATTCCAAGTAGAAAAAAACTGTATTGTGTAAGTAAACTTTTACCCCTTTGTAATCTGACACTTAGGGGAAAACAACTAGGTAGGTCGTCATCATCATTCTCCTGCCCATAAATCCATATTTTTGGGGTCGGCGCAGAATGTAAACATGAAAACAATAAAAAATATGGAACTACACTTGCAATGTTTACCATGTAGCTAAAACAAAATGTCGACTAAAATGTCGACATATTATTTCGAGTTCGTATCGTAGTTCTATTCTTCGTTAAGCGTAATTACTAGAATTACGTCTTTTCATAAAATATTGAGCCAAATGCTTGCACATGTTGCAGTGATGGCTAACGTGTTGGGTATTAACTCCTTGTCGTGAACTTGCGCTATTTCTAGTTCCGTTGTTCAGTCGAAGACGTTAATTTGGGCGGATTCTTTATGACAAATGATTATTATGTAAAATATTATCCTTCAAAAACTCTGGCTGCGAGTTGTGATTGAGAAGCTATGATAGAATTGAGAAAATAAGAACAACAACATGCCAGCCATGCAATGGTGTAACAAATGATTGTATTGAATTTTCGTTTTATCATTTAGTTGTTGAAGTTTGAACTATAACCTATCAACATAGGGCCTTGCATAAGAGATCTTACAGGAGAAATTAAAACTATGGAGCTCAAAATGAAGCCTCAACGAAGAATTGTCCAAGGATAACAGTTCTCTAGAAGCAAGCAATTTGTACACTGTCAACTAGTTTGCATATTTTGATCTCATCCATAGCTTTCTCCGGCCTATATTTAAACATTTTGCTTGTCCACAAAACATTGCTGCATCTTATCTGAAATAAAAAGCTTGTAAAAATAATAAAATCAGCAATGAATAAGGTCACTTGCCACACTCAAAAACTAATGTTGTTCTCATTGTTTTATCTTGTTCTGAATAAATAAATAAATAACAAATTTTAATGTAATACTTTAGTTTTTATAAAATCATAGTTTTTTTTAATTAACAACACTTTATTTCATTACCATGAGGTATGTTGAAAATCTGTTGATGATAAGTGACTGTAATTGAATCAAAATACTTATTATTTCAATATATTTATATTATATATTTATAATCCTTAAAACGGCCAGTATTGTGGGGAGGGTCCTGTCTCTGCAGCCCTAACCACCTATTTTTTATGTTTTTAAATGTTTTTTTAAATATAATTTTGTTGATGAACATATTTAAAAATGTCTAAGTGAGAAAACAATCAAAGGAGATATTAATGTAACTACAATAACATTACTTACTAAAAACAATTGCTAGTTAAAACAGGAAATTAAGTGGCAACACTGTTATAGGGGACTCCTTGAACTTTCACAACAGTCAACACTACAATCTAGAAGTTGCCTTTCTGACATCATTCATTCCATGTTGTGTGTAAAAATAATCCTATCTATCATATACTTAGTAGCATAGTGAACATAATAGCAGCTGTTTAAAACTTATTTAAATACTTTTCTAAACATTCAGTTCAATATATTTTATTCTATTACAGATTACAACCTAAAGTGAGAAGTTTCTAAAATGGGCAAACCACGTAAGTAATCGTTCAATTATATATTAATATTTAGGAGAGTGTTCTGTTTATATAGTAAAAAAAGTATTAAAGCAGTGAAATGAGGATTCTTTTTTCGAAAAAATTAAGTACAGCCAATTTCCAACCATTTCATGGTCATACTTAAAAAAAAACTGCAGCGTGTAGTGGAAATGAGTGTTGAATTTTCTTATCATTTATTGTGGTTGGCCTACTACAAAAACTAGTACTTTATTGTTATAATTTTTATTGCTTGGATTGAAAACTTTGATAGTAAAAAGAAGTTTAAAGTTTCTGGGTATTGTGAAGATTAAAATTGTGATGCAACTGCATTGCAAATTGTGCAATTAGGTCCAGTTATAGATAGCAACAATGAGGTGATGACCTTACTCCATCTGCAATAAACATAAGAAGTAATAAAAAAACTCTGCAAATAGGCACATACAACGTAAGATCCTTGTCCTTGACAGAGAGATATCTACAACTTCTATAATTATGCTCGTGTAAAAAGTAAACTATGACATCCTGGACCCGATACCTAAAAAAAATTACTCGGCCAAAAATTTACTTTACCTTTGACCCCAGATTGATGAGGATTTTTTAGATTGCCCTGTGTTTTTTTATCTATTTATTTGTTTGGGTCAAATTTAGCAAATGAATTTTAAAACAGTTATCCCCAATCAATTAAGCTGATACATTTTTAAATTATACATGACTTGATCCTTGAGAATCTTGTGGCTAAATAATATCAGCCGCACGGGTCGATCTTTAAGGTTAAGCCGTGCTTGCCGAGGTTGGTCCGTGGATGGGTGACCATAATTACATACCGAGATTTCTCCGTGCCTCGGAAAGCACGTTAAGCTGTTGGTCCCGGCTGTCATTTGTAGATCTTTGACAGTCGTTACAAGTAGTCAGAAGCCAAAAGTCTGACATCCAGTCTTACTAAGGGGTATCGTATTACCCAATTAGTCGCTTCATGTAAAATACTGGTACTCAGCTGCATCCGGTTAGACTGGAAGCCGACCCCAAGATAGTTTGGGAAAAGGCTAAGCAGATGATGGACATGACTTGATCCTGCAGCCAGGATCGTCTCCTCACGTCGCAACTCCTTAATGGTTAAAAACACGGATACCAATCTTTGTTTACACGTTCATATTTAATAGATAAACATGATTTCGGGTTTTCACGACGGACCAACCGCGAATTGGACCAATCGCGAATAAGGTGAATTGGACCATTCGCGCCTAAAGGGTATCCTCAGCAGTTAATAGCACGGATACGAAAAGGAGATGGTCCATAAGAAACCCAGAATCGATTGGGACTAAATAGATATCAGTAGGTTCATTATAATGTAAGGGCAATGCCGAAATCAATGGGGTATATGACCTATAGGCTGACAAAGTATGTAAGAAAAAATCAAGAGTTATTTGGTAAGTTTGTATGGACTAGTGGCATGATTCTTTTACACAGCGGCCACAAAGATAATTATTGTTAACGTATAGTGGAATATATTTATGATATTAATCACTCAATTTTGCCGAAAATAATATCGGAGCTGAAATATCTGATGTCAAAGTTGTGTTGTTCCTACTAACAGTTTGCATACTGTTACGTATTTTATCAAAAAATAACTCTTTCCTATCGTTTGCCGTATGTCATTAATTCCCAGAATTTGTTCCTAGGAGCGACACTATCGAATGGTGTAATAATACCTGTATTATTACAGGTACTGTATTGTTTTTTTTTTCAAAATTAACGGCTTCGGTTCCTGACTAGGAATATTGATTTTTCAAAAAATCAGATGAGATGCAGTTTTAGTTTTTATCAAAATCAGGCTTGTGACTCCTTTCAGTGTTTTTCGCAATTCCTCATAGTTCCGGATTTGGCCTTCCACCCTCTTGAAAAGTTCAGTATATCTTGGCTCCGATGCATTTTAGAAATAATTGTTCATAGGAGAAAATGAATGTCTTATTGTGTTCTTACTAATGAAATATTTTTCATTAGTGACCGCAGTCTTAAAAAATCATGCCACTTTTACCCAAACCCCTTTCTATCAACAGTCGACCGCTCATTAAATAAAAATGCTATTTACATATTTACTCAGGTTGCGCTACACCTACGATTTTATTTTTTTCGATTTTGATCGACGTTTCGTTGATTACTACTAACTGTTTGCATACCTATTGTTATGTATTTTATCAAAAGTGAACTCTTTCCTTCAGGTTTCCGTATGCTACTTATTAGAATTTGATCCATATTAGCGACACTATCGAATGGTGTAATATTATAGTGTGTTTTTTATCCGAAATCAATTTCCTGGCTAGGAATATTGATTTTTAAAAAATCTACTTTTTATTTTCAGTTTTCATAAACATCAGGCTCTAGACAGGCTTCTTTGAATATTATTAGCATTCACTCATAGTTTCGGATTTGGCCATCCAAGCCCACAAAAAAAAAAACCCTGTATAATACACGTGTCTGAGTGCGAGTGACAACAATATTGTTAGCGAGCATAGTTCATGTCGTTACCTGCGATATTTCCATTCGGAATGGTTTTGTAAGTTCTCGGAACATAGACAATTCGAAAACAGCAGTAAAGGGTTTTTTTTTATTTGTCACAACAACTAGTTAAATGAAATTTCTTTCGATTGCTTTTGATTTGTGTTTATAAATAAGCTAATTAATTTGTGTTCCAAAATTGAAAAAAAATATTGTACTAGGTTTTTGTACCTCCTTAAATCGTAGATCCAGTAGTGGGAAACAATATTCCCACTAGTTCTACCGTTGAGCTGTTTAGTAGAACTAGTGGCAATAAAAACGGTTTTATCACTATTTTTAATCATTAATAAAATTGTAAGTTTTTCAACAGCAAAAAAGAAAGGTGGAAAAAAGGATACTCCAAAAGAGGAACCGTCACAAAGTAGTGCGAGCATTGAAGATCCATCTACTTCAGAACCTCCACCAGCTGAGGAAGAAGATGACGCAGGACTTACGGGAGCTGCCCGTAAAAGGAAAGAAAAAAAGGAAAAGAAAGAGAAGGCTATGCAGGCCTTGCAATCTCTGCAAGCATCTCGAAAACCATCATCAACTTCCGAATCTTCTAAAGCGGAAACTGAAGTGCCTGCAGAACAAACATCTAGAGCTCATTCTGAGACCCCTTCTGAACCATCAGTTGAGGCACAGCTGCCATCTGATGTTCCACCCGAGGCACCAGTAAAACCAGAGAAGGCTAAGGAAGAACCAAAAACTGAAGAAGCGGAAGACTCTGGATTAGGGTTAACGTCGACCAAGAAAAAGAGACCTCGAAAGAAGCCTGCTGCCCAACCGCCTGCAGCCCAACCGCCTGCAGCCCAACCGCCTGCAGCCCAAGCGCCTGCAGCCCAACCGCCTGCAGCCCAACTGCCTGCAGCCCAACTGCCTGCAGCCCAACCACCTGCAGCCCAACCACCTGCAGCCCAACCACCTGCGGCGCAAGCACCTGTATGGCAACCACCTGTAGACCAGCAGATATCGACTCCCCGAGCAGTACAGGCTGTTACCAGTGACCTGGGTGCCATGTCACTATCCAGTGCTCAAGCGGCTTGGCCTGTGTCAGGTTCAGGCCCCGCTCCTGCACTCATGCAAATGCCAGAGCCTGTGAAAGCCGCGCCATCGGGGTCTTGGGGCGGAGGGCCAAAACCAACTGGGCCTGCTGGTAGGGGACGTGGCTGGGCTAAGACTACAGGTCCACCTCCCGGCCAGCCGCCAGTCATGGCGTTACCCACGCCAACTCCAAGGCCAGAGCCCGTTGCACAGACAATTGCTTCCCAACCCCAAAAAACATCTCCTCGGCAAAAATCTCTAGAACCGGTTTTATGCCGATACAAGGTACCTACCAAAATTCCTGGTGGTTTGGTCAGGGCCAGACCCATAAGATTACTGGTAAATTATCTGGAAATGAAATTTAAATCTCTTAAAATAGTAAGTACCTCAACTTTTATAATATGGTGCTTTGCTTTGACTGCTTCTTCCCCACTGCTCGACTAGAATGCCCAACTGCGTAAAGTTAAGCAGTGGGTAATACCCGCTGTTCAACTAAAACAGCACAACTAGGTATATTTATAGACTAGATATAAAAACTCCAAATCTCGTAATAAATGTACTTCACCCACTGCTAATCTTAAAAAAAAAACTATTTGTTCTTTCTCTTAACTTTTTGTTCTTTCATCATGTAAGAACATAATTATTAACGAACTTTATATGACCACAGTATAGGTGGATACTCTATAGATCTCAATTTTAAAAGAATTAACAAATATTACTTCTTCTTTTTTCTGAAATGAATCTTTTTCAAGAGCGTGCCCAATAGGGATGATGACTGGGTAAAGAAAACGAAATTCTATTTTGTCCGTCAGTCAGCTAATACAAAAATATTAGATACGTATTTTTTGTTTTATCTAGTTAACAAAAAAATACTTAGTTAAAACGCATTAAAGTTGGAGAGTGGGAGCTCACTACGTCACAACTAGGTATAAAATGTACTGAGCCGTGACGTCATGCGCCATTTCAACTCAAAATATCTCCGTAATTTTACGATTACGTGAAAAAAGAAAAAATACGTGTCAAATACTTTTCAATAATCTACCCGATAGACAAATAAAAAAAAATGATTCACCATCCCTATTGTGATTTCTGAATTATTTAGTTGCATTTGTATGCAAATAACTATATCATCATTATGTTTATACTTTTATACTTCTTTCTTCTCCTGTTCGCTGTTTTATCTACAGCAAGCACGTCATTGTCAGCTAGTATTTTTAATAATCTTAACTATGTCTTGGTGTTTTTGTCTGTAGATTTCTTTATTTTCGAATGCTAACCTTCGAGCAGTGTTGGTTCTATGTCGCTCTACTAACATACTGATTATTTTTATAAATTTCTTTTTCTTTAAAATATGTTGTCCACACTCATTATAAAGGGCTGCATTGCAAGTTTCGTATTTTCATATGTTGAGTTGAGCAGTAGGTTATATCTTCCATTTTATAATAGGATTATCTACTGATCAACTGAGTTGAGCGAAAAGAGTATTATAGAGCATTTAAAATGTTCGGTAATACAAACTATGTCCTAATGATCAACTAGTAGAGCAGTGGGGAAGTAGCGCCTTTGATCTTTAAAACTTCAAACTCAAGCATTGATATCTAATTCGTTTTTTTGCAGTCTCGTTACGATGTGAGCTTTGAGCCCGAAAGACCAAAAAAGATGTTACCAGAGGCATTCGCAAGAGTCAAGGCTAAGTATTTCAAAACGGAATTAATTGCGTTTGATCAAATGAAAAATTGTTATTCCTTAAACCCACTGGAGAATATAACATCGACGGAACGTTTCAGTACAAATGTTAGTATTTGTTTTTCTTAATGTGATTTATCTGTAATCAGTTTTATTATGAATAAATACATTATGGATTCATGTTATTAATACGGTTAACTTATTTCAGGTCGAAATAAAAGATCAGAATGGAAAGTCCATAACATTTCAAGTAACATTGAAATTTACTGGTATTGTCGATCTCGACAACATTAGGCGGTAAGTGCTTCCGATTTGTGTGATTTCAGAGAAATAACTTTAATGCTTACACATTTAGATAGTTGCCACTATAAGTCAAGTCACGAAATCCCAAATCATATTAAAATTAACTTTAAATGTACTACTAGCTTTTGCCCGTGGTTTCGTAAGTATAAGTAGAGGATAAATAGTTGCGTTAAAATCTGTGATTTTCAAAGTAAGAAGCAAGAAAATTCATTCTGGTAAGAAAAAAGTATATTGGGGTCTTTTTTACTTTAGATTGTTAGTGACCTAAATTTTTTTAACCAGAATTTATATTATACTTGAGATATGTATAGTTGATATTCGTTATTAATGTTATAGTTACATGACAAGTGGTGGTACGTCTCTGTGTCCCCCTACTGAAGAGATCCAATGCATTGATGTTATTCTGCGACAGGGAGCTTTGGAGTCATATGTTAAGGTATGTCTTTGTTGTTGAGTAGGATAATGTAAGTAAAATCCGTACAAATATTAACCTGATACTTAAAAGGCTTCTTCTGGGTCAGCTTATACCATCGTCGACTTTGTCTCTGTCATCTCTGACCTAGACTAGAGTCAAGAGCAAACCCATCGAGCAAAAACTTACTTTTGCAATAGAAATTCTTAACTTTTCCACTTTAATTTTGTCAGTTTTGCAACTTTTTTTTTTTTAATTAATTGATTCCTAATCAATAGAAAAAGGAACATGTCGAATACTCCACCAAAGTCGCCTGAGAACAGGGTTAGGGCCAATTGAAAATGTTACGTCTCCTTTAAATTTTTTTTTTTTTAAACGGGTCGCACTCCAGGTGTGCCGACAGAAGCGAAAACTTAGATAGTAACGTTGTGCATTTTTGATATTTTGGAATGGTTAGGGAATAATTTTGCAAGAATTGCTTTAATTATCAGTATTTAAAAAGTACTATAATTTATGTGCTGAAATACAATATTCATTTATTTCGTTATCGTACACAAACATGACAATTTATATTACATAAAAAATTTAACACTTAAGAACTATTACAATCCGTCTTACGAATTTTACCTCTTTGGAGAAACCGAAGGTTTTGTTTGTGCATAAGATAATTATCCAGTATTTGAAACCCAAACTTAATGACAGATGTCATAAAGTTCAAATTCCTTCGCATCCCATCATAAAAGTGCACAACGCCGCCAAAGAAGTTGTCACTTCAAAAAAGTTCAAATAGGTTTGTCGCAAGTTCAGCTACGCAAATACTCTGATCACTTTCATAAGGTTATCACGTGCATAGGTAGCAGGCATACACAACCCAATAATGTTCCCGTGTTTTATTTTTAGGCTGGTAGACAATTCTTCAGGCGGCCGAACAACCCTGTAGATCTAGGCTACGGATACGAAATGTGGACAGGATTGTTCCAATCTGCCATTTTTACAAATAGGGCTTTTATCAACGTTGATGGTGAGTGACAATATTTTTAAGTAGTTCTATAGGCATTTATAAAGTAAATTTTATAAAGAATATCGTGTCATGATGGTTTGTCCTTTGGTATTCTAAAATTAACTTAGACTTAACATGTTATTGGAGTTGATATTTCTGTAGATTATTATGTCTGGCAACTTAACTGTTTTCAGGTTTTAATTTCATAGTAGTAAGAAGTTAACTTGTAATATTTTTATGGAAGGTGTTATGATGCCTCTTTAATTACCATACTTGAATAATAATACATTACTTACAGTACATAATCAAATTTTTTTGACAAAAGACCACAATATAGCGTATTTTTTTTTTATATTTCAGTTGCTCATAAAGGCTTTCCTAGGCACCAGAGTTTGTTAGAAGCTCTCACAAAAGATTTCGGTCTGGATCCCAATCGTCCGATCGAACAGCAACGTGGCGGCGACTATTTCACAAGCTTTGTAAAAGGCCTCAGGGTAAATAATGCAAAACTAATTAAATATGTAAGGGGCCATCCTTAAATCACGTGAGGGGCTTTAGTCCACTTTTATACCTCACGATCCCCTTGGTGATACGTCGTATGGTTTACGGCTACCCTCCCCGCTCCCAGCATTGCGCGTATTATTTATTATTGAAAAGACAGATTTAGAAACAGTTTTAACAAACGGATATTCTAGATAAAAAATCGTTTACCGGGTTTTTAATTCATTATTAGTAAAAAAAATATTTTGAACGAAAAATATGAATTCAATGTATGACGTACATTAAATTCATATTTTTCGTACGTCCTACGAAAAAAATACACGTGATAGTAACATTATCCCCTCCCCCCTAGTGATTAGGCGTGATTTTTTTGTAATTCCTCCCCCCGGTTCAACCCTCGTGTGATTAAAGGACGACCCCTAAGCGAAAACAAACCATGTTTGGCGGATTAAACCCTTCTTCCTGTAGTATCTTCGATAGTCTACAATGACGGCACGCTTGGCGCAGCGTGGGTATTTAAATAAAATATTTGTTCCGTGCGGGGATCGACGCACGGAACAAATATTTTTATGGCCTACAGATACGAGGGGCGTGCAATGTACTCGTATTCTCGGTATCAGCATTAAAAAAAAAACTTAAATCTAAAATTATTTTAGTTTTCAATAAAATCACCTAAATGCATTTCTTACATCTCGATATTAATTTGTCAATACCCTGAAAAAAATAACATTCCTCCTTCTCTGAAAAATGTGCATTTATGGCCGCCTTAAGCTTTTCATCGTTGGAAAATCGTTTTCCCCGAAGATCTTTTTTCAAAAAAGGGAACAATTAATAATCGCTTGGGGCTAGGTCTGGACTATAGGGTGGGTGGTTTATTTCTTCGAAACCACAATCTCGCACAGCAGCCTTGGAAACACGCGCCGTGTCGACTGGGGCGTTGTCGTGAAGAAGCAACACGCCGGCGCGGGCGGTCAGTTTACCCCGTCTTTTTTCTTGAATTGCCTCCCGTAAATTTCTCAAAGTGGATGCGTAGGATGCGGTTATGGTGTCACCTTTTTCTGTGTACTCAATCAACAAAATTCTCTTTGCGTCCCAAAACATTGTGGCCATGACTTTTCCGGCAGACGGAACGACTATGAATTTCTTAGGGGGGGACTACCTTTCTTGTGCCACTGTATGGACTCCTGCTTACTTTCAGGGTCATAATGGTGAATCCACGTTTCATCTCCAGTAACATTTCGATCGAAAATACTTGATAGGTCTTCACCACAGAGCTCTAAAAACTCTCTACAGCACTCGATTCGCACTTGTTTTTGAGGCGCCGTGAGCATTCGCGGCAGCCATCTTGCACTAACTTGTGATAGGTTAAGGAGGTCATGAAGAATGGTGTTTACGGTACCAACGGAGAGGTGGGTCATCTCTGCTATAATTTTGATCTTCATTCGTGCATCCTCCAGTATAAGCTTCTCAACTTTTTTCTCGTTTTCTTCCGTAGAGGCAGTAACCGGGCCACCCGAGCGAGTGTCGTCTTCAATACTCTCTCTGCCCCTTTTAAATTCACTTGACCACTTTTGTACCGCAGATAACGAAGGTGCAGAATCTTGGTAAACAGCCACCATCACTTCGTGAATAGTTTTTTGACTTTTTCCTTGTTTGGTAAGGAATTTAATCAAAAGCGGGGCTCGATTTTCTTCAACATTGTCACGTTAGCCACTCCAGTTGTCGTTGACTAAGGGTAACTAGCTAACTAATAGCTGGTTATGGTTAAGGTACATTAAAAGCTTTGCCCATAATCGCCACGCTGGGCATACCGGTTGGCGATCGCAGCTTCTCGCACTAGTGACGCTGCTGCCGCTATTTAGCTGCGAACTTTATTCTGGAATTGGTTATACCGCCATTTATCGGTCGTCAGAGCCTCGTTTGTTGATCAGCAGGATGCACCACGAGCAGGTGAGGTTGACTTGGGGCACTGAGATGATGGATTGGTCCCCCTTGCAACCCGCAAAAGTAAAAGTTATAAACACGTAATTCTATGATCATCATCGGGAGCCTTGTTCCACTTACTACGGAGTATTGTACGCCTCTCTTTTATTACCCAATTGCGGGACGCAAAGAAGGGTAATGTGTTTTACCATGTTTGCCTCGTCTACGAGATTCTCAACCAGGTCCGACCAGCGACCTACGATCAATGAATGTAATAAAATCATCACGAAATGCTACAGTTTGATGTTATTTCAGGTATCTGCACTCTTGGTCGGCGATTGTGTTAGCTCGGGTGATCGTCGCGAGTACGTTGCAAATGGCTTAGTAGCCCCTTCTACTGAGTTGTATTTCAATATCGTTGAAAAAGATGGCCGCTCGCGAAAGACCACTGTTATTGATTATTTCCACAAGGACAAGAAATACAGGTAAGTGTTGGTTTTGGTTCTCTATTGTGTCACCTAACTTTTTTATCCATAATTTAAAGTGCCATAACTTTTTTTGTCCTAATCATCATTTGTCCGAATGATAATTTACCCGAACTTAATATCACATAATATCACATGCCATAAAATTGAAACCCCTAAATATAATATGTCCTAAATCCGTTTGTCATAAATATTACAATCAATAATATACCAAAGACATAAAAACCTTTTCTATAAAAGTTATAAGTCCTAAATTCAAATTACATAATGTTTATTTATAATAATAATATTCTTTTTTTATGACACATATATAAATATATTATACATGTACTCAATAAAGCAGTTGATTGTGAACATGTGGTTTTTGTAAGCAAGCAGGCAAGCAGCATGCAAGCAAGCATGCAGCATGTAAGCAAGCATGCAACATGCAAGCAAGCAAACAGCATGCAAGCAGGCACGCAGCATGCATCATGCAAGCAAGCATGCAGCATGCAAGCAAGAAAGCAAGCAAGCAAGCATGCAACATGCAGCAGGCATGGTTTCTGTCACGGCTCCGGCGCTGCGGGGCTCCGGCGGTCCCACGCGAATTTATCGTCGCAGATGGGTTTAACGCTCACCACCGCAGCTTCGGCTTGCTGGCCGGCTTAGCCGGCCAGCCTCAGCCGCGGCGGCGAGTGTTACAACCACCTGCTCCTCAACTCGCGGGCCGCCTCGCCCCTCCGCGATTTTAAATTACACTCTAGGGGTAGAGCAGACAAGACTGCGTGGAGTCTGATTTACAGCGATTCGTTTCTGTCTCTAAAACCTAATTTTTAGCAAATGTTTTAGGACTACAAAATTTATTATAAATGAATATTCGGAATAATACACAATATTTAACGCAATACTTAGGACATATGACTTTAGGTCATGTAAAATTAGGAGATTCAATTATTATAGTACTAGATATTATGACAGAATACTTTTAGAACTCAAGATAATTATGTTAAACAAAATTTCGGGATTTTGAACATTATGGTTACTGAAGTTTATAGCAAACGTGTTATGGATAATGATTTTCGGACAAAAAAATTTAGGAGAACAAAGGGAGTACCGTTGGTTTTGTATACAGAGCATAAAGAAGGCTCGATGTGGCAATGTCAACCCAATGACGACTGACTCAATGACGGAGAAACTGTCTCCGTTCTGTTTTTAAAAAGCGTGACGTCAGCATAGCTGACGTCACTGACACTATCTTCATGGTGATCACTCATCTTCAATCTTTCAAGTAAAACACCACAAGTATACTGTATGCCTCGTTTATTCAAACCGACAGCGTAACGACTTTTACATAGATCCGTACAGTACGGCGGCTCAAGCAAGACTGCCTTAGCGCGCTCTGTGCGGCCGTATTTATAACGTGGCAAGCACGTGTACATAATTTTAGGTTAAGTATTGCATTATTTGAATCACAAGATTTTTACATTACAATAATCAAACAATTATTAATTCATGGCTTGTGAACTAGTTTTGACTTAATCAAATTATTAAACTCATTTATTAATTATTGTTGTTGCGCCGATACGGCCATACTGACAGGCGGTGCGAGCTCTGCACCAGCCTCGTTGAATGTTGTTCTTATTTGTACAATGCCTTTCATGGTAGTGTAGTTGAAGTTAGTAGTTAGTAGTGTCTCGGAGTGTCTCGGAGATTCTCGAAGGTTCTCGAAGGTTCTCGTAGGTTCTCGTGGGTTCTCGTAGACCTGAAAGAATAGAAATTTCCTCTGAGTAGTATTACTGTAAACAACTTGCGTTGTTTTGAGGTTAGGTTCTCGGAGATTTTATTGAAGGGTTCTCGGAGGTTCTCGGAGGTTCTCGGAGGTTCTCGTAGAGTTCTCGGAGGTTCTCGGAGGTTCTCGTAGAGTTCTCGGAGGTTCTCGGAGGTTCTCGTAGAGTTCTCGGAGGTTCTCGTAGAGTTCTCGGAGGTTCTCGTAGAGTTCTCGGAGGTTCTCGTAGAGTTCTCGAGGGTTATTTGGAGTCTTTGAATTAAGTTACTTACGGTTTATTCTTTGTATTAATTGTTTTGCCGACTCACAGATGGCATGGCTGGTTCATCCATATTATCAAAAACGCTAATTATGAGTTGGTCCTTAATTAGATTAATGAATAGTCTAGAGAAAGACGCTCTTGCGGCGACACGGCCATTCTGATCGGCGGTGCGCGCCCTGCACCTGCCGTCACTCTCAGTATGTGGAGTTGTTATCTGAAATAATGGAGATAAATTTTGTCGGCAGATTAATGTTGTTTTTATTATCCTACAATGTTCATTGAATTGTAGGAT
The DNA here is from genome assembly GCA_963082945.1 of Cerastis leucographa. NCBI lineage: Eukaryota > Metazoa > Arthropoda > Insecta > Lepidoptera > Noctuidae > Cerastis > Cerastis leucographa. The sequence goes on from OY720357.1 coordinate 13,480,163, forward strand.
TTGGTAAAAGAAAGTTTCAGTCAACATGGAAAGCTTGTAAATTATCCAACATTTATTGAGTTTATTAATATTGTATGGTCAGCTACTAGATGAGTAGGATATTGTCGCTTGAACCATCTAACAATATTCTTTGGTTAACATTCAAAAGCTGTGTATGAGTTAGGTTTTTAGTTAACCTTGGAACATTGTAACAGATCAACTGTCTACTAGATGTTATTTTGTAGTTTGTATTTGGTAAGTTTGGTGTAAGTAGCATGTTTTTATTTGTTCATTCTCACGGGAAGGTAATGCTCTGTGATAGACACAAAGTCTTAGATTTGACAGGATTAAAGGATAGGATCAGGAACCAGTGGCGAAGGGTCAAAATTTTGTAAGGGGAAGCCGACGAAAAAAATGAGATCATTAATTTTGTTTTTAAAGTGAAACTTTTATTACATCGTCTCAAACTTTTTCGTCTGTGTGTTGCATGTCGCGTGACGATCGGCCGCGGAGTACCAACGGATAAAATGAAAGGCGCTCGTCAGAGCGCCTTTCACTTTATCCCTACTCCGCGGTCTACTCCGCGCTATAGTGTGAAAAAAAGTTTCACTTTTATCGTGGTTTCATAAAACCACACAATCCTTTTATTCGTCATCGCATTTTTTAAATTTCATTTTGATTGTCAGCGACCCCGAAAACCACGAAAATGTCACCCATGATGTATACACAAAAAATTTCGAAGGACCCAACTTGATCTTTTTTTCATAACTTGTTCTTCATGTATTGTTAACTTGTTCTTTGTTTATTCATAAAAGTGAACGCGTATAAATACAATGTTTCATGTCTATGCTATTAACCGTTGAGGAGTTCCCTCATGAGAAGAGGACCCTGGCGGTAGGATGAATTCATGATACAAATCGTCATTATCCATCAAATATGAACACGTATGCAAAGTTTCGTGTCTGTGCTATTAAACGTTGAGGAGTTCCCTCGTGAGAAGACAATCCTGGCTGCAGGATGAGATCATGATAGAATTCATGTGTATCCATCACATATGAACTCGTATGCAAAGTTTCGTGTCTGTGCTATTAAACGTTGAGGAGTTCCTTCGTGCAAAGACTATCCTGGCTGCAGGATAAGTTCATGATACAAAACATGATCATCCATCAAATATGAACTCGTATGCAAAGTTTTTTGTCTGTGCTATTAAACGTTGAGGAGTTCCCTCGTGAGAAGACGATCCTGGCTGGAGGATAAGATCATGATAGAATTTGTGTTTATCCATCAAATATGAATGTGCATACAAATTTTCGTGTCCGTGCTATTTACCGTTGAGGAGTTCCCTCGTGAGAAGACAATCCTGGCTGCAGGATGAGATCATGATATAATTGATGTGTATCCATCAAATATGAACTTGTATGCAAAGTTTCGTGTCTGTGCTATTTACCGTTGAGGAGTTCCCTCGTGAGAAGACAATCCTGGCTGCAGGATGAGATCATGATAGAATGCATGTTTATCCATCAAATATGAACTTGTATACAAATTTTCGTGTCTGTGCTATTAAACGTTGAGGAGTTCCCTCGTGAGGAGACGATCCTGGCTGCAGGATTAAGTTATGTCTGTCATAAAAATGTATTGTTCTTAGAACCAAAGGTGTGCGCTAAATTTCAGCTCAATCGGGCATCGGGAAGTGGTTCTAATTTAGCTTCCTATACATACAAACATTGAAAGTTCCCTGTCGTAACTCGAAAATCTTCGGCTTACCTAGTCCTTACAAAACGCTGCTGATAGCTGCGAAGTCACGTGTCCGCGTTCATACGAATTTAGTTCTGAATTCTGACACACGAGCGTCGGCTTACTGGCGCCACATGTTGCTTTCTTTGTTGAAATAAAAAATGCTGGCATTTATGTAATGTTTTCAATCCTATGATGTATTTAATGTCTGTACTGTGATGTGATAACCTCAGCTATGTACATAATTTACTACAGTAGACACTAGACACTACTTATAGTGCCTTGTTCCCAAAGGGAAGCCGGCAGGAATCGGCTTCTTAGGAGCCTTCGGGCCTGTCAGGAACACCGCTCTGTGATAGACACAAAGTCTTTGATTTGACAGGATTAAGGATAAGGAGTTTAGGACCATTGCTCCGTGACAGGCACGAAGTCTTTGATTTGACAGGATGTAAGGAACCAGGCTCTAGGCGGTATGTACGCCGTGGACCCAGCAGGATAACATGAGAGTATTGTTTAATAGAAGCCTCCACGGCCACTAATAGTTTGTTATCATCATTATAAACAGCCTCCACGACTCTTTATAGATTGTTTGTCATTTGGTGTGTTCATTATCAGTGGCCTCCACGGCTCCTGATAGTATTAGTGTCATTTGTTGTATTACTCATTAAGCTAGTTGTTTCCTCCACGGATAGCAATAGCTTGATGTTTCTGTTATTGTTTTTAACTTTATTAGTTGTAGTTAGGAGTACTAATACTTTGCTATTATTATTGTAGATGAGCAACTGGCAGGATTGCGAAAACATAAAAATTATGAAAATTGAACATGAGACTCATCACACATGAGCATCATGTAGGTAGGTTGATTTGGCTATTGTATTCAGCCTTTGATGTAACACTATGTAGAGATCAGTGGTAAAGTGTAGGAAGTAGTTTGAAAACTCTTCACCTTTTATACTAGCTTATGGTGAGTGGACACTCGAAACAGTCATCCCTGGTTGGCACTCCTCGTGCTGTTCCTCATTTGATAGCTGGCGACACGGTCATCTATTCACCAGGCTGCAGTCCACATTTTTAAGTGAACTTGCTCTACTATCATTTGCTGAGGTAGCAGTCAACAGTTGGAATGTTGGCACTTTTTATTGAAATTAATTGTAACGGTCGGCTGAAGCCATCACTATGGTGGAGTGACTAGGTGCATAGAGTTTTAGAAGTTCCTTTATAGTTGCTCTTCAATTTTGTTTCATTTTCTTTGATAGTTGGTTATCATTTCCTTCCTCTATGAAGAAAATTGCCTGGAACCTGGAATGTGAGAAGTCATGCTGGTAAATAATAGTGCAAGAAACAAAACATCACACCTGCAGTCCCTGAAGGGTTAGGCAGGGGTGTAGATAATACATCCACACCATGCCAATCACGCCTAAGTCTTATTTAGGAGCAAGGCTATTTGCCATTAATATTATTGTCTGGTTTGATACTGGCAAATTCCTGATAGAAAAAAAAAACACTCAATGACACTTTGCTAGACCTCAAAATCGAATCCAGGCCCAGACTTTAATGGTACGGCTCATGACCATCAAGCACAAAGCAGTCCTACTAATGTTTAAATTAGTTGGGAGTGATAGGCTATAAAGTAGGTAATCAATTGTTTTGAAATAGTTTTCGTACTTAGATTAAGTTAATTAAACGATGTGAAAGTTAAACTGATCAGAACTAGTTTAAAAACTCTATTATTTGTGTAAGTGCACTGACAAAACATTCACATTTTAACTAATTGAAAGCTTTGCTTTCAGTTCATTTATTGCACTAAGATTTCATCGTCACAACTCGTTGAACTGAAATTTGTTTGGCACTTCATTACTTGTCTTGTTTTACAAATCAGTTTCATGG